>OX438882.1:24723474-25973474 GCA_949315895.1 Anania crocealis
ATTTGACGTTATGTGCTAGGTTGACGTGCTGGTGCCTGTACATCTGTCAGTCCTATTATGTATTTATATACTTAGTATAGTACCTATGTGTTATAATGCTGAGAAAAATAATTCCTATGAAATAATTATAATTCTAGTAAATAATATCAAATGTATGATATTAAGTGTCTTACTTGTTATTGGTCTTCCGAATATTTTTAGATATAAGAAAGATGATTGTATGAATGTATTTTAATGTGAAATATATTTTTGAATTAATATTATTCTTGTGTTTAGATTTGATAGAACGGGCAACATTAAAATATTATTGGCCCTGATGGGAAGTACTTATCTCACCCTCATCAGCCTTCAGTAGTCCACTGCTGAACAGTGGCCTCCCATATACCCAACCACACAACATTGCAATAGGTTAGAAAGGCGATTTAGGCGGGGCAGGCGCGCCACAGAAGTTATGAGCAAATGCTTGTAAGTGAGCGCTGTGATTGGTTTCTGTTGACGACGACAAAAGAATGGGGACTGCCGTTTCTTTGCTCACCAGTTGGCGCCACTGTAGACTGAGGTCCGGAGGTATAGCTGTCAAAGGCGGTCGGCGCGGAAACAAAGTGTTAAATTTTGAATCTAATTAAAGATTATTATTTATAAATAACTATCTTGATATCAACAAACTAACTTCTGAAATAGTTGCTCTTGAGGCCGCCTATTTTTGCGCTTTTTCTTAATTCCGCTTTGAAAGCGTTCACATTAATCGCCAAATAATCCATATTTGCGATAATTTTACGAAGGAGATCACTTTCCAGCAGGTAAATTAAAGAAATTATAATTTATGTAACGAAGCCCGCTAAAACCAGTGAAAAGTGAATGTTATTGGACTTCACGCGACACAAGCGCCTCTAGTGGCAAATTCAATAGCGATAGCCCCCATTCATTGAAGTCATTTAGGTATATGTAGTGGGACGCAAGCGTCGGCATCGTTTAGGCGCAGAATGTCCAATTCGCAAAATGTCCAGCGTTCTCATAAAATTGGTGCATGACAGCCTTTCTAACCTCTTTCCATGTTCTGTGTACCCAACGGCCATCTGCAATCATAATTTCACCGAGTCCAGCAAAATGTTTACAAGACAGAGGAAACGACCCAGTATTTATTAGTATCTTGAATAAAATACGAATCTTTTTCTAAGATACTAAAATTCGTTATTCGAAAATGAACTTAACGAAATTGAAACTTACTTAGCATAGCAAATATATAATAATTAAGCATGTTGCAGCTGTCTGTAACTTAAATTATAAAGTTTTATAGAAAAATAAAGTGATTGTCGGCAAAAAACCCATAAGCCTGAATTGTAATTATTGTCATTACTAATTTTGACATTTCCCCAATGGGGACTACCGTTTCTTTGCTCACCAGTTGGCGCCACTGTAGACTGAGGTCCGGAGGTATAGCTGTCAAAGGCGATTGGCGCTGAAACAAAGTGTTATATCTTGAACCTAATTAAGGTTATATTGTTTATAAATAACTATCTTGATATCAACAAACTAACTTCTGAAATAGTTGCTCTTGAGGTCGCCTATTTTTGCGCTTTTTCTTAATTCCGCTTTTAAAGCGTTCACATTAATCGCCAAATAATCCATATTTGCGATATTTTACGAAGGAGATCACTTTCCAGCAGGTAAATTAAAGAAATTATAATTTATGCACCAAATTCCGCTAAAACCAGTACCACAGATAATATACATAGTACAAAGTGAATGATATTGGACCTCACGCGACACTAGCGCCTCTTGTGGCAAATTCACTAGCGATAGCCCCCATTCCGCTAATTTACAAATGGCTCAATAGAATCGCAATTGTATATTTTGACACATTTAATATGGTAGTAATGTCAAAATATACGATTGCGACGCCATTGCGATTCTATTAAGCCATTTGTAAATTAGTTGAATTGGGGCCCTGTTGTTGTTTCCCCCAAAAATGTTATTTTTAAGTTTAGTGTTATATATAATAGCTCTAATACGTGTGTATCACTACAGGGTATAAGGTAAATGGCGTATCAAGCAGAATCCAGCCTTTTTTAGGGTTCCGTACCGAAAGGGTAAAAACGGGACCCTATTACTAAGACTTCGCTGTCTGTCCGTCTGTCCGTCTGTCTGTCACCAGGCTGTAAGAGTATCTCAAGAGCCGCGATAGCTAGACTGTTGAAATTTCACAAATTATGTATTTCTGTTGCCGCAATAACAACAAATACTAAAAACAAAATAAAATAAATATTTAAAGGGGGCTCCCATACAACAAACCCGATTTTTTGGCCTATTTGGTACGTAAACCTTCGTGCGCGAGTCCGACTCGCACTTAGCCGGTTATTATCATATGCATATAAATAGTATATTCAAGTCACGATATCATTTTAATATTTTTTATTATAAAATTTCATACAAACTAAAATTTTTTGATTCCGATTTGTATGAAAATATGTTTCTTCTGACTTCACCATAGTATTCATGGTTTCGGCTTGCTATACCATTTACCTAACACCCTGTATATACAAACATTAAAAAAAAAGATCGCTAGAGTCAGTGGCGGCGCAAGGCCTAAACTTAATGTGGGCGAGGTACATTCCGCGAGGCCCTCTGATAATATGGGCAAGCACTTTGGGAGGCCCTCTGATGGTATAATTAATTTTAGATATTTTGAAATTGAGATAATAATCATAGTTTATCAGAAATATCTAGTATTTCATTCACATTTAAGCGAAAGAGTGAAATATCTTTAAGATGTTAATTAATTGTAATGTAGGTATTTATTATGTACTTTTGGGCTTTACAACCTTTTTCAAATTTATTTATCTGTAAGGCGCAGGGCCCTATGCACCGCGACGCCTTACGCCGCCTCTGGCTAGAGTCACCTTCATATAATTATTCATCTCAATAATGTGGTCTGTTATGAGAATTGCAGATACGATAAGGATGTGCGCGGTTCACCAATCAGCCGATATCGATAAATGGAAAAAATAAAGTCTTACTGTTACAACATTTCATTTTTAATTTGTAATGGTGTCGTAATAATAATAGGTAGCGTAATCTTCAGGCAGACAGCGCGTTGCGGCCAGTTTACTGAAGTAGGCGGCCGACTGCCGGGCTGTTCTCTTGCGTTGGGGCGAGGTGTAGTCCACTTCGTATAGGCCGAAACGTTCACTGTATAACAAATAGTAAGATTGCATTATTTTTTAATCCTAATTATGAAATCCACACAGTGATTAACATATAGTACTAGCGGACTTTTTAGCATTTGACTATATTTGCAGCACGCATTCTGTCAATATTATGTCAAACGCCATACATTCAAAAAGTTTAAAGCGATAAGGTTACATAACAAATTATTTAGTATGGTGATTAAGTTTCTTAAATTATCTAATTTTCCGCGCATTTTTTTCTTTTTTTCCTTTATAAGAACATTCTCCTGACAATAACAAACGAAAGAAAAAAAGAATTAGCGAAATCGGTCCAGCCGTTCACGCGTGATGCGATGACCAAGGGAAATAGGGATTCATATCTATATATATAAAAATGAAAACTGATTTAATGACTGACTGACTGACATATCAACGCACAGCCTAAACTACTGGGATTTAAAATCTGAAAATTTTCACCGTGCTTCCTTTAATAGTGTAGGTGAGCACTAAGAAAGGAATTTTGGAAATTCCGCCTCTAAGGGGGTAAAAAGGGCCCCATAAGTTTGTATGAAACTCCCTCAGTTTTGAAGCTAAGTCGATGAAAATTGGTATCCAGCTACCTGATTAGAAATTATGAATGACGTCTTTCAGGATTTTTGAGAATTTAATCTTTAAGGGGATAAAAAATGGGGGCAAAGTTTGTTAGGTTCCGCGTCATATCCATACTCTTTACATATTTGTACTCTCTGACTTGACTTATTTTGTTATGACATTCAATGTGTCAATTAGAAAATAAATATCATTTCTTACAAATAGAATAGTATTATTTTGGAATTTAATAATAGGGTCCAAAATGGATGAATTAACTATGTTAAAACGTACACGAACTTCTTTCAAGGCTGCATTATAAAATTCTACAGTCAGATAAAAACCCTACGAGAAATTTCTGATTATGAATTAAAATTAGTGAGTGACCAGTAACACATGTACAAAATTACCAAGAATAATTTGGAAGAGATACGACAATGAATAATTAAATTACTGATGACCCACAGTTGGAAAATGAGATTGCAGAAAAAAATAACCTTCAGGAAATTACAACACAGCTTAAACTAAAACTGCAGAGGTTGAATTCGATAGCACGAAACAATTCCATGTATGCAGAAGGTACTGAGGAGCAAAGGTCGGCCACAAACAAACCTTAGGATATCTATTTGACAAAGACGAAACATTCAAAAACATCATTAAACGGTTGGTTTCAACATTACTTACCGATGTGATGATATCGATACAAGGTAATTCACGTTTCTAAGATCTTTGAGCCCAGAATTACATAAGAAAACGTATTATATTATATTTATGTGCTCAACGGGATCCTTGTGAGTTAGTTAAAATTCAATTAGTAAATTATCAACAACTCAAAATGGACATACGAGTATTACTAGAAGATATTTTATCAATAGTGTTTGACGGAACTCTTGTTTGCATATCAAACTATAAAGCTTCATTAGTGCTTCAAGAAAATGTGACACCTATTTTCATCTAGAGTCTAGATGAAAATATGGGGCGTATAATAGGGCGTATGGAATACGTCTAGATTCTAGACGTATTCCATACGCCCAGGCGCGCCCTGAAAGACAAAGTTGACGAAGAAATAGGAGGCTTTGTAACGAAAATTTTGACAAAACTTGATAATTCCTATTGGCTGTCTTATCTATATTTAGGTACATATTCAGAAAATAAATATCAGTACTTACAAATAGAATGGTATTATTTAGAACTTAATCATTTTTGTTTATACGGTCGAGACAAATGTTGGGAAATCGAGTATAGATGTATAAAAAGTGTAAATAAAGAATAAAATTGGTGAGTGAATTTATTTATTTGTACAACCAACACTACAATATACGTATAATAAAATTCCTTTACATGCAATATGCATGCAAAACTTAAAGTAAGTAAAAATTTAGTAAGTAATGAAATATCAAATCTTATAAACTACACTGTTGTACCTTATAAAATTATCAACTACATTAAGCAGTACAAAAAACTGGGTATAGACCCGTATCTCAGGCAGGATAAGGTAACTGCAGTGTTGCAACAACACTGAGCAGCTGACTGGTGGATTAAATCAATATAGACTGGTAGACTATTTGACAAGCTTCCGTTTATTCTGGTTTGCTGTACTTGGCCAAAGTGTATCTTACAGGAACAAAAGCGGGGATTTTTCAAAAGTGTATCTACGAGGAAAGTGTATCTAAGAGGAATGATTCGATAATTTGATAAACTTCTATTTAGTAACGATTTTTTTTTCTAGGACGCACAGCTTTTGAGGGTTTGGCATAGTTTTTTTATTGAAACTGCCTATCTAACGCATCCAAATGGAATTTTTATTTAATTTCTACCATATTTAAAAAAATACACTTTTAAAATATGAAAATAAAACGGTGAGAAAAAAAATCACCTCACTTCATAATTCCGTGTTGTTTAACTGAAGAATAGCTACCATCATCCACTCACTAATGACAGTGGCAGTAGTAATTAATGATGTTTCGCTGACATCATTGAAATTGAAGAAATAAGTAACTATTTATAGACACAGTGGTCAGTACAGACGAATCAGTTCTCCATCCTGTAAAGTTTCTGAACACTATTAATCCTGCTGATCATCCTCCATCCATCCATGCTTCGAATCCACATCCCACATAAAAGTTTTGTGAAACTACGTCAGCCTTATGCTATACTAGCTGTTGCCCGCGACTTCGTCCGCGTCAATTTCTGTTATTATGATCGCGATTATTTATGCAACATTTTTCATTGATGCTCCGCTCCTATTGGTCGCAGCGTCATGTTATAATTAGCCTTAAGCCTTCCTCGATAAATGGACTATCCAAAAAACAAAAATATTTTTTTATTTTCGAACCAGTACTGCCTGAGATTAGTACGTTCAAACAAACAAACAAACTCTTCAGCTTTATAATATTAGTATAGATGTTGTATACATTTTGTAATGTTGTTTATAAGTTGTAAAAAACGGTGGAAAATTGTGTGGTTGATTATTTGTGTTTAATATCAAATTGAAGTACTTGAAACTTCGTCTATCGATCATGAAGGGAGAATGACATAGGACTGCCTTTTCCAGAGCTCTACACCGATGCTGGTACTACACCGTCTAGGTCCGACGTCCACCGTCCGATCTAGGTCTTTTATCCAAACGTAGTATGCAAGCAAATTGTCTTTGTAAAATCGCCTTTTTATCGCTTATGTATCGAGAAAAACGGATTTACGTACTTTTTGGTTGGAAACTAAGAATTTGGTTTTTTACACAGGGCCACTTCTTCCAGGGCTCTACGCCAGTGTTGATCATATTCGAATAAAGCCTTGCAAGCTGCTTTGAATGGTTTGTTGTACTACAGCATTCACAGTTTTTTAAGCTTCAAATGATATTGTACTTCAAATCTCATGTAAATGCAAACAGATGTGGTGCGAGCTCGCTTGGACCACGATACGCTAGGAGAACCAACACCGGATCCCTAAAACGATAGTATAAATCGGCCCCTTTCATCCAACTATTGTATCAACGGGCCCCGGTAAGCCGGCAACGACGTATTGGCTCCCACTAAGTACCCACCACCACCTCGCTCGAGATGGTCACCCCCGGCACCGTAGGCAAAGGAAGTGGAGGAAAAGAGTGGAGGAGAGGGGGTTGAGTCATGACGAAAACTGTGTAACGGTTAAAATACCACGCGCGCGAAGCCGCGAGCATCAGCTAGTTTTTATATATAGATGTAACATAACGCCCCGTGTTGGTCTAGTGGTTTGAATACCGCTAATCGGCATTTGACAAGCGTGGTGATTAAATGCCTGTACCCTTCATTGCTATGGTAACTTAAATTCAATGATGGAGGCCTTTTCCCTGCAGTGGGATGATTATAGGCTGTTACTTTACTTTAAACTTTTTTTTTATTTCTATGTTGATTTAATATGAATTATTTTAGTAAAAATAATTACGTGTAGGTTATTAACCTAATCAGGGTCATCTAATTTGATAAATTTGAACTTACGAAAATCCACGCATCCATTCAAAATTGTCTATGAGACTCCAGTAAGTGTACGCATACACTCTGCATTTGTCTTTAGTGATCGCTGCGTGCAGGGCGCGAAGGTATCTGAAATTGTATTTATTTATTATAAGGTTTTAATTACAAAGTAATTTACTGCTGTACAAAAGACGATTTTAATTTTAATTATTTATTGTGAGTGTGAAATAGGTAAATCACAAGCTTTAATTATAGGTTTATCCTACCTTTTACCAGATACAACTTTCTACACAGTAATTTAAATTGTACCCCAATATAAAACTAGCTTTCTTGTATTTATTGAAATATTTCTTAATTTAATTTTATAAACGTTTTACATTTTTTTTAATTAACCTTGCCTGAAATCGGAATAGCACCACGATTTTATAACTGATGTTTAATGCACTATCTTCTGGTTATGTGGCGCCAAAAGAAGGATCTTTAGGATAGACCCAGCAATTAACTTATGCTGATGCGACACTGGAGTTGCTTTTATTAATTGTATATAAAAAATCATCTTATTATGTTACCCGTCAATGTAGTTGATACGCCGGATATCGTGAAGACCCGGCTCCGAGGATATTCCGTTTTCGGTAATCAGCACTGCCGGGTTGTTGTAAGTGTTCTTCACCCAGTTGAGCGTCTTACGCAGACCCCAAGGCACCACCTGAGAAAGTTATTGAATACCGAAAAGTTTGGGCATAGCCCTCTCTATTACTGCTTGTCTAGCAACGAATTTGTTAGAGCTTAGTAGTTGTATTACAGTTTTATTATGATACGTGGACATATCACATTCATTTCCAGCACAGGAGGTAGTTTAACACGTTCCAATTGTTTATCCTAGCGCTACTTGTCTTGTGTGAAGTGGCAGCGCAAATTACTCGGTCACTATTAGCAGGTAGGTTTTAACCGCGTTTTTAAGTATCCCCTATATTTAGGTGTCCCCGCAAATTTTTAACTGATGTTTGTTTAACCAAACTTACCCTCAACCAAGTAGAATTAGATTTCGGCCACTCTTCCTTCTGAGAAAACACGGAGCCCATATCATCGTCATAGAGCGGTACCAGTCCTAACTTGCTTTCTCGCTTTCTTGCCAAATAAGTAGTGTAATGGTTCAGGCCGAGGAAGTCTGATGATCCTCGAATAGTGTTGATTTCTTCGACGGTGAAGTGGGGGAGACGAGAGCGGGAGTAGTTCTGTCGGCGGGAGTTCGCGTCGATACGCGCTCTCATTACTGGAGGGTAATCACCTCCCCTTGAGAATATTGGGTGCGCGAACCAGCCGAACTGGAAGGGAATAAACGCTCTACAGACTTTGCACGTAATAGACTATCGAATTAAAAGTTATATTTTACCAATATAATATATATGAACTTAAAAAGTATGGTTTTGCTTAGCTTTTACTAGGTGAATATTTAAGTGTACTTTATTTGATATTTTAGCAACTTAATAATTGCAACTATAATATCAGTATATAAACTTGAAAAAAAATTTTAAAAGTTTTTTCAAGTATTTAAGTGCTACTTTAAAATTCAGTTTTTTTGTTTAGGTATACGTACGTGCTCCTTAACCGTTCATCCGATTGCTATGAAACTTGATTGAATCGTTGAGTAAACGTGGTTAAAGGCGAGGAGAGTAGGGTAGGTGAAGTCTTAAATAAAATACCACTTACAATGAACTGTCTCGCAGTTTCAGCAGCTATTTGATCATCTTGAGACGTTGTAGCAGGCTCAACCCAGGCCAAATCCAGTGTTATGCCCATAAAACCTGCAACCAAGCAGTAGATACAAAACAATAAGTACACGTAACTCTAAAAGTGGAACAACTAGGTACCTACTTACTTACTCTTATGTTTCAATTTGTATTCCTTCTCGAACATTCTATAAGTCATCCCGTGAGCCCTCAAAACAGTATGAGCGCACATGTAGTCCTCGAAGCCGCTAGATCTGCCTCCTGGTGCGTCGTTACCCCCATACCCGTCGTGGCAGAAAGTATAAGGCTCGTTGAAGGTTATCCAGAAGCGGACTGTGTCACCAAAGTTGTCTAGAAGAACCTGAAAGAAAGAAACTAATAGTATCTAGCATTCGTTGTCATAGCAGACACAATCATGTAATGATCTGCATGCAAAGGGAACTTCTTAGTCATTTCTGCTGTCAATGAACAGCTTAGCAACGAAAGAAAATACTATCTACCCTAGCGTAATCGACGAAGTAATCAGCTGTGTTGGGGTTGGTCCACCCTCCCAAGTCTTGCAGTGCTTGCGGAAGGTCCCAGTGGTACATGGTCACCATGGGCTCAATGCCATTGTTTTGTAACTCAGCAATAAGGTCTTTGTAGTATCGGAGACCGTCTTCATTCACGTCACTGAAAAAATTGAAGAAATGACTTTTAATAGTCAATTGATCATTTCTATCTTAAGGCAATCGATCTGCTCTAAGTACATTTCTGATTACATATTTTATGTTAAATATTCTCAAAATAATTTCGCTTGCCACTAAAAGTTCGCTCAGCTGAGAGTAATATTAAGAGCTATTTAAGAAATATGGTATACCAAAATGCAATGCATAATGTCTAAATTCGTATGGACAATGCTTAGTTGCATAAGTCATAACGTAAATATTTTAAAATCTCCGAAAAAATAAGAAAAAATTAAAATAAATTCCTAGATCCTACTAAAACTGGTAAAAAAGCAACGGATACCCCAATAAAAAAAATCTGTAACCCACTTGCTAAGTCCCGAAGGCAGTATCCTCGACCAGGACATGGAGAACCGGTAGAAGGCCGCGTGAAGCTCTCCCAACAGGGCCACGTCGGTTTTGTACTGGTGGTAGGAGTCGGCAGCCACGTCTCCGTTGTTGTGGTCGAACACACGATCAGGGTGTTCATGGGTGTAGCGGTCCCAGATGCTCTCGGCTTTGCCTGATAAGACAGAAGCTGATATTATAATATGCTGGGTAACAAAAGAATGTGAAAATCGGTAGATTTCTAGCAGTAGCTAGTCTGAGTCACATTTATTATTTATTTATGCCGAATTAAAGAAGCTTCAGTGGCTTCCATTATCTTTTCGGCGCAACATTAGCATTCTATCTGCTCTCTTCTCTTTACTAAACGATCCTCATTCCCTTTCTATCTTAAATCCCGTTTCACTGTTCTCAATTCCACATATTCTCGGCAGTTGCGCTCATCAAACAACTTTTTCTATTAATTCCTTCTCACCGCACTGTTTTCGTATCCAAATCTTTTCTCCTTCAATCCTCTCGTGTTTAAAATTTCCTTCCAGAGGAACTTAAACGAGCACCCTGTAAACACTCATTTAAGAAACTTGCTCGGTCCCATTTCCGCAAATTGTTTTTGTCATCTTCTACTTCACTGTGCCTAAGTCATCTTATTTATGTAGATATTAATCCCTCAACCCCCAAGCGACAACCGGTTGTCGCGATAACAATTGATTTTAATTGTGTCTGGAATATCCGATCGTCAAAGGGTCGCCAATCATATTTCATATATTTAGCGTATGTATTGTATAATTATATTTGTGTTGTGTACTATCATTTACGTATGTGTATATTGTTTGAAGCTTAAATATACATATACAATATTTTTTGTTTTTATGACATGTTATTTATATCACATTTTTAATCACTACTTTGTAAATTTGCTTGTACTTTGTCGCACCGCCCACTTAACATTTCTGCTTACCTTAATGGTCGACTGGCAGAAAATGCCACATGTTTGTTTTAAATTATATAAATAAAAACTAAGGATAATAAAATACATAAAGTTCAAATAAATAAAAATAAATCAAGACTAAATAATAAGTTTCTAACCTATAATATTAATAGGTAATCCTGAAAAATAAACGGTTTTGTAAAGTATCGATACCTACTATAGTATTTTTGCCAATTACGAACCTACACATTTTAACAAACTCGAGAGTAGGTAATAAAAGCCATAAACTTACGTATCATATCGATACAAATGTTTAAAGTTTAACATCACTTATCTCACGAGCGCGTTCATTATGCAGCAAATATCTTAAAATTATATTCAACTCACGTAAAATTTCAACTAACGTCACTAAAAAAAACTGTCTGAGCTGGTATAAGTTAAAAAAAATACTCATACTATTTATGTTCGAGGTAGCGACTAAGTTTCTTGCGCTACTTATTCTCGGCACTAACCAAATATTGGGACGTGTATGAGACGCGTCTGGGACTTACTTAAGCCCTTATAGGGCTTATATGTATAAGCTTGTATACTTATGTATGCATAAATAAAACTGATTTTACTGAGGTGATTTAATCCCTCGATCGTGAGTTATTCCAAAAATCCAGACACAATGGGGACTACCGTTTCTTTGCTCACCAGTTGGCGCCACTGTAGACTGAGGTATAGCTATCAAAGGCGATTGGCGCCGAAACAAAGTGTTATGTTGAATCTAATGAAGGTTATATTGTTTATAAATAACTATCTTGATATCAACAAACTAACTTCTGAAATATTTGCTCTTGAGGTCGCCTATTTTTGCGCTTTTTCTTAATTCCGCTTTTAAAGTGTTTAGGTACATTAATCGCCAAATAATCCATATTTGCGATATTTTACGAAGGAGATCACTTTCCAGCAGGTAAATTAAAGAAATTATAATTTATGCAACAAATTCCGCTAAAACCAGTACAAAGTGAATGATATTGGACCTCACGCGACACTAGCGCCTGTAGTGGCAATTTCACTAGCGATGGCCCCTATTGAAATCAATTATTATTGTTATCGTGGCACCCGAGTGCCTCCTGGGGGTTGAGGGATTAAAGTAATAATGAGTTACCAGAAACATTCCAAGCCCCTTCGATCTGGTAGGAGGCGGTGGCCACTCCAAACATAAAGTTCTTTGGGAAACATACTTTGTCCGCTTCACTTGACACTCTGAAAAAGAAAATTTGTGTTTTAACGTAGCAAAAAAAATTTTTTTGTTTAATTTTAAATTACTAACTGCATTAAGTGACGCCAATTTATTAATAAGTATCAAATTTACCTAGCAAATGAATTTGCATTTAAGTACCTAGGTAGGTACCTACCTACTAGCTGTTAGCTTCAAGTAAATCAACACAGTTAATTCGTAATCAGTGTAATATATGTATTATGTTATAAATACATCATTTGAAAAACATCGATAATCTATATATTTTATAAAATTTGTTGTACCTAGTTTTTACAAATAATATTCATATTAGTAAAAAAATAAATATTTACCCAATCCATAGCACTGCGAAAGCAGTTATTGCACATCTTAAACGACACGTCATGTTATCTGTCAAACGTCCGTCCAACAAACTACTTAATAACGAACTCGCCCTGATAGCCCACTGATACTGCATTTAATTATAAACTATTATCTATAGGATGATTTCCTATTTAACTACGGTTGCTACAGTGATTAGTTCATGTAATTAGTCAGTAAATTATACAAAAAATAATAATTCTTTGCACAAACATTTGTTTGAGTTCCGTACCTCAAAAGGAACCAATAAGATACGTATAGGATTCTTTTATATCATTGATAGGATAAGTCTTTCATTCAATGTTAATCTGGGTCAATCTGTAAACACCATTATATTGATTCAGGCAGGGATCCATGCAATGATATTTAAAAAGGAAGTTTTTTAATTACATTGGATCCATGTGATTCGAACCTGTTAAAGTTGTTGTTGTCAAATGTTTATATGATCAAAACTTTCGCCGGGTTCGTCCGATTGCTATGTTGTTAGTTTCGATGCAAATGTGAGACCAAAATTTTAACACGCACATTGAAAAATTTCGCCTTCGTTCGTCGGTCGAAAATGCCAGTTGATGTCGTTCTATAATATTAAAGTATTTAAGAGAGAATATTCGGCCCTCAGACACAACTTCAAGCAACACCCTTTATGATCTTCGAACAATACATTTATATTGATTTATTAGCAAACATCTACTAAAGAAGACATTGACCTAAGTCGGTGTTTGAAAATAATAAATGTTTACAGTATAATATTATGTAAGTACGTAATGTAGGTATGTACTTACATAATACCTACGTAAGTAACTCAAACAAATGATAAAACATATACTTAAAAATATTAATTTAAGTAGAATCAAAGGTGGATTTATCTTGTTGAAACTAAGCAATAGAACCAATACTTACATAGCTAGGGGTCGCAATATCGGGCAGTTTTATCAATTTCGATATTTCCGATATTGAAGATTTGACAATATCGAACTTTCGATATTTACGATATTTTCGATAAACGCCATATTTTTTTTTTTATAAAATTGTTTTTTAAAATTATTTGGCTTAACAATATTTGTTTTATACCATATTTTTATCTTTAAACAACCATGACTCTTCTCATTTCGCTTCCGACTTACAACAACAATATTAAATCAAGTAAAATAAACTTAAACCATATCTTTCTCAGCAAAACAAAAAAAAAACATTTTTAAATACTTATCAATCAAAAATAAAATAACTCAATTATTATATTAAGCTTTTATTGAATATTGTAAAAAAATTAAAAAAGTTCAAAAATAAAGTCTCGATAAGTTTAGAGTGAGAAAATAGAGATACGAGTATCTAATAAAATGATAGTTTTTACTTAAGTTTTATTTAACGTTTCACATTGTGTAGTGTAATAATACGATATGGTACATGGTATATCCAAACATAGAGCGACAGGCACACGCACGAGAAATTGGCTAGACACAAGTCTGCCGGGCTACTATTTGTTAGTTAAGCTTAAAAATTTTTGCGCGGAATTATTTACCGCGCGGCATATCTCAGACATACTTCTCTTCTTTAGTTTGCATTCAAAACACAATTAAAGCAATTGCGTGTGTTGTGAAAGCAGTAGTTATTATTCGCATGGTCTAATTATTATAAGAAATAGAATAAAGCTTATTATAAAGAAGCCAAAACTAGCTTATGGCGTTTTCCGCGATTTTTTTGGAAACACTATCATTACCTCCATACCATAGAGTAAGGCAAAGAACACACACATGATAACAAACACAACCATAAAATGCATTTAACACACTTAAAAACTTAAGAAATAATAAACCCTTTAATATGGAATAACTGTACCTTTAACCCATTAAAATGTTAAATATTTAAGTAGGTACATGCCTATTAATTAAATTCAGATAACAAATAATTATGTTGTGTATTTGAAGATTAGTTAAATTTGAATTAACAGCACACAATGAAGCAAACTGGCGAGCAAGCGGCGAAGCAACAAGCAACTGAATCGCGTGATCTAGAGGTGTGTAAAAAAAAGATGTACATCCGTGTCAAGGATCGAATCACTCTCTAAAATTCTAAATCCCACGATTCCCAAATACATCTTTAAATGTTTAAATCCTAACTGAGCCTTGAATCTACTAATTTAACTGAACTTTAATTCAGTAGATTGATTGAAACACAAAAAGATGTAGATCGAGACGGCTATTGCAGCGTGACTAAAAACGAAAAGAGATAGAAGATTATTGAATATATGAAACTTGTCATTTCTGTTTTCTTGTGTTTACGCGAACACTATACATTGAAATGAAAGATAGTTTACGGATTTAGAACGCGTTTATTTTTGATTTAACCCGACGTTTCGAACCCTTTACAGCGTTCATGGTCACGGGTAGACTAAGGTGTTATTCGTCTTTTTTTTCTTTTTTTAAAAGACGAATAACTCCTTAGTCTACCCGTGACCATGAACTTGTCATTTCCTTTAAAACGCCGACAACTCTTCCAATCACATTGGATTGAAAGAATCATTAACGTTTTGAGTCAAACTGAATCTTTACAACGCTGATGTATTTGGGATTTAAAGATTTAGAAGAGTGATTTAAATCTTTTGATGAAAAGATTTATAAATCCCTGAACCGGAAAAAGATTGATTCTGCGCACCGCTAGCGTGATCGCGTCCCTACACTGGCGTCTGTGACGACGGCTGGTTACCCTACAGTGACGACGATTCGCATTATTACCATAAGGTCATTTTTGCTGCGCCGCGCCGAGCTGGAGAATTTCCACAATTTGTATAGAATTTTTTGGCACAAAATGCCGTCAATATCGAAAATCTCGATATTGTCAAAAATAAAATCGATATCTCGATTTATCAATTTAGCCCTGATATTTCGATATTTTCGATATTCGATATTTCGATATTCAAACCCTATACATAGCATAGCATGTTTAATTTTTTTTTAATGTAAGAAGAGTCAGGTTTCTTGACTCACTACTCATCGCAAGGTGGCGCTACAATCATACTCGCCTTGTAATATTTTTACTATTCGCCACTAGGTGGCGCTGACATAGTGCTCTTAAACTTACTACACAAATCTACCTTTTTCTAGAAACCGCTACAGTATTGTTCCCGAAGTTTCTAATAGGGGGCGTTAAAGGCCAGCCGGTATATAAAAGCTGATGGAGACGCTGTTACGGCAGTCAAAATACGTCTGGAAACATTGAGCGCGAAGTGAGAAAAAGTGAAATCTAACGCACAAAATGTCTTTAATACCGTTTCTGCTTGACGAGAGACCTTACGGAGGACATCTGATGCGGGACATGTGGTCTGATGACTTTTACCCCAACAACTCTCCGTTCCTCGCTCGGAGAGAAATGATGAGTCCGCCACAGTTTTTCAAACCTTGGGAGAGGATGCTCCGGCATGTGGAAAACGTGATGAAGCCTATCGAACAAATTTCAGCTCAGATGAATCACCTGGCACTCAAAGAAGCAGGCACGAATTTCACGAATGACGACGAAAAATTCCAAGTGAACGTGGATGTGCAGCATTTCTCACCGGAGGAGGTTAATGTCACAGTAAAGGATGGACAAGTCATCGTGCAAGGAAAACATGAAGAGAAAATGGACCAGCACGGTTATATTTCAAGGCAGTTCGTTAGACGGTACGCTCTTCCCCAAGGCTGCTTGCCCGACACTGTGGAATCAAAACTGTCGTCTGATGGTGTGCTGACTGTGACCGCTCCCAAAGTTCTCGCCATGCCGTCCATCGGCGAACGAATCGTACCCATAACACACACAGGGCCAATCCA
Source organism: Anania crocealis (assembly GCA_949315895.1). Taxonomy (NCBI): domain Eukaryota; kingdom Metazoa; phylum Arthropoda; class Insecta; order Lepidoptera; family Crambidae; genus Anania; species Anania crocealis. The sequence continues at coordinate 24,739,798 of OX438882.1, forward strand.
AAAGCAACTCGGATCTCCAAACTTCGAAGCCAAGGAGTAGTGTACAGTGTAAATAGTTTTTTTTTTTATAAGACTGATTCATTTTTTTTTCTATTTCCTATGTATATTGCCTATTAAGTTACAGTTAAATAAACGCTTATTTTAAGATAAATCAGTGAAGTGTTTTTTTCTTTGTTCCAGTATTTCCGGTAAGATTATCTTCTCCCCGCACAGGCTCCCCTACATCTTCCCGGTCCACTATTATTTATTTAAGGAACGTAGGTAGGATAACAATTATTCTTTAACCTTACGAACTCGATTTTAAAGAGATAAATGTAGGTATTGAAATATTTATTTTTTCTTTGAAGTGTTATTTTTGATAATACGAGTTTAATAAAGCTTTCATGAAAATAAATAACGCTCTGCGAATTCGCTATGAAGAAATAAAAATTGTAGCTAGCAGTTGAAGAACATTACTTTATTAAATTTTATAAACATACAAAGTTCACACAATTCACATTTAGGAATGTTAGATAGCTGGAATGCAAATCTAAAGGAGATGTCCCATAATAGGCCCAGACATAGTACACCATTTACAAAAATCAAGAAAAATTTACTGTTTCTGGAAAAAATACATATAAATTTATATAACGTATAATTTAGTGGTTCAAAAATAAACAAGATCGAATAATTTATCAAACTCCATAGGCATTCCAAGATGGCGTCAATCTAAAAAAACTTTAAATGTCAGTAGCTGTCAGATACCCCTTGTCACTTTGGCATAATCATTCACTTCAAGTTTTTGTTCTGCTTGTCGTCTTTTAAATGTAGTTCATTATAACGACTTCATTTTCGATTTCTGGATTTGGTATTGATCGACACATTACTTTCATAATGTTTGTTGTTACTACAGCAAGCGATGGCACGCACTCGAATCCTAGATGCGCGATTATGAAACCAAAACTGACAGACGTCATCAAAATGTCATCTTCCGCCATGATGGTTTTGTTGTTTTGTATTGCTATTTTCTTACTTAACTCTTTATTTGAACCACTTAACGAAGCCAATTTAAAAGAATTGGATAATAACAAAATCTTGTAGGTGTATTGGTCTATCTTTTGGTGGGGTGTACAGGTTCTGGGCCTGGCCTCCATACAATTTGGGACATCTCCTTTCACAATACATTAAAATTATCAGTACCTATTCTGAGTAAGAATAAGACTAAAATTATTGATCATACATTTGTCAAATATCGAGAGAACTTCTCTCGATATTTGACAAATGTATGATCAGAGAACAGATACAATCGCACTAAAAATAACCGATACGGTGCACCCGCTATCTATAAATGACTTGGCAGACGTCCCGGGGTTGCACCTACTGGCCGTTCTCGACGGGCTGATCGGCCGCTTCACCATCGCCGACCTCGGGCTTCGATCCCTCCGCCTGCTTTCTCACCGGCCCCGTCTGTACGATGGGCACCACTCGCTCGTTGGAAGCCGGGCAAGTCAGTGGGGCAGTCACCGTCAGGACACCATCAGAAGACAGCCTCGACTGCACTCCGTCGATGTTGCAACCCTCAGGCAACGCGTATCGCCGAGTAAACTGACGGGACACGAATCCATGCTCATCCTTCTTCTCTTCATGACGCCCTTCGACCACAAGGAAACCATCGGCCGTCTTCACCGATATATCTTCAGGTGCAAAGTGCTGCACATCGAGATTAATCTGGAACTTATCTTTATCAGTCTTTATTGTCGAGCCGCTGTCCTGCAAAATGGTTGACATCTGCTTCCATGGTCGATAGTAGTCCCTTGAATGTTGAGGTGCTACGATTGTCAGGACATCCTCGGGGGTCAATGCCAACGCGAAATGTTGATCTTGGAGGCGTCTAGGACGCTCAAGTTCAAGGAGGAATGGCAACAGAGACATTTTTAATTACAGCGATCAATAGCGCAGAAGAAATGCCGGCCGGTTTTCAGAGTTGTTTGCACTGCGCATGACGTTTCGCGCATCGAATATGGCTGTCTGTCTGGCCAGATATTGCAAACAGTTTGCAAGAGATAACGTAAGGAGGATTGTAACAAACATGTTGCTCTAAAAAAAATTGCTATAACGCCTTAACCATTTTTTCTTTTGTGATCCTCCACAATGTCCATAAGAGGCCACCATTACAGAACGAAAAAAAAAATTGGTTCATAGTTCGCAACAGCTGTTTACCTGTTGAGAACTATGAATAACAGTTGTTTGTGTTGTGCTTTTGTATTTGTACCTAGTTCATCTTGGTAATTTCACATAGTTTGTGTGACTATGCAATAATAGTCTTGTGCTACACAAGCATGTTATTAATAACGAACACTATTATTTTTCTCCGTGAGTGTCATCAAAAGCAGCTCAAAGAGCCAGAAGGAGATGGGCAGCATAATAGCATTATTATAGGTAGGTACTCTTTGGGCAGCATCGTCATCTTTTCATCTTTGGCATATCTACGATGGCAAACCTACCTGCCAAGGGTGGTGATCCTACTATTGGAGTCGCCTTCTTATGTATAAATATAATAAATAATATATTATTATATTAGATACATTTTTGCACACAGAATTTTGTCTTCTATCATTGATACCCCACTGGGGTATCAATGATAGAAGACAAAATTCTGTGTGCAAAAATGTAAGTACATACTTTATAAAAAAAATACAGTCATAACGAGTGCGTTATGACTGTATTTTTTTTATAAAGTATGTACTTACCCCTATATTATATTGTTGTAGCATTCGCCATTTGTAATTTTTTTTAAATGTAGCATGTTTTATCCGGACTATAATATAAAATCGACTGACACCTCATTCACCAAAATCAGCTCAGTAGTTTATCCGCAAATGTGGAACGCACTACCCACAGGGACTGCTGAAATCATAAACCTTTCTCTTGGCTTAGCCGTAGTCAGGTGAAAATAAAACTCAAAAGTAGTTTCATAATATGCAGTAATAACTGTTTCGTTCCCCTGACTAGCAAGGAGCGTAAGTGTAAGCATACACACAGCACACTAACCCACTGGTGGTATGTACAGGCAGCTGCAAAATTATGTAAACACTTTTTCGTTTTACCCTAAGTCGTTGTATTAAGAGTCAAAATTTGTCAGAAGTGTATATAATTTTTATACGGTGTACTTACATAGCTATTGTAGCAATTACAATCAGCTAAGGGACACTCGTGTACCACAATATAGGTAATTAAGTAGCTAACTACGCGTCGCGTCGTTTGAAGCATTGAAGGTCGAAATGGAATCGATTTTCTGGTAAAGATTACCAATAATACTGTCTTCATAGTTTACTTAAGGTTACTGTACACTTATCTAGTAGGTACTTATCTTTTTCTTTTGAATAAAATCTAACACAAGAGCACGTAAGTTATTCTTCTTAAAACGTAGTGATTCCTTGCTCAGTTATTCTCCTTACCGACATGGCCCCTAATTCACGTAGGTAACCAAATCTTATCACAATATGGGCTTCGAACTGCAATTTAAATAGCTGAATAAGACCCCTGCAATAATAAAACAACCGACAATGACTATCTATGAATGGACTGTGTAGTAATATAATAATAGTATTCTCTGTGGTTTTAGTCAATTGACTGTCCTACTCAGTGTCTCCAACAACGCCGTAATTACGGTATACCTACCGTAATTTGAACAAATCTACCACCTACCGTAGACATGTTTAATTCTACCGTAATTTCGGTCATCTTTTTTTTATATTTTTTTAAATACAGAGACAAATTGCTCCACTCAAATGCCGATTGCAAGCACATTTTCAGCCACATTACTGATGTGAAAACAAAAAAAAGGGACCAATTGTCAACAAAATCTATTGCTGGGAATTTCTTTACGCAACTGAGAACAAATGAGAACAGGCAAAAACTGCGTAGATTTTCATCCTACCGATAAAATTATTAAAAGTATGAATGTTTCCATGTATAAAAAGACTGAGACGTCTAAAATTAAAGCTACTGTAAATTTACAGTATTTTAAATTTGGATCTCCCGTAATTTTCCACCATAATATGCCGTATTTTTAGGCTAGCAACACCGTAATTTTGACAAATACAGTTGGAGACTCTGGTCCTACTTTAATGTGAGCCACAAAGTGATTTTATCTCTATTTTTGAACTAACTTTTTTTTTTATGTAAGAAGTACCATACATAGGCGATCACCCGAGTAATGTTCAAAAATACAAAACTTTTGTTGCCCAACCTTGGTATTGGCCTGGTATTCAAAGCACTAGACCAACGAGACGTTCCATCTATTACTAAGTGATAAAAATTGTTCCTGTGGATATAAGTTGAACCTAAGATTTGAACTTTATTGTTACTTGCAAATTTCGAGCAACGCGGCCTTCCGTCCCGTAAGGGAGTAGCCATACGAAGCGTTTCCCCTCTGTCAAAGTATAAGCCCAATTGGGCATTAGCGTTTATAAAAACTAGTTGCGCTCAGATTTCTTCCTAGACCGAGTCCAGTCGCGCAAGTGAACGCTGCCGTATTAAAAATGCCGAATTGCTCAGTTTTCTGTTGTAAAAAGAGGTCTGCAACATCAAGTTTACATAATGATGGTGTTACATTTCACATATAAGTAAATTTATATCGTATTATTGCCATTTAATAACATTTAAACACTAAATCCGCATATTTTATTCTTGAATAGTTGTTGGATTTGTTCGACGACATCGGGTCCGCTCGCCCGTGCAAATTTCAGATCGGTCGCGCGATAAATCCGATTTCTTGCCGCTGGGCAACATAGTGATGTTATTACTTTCACATGACATAATGTTTGTCGATAAAGGGTGGTGGTTATCGACGACGACGTTATATAATATATTTAATCACATTAGACAAATAATTGCTGATATGGTTTTATGTGTGATGTAAAATCTCTTTTCTGTTATTAAGTTTGAAACTCTTTAATAGTAATAACATAATAATAGGGGTTAAAGTATGAAATTGCCGATTATTTTCCCACTTTTTATTTTTATTATAGCTCTTAAGTATAGTCGTATTATTGCGTAATTCTTTTTGTATTGTATCAAGAACTAAATAAAGTAACTTTTGACTAAAAAGAAAAATGCTATACTAGTGCCAATTACTTCAAAGGAAGTCGTTGAAAAGACCCCTTACAATGTGTCAGCTGACCATCTTGCTTCAATAAAGTATATTTGTATTATACACCGTGAAATTTTAGTGGTTGTTTTCCCGCAACAGAATGATTTACCTTTAGTAGCACCATCCAATCGCGCAAGTTATTTTTGAAAATAAAGATATCGTTGTTCTCAACTAATCAAAAAAATAATCATCAACTCAAAAGTGTGAGATACGATAGTATCTTTACAAAATGTGACGTGGTTGGGTACTGCTTGCCGCACGAAATCAATGTTCAAAGCAAAAGAAGCTCTACGCACTAAGTAATACAACATAAACTGCACCGCGCGAGGGGCAATGACCCCGGCCGGTGACCGGCTGCGGCGCGGCTGGTACCATTGGTTCGAGGATGCTTTCGAGTTTCGTTTATCACAATCGTGGAACTGCTATTTTTTATTTGAATAAAAAAAAACTGCACAAATCTATTGTACTACTAAGATAGAATCATTTTACTGCGGGAGAACAACCACTAAAATTTCACGGTGTATACTTTGATTTTCAGAAATTTAAATACTATAATGCGTAGCTTTATAACCATCTAACTTTCACCTTTAACTGCATCGAAAACGGTTCAAGCGTTTTTAAAAAAACTAAAAAATTGTTAGTATGGAAAAATGACTTTTCTCGATTTCGTCCATACAAAACGGCAATTTCATACTTTTACCCCTAATAGTAATATTTTTTTTTAATTTGATTTAATCATTCTAGTTAGTAGTTTTTAGGGTTCCGTACCCAAAGGGTAAAAACGGGACCCTATTACTAAGACTTCGCTGTCTGTCCGTCTGTCCGTCTGTCCGTCGCTCTGTCACCAGGCTGTATCTCAAGAGCCGCGATAGCTAGACAGTTGAAATTTTCACAAATTATGTATTTCTGTTACCGCAATAACAACAAATACTAAAAACAAAATAAAATAAATATGTATTTAAGGGGGCCTCCCATACAACACACCAGGGGCCCAATTCTGCTAATTTATAAATGGCTCAATAGCATCGCAATCGTATATTTTGACATTACTTCCATATTAAATGTGTCTAAATATATAGTTGCGATGCTATTGAGCCATTTTCAAATTAGCGGAATTGGGGGCCCGTTTTTTTATGCCTTTTTGGTACGGAACCCTTCGTGCGCGAGTCCGACTCGCACTTGGCCGGTTTTTATTATGTATTGTGTGCAACTTGTTTCTTTTCCTTTGTCATTGAAATATATAGAAATGATTTTAATGTAATCTTTTAAACTCAGTGTTTTTATTAACTTTTTCTTTTATTAAATTTACTTGCAAGATCAATTATGGAAAAATTTAATGACACCAGAATTTATTTTTTACTGAAAAAAATGCGCATCCGCCAAATTTAATTTACACAAAATTAATTCATTTTAAGAACCAATGAACTTCTTATCACTAATTTTCACGCAGGTACGTAATTTACTATTCTCAAATTCATTATTAATCCATAATTAGCGGATCCGGCAGAGTTCGTCCCTCCCATCCCTCAACCCATACCTCCAATCCCTCCAGTCCTTCCCATCCCTCTAATATTTTTAAATGTCGTGTCACGGTTTATATGGTGTCACTCCTCTAAACAGCTCATTTGTAGCGATAGCGGTAAAAAATCATCAGCTCTTAGCGGTATAAAATTAAGTCTTCGTCCTAGTTTCGTACCCATCAAATCTAACACAAAAAATCAACATCAAGATCGATCGTTATTTGAATATCAAAAGTTGTTGTTAAGATCCTACTAATAAATAAATGTTTCACTATGTTACTTTTATTCGGTCTTCAGAAAAAAAAAATCGATATTGCTACATGAACAGTTAAGTCCAACTCTATTTACGTTGAAAACGGGGCAATGTGTGAGTTGTAACTTATCCGTACACGAATTGTTGCTGAATTGTTTAATTTTTTGTGTGTGAGTGTCGTCACTACAGTGTTGTTTTTGTATGTGAGTATGCGAACCTGCGCTTGTGTGCACATTTCCCCCCGCAAAAAATGCCAGAACTTTTTGTATAGAATAGAATCGCTATGCCTACTCCCTTCCGGGACGGAAGGCCGCGTTGCTCGAAGCTTGCAAATTACCTGCCGTTGTTGTTCCTACAGTAAAACGTTTCTGAATTAATGTTTTGATGTTATGATATTTTTATTCAGGGGATTGTATCTTCAATGATTTGATGGCTACAAATAAAGTAACATAATTATCTACAGTAAATCTACAGCCTTCAGCAAAAATAATAATTTAAGATAGGTTATCCAGATGATATGTGGAGTGCGCTCAAATGGTGTTTGCATCCGCGGTCGCTGTGTGCTGTTTTTATACAACCCTCCGGGGTTAACCGAGCGGTTTTAAAAATCTACCTGCCTCTCTTTAACAAATTGTAAAAGTAAGTCTGGTCGTCTTCGCAGGTTTTGGTGATAATTTTTTTTAGAATAAATGTATTCAATTGGATTGTTTCTGAGTAAGCAAATTAATGTAATAATAACCTTAGAGGTTGGATAAATAATCAAAGTCAGTAACGGCCGGTCCTAATAACCTATTTATCTTCAGTTTTGGCATATCGGAGATAGAAAACATCTTCTGTCTCTGATTTTGCCGTCCAGAGAAACAAAGACAGAAGTTGTTTTCTATCTCCGATATGCCAAAACCTTCGAGCAACGCGGCCTTCCGTTCCGGGACGGACCAAAACTGAAGATAGATAGGTTATTAGGACCGGCCGTAAGTGAATTTAAATGAGAAAAATAGTTCTCTAACCCCAACCAATTATTTTCTCGCGGGCAGAGCCGCGTCAACAAGGTAGGACTCGTTACAAATAACGCATGGACGGAAAACCTATGTCCAGCGGTGAGAAACTAACAGCCTATGTCCTTCCATATACCTTTGAAATATGTGTAGGTTAGGTACCTACTAAGATTCATAATGATCGGTTGAATAGATTCTGCGTGAAAGCGTAACAAACAAACTTACATTTAAGTATATTTTATAATAGGTATTAAGTAAGGATTGAAATTCAACAATAGATTGTGGACTGACAAACCGTTTGGTGCCGGCACCAAAACAGAATAGCACCACCCCTTCTCTACCTATGGGTGTCGTAAGGCGAATAAAGGAGTGTTGCCAGATATAGACGGGCAGCAGCGTCTGCTTTCCTTCATAGGCCAAACTGCTTTGGACCATATACATAATCCATACTAATATTATAAAGCTGAAGAGTTTGTTTGTTTGTTTGTTTGAACGCGCTAATCTTAGGAAGTACTGGTTAGAATTGAAAAAATATTTTTGTGCTGGATAGTTCATTTATTGAGTAAGGCTTTAGGCTATTTAACATCTCGCTGCGACTAATAGACGGGCGAATCATCAGAGAAAAATGTTGTAATAATAATCGCGATCATAATAACAGAAATTGACGCGGGCAACAGCTAGTACCTACCTGTATTATTATACTACGAGTATGATGCTTTGGACCTTTGCTCTAAGCTTTGGACTGAAGTGGATTAATGACGATAAAGGACCGATGAACTTGATAAGTCGTAAATACTGACAAAAAAACAGGTAAAGGCCTCCATCATTAATTTCAAGTAGGTACCTACCACAGCAATGATAGGTAAGTACCTTGGGTGGTTAATTCACCCAAGGTAAGTACAGACATAATCATCACGCTGGTAAAGGTGATCAATCACAAAACCGAATTTTGAAAATTCGGATCTTTTGTTGCCCGACCCGTTGGTAGATCCGAGATTTGGCCCTGTCACAGATTCGTTTAAGTAAAAGACATTAATTAGAGTAGTATGTATATATAAATAGATGCCTACGATCTTATCTTTCCTCTACAATATTTGTGTAAATAGCCTATTCTAGTTACCGCGCGATATTTCACTATCGATAGTCTATCGATAGCTGACGTCATTTCAATAGTATCGATATTAGCGATAGTAAGTATCGATACTATTGAAGATCAATTATATTGCTTCGGAACAATACTCTCGATAGTATCGATGTTACAAATTCACTAATACTATTGATCGATAGCAATACCACATATAATAGCAATACTATCGATAATACATCTCCTATAGATAGTATCGATAGTATTATTGAGTCCCTAATATTGATACTATCTATAGTGCTATCGATATTGTAACTAATTTTCTGCAACTCTAACTATTCTGGACAACGTCTAATCCAAAACACGAAAATCAGAAAACAATATTCAGTCGTTTTTGAATTATAAATGGTGTAAGTAACTAACATGTATTTTTTATAGTTTTTTTATAGAACTCGATTCAATTAAAAGAACTGCCCCCTTACTCTTGAATTTGATTTAAGTTCGATCTCGATTCGACCTAGCCAAAATCTGAACAAACTCAATCAAATCAAAATCAAAATCAAGTCAAGATCGATCTAAAATGGCGATCCGTTAAACATTTTCAGTTGATAACGTAATCACCATCGACTCAAAGGTTTAGGTTCACTTTTCAGACTACCAAATCACTGATTCTCGACGTCGATTCGATTTTGATCGTAACTCGAACTTGTCAAGAGTAAGCCTGCTGTACTAGCTTCATTACATACAGTCACTGATTCACTATTAATCTATGGTAGTATTGACGCGAAGTAGTGCCAATGTTTGAGGAGTGTTACTACTAAAAAGTCTTGAATCTTGCGAAATTTTGCGTATAATTTTTTAAATTAGTTACAATGGTGTCGTGTTCAACAGAAAGATTTTTGAAAGTTAAGTAGTGATGACGATGATTTTACATATTTGCTACGAGAGGGCGAAGTGTTGTCAGATAGAAAAATGTAGTTACTGAACAGTCTTTCTGACTGAAGAACGTAGGTCGTCGTAGGTGAAGTCTCGGCATCGAGTCCTGCTGATATTGATGTTACTATTTATAATGATCTTGAATATGTATGACTAGCTGTTGCCCGCGACTTCGTCCGCGTCAATTTCTGTTTTTTCACTTATGCTTCGCTCCTATTGGTCGCAGCGTGATGTTATATAGCCTAAAGCCTTCCTCGATAAATGGACTATCCAACACAAAAACAATTTTTCAATTCGGACCAGTAATTCCTGAGATTAGCGCGTTCAAACAAACAAACAAACAAACAAACAAACGTAGTAGTATCAGTATATAAACTTGAAAAATTTTGTCTCAGGCGGGACTCGAACCCGCATCTCCTCGCATGCCGGGCGGGCGCCATACCATTAGGCCACCGAGACACTGCGACACGGCGCGAATTTTTCAAGCATATTCTTACGCTGAAAGCCAGCGTTGTTTCATCAAATGTTAGCCGAAAGAAACATCTTTGCAGATGTTTGACAGTCGGTTAAGATGAAACAGCTATTTATATACTTTATTTGATATTTTAGCAACTTAATTGCACTTTTAATATCAGTATATAAACTTGAAAAATTTTGTCTCAGGCGGGACTCGAACCCGCATCTCCTCGCCCGGCATGCGATACTGATATTAAAAGTGCAATTAAGTTGCTAAAATATCAAATAAAGTAAACGTAGTAGTAGTATAGATGAGCAGCTGGTTACGTGGTCTGTTGTATAGTCGGATTCGGAGAATCTGTTGTAGAATCAGTATAATCAATGTGTAACATAATATTTGGCTTGATGACAGGGAGAGGGGCTTGTGTACCTTGGATCAAAATATCTTAATGTGGGAATGGTTAGAAGTGGTTCTTTTGTCTGTGACATACGGACGGACAGACAGACAGGCTTGACGAAACTATAAGGGTTCCGTTTTTTGCCATTCGGCTGCGGAACCCTAAAAAGGATATTGCCATTTGCCATAATCGTCACGTTTGCTAAGGGTCGGCTACCGCAGGTGGTAGAGAGGGATGGAAAGCACTGCTGATAATATCTTCTCGCAGTTTACCCTTTGTCGTATCTAACGACACCCATAGGACAAGAGAAGGCGGCGCTGTTATACACGATGCATTTCCATTTTCAACCTCCTGTAAAACGAAGCCCACGTTATGCAACCATTATGTATAACATCTTGGCAGTGTTATATATTCTAAACATTTTTTTATTATTTAAATATTATATATTGGTTTAGCTATTTATTTTGAAACACGCTGTGACGCGCACAGATGTAGCTGTAAGGTCCATTCAACCGAGACCCCGCCGCAGCAAAATAATACGTCTGTGAGCGTCACAGCGTGTTACAAAATTTAAAGTTCGAATTTAAATTTAATATCTTTCAAAAAATATTTTAATAAAAAAATAAATAACATTGCCATGATGTTATATAATGGTCCAATGTCGTCGGCTTCGTTTTTCAGGTGGTTCAAAAAGCACGGTGGTGTATTAAAGGCCGTCACCACACAGGCCAGCCCACATACAGTCTAATGAAAGGCTGACGTAGAGTTGTGAAGCTATCCCTATTCCTATATTATGTTTAGGTAAATGTTGTCGCGCCCATGCCGGAAGGTTTGAGACACCGCTAGTCTTATAAATAAGTACAAAGTTTCAATAAGAACTTAGTGAAAGCGACATTGAACGTTAAGTTTTAAACTGTAAGGTGCAAAATGGCATACCAAACTATAGATGTTTACATTAAACGAACTTGACGTTCACTCTCGAAATCGAACATTCTAGAATCTTCGATTGGCGTCGATGTCGAAGCATGTAAATAAAACGAGTTCATTGTGACCTTTCGGTGCGATAACTGCGAAAAGTGATCAAGTACTATGTAACCTGTGACCTTAGCGATACTAGCGGTCATCAGAAAGACTGCGAATTCGAGAATAGTTTGTTTGGATCTACGACCTCAGCGACCCACGGACTACGAATACTACGATTTCTTGTATTTTGGCTACTGTGATTGTGTTTGAGACCTGTACATCGCCTAATAAATCCTTCCAACAAGTCGAAAATACATTATCCAAATCCAGAACACAACGTTCGTAACATTTGGCGTCAGAAGAAGTAAGATTTGGAAATGCCAGTGACTCCAAGAGAAGATAAAACTGTCACCAGAACAAGGCATAGCGAGTTGCGGAAGCCAAAGCTCTTGCCCGACAGGCCACTGTCCATCAGGATACACCCATTGGCTCTGCCCGCCAAGCATCACCCATTGACCAGACCCCGGATACTGGACCAGAAGCCTTACCTACCGGAATGGAAGCTTTACCCACTGCGTCACAGGCCTCACTTACTGGCACCGCTCACCGGGCTATGCCATCGGCTTAAGAGGCCAGAGCATCTGCATTCGACTTCAGTAGATTAATGCAGATAGTGGATTTCATGTACCAGGAGCAAAAAGAAATGTTTAAGGAGATTCAACGGAAACAGGACAAAATGCAAGAAGAGATTCAAGGGAAACAGGAAGAAATGCACCAAGAACAACAAAAAGTACTGCTTGCCGTAGATTCAGTGGGTGATATGGTGCAGTACCTACAGAAGAATGTGGACCTGGTAGAAGATAGGGTCACTATCGACCGCCATCCGAAGGTCCAGCGGTTTCCAGTTTCAGAACTTTTTTGCAATCCAGCGAGGTTCAGTTTTAAGCTGTCCGAGGTGACCTCCAGATTAATGATCCTTTTTTCTACCAGGTCCACATTCTTCTGTAGGTACTGCACCATGCACTGTACTGCTTGCCGTAGATTCAGTGGGTGACCACTGAATCTACGGCAAGCAGTACTTTTTGTTGTTCTTGGTTCATTTCTTCCTGTTTCCCTTGAATCTCTTCTTGCATTTTGTCCTGTTTCCGTTACTTGAATCTTCTTAAACAGTTCTTTTGCTCCGGGTACATGAAGTTCACTATCTGCATTAATATACTAAAGTCAAATGCAGATGCTCTGGCCTCTTAAGCCGATGGCGCAGCCCGGTGAGCGGTGCCAGTAAGTGAGGCCTGTGACGCAGTGGGTAAAGCTTCCATTCCGGTAGGTAAGGCTTCTGGTCCAGTATCCGTGGTCTGGTCAATGGGCGATGCTTGGTGGGCAGAGTCAATGGGTGTATCTCGATGATCAGTGGCCTGTCGGGCAAGAGCTTTGGCTTCCGCAACTCGCTATGCCTTGATCTGGCGACAGTGATATCTTCTCGCGTAGTCGCTGTCATTTCCTAATCTCACTTCTTCTGACTCCTAATGTGTTGAACGTTATGTTCTGGATTTGGATAATATATTTTCGACTTCTTTGAAGGATTTATTAGGCGATAAACAGGTCGCAAACACAATCACAGTAGCCAAAATACTAGAAATCGTAGTCCGTGGGTCGCAGAGGTCGTAGTAGATCCAAACACACTATTCTCGAATTCGCAGTCTTTCTGATTTCCGTTAGTATCGCTAAGGTCGCAGGTTACTTTGTACTTGATCACTTTTCGCAGTTAACGCACCGAAAGCTCACAAGGAACTGAGCTCATATTTTCAACCCGTCTTATTTATATGCCTCGACATCAACGCCGATCGTAAATACCAGAAATTTCGGTATCGATAGTACACGTCAAGGCTGTTAAATATAAGTAAACATCTCTAGTGTGATATGCCATTTTACGCCTTACTATTCAGACTTAAGTACTTAACGCTCAATATGTCGCTTGCACTAAGATCTTACTAATACCATCTAATACTTTCTTGAACAGGTACCTACTTATTTATATTCGACCCGTCAACCCGTGTATTCGACTAGCGATGTCTCGAACTTTCCGGCATGTTCGCGACCTTATGTATCGCGTAGTCAAAAATTTCATGCTTTAGGCTTACCAGCAACTTGCAAATTGTATCTTTTAATTGGGAATATTTTTCAAGCACTATGTTAAATAGGTACCTATAGTGGGTATTACCTTCATACTGTTTAAATAAGTGTAATATAATTTTTTCTTACACTTTCCGTAAAACAGAACGTGATGATTGCAATAAGTCTATACCTACTTTTTTAAAATCCCATATCTACTAATTACTATCGAAAATAATAAACATGTTCTTAAAATTTGGCAATTTGGCAACCTTGCGTTGATGTGTTGTTGTTGCTACTTATTGCATTATGTGCGTGCACTTATTATGCAAGCACTGCCATCCTTGCCAAGGGCAGGCGGCCATTGAACTTGCGTGACGTATCTATTAATAATAATATTGATTAGCTTGACATATAATTTTGCTCATTGACTCGATACTATTACGAAATTTCATCTTGCTATCTTAATATTAAAAATACGAAGGTTTAGATGGACCTTTTTGTTATCTTCTCATGAACGGTTAAACAGATCCGGATGATCTCAGGCACGAACCCCGAAGTTAGAGGTTGGAAATAGTTGGAATAACACATATGCTACTTTTTGTCCCGTTAAAGTACCTAACTGTTCCCGTGAGATATAGATAGCTTAGTGAGATAGTAATTCAAAAGCTTGTTCAAAAGTCTACACGTGGGTAACGTACCTACCTAAAGCTAGTATTGTTCCTACAGCTTGAATTGGGTCCTGTACTTGAGATAGAATTTCGTTTGCTCGAATATAAAAAGCCCGAAAACGTTTAATCTAATGTCGTCAAATCGACAAGTTACATGCTCGACGGCTTATTACACCGATCGTTCAAAATCTCGAAAATGCTTTACGTCGAATGGTCACATGCGCGAACGCCATTACATCGAAAAATTATAATATCGAACGTTCATGTGACCTAATAGGGAACAAAAATTAAACCCATATAAGTGCCTATCTGTATAATATTTTCTACTAGCTGCCCGGTGCGACTTCGTTCGCATGGCACGTAGGTAACCCTTTTTTTTTTTTATGTAAAAAAAAATGCATAAAATTGCATACCCGCCGCAGGGTCGGGCGGCGGGTTATGTACCAGCTTACTATACCCAGCTTGAATAACTAATACAGGGTGGGCAAACATAGTTTTTTGGGGTATTTTTATTGGGGTCCCTTCCCAATGACGCGGTTCCAATCAAACTCCAATCCTCAGCAGGCAGCGGTTTTATTAATCGTGATAGAACACTCGATAAGCAATAACAGAAATGCAGTCTAGTTATAGTACATTAAACATTGCTTGTCAGAGTCGCACATTGGTCGCAGACGCAGAGAGAGTCCTATGTCTAGTCTGACACCTTGGTTTTGCGTTCGGAAACGCAACGCGTGATACAAAGTACGCGTTCGGAAACGCTACAGTTTTCTTTTCCATTCACCTCCAGTAACAGTATAGGTAGGTACCTACATTTAACTGGTTCTTAACGACTAAGTACCTAAGTAGGTACGTTTGAAATTCCGTCCTATACCTAGGTAGGTATAACGATATCAATAAACCTAGCTAAATGTTTAGAATGTTACGATTGATAAGCTTTGTGCACGGTAAACAGGTTAATTAGGTAGGTAGGAACCTATCTATGTAGGTAATTGTTGATCAGATTTAGGTCGCTTTAATTTTTTAAATCACAAATAACATCAAACAATATGTTATGAATATTTGACCCGCTTTTACAAAATATGAGCCTCTTGTGATGATTCCACATTAGGTACTTACCTACTTAGGCACTTAGTAACCCTGGGGGTTATAATTTTGATCTAACGTCGTACCTATGTAAGTAACCCCCCACCCGGCAAAATAACATTTTCACAAATAAATTCTTTCACTGTAAATGCAACCTTCCAGAGAAATATAAGTAAGTAGGTACCTACTTAACATAACATTTGTTTATTTTGTGCCATGCACGACTGCCATGGTAATACGTACCTAAGTAGGTATTTATTTAGATAAGTACTTACTTGTGTTATTTTTTGAGTTGTCATCGATTAATAATAGGGGTTAAAGCAATGATATTTTTTAAATATCATTGGGTTAAAGTATGAAATTGCCGATTATTTTCCCACTTTTTATTTTGTTTATAGCTCTAAAGTATAGTCGTATTATTGCGTAATTCTTTTTGTATTGTACCAAAAACTAAATAAAGTAACTTTTGACTTAAAAAAAATGCAATACTAGTGCCTATTACTTCAAAGGAAGTCGTTGAAAAGACCCCTTACAATATGTCAGCTGACCTTCTTGCTTCAATTAAGTATATATATTTGTATTATATACTTTGATTTTTAGAAATTTAAATACTATAATGCGTAGCTTTATAACCATCTAACTTTCACCTTTAATTGCATCGAAAATGATTCAGGCGTTTTTAAAAAAACAAAAAAATTGTTAGTATGGAAAAATGACTTTTCTCGATTTCGTCCATACAAAACGGCAATTTCATACTTTAACCCCTAATATTTTATTGTTTAATTAATGTAATAGGTCACAGTGAATGAAATAGGCATCTACGTCATAAAAAAAAAATCCAGTCTATGAATGACTTGCAGTGTAAACATATAGCGCCATCTGTGAGTGAGGAGTTTAAACAAAGGAAAGATGTTAGTTAACAATTTGGGTTTACGATAAGTTAGTTAGGCAGTAGTTAAGTGAACTACGCTGCCTAGCGTTTTCTTAAAATAACCTCCTATTTTTTACACAATACGATAAATAATCTTTTTAAATAACAATTCAAAATTACACTACTTCAGGAATATTCTAGATTGGCATTTTAGTGCCATCTGTTGACAAGAGGAAGCAACGTGTAGATAAAAAAAAACTATAATATTCGTCAGATATTCTAAACATTTTATTAGAAAACCAAACCAAAAATAATATTTTTTTTATCACTTTACCAGAATGGTACAGTAAAATTGTACTCTATACTTACCAACCTTACGTGTAGAGTGGGAATGACTTTGATAATGACGAACGAAGGTGTTTTTTTATTGTATGGGAGGGTTTTTTTATTAGAAAATATCACCCTATTATTTCTACAGTTAATAAACTTAGGTATTTAATAGCTTATAATGACTTCGCTGACTACAAGGTTGGCTCAGCTAATATGATGTTACAAAAACCTGCATTCAATCGTTAATGATGAATGCAGATAGGTACACTTTATAGGTGAGGAACTCAAATGTAATTAAACTTTCTTGGGCAAGTTGCCTTGTCACAGGCACGGCAATCTTAGGACAAAAGTTAAATATTGACACATCGTAATTTTTTTATGGTTTATATACAAATAGAGTTGCCTATCGATAATCCACTATCGCTAGACTATCGATAGACTATCGATAGTTGACGTCATATCAATAGTATCGGTAGTCTATCGATAGTATCGATATTAGCGATAGTCTATCGATAGTATCGATATTAGCGATAGTATCGATACTATTGAATACCAATATATTGCTTCGGAACAATACTATCGATAGTATCGATGTTACAAATTCACTAATACTATTGATTAGTAGCAATACTATCGATAGTATCGATACTATTATTACACCTTAATACTATCGAAAATATCGACAGTATTGATTGATTCCATACTATCGATACTATCGATAGCACTATCGATACTGTAACTAGTTTTCGAGGTCAACTATCCATAGCCAAACAACAATGATATTTAAAAAGTATAGATAGGTTATGCCCTTACAAAACTATCGAAATATCTGTGCCGCTTGCGAACAACTGCACACCATGCGTAATTCTTATTTTGTCCTTGTCATACTCGTGAAAAGAACAATTACTTTCTCTTTCGCCTTGGCATCCATATTGTATGAAGGATTTTAAAAGACGTCACAGTTGTGACGTTTTAGGGACGCATATTGAGAGCGCATGTAACGTATCTATTACTTGTTAAATATCATTGCCAAACAATCGATAGTTCTGCAACTCTATATACAAACATTTTTAAAATGTTAAAATCTTGAAGCATAATATTTTAGAAAAGTACCTAATTTACTTTTAAAAACTGTTTGCGACCACTGTATCAATAAATAATCAATATTGCGTCAGCGAGAGCATGCGTGCGTGGTTCGTCTGGATTTTTCTAGAGAGTAACTTCTAGAGTATTCGAGACGCTGCCAGATGGCGCTGTTGCTTGGTTCGGATAAAAAGCCGGCGTTTTGACAACTAACGTCATTCGTTATCAAAACAAACTCAAGTGAAGTTAAAAATATTTCGAGCGAGATTTCCAACTGTTCATCATAGCGATTCGTAGTGTTTATTGAAGAACTGAGCATCCGGTAATTGTGACTTGTGATTCAACCAGAATAATAGCGAAAATGTCCATGCTGCACCCATTTTTCGTTGAATACGAGCGTCCTCGTCCTAGCCCCCGTCACATCATGGACCAGCATTTTGGATTGGGTCTGACCCCACAGGACTACTTGACCATCTTAGCCATTCCTCAAAACAACCGAGACTACTACAGAAACTGGAGAAATATTCAAGCGGCTGCCAACGACGTTGGATCTACAATAAAGAACGACAAAGAAAAGTTTCAAGTGAACCTAGACGTTCAGCATTTTGCGCCAGAGGAAATTTCAGTGAAAACTGTTGACCAATTCTTGGTTGTGGAAGCAAAACACGAGGAAAGGCAAGACGAGCACGGTTTTATTTCAAGGAGTTTTACAAGAAAGTATGCTTTGCCAGATGGAGTGCAAGCCGATTCTATATCTTCAAAACTATCTTCTGACGGTGTTTTGACTGTTTCTGCTCCGCTAAAAGCACCTTCGAAAGCGGGAAATGAACGAGTAGTTCCAATCATTCAAACCGGACCTGTGAAGAAGCAAATTGAGGGGCAGCAAGAGGGATAAATTTAATTCAATAAATAAGAGAACATTCCAGAATTACCCAGTGTTCTGATCTCATGATCACTTAAATTTAGTTGTGAGAATGTATGTGTTGTGATTGCAATTTGCATTTTTCATGTGTTGGTCTGTTATGGTATTAAATGTGAATAAAACAGTGGCGTTCTAGTCATTATTTCTGTTTTTAATTTTATAAACCAAGTATAAATGTTGCGTTTACCCTTTGTAGTTCAAACATACTGGATAATGTTAAAAATGTACTAACTCTTCAAACATACTAGAACAACGAAGTGACCAAGGAATTTAACCTAGGTGTTAGCAATTTTCATTTGTTGCAAAGATTACATGATGGCCGGATTATTTGGAATCCCAGAAGAGCAGCAACCTCGTACAAGTACAGCAAGAAAACAATTGAAATAAACTGAATGGGTTAATATTTTTTTTATGATTTTATTTAGGGGTAGATATTTTTATTTGCTAAACAAACATTCAGTGTGTTAGGTAAGCACCAACTTTTTAAATATTTGTGTAACGGCAATACTTTGTGTAAAATAAAAGTAAAGTATAGTATACAGCCTATAATCTACTAACTGTAGGGCTAAGGCCTCCTTATTTGAATTCAAGTTACTATAGCAATGATGGGCCCAGCCATAATTACTAAGCTTGACATAATAATGCGGGTTGGTCTCTGATGGTTGGTGAACATAACTTGAGTGCGCGTGGATTGAGTATTCTTTTTCAAAAGTTTACGAAATTCACACTTTGAATGCTATAGGAAAAAATTGTGCAAATGCAATGGTGAAGATCAAAAATTTTTGAAAAGTATAAAGGGAAAGTTAGGGTCAATTAACTGGAACACTCACACCGCCAACCTGAGACAAATGTTGTATCTCGTTTCTCAAAAAGTAGGTACTAGACCTTTAAAATCTTATTTTTTGTGAAATAATTGGGCATATAATTTGTGACGCATATTCACAATTGTTCAATCATTTTTGTTTATTTAGATTTTATAAAGGTATTTTTAGAACACTCAATCCTCGCATTGTGCACAAAGTGTTCCCGAGACTACATCAGAAATTGTGAAAAAAAATTCACAGGAAGTTGACACATCCGTTTTTGTGAACGTTATTCCCGGGTCCCGTTTTTACCCCTTGGGTACGGAACCCTAAAAAGTAAAAATTTAAAATAAAATTTAATAATTTTGCTATAAAACATGTTTTTGCAGTTATCCTCTTTAGTAAAATCATTATTTTTTATATGAAGTATAAATGTTAAAGTAGACCTAGATGTTTTTAAAGAAAGATGTTTATTTGTGCTAAACTGCTAAAATGGTTTTGGTAAATTGTGGTAAACAGATAACGAAAGATCCTTGAAAAATACATACAGACACACTTTTTAGTCTAAGTAGGTATATAAAACAGCAGACAAGCTCAGCTGATTGCTCGCTACCTACTTGACGTTATTCTATAATGACGCTTTGCTATATTGACGGTTCGCTATTTTGACTAACTGCGATTTTGACTAACTGCGATTTTGACTAGATGCGATTTTGATGAATTTGACCAATTGCGAATTTGACTATACGCGACGGAACGCCTAATTTGTGACGGTTTATTTAGATTTTAAAAGGTATCTTTAGAACACTCAATCCTCACATTGTGCACAAGGAGCACATGAATAAATTTATTCCCACTATTAACTCATGTGCAAGGAGTGTGTTCCTAAAATATTACCTGTCAAAACAACAATATTCATAGTCGTCAAGGCATAACAAACGACGTCCGTCGAGTCTGCTAGTTAAAAAAAATAGTAAATGTCTCATGCTACAAATATTTTCATTGCACACATTTAGATTTGTAAATCATTGGCGAACTACTAGATACTAGAACTAATAGATTGATGGTCACCCTAAAAATTTATTTGTATGGAAAGTTAAGTAATTATTTTTGTAAATAACGTTCACAAAAACGGATGTGTCAACTTCCTGTGAATTTTTTTTCACAATTTCTGATGTAGTCTCGGGAACACTTTGTGCACAATGCGAGGATTGAGTGTTCTAAAGATACCTTTATAAAATCTAAATAAACAGTTAAAAATTATTGAACAATTGTGAATATGCGTCACAAATTATATGCCCAATTATTTCACAAAAAATAAGATTTTAAAGGTCTAGTACCTACTTTTTGAGAAACGAGATACAACATTTGTCTCAGGTTGGCGGTGTGAGTGTTCCAGTTAATTGACCCTAACTTTCCCTTTATACTTTTCAAAAATTTTTGATCTTCACCATTGCATTTGCACAATTTTTTCCTATAGCATTCAAAGTGTGAATTTCGTAAACTTTTGAAAAAGAATACTCAATCCACGCGCACTCAAGTTATGTTCACCAACCATCAGAGACCAACCCGCATTATTATGTCAAGCTTAGTAATTATGGCTGGGCCCATCATTGCTATAGTAACTTGAATTCAAATAAGGAGGCCTTAGCCCTACAGTTAGTAGATTATAGGCTGTATACTATACTTTACTTTTATTTTACACAAAGTATTGCCGTTACACAAATATTTAAAAAGTTGGTGCTTACCTAACACACTGAATGTTTGTTTAGCAAATAAAAATATCTACCCCTAAATAAAATCATAAAAAAAATATTAACCCATTCAGTTTATTTCAATTGTTTTCTTGCTGTACTTGTACGAGGTTGCTGCTCTTCTGGGATTCCAAATAATCCGGCCATCATGTAATCTTTGCAACAAATGAAAATTGCTAACACCTAGGTTAAATTCCTTGGTCACTTTGTTGTCCTAGTATGTTTGAAGAGTTAGTACATTTTTAACATTATCCAGTATGTTTGAACTACGAAGGGTAAACGCAACATTTATACTTGGTTTATAAAATTAAAAACGGTGTGTCTGTATTTATTTTTCAAGGATCTTACGTTATCTGTTTACCACAATTTACCAAAACCATTTTAGCAGTTTAGCACAAATAAACATCTTTCTTTAAAAACATCTAGGTCTACTTTAACATTTATACTTCATATAAAAAATAATGATTTTACTAAAGAGGATAACTTCAATAAACATGTTTTAAAGCAAAATTAATAAATTTTATTTTAAATTTTTACTTTTTAGGGTTCCGTACCCAAGTGGTAAAAACGGGACCCTATTACTAAGACTTCGCTGTCTGTCCGTCTGTGCGTCTGTCCGTCGCTCTGTCACCAGGCTGTATCTAAAGAGCCGCGATAGCTAGACAGTTGAAATTTTCACAAATTATGTATTTCTGTTACCGCAATAACAACAAATACTAAAAACAAAATAAAATAAATATTTAAGGGGTGCTCCCATACAACAAACCCGTTTTTTTGACCTTTTTGGTACGGAACCCTTCGTGCGCGAGTCCGACTCGCACTTGGCCGGTTTTATTTTGTATTCGACTGTTAAAGTAGGTAATCTAAGTGACATACCTACTTTATATGATATTTAGGCAATTTAATTGCAATTATAAAAGCAGTATTTATACTTGAAAAATTATGTCTCAGGCGGGACTCGAACCCGCATGTCCTCGCATGCTCATATTACCATGACATTTTTTGATATAAATATTATATACCTGTGGCTAAAGTTATGCGCGTTGATTATATCATACAAAAAACCGAATTTTGTATGATTGATTATTATTAATTTTATTAAACCTTATTAAATAGTATTATTTCGTGTTTGTATTTAACTTTAATGCAGACAATGTTATACTAGACATAAATAACTACGAGCCACATGTGAAGTAAAATATTCGACCGATTGCGATCTTGACTGTTGGCGAATACCATTTGCGATCAGAAAATAATGCGATTATGACTATTCGCGATATGGACCGATTGCTATTTTGACAGTTTGAGATATGGACCAATCGCTAATTTGACCGAATGCGATTTTGACGGTTTTTCAGTCACTTGACCGATTGCGAATTTGACCGTACGCGACGTAACGCAAATTAGGCCCAATCATTTCACAAAAAATTAGATGTATAGTTCTAGTACTTTTTGAGAAACGAGATAAGGCATTTTGCTCAGGTTGGCGGTGTGAGTGTTCCAGTTCATTGACATTATACTTATCACAAATTTTTGAACTTCACCATTGCATTTGCACAATTTTTTCCTTCAACATTCGTGAATTTCGTAGAATTTTGAAAAAGAAAACATTAATTCCACACGCGCATAACTTGTTGCCTGACCCGGGGATCGAACCTAGGAACCCGAAATCTTGCCCGGCATTTGAACCACTAAAAGGATTATTGCAATTTCTTTCAATATGTAGGTACATTTAAAAAATAATGATGACTAACCACTATTTTTAAATGAATTAATGTTGAATTTATTGCAAAATAACGCCATCTGGACATTTAAGCCAGACATACAAAACTTAGTAAGTGCTTCAAAAGCGAAAAGTAGTTCTATCATGTAGAGTGCGTCCTATCTAATCCATCTCAATATCGATAGATGGCGCCAAACTTATGTTTAATATTAATTCATGCATTGTGATAATATTGTTTTATTATTATATCTAATAGTTACTCAAAGGATTTATTTTACTGCGATTTATTAATTTTATTACCACGCGGGTCCATATCAAATAAAGCTAGCAATGTACTCGAAATGCTCGGCACCCGCATGCGTACTTAACAATAATGGGTTTAGGCGCATAAAGTCAAAAACGCAAAATGACAGATTCGCAAAATGACAGACGTTAATAGATTGTCGCAAATTGTCAATAACGCAAAAAGTCAGATTTGCAGAATGACAGAGTCGCAAAATGCCAGATTTTCAAAATGTTAACTCGATTTGTTAAAACAATATTAACATTACTTTTAAAATGATTTACGTAAGATTAATACATAATTAGTATATACCTGTGGGCTGTCGTTAATAATAAATGCTATTTGATTCTATTTTCATATTATTGATTGTATAATTTACACTGAAGATGTTTTTTTCTCGTTGACTATAATGAAACTCTGATTTTTTACTATGTATCTCTTGCTAGTTATTTAATGTGATAATGTTTATTTTTTTGTTGATTACGTTTCGTCGCATAAGTCTCTCCTTAGGCTGAATTTCTATCAGTTTGTTAATATGTCATTTTGCGAATCTGTCATTCTGCAAATCTGACATTTTATGACAATTTGTGAATCTGTCATTTTGCGTTTTTAACATTATGCGCCTAAACCCAATAATGGCCTGCGCAGACGAGGGATTTTTGTCCGCGGTCTTTAATATCCGCTAAAATAGATTACCCCGAATTACCGAGGACATGCAGGGAGCGGACCGGACAAAAGAACGGGGGAGTACCCGAAAAAATAGGAATCGTGTGACTAGGCGAAGCAACGGGGTGCGTCTCATGTGATATACAATCATTTGATATAATCAAACTTTAATAACGATCACTTTACATAATAATTATTTGTTACAACAACACATGATATAATTTTGTTTGACATAACGATTACTTTACATAACATACAGTTTATTTAATACTATTAAGTATAATATTCATAACAAATAAAACATTTTGAAATAAACCTCTTTTTATATATCGTTCATTTTGTTATAACTTTGTTTGTTACTCGTATACGCATCATTTCATATAAATATTATTTGAGATAAAAACGTTTGAAATATTGATTAAAAGAAATAACCGTACTGACTGAAATACGAGTACATTGCTAAAATTAAGAATTTGGTTGAATCCCGACTCGCCGTGATCTTTCCGCCGTGGTACTTGTCTGCCCTATACAAGAGTGCAATTTAAAAGCCGGAGGCGCGGAGGGAGTGCAGTCCTCGCTCACAGTATACATGATGATTGCCTGCAAGCATGCTGCTTGCCTGCAAGCATGCTGCTTGCCTGCATGCATGCTGCTTGCCTGCATGCATGTTTGCTTGCCTGCTTACGTGCATGCATACCTCCTTGCCTGCGTATTTATGGCATTTCGTAGTCTTATAGATTCGGAATATATCCGTATATTAAATTCTGCATTCTGGCGACTTTGTATCAAGAAATCATTATCTGTTTTAAATGTTATATAAAAAGAGTGTTATCGCAAATGAACGTCATACTATACTGTTGCTATACTAAATAAAATTATTTGTTTTTCGCCTTATTACATGTGAATGTTATATTAAACGGATGTTATGCTAAATGAATTTATCTCAACTGTTACTTCTACGTTTTAAAATTATGTAATATATCTTTCTATTATTATATTAAAAAAGTATTATATTAAACAAAATTATATTATTTGATTGTATATGATATATATATATATTTTGATATTTATACGATACGTTGTTATACTATATATTACACACCCGAAGCAACGCACATGGCAGACTTTAGTCCGCGTTGTGTGACGTACGTATGCACGACGATAACGAATAAATGTGCGTTGAGTTCGCGGTAAATCCGCGACGGACTTCTTATTCGCGGAGCATACTTTCTTACTTATGCGGACTAAAGTCCGTCATGTGCGTTGCTTCGCCTAGTCACACGTGTTCTATTTCTTTCAGGGACTCCCCCGTACTTTTGTCCGGTCCGCTCTCTGCATCTCCTCGGTAATTCGGGGGACTTTTTGGACGCGGTACTTTTAATCCCTCGTTCGCGTTACTCGATACAGTAGTAAATGATCTATTTTAGCGGACAAAAAAAGTCTGCGGACAAAAATCCCTCGTCTGCGCAGGCCATTATTATTACGACTGCGCATACCGGACGACAATACGACATGAAATACGCGTTTTACCAAGGTCTTACAATGCAATACAATTATGTGGTTTTGGATTTGTCTTGGTCAGGAATAGGACAATAAATGTAAAAACATCGGAAGGTTAACTTAAACTAATTAAAAAACTATGTTTCTTTCTATGGTTTCTATGGTTTTTAGGGTTCCGTACCCAAAGGGTAAAAACGGGACCTTATTACTAAGACTTAGCTGTCTGTCCGTCTGTCCGTCTGTCCGTCGCTCTGTCACCAGGCTGTATCTCAAGAGCCGCGATAGCTAGACAGTTGAAATATTCACAAATTATGTATTTCTGTTGCCGCAATAACAACAAATACTAAAAACAATATAAAATAAATATTTAAGGGGGGCTCCCATACAACAAACCCTTTGGCCTTTTTGGTACGGAACCCTTCGTATGCGAGTCCGACTCGCACTTGGCCGGTTATTACAAATTTCCAACCCCGCCATATTTGATGACAATGACATTTATGACGTCAAAACAAATACTATTCGGAGGCGATATAGTACGACAAAGTTCGCGGGGTCCGATAGTCTAGTCTTATTAATGAAAGTCGTGTTATTATACGTTTGTCTTCGTCGGGAATAGGATATGTGTTAAAAACATTGGAAAGTTATCGTTAAATAACTAACTTAGAAACTGTGTTTCTTCATACAAATTTCCAACTCCGCCATACTCGTATTTGACAATAATGAATGACAGAACCAAATACTATTCGGAGGCGATACGAAGTTCGCGGGGTTATAAGTCGAGAACGGCTGGACAGATTTTTATGATTTTGGTGTTTTTGGATTTGTCTTCGTTGGGAATAGGACGCACTACCCGAAAATATCGAAATGTCTGCCAGTAAATACACGTTTAAGAAAAATGTTCGGTCTTATTTTCTAAATCAAGCGGAATCATCATCATGAACTTTGCTCTCACATTACTTGTCGTGATTCTATATATATTTTTTTATATTTATAGTATTTATTCCTTATCCTTGGGGGAGGCCTATGCCCAGCAGTGGGCGTCGTTCGGCTGATATGATGATGATGATGATGATAGTATTTATTTAGTATAAGTAGTTGTTCTCGTATTAAGTTTATATATATGAAAGGTACTATGTGTAGTTTATTTCCCCTTTTTTTTAACTTATAATAACTTTTTTGTGCGAGGAGCGCTGGGCGGTTATCGCGCCAATACTCCGTCGTTCCCTTGCCACCATCAACGTACCAGCTATACTTGAGCCGAATGGTATCGTGTGTGATGATAGCAAGAGACCTGACGGTATGTCGCTTATTCCCGGCGGATGGGTCGGACTCTAGTGTGGGACGCTACCTGTGTCGACACACTGGCGGCCTCCCATCTGCCCGGAACGAGCCAATGTGCAGGTGCGGCGGCGATTAAAGCCGAAACCGTTAAGATAACCAAATATAGCCAAATAGGCACCCAGCACTGTTTCGTACCTTTTGGTGTCGAAACCCTAGGTCCGTGGGGTCCTAATGCATTCTCTTTATTTAAAGAGATTGCTAATAGATTATCTGACGTCAGCCAACGGTGACCCAAGAGCTGGCAGCTACCTCGCACAGCGACTGAGCATCGCAATCCAGCGAGGTAATGCTGCCAGTATCTTGGGCACCTTACCAAGAGGACCATTTTTGTAGTTTTTTCCCTTTTTATCTAGTCTATCTAAGCATTTTTTTCTTTTTCATGTTATTTTTATTTATAAGTTGTAAATATTGTAGTTTTTTATGTTTATGTTAATCTTATAATGATTAGTAGGTATTATAAATGAATATTTTATATAATTATGTAATTTAGTTGTTATTGAAGCTGGGTATTAATCTATAATATAAAAATGAATCGCTGAATGTGTTGCTAAGCGCAAATCTCGAGAACAGCTGAACCGATTTCGCGAATTCCTTTTTTATAATATTCCTCGAAGTACGAGGATGGTTCTTACACAGAATTTTTTTTTGAAAATTGCCTGAAAAAGTAAAAAAGCAACACTTTTCTATACTCCCGTACAAACATAAGATTTTCCGACCCCGCCATATTTTTGATGACAATGACATTTAACTCATTTAAGACGTCAAAATCTTATATCTGAGGAGATACGAAGTTCGCGGGGTCCGCTAGTCAATGAATAAATACTGCAATCATTCTTCACTTACTATAATTATTGTTACTATAATCTCATTTAGTTTTGTCTGTCGCATCGCCTACACAACTTTTCTGCTTAGCCCAATGGTCGACTGGGAGAGAACGCCACATGGCATTAAGTCCACCAATTGTACATTTATATATTTTTTTTTGTGCAAAAAAGTTTTAAATAAATAAATAAATAGGAATAAGTATTGAAAACGTTAGACAGTCAGATATTAACAAAAATATTTGTTCATAAAATTTTCCAACCACGTCATGTTTGATGACAATGACATTTTACTCGTCAAAACAAATTTCTGAGGCGATACGAACTACGCGGTGTCCACTAATATTAAAATACAATACAAATTAACGGCCGGGCCTTAAAAACCTATCTATCTTCAGTTTTGGCATGTCTTTGTTTCTCTGGACGGCAAAAACAGTGACAGAAGATGTTATCTATCTCCGATATGCCAAAACTGAAGATAGATAGATTATTGGGACCGGCCGTAAGTCATATATAACTATTTTGTGTCTGTGTGCCCTTTGGCAAAGAACTCCACCAACTCTTAAATGGTTCCTTGTCCAGCCTTGTCCAAGTATTGCGAGCATTACAATTTCATCTTACCATCTTTTGAGTGGTTTTCTTTCCATCTTTATCCCTCTCTCGGATACCAAATGGTTACCAACTTCCTCCATTTCTCTGGGACCTCTTCTTGAGTGTCCACCGTCCAGCCCATTTACATTTCAGGGTTCTAGAAATGAAAACAGTTTTAGGACTGCATCTTGGGCTTTCCTTGCATTTCTGATGGAACTTTGTTGTGTTTTTTCTCAACAAGAAACACAATTTTAAAATTCAGTTTTGCGTCTTAACTTCTAAACATTAATATTCTTCGGATTGTTTATCTTGTGAGAACCTTATACATATTTTAGAAGCGCATTTCCTGCACAGAGCCTTCGGCCCGAGTGATGGATTGTAAATTGCCTCGCCTTGGCGCGTTGTTGGTGTTACACTTGCATTATAATAAATACTAGCTGTTCCCCGCGACTTCGAACGCGTCATTTTTCCGTTATTATGATCGCGATTATTTTTGCAACATTTTTCACTGATGCTTCGCTCTTATTGGTCGCAGCGTGATATTATATAGTCTAAAGCCTTCCTCGATAAATGGACTATCCAACACAAAAATAATTTTTCAAATCGGACCAGTACTTCCTGAGATTAACGCGTTCAAACAAACAAACAAACAAACTCTTCAGCTTTATAATATTAGTATAGATGTAAGTTAAATATTTTTTTTTGATATTTTAGCAATTTAATTGCACTTATACAGTATAATATAAACTAGAAAAATTATACTTTATTTGATATTTTAGCAACTTAATTGCACTTATAATATCGCATCTCCTGCGAGGAGATGCGGGTTCGAGTCCCGCCTGAGACAAAACTTTTCAAGTTTATATACTGATAGAAAAATTATGTCTCAGGGGGGACTCGAACCCGCATCTCCTCGCATGCCGGGCGGGCGCTATAGGTACCATTAAGCCACCGAGACAATGCAACTCAGCGCGAATTTTTCAAGCATATCCTTAACGCTGTCGTTGCTTCATCAAATGTTAGGAGTTTGCACAGTTAACACCCGAAAGAAACATCTTTGCAGATGTTTGACAATCAGTTAAGATGAAACAGCTATTTATATACTTCAGTGCAGTCAGTAAAAATACTAGTATTGCAAGCGACTTCGTACGCATAGAGAGGCCATGCCAAGAGAAAACTGTACCTTTTTCTGGACTATAAAGCGGCATGTGCTATTCACACCCGTTGGTGCTGTCCGATCCCCCCTCCCAGATCGGGCCCGCCAGAATGGAGCCCGACCGTGATCCGGCATGCCACGGCATCTCCGGTTCCGGCGGCGCCACCACCGGTGGGTTCGCCATTTGGTAGGGTGCCCTTAGCACCCCACACTGGCCCGATCACGCCCGCTAGTATGGGCCCCGGTGCGAGCGAGCCTGAGGCTTCGCTTCGCGAAGCCTCACCCTCGGCCGCACCGGAGTACCGCTAGCGCGGCGGACCTAGGCTGAGCGCCTTCAGCGCTCGCCACACTCTGCCCGGTTTAACTGATTAAAGCCTCCCATATGGGGTTTCAGTAATAAGTCCGTCCACAAAAAAAAAAAAAAAAACCCGTTGGTCTAGTGGTCTAAATGCAGTCCCGGGTTCGATCCCCTAGTCGGGCAACCAAAAAGTTTCGAATTATCGAACATTGCTCGGATTTGTGACACCAACCCGTGTTTTGCAAGCGTTATGATTATGTCTGAATCCATCATTGCAAGGTAACTTACATTCAATGATGGAGGCCTTTGCCTTGCAGTGGGATGGTTACCCATAGGCCGTTACTTTATCAGCATGTCAACCTACCTCAAAACGTCCAATTTTTAAGCTATTGCATAGCTTCTATCGCGGGCCTTGAGCGGGGAGACCGAATCCAGAAATTCCGTAACGAAAATAACCTAACCTAACACTCGGGGCGAGGCGCGATCGAACAATTTTGAATTTCCTAAATTTAAAAGAATTTAAAAGAAAATTAGGATTTTGACAGTATGGTTGCCTATGGTAACCATATCTGCCAAAATAACAGAAAAATTTAATTACAAAAGTCAAAATTAGAAATTACATAAAATTATAAAATTAAGCTATAATAACCTATCTATCTTCAGTTTTGGCGTATCGGAGATAGAAAACAACTTCTATCTCTGTTTTTGCCGTCCAGTGAAACAAAGACAGAAGTTGTTTTCTATCTCCGGTATGCCAAAACTGAAGATAGATAGGTTATTGGAAATGGCCGTTAATCAATTCAATGACCTTTAACTTTTTGGGTATGTTGACCTGCATTATGACAAAGTGAGTATGAAAATATTTTTTTAATCCCCGGTCCAGGTAATGATTATAATAGGACTATAATCTTATCTTATTATTATAGATGAGAAAATTGGGATGATTTCTGAGCGGATCTAGATAAAATTTGGCACAACGATAGGTTATAGGCTGGAACAAATTAGATTTATTCAACTATTAGCTCAAGTATTAACTGTGTCCAAGTTCAATGTACTACAGATAACCGAACATTAGCTAAACATACTATTATTAAGTTTATAAAAAAATATAAAGTGTCACAATAACCTTTAAAGAATTATCAATGTCGGATGTAAAATACTAAAATCTGGTAAACAACTGAGAGTAGAGGACAGTTACAAAGAAAAATAAAAGATAATATAAGATGAGCTCATTAGGTCGCAGCGAATTCGTCAGGCCAGCCATTCAGTGGAATGGCTAGGATTTCAAAGTCGTGTTATTTATACCACTATTTAGCCTAGACTGATTTAGCTCTTTGGAAGACCGAGTTGGATATTAATCCCTCAACCCCCACGAGGCACTCGGGTGCCACGATAACAATTGATTTCAATTGTGTCTGGAATAACTCACGATCGAGCGATTAAAACAGCTAACGACAAAAAAAATCGAAAATGCTTTTTTCCCACACATTTTTCCCACCACGTCATATTTGATGACAGTGACATAATAAGACGTCTAAATCAAATCACACAACAAATTTTTTTGAGGCGGTACGAATTTCGCGGTACCCGCGATGTCCGCTAGTACTTACATAAATATAAATTTGCAAAAAATATTCCATCAAATGTTAACAGAAATGCGTTGATATCATAATTATTTATGTATATTTATTTGTAATTTTCTTCTTAATTTAAGTACCTAGGTATATTTGATGACAATGACTAGTAAAATTTAAACAATTTTATACTATAGAAAATTTAAAAATACTACTACAGAATAGTTATTTTATTTACATATTAAACTTCCTTGATAGCCGTTTTGACAAAGACTTGATTTAACCACTTGTCCGCAACAGTACGATCCGATAGTACCTAACATGAAATAATATTAAACATCATTTATTTATTAGGTTCATTAAAAACACTTGTAAAATGAGTCATTGCGGGAAATCACAAGCACAGCTGTTTGTTTGCAAATTAGTATTCATTGTACTAATAAATTAGTAGAATTAGTTTTATTTCTGCAATGCTTGGGTCTCGGGAGGGGCTTTAACATATTATTATCTGGTGTGTTGGTGGTCTGTTGATTTGTAAAATATGAAAAGGATAAGCGAGGCTTTCCAGCCACACTTTGCTTCTTATGAATCAGCGCAATTAACTCGGTTACTATTTCCAGCCTCTTTAACCGACAAAAAAGGAGGTTCTTAATTCGATATCTTTTGTTATTTTAAAAAAGAAGCAGCCCCAACAATATTTAAACGTATTATTGTATTGAACAGGTAGCGCTAGTTCAATCACACTTTTTATACCTTAAGATTATACCTGACACAGTCCCATAGAAAAATAAATAAATAATATATAAATATTAAATATAAAATACACTTCGGAATGTTCAAAGGGTAATAATTTAAATGTACTTTCTTTTAACTATGTACTGTATGAATTTACACTGAAGTCTTCCTGCTACTGCAAAATAAAGGAAAAACAAGGAAACTTTGTTTAAAACTAAGTACAACATACAATAGATCGCAAAGACAAACCCGAGAGGATCGTTCAACATTATCAGTTTTAAGAAGGATGCTAAGTATACAGTCCCACGCGTCTAGAAGTTACGAGTAGCTACTGATAATACTATGATAACCTATAACCTCGGCGGTATATAAGTCGCGCGGACACAACTCTCGTCAGTCAATAAAGGATATCCATTCGAAATGTTCATGTTAGTTCTCGTGTTTCTGGGGCTGGCAGCCGCTGCCCCACACTACCATGGCTACGACCGATTCAGTGATTTGGAAGATTTCCACCCATCATTCGGCCGCGAGCTATTCGATCCTAATCGATTCTGGGCGGACTTCGAAGCGGAATTCAAACAGCTTGACGATATGATGAGAGAGTTCCGGAATCGGTTTCCAGAAACAGAATCCACGGCCGGGGTAGACGGAGACCAGTATAAGGTTACGATTCCGTTGCCCGGTTTCGAGGAGAAAGACATAATTGTGAAGGCGCGCGCTGGAGTCTTAATGGTGCAGGCGACGCAGAAGTCAGAATATGGCATCGGTAAGAACTATCTGGATGTGCGGACGATGCCTGAGTTCGTGGACGCTGCCGGTGTTTGGACTTACGAAAACGATCTGCTGACTATAGTTTTCCCTCTGAAACTTAGAAGTACCACACCCCCGTCCGAAGTCACTCGTGGCGAGGTTGAACCGGTGACGGAAGAACCAAACAATTCAAGGGAAGGTGTCGAGAAGACAGAGGAAAACATAGATAATGAGGATGCTGATGTTGGTGTAAGAAACGATGTCACAAAGGACATTCGAACGAACGAGATATCGAGAGTTCCTGTGGAGGCTACTACTTATGCTGTAGATTTGAAGAACCAATACGAATTTGTGCCTGTACATTATAAGAAATAAATGTATTATATTAATTTGTATTAAAACTATTTATTTAAGAAAAACAATAGCGTCGTAGTTTTTTTTTAATATTATGAATATCATTTGGCCTATGTTATCATTGTTTGTTTTTAATTGTTATTTATACATAAATAACGACGCTTACATTTAAAAGATAAATGTCTGTAAAATCCCGAGCGTCACCGGTTATCTTTTAATGAAAGTAAGGTCAGTCATAATTAGTAGGTTATCTTTTTAGAAGCATAACAGACACAGAAAACGGGGCTTGTTTTTGCAACGTCTATTAGGAGTCTTAGTCCCTAATAATTTTGTATAACATTAAATATCTTAGTACCTAATAAAAGGTAAAGATTACGCTCTCTTCTCTGTTTTTAAATTATGACTTATCACGGCCTCCGAATTTCGATTTACTCGTATTTATTAAATATGCAAAAATACTTAATGCGAGGGCCGCACTAGTTGAGAGGTTAAATAACCTTAAAACCCTCAAAACTTTATAAGAGATGTTTAGCAACTATATATCTACCTACTTAAAATGTTACTCACAATTCTATGTTACGTATTCAATCCACACAGGAAGTGTATTATGTTTTAAAAATGTATATGGCTTGTGTGTGTATTGCTCTTATTCTGATAATTGCCATAAAATTACTTGTATCCTGTGCAATAGTAACAAGTTGTATATTAAAATACTTAATATGACGCTGTGAATAATAAAATGAGCGTGAGTTTACCAAGCGAGATCATTATCAGCTTATTTCAGTCCACTGCTGGAAGTCGAGTGAAGACTCTGCTGCCCGTCTTCTACTGGCAGTACTCCTTTAGTTGCCACTTATGATTGAGCTAAAACATTTGTTGTTTCTACCAATTCATTCAAGGCTTTCATTGGAAGCCAGTGGTATTTCCTTTTTGGTTCTGTTTATTTTGGATGTTGGAGTTACATATAGGTATTTTATTTTGTCTTCTTTTTTTAATTACTTCTGTCTGCGTCTGAAGTGTCACCCATTTGGGTCCCACCAGAATACCAGCGTTGCAGCGGCCCACGGGTCGTTCCAGCACACGAGGCTGGGACCTAATTGAACACTTAAGTATTAACTTATAATGTTGTCAAATCATATGTTTGTGTCTTTTGTTCTAATGTCTTGTTCTGTAATTTTGTCTTTGCCTTTTGTAGCGTAAAGTAGTCTAGTAGCAGCCTATAATCATCGCACTGCAGGGAAAAGGCCTCCATCATTGAATTCAAGTTAACTCAGCAAAGATGGGTGTACTGGCATAATCACCACGTTTGCCAAATGCGGTTTGGTGATCACAAACCCGAGCAACGTTCGAAAATTCGAAAATTTTTTTTGCCCGACCCTGGATTCGAACCTGGGACCCCGAGATCTAGAGCAATCGCCCACTTCGAGTCCTGCCTATGGCAGACGTCATTTTAAGGCATCGTTTTTAGAGTTCCGTACCCAAAGGGTAATATGGGGCCCTATTACTAAGACTGCACTGTCCGTCTGTCTGTCTGTCTTTCTGTCTGTCTGTTTCACTGTATGTCTGTCTGTCCGTCTGTCACCAGGTTTTATCTCATGAACCGTGATAGTTACAGCAGAATAAAACTCCCGATTCGCATTTAGCCGGTTTATTCAGTATTCTCTTATCTGTGATATTAAGTAGGTAGGTTTTCTTTAATATTTATAGTGAATAGACATTGCTCTGTTTTCTTATGTAAGTAGATTACTTACAATTTGATTAATGCCTGTAATATTCAAACCTCAGTAGGCTTAACCGGTAGCTCGATAGTGTCCAATGTCCATCGGAACAATCGCTCATGTTTGATTCATTTGACAATCTCCTGTTATTCTAATCACTAATTACTATCGTCACTAATCAAAGTGTTCTATGACCACTACCACTTGTACTCGTTTACTAGAAAAATAAATTAAACTTTATCTTACTTGGCCGAATAGTTTCTAGGATATGTTAGGATTATATTTTGACGACCTCCATGGCGGAGTGGCGTACAAACCGGTTTTCAAGGTTTCGCCTGCACCGAGGTCTCGCGTTTGATTCCCGGACGGGTCAATGTAGAAAAAAGTGTTTTTCTTCATTTTATCGGAGCGTTTTTGGTACCTTATACTCCGTACTTTTCAAACCACCTTTAAAACGTTATTGGAGCATTATGTATAACATCATGGCAGTGTTATTTATTTCTTGTATAAAAAAAAAAATTAAAAAAAATTAATTTTGATTCAGACTTTTATTTTTGTAACACGCTTTGACGCGCACAGACGAATTATTTTGCTGCAGCGGGGTCTCGGCTGAATGTACCTTACAGCTACATCTGTGCGCGTAACAGGCACAGCATGTTTCAAAATAAATAGCTAAACCACTATTTAATAAAATTTGCGAGGAGATGCGGGTTCGAAACCCGCCTGAGACATAATTTTTCAAGTTTATATACTGACACTATTTAATATTTTTATAAAAAAAAAAATTGTAAAAAAAAATAACACTGCCAAGATGTTATACATAATGGTTACTTAATGTGGGTTTCGTTTTACAGGTTGTTAAAAATGCACATTGTATAGTTTTTTATTTCCACAATCCGAGCGATTTAAATAGTTACTTATGTGGTGTTTTCCATATTTATTGATGTATTTATTCAACTATTTTTCAAGCTTCTTCTTCGTACTGTGTTATCCATCAATATGGGTTTTCTAAGTTGCACATCAACTCTGTAATAACTTGTTTTTAATTACTACTTCGATAGAAGCCAGGAACAACGGCTTAGCGTGCATTCCAAGCATGCCTTTCCCAGACACAAGACAATTTGGAAAAATTTGATTCCTAAATTGACCCTATAAGGAATTAAACCCGGAACCCTTATAAGCAATTCATCATTAATAGCCCACCTTAAATTCACGGCTGGACTGGACTTTCTAAGGAGGGTTTTGCTGTATTTGTCATGCTTGACAGACGGCATTTTTTTCATTTATGATTCCTGTAACTATCTGTGCGAGCTCAATAAACCTTTCAGTCCCCGGGGACCTGAGAGAACCGGGGTTCTCGATAAATGTTGTACTAACAGAGCAAATAACTATGTATGTATCTCTCTCTGTTGTCTCCAAATCTCATAGCAAGTGTAGAAACATTAAGCCATTTCAATCGGGACTGTGTAATACAATCGGGTTGGGATAGCATTTTGACTATTAATTGAGAGAAGACGCTGCTGTCAGTCTTCTTCTGGCAGTACTCCTATATAGACACCTCGTACGACACCCATAGAACGAGAATTGGTTGGTTCTTACGGTTTCGGTTTATCTACAATAATATTATAAAGAGGATTTGTATTTTTGTGTGTGTGTATGTTTGTAATGAATAAACTCAAAAACTAATGCGCCGATTTAAAAAATTCTTTCACCATTGGAAAGCTACATTCACTCTGAGTGACATAGGCTATATTTATTGCTAGGGAAGATAAGGAATCCTTACTAAAACTTAAGTAACATAACCATCCGTGCGAAGCCGGGACGGGCCGCTAGTTAATGATCTAAAAGTATAGCAACTGCCTGTAATCATCCCACTGCAGGGCAAAGGCCTCCATCATTGCATTGAAGTTACCACCGCAATGATAGGTAGGTACAGGCATAACAACTACGCTTGCCAAATTTGGGTTGGTGATCAAAACCGAGCAATGTTCGGAAATTCGAAACTTTTGTTGCCCGACCCTAGGATCGAAACTGGGACCCCGACATCTTGGCCCGGTATTTATATTTATATTGTTATCAGTTCTGGCAAATTTTTTATAGAATAAGCAGTAAAATCTCTGCAGTATAGCAGAGGACAAGACGCTGACTGCAGCCGATGACCTTGAGCAATGAACACGACCACAAATTTATTCGTCTTTGAATTTCTTTGGAACGCGCCACAGCTATCACTGTCGATTCTCGTAGGAGTGACAGAGAAAAAGCGCATGGAATAGAAGGGCCTAAGTGCCAAACAACAAAATTCGTTGTGCAATTTAAAATTGCCATTTTATTAAAAATCTAAATCAGCCATTTGCTTAAGCAACATGTAATATACAATATAGCTAAATTTTATTATCATTGTTATACGGACTGCTGAGAAAAATGGTAATTTATGTATTTTCAGAGGCTACTTTGAGATATTTTTCTATAGAGAAAAGTTTTTAGAATCGTGTTTTGGAAACAGCCACCTGGTCGAAAATATGATTAATTACAACTACATAGAATTTGGCAACAATACGAGCCATAGGCTTAAAGCAAAACAATCTTCATTGAGCTCAATTTGGCTCATGTCAGCGTCGTTTAACCACTAGACCGACGGGGCGCTAATGATATAAACTAGTGAATAGCAAAAAGCAAATGGTAGGGCCACAGCGGCTATCAGTCCGCTCAGGCGTTCAGAGCAAACAAGCTGATGTGTCTATTACCGAGGTTATCGGCAAGTGACGAACGGCCATCAGACATAATGCAGAACAATGGGAACACTGGATGATTCAAGCGAAGACTTGTCTTTGTTCCCGGAATGATTGGCCGAATGGCCGAATACTGAGTCATAATAGTTCCATTAGGTTCCATTTGAGGAATCAGTAACGTAACTAACGTATCTAAAAATTCGAAATTTCATTAGTTCGAAAACTATTTTGCTATTTTTGATTCGTTTTTTTTTTAATTCATTGGAATCACTTTTGCCTCTGTATCGTTTTTTTGCGGATCATAACTGGCTTGTAAAAATTAAAAAGGCATAATGTTCATACAGAATAAATCAATTGGCATACCTTTTTCCCTTCATCTTCTCGTATGACAAGCCGCCTTTATAGTCCTCTCAGTCTCAGGCCAATTTAGAAAATCTAATACCTGGAATAATGGAACCCAGGATCCTTAATTGCGTGCATAGTAGGATGACTACCGCACCACTACGCCAACCAGATCGTCGATCTAATTTTAAATAATTACTTGTAACTTTGCTTATACTTTGTCGCACCGCCCACTTTACATTTCTGCTTAACTTAATGGTCAGCTGGCAGAGAATGCCATACGGCATTAAGTCCGCCATTTGTACTTTTTTTGTTAAATCTGTGCAATAAAGATTAAATAAAATAAATAAAAATAAATCGTTTTGGGTCGTTTTTGTCCCTATAACCACTATAACTCTATGCCATGTAGATATTGGCATCTTAACCTCTTGCATTAAAAATACAAGTACTTAGCTTAACTTTTAAGAGGGTTGGAAATGGAAGAAGTAGCGCTATTCTGTAATTGTTACTTTTTTGTGTATATTCGCTAAAATAAAAGGTATTGGAAAAAAATAAGCCGTCTGATAAATGGTTTACCTTTGAGGTATAAAATACCATGCATAACCACTACACAGATTTTGATGACATTGGCATCAGAGATAGAGATCAAGAAAAATAAATATATTGCCAAAGTAACCGTACCACGCTGACAAAGTCGCTGACAATCTAGTTTACAGATTCAGAAGTAGTATTCCCTAAAACGGAGAGTAATATATAAAATATATTTACTATACTAATCGCATTTAGACTTCAATTATTTGTCTGACAGTCTTGATTGGTAATTTCGTCGGAAAGCGTGATCAGTTGAACATTTCCCATGACTACACGTAGTGCCATCTGGTTTCGCTCATTTAAACTAGTTCAATAAGCGAAATGATTGAAAACGCACAATATAATAACAATATGTGCCGAAATGCTTGTGTGGTTCAATAGATGGTGCCACTTTTGGAGAAAACATTTTTAATTTTAATAAATAAATTTATGTATTCACAGAGTATCATTAATTTACTTTATTTTTTATTTTTCAAACATTTCATTGGCTTGATAATTAGACAAATTCCATACCAATCGAAAGTATAAAGCCCATAGAATATGCAAACGTTAGGTTGACCATTTTTTTTCCGTCACAACCCTTGAGTAGGCAGGTATAAACAGGTAGATCGATACTAGTACTCGTAACTTGCACCGGTCTGGTTAATTATATAAAGATAAATGCAAATAAATATTATTTAATTATGAACACGGTGGTGGGTTGACTGCGAAAAACCAGACCTGAAATTCAGTTGTCAATTTTTAAAAATTCTACTCTGAACTGAAATTTTTTAGTCAACCCATTTGCAATATATTTATTGCATATAAAATACTTTTCCTCCAATAACCAGCTCGGTGAAGGTCGTTGTATGGTGTGATCTTATACTATTAGTAGTCTAGTTATTTTGTACCCCATAACCCAAGCTATTTAATAGTACAGTACACACAAGTAGCTTAACTTGGGACTAAATGGCTCAGTGTACCCCAGTGTGACCAGTCTTAAATCATCATCATCATCAGCCTATCGCAGTCCACTGCTGGACATAGGCCTCTTCAGTCTTAAATTCATAAATATAAATATAGTTATACTTTTTACTAAAACTTGAGTTCTGTAGCATATTTTGTAAATGAGTATTCATCCACAATATATTTTTATGAAGGAAATTTTCTAGGAAAGCCGAACTATGGTAATATGGATGCTCATTTTTACTCAAGATTATCAAATTACTACATGTACATCTGGATAATTATACATATAGACCTTTTGCAGTTGTTATTAATTAATTAAAAGCAAAATAAGGCTGAATTTACAGAAAAGTCAACACAAAAAACAAGAAACAAACAGAAGTTGTTTAATCTGTAAAAAATGAGAAGGCGACAGTTAAGAATACTTTGATTTAAACTTATGGGAACATTCAGTGGGATTCAGTTCTAGAGTTGATTGATTCGGAGTTTATACTGTTTATTTAAAAAAAACTGTACCATAGGTATAATCCCTGAGTCTATAAAGTCGGAAATCAATAACGCTTACATGTAGATGTAATTATACCTCAACGCAAAATCATATTTATTGGAAATGATCGTTTGGAACTTACAACGATCTACTTCAATCTAGACAACGTTTTCGTCATCTAACTGAGTTATGGTCGTCTCATCGTCTCCAAACCTGACATCTATGCCAGATTTAGGTATTGTCACAACTGTTTCATCGATTGTGGTGTTGCAAATCTTCACAACTTCGGTATCCAACGTCACTTCATACGGGACATGGATTTTTAACACGCCGTTGTTGAAAGTCCAAGAAGCGGCATTGCCTTTTGCGACATCAGGAATAATCTTCAATTCCGAAAATACGCTCTCGTTCTCTTTAATCGCTTGGATGAACAGGACCCGGTGCGTAAGCTTCACACTTATCTCCTCTTCAGTGAAGGTCGGCAGCGAGACTGATATCTCGTAGTGGTTGGAGTAGAATGTCTCCGTGGTATGAGGCGACTGTTCGTCGCAAATTCTTAGCGCTCTTCTGTCCGCGCTGATGACTGACCAGGAGAGGTCGTGGAAGTCCTGGTCGTTTATGTGGGAACCTTTTTTGTAGTCGCGATGTCTGTGACCACGCCGGCCGGAATGGTGGCACCAGGAGTGGCCTGAGATCGCCTGGATGGCCACAAGTAGTAATATAAGTCGGTACATCTTGAGATCACTGCGCGTAGAAAGCGACTGATTGCGTTTTGAGTTGGAAACGATTGACTGTGTAGGTTTGATAACTGGTGACCACAGTGACCTAAGATATGCGATACTGTTTAGTTAATAAATGTATCAGATTCTCGGTCAGTCATTGATTTTTATGGTTCAATAATTTGTTCTTTTGGTTCTGTAAGAATTTAATATAGTGACACATTTGTTTTGGAGTATTACACCAATAAACTTAACCTTAACGAGCTGTGCCATAGTCTGATTGTACCGAAAGTCGCGAGCTCCCGGCTGTGTTCAGTAAAAGGGGATTAAAAACCTCAAATAAGAAGCTGTGAATGGTATATCCCTTAAAATTTACTCCTGTAACTAATATAGAAATATGAACCTAGAGTTTTTCAGTAAAGACCTAAAAGAAAGTAGCATACGACACCTTTATGATGAGAACTACCAGAAGAGTGGTACTTGGTGGTAATAGTCTGTTAAAACAGGGAGTTTTTTTTTAATTCGATAATTTTAGATCCAACTATTCAGTTCAGTTCAGTTCGGCTCAGATTACATTGTTCAGTGTTTAATTATTAATTTATATTTGAATTTGCAAAAGACATTGTAATATTTAGGTATCATTCAAGTAAACTTAATCAACTGAAGATAAATATTTTTTAATGGATTTAACCCTTTTTTATTAGGGCTTTACAATCTATATTTTTCTAACCCGATGTTTCAAAAACCGATTCCCGATGATTTGTTTTATTTGATTAGTAGGTAATTATAATAAACTGACATTTGTATATTAAAAATGCTAAACATTTTTTTTTTAAACTTGTAATACTCTATTACTTTATTTGATATTTTAGCAATTAAATTGCAATTATAATATCAGTATATAAACTTGAAAAATTATGTCTCAGGCGGGACTCGAACCCTAATTTTTCATTATTTCCGAAGACATAATTTTTCAAGTTTATATACTGATATTGTAGTACCCTGTTTCCTGTACATTTTTGATTTTATAAATAAAAAACTGCATTAAATTAAGTTCATTGGTTTATTTTAACTGTGTTAATGTAAGAACATACAGTTAATTCTGTTGACGATCGCTG
The DNA here is from genome assembly GCA_949315895.1 of Anania crocealis. NCBI lineage: Eukaryota > Metazoa > Arthropoda > Insecta > Lepidoptera > Crambidae > Anania > Anania crocealis. Next base: position 24,781,604 of record OX438882.1, read on the forward strand.
GGACATAAAATTTGCCTTTCTACCTTAACAATATTATCACTTCACTTTATGTAATGGTTCTAATACGGTACCAAGAATGTTTATGGCTCGCCCATAGGTATTAACAGTACTGACTCAATTGTTTTTACGACTTAAAGATGCCTAATATTATTCATTAAAAAACACAAAGTAGGACTTGGTGTTGTATTAGTATTGAAATCATTTAATAGGTTTGTAAATGCTTTTATTAAAAATATCACATGCAAATGAGTAACAAGGGATGGTTAAATCCTTAATAATTATAAATGGAATCATAGTAATTATATTTTATTTTAATCCGAATGTTACAACAATCACTGGGACATCATTGCCTTGTCACCAAGTAAGTACCAGACTCTGACACGGTGCAGAGAATACTAAGGTTAGCCCATGGGTATGGTCACGATCGACTCGTCGATGGTGCTGCTGAAACCCTTCACCGCTTCAGCGCCGAGAGTTATTGCATACGGGATATAGATCTTCAACACGCTGTTTTCGAATGTCCAAGTCGCAGCATTGCCTTTCGCGAAGTCAGGAATAATTCTTATCTCGGAAAAGATGTTCTCGGGATACTTGAGCGCTTGTATGAAGAGGACCCGGTGCTTGAGTTTCACACTGATCTGGTCCTGAGCGAAGGGCGGCAGCGAGACTGATATCTCGTAGTGGTCGGAGTGGTATGTCTCCGTGCTGTGAGGCGACAGCGCGTCGCACGCACTCTGCGCTCGTCTGTCCGCGTTGATGACTGCCCAGGACAGGTTTTGGAAGTCCACGTCGCTCGTGTGCATCCCGTAGTACGGGTAGCCGTGGTGGTGGGCCGCGATCGCCTGGATGGCTACGAGTAGAGTTACAAGGCGGAACATGGTGCGAGATGTTTCCTCCGAGCTTTGTGAACGACTGACAGCGCAGTAAAGGCGTGAACCTTTTAAATGCGGTGTAGTAATTGTAAGCGGTGGCTAAATAAGAATGTTTCACTGAGATAAATTATCGTTGTTGGTTTTTTTTTAACGATTACTCATTAAATTATGATTCAGTTATCGTATAGTTGGGTTTTGCACGCAGATATTAAGTTTGGACTGGTTTTGCAAATAGTATCATTACACAAAAGATATTATCTTGAATATACCTACTCGTAATGGACCTAAAATTTCTTGAATAAATATTTGAGTGCCTCAGGTGGGACATGAGCCCACAACCTTCCGCTTACCGGGCAACTGCTCTAAACAATTAGCTCCAAATCGTTTTTCATATTTGTGAAGCGGGATTCTAAACAACGATATTTCTCGTCGGCGAACTAGCACACCCAAAATTTTGATGATACAGAAAAAGCTTGCGTCTAAATATTGACTTGAAAAATTAAATCCAGGGTTCAATTTCCGGTTGTTGCTCAACTCAAAACCAGATTTGAACAACACAATTTTAATATTCGTGTCTCGGGTTTCATTTCCAGTTGATCGACTCAGAACTAGCAAAACGAACTTTTCCAAATTGGCACGGGCCTAAGTGTACCGGGAGTTAACGAGGGATGATTCCTATTGATAAATAAATAAAATCATGAATCTAAAATGTATTTATTTATTTATTATTTATTTATAAAGGTGCACTTTAGTACAACCTAATAGCATAAGATCCCACCATACAACGACCTTCACCGAGCTGGTTATTGGATGAAAAGTATTTTATATTCAATTAAATATGCCAATAAATATATTACAAATGGGTTGCCTAAAAAATTTCAGTCCAGTGTAGAATTTTTAAAATTTGACAACCGAATTTCAGGTCTGGTTTTTCGCTTTCAACCCTATAACATCTTGTTCATAATTAAATAATATTTATTTGCGTATGATAATGGGTCGTAAGGTTTGAATAATCAATTTTTAAATCACGATTATAATATTTTTCTATGAACAATCTATATAAATAAAAATGAATCACCAATGTACCTAATGTAATGTACGAAACTAGAAAGGCTGGACAAGATCGGCAAATTTAAAAATATATTTTCATTACGACCCAAGGGAAGATTCTTATGCGGGGATAAAAGTAAAAACAACATTTTCTTTTCCCATACAAATAAATACTAGACTGTGTCTTGCCCATTAATTTTGACAAAACGAAATCTGTGAGTCGAAGTCACCTAGTATCTGAATAATTTAATGGTCGGACTTGGGGAAATGTTTTTCCGAGCCTTGGTGTGATGACGGTCTATTCTTTGATAATTTTTATGGCGGAAATGTTTGCCGGGATAGCCATTAATAAATAAAAATATAAAGGTCGCACAATATTACCTTTATATGGAATACTAAAAAATAGTTAATATGATACGATCCGACTCATCATATTGGATGTTTTTTCCCAAGACTATGAGTATTTTTCAGCATTCAGTAGTATCAGTCAGCGTTGTTCCCAAAAAAAAGACATTTCAGATGTTGACCTTTTGATTACAAGAGTTTATCTCATCAATGCTGACCGATGACGTTATTATGTTGTTACGGTTTTTCTGCGACACTCGGATTTGGAACTATCATCTTTTAAATTTCCCGAGGAATAAGATAATTTTGATGTGTTTTGTTCGCTTGTTTTAGAAAAACCATTCCCTATTATTAGTGGCCAGCATAAGACTGACTCATGTTTTTATGTTTTTCTAGTCTGTTAAACCTGTTTTCAACTGACTAAAAAAATAATGTACACAATAAGACTTTTTGTTTTTAAATTTCTTACCGTTTTGACCTTGCATACTTTTTTAAGGTGCACCGATTTTGATGTATTTTGAGTTAGACAGTTTATCTCATTTAAGTTCGAGAAAAAAAAACAACCCAAATGGGTAGAAAACTAGAGTTGACAAACTTAAAAAATGAAAAAAAAAACCTTGCATTACGGTGGGTAAGGCAGGTGACATTACTCGTATACAGGCTGTTAGGTAATGGTATATCAAGCCAAAACTAGCCTATGTTAACATGTGCATATTATTATAAATAGTATAGTTTTTTTATTTGTGTGAAAAGTACTGCACTTTTAATTTTTAAGTTAAATATACAGGGTGTCCAGTAATTACTACTACAAACTTAAGGAGAGGCAAGGTGTAAGGGTCAGCTATCATAAAAAAAGGACCTCTTTAAAAGTGTCATAGTTTTCGAGATACTGCTTTTTAGAAAATATCGAAATAAACACTTTTTCGCCTGTTTTCTTCATCTGTGTGCGGAAGTACAGTGATGATTCGTTTGTTTCTTTAAAATGTAGTCAGTGCATTTCCGCACACAGCTGAAGAAAATTGACTAAAGAAGTGTTTATTTCGATATTTTCTAAAAAAAGCATTATCTTGAAACATATGACACTTTTACAGAGGTAATTTTTTTGTATTTATAAATTTAAGCTTTTTAATTTTTTATCATATTATGTAAAAAATATACTCACCGGGCACATTTACCTGCCCACTATTATAGTTGTAAGAAGTGAGGGCGGTGAGGTATGCCGCAAAGTAAGTGAATAATCTCGAAATAAAAACAGTGTGACAGTCAACATTATTTTCCAAATGACGAACTGCAGTTCTTGTCGATAGTCTAAAAATGTTAAAGGTACGTCACTAGTTAACACACACATTGACATGTCAAAACTGGTCACGCATTTTTGGGCTGTCAGTCGATCTAATTGTATCCTAAATCTATGGTAACAAGAATGAAAGGTAAAGTATTTACATAGGTATATCAAAAGGTACATACCATATTTTTCATTTTTTGTGAATTAGCGGCAAATGTAAAACTCTTGTTACACGTGAAAATGAATCTAACGCGAGAAAATTTTCGGTCAATGATTTATTATGACTTTTGTTGTTCGTTGTGGGCTTACTCAACAACAAAGCTATGATAGGCTGAAATTAGCATTTGTAAATGAAGCCCCATATCGTGCCACCATTTATAATTGGTTTAACGAGTTTAAGCGTGAACGTAGCAATCTCAATGATGATCCGCTTGACATCCTTTAACGACTACTGAACCTGAAGATAACATTAGTGCTATGCATGATAGAGGAAGATAAGAGAGTGACCTATCAGCAGATACGGGCAAGCCTAGGCATTGATATGAGTCAAGTTCAAAAAATATTACACGAACGAGACTGGTATGTCAATCGCTGTTTGCCTGTTGTCTTGGAAAAAAATTTATAGCAGCGCCCTTTGTTTGTTGTTTGTCCTTCATACAAACACTATGAAAAACAAAGTTATTTTTGCAGTCAACAAAATATTGTGGTATCTTGGCTAAGTGGAAGTAAGTGGACCCCTAATTCAGTTAAACTTGGAACGCAACCCTCAGTGCGAGAGTCCGACTCGCACTTGGCCGGTTTTATTTTCTCTAAGTAACATACGTAGCACATAACAGATCAGCATTTTCGGTGCTTAACAGTTGCAAAACATTTTTATAAATCTCTCGGTTAAGATGAGATAGCATCTTAACCGAATGTAAAATATTTGTATACTTTACACGAATTAACATAACTCCAAAATAAGTTAAGTAAAAAGAAAGTTTTAAAACTAAAACCCAGCTGCTAAAAACACGCTCTAAAAAGTACGAAACAAGAAAATTGTCTCCGCTAAAATTATTACGAACCGACAAACTATTAAAAATTTACCGACTATTAAATAAACAACTCACTTTACTTACTTGGTTGGATCAGTCGCCCGGTAAGCGGAAGATTGTGGGTTTGAGTCCCACCACAGAGTGGGAGTGAGTGTGTGCGTCTGTGTGTAAATTTAAGTTCATTTCTGTTTCATTATTGAATCTGTTTTCATATCTCATACATGACTTTTTCATCTCCGTCAATTTTTTTTACAGGTGTTAGATATTGCATTCAAAGCCCATTTATGAAGTAATAAATGTAGGTCAAGTTTCATTCGATAATATTTTTCGCAATATAGTATTTAATTTTTAAGGTCCTACCTAAGCCTGTGAAGGTATGAAGGGAAAATCAACAACTTATGAATAGTATCGTAATGAATGAACAAGATGTGCATTTCGTAAAAAGTGTGTTGCGAGTTGCGAGGAAGCCGTATCTAAAATTTTTATTGCCCGATCCGGGATTCGAACCTGGGACCCCGAGATCTTGGCCCGGTATTTAAACCACTAGACCGACGGGGCGTTTCTAGCTGTTTAATCTTGACATTTTTGTATTGGGCTACACCAAGAGAAGAAATATGTCATATGTTTTGTGTCTCGTAGATTGTCGTATTAAAATTAGGATGGTGATTAAAATTTCACATTCATGTTTACATCTGGACAACAATGAAACTGGAATTTGTAAATCAAAGCACATATTTTTGTAGAATTTAAAATGACGAAATGTCAGAAAACCCAGATCTTAGAGCATAAACATAGCATTATTCGATTAGGGATGTCCAACGTGCTTTTATTTTTTCGTTTCGCAAACCTATAGGTATGTGTAATGCATTATTCCTGTGTTTTTTGACGTGATAACGTCTTTAAAATCGTTTTAGTCGGGTGACATGTTCAGAAACTTGTGTCACACCAAAACCTCACGAGCGCGATCGCAGGTATAACGAGAGAGAGAGACGGACCGATCTCCCGTCTCATCTCGAGCGCTGCCAGTCATTCCGTGAAACTTGTCACGCGGAATCCTCACGAGCGGAGGCTGGCATAGCGTTCGAGTGAGTGGACCGATCTTCCGTCTCTCTCACTCTAGCGGCATACAAACGAATGGAGATTTTCTCGTGCGGTTAAGTTTTCGTTGAATGTTTAAGATGTAATTTAAAATTTGAAAAAATTGTTATCTTCATTAATTCCTTACTTCCCAAAAACTTATATCACCAATAAGACGTTATCACGTAAACATCTCGATCGTAAACCTACTTTACAAACAACCAATTTTTTTTCTAAAGGTTTTTCGTATTTCAGCGTAAGTAGGTTTTTTGCTGGTAAGTTGCTCGGTTTCAAGCAACATGTAAAGAGTCATTGGGATTTTTCATATTTTTGCTCATATCACTTAATTCTATTTACAAAACACAAAATAAATATTAATGATAACGGAAGCGTCATCGTCAGGTTTTGATAAACCCCTGGAATCAACACAATAGGTCATATGTCAAATGTGTTTTTTTATATAATCAAGCGTATCACAGTAGGTATACGCTTAAATTTTTAATTTATCCGACAAACGAAAGAGTTTTTTCTTTATTAGGAAAGTAAAAATAAAATAAGAAAAAAAGGTTAGTCGGTTCATGAATTTTGAGAATGCAAACCATATACATATGTTCCCCCCGACCGGATCTTTTTAGGGTTCCGTACCTACCCAAAGAGTAAGAACGGGACCCTATTACTAAGACTTCTGCCCGTCTGTCCGTCCGTCTGAGTAGTAAATGAATTGGGAAGTCTAGCTCACGCTGCTGTATTTCAACCGCTCGCAAGCTCGCTGCGGCGCTCCGCCCCCCTGAAATACAGCAGCGTGATCTAGTCCTCCCAATTCATGGGTAAAAAGGGATTGACTCGTATATGTTTAAATCATTTTGTAGAAACCCTTGGTTCAAAACAGTCGCTTTTGAAGTTGAATATGAAATTTCTAAAACAGAAGGAATCACTAGAATTAAAACGTATTTTTCCTGCTCTATTAAATGAACAAAAGCGACATGGTAACTTACTACCAAACACTATACGCAGCATTGTTTGTGGTCCATCAAATTGTGGAAAAACTAACTTAGTAATAAGTCTGTTATTACATCGGAATGGTTTGTGCTTTCGAAACCTTTATGTTTATTCAAAATCTTTATATCAACCGAAGTACATATTTTTAGAAAGAGTAATGGATATGGTGGCAGACACAACTTATAACAAGTATTCCGATAACAGTGAAATTTTAAGCCCGCATGAAGCATTACCGGACTCTATAATTATATTTGATGATGTTGCCTGTGAACATCAGAATAATATACGAGATTATTTCGCTATGGGACGTCATAAGAGTATTGAATGCTTTTATATTAATCAAACTTACACCAAAATACCTAAACAACTAGTAAGAGACAATGCTAACCTTATAATATTGTTTAAGCAAGATGATATAAACCTTAAACACGTTTATGATGAACACGTTGGAACTGACATGACTTGGTCTCAGTTTCGCGAAATGTGCTCAACTGTTTGGAATAAACCATTCAATTATGTCGTCATCAACAAGGACTGTGACCGAAACAAAGGTTGTTACAGAATGATGTTTGATACATTCATAGTAGTTGACTAAACTTTTTAAGTAGCTGACAGGTTATTAACAAATCAGTTTTATTAGTGAAGTCGAATAGACTGGAACCCTTTACAATGGAACGAAATCTTAAAGAACAAATTGTAAAATCAGCATCAGCTGTAAAAAGAAAGGTAGAAATGCTAAAAGATTCAAAAAATACAAATGATATGGTTCTAGAAACAATATTTAAACCTATTGTTAGTCCACTAAAGCTTTTAACAAATAAAACTGATGGTAATCGCCATATAGGGGAAGAAATTAAGCAAACTCAATCACCCAAAAGAACTAAGCACGCCAAAAGTGAGTTGTCAAATGCTTCTACTGAAGATTTAAATTACTTTAAGGAGGTTGTTCACGATCAAGAATATTCAGATAATAACGAAGAAAATTCAGATTATGATGTTTGTAAAACACCTAACAAAACCCTCACTACATCACCCTTTGAGGATCATGATGTCCACGAGAACTCATTTAAATCTCTTCAATCATCACCGAGTATTCCCAATGATTCTTTATCATGGTCCATGTCATCTGAAATAATGAAAGATATACCTTATGGTGTTAGAAATGTAAAAGGAAAACTTATGCTCGGAAATACACGTGTTCATGACGATGATCACATTATGAAAATTGGAAACCGTTGTTTGAAAAAAACTCCAGGTTTAAAAGAATTATTATATAAAAAAAATACCAAATTTAGATATTGTTACAGACGAAGACTTACAAAATTATAAATTGATACTTATGGATACGAATGCGCACAAACGTAGTTGCGATTCATCCAAACCAATAAACAGTAACAAAGGATTTAAATATATGCACGTGATCAAACCATTGTTTAAGTACTCTAGAAGTCATACGAGCAGTTTAGAAAGTCTCCCAAGAGGAGAAGGCATCGATATTCTTAAGGAAGTTAAGAAAAATACTGATTTGGTTTACTGGGATGATCCAAACGAGCTAGTGGAGAGATTAAAATTACTACTTGCATCACGGGCAGCTGGTAACACCGGGGTGTATAATGAAATTTATGCAATCATCGAAGAATTGCATGAAGCTGGAATCATAAAAGACATTAAATATATAAAGCTGCCATCAGGAAGATTGGACAGTATCATTTAACTACAGAAGCCGACAAGACGACAATTAATATTGATAAATTTGGTCATCACGTACATAAACGTCTACGATTATCTGAGTTCACTGAGACTCTTTCCAATACATTAGTAAAATCAGATACAGGCGATTTTGATTTGAAATGGTCAAGATTAAAAGGACTACAAACTCCTGAAAAAGAAGATGAAGCTGTGAATAAAGAATACGTGGATAAATGTGTTCAGCAATTAAAAACTGAAATTAAAATAGTTCAAAATAATATCAAGAAATACCTAAACAATTTAGAAAAGTTAACTACCACCAATATAAGTACATTGTATTACACAAAAAAAGAAATTGATCTTATGATTTCGGCTAAACCTACGAAGGATGAGTAAACAAGATGTAGTTAATGAACTTCACAAAGCTGCAAGAAGAAATTTCTTTCGTCGGCATACGATCATTAAAGGATTCAATGACTTATGGCAAGCTGACCTTATAGATTTTCAAAAATATTCAACATATAATAAAGGATATAAATATATTCTGGTAGTAATTGATGCTTTGTCAAAATACGTTTGGGTTAGACCGTTGAAGACAAAATCTAAACAATGTGTTACGGATGCAATGTACAGTGTATTATCTAAATCAAAACGAAAGCCTAAAAATTTACAAACAGACCTAGGTACAGAGTTTTATAATGATTTATTTAAGCAGTTAATGAAAAAATATAGCATTAATCATTATTCGACGTACTCTGTTAAAAAAGCCTCCATTGTAGAACGAGTAATAAGAACTATAAAAAGTCATCTCTACAAAGTGTTTAGTCATTGCGGACGATATGAATGGTTCCAAAGTAATTTAAATTCCGTTGTGCATCACTACAACAATTCTTTACATCGCATTACCAAATTTAAACCAATCGATGTTAATCATTCAAATGAGGGTATAGTTAAGTCTAACATTATTAAAACCCAACAGCCAAAGCTACAAGTACGTCATGGGCCAACTTTTCAAGTTGACGACTTTGTTCGTATCAGTAAATACAAAGGAGATTTCTATAAAGGTTATACTCCTAATTGGTCTACGGAAATATTTCGCATCGCTAAAATAAACCAAACCAATCCTCAGACGTATCAAATTAAAGACAAACACGAGCAAAATATTTTAGGCTCTTTTTATGGATATGAATTACAAAAAACTAAATTTCCTAACATCTATCTCATTGAGAAAGTTATTAAGAGAAAAGGAAACAAAATTTTTGTTAAATGGTTAGGATTAAGTGATAAAGAGAACAGTTGGGTAAACATGAGTGAATTAGTGGTCTAGGTGGGTATATAAATAACACAGAAATACTACTCCATGACACTTACTGCGAACGGATGAAGGAAGGCAGTGGTTTATTTAATAATTTGATAGATCATTTACCTCGAGTTACATTTACCAGGATATCAATTTTGTGGGCCCGGTACAAAACTTGAGAAACGGCTACTCAAAGGTGATCGAGGAGTAAACAAATTGGACGAAGCTTGTATGCATCACGATATTGCTTACATCAATAAAAATTCGGGAGATCGACGTAAAGCTGACTTAGAACTTTTGAATATGGCTAAAAGGAGATTGAAATCGAAAGATGCTAGCAAAGGAGAAAAAATTGCGTCGTGGATAGTAAAAAATGCTATGAATGCGAAAATTAGAACAGGTGGTGGTATAAAATCATTTAAGAAAGGTGTTAAAAAAATACAGTCCCAATTAAAAAAAATTAAATCGCTAGATCAGCAGGCTGCCATAAAATATGCTTATGCAGCGGCAAAGAAACTATTTGTTGATAAGAAAGGAATACGTTTGCCGCGTTTTATTCCTCTTCCGAAGAGTGGTGGACTTTTACCACTTATTCCCATATTTGCGGGACTGTCGGCTTTAGGCTCACTAGCTGGAGGAGCAGCAGGTATAGCAAAAGCCGTTAATGATTCAAAAGCTGCACAAAAGAGTCTTCAGGAAGCTGAAAGACATAACAGAATGATGGAAGCGGTGGCTCTGGGAAAAGGGGTATATATTAAACCTCATAAAAAAGGAGCAGGTCTATATCTAAGTCCTTCAAAAAACTAAATAAGCGGCTACCCAGACGTGCTCTCACTAACCTAGATATATTGGAACATGCAAGTGATATTCCGTACTTTCGCGGAGTTTACATGAGGGATACGTTACCTTTGAAACCTAGAAAGGCTGAATGTGGAATATTGAATTTGGATAGCAACATAAATCCTGGTACGCATTGGGTAGCTTTTACTAAGAAAAACAATTACGTTGAATATTATGATAGTTTTGGTAATTTAAAACCGCCGTTAGAATTTGTACGATATATGCACGATTTGCCTATAAACTATAATTATGTACGGCATCAAGCATTCGGGACCACAAATTGTGGTCATCTGTGTCTTAAATTTTTAAGGAATTTTTGGAAAAAGCACATATATAATGAACAAGTTAAATAAAAATGTCAGTATGAAAATGTCTTTCACTGTGTCTATAACTGGGAGAGGAGCCTCTTTAATAACCAACTATTCCCCAACTTTAGAACTCCGAGGAGACTACGAGTGTGGACTTTTGTATTTTTCAACGTTTAACTCTATTCCTACTATAGACGAACGAAATAATAAGTTTTATTATGGTGAGAATGAAATCATCGAAATTCCTGAGGGATCTTATGAACTTCAAGATATATGTGATTATTTAAAAACTAACATTAAAAACAGTGTGTTAAAATTAACTTGCAATAACAATACATTGAAAACGAATATATTTTGCTCCAAAGATGTACATTTTAATAAAAAAGATACTTTAGGTAAAATATTAGGGTTTGGAAAACCGCAAACAATAAAAGCAAATATAAGTACTGAATCTCAATATCCTGTTAGCATTCTATCAACAACCATTGTGCGGATTGAATGCGATGTAGTTAGTGGTTCATTCGTTAATGGAAAAGCAAGCCATATAATTTATGAATTTGTACCTAACGTACCACCTGGATACCGGATAATTGAAATACCAAAAAACTTGATTTATTTTCCTGTAAATCAAAATTCTATAAGTGCTATCAACATAAAGCTGTTGGACGCAGATAATAAACAAATAAATTTACGGGGTGAAGAAGTGCAACTTTATTTACATTTTAAGAAAAAATGATTAATTTCAATAAAAACAATCCTACAACGTTTATTCAAGCCAGTACTAAAAGAACATCTCACAAGGGAACACCGCTTCTGCTAAAAAAGAAACTTACGAAGACCAATAAAGAATTTCTGAAACTAGTTGGCTTGATAAAATGAATATTTTAAATATATCACAACAAACGTCATACGATAACAGCATCGAGAGTTTCGAGTATCATTCATACAAACCATATGTGACAAGTTTCAACAAGAATGATGAAATACGAATTCCTATCAATCAGCAAGACCTGTATGTGCTGCCTTCACTTAGTAGTATATACATTGAGGGAAAAGTAAATGTTTATAACAGTACCACTAAAGAAAAAGTATCAAATATACATTTCGTGAACAATCCGGCACTATTTCTATTTCAAGACATTCGATATGAACTGAATGGAGTTGAAATAGATAAAATCAAAAACGCAGGTGTAACTACAACGATAAAATCTTATCTTACTCTAAATGAAAACGAATCCAAATGTGCTCGAGCTTGGGGTTGGTCAACTTCAGGAACAAACAATACTAATGGTGGAGCATTTTCCGCATCTATACCATTGAACAAGATATTAGGATTTGCAGAAGATTATGAAAAAATCATAATTAATTGTAAACACGAGTTAGTGTTACTGAGAAGTAATACGAATCTTAATGCGATCAAGTTAAATACAGGTGAAGTTGTAGATGATATTATAATAAACAAAATTGTTTGGCGAGTTCCTCACATCAAAGTATCAGATCGTGAAAGAATCAATCTGTTAAAACATTTAGAGAAGGACAGAGCTATTCCATTAGCGTTCCGTTGCTGGGATATTTATGAATACCCATTACTACCGAAAACACGTAAGCATACATGGTCTATCAAAACTTCATCACAAATAGAGAAACCACGATTTGTTGTAATTGCCTTACAAACCAACCGCAAACACAACAGTCAATTGTCAATGGCTGAGTTTGATCATTGTCATGTACGTGATGTAAGAGTCTTTTTGAATTCGTCATATTATCCATATGAGGGATTGAATGTTAGTTCTTTAGAAGACAAATTTAGTTTATTATACGAACAGTACGCAAGATTTCAACAGTCGTATCACGGACGTCGATCAGAGCCGTTGTTGAGTTTGAAAGAATTCAAAGACATTGCTCCTTTATTTGTCATTGACTGTTCGCGGCAACACGAAACGTTAAAAGGATCTATTGACGTGAGAGTTGAAATTGAAACAGATCAAGAAATACCTGACCAAACAGCTGCATATTGCTTAATTCTAAACGATTGTTTATTTGAATACAAGCCTTTGAGTAGCATAGTAAAGAAAATATCATGAACAGCGATATAATAATCGTGGATTTACAAGGGTTTAAAAACTATGAAAATAAGTTCTTAGTTAAAGAAATGGCAGTCGCCACTTCAGATTACACTCACATATTCTTGGTAAAACCTCCATATCCATTTTTAACACTGAGTGAAGAAGAAAAAAAATGTGTTCGTTGGATAGAAAGAAATAGAGGTTATCAATGGAACGAAGGCTATATAGACTACAGAGAATTTCGTAGAATAATCAAAACTTATTTAAAAGATAAAAAAATTATTGTGAAAGGAGAAGAAAAAGTAAAATGGATGCAAGAGTTGTGTAACCATGATAGTATTTTAGACGTTAGTTGTAAGGGTAACTAATTTGAATAATTTTAATGAACTCTATTGTAAAGATAAATTGTTATTTAATTGTTTTAATCATAAGAAATATTGTGCGTTACGAAATGTTTTAAGTATAAAAAAATGGTGTTTAGAAAATAATTATGTAAATTTTAAAAATATTTTTGAAATAAATTCTTGACTGTAATTTACATCTTTTATTTTAAGACAACCCAAATAGGTAATAAATAAAATCAGGTTTTTCATTCACAAATATTTATTTTTATTTTCCTTAATACTAACAAATTATAGGTGACTAACTTAGATTTAATTATCAAATTTCTTTCACTACATTACATCACCACACAGTTTTTTAGAAATTTTTCTAACTAGCACCTCCGTAAGGTCCACGATTTCATCTATAGAGTCTTGCACCACATACTGCGCGCTAAGCACTACGTTGTCTTCACTATCTTCCTCAGTCAAGTTCTGCAATGTAGGCTCTTTCGGCAGCTCCAAAATTTTTACCTGTATCAGCTTTAGCCCATGGTTTTCATTGCTTATTACAAATGACTTTGCAGATATGTTGGGCTTCTTTTTTGGAAGTTCTCGCTTCTGCTTTCGTTTTTTAGGCTGATTTTTGAATAAGTCTTCATATTGTTGTGTGAAATTTTCCAATGGATCTTGTGCATATTCGCTGAACATGATTTCTGGTGTATCCTCCATTTCTGTAACAATTAAAGATTGAATGTATTTATGTCATAAAATCAAGTAACTGAAATAATAAACATTAAATGAATATGTGTTAATACTTACAAAATAAAATCTGGCTCCGATGTTATTCACAACCGAGTTAAAAGCGGAATGGAGCCAAAAAATACAATGATTAGTTGTAAACTCATTTCAAACAGCTAACTTAGCATTTTGTTGTCGCTGACCCAAGTGTATGTATGATACACGTGTCATGTGTAACAAGATATAACAAGTTTCAAGAATTTATTATTACAAAACTCGAAGTTATAAACAGAATGAGGTAATTATATATAATAACTAGCTGATGCCCGCGGCTTCGCACGCGTGGGTTTTGATCTGTTACAAAGTTTTCGTCACGACTCTCTCCTCCACTCTTTTCCTCAACTTCCTTTGCCTACGGTGCCGAGGGTGCCCATCTCGGGCGAGGTGGTGGTGGGCACTTAGTGGGAGCCGATACGTCGTTGCCGACTTACCGGGGCCCGTTGATACAATAGTTGGATGAAAGGGGCCGATTTAAACTATTTAGGGATCCGGTGTTAGTTCTTCTAGCGAACCGTGGTCCAAGCGAGCTCGCACCACATCTGTTTGCATTTACATGAAATCTGAAGTACAATATCATTTGAAACTTTCAAAACTGTCAACGCTGTAGTACAACAAACCATTCAAAGCAGCTTGTAAACTGTTTTCGAATATGATCAACACTGGCGTAGAGCCCTGAAAGAAGTGGCCCTGTGTAAAAAACCACTTTCTTAATTTCTAACCAAGTAGGTTACCATTTTTCTCGATCCATAAGCGTTAAAAAGGCGATTTTACAAAGACAATTTGCTTGCATACTACGTTTGGATAGAAGACCGGTGTAGTACCAGCATCGGTGTAGAGCTCTGAAAAAGCCAGTCCTATGTCATTCTCCCTTCATGATCGATAAACGAAGTTTCAAGTACCTCAATATGATGTTAAACACAAATAATTAACCACAAAATTTTCAACCGTTTTTCACCCCCTCAAATATTTAATTATAAAAAAATCCTTATAAACAACATAACAAAATTTATACCAAAAAGCTGACGTAGTTTCACAAAACTTTCATGTGGGATGTTGGTTCGAGGCATGAATGGTAGAGGATGATCAGTAGGATAAAAAGTGTTCAGAAACTTGACAGGATAGAGAACTGATTCGACTGTACTGACCACTGTGTCTATAAATTTTTTTAATCCTTCAGCTTTAAATGATGTCAGCAAAACATAATTAATTACTGCTGCTTGGTCATTAGTGGGTGCGTGGTGGTAGCTATTCCTAAATTAAACAAGACGGAATTATGAAGTGAGGTGATTTTTTTTCAACGTTTTATTTTCATGTTTTAAAAGTGTATTCTTTTAAATATGGAGGATATTAAATAAAAAGATAATTTGGATGCGTAGAGAGGCAGTTTCACTAAACAAACTTTGCCAGGCCCCCAAAAGCGGTGCGTCCTAGAAAAAATAAATCGTTACTAAATGGAAGTTTATCAAATTATCGTCTAAATGGAAGCTTGTCAAATGGTCTACCAGTCTATATTGATTTAATCCACCAGTCAGCTGCTTAGTGTTGTTGCAACACGTTACCTTTTCCTGCCTGAGATACGGGTCTATGCCCAGTTTTGGAATTATTTTTGTACTGCTTAATATAGTTGAGAATGTCATAAGGTACAACAGTGTAATTCTATACACTTTTTTCGATTTCCCAACATTTGTCTCTACCGTATAAACAAAATCGGCCAAGTGCAAGTCGGACTTGCGCACGAAGGGTTCTGTACCATTGACTACGAAAACAACAGTAGGTACCTACATTAATTTAGTTAATGTAGTGCCTACCTGTTACCATTTATTGATATCAAGCAAAAATAAGCAAAAAATTGATTTTTTTGTGTGGGAACCTCCCTTAAATATTAATTTAATTATTGATTTTTAAAGTTAGAAATATAACTGAGTGTTTTGTGAATATTTCAAGTGCCCACCTGTTGCCATTATTAATATAAAAAAAAAATTACAAAAAAAATTTTTTTCCCTTCAATATTTGTTTTATTTTGTTTTTAGTATTTGTTGTTATTGCGGTAGCAAAAATACATAATTTTGTCTAGCTATCGCGGCTCTTGAGATACAGCCTGGTGACAGGCAGACGGACAGACAGCGAAGTCTTAGTAATAGGGTCCCGTTTTTACTCTTTGGGTACGGAACCCTAAAAATGATTAAGTTCTAAATAATACCATTCTTATAGTAAGTACCGATATTTATTTTCTGAATATGTACCAATATACATATAGATAAGACATCCAATAGGAATTTTCAAGTTTTATCTTTTCGTTACATAGCCTCCTTATTTCTTCGTCAACTTTGTCCTTCAGGGCATATGGAATACGTCGCGGCTAGATGAAAATTGATGTCACATTTTCTTGAAGCACTAATTGAGCTTTGTAGTTTGATATTCAAACAAGAGTTCCGTCAAACACCATTGTTAAATCTTCTAGTAATCTGTCCAATTTTGAGTTGTTGATAATTTACTAACTGAATTTTATCCAACTCTTCAAATTCTAACTCACAAGGATCCCGTGGAGCACAAAAATATAATAAATATAATACGTTTTCTGATGTAATTCTGGGCTCAAAGATGTATGATTGACGTGTATTTCCTTGTATCGATATCATCACATCTGTTCAGTTTTAAGTACGTATCCAACCGTTTAATGATGTTTTTGAATGTTTCGTCCTTGTCTAATGGTACTGAGTTCAATTTAGATGTCCTAAGATTTGTTTGTGACCGACCTTTGCTCCTCAGTACCTTCTGCATACATGGAATTGTTTCGTGCTATCGAATTCAAACTCTGCAGTTATAGTTTAAGCTGTGTTGTAATACCCTGAAGGTTATTTTTTTCTTAAATCTCAGTTTTCAACTGTAGGTCATCAGTAAAATTATTTGTAGTCGTATCTCTACCAAATTATTCTTGGTAAATTTGTTCATTTGTCACTTCACCAGCTGATCACTAATTTTAATTCATAATCACAAATTTCTCATAGGTTTTGTATCTGGCTGCCGAATTTTGTTAAAGTTCTACACGTTTTAATTCAGTTAATTCATCCATTTCGGCACCAATTATTAAATTCTAAAATAATACCATTCTGTTTGCAAGAAATTACCTATTTATTTTCTGATTGACACATTGAATGTCATAACAAACTAAGTAAAGTCAGAGAGTACAAATATGTAAAGAGTATGGATATGACGCGGAACCGAACAAACTTTGCCCCCATTTTTTATCCCCTTGAAGATTAAATTTTCAAAAATCCTGAAAGACGTCATTCTTAATTTCTAATCAGGTAGCTGGATACCAATTTTCATTGACTTAGCTTCAAAACTGAGGGAGTTTCATACAAACTTATGGGGCCCTTTTTACCCCCTTAGAGGTGGAATTTCCAAAATTCCTTTCTTAATGCTCACCTACACTATAAAAGGAAGCACGGTGAAAATTTTCAGATTTTAAATCCCAGTAGTTTGGGCTGTGCGTTGATATGTCAGTCAGTCAGTCATTAAATCAGTTTTCATTTTTATATATTTAGATAGATTATTATGACAATCATTATTGTGAAATTGCAATGTAAGTATTAAAACTGCTTAGTTTCAAAGTGCTGGGTCAAGTTTCTTTAAGCCACATGGAATATTTTATCAAGTCACAACAAGTATTTTTGACAAGCATTTAGAATTGCAAAACTGCTTAGGTTGTCAATTTGATTTTTATGATAAGTAGAATATTGCATCAAGTCCTAACAAGTTTATGTGCATTCAGGTATATTTAAACTTTCTTCGACTATAACTATAAACCCTATAACAGTAAGAATAAGGGATAATAAGTCAAACAAAACTTTGCGGGATACATTTTTATTAATGTAAGTAATTAAGAATAGTACATAAACTTATTTATAACTTATTTTAATTAGACCTACAATACATTTATTATAAATATAATAAATTCTCAATAAGGAAACAACAATATTCTAACATAAAGTTAACAACTTAACTAAATGTCAAGCGCAACCTTAATCAAATATCAAAGACAAATTTATTGTTAATAGGTTTTCATAATATTTACAGAAGTACAAACTTTTTTTGTTTTTTTAATTTAACATATTATATAGGATATCAGACAGAGTTACTAAATACTGTTCGATGTGCATGTTTTACATGGTGATTTTGTAATGCCCCCAAGTCACAGTCGTAATGTTATCCTGCAACACAAATCGTTTATCATCTTTTCGTGATAATGCCACTTTGTTTTGTTCTGTCGTAAAAATTCTATGTTTAATTGATTTAAAAAGAACATTTTTACTTCTCAACTCTGTACCTGTTGAGAGAACATTAGTATAGTCCGAAAAATGAATTTTTTTTGTAACATTCTTTTTTACCCCTTTTGCTTTTTTTAATTCATAATCAGCCGTTTTAATACTGTACAATTTAGATCGTAATCCTACAAATTGCAATAATATTTTACCGCCTAACTCATCCTTAAATAAACCAGGAACTTTTTTATTCCTAGGAAAAATACCAAAGCAATTACTTGAGTTATAGTTGCTGGTGTCAAAGTAAGGTAGGAAATTCTCTTTAAGATCAGAATAAAAGTCATCGGTCCTTATTGAATACAAAAGACTATCCGTATCTGTGTAACATAGAGACAATTTATGTTTGTAAAACTGTTTCATTACCGAATAGTGAAAGTCATACATGTGATTTTTTGAAAGCTCTAATACTGCAAATCCGATATAGATAGGTTTATTTAAAACAATTTTGTCACGGTTTAACTGTATGGCTACCAAATTTTCATCAAAAACTGTTGAACTGTGAAAGTTTGGACGAGATATAAGTTGTTCAGCAGAATGAACTTTATTTGTTTTATTCCATTTATCTTTCCATGTACTTACAAGTTTGACATCTACTCTACGTTCAGTATCTTCCAATGTTTTTCCGAATATGCTGTTATTTAATAATTTGAAAAAATCTTGCTCAAACAACGATGTAGACATCTGCCTCAGATGTGTATTTAAGTCGATGTATTCTTTAAGGAATTGAGATTGCTTGAAAGATATTGCCTTATGAATTCGTTTAAGACGTAATCCATGGGCTACACACGTTTTCAAGTGAACATAATGAATTACATAATTATGTTTGTGAAATAAGTTTGGTGTTAGTTTTTTATTCTTTGCACCTGGAGGAGCATAGTTTTGTGCACAAAATGGAAGATCATTATGCCAGTCATGTAAACTGTTAGGATATTCTAGATCAACTTCGAGAATATAGCCATAATCGTTATTATCCGGAACGTTCAAAATGTTAAGTTTGTTGCATTCCTTCTCACTGAGAAATTTAAATTCAGCATAAGGTAAATAACTACACATGGCAAATCCATACAAATTATTACGATCAATATACACTATGTAATTACTGGGTTGAGATGGATCAAAATCATGTTGATATTGGTTATTAGATTTTGCATACCTGTTCGAACACAAACAAATACCTCCACGAATACCTCTTTGAATCATTCTAATCATTTCTAAATCGGTAAGAAGTTCCAGTTTAACCTTTGTTTTTAATAACATTGCATCAAAGCTAAGGCTTGGTGCTGTAAGATAGAAGGCAGGATCCAAATCATAATTGCTTTTACATGTTTTACGAAACTTTTCGAAAATATCTGATAATATCAGAACATCACATTTAACATATAAGTCCGTATATTGTCCCAGATTTTGTATTTTGAAAGTATCCCATACATTTTTTGCGTGTTCATAATCAGATTGTGATATAGCTTCATCTGTAAGATTATTGTAGAAATTGTTGATTGAGGGTAAACATCTTTCATTATACACTTTCCAGCTAGACATATAATTGTAAGGGTATACACCCTTTCGAGACATTAATGACAATTGATTTTCATTTTGACAGATTTCTCGTAAATGTATAAAATCATTTTGTTCAAGATTTCTAGCTAGTTGTTCGATGCTTGTTCCTAAAAACTTAAAAGAATCAACAAAGCGTACCGCTAAGAAATTTCCTTTCGAGAGTGGGATGAATTTAGTAAATGAAATATAATTTTCCTTATTTTTCGGAATAACCTTAATATCGCCAGGAAAAGTACTAAGTTCACGAATAAATAAGTGGCAATCGTAACCCGACAAATTATGAAAGAAAACCGGGATGAATTTAGGTATACCTACGGAATTTCAAGTTGCAATAAGAATGACTGGCACCTCGAAATCGACCTGTGAAGTGACAATGATCTTTCACCTTATCACCGACTAATAAATTGGAACATAAGTAACAATATTCCGCACTTTCAAAACTTTTCAAGTCTTCTTCATTTAAAATAATAGGAACAGGCTGTCCAGAAGCTAGCCAAATATGTTTATGGATTTTTTTCACATCTCTTTGTATCCGTATACAAATTGTGAAGCACAATCAGGTCCTCTGTATGATACAAGACGGTTGAGAGAACTATCGTGATTACATACAATATAATAGGCAAATGCAGCAGGTATATGACTCTGGACTTTCGATGTATATGCTCCCGAACTCTCCGAAATCGGTTGTAAAATCGTTTCAAAATCTGCATAGATGACGAATGGAACGTTTTGCATATTTTGATGATTTTTGAATTGTAAAAAACTATTATTTTCAGGCAAAATTGTTACTACTCCACCACACTCATGTTTGATCTGATCTTGATTTGATTTAAAAAATAATAAACAATCCTGACAAAAAAATAATTTCCCATGGTGCTTCGTCACCTGACTTCGAACCAATTTAGCAAAATTTTTTATCAAACAGTAATGAGACTTAGAGCCTTTTTCGATAAGAAGCATATTTACATGTTGCTTTTTTCTCATAGATGTTTTGTATAAAGGTCCGGTAATATCGTGTTTATAATTGATACCGTAAACATTAACACTAATATTTTGGTTATTTTGTTCAAATTTTTGTATATCTTTAAATGATACGGGGAAAGACATGTCATTAACATTTAACACTGTACTAAAGTGGGGATACGAAGAGACTCGGCTGGGATTCTTTACATGCGGATACAAAGCGCTCATCACAGTCCAGGCGAAACAATATTCGTCATTATTTTTAACATTGACACATGCCCGTTTTACGATAATTCTTTTTGGCAAATTGAGATAGCTAGATCCCCTTAGCGGGGAATACTTGTTAATATTTGTTTCAACGTACAAAATATCTAAAAGGGACCATCCACGTCCTCTTTCTTGAAATTCATCGAGTTTTTTGCACATGATTTGTGAAATATTATTTAATAAATCATCGAAGTTATAATTTTGATGTAAAGAAAAATTTTTGGTTGCAAACGATTTAATCTCCATAGAATCGTCTTTAGGTAGTATGACTTTAACAAAAAGTTCAAAGTTAGCTTTAATATTTACATGTTCTAAAATTGCTGAATCCAGCACTGCGCGCAACCTTGGAGAGGTTGTCTGCAAGTATTCTGCCGGTGACGTAGAGGCCACGTCAGTGCCGTCAGGCGCGCGTACGCGGTCAGCGCTAATGCGATAAGAAACAATGCGTCCTTTAAACGCGGAACAAATTTTTTCAATTCCTGTATCAAAGTAAACTGCTGTATTATTTTTATGTAAAGTACTACGTATGTGTCCCTTCCCAGGACACATACGTAGTACTTTACATAAAAATAATTTACTACTTTGCTTACTACTTTGCTTTACCTAAAATCGACTTCTGGCATACCGAACAGAAAATACTCTTATTTTTAGCCATGCTAATTAATCAAAAATATATTATTATGTTTACAAGTCTATTATTAAAACTAAAGATTATAATGCTATTGAGACGCAAGAAAAAGTTCAATAGTGAAGCGGCATATTACAATGCAAGATCCAATCAAAATAAAATATGATAAGAAAATAAAAAAAGTTACTTAATTATTATTTTTGTTGTCTGCGTAATACACCGGTTCACTTTTGAACCTTTTTTTACCGCTCTCGAAGACGGTCTTTACCTCCTGCCACAGAGGGTCCTCGTGGCTAATCTGTAGTCTTAATTGTGCACTCCACTTATCATAACGATCGCGAGGTGATCTATTAATTATATCTGCGGTGTTGTATACACGTAGGTCCACGAAGACAGGACCGTCTTCTAGCAAAACTGCTTGCCTGTTAACGCCTCCAGCTACGCGCCGCGACAAGGACGACCAAAGTGGCTGAGATCCTCGGTTTGTTGGCTCGAGCTCGTCTCCAAACAGAACGTTGGCTACGGAGCTAATGGTAGCCTTCGAGCTGTAACAATTGTTTACCATTAATCAATTGAATTGTGTTATTTTATTATTTACTTTTAAGTTGAATTTACTTACAATAACAAAGTATATTTACTAACTCTTTTAAGTTGAGTGGAATTGTACAATTGTTTTTTGTCCTTAATAAAATAAAATAAAATAATAACTAAAGTAGGAACGAACCTAGTCTTTTTCTTGGTATCCTTCGGAGATGAAGCCTTGCCTTTTTTACTTGTTGGTTTTTTGAGGTTTTTGAGTGGTGGTGGGCTGCAAATAATAATATGAAATAACGTCACTGTCTGAACTAATACGTTGACGACCGATTGGCGTAGTGGTCGGTGTTTCACATTGAAAAGGCTTCCGATTCGATTCGCAGATGGGTCAATTCAACAAACTAATTAATAAAATCAATAAAGAAAATACATACCAATCTTCTTCAGAGGCAGATGACTTGTCCGAGTCTGAGTCAAGAGCAGCGGCACCGACAAACTTTTTAGTATGGTTTGAAGGCTTCCCTTTACACTTGTTAGCTGAACTGTTTCTGGATTTTTTGGGTGGCGAACTGTAAATAAAAATTAAATAAATTCATTTTGAAGTCTTGTCTACAAAGGTTAATAGGTACTGATACGTTTCGACACAAACAAGGTTATAAACTAATATAAATAAAATACACACCTCCCGTTTTCACAGTCGGATGATAGGCCCGATTCCGAATCAAAGAGAGCAGCAGCCTTGTGTTTTCTGTATTCCGACCTTTAGAATAAAATTGAAAAGACTTAGAATTTTAATTCGTCGTAAAACACTTTAAAATATTGTTAAAATGTTTAAATCATTATAATAAATATATGCAACTTACGAACATTTTAAGGATAATGCACTTGTTTCGGTCGCGGAGAAAGATGCACGAAGCGAACGGTGATCAACACTCGATCAGTGATAGTGGTAATTGGATTCTAATAATTACCAAATATATATCCAAATTTTTACACACACTATTTAACGTAAGCACTTAACCCAACACACACATTTAATATTATATTTGTCAGCAATTTTTATTTCAATAATATAACAAACAAAAGTTTTCGATTACATTCAAATCATCGGTTTCATCATTTTGCATACTCAACAAATACAGGGCGTACTGCATTGTTAACGTGTATCCCTATAGCATAGTGGTTAATTATTGAAGGTTTCGGGTTCGAGACTAAATAAAAAATTATAATAATAATAAATCTCTTACGATTATCTAGGAGCTATAGGAAGTCAAACAGAGGATTTTGTAGTTCAAGAGGAAATTAAAAAAAGTAATGGAAACATCGAGTTAGAATAAGTGTATAAGTAATTGCATAGTTTCTCTGAATTTACACATAGAGGCTATGTAACTTAAGCAATACTACCATGATTATTATGTGACCTGTTTAGTGTATAGGCTCGGCTTTTCGCTTTTGCTTTGAGCGCAAACGGTATCAGGGTCGATTCTGGGCGAAGTGGGAGACGACTTCGGTAAATATCGGTGTTTAGACTAGTAATATTGTATCGAAAAAGTGTTTCCACTTAACCCTGTATAACTAGCATATGAAATAATATTACAAATTTAGTTTTTATTATGTGAATATTTTATTGGTAGGATTTCAAATGGTAATTATTTTACTATACATTAAAATGTAATTAAGTAAAATGATATTATATTAGCACATAAAATACCTACAATAATATAATAATAAATGTGTTATGTGAATTATGTTTAAAGAAAGAAAGTAAAAATGTATCATGCATGTATTATAAATCTGTCTGCAAATAATATGTTTGAATTAATCTTACATGCATGCATCATACATCAATTACCTACCGCAGCGCCTGCATTATAATATTAGTCATACCAGGTGTACTGTACACCTGACTACACGTGGAAGTCTTGTCTGGCGCAATACCTTTAGTCTGAGAATTTTAGTTCGCATGTAACTTCCTTTGTGCAATTATAACTTTAAACGTTTTAGTTCATTTTAGCATCCTCGAAGATCTACTGTATGTGTGTGTTTTTTTATTTCTAACATCATCACCGTAGTACTTTGTTTTTTTTTATTTATCTAAAAAATATCTGACTATAAGTAGTTAGATTTAATATTTTTACTTTAACGATTTTTTCTATGACTAATGATCATCCAGAGCTCGAAATATTTTTTTACTTACCGTGGAATAGTGCTTCGGAATATTACAAATAATTTTCCATGTAAATTAGTTTAACGCTATTTCCAACATCAGTTTTTTGTAAAATTATTATTGTTTGGATTAGTATCACATATGTCTGACAGATAGTGTTGGGTCTATTTGGATTTGAGACGAATGTTTAATAGCACCAATACCTTTGTGAAATATTCTAGAGACAATTGTGTTGATGAAGTGCCTAGCAGGTCTGGGATTTAATCTTAATTAAGTTAAAAAAGACAGTGTTTCATTCACTAGAATATGAGACGATCGATTAGTAGCGCCTACACTTTCGTCAAGTGCCCTGCAGTTCCGGGATACAGTGATTGTCTTTTGAAAACTTTAAGAGACCTCACTGGTAGGGCCATTGTGTAGGTGAAGTGCCCTGCTGGTCCGGGATTTAATCATCGCCACATACCTAGTGGATGCCTTTACACTTGTCTTTTTTTATACTTAAGTGGTTTTAGATTAGTAGCGTCAATACTTATGTCAAGTTATTGTGTTGGTGAAGTGCCCTGCAATGCCCGGGATCTAAACATCGTCACATACCCATTGGACACATTTAACGCGCATCTATCTTTGAATTTGTGATTTATTAAAAGTGTGGTAACTTTAATTAATTATTGCTTTTTAAACTATAGAAAGCCGGTGATGTGTGTATGAAATATGTAGGTTCTATTGTAGCAAACCCCCCTTCTTTAATTGAATTTATTACTTCAAAATAAACCCCATTGAATAGTCAATTAAATAATTTGGCAGTGTGATCGTCTAGATATAATAGTAGGACCGTACGTTGTGTGAGAGTAGTAAGCCTGATTCTTTTAGAGGTACGTAGATGTTCAATTAGATATTCTTCAAGAGTTTAATCTGAATTGTTATACAACCCGGCATCGACTGAACCTACAGACATTTACCTAATATAATTATTTGATGTTATTTAATTTTACAACTTAATGAATAATCCACCAAAGTAGAAAACTACTAGATTAAGCTAAAATCCTTGCGTTGGGCTACTTTGAAAGAGTTTTAAACCATACTCCAACAGTAAAACAAACCTAATCCGAAAATACCGATTACTCCTTTAAATCAACCTAATCAGATGGGTTTCAATTAATTTAAATAAATTCAGTCTGAACGAACCGGAAAGAATTAATTAAACATTGTTTCAAATTCAAATCCTGTTTTGATTCAAACTAATCCAAAAATACCGAACACTCCTTTAAAGGTCCATAATGAAATCAGTGGTCGACCTTAAAAGCCCTCGGCATTATCACATCAGCTCGGATCAAGAAGACTTAATTAATTGAAACAAACTCAAAATCCTACAGTAATACAAACAAATCCGAAAATACCGAACACTCCTTTAAAGGTCCATAATGAAATCAGTGGTCGACCTTAAAAGCCCTCGGCATTATCACATCAGTCTGGATTAAGAGGATTTAATTAAACGGGAAAATTCAGGATCCTACAGTAATTTGAACTAATCTGAAAATACCGAACACTCCTTTAAAGGTCCATAATGAAAGCAGTGGTACGACCTTAAAAGCCCTCGGCATTATCACATCAACCCAGATTAAGAGGATATTAACAACTTGAACAAGTTCAGACTGAACCAATCAGAAGGAATTCACATAAATATAACTATTTTAAAATTAGATCCTACAGTAATTCAAACTAATCCGAATTAGATGGGTTTCTATTAATTTTAATAAATTCAGTCTGAACGAACCGGAAATAATTAATTAAACATTGTTTCAAATTCAAACCCTGTATTGATTCAAACTAATCCAAAAATACCGAACACTCCTTTAAAGGTCCATAATGAAATCAGTGGTCGACCTTAAAAGCCCTCGGCATTATCACATCAGCTCGGATCAAGAAGATTTAATTAATTGAAACAAACTCAAGATCCTACAGTAATACAAACAAATCCGAAAATACCGAACACTCCTTTAAAGGTCCATAATGAAATCAGTGGTCGACCTTAAAAGCCCTCGGCATTATCACATCAGTCTGGATTAAGAGGATTTAATTAAACGGGAAAAATCAGGATCCAAAAGTAATTTGAATTAATCTGAAAATACCGAACACTCCTTTAAAGGTCCATAATGAAAGCAGTGGTACGACCTTAAAAGCCCTCGGCATTATCACATCAACCCAGATTAAGAGGATATTAACAACTTGAACAAGTCCAGACTGAACCAATCAGAAGGAATTCACATAAATATAACTATTTTAAAATTAGATCCTACAGTAATTCAAACTAATCCAAAAATACCGAACACTCCTTTAAAGGTCCATAATGAAATCAGTGGTCGACCTTAAAAGCCCTCGGCATTATCACATTAGCTCGGATTAGGAGGATTTTAATTAAATAATCAAATTTAGAAGGAACCCATCGGTAGTTATTTAAAGAAGTACTATTCTAAACTTAGATCCTACAGTAATTCAAACTAATCTGAAAATACCGAACACTCCTTTAAAGGTCCATAATAAAATCAGTGGTCGACCTTAAAAGCCCTCGGCATTATCACATCAGCTCGGATTAGGAGGATTTTAATTAAATAATAAAATTTAGAAGGAACCCATCGGAAGTAATTTAAAAAAAGTACTATTCTAAACTTAGATTCTACAGTAATTCAAACTAATCTGAAAATACCGAACACTCCTTTAAAGGTCCATAATGAAATCAGTGGTCGACCTTAAAAGCCCTCGGCATTATCACATTAGCTCGGATTAGGAGGATTTTAATTAAATAATCAAATTTAGAAGGAACCCATCGGAAGTTATTTAAAGAAGTACTATTCTAAACTTAGATCCTACAGTAATTCAAACTAATCTGAAAATACCGAACACTCCTTTAAAGGTCCATAATGAAATCAGTGGTCGACCTTAAAAGCCCTCGGCATTATCACATCAGTCTGGATTAAGAGGATTTTAATTAAATAATAAAGTTTAGAAGGAACCCATCGGAAGTAATTTAAAAAAGTACTATTCTAAACTTAGATCCTACAGTAATTCAAACTAATCTGAAAATACCGAACACTCCTTTAAAGGTCCATAATGAAATCAGTGGTCGACCTTAAAAGCCCTCGGCATTATCACATCAGCTCGGATTAGGAGGAATTTATTCAAATAACAAAATTAACAATAAAATATACTTTGGTAGTCTATTCAAAATTATTCGGCATGAAATTTAATAAGTATTTTATAAAATGTTAACATAATTAATAAACAAAATCACACTAAATTTCAGTCTCAGTCTTTTGATTAAATGGTATAATAAGATCTAATAACCTAATGATAGATGTCTAAAAATAGCTCAATTAATAACCTTTAATTAGGCCAATTTGACAAATTTAAATTAATGAAATAACTTTCAGAGTAAGGAAATCTATATACTTCTAGGATTCTATGAGCATGGTTCTCCATCTTATGCCCTAATAAATTCATTGAAAGTTATTAAAATTAAGAACCATTTAATTTCAATATAAAAATTAATTGCCGTTTGGCTCCCTTGACTACTCATATTCTGGTAAATTAGAGACAATCTTACATCATATAAGGAAGAGGCAAATTCTTAACATTCCATGGATTCACCATGTGAATGCCCGGTCTGTAGTGTGACAGAAAGAGAAACTCCGAGTAGCCCCGAGACTTGTGACTCGGATGTAGGTTTAAGGGTACCCTTTATGATTAATCGACACTCACCTTCACTACTCTTGTTTCTCTTTCTTTCCAATCAAATCTGGTATGAATCTGCAAATCCAGATTTAGGTATTTGATGAGATTAGGTACACAACTTTCAGACCAAATCCTTTCAACAAGCTATAGATTAATTCTGCTGGTATACTTTTCACTCCCACTCTTACAGCTTAATGACTAACTACATAACTATTTTATGTTAATTCATTTAGAAGATTATCATAATATTTGATTTGTTTCAAAAATATCAATATCAATTTTATCAGAAAATGACCTACTTCCCAATAAATTAACGATTGAGATCAATTAATGTTCTCATATAAGATAATGAGTAGCGGTTAAGATATCTTTACTTGTATTTTCCCAAGTCTAAAACAAATATGTATGTAATCTATTATACATCTCAGTCAAACTGCTAATTGCCTATTGTCAGAAAATAACTCTAAATTCTTAAACTCACTTATTGTTTTGCAATTAGAGATGCTTTTATTAGTAAGTATGTTCAAAGATAGTTGCTTTAAAGTTTGTGACAGTTAATGAATAAGATTATGGCTTTTTTTTTTACCTGTAGTATAAAAAAACACAAGATAATAACTATAAATTAAGCCATAACTTAAAATATTATAAGATCAAACTTTATCAGTCTTCTTGATTCCGGCTATTACAAAATAAATATAATGTTGAAGTAAATAGATAAAATTTAAATAATAGTCTTTCTAACTAAACAGGAATGGTAAGACAATTGCATATTATTTAGAGCCAGATAACATTTGTGTAAGTGATTTAATTGTTATTAATTTTCTAAAAAAGGTTAAGGTCATTGACATTTGTTGGGTTCTATGGATTTTAATAGAAATAAGATAAACCTCACAGGTCATGATTGAGAACAACTTTGCAAAAGTTTCATAGAAGTTGTTATAGATTGCTAAGATAGTTGGCATTGAATTGGTAATCTTACAATTGTACTAAAATCACTCACCATTAACATCCTGGCATACCTTTTCCCTAAGCATCGCTGACTCTTATGTACTTTCTTACCAGGACTTCTTTTACACTTCCTAAACTAGGAAAGTACGCGAGGCTCTTCAATTTCTATGCTAGCTTGCATATAACAACTATAAAATTATAATTCAAGGTTGCTGAAACCTTTTAACTAGCCTTGTAATTGATAAAAATCATATCGCACTTATTATTACAATATCTCAAACAATTTATCCTGACTCGACAATCACATAGTTTTCTCACAAACTTCCACTTTTGGCGCAATTTCCAGCGCGTCCCTTTGAAGACGTCAAAACCAAAGAGTATGTAAGTCAAAGCTGTCAAACCGGCGCGGCGGTCCTTGGATTCGTCCATTGAGCCAAAAACCAAAGTATACACACATTAGAAAAACTATTTCTTAATTTACTGTATTTTGATTTTATGTATTATTAGTACATTGTTTAGTTATTCAACTGCATTATTATTTTCTAAAATAGTATCTATTAGTGAACTGTGGCAAATGTACTACATGTAGATGAATTTATTTATTACGTTGGTTATAAAAGAAAACATCTAAAGGTTTTTCTTTTTTTTTTAATCACCTTTTCTCATATCAGAACCGGTTGGGTTGTTACACTATTGAGGGTTTCTGAATAAGACGCGTGTGTATCAAAACATGGTGCCAGATAAACCTCTCAGGTGAGTCAGTAAATTAAGTTTTTCACCCATGAATTGGGGAGGCTAGATCACACTGCTGTGTTTCAAAGGCGCTAGCGCCGCAGCGAGCTTGCGAGCGGTTGAAATACAGCAGCGTGAGCTAGACTTCCCAATTCATTTACTACTCGTCTGTTCGTTTGTCTGTCACCAGGCTGTATCTCAAGAACCGCGATAGCTAGACAGTCGAGTTTTTCTCAAATTATGTATTTGTGTGGCCGCTATAAAAAAAAACTAAAAACAAAATAAACTAAATATTTCAGGGGGGCTCCGATACAATAAACGCGATTTAATGCCTATTTTTGCTCAATATCAATAAATGGTAAGCACTTGAAATATTCACAAAATACTTAAGTGTATATTGACTTTAATTAAAAATAATAAAATTTAAATAAACTGTTGTTTACATAGTCTATGGTAAGGAACCCTCCGTGCGTGTTTTTAAAAAAAGGCTAATTGGCTGGTGCAGTCACTCGGTAATCAGAAGCTTGTGGGTTCGAGTCCCACTTCAGGCAGTGTCCTTGAATAAAAAACTAAAATCGAGTGAAGTGGTGACTTGACTTTTCATTTCAGGAATTGCACTTTTTAGTTTGTGCAAACGTCTGCTAGGATACCATTACAGTAACAATTTTGCCTAGCACGTATTAAAATAATGTTTTATACATTCTAGGCAATTTTTTTTTATATTGATAAGCAAATGTGAGTATATTGATTTCTTTGAACACCACTTAGCGAGTCCCGGGGTCTAACACCCGCATTTATTAAGAAGGAATTACTTATTGCTTAGTAAAGTCATAAAAACCTAGTTCCTAAGCGAAGGAAATGGGTCACCATTGGTAGCCATATTATTTGGCTGAGAATGCTAACGTTTGGTAGTTCTAACTTCTAGTAATTTCTAGATTAAGGCATACAAATTATCTTTCAAGTAATTACTTTTAGTCAAGTAATTACTTTTACTTGTTTATAAATACGGGTGTAAGTCCGTAAATAGCCCGTACAGCACGATTTTGTAGTATATAAATCATTGATGTAGGTACTACTACAATACAAAACTAGATATACGATACAATGATCGTCAAAAATTGTCCCAAAAAATTGCACCCATTTGACATAAGGGTGCAGTTTTACTTAAACCTATATCAATCCAATAGTTTAAATAAATGAATAAATGTGGACAACATCAAATAAGATTGTTCTGATCCCAATTTGAATAACTATTTAAAGCACTCGTATTTTGGAAACCATGAAAAACGAAGGTACCACAAACACCCAGACCCGAGAAAATGTAGAAAAACACTTTTTTTTCTACGTTGACCCGTCTGGGAATCGAACTTGAGAGCTCGGAGCAGGCGATACCTTGATAACCGGTGTGTACGCCACTCCGCCACGGAGGTCGTCAAAATATGTAATATTGGTAATATGTAATTACAATATGACACTCATATCCATACTGTTGCATGCCGTATCTTCAGAATTTAATTTAATTATGAAGTCTTGTAACATCTGTAATACAATTCGTTGAATATAAAACAATAAATAAGTTAAAATAACCGGCCAAGTGCGAGTCGGACTCGCGCACGAAGGCTTCCGTATCAACTGTCTAGCTATTGCGGCTCTTGAGATACAGCTTGGTGACAGAGCGACGGACAGACGGACAGACGGACAGACGGACAGACGGACAGACGGACAGACAGCGAAGTCTTAGTAATATGGTCCCGTTTTTACCCTTTGGGTACGGAACCCTAAAAACATAGCGAAGACTTTTAATATACATACGTGACCTTTAAAAACGTAGACTTTGATTATATTAAAAACTCAGACATTTTTTTTTTTAAATTAATACAGGTTTACGGAAACCGTACATATTTACGAAATAAAAAGTTAATTATGTGCTATTTTACCTATTATCTATCGCCATGCTGCATTTCATACAGTAATTGAATAACAAAAACGTTAAAAGAATAGCACGTAGCTTCATATGGGTGGCGTAAGAGGCGACTTAGGGAGTTCCGACAGAAGCAGACAGGTAGCAGCGTCTTCACTAATAGCCAAACTGCGATCGCAAACCCGCTTGCCAAGTGTGGCGATTATGGCAATATCCTCCTTCTGGAGAGGCTTGTGCATATTAGTAGGCTACAATCATCACTAAAATCAGTTTTATTTCTGCATATAGGCCCCAGGACTGGCGGACGTGTTTGTGAGGCCCTAAGCTGATTAAGAAAGACTGTCGGTTCGTCTTCCTAAGGCAGAGTTGATTTTTTATATCGTATTTTCAATATTTATTGCCTTGCAATACCGTCTCAAGGTTCAAGGTGTCGCCCGCTCCGAGGGCCCGGGTGAATGTATGCAAAAAGTGTTTTTTGTTTTTCTTCTCTGGGTGTTTGTGGCACCTCCGTTGTTTCTGATTTACCCAAAACGAGTGCTTTGGGATCAAAACGATCAATGTATGTGATGTTGTCAACATTTTAATGGAGACTGGGGGCCTTCTGTGCCCACAGGGCCCTGGACTACAGCCCAAAAAGCCCTTAGTTAGATCCGCCCCTGACCAGGAGGCACTTTTACTCGTCCCAATATTAAAACCTACCATGACGACTGGATGATGATGATGATGATGTCCTACTGTGGACTAATGAGGGTTATGAAGATGATAATTTAAATTAATTAATCAGTCATCAATGTATTTGTAATAATGTATTCCTTTAACTATATTATATCAGTGCCAAATTCATGGGGTTCTGATTTTAGTACCAAGCTTATTGCTACTAAACTTTAGTTTTAACCAAAATTATGTTAATCGTGTTTGCATATAGTGCAAAACCCAGGGTTCCAGTAATGCTTAACACGCCGCATCGGAAAATGTTATGCTAAATGAGATGTCCCACAATAGGCCCAGACAAATTACTGTTTCTGGGATAATAGTTATATATTATTATTACGTATAATTTAGAGGTTCAAAAATAAATAAGATCGAATAATTCATCAAACTCAATTAGGCATTCCAAGATGGCGTCAATCTAAAAAAGCTTTAAATGTCAGTAGCTGTCAAATATCCCTTGTCACTTTGGCATAATCATTCACTTCAAGGTTTTGTTCTGCTTGTCGCGTTTTTTTTTTTGAGTTCTTCATAACGTCCTCTTTTTCGTTTTCTGAATTTAGTATTGATCGACACATTACTTTCATAATGTTTATTGTTACTACAAGCAAGCGAAGGCACTCGACTCCTAGATGCGCGATTTTGAAACTGCCAAAACTGACAGATGTTATTAAAATGTCATCTTTCGCCATGATGGTTTTGTTGTTTTGTATTGCTATTTTCTTACTTCTCTTTATTTGAACCACTTAACGAAGCCATTTTAAAAGAATTGGATAATAACAAAACCTTGTAGGTGTATTAGTCTATGTTTTGGTGGGGTGTACAGGTTCTGGGCCTGGCCTCCATACAATTTGGGACATCTCCTTTATTTTGAACTTGTAATTTTCTACGTGCAAATAAACTTCGTTTGTTTTACTCTTATTTTCTGTTCTAATAACCATTTTTAAGCCAATGTATCAATATGTATTTGCATACTAATGCGGAATCAAACAAACCGGCCAAGTGCGAGTCGAACCCGCGCACGAAGGGTTCCGTACTAAAAAGGCAAAAAAAAAGGGTTTATTGTAATTAAATATTTATTTTATTTTGATTTTAGTATTTGTTGTTATATACATAATACGCGAATTAGGGGACTGGCCCCTAATTCAGCTAACCAAATCGTATCACAATCGTAATTGAATAGCAGGTTTTTGACAGTACTAGTATGGGCTAAATGTCAAAATCGCGCAATTCAATCACGATCGAACTGTAATTGAAATAGCTGAATAAGACCCCTGGATATTGTGAAACAGAGTAGACCCTGAACCTACCAGTTTTTGGTGTCCACATGCCAAACTTTCTTCTGTCACCGATAGGGATAACAGTCAAATAAGTGATCTGATTCTTAACAAATAAAAAGACTGTAATAATATTATTTGTTTATATATTTGTATTATGTGGTCTAAAATAAAAATCAATAATTATTGTAACAAGATGAACCGTCTGTAAAATAATTAATCACATAATAATGGAACCTTTTGCTTGTTTATACCGGTGTTCATTCCTAATGCATGATGGGTTTTTTCTTAATAAGTATAACCTTTAGATTAAAATGTTAATTAAAAAACCATATAAATGAAGTAGCAGTATTACTCGTACCACGTAACTACCTGGTATGAGTAATGATAGTAATAAAATACCCTATGTCTTTAAAGAAGGTTTAATCTATCTTTGCACGAAATAACATTAAATTCTGTTCAGTAGTTTAGCAACAATAATAACGGTACAGATAGTTGCGTGACCTACAACTTTATTCAAAAAGAACTCAAGTAACTATTTAAGATGTTAAACTACTCCACAAATTACACATTTAAATCCTGGGCACAGATATGATATTTTCCATAATGCTTGGATTGCAGTCGTTTTGTATAGAGTTCCTTGTTGGAAACACGACTTTAATAAAGCCGTCTTTTAATGTGTATGTCGCTTGATTGACATTAACAAACGCGGGCAGCTCCTTCACCTCTACGTAATGCTTAGCAGAATCAGCTTTGTACGCGTTGATGTACACGACCCTGTGCCTGATCTGCACGCTGACATCGGCTGCGCTGAATCCTTCCAGTGGCGTCTTCAGCGAGTAGCGGTTAGACTCGAAGAACTCCTTGGTGGCGCCATTCGAGTTCGCCGCGCACAGCTGCTGGCTAGTTCTGTCGGATGCTATGACGGTGTTGGCCACATCTTCGAAGTTCCTCAATTGACGATCGGCGCGGTGCTGGAACCTGCTTTCTTGATTTCGTTCGGTGCCGCGGTGACGCTGCTGGCTGAACGCCACCAGACTCAAAACGAGGAGCAAAACTCTATACATGACTTGACTTTAGCGCACGCGTGTAGATAAAGTAACTGATGGACATACAGTGGCTCCAAGAGTACTTATACCCGCTGTTAAGTAGGAAACTGATAACCTCACGTTTCACAGTGATATCTGGCTAAGAAAAATATAGTGGGTATTCGTAAGGTCAAGTAGTAGCCTTTATCTGTTTGTAGAGTTACTAGTTAAGAAAATCTTTTATTTTTTTACAGCTTTGACTTCACTTAAAGTTATAACATAAAAAAGTGGTACCTATATACATATATAGATAAGCAACAATAATTCCTTAAGTCAAAATCTGTATTATTTTCTAATCAAATAATTAATAGGTAAATGAGGTTCTAATTTTTAAGATTTAGATCATTATATCTATTGAATAATTATGTTTTCATATTATGTGATTTAATCTCAATAGCAATAAAAATTACATTGTTACAAGTTATTATTGTAAAAAATTAGGATGACAAATAATTTTCAGTTTTTGTTCATGATAATTAAAATTTCTGATACACTAAAATAGTAGGTTCATTTTTGTATTTGGAATGACTAAAACTTTACCTAAAACATGTACCTATCCCTACATTATTTTAAAATAAATGGTTTAAACTTTTTATTAAATAACTCATGAATGGAAAATATTGCTTAGATACCATTCAGTACAAAACTTGCCCTACGGTTTCACCCGCGTTAATTAGACTTGATATATGGACTTATAGGCATATACTATAAAACATTTTAGTTTTATCTATAGTATTTGTATTGAATAGTCAATGTCACCCAACACAAAGAATATCACTATAAACATTTTTTAATTTACTCAAATTATTTCTGAGATTTGAAACCAAACAAAGAACTAGCTTCATAAATTTTAATTACATAATATTATGTGTTTGCGAGCAGCTCTGCTCGCGTAAACACTCAAATTAATCTATCTTTGCACTAAATCACATTAAAATCTGTTTAGTAGTTTAGCAACAATAATAACAGTAAAGATAGTTGCGTGACCTACATCTTTATTCAAAAGGAGAAAAAAAATTGTCGTTTACGATTAATACGATAACCACAAAATGTGTAGTCCTAATACTAAGAAATAGAATCCAAATGTATGGTGTTACCTATTTCAAAGGCTGCGTTATAGATCTACAGATTGTCTAAATGGTAATGTCGGAGAATAGTCAAACGTTCTTCTTCTCTTTCTATGGGTGTCTATGTAGCGAATAAAGGAGTACTGCCAGAAGAATACGGCAGCAACATCTTTTTTTCACCATTGGCCGAACTGCTATGCAAGTATGGTTATTAATTATATATATGACGATGACGACCTCCGTGGCGGAGTGGCGTACACACCGGTTTTCAAGGTGTCACCTGCTCCAAGGTCCCGGGTTCGATTCCCGGACGGGGGGTCAATGTAGAAAAAAATTGTTTTTCTACATTTTCTTGGGTCTGGGTGTTTGTGGTACCTTCGTTGTTTCTGATTTCCAACATACGAATGCTTTGAATAGTTATTCAAATTGGGATCAGAACAATGTATGTGATGTTTTACACATTTATTATTTATTTATTTATTAACATATGTTTGAGCCGATTACTGTGGTCTGGCCGCATCTCGAGACGGCCGCCTGATTTCAAAGGCCCTAAAATTAAACATCCCCGTCCCCCAACGAAGAGTTAACCGTAAACAAGGTGGTCCGATGTAGTGACACGAGACCTCGCTGCCTGCAACGTCACTGTGAGCGCCACATCCAGGGGGAGGTGGAAAAGGAAGAGGAGAAAGGCAGACCCCACCACCATGTGGGAATAAAAAATGTCAGGAAGAGAGAGAGAGATAAAACCCTCTTTTTTGAGCGGCCAGTGTACAGCGGTGGACTGATGTAGGCTGATGTAATGACGAATGACATAAAAACCCCATTTCCCCACACGACGCCCTGTTGGTCTAGTGGTTTAAATACCGGGCCAAGATCTCGGGGTCCCAGGTTCGAATCCTAGGTCGGGCAACAAAAAGTTTCGAATTTTCAAACGTTGCTTGGGTTTGTGATCACCAGCCCGCATTTGGCAAGCTTGGTGATTATGCCAGTACACCCATCATTACTGTGGTAACTTGAATTCAATGATGGAGGCCTTTTCCCCGCAGTGGGATGATTAAAGGCTGTTATACTACTATACTTCCCCACAGGACAGATTTTAAATTAGAAATGTTGCTGCATTTAGATAAAAAAGTAGTTTTGGTGCCCCAATAAAATAAATCGAATAGTGTAATCAAATCTATCATGCGACCATAATTTACGAAGTAATATAAAAGTTTAAGGTCTTCAATTTTCCATATGAAATTGTGTTGTAGGTACTTAGACGTCATATTATTATCAGCATATGTTTAAAGAAAGAAAGTATATTGCTAAAACAATTTAGGCTATTAGGCTTAAATTTTGTATTTACACGTAATTTAAAAATCAGTGATTCCTCATTGTTACTCACAAGGAATTGCCCAGTTAAATATGATTAATAAAATCGGCCAAGTGCGAGTCGGACTCGCGCACGAAGGGTTCCGTACCAAAAAATCCAAAAAAAAACGGGTTTTATTGTATGGGAGCCCCCCTTAGATATTTATTTTATTTTTAGTATTTGTTGTTATAGCGGTAACGGAAATACATAATATGTGAAAATTTCAACTGTCTAGCTATCGCGGCTCTTGAGATACAGCCTGGTGACAGAGCGACGGACAGACGGACAGACGGACAGACAGCGAAGTTTTAGTAATAGGGTCCCGTTTTTACCCTTTGGGTACAGAACCCTAAAAAAACAAATCGCTAAGAATAGATAACACTGGTAAATTCAATATTGATATAACGAAGTAATCAATGTCAGAGGGCATTCTCGTTGGTATTTTTGTGGAAAATAATAATTAATCATCGATTTCACAATGTTACATAACTTTATTGTGTTCCGTACAAACGGTTCATTATTTAGTACATACATACATACATATTATCACGCTTCCTTCCCAACGGGGTAGGCAGAGACCAAGGCCTTCCACTTACTACGATCCTGGCATACATCTTTCGCTTCTTCCACATTCATCAATCTTTTCATGCATGCTCGTCGGTTTAGAGTACTCTTGACCTGACCTTTCTTCAGAACATCCCCGATTTGATCGTGATAGGTTCGTCTAGGCCTTCCTCTTCCAACGTTCCCTTTCACACTCGTCTTGTAGATCTGTCTAGTCATTCTTCTCTCATTCATCCTCTCTACATGTCCAAACCATTTAAGCATCCCTTTCTCAATCCTTGTGACAATATCTTCTTTCACACCACAACGTTCTCTTATCACACTATTTCTTATCCTGTCACTCAATTTCACTCCTAACATACTTCTTAGCGCTCTCATTTCTACTGCATTTATTCTACTTTCATGATTTTTCTGCCATACCCAACTTTCACTACCGTACATGAGTGTTGGAACCAACACCCCTCTATGCACAGCCAGACGAGCTTTCATAGAAATCTTCTGGCTATTCACAAAGGCGTGCAGCGCACCATTCACTCTGTTACCAGCATTTACTCTCCTTTCAATATCACTTTCATACTTTCCGTCCCTAGTAAACACCGACCCCAAGTATACAAACTCATTCACTTGCTCCAGTTCATTACCACCAATCCGAATACATACTTCTGTCATGCTCTCTTCCTTTTCAAACACCATAACTTTCGTCTTTTTTGTGTTCACTTTCATTCCCTTTCTTTCCAAAGCTTCATTCATAATAGTCACCATCGCTTGTAAATCCTTAGCCGTCGATGCAAGTAATACTTGATCATCGGCGTAAAGAAGACATTTGACGCGTAACTCATTCATTCTTAGGCCAAAATCACTCTCTTTCAGATCTGTCAGACAATTATCCATGAAAAGGTTGAACAGCCACGGAGACGCTACACATCCCTGTCTAACACCCTTTTGGATATTAAACCAATCAGTGTACGCTCCGTTTATCCTGACACAAGCACTAGAATCCTCATAGAGGGATCATTCAATGCCCGTATCAGCTTACTGCTCACCCCATGCACAGCTAATGCCGACCACAACTTATTCCTCACCACTTTATCATAGGCCTTTTCCAAATCTACGAATGCACAAAAGACTTTTTGGTTTGTTGCCAAATATCTTTCCGTAATGCATCGCAGGGAAAAGACCTGATCCGTACATCCCATTCCCTTCCTAAATCCCGCTTGTACATCCCATATTCTGTCATCTGTTTCTAACATTACTCTTTCAATCATCACTTTAGCATACAGTTTGCCGACAACACTGAGGAGGCTTATTCCACGGTAACTTACACAGTCTTGTTGTGACCCTTTTCCCTTGTACAACGGCACGATCACAGCCTTGCACCAGTCTCCCGGTACCCGACCGTTCCACCAGCACAAGTTGAAAAGGCAGTACAACTGACTTGCTACTACTCCCTGTCCAGCCTTCAGCATTTCGACGGAAACCCTGTCATATCCCGCAGCTTTACCTGATTACATACTTTTCAATGCTTTCATAATCTCTTCCATACTAATATCGCTTTCATGCTCACTCTCGTTCACTTCAAGAGGAGGTGCTTGCATTTTTGCTAGGCCCTCTTCTCTTTCAAAAAGACTTTCAAAATATTCCTTCCATCTTCTCAGCACACATTTTTCTCCTTTTATAATATTCCCATCCTTACTTCTGATTTTAGATAGCTCCGAGTTTGATGTTTTCCCTCGAGCTAATCTAATCGATTTCCAAAACAATTTAATATTGTCTTGGAAACTATCAGAGAGTCTTCTATCAAACTTATCCTTTTGCTCTTCTTTCTTCGTACTGATCACATTTTTCACTAGCCCTTTCATATTTTTATAAACCTTTTTTGCCTTATCCACATCCTCTAATGTCGCCTTTTGTACTCTTTGGTTAGCCTTGGTTGCTAATCAATCCAGCCATGCTTTCTTCTTATTACCTACAACCTTTTGCACTTCCTTATCCACCCACTCTTTCTTCTGCATTCTTCCTTTTCTTCTCTTACAGACACCACATACGTCAATTGCAACATTCACTACACCTTCCTTAAAAGTATTCCAAAAACTTTCTATCTCACATTCCTTATCCAAATTAACAAATCGTTCTTTCAACCTTTTAACGTATTCTTCTTTCACTCTCTCCTCTTGCAAATTTTCTACTTTCACGCGTTCTAGATTAGTTCTGGGTTCCGCTGTCCTATGTCGCCATCGTTTGAAAAGACCACTTATCCTGAACATCACCAGGAAGTGGTCTGTATCAATACCGACACCGCGGTACGCCCTTGTATCCAGAACTTGCCCTTTCAGTCTTTCGTCTACGATCACAAAATCAATCATACTTCTTATGCCACATTCATCCCTTGTATACATATGGATTCTTTTATGAGCAAACATTGTGTTCGCTACTAAAAGATTCCATTCCAAACATACCTCAAGCAAACTTCTACCATTTTCATTTATTCTCTTATCACCAAACGTGCCTAAAACCCTTTCATACCCATCACGCTTCACACCTACCCATCCATTAAAGTCGCCCAACATGATAATCCTTTCATTATCCTTACACTTCTTTAAAACTTCTCTCATGCTATCCCAGAACTCCTCCCTTTCCTTTTTGGCTATCGTAGACCCGTTTACACCCAAATCCGTAGGTGCATACACACCTAGGACAAAAATTCGGGTAAGCCCTACTTTTAACCTAATCCAGAGGAGTCTAGGGGTCACACATTCATACTCAATCATACAATCATTCATCCGCGCAGACAAAATGACACCAACACCCTGGCAGCCTCTTTTGGCGCTGGGTACACCAGACCAATACGCCGTGTAGGGTCCATGCTTTGTGGTGTCACATTCCTTTCGCTTCGTTTCATTCACGCACAGAACATCAATTCTCCTGTCATCCATCATCTGACATACTTCATTTAATTTAACATTCAATCCCCCTCTCACATTCAAAGTAGCAAAGCGGCTTTCCTCAGCCCGCTTTCCGCCCCCGTTGGAAACGAGACGTGATGGGTTGCGAACCGCACCGCCGCCTAATTGGGTGTTAAAATTAATTGAGACCATTGCGTTCCCACGAGAAGCTAGGGAAATATACTCGAGCCTGGCAGAGCCCCGCGTAGCAGACAAGGGTAAGCCTTATTCTGGGGTCACCAGGCCCCAGGGCCCCTTGGCACGCTATTGACTAGGCTCGCCCCTAGCCACGCATCCATCGGCACGGCAGACCTTGGATTGGCGGAGAGGATAGGAAAGGGAAACCATTCAACCAATCATTATTTGGTGTCCTTAGAATTTAAGAAATATCTATGAGAATATCTAATATCTAAGTCAAACGACGATCATCGCTAGACAAGGGCCTCTCCTAATGATCTCAATAACCAGTGTCAAAACTTGAATAATTATGTCTCAGGCGAAACTTATACAAAATTAACGCGCGGAGCATAATTTTTCAAGTTTGAGTACTGATATTATAATTGCAAACAAATGCCTTAAATATCATATAAAGTATCTCCATAACAATCAGAACCGCGCCATCTACATCCAGCAGCTTCTCGGCAGATCGACAGTCCACCCGGTACGAAGGGGGCACAGATCTTCTTCCGGTACGTGGTTGCCATTCCAAAGCCTTACGCCATGGCTGCCATCGGTTATTCTTGATAGATGTTCCACCCACTGCCACTTCAGCTCCACAATTCCTCAAGTCATGTCGGTTCTTTTAGTACACAATGAGACTATGTATGCAGCAATTTTAAGTTTATTTCAAGTTAATTAGAAGTTTGAGGATTAGTTTAAAGTTTTATCCTAATTAAGTTCAAATTAAGCGTAAGCTCACCATCTTTCGGTTAACGAGCGAATCCTTAAACATTGAGCTCAGCATCTTCACTAGCCTATACCAACTAGTCCACTGCTGAACCCAATTCCAATAGGACTATTGCAATAGCCGTTGGAGTGGAAAGATTCTGGAATGGCGACCGTGCACCGGACGACAATCCGAGGGCAAATGGCGCGGAACCTCGAAGGGAGAAAATCCCTATGCCTGTCCAGCCGTATTTATTTGACTTCGACATAGTATTAAAATGTTTAGTTAATTAAGGTACAGTAACCAATCCTGTATACTTACAATAATACCATTGCATCATGCAAATTTTGGACTCTGTCTAAAATACATTGATATCATTTTAGTCATAATTTTTGCTCTATTTGATTTTTTTGAGAACAATATTTTTTTTTGCTCTTACAGTACTTAGATATTAATTCCTTTTCGTGAAGTTATGACAGTTAATTTCTATCGTACATTGTTTTTTAACATTTCATCATGGTTACACAAAATTGTATAACAATAAATATATCTTCTTACAGAACCCAAATAAAAGACCATTGAAGTAAACATATGATATCTGTATTGTAAAATCCCTTTTATCTGAGGTCAGTGGTCAGTCACTGCTTATCATAACACAGATAATTATTCACTATTTAACAGTTGTGACACCGCTTTTAGTCAATTACTACGTGTTTGACATCTCGCACGATGTTCCGCTTAGTAACTCTACTCGTAGCCATCCAGGCAATCGCGGCCCACCACCATGGCAACCCGTACTACGGGATGAACCCGTACACGAGCGACGTGGACTTCCACAACCTGTCCTGGGCAGTCATCAACGCGGACAGACGAGCGCAGAGAGTGTGCGACGCGCTGTCGCCTCACAGCACGGAGACATACCACTCCGACCACTACGAGATATCAGTCTCGCTGCCGACCTTCGCTCAGGAGCAGATCAGTGTGAAGCTCAAGCACCGGGTGCTCTTCATACAAGCGCTCAAGTATCCCGAGAACATATTTTCCGAGATAAGAATTGTTCCTGACTTCGCGAAAGGTAATGCTGCGACTTGGACATTCGAAAACAGCGTGTTGAAGATCAATATCCCGTATGCAATAACACTCGGCACTGAAGTGGTGAAGGGGTGCAGCAGCACCATCGATGAATCGGTCGTGACGATACCTATGGGCGAGCCTTAAGCATTCTCTGCACCGTGTCAGAGTCTGGTACTTACTTGGTGACAAGGCAATGATGTCCCAGTGATTGTTGTAACATTCGGATTAAAATAAAATATAATTACTATAATTCCATTTATAATTATTAAGGATTTAACCTTCCCTTTTTACTCATTTGCATGTGATATTTTTAATTAAAGCATTTACAAACCTATTAAATGATTTCAATACTAATACAACACCAAGTCCTACTTTGTGTTTTTTAATGAATAATATTAGGCATCTATA
Organism: Anania crocealis; assembly: GCA_949315895.1. Classification (NCBI taxonomy): domain Eukaryota; kingdom Metazoa; phylum Arthropoda; class Insecta; order Lepidoptera; family Crambidae; genus Anania; species Anania crocealis. Next base: position 24,824,729 of record OX438882.1, read on the forward strand.
AGTCGTAAAAACAATTGCAACCCTTGTTTTAAAATAAATTATAAATATAAAGTTCTATTAACTTCCATTATTTGCTATCAAGTAGTTGCTGCTAAGATTATTTATTTTTAAATTTGATGTGTTGTTCTTAGTAATTTCGCGTTCATACATCCACCCAACTTGTGGCCTTATGAGCTGTGTTGTAGAGGCGGGTTGTACAGTCTTTTTTTGGGATAAAGTTACAAAAATTAAAAAAACTATTATTGTCGTATCGTATGCTTTATGGTCAATTTTTTCTTAATAATTATAAAAATATGATGGAAATCGATCTAGGGTAAAAGAAACATAGATACGAGTATTACCGCTTGTCTCCGATGGTTAAATAATAGGGAATGCTCTAGGCTTTAAATGTACTACTATTATTATATCAGTACTCGTATTTTTATGGGAATTGTGTCAAAGTAATCGTCAATCTATGTTTACCGGCTGTTCAAGAATTGGTGAACTCGGGTCTTAGTGCCTTCATTTACTGTTGTAAATTATTGTATAGCCCTAACCTAACGGCTTATGATGCTACGAAATTGCTACAACGACGGTGCTACGAGATTTCGCTACAAACATGTTTTAGTTTAGACAAAGTAAAAATATATTTCTTCGTATGATTTACTATAGTTTTATTATGATTTAAAGTTCAAATATTTTTTTTTACTTCTCTCAATTACCATCTCCGAATCGTTGATGTGTAACATTTACATTTTATTGAAGACTAAACGTTGCCCGTGATTTTGTACGTTTGTAGTTTGAATTGAAACTTAAACCATAGGTTTCTTTGAGTTAAAAAGTAGCAGTGTGGTGTTTCAGCCTGTGACCGGCGTGTCAAACTTCAGATCCCTTCAGCCGTGCTGGCGTGGCTGAGTAACAGACAACCGTCGAAGCTTTAGCTGTTGTAATATAGTAAGGAGTAAGATCGTAATCGAAACCGGTCAGCCCTAAAACCTACGAGTATGTGCGTATAGCTATGCATATGAAATAACTGACAAGTTTAAAAAACTAGTCATGTTTTCTTATGCCATAAAAGTAAAAGTTTTAAAGACAAAACTCTCTGAAGTGATGGAATTTTTTTTTTACGTCATCCTGTTTTATGGTTTTATTTTTCATTTAACACATTTTTTTCGCTGAATGTTGAAAAAGACTGTTTCTAACGGCCGGTCCTAATAACCAATCTATCTTCAGTTTTGGCATATCGGAGATAGAAAACAACTTCTGTCTTTGTTTCTCTAGACGGCAAAATCAGAGACAGAAGATGTTTTATATTTCCGATAAGCCAAAACTGAAGATAGATAGATTATTAGGACCGGCCGTAAGAGAGTGAAGACAACAATCTAAGTAAAAAAAAAAACCCTATGACTGACTGTTTAAAATAATTAAGTGTCTTACATCAAGGTGAATGAACAAAAATATCCAACTGATACTGTAGTTTTAGAAAATGTATTTATAATACATAAAAAATACGAAAATAAATGTTAAATTTTAAGAAGGTACTTATTTTTTTCAAAGAAACATACTCATACACGTACGTCATTGCCATAATCAATCCTGAAATAAATATTACTTAATGCAAATAAGCAGGGTAATGAAAAAAATTCACATGAGTGAGGTTTTCTTAGACAAACAGCTTTTATTTACTTTGCTAGAAGCGATACATATTATCCATTTACAAATAAATATTACTTGGTGTGTTTTTTGACCCAGATTGATCATATCATTGATCTTGTGGTACATGACAAGAGACCTACTTAACTTTTCTACGTCCCATTACTCACACCCTGGGAACAGTGATGATGCCGTCCGTAATGTAAGGGTTGCACCAGTTGTTGATGGTGGTCAGCGTGGGAAAGACGACTTCAAGGAGGCCGTCATTAAAGGTGAATGTCGCCTGGCGAGCGTTGGCCATCGCCGGCAGCTCGTTCAGCTGGTCGTAGCGCGCGGCGGAGCCCGCTCTGCGCGCGGCGATGTGCACGACCCTGTGCCTGACCTGCACGCTGACGTCGGTCGCGCTGAACCCCTCCAGCGGCGCCCGCAGCACGTAGCGGTCCGCGGCGACCAGCTCCTTGCAGCCGCCGTTCGAGTTCGCCGCGCACAGCTGCTGGCTGGTTCTGTCGGTCGCTATCACGGTGTTGGCGACGTCTTCGAAGGTGTGCAGGTGGCGTTCGGCGAGGCGCTGGATCCTGTTTAGGTAGTCGTCGTGTCCGTGGTTGTGGTTGTGGTGGCGCTGCTGGCTGAACGCGGCCAGGCTCAGGACTAGGAGAGCAACCCGATACATGACGAGAGTGAAGCGCGTGTTGATTAATACAGCGATGGACTGAGAATGGCACTAACTGTACTTGCGCTCGCCTTTAAGTTGGATACTGATAACCTCTCGATTAAAGTCAATATCAAGGCTTACAACTGGTGGTGAATAATCGGGTTAAACAACACAAATAAAATTCGTCATATGTAAAATTGTATAGATAAGAACGGCAAATCCACTTTCGAATGGGGGGTTATCAAAACTATAGCGTGTTTATGATTGAATCATCATCGTCGTTCATTTTAAATTTGTTTGCAGCAGAGAGAAAAAGAAGATTAGTTAAATTAGAATTTCTATTAGGTACCAATAAACAATGCCATGGTTTTGGTTCTTAAGATTCGTTCACTTTTATTTTTAAATGCGTAACTTTTTTGGCATTTAATGACTTTGTTTCATTTATTCTTATTTGATATGTTTTGAATTTTTTTTAAAGTATATGTAGTTTCTTTTAATGTATATATTTAATTATAACGGCTATAATAAACAAAAGTAATAATTTAAAATATACTTTTACATCGGCGAAGAATGTAAAACATATCACGGGATGGGATCCGCTTCCTAGTGGTTTTCCCCGGGCAACGTGTCCGCAGTCTGTACCGGTCTGTGAAGTCGGCTGAGTGATCCGTCCAGCGCTGGCAGGCTCCGCAAGGGGCCGCTTGGCTCGGGACCACCACCCTGCCAGAGTCCGACGCCAAACAGAACTCGCTGATGTGTTCCGTCGTTGTGTGGGATTCCCAGAGAGGTTCTGTAAGCTCACTCCCTCGTAGCCCTCCTCTCAACTTTAGGATTCAGTGTGAAGCTAAGAGCGAGCTCATCATAAATTGAAAGCATTAATTTTGTCGTTAAAATTGATTTAAATATATTGTTTAAGGAATTAAAATTATGATTATTTATTTTATTTCATCTTTCATTTTGACATGTAAATGTGATTTTGATAATGTTAATTATTATTATTCTAGTGTTTTTATTTACTGTGGGACTACGTTCGACAATTATTTTTATTACTATTATTTACCTGCCCTATGGCATCAAATACGTACAGGTTATTCACCCAGGAGCATTTGTATGAAACATACGATGGAATGATATTTTGGCTGTGTCATACATTATAAAAATAAATGGTCACTCCAAAATAAATATAATAACATCGTTAAGTATCTATTAAAACAATATATACGTCGAGTCTACAGCAACGATAACGGTTCCAGACACATTCACAGTGTTACCATGAAACGCTTCTTCATGTCTAATTTTATAAAACAATTTTGCTAAATGGATGACATTAAGTCGATGTTATATGAAAACACTGTACTTTCTTTACAAATTAACTATCTTTTAATAGGAATAGTTATTTTTTATACAAGAGTGCAAAGTTGCTTTTTCATGCTCAATTTTGATTCGCTTGCTCGGTAGCGAAGGATTCTAAAATTACAATCCTGAACGTTACCGACAGAATCCAACGAGCACGAGGTAAAAAATCTTAGCACTCGAGTGCAACACGTAACTTTTCATCCCACCACAGCGAGAAAATGACTAAAAGCACAAAACATTTACAATATATTTGCGCATTATTTACAGTTTCATTCTGTTTCATTCGATTCTGTTGGCGTCAAATACTTCTTTGTCGCTCACTTATTTGTTTCCAAGTTTCTTGTTGTCAACCTACGGTTTTAACAATATGACGTAAAAAGAAAATGGTGTGAGAAAAGGAAATTAAAAAAATACACCAAGAAGGTTCCAAGTCAGAGCTTTTAACAAATTACAAAAAGTTGTATGATCAATTAGTACCATGGAGGTAGACGTAAGTAGATAGGTTTAATCCTACGTTTATGGTTTAATTATGTTTAGAATTTACAAACTTAGTTCACACAATGTTCTTAATTCAATTTATTTTATCCTGTAGTGGATAAAACGGCATTTGCACTCAGATATAGAAGAGCAAAAATACTCTTTCCGAGATGAGGGGAATGAAAAAGTATTTAATCATGTTTGTTTTATAGAAGCCCTGTAAAAGTTGACTTCACAAACTTTTACAGTTGCTACAACTGTTGTAGCTCCGCGTAGCCTTACTTGACCTGGACCAGCGTGGAAGCCAGCAAAAAGTCGCATTACAAATATATATTTATATTTATTTCTAAACGTATCTAATGCATCAATTATAATTCATTTATACATATTTTAAAATTTGTTTGCAGCATGTTATCACTGAAAATTATATCAGTAACAAATGATTATAAACAATCGTACATTCCGGTTACAGAACCTAAAAAACAGACCATTGAAATGATTCAATGGTCTGTGTGATGTCACAGTAGATAACAGACCCAAACAAAAAATACCCACCGAGATAGCCGCTTCGGTTTAACCCTATTATCTTTGGCTGCGTCACTGGTTCTTTACACTTGAGTCAATCCTTCACTATTTACAAGTTAGCAAGAGATAAAACTTTCAGTCTACTCCGACACGCTGTGAAGACATCTCGCACGATGTTCCGCCTTGTAACACTACTCGTGGCCATCCAGGCGATTGCGGCCCACCACCACGGCTACTCGTACTACAGGATGTACTTGCATACAAGCGACATGGACTTCCACAACCTGTCCTGGTCAGTCATCAACGCGGACAGACGAGCGCAGAGAGTGTGCGACGCGCTGTCGCCTCACAGCACGGAGACATACCACTCCGACCACTACGAGATATCAGTCTCGCTGCCGACCTTCGCTCAGGAGCAGATCAGTGTGAAGCTCAAGCACCGGGTCCTCTTCATACAAGCGCTCAAGTATCCCGAGAACATCTTTTCCGAGATAAGAATTGTTCCTGACTTCGCGAAAGGCAATGCTGCGACTTGGACATTCGAAAACAGCGTGTTGAAGATCTATATCCCGTATGCAATAACACTCGGCGCTGAAGTGGTGAAGGGTTGCAGCAGCACCATCGATGAGTCGGTGCTGTTAATACCTATGGGTCAGCCTTAAACTAATTAATTACCGTGAGTTTAATTAGAGCTATGATTATTTATAATTCTAACATCTCTTGAACTATTGTTAAGAGTTGTGCGTGTGACATTTTTATTAAAATCATTAAAAATTGAAGTTGATCTATTATTTAAAGATATTTTTAAGGATTGCTATGTTTTACAATTAGTTTGTAACTAGAAGACTGCACTAAAGAAAGATATAGTTTCCTTTACTTCCATGTAGGTCTTCTGTTTCACTTACTCAAATAAATTTTTCGTGTGAAGACTTTATGACGTGATTTGTTTACTTATTTGTACAGCTTCGTACAAACACAACCAAATAGCCAAACAGCTTTTCTGTAGTGACTGTATATATTATTAATTACTTAATCTATACAGTTTATCTGTGATTCCTAAACTAGGTTAGGTCTGATTCTTAAGAATCACGCTGAATCTATTCAATATACAAAATGTAATTAAATTTGGAAAAGTAGTTTCTATCATTACAATTAAATTGACATATCTTATATATTAAACTTAAGCTAAAAGAAATGAAGAAATTAAAAATTATACTTATTATGGTTGCTATGGTGCTCGTGTGTGTGTGTATATGTGCTTGTACGTGTGCTACTTATTTGTTATCAAGAAATAATAAAATTATCTATAATTAGCTGATCATGCTGAAGTATTAATTAGCTGGCCGTATTAGGGGCAGAACCGACAACAGCTGGGGTAAACAAGTTCTTAGTAGTAGGACGCCCTCAGGCCAGGTAGAGTGATAATTTGCGCAAGATGGCTGGCAGGAGCTGAATGCGAGCAAGTGGAGAGGCCTATGTCCAGCAGTGGACTGCGAGAGGCTGATGATGAATAGAATTAACTCATTTCTTTAGAAAATTTTAGGGGGAAGAAGGTTTGCAAGAGTAATCAAAATTTTCCTAATTCGTAATCATCATCCGACTCCGATCATCGAATTGACGACCATTTGGATCAGCGGTAGTAAACACTGCTTCTGAGCCATGGGTCGCGGGTTCGATCCCCGCACAGTACAAATATTTGTGTGCATGAACATGTCTGTTTGCACTGGTCTGGGTGTTTTCTATGTATTATAAGTATTAATTTACAAAAAAAAAAAGTATATAAGTAAGTTTATCGGTTGTCTAGTACCCCATACGACAGGGTACATAATAGTAGCTTAATTTGGGACTAGATGGCTCTGTGTGGCCCAGTGAGGCATGTCTGAAATATTATTTATTATTATTTATTTATTAGTCTTTATTAGTCCACGGCTCAACACAGGCTGCGCCCAAAGGGGCGGTGGGGTCTACCTCCTAGTGGTCCATTCTGGGCAGCGGCATCTTTGGTTTTCTAACCAATGATGACGGCTAACAGATCCCTCTGCTACCATGCTACCACCCTCCTGCCGGAGTCCAGCGCCAAACATTTTTTTTGTGTTCCACTGGTGTGTGGGAACCAGCCACTTTCTGGATAAGCTCGCTCCATCTTAGGCTTCTTCGTAAACGTAGAGTTAAGTATGTAGTCAAGAGCAAGCCCATTAATTATAAATAAAAAAAAAGGGGGATTTTAGCCATTACCGCCACACTTAACTGGCAGGTTGGTTATCGGCCGAACAGTGGAGGGAGGACGCAGCTCCCATTTTTATATCGGTACATCTTTAGTCGCTTCTTACGACACCCGTAGCATGAGAAGTTACGGTTTATAATGGAAGACGCCGAACCGTTTAATACCATGTCAAAGTAGCAATTCGTCCATACCCCTTAAAAATATATTGCAAACCAACAAACTTGTTTCTTTGACAATGCATTAAATTTTTCAGCGACTTATGATGGCAACTGTACTATTCTACCTTTGTTCTGGCAACACACGGCACGACAAACCATTATTTAGTACCTAACATATCATAACCGTAGCATAATTTACCCACTCAAGCAACTACGATGCTACGAGTTTTAATGCTACAATGCCACGATCAAGGTGCTACGAGACTACACTACTAACGTAATTTAGTTAGACAATAACTTATTACAGAGTGGCATTTAAAATCAATGCATTTTGAAATTATTTCCAATGTCTGCAAGTATAGGCAACAGCACGTCAACCTACCACAAAACGTCAAAGTTTCTAAATTGATATTGACCTCTACTTCTTGGACTTAAGGTTGAAAACTAATCCAATGACCTTTAACTTTTTGGGTAGGTTGACCTGCCGTTGTGTGTGCATGTTTAAAATTAAAACCATTTTAGCGTCCTGGCTTCTTTCACTCACTTAGAAGCAAACTTAATGTACTCAATCAGCAGATTGGCTGCGATATGGAGTGTTCGTGTGGGGCCACAGTACAGGTGCTAATGATCTGTTCATTTTGCAAAAAAAAATGTATACGCATCCTTTTTAATCTACAGGTCAAAGACTCTTGTAAACCGTTCTTTAAAAGTAAGAAAATCTTGACTCTGCCATGTATCTACATATTAAAAAACCGCAATGTTTGTAAGGAAACATATACATCTCTTCAGTGACGGCGCAAGGCCTAAACTTTACGTGGGCGACGTACATTCCGCGAGGCCCTCTGATAATATGGGCAAGCACTTTGCGAGGCCCTCTGATGTATAATTAATTAATTTTATGACATAGTTTATCAGAAACATCTATTTTTCATTCATATTTAAGCCAAAGAGTGAAGTATCTTTAAGTATAAGGAATAATAATGTATTTACTATGTACTTTTGGGCTTTCCATACTTTTTCAAATTTTTCATATCTATAAAGCGCGAGGCCCCGTGCACCGTGAGGCCTTAGGCCCACACGGCCCACGCCTAACGCTACCTCTGAATCTCTTTAGTTTCGTCAAGAGTGACCGTCGTAACACAAAGTTAATTTTGTTAACACCTAGAATAGAAATGTTCAGAGATAGCCCACTTTATAGAAGTGTTCTGATTTATAATAAGCTTCCAGATTCCCTTAAACTACTTGACTCAGACAAAACCTTTCAAGGCAAACTAAATAACTTATTAATTAGAAAGAGTTACTATAAGGCAGATTAATTTTTGACAGACAAATCAAAATAACTTTGTATTTCTATGATATTCCTACATTGCTGTACCCTAATAGGGTTTGTACTTTAGCTCTGTGTATGTACATAGTCCTAAGTATATTTTTGCAATAAATAAATAAAAATAAAGAAAATATTAGCTCACTAACTATTAGGGGTTAAAGTATGAAATTGCCATTTTGTATGGACGAAATCGAGAGAAGTCATTTTTCCATACTAACAATTTTTCAGTTTTTTTAAAATCGCCTATATTGTTTTCGATGCAATTAAAGGTGAAAGTTAGATGGTTATAAAGCTACGCATTATAGTATTTAAATTTCTAAAAATTAAAGTATATAATACAAATATTCTTAATTGAAGCAAGAAGGTCAGCTGACTGTAAGGGGTCTTTTCAACGACTTCCTTTGAAGTAATAGGCACTAGTATTGCATTTTTTTTTTAATCAAAAGTTACTTTATTTAGTTTTTGATACAATACAAAAAGAATTACGCAATAATATGACTATACTTAAGAGCTATAAACAAAATAAAAAGTGGGAAAATAATCGGCAATTTCATACTTTAACCCCTATTACTTTGTTCAAGTAAACTTTTTGTTTCGATCTGTGTCTAAGTAATTCAGTAGTTTTTCAAAATTTTGGACTGACTTTAATGATGTAGGCTATCAATTTGTAATAAATTTTTGTAATAAAAATTATTGCTCTACTGGCATTATCCAGGGAGAAAACAGGGAACTACGTTTGTATGGAAAACGGCTCTTGTGTTTCCTCCTAAAGTAACGGTTTATAATCATCCTAGACCAGGGCAAAGGCCTCCATCATTGAATACAAGTTACCACAGAAATGTTAGGTAGGTACAGCTGCCACTATCACCACGCTTGCCACTACTAATTAAACTGTCTAAATTATTAAACGATTCATTTTAACTTACTTTCATCATAATCATATCACCCAATCGACGTCCACTGCTGGACATAGACTCCCACATTTCCGCACCGATTGGCTTTCCTTCAGATTTCCTCATTTCGGATTCTATCATGAATTAACTATTTTATTTTCATTAATAAACGTAAATTGCGATAGAAAAGTCATTTTTGTTTTATTCCTTTTTCTAAAAAGTGTTTCAATACTATAAATTGTTTCGAACAGTATTTAAAAAGTTATCAGATTATCAAAACAAAATCAGCAATTTTTCCAAAGAAATCTAAGGTTCATTTTCCAGTTAAGCATTCAGCGCAATATATTTATTTAAAGTTTCTGAAAATAATGCTCACAACTGTTAAGTTATTAACAAATATCGAGTTATAAACAAATATATAATATATATTTTCAAAATACATTCTAGAAATTTTTTAGGTGCTATCCCAATGAAGTTATTATATGTGTAATGGTGTTAGGAAACTACAGCAATTTAACAACTAACAACTAGTTTGGAAATTTTTTAGCATCATCATCATCATCATCATCATCATCATCAGCCTATTGCAGTCCACTGCTGAACATAGGCCTCTCCAAATGCACGCCACTTAGATCGATCCTCGGCTTCTCGCATCCAGCTCCTGCCAGCCACCCTGCGCAAATCATCACTCCACCTGGCCTGAGGGCGTCCTACATTACATTTTAGCATAAGGTATGAAATTATGAAATAAAAATCCACGTATTAGTAATAGTAATAAAAATGTATGTGTTTGCTCATTCGTAATATTTATTAGGAATATCAAATCTTAAAAATAAATAACATATTTAAAAGTGAAGTAATAAATATTTTTTAAAGTTATGTCATCTTACACGGTAATATTAAAGTTTTTAAGTAGGTTCGTACAAAGTATAATTCATACATTAAGTTTAAATATTTAAACCCTAGGCACAGTTATGATACCGTCTGTGATGTAAGGGTTGCACCAGTTGTTGATGGTGGTCAGCGTGGGAAACACGACTTCGAGGAGGCCGTCATTAAAGGTGAATGTCGCCTGGCGAGCGTTGGCCATCGCCGGCAGCTCGTTCAGCTGGTCGTAGCGCGCGGCGGAGCCCGCTCTGCGCGCGGCGATGTGCACGACCCTGTGCCTGACCTGCACGCTGACGTCGGCCGCGCTGAACCCCTCCAGCGGCGCCCGCAGCACGTAGCGGTCCGCGGCGACCAGCTCCTTGCAGCCGCCGTTCGAGTTCGCCGCACACAGCTGCTGGCTGGTTCTGTCGGTCGCTATCACGGTGTTGGCGACGTCTTCGAAGGTGTGCAGGTGGCGCTCGGCGAGGTGCTGGATCCTGTACAGGTTGTCGTCGTGTCCGTGGTTGTGGTTGTGGTGGCGCTGCTGGCTGAACGCGGCCAGGCTCAGGACTAGGAGTACAACCCGATACATGACGAGAGTGAAGCGCGTGTTGATCAATAAAGTTATGGACTGAGAATGGCACTAACTGTACTTGCGCTCGCCTTTAAGTAGGATACTGATAACCTCTCGATTAAAGTCAATATCAAGGCTTACAACTGGGGGTGATTAATCGGGTTAGTCCATTGTCACAAATAAAATTCGTCATATGTAAAATTTTATAGATAAGAATGGCAAATCCACTTTCGAATGGGGGGTTAACAAAACTATACCGTGTTTATGATGGATTCATCATCCTCGTTCATTTTCAATTTGTTTGCAGCAGAGAGAAAAAGAAGATTAGTTACATTAGAATTTCTATTAGGTACAAATAAACAATGCCATGGTTCTGGTTCTTCAGATTCGTTCACTTTTATTTTTAAATGCGTAACTTTTTAGGCATTTAATGTCTTGGTTTCATTTATTCTTATTTGATATGTTTTGAATTTTTTTTTAAAGTATATATTGTTTCTTTTAATGTATATATTTTATTATGTATATATTTAATAATAAGGGTTGATCGGCTATAATAAACAAAAGTAATAATTTAAAATATACTTTTACATCGGCGAAGGCTGTACAACATATCACGGGATGGGATCCGCTTCCTAGTGGTCTTCCCCGGGCAACGTCTCCGCAGTCTGTACCGGTCTGTGAAGTCGGCTGAGTGATCCGTCCAGCGCTTATAGGCTTTGCAAGGGGCCGCTTGGCTCGTGACCACCACCCTGCCGGAGTCCGACGCCAAACAGAACTCGCTGATGTGTTCCGTCGCTGTGCGGGATTCCCAGAGAGCTTCTGTAAGCTCACTCCCTCGTAGCCCTCCCTCCTCTCAACTTTAGGATTCAGTGTGAAGCCAAGAGCGAGCTTGTCATAAATAAAAAAAAAGTTGAAAGAATTATTTTGTCGTTAAAATTGATTTAAATATATTTTAAGGAATTAAAATTATGATTATTTATTTTATATCAATTTGACATGAAAATGTGATTTTGATAATGTTTATTATTCAAGTGTATTTATTTACTATGGGACTACGTTCGACTAATTTTCTCCAAGCTAATTTTATAAAACAATTTTGCTAAATAGATGATATTAAGTCTATGTTATATAAAAACACTGTACTTTCTTTACAAATTAACTATATTTTAATGGGAATAGTTATTTATTATACAAGAGTGCAAAGTTGCTTTTTCGTGCTCAATTTTGATGACCGAGCAAGCGAAGGATTCTAAAATTACAATCCTGAACGTTACCGACAGAATCCAACGAGCACGAGGTAAAAAATCTTAGCACTCGAGTGCAACACGTAACTTTTCATCCCACCACAGCGACGAAATGACTAAAAGCACAAAACATTTACAATATATTTGCGCATTATTTACAGTTTTATTCTGTTTCATTCGATTCTGTTGGCGTCAAATAAACTTCTTTCTCGCTCACTCATTTGTTTCCAAGTTTCTTGTTGTCAACCTACGGTTTTAACAATATAACGTATAAAGAAAATGCTCCGAGAAAAGGAAATTAAAAAAATACACCAAGGAGGTTCCAAGTCAGAGCTTTTAAGAAATTATAAAAAGTTGTATGATCAATTAGTAAGACCATGGAGGTAGACGTAAGTAGATAGGTTTAATCCCACGTTTATGGTTTGATTATGTTTTGAATTTACAAACTTAGTTCACACAAAGGTTCATCCTGTAGTAGATAAAACGGCATTTGCACTCAGATATAGAAGAGAAAAAATACTCTTTCCGAGATGAAAAAGTATTCAATCATGTTCGTTGTATAGAAGCCCTGTAAAAGTTGACTTCACAAACGTTTACAGTTGCTACAACTGTGGTAGCTCCGCGTAGCCTTACTTGACCTGGACCAGCGTGGAAGTCAGCAAAAAGTCGCATTACAAATATATCTTTATTTATTTCTTACCGTATCTAATACATCACTTAAAATTCATTAACATATATTTTAAAATTTATTTGCAGCATATTATCACTGAAAATCGTATCAGTAACAAATTATTATAAATAATCGTACATTCCGGTTACGAAACCTAAAAAACAGAACATTGAATCATCACAGCCGCAGAGATAGCCGCTTCGGTATAAACCTATTATGTCTGGCGGTAAAAACCTATTATGAAAGGATTGACTCAAGTGTAAAGAACCAGTAACGCATCACTGGTTCTTTACACTTGAGTCAATCCTTCACTATTTAAAGGTTAGCAAGAGATAAAACTTTCAGTCTACTCCGACACGCTGTGAAGAAATCTCGCACGATGTTCCGCCTTGTAACACTACTCGTGGCCATCCAGGCGATCGCGGCCCACCACCACGGCTACCCGTACTACAGGATGTACTTGCATACAAGCGACATGGACTTCCACAACCTGTCCTGGTCAGTCATCAACGCGGACAGACGAGCGCAGAGAGTGTGCGACGCGCTGTCGCCTCACAGCACGGAGACATACCACTCCGACCACTACGAGATATCAGTCTCGCTGCCGACCTTCGCTCAGGAGCAGATCAGTGTGAAGCTCAAGCACCGGGTCCTCTTCATACAAGCGCTCAGGTATCCCGTGAACATCTTTTCCGAGATAAGAATTGTTCCTGACTTCGCGAAAGGCAATGCTGCGACTTGGACATTCGAAAACAGCGTGTTGAAGATCTATATCCCGTATGCAATAACACTCGGCGCTGAAGTGGTGAAGGGTTGCAGCAGCATCATCGACGAGTCGGTGCTGTTAATACCTATGGGTCAGCCTTAAACTAATTAATTATCGTGAGTTTAATGTGAGCTATTATTATTTATAATTCTAACATCTCTTGAACTATTGTTAAGAGTTGTGCGTGTGACATTTTTATTAAAATCATTTAAAATTGAAGTTGATCTATTATTTAAAGATATTTTTAAGGATTGCTATGTTTCAAAACTAGTTTGTAACTAGAAGACTGCACTAAAGAAAGATATAGTTTCCTTTACTTTCATTCTTCTGTTTCACTTACTCAAACAAATTTGTCATGTGAAGACTTTATGACGTGATTTGTTTACTTATTTGTACAGCCTCGTACAATTACAACCAAATAGCCAAACAGCTTTTCTCTAGTGACTGTATATACAATTACAATTCACATATTTATTGCCAAATTATTAATTACATAATCTATACAGTTTACCTGTGATTCCTAAACTAGGTTAGGGCTGATTCTTAAGAATCACGTTGAATCTATTCAATATACAAAATGTTATTAAATTTGGACAAGTAGTTTCTATCATTACAATTAAATTTATATATCTTATATGATATTAAACTAAAGTCAAAATAAAATTAAAGAAGTTTTAATTATACTTATTATGGTTGCTATGGTGCTCGTGTGTGTGTGTATATGTGCTTGTACATGCGCTACTTATTTATTATTAAAGTTAATAATATTATCTATTATTAGCTGATCAAGCTGAAGTGGTAATGGGCTGGCCGTATTAGCCACAGAACCACAACCGCTGGGGTAATCGAGTTCTTAAGTAGGGACCGCGTCTCGGCAAACGTAGTGTAGGACGCCCTCAGGCCAGGTGGAGTGATGATTTGCGCAAGATGGCTGGCAGGAGCTGAATGCGAGCAACTGGAGAGGCCTATGTCCAGCAGTGGACTGGGATAGGCTGATGATAAATAAAATTTACTCATTTCTCAAGATAATTTTAAGGGTGATGAAGGTTTGCATGAGTAATACAAATTTTCCTAATTCGTAATCATCATACAGTCTTTATTAGTCCACGGTTTAACACAGGCTGCGCCCAAAGGGGTGGTGGGGTCTACCTCCTAGTAGTCCACCCTGGGCAACTTTTTTCAGCGACTTATGATGGCAACTGTGCTATTCTACCTTTGTGCTGGCAACACACGGCACGACAAACCATTATTTAGTACCTAACATATCATAACCGTAGCATAATTTACCCACTCAAACAACTACGATGCTACGAGTTTGAATGCTACGGTGCTACGATCAAGGTGCTACGAGACTACACTACGAACGTAATTTAGTTAGGCAATAACTAATTACAGAGTGACATTTAAAATCAATGCATTTTGCAATTATTTCCAATGTCTGCAAGTAAAGCAACAGCACGTCAACCTACCACAAAACGTCAAAGTTTCTAAATTGATATTGATCTCTACTTGTTGGACTTAAGGTTGAAAACTAATCTAATGACCTTTAACTTTTTGGGTAGGTTGACCTGCCGTTGTGTGTACATGTTTAAAATTAAAACCATTTTAGCGTCCTGGCTTCTTTCACTCACTTAGAAGCAAACTTAATGTACTCAATCAGCAGATTGGCTGCGATATGGAGTGTTCGTGTGGGGCCACAGTACAGGTGCTAATGATCTGTTCATTTTGCAAAAAAAATGTATACGCATCCTTTTTAATCTACAGCCCAGAGACTCTTTCTCTAAACTCTTTCTTTAAACCGTTCTTCACAAATGAGAAATTCTTGACTCTGCCATGTATCTACATATTAGAAACCGCAATGTTCGTAAGGAGACATATACATCTCTTCAGTGACGGCGCAAGGCCTAAACTTTACGTGGGCGACGTACATTCCGCGAGGCCCTCTGATAATATGGGCAAGCACTTTGCGAGGCCCTCTGATGGTATAATTAATTTTATGACATAGTTTATCAGAAATATCTATGTTTCATTCATATTTAAGCCAAAGAGTGAAGTATCTTTAAGTATAAGGAATAATAATGTATTTACTATGTACTTTTGGGCTTTCCATACTTTTTCAAATTTTTCATATCTATAAAGCGCGAGGCCCCGTGCACCGTGAGGCCTTAGGCCCACACGGCCCACGCCTAACGCTACCTCTGAATCTCTTTAGTTTCGTCAAGAGTGACCGTCGTAACACAAAGTTAATTTTGTTAACACCTAGAATAGAAATGTTCAGAGATAGCCCACTTTATAGAAGTGTTCTGATTTATAATAAGCTTCCAGATTCCCTTAAACTACTTGACTCAGACAAAACCTTTCAAGGCAAACTAAATAACTTATTAATTAGAAAGAGTTACTATACGGCAGAATAATTTTTGACAGACAAATTAAAATAACTTTGTATTTCTATGATATTCCTACATTGCTGTACCCTAATAGGGTTTGTACTTTAGCTCTGTGTATGTACATAGTCCTAAGTATATTTTTGCAATAAATAAATAAAAATAAAGAAAATATTAGCTCACTAACTATTAGGGGTTAAAGTATGAAATTGCCATTTTGTATGGACGAAATCGAGAGAAGTCATTTTTCCATACTAACAATTTTTCAGTTTTTTTAAAATCGCCTATATTGTTTTCGATGCAATTAAAGGTGAAAGTTAGATGGTTATAAAGCTACGCATTATAGTATTTAAATTTCTAAAAATTAAAGTATATAATACAAATATTCTTAATTGAAGCAAGAAGGTCAGCTGACTGTAAGGGGTCTTTTCAACGACTTCCTTTGAAGTAATAGGCACTAGTATTGCATTTTTTTTTTAATCAAAAGTTACTTTATTTAGTTTTTGATACAATACAAAAAGAATTACGCAATAATATGACTATACTTAAGAGCTATAAACAAAATAAAAAGTGGGAAAATAATCGGCAATTTCATACTTTAACCCCTATTACTTTGTTCAAGTAAACTTTTTGTTTCGATCTGTATCTAAGTAATTCAGTAGTTTTTCAAAATTTTGGACTGACTTTAATGATGTAGGCTATCAATTTGTAATAAATTTTTGTAATAAAAATTATTGCTCTACTGGCATTATCCAGGGAGAAAACAGGGAACTACGTTTGTATGGAAAACGGCTCTTGTGTTTCCTCCTAAAGTAACGGTTTATAATCATCCTAGACCAGGGCAAAGGCCTCCATCATTGAATACAAGTTACCACAGAAATGTTAGGTAGGTACAGCTGCCACTATCACCACGCTTGCCACTACTAATTAAACTGTCTAAATTATTAAACGATTCATTTTAACTTACTTTCATCATAATCATATCACCCAATCGACGTCCACTGCTGGACATAGACTCCCACATTTCCGCACCGATTGGCTTTCCTTCAGATTTCCTCATTTCGGATTCTATCATGAATTAACTATTTTATTTTCATTAATAAACGTAAATTGCGATAGAAAAGTCATTTTTGTTTTATTCCTTTTTCTAAAAAGTGTTTCAATACTATAAATTGTTTCGAACAGTATTTAAAAAGTTATCAGATTATCAAAACAAAATCAGCAATTTTTCCAAAGAAATCTAAGGTTCATTTTCCAGTTAAGCATTCAGCGCAATATATTTATTTAAAGTTTCTGAAAATAATGCTCACAACTGTTAAGTTGTTAACAAATATCGAGTTATAAACAAATATATAATATATATTTTCAAAATGCATTCTAGAAACTTTTCATACCTGACTCACGACATTTGTTAGGTGTATGGATGTGTTCGAGGCACTTCCGGTTAGTTGTGTATTGTGGTATTAAAGTGAACAAGTCCAACTGCACTATTAATATTGTTTATTCACAATACACAGAACATACAAGAAGGAGTACATATGGGAGACGAATTTACACAGTAGAAAGCAAACTACGATGCACAAAACATAAGAAGATTAACGCGCACAACGAAACGACCAAATACGAATAACGTAACCGAGCGCGTAGGCATCGGCGGCGCGCGGTGAGGAGTACGGGTTATGTGTCTAACGATGTTCTCTCGACTGGCGAGCATTCGCAATGCGCAAGAGTCGAACGAACTTCCGATCGGTGCGCGGTGTTCGCGCGTAGCTATAGCGCATCGATATACAACACTCGCCGCATACTACGAGTATCGCGCGGGTTTGCTTGTGCAATTAATTTTATTTATGTTTTAGTGTTTTAATGTTAATAATGATGTGCAAGTGTGATGAATGAATGTATTATGTGTAATATTGAAATGAACTGTATTTTGCATTGTAAATAAATATAAAAAAAGTAATAAATTTTAGTATAAGTGTTTAGTGTTAAATTATGTAAATAAATATGTTTAATATTGTAATATGTTGTTATAAATATTATGAATATAAATAAGTATTGTAATAAATGTGTTGCCCACAGGTTCTATCCCAATAGAGTTATTATAATATGTGTAATGGTGTTAGGAAACTACAGCAATTTAACAACTAACAACTAGTTTGGAAATATTTTAGCATCATCATCATCATCATCATCATCAGCCTATTGCAGTCCACTGCTGAACATAGGCCTCTCCAAATGCACGCCACTTAGATCGATCCTCGGCTTCTCGCATCCAGCTCCTGCCAGCCACCCTGCGCAAATCATCACTCCACCTGGCCTGAGGGCGTCCTACATTACATTTTAGCATAAGGTATGAAATTATGAAATAAAAATCCACGTATTAGTAATAGTAATAAATAAAGTATGTGTTTGCTCATTCGTAATATTTATTAGGAATATCAAATCTTAAAAATAAATAACATATTTTAAAGTGAAGTAATAAATATTTTATATAGTTATGTCATCTTACACGGTAATATTAAAGTTTTTAAGTAGGTTCGTACAAAGTATAATTCATACATTAAGTTTTAATATTTAAACCCTAGGCACAGTTATGATACCGTCTGTGATGTAAGGGTTGCACCAGTTGTTGATGGTGGTCAGCGTGGGAAACACGACTTCGAGGAGACCGTCATTAAAGGTGAATGTCGCCTGGCGAGCGTTGGCCATCGCCGGCAGCTCGTTCAGCTGGTCGTAGCGCGCGGCGGAGCCCGCTCTGCGCGCGGCGATGTGCACGACCCTGTGCCTGACCTGCACGCTGACGTCGGTCGCGCTGAACCCCTCCAGCGGCGCCCGCAGCACGTAGCGGTCCGCGGCGACCAGCTCCTTGCAGCCGCCGTTCGAGTTCGCCGCGCACAGCTGCTGGCTGGTTCTGTCGGTCGCTATCACGGTGTTGGCCACGTCTTCGAAGGTGTGCAGGTGGCGCTTGGCGAGGTGCTGGATCCTGTTCAGGTAGTTGTCGGGGTAGTGGTGGTCATGATGATCGTGGTCGTGATCGTGGTCGTGGTTGTGGTGGTCGTGATGATCGCGGTAGGGGTCGTGGTCGTGGTGGTGCTGCTGGCTGAACGCGGCCAGGCTCAGGACTAGAAGAACAACCCGATACATGACGAGAGTGAAGCGTGTGTCGATCAGTAAAGCGGTGGACTGAGAATGGCACCAACGAAACTTTCAGACGCTTAAATAGGAAACTGATAACATTTAGTTTTAGTACATGATATCGCGAATGACAAATCAGGGTGATTAAACTGTCACGCGGGTTCCCTCGCGCACCCGGGATTGCCCATTCATGTGTATGATATTCTACGTAATGTTTCATAGATAACAGTGGCAAATCCTCTTTTGATAATTAGTTGTTTTCAATAATTGAGAAGTACCTAATAGGTTTCATATACCAACTTACACAAGATCAATTTACAAAAATACAAAAAAGACATAAAAGCATTTGACACTGAATTGGCTCGTTCATTAAATATTGGAGCAACTAATTGATTAGTGATAAGTGTTACAACTGATATCAGGACTAAGGAGAAAAAAAGAATCATACAAATAATTAAAAAAAATATGATATCAAATTTCTGACTTCACTATATTATTTATATGCTAGTTCTGGTTTGATATACCATTTACTGTATAATGCCACCTGCCTAACCAACCTAATGCAAATCCATTCTTCCGTAAATATCTTAAAGATGAATGCAACTCCTTACTTTACACCTTAGAAACCACACCCAATTATTCGGTGAGTGCTTATTTAGTGTGGACGTATCTCTGTCACTGTTATGTATGTTATTAGTTTTTTTGTTTACAACAGTGATAATATGCTAATAATGAAAAAAAATATATAGTGTCAGGTAGCCATCCATGGCATAGTCAACAGTTATCAGAAAACAGCGCTTAGCTCGCGACCTCTCATAAATTATATGCAGTTATTTTACATTCCCGTTGGTCTATTTTTTTTCCGTTAGCCATGAGTAACTTTTATTCGAAAAAGAATAAATATTATTTCACGCTTTTCTAAATTTTTATAGATAAATTATTATGAATAAAGGTTTTATTTCTGTTATTTCTGAAAGCTTTCAACCCAAATTTTCTACCCATTTGGGTGTTTTTTTTTTCTCAAACTTAAATAAGACAAACTATAAGGTATATTATCAAACTCAAAATACAATACAATACGCTTTTAATGCACAAAAACAAGATACAAATAAAAAGAATAGTATCATAACAGAAAATTGGAATAATAAGGCGGTCTTATCGCTGAATAGCGATCTCTACCAGACAATTTTAGGGTAGAGGAAAACTAATATGAAGAATAGGGGTAGCGCAGTGCAAGAATAAAGACATTATTGCGGCACTACTTATACCCAATACACAAATATACATAAAAAAATGTACTTTACCTACTTTAATTATAAATAAATAAATAAATAAAATACAACTACCTATCTACGCAAACCCGAACCGATACACAGCATCAGCGTGACACCAGGAATATTGACTTGACTCTATTCTTAAAGATTAAAAGGGACTCTGATTCTCTAACAGCAAGGGGTAAAGAATTCCAAAGACGAACAGACTGAATAGTGAAAGATTGTGAATAGATTAGTGAATAAATAAAAAATTGAACCGACTTCAAAAAAAAAGAGCAAAATAACACAAGAACAATGTTTTATTTTAAAACCTATTTACGTACTTACAATTTAGCCAAATAGAATGGGAGTATGAATCACTACTGAATTGATTGCCGCTCGCTAACATAGCTATTTTTGTTTAAATTCCACATTTGATTTGTTTCGTTTGTAGTATTATTTTTGTATTTTTGGGCTCGGCACCGACTTCAATCTGTTTAGTTGTTAGTAGTTTAAATAATATTTTAAAATAAAACATTGTTCTTGTGTTTTTCTGTACTTTTTTTTTTGAAGTCGGTTCAATTTTTTATTTAAAAATAATTTATTTTTCTCTTTTTAGTGTTTAATAAATTACACAATTATTAATCCTCTGTTCGCCGGTAACAGTAACCTACATAAAATAGTGATGACGACTTCTAGATAAAAATGTATGAATTGTTTGAGAAACTCCCTCCCTTATCGCTATAGAATCTTAAGAATCATCCTCTAACGCCTAACTTCTTAGGAGTTTGACCTTCAATCATCAGCTTGCGTGAATAACCTGAAGGAAGACAACTATCTGACTATACGCGCCTATGATATTTAAAGAATAATCCTTCTTCTCCTAACCGTTAAGTAGTTGTACCTTCCATCATCAGCTCATCAACATAAAATGGGTACCAGACGCAAATACTGAAAAGCCTTAAGAAAGATATGCAAAAATACGTAATACGTGCTTATAAAATTTGAGGGTTTCCGTCGATTTACCCATATTCCACCATCAGATCATTACTTCGTTAAAATGGGACCACACGGGAAGTACAAGAATTTTTAAAATCTGTTCAACCAGCCCAAAGTTCTGAGGTAACAAACATAAAAAAATATATATACAGTCGAATTGAGAACCTCCTCCTTTTTTTGGAAGTAGGTTAAAAATGAGAGAAGTAGCTTACCGGACGACTGCAAATCACCCTACCGGTGGATTGCAGCAATTGAAAACGTTCCTTTAGGCAAAGTGAAGCTTGAGGATTAAAATAATAATACATTAAAATCCTCTACCTGGTTAAACTTAATGCAATGCCAACGGTAAAAAATAAAAAAGTCTTATTGTGTACTTCCTCGATTTTTCGTCGTTAGAAAAAATTTAAAACATGAGTCAGTGAGCTGGCCATTAATATAGGGAATGGTTTTTCTAAAACAAGCGGACAAAACACTTCAAAATTATCTTATTCCTCGGGCAATTTAAAAGATAATAGTTCCAAATACGTGTGTCGCAGGAAAACCGTAAAAACATAATAACGTCATCGGCCAGCATTGATGAGATAAACCCTAGTAATCAAAAGGTCAACATCTGAAATGTTTGGTTGGGAACAACGCTGACTAAACTACTAAATGCTGAAAAATACTCATATCGTTGGGAAAAAAACATCCAAAATGACGAGTCGAATCGGATTGCAAATATATTACATCATTGTTGAATATTCCATAAAAGGCCATTTTTCATTTTTTTCATTTTCAAATTACTTTATTAACCATAAAAACAATAACAATAAAACTGGCCAAGTGCGAGTCGGACTCGCGCACGGTTCCGTACCAAAAAGGCCAAAAAAACGGGTTTGTTGTATGGCGAACCTTAAATATTAATGTTATTTTGTTTTTAGTATTTGTTGTTATTGCGGTAACAGAAATAAATAATTTGTGAAAATTTCAACTGTCTAGCTATCGCGGTTCTTGAGATACAGCCTGGTGACAGAGCGACGGACAGACGGACAGACGAACAGACGGAGGACGGCCAGACGGACAGTCGGACAGACAGCAAAGTCTTAGTAATAGGGTCCCGTTTTTACCCTTTGGGTACGGAACCCTAAAAATGCACTTACCATAAGATACATAAACACACTAAAAATGAAGACACTTCATTAGGCTACTACTCGCATTTCAAAGCTTATAGAGAAATTATTATAATAACTATTAATGCATAAACGTAGTATATTTAACACATTGAGCGCCATGGGGGTCACCGGTGACCTCCAAACAATCAAATCTTAATTGTGTCTAGTACTTCGGCAGTTAAAGGCTTAAGGGTCTATAGTGGCAA
This sequence comes from Anania crocealis, assembly GCA_949315895.1. Lineage (NCBI taxonomy): Eukaryota > Metazoa > Arthropoda > Insecta > Lepidoptera > Crambidae > Anania > Anania crocealis. The sequence continues at coordinate 24,847,222 of OX438882.1, forward strand.
AAATATAAATTATTTTGTTAGATATAATTTTACTTGTTACATTTCATATTCATATTCATTTATTCACTCATAACATAATTAGAATGGTACAAACATTTAGGTACAAGAGATTGTAAAAGTAATTACATTATGACCTCAACGAGGTATTGGTGAATTATTATCAAATAAAACAAATGTCAACTAAGTAATTAAATCACATTAATATTACAATCAAATTAAAAATCATGTAAGTACAAAAGAAGTCACTATGTAGAACAAAATACAATGTCAAATAAAATTAAAGGATGTCAAAATAAAATTAATGATTATAAATGCTATTTAATAATGTCAAGAAAATAAAATAAAAATTTAGTAACAATTGTCAAAAGATGTCAAAATATTCATTTATATTCAATTAAAATTTGTCATTAAAATATTCGTTAATACTATAATATGCCTTCAGAATCAAAAATTTTCTCAATAAAGTATAAAATTGAGTACCTTGGAGGGCTTTAATACAGCTAGGCAAACTATTATGTACCTTGACAGCCATATAAAGGACCTCGCTTATAAAGTGCAAGCCGAGCCGTGGGTAGAATGAAATCGTTTATTTAGGTAGTTATCGAACAAATTGGACTATTTAACTGATCACTCGTCTACGTATGAGAACATAGGTAAGCGAGCGACCATATCAAGGTAATATTGTTCGACCTATATTATTGTATTTGTTACTAGCTGTCCCGTTAACATTGCCCGCCATATACATTTTATTAAAGAATTGGCCGTCATCCTACTTAGGTACGGGGAGATCTATTTCCCATGGCCAAACATTATAATTATTAAAATAAAACCGGCCAAGTGCGAGTCGGACTTACGCACTGAGGGTTCCGTACCAACTTTAACTAAATCAGGGGTCCACTTACTTCCACTTAGCCAAAATACAACAATATTTAATTGTCTGCAGAAATAACTTTGTTTTTCATAGTATTTACATATTCATAGTAGTACTTTACTACTTTGGAATCATCTATCTTCCAAATCTTAGACTTTTGGAAAGAATGGTTCTAGAAACCTCTATGTCATTTCAAAATACCTATCCAAAGATACCCCATACGCATGGGTTTGAGTAAAAACTTTGTTTTTTTAGTTTTATGCATGGGAAGCTGCCCCTAAATATCATTATTTTTTATTTTTTGCATGAAAATCGTAAAGCGGTCAACAGTTCCAACTGTGTAGTGCTAATACTTTCAGAATAAAGTGGCTGTGACGTACGGACGGATAGACAGACAAACAGACTTGACGAAATTATAAGGGTCCCGTTTTTTGCCATTCAGTTACGGAACCCTAAAAATGTGTTGACAATGACATTGAAGACGTCAATACCCAAAATCAAATATTATTCTGAGGCGATGCGAAGTTCGCGGAGTAAACTAGTAATAGAGAAAATCAAAAAAACAGTATCGTAGGAAATATATTTTTTTAATAAAAAAAATATTTTTAAAAATTTGTGGTTTGGTTTAGCCCCGCTACTCACCAGCCAGGTCTGCAGTTCCGTGTTGGGGAATAAAAGGAGAGGTATAGGACAAGTTTTCAGCTTGCCTCAAATACCTACCCAAAAATTCGTGCCAGCTCTCGGACTAAAAGGAGAAAAGACCAAGAAAACTTATCTTTGGTGGTGATAATGTTTTTCTTTTCTTTTTTGAAGCCTAAGTAACAGATGTCACGTCTCATGTTTTTTTATATGTTGATTTTGTGCATCATGATTATCGATATAATGATAGTCTAAGATCCCACCATACAACGACCTTCACCGAGCTGGTTATTGGATGAAAAGTATTTTCTATTCAATTAAATATGCCATTATATATATACAGGGTGAAATTTTAACCACTTTCCAAATTTTAATATATCAATCTACGAGACAAAAAACAAATGACGTATTTTTTCTTTTGGTATAGCCCAGTACAAAAATGTCAAGATAAAGCACTTAGAAAATGTCCGCTAAAAATGAAAAATTTTTGATACGGCCGTTTAGCAATACTTTTTTTACGCGTTGCGCATCTAATTCATTCAGTACTATACTATTCATAAGTTTTTGGTTTTCCCTTTATACCTTAACAGGGATAGGACAGTAAAAATATTTTTGGGTGACAACTTGATTTACATTTTTTACTTCATAAATAGGCTCTAAATACGATACTGAACGCCTATAAAAATTATGGAAAGTAATTAAAATTTCACCCTGTATATTACAAATGGGTTGCCTATAAAAATCAGTCCAGAGTATGATTAATTAATTTAATTTTTTATTTTTGTATTTTTAAACTTTTCACTGGTTTGGTTAATAGACAAATTCCATACCAATTGAAAGTATGAAGCCCATAGAATATGCAAACGTTAGGTTGATATAAACAGGTAAATCGATACTAGTAACTTGCACCGATCTGGTTAATTAAATAAAGTTAAATGCAAATAAATATTATTTAATTATGAACACGGTGGTATAGGGTTGAATGCGAAAAAGCAGATCTAAAATTCAATTGTCAAATTTTAAAAATTCTACTCTGGACTGAAATTTTGCAATATAATTATTGGCATATTTAATTGCATATAAAATACTTTTCATCCAATAACCAGCTCGTGAAAGTCGTTGTATGGTAGGATCTTATACTATGAGACCTTACTATGAGACTTCTAACAAAAATGACACCTAAAATTTGACGACCTCCGTGGCGGAGTGGCGTACACACCGGTTTTCAAGGTGTCGCCTGCTCCGTGGTCCCAGGTTCGATTCCCGGACGGGTCAATGAAGAAAAAAAGTGTTTTTCTACGTTTTCTCGGGTCTGGGTGTTTGTGGTACCTTCGTTGTTTCTGGTTTCCAAAATACGAATGCTTTAAATAGTTCTTCAAATTGGGATCAGGACCATGTATGTGATAAATAAATGTGGACAACCCACATTTATTTATTTATTTATTTAAAACTGTTCTTGATTGAATGATTGACGTTGACCCGGTCAAATTACTTTGACATGCAATAGTATGGATATTTATGTCATGTTGTTTCTATTCGATTGATATAGGTTGTACATTTGATATAGTTGTAAAGGCAAGGTTATCAAATGGGTGCAGATTTAGTTTAGTTAGGACACTGTGTATCCATTTTTTTCAAATTACAACTACTATTCATGATTTTATTTGTTTATTTATTCATTAATAAGAATGATCCTTGGTAAAGTCCTCGTACTGAGATCCGTGCCAGTTTAGAAAAGTTTGTATTGCTAGTTCTGCGTCGATCAACCGGAAATGAAACCTGAGACTCGGATATTAAAATTTTGTTCTTCAAATCTGGTTTTGAGTAGACAACCGGAAATTGAACCCGGGACAAGGATTTCATGTTTTAAGCCAGCTGAACACGCACTATTTTATTAAGTTATAAAATTTTGGGTGGTCTTATACCTAATACCGCAATACAAATATGTTAAGTTCTGATTTAATACAATCACAATTTGTACCAATTTTGCGAAAACTCGTTATGTGTTCGATTTTGAAATTGTTTTCGAAGCAAATAAATAACTGGTGTAATTTGAAAATACAATTCCTCGATGGCTTGGTAGCTCAATTGGGTAAAGTTGTGGGTCCATGTGCCACCTAAGGCAGTCGAAATATTTATTCAAAGAATTGTATTTTTATTACGAGTAGGCATATCCAAGTTCATATCTCTTGTGTTATGATACTATTTAACAAAGTAGTCCAAACTAAATATCTGCGTACAAAACCCAACTATGCGATAACAGAATCATGATAATTAATGAGTAATAAAGCAAAAAAAAAACAACAGACAAAAAGGATATATCGTTTGTAATAACACTTTTATTTGACCGCCTCTTATCATCACTACACCTCATTTAAAAGGCTTCACGACTTTACTGCGCTGTCAGTTCTTCACGTAGCTTGATAGAGACAACACGCACGATGTTCCGCCTCGTAACACTACTCGTGGCCATCCAGGCGATCGCGGCCCACCACCACGGCTACCCGTACTACGGGATGTACTCGCACACGAGCGACATGGACTTCCACAACCTGTCCTGGGCAGTCATCAACGCGGACAGACGCGCGCAGAGAGTGTGCGATGCGCTGTCGCCTCACAGCACGGAAACATACCACTCCGACCACTACGAGATATCAGTCTCGCTGCCGACCTTCGCTCAGGACCAGATCAGTGTGAAGCTCAAGCACCGGGTCCTCTTCATACAAGCGCTCAAGTACCCCGAGAACATCTTTTCCGAGATAAGAATTGTTCCTGACTTCGCGAAAGGCAATGCTGCGACTTGGACATTCGAAAACAGCGTGTTGAAGATCTATATCCCGTATGCAATAACACTCGGCGCTGAAGTGGTGAAGGGTTGCAGCAGCACCATCGATGAGTCGGTGCTGTTAATACCTATGGGTCAGCCTTAAACTAATTAATTACCGTGAGTTTAATGTGAGCTATGATTATTTATAATTCTAACATCTCTTGAACTATTGTTAAGAGTTGTGCGTGTGACATTTTTATTAAAATCATTAAAAATTGAAGTTGATCTATTATTAAAAGATATTTTTAAGGATTGCTATGTTTTACAATTAGTTTGTAACTAGAAGACTGCACACATTTAGGTCTTCTGTTTCACTTACTCAAATAAATTTTTCGTGTGAAGACTTTATGAAGTGATTTGTTTACTTATTTGTACAGCTTCGTACAAACACAACCAAATAGCCAAACAGCTTTTCTGTAGTGACTGTATATATTATTAATTACTTAATCTATACAGTTTATCTGTGATTCCTAAACTAGGTTAGGTCTGATTCTTAAGAATCACGCTGAATCTATTCAATATACAAAATGTAATTAAATTTGGAAAAGTAGTTTCTATCATTACAATTAAATTGACATATCTTATATATTAAACTTAAGCTAAAAAAAATGAAGAAATTAAAAATTATACTTATTATGGTTGCTATGGTGCTCGTGTGTGTGTGTATATGTGCTTGTACGTGTGCTACTTATTTGTTATCAAGAAATAATAAAATTATCTATAATTAGCTGATCATGCTGAAGTACTAATTAGCTGGCCGTATTAGGGGCAGAACCGACAACAGCTGGGGTAAACAAGTTCTTAGTAGTAGGATGCCCTCAGGCCAGGTAGAGTGATAATTTGCGCAAGATGGCTGGCAGGAGCTGGATGCGAGCAACTGGAGAGGCCTATGTCCAGCAGTGGACTGCGATAGGCTGATGATGAATAAAATTAACTCATTTCTTAAGAAAATTTTAAGGGGGATGAAGGTTTGCAAGAGTAATCAAAATTTACCTAATTCGTAATCATCATCCAGTCTTTATTAGTCCACGGCTCAACACAGGCTGCGCCCAAAGGGGCGGTGGGATCTACCTCCTAGTGGTCCACCCTGGGCAGCGGCATCTTTTATTTTATTTTATTTTTATTTATTGAGAAAACCAACAGCGTATACAGTAAATTTTAAATAAACATGTAGAATGCAAATGGTATGGCCAATAACAGGTTTCCCTAAATTACTAAAAGTACAAATATTGTTAGAAGTAAGTACCCACAGTATGAGTAAAATATAACCATAGAACAAACAAGCAACTCAAGGTTAAATTTTAAGAAGATGTTAAAGTGATATTTAGTCACAAGCCCTAAAACATCCAAATCTTGTGCATAATAATTGTTCAAGCAAGGCATGACGTGTAAGTTAAAAACCACAACAAGTTAAAATACTCAAATCAAATAGATAACTTTAAGTACATATTAAATAAGCATGTGTATATGTAATAAATAAATAATAGAACGACATATACTACTGAAAGAATAAAATAGAGACATATTGAAGTTATGTTAACGTTACATTCTTAATTGCTTTAGTGATATCCTTTTTAAATGTAATTTTAGATTTTCCAAAGATGTCGATGTGTTCAAAATGCTTGTTATACGTCAAAGCAAGGCGTGAAAGAACTGAGTTTCTGTGGTACCTTGTGTGATGTCGAGGATTATCTAACAAGGTAGTGTTGCGGGTGCGATACTTTGGAGTACGAAAGATGACTTTTGAGACTAGATTTGGACAGTCAATATGGCTATTTATGATATCGTACAACAAAGCCATGTCTAACACAACACGCCTCTTTTCCAAGGATAAGAGACTGTGCTCAGTACCTCTGTCTGTGCAAGTAACGAAGTTATTATGACGCCGATAGTTAAGGTGTTCAGAAAATATTTTTTGGATTGTCTCAATACGGTTTTTGTAAACTTTGTACTGTGGAGACCATATAGAGCAAGCATATTCCAAAACACTTCTGACATACGCAGAGTATACCATTTTAATTGCATCGATATTCGGAAAAGGTTTACAAATGCGGAGAACAAAACCAAGATTTTTATTCGCTTTAGTTGTTATACAGTCAATGTGTTCGGATAACGTCATTTTATGGTCGAAATATACACCTAAGTCCCTGACACATAGTTTCCGGCTGATTTCTACTCCGTCAAAGTGATATTTATGTAGAATCGGTTTAGGTTTCCGCGTAAATGTGATACACTCACACTTACCTGCATTAATAGTTATTTTATTTTTTCTATAGTACTCGAGCAACCTGTTCAAGTCTTGCTGTATCAATAGACAGTCATGAACTGCGTCAAATTTAAGGAAAATCTTTTTGTCATCAGCATACATAAGATAACCGGTGTGTTCCATGCAAGATCCTATGTCATACAGGTAGGCATTGTAAAATAGTGGGCCAAAGTGAGAACCCTGTGGGACTCCAGTAGGGACGTTAACATAACTCGACCGGTATCCGCCTATAACAACTGCCTGTGAGCGATTCGTGAGATATGATTCTGTCCAGCGAAGCAAGTCACCATGAATTCCAAGTGTTTGTAACTTGTTGAGCAGGATCACGTGATCCACACGATCGAAAGCTTTTTCGAAGTCGGTGTAGATCACATCAACCTGCTCACTATGATCCATATTCTCGAGACCAAAGTGGAAAATCTTGCCAAGTTAGAAGTAGTGGATCGCTTTCGCAAAAAACCATGTTGCTGCTCGGGGATGGAGCGTGCAAGCGTGGAGTAAATCACATCATATGCTACTCGTTCGAAGATTTTAGCAGCAATGTTTAAAATAGAAATGCCTCTATAATTTTCAATATCCGTACGCGACGCCTTCTTGTGTACTGAGACTATGAGAGCAGACTTCCATATGTGTGGAAAGATACCTTCACGCAGAGAACGGTTGAATATAATGGAAGAGCAAGTGATTTAGCACAACGCGACCAAAACAGAGAAGGTAAACCATCACTACCAGCACCCTTATTTGTGTCCAAAGTTTTCAACATCTCTTCGACTGTGCTTGTGTTTATCTGAACGTTAGAAACTATGTCCGTACTCGTCTGTACCGTATGTACAGGTGTGCTGTTACTGCTAGGCACGAATACACGGCATACACTATGGAAAAAAGAGTTAAAAGCGTTGCATATGTCTTTCGCTTCAGTGTACTCTGCACCCTCTAAACACATTTTCTTGGGATAGCCAGAACCACCTCGAGTTGCTTTGACAAATGTGCACACTTTCACAGCTAGATTTGAATCTATTAAAACATTCCCTCTGAACACGGTGTTCTCTTGCTCGAAGTAGTTTAAATTCGTCGTAATCTAACTTATTCCCGAATTTTTTCCAACGCATGTGTGCTTTAGCTTTCTCCTTTATGATTTTAATTAAGGCCGATGTGTACCATTTAGGATATGATCGCTTCCCTGTGTTACTATGGAATGACTGTGTATAAGTGGAACATAAGAACGAACACAAGTGTCCAGTATGTTATACAAAGTGTCTGTAGCCTCGTCTATAGTCCCCGTACACAAAAGCGACCGCCAGTCCTGTTCTAAAAGATATGAATTAATACAATCAAAATCGGCCTTCCTAAAGTTACGCCTGGGTGTAATATTTTTACGAAGAGGAATGATGTTTAAGTCCAAAACTATACCGCAGAATGAAGGATGCGCGCGTTCCTCTTTGATGAGCGGGGCACTCGCAGGGATAATATTTAAAGGCAAATTAGAAAATGCAAGATCTAACGTATTACCAGCGTAATTTTTTAAGGTGTTAAACATCTTTAACCCGTGGAATGTAAGTGCTTCTATTAATTGAATACTCGCATCTTGTACCTCAGTAGACCCCTTTTTTATGGTTGTGTATCCGTCAGGGTTTCAGCAAATAGACGGTAAATTAAAATCACCAATTAATAAAAAAATATCGTTTGGACAAAGTTCAATAACACTGGCAAATTTTGGTCTGATAAAATTGATATTTGAAGGCATTTGACGAGATTCAGGGGGAATGTATGCCGCGCAAATATGTAAGTCGGAATTCGAAACGCACGCACTTGCAGGTATGGTAATCCATAGTATTTCAGTGGGGTTGCTCACACCGAGATCACGATGTACTGCTCCGAGTGTACGTCGTGTTAATATAAGCACGCCGCCGCCCGTACATTTATCACTAAAACGCAAGTCTCGATCGGCCCTGAAAACGTCATACCTATCGTCGCACAACTCGCCATCAAAAATGCTACTGTGCAGCCACGATTCCGTTAAAGCAATTACATCGATTTTGGTTTTCTAACCAATGATGACGGCTAACAGATCCCTCTGCTACCATGCTACCACCCTCTTGCCGGAGTCCGGCGCCAAACATTTTTTCTGTGTTCCGCTGGTGTGTGGGAACCAGCCACTTTCTGGATAAGCTCGCTCCATCTTAGGCTTCTTCTTAAACGTAGAGTTAAGTATGTAGTCAAGAGCAAGCCCATTGATTATAAATAAAAAAAAAGGGGGATTTTAGCCATTACCGCCACACTTAACTGGCAGGTTGGTTATCGGCCGAACAGTGGAGGGAGGACGCAGCTCCCATTTTTATATCGGTACATCTTTAGTCGCTTCTTACGACACCCGTAGCATGATAGGTTACGGTTTATAATGGAAGACGCCGAACCGTTTAATACCATGTCAAAGTAGCAATTCGTCCATACCCCTTAAAAATATCTTGTAAACCAACAAACTTGTTTCTTTGACAATGCATTAAATTTTTCAGCGACTTATTATGGCAACTGTGCTATTCTACCTTTACGTGGCAACACACGGCACGACAAACCATTATTTAGTACCTAACACATCATAACTGTAGCATAATTTACCCACTCAAGCAACTACGATGCTACGAGTTTGAATCCTACGATGCTACGATCAAGGTGCTACGAGACTACACTGCGATCGTAATTTAGTTAGACGATAACTAATTACAGAGTGGCATTTAAAATCAATGCATTTTGAAATTATTTCCAATGTCTGCAAGTACAGGCAACAGCACGTCAACCTACCACAAAACGTCAAAGTTTCTCAATTGATATTGATCTCTACTTATTGTACTTAAGGTTGAAAACTAATCCAATGACCTTTAACTTTTTGGGTAGGTTGACCTGCCGTTGTGTGTGCATGTTTAAAATTAAAACCATTTTAGCGTCCTGGCTTCTTTCACTCACTTAGAAGCAAACTTAATGTACTCAATCAGCAGATTGGCTGCGATATGGAGTGTTCGTGTGGGGCCACAGTATAGGTGCTAATGATCTGTTCATTTTGCAAAAAAAAATGTATACGCATCCTTTTTAATCTACAGTCCAAAGATTTTTGTAAACCGTTCTTCAAAAGTAAGAAAATGTGGACTCTGCCATGTATCTACATATTAACAAACCGCAATGTTCGTAAGGAAACATATACATCTCTTCAGTGGCGGCGCAAGGCCTAAACTTAACGTGGGCGACGTACATTCCGCGAGGCCCTCTGATAATATGGGCAAGCACTTTGCGAGGCCCTCTTATGGTATAATTAATTTTATGACATAGTTTATCAGAAATATCTATGTTTCATTCATATTCAAGCCAAAGAGTGAAGTATCTTTAAGTATAAGGAATAGTAATGTATTTATTATGTACTTTTGGGTTTTCCATAATTTTTCATATCTATAAAGCGCAAGGCCCCGTGCATCGCGATGGCCAACACGGCCCACGCCTTACGCCACCTCTGCATCTCTTTAGTTTCGTTAAGAGTGACCGTCGTAACCCTAAGTTAATTTTGCCAACACCTAGAATAGAAATGTTCAGAGATAGCCCACTTTATAGAAGTATTCTGATTTATAATAAGCTTCCAGATTCCCTAACTCAGACAAAACCTTTCAAGGCAAACTAAAAAACTTATTAATTAGAAAGGGTTACTATAAGGCAGAAGAATTTTTGACAGACAAACTAAAATAACTTTGTATTTCTATGATATTCCTACATTGCTGTACCCTAATAGGGTTTGTACTTTAGCTATTTTATTATAGCTGTATATTTTATATTCTTATGTCTTTATTTTAATGTTGATGTATGCTCGAGGTGGGCGCTAATAACTGCTATACAGTCTTTGACTAATGTAGTTGTTAACGTAAATGTCAAGTTTATGTAAAAAACTGTTATTACAAATAAAGATTAATATTATTATTATTATTATAGCTCTGTGTATGTATATAGTTCTAAGTATATCTTTGCAATAAATAAATAAAAAAAAATTAGCTCACTAACTACTCTGTTCAAGTATACTTTTTGTTTCGATCTGTATCTAAGTAATTCAGTAGTTTTTCAAAATTTTGGACTGACTTTAATGATGTAGGCTATCAATTTGTAATAAATTTTTGTAATAAAAATTATTGCTCTACTGGCATTATCCAGGGAGTAAACAGGGAACTACGTTTGTATGGAAACCGGCCCTTGTGTTTCCTCCTAAAGTAACGGTTTATAATCATCCTACTCCAGGGCAAAGGCCTCCATCATTGAATACAAGTTACCACAGAAATGTTAGGTAGGTACAGCTGCCACTATCACCACGCTTGCCACTACTAATTAAACTGTCTAAATTATTAAACGATTCATTTTAATTCACCGTCATCATAATAATATCACCCAATCGACGTCCACTGCTGGACTCCCACATTTCCGCAACGATTGGCTTTCATTCAGATTTCCTCATTCCGGATTCTATCATGAATGAAATATTTTCTTTTTATTAATAAACGTAAATTGCGGTAGAAAAGTCATTTTTGTTTTATTCCTTTTACTAAAAAGAATTTCAATACAACAGGCTAATTTTTTTATAAATTTTCAAACATATTATATAATGTTTCGAACAGTATTTTAAAAGTTCTGTAGTTTGGAATCCTCACTATGATGTGTATACCAAAAAACTTGAGTGCGTTCAAAAAAGATTTTTATGGCATCTGTCATTTGGCCTAAATTTTGCACAAAAACTACCGCACTATGAGGAAAGATTGCGTTACTTTAAACTTAATTCCCTCAAAGATCGCCGAACTATGCTCGACAATGTATTTTTATACAAACTTGTTAATGGTCTATTAGATTGTCCCGATTTGCATTTAAGAACTAATTTGAAAGTCCCTATTAAACTACCGCGTTTATCAAGATAAAATCTGTTTACAACTAAGAGCTCTAAATCAAAATTAGGATCATTTTCTCCGTTAAATAGAATGTTTCGTCAGTACAATTCATTGTCTGAATCCACCAATCGTACTGTCGATATCTATTTTAACTCTATTAATATATTCAGGTCTAAATGTATTGTCAAACTTACTTAGCAAAAATAGGTTTGGGTACGGAAGTTTATGCTTTTTTGTCTCTTTTAAATTTTAATTTCGTTTAGTTTTAAAGTAATCCGTTGATTTTGTCACTTTTGTTATAATATATATATATATTTTTTTTCTTAGTATTGCTGTTATAATATATCTTTAGAGCAAGCCGTTGCCACCTATAATTAAGTTTACATTGAGCATGCAGTCAAATTGGCAACATATTTATCTTATACTTTTTTTGATGTAACCTTGTTGGTGGTCTGAATAAATAAAAATAAAGTTATCCGATTATCAATAACGCCCCGTTGGTCTAGTGGTTTAAATTCCGGGCCAAGATCTCGGACCAAGGTTCGAATCCCGGGTCGAGCAACAAAAAGTTTCGAGTTTTCGAACGTTGCTCAGGTTTGTGATCACCAATCCACATTTGGCAAGCGTGGTGATTATGCTAGTGCACCTATCATTGCTGTGGTAACTTGAATTCAATGATGGAGGCCTTTTCCCTGCAGTGGGATGATTATAGGCTGTTACGTTACTTCCCAATAGCTATAATAATAAAGTATAATTAGCCTAAAAAAATCTGCAATATTTCCAAAGAAATCTAAGGTTCAGTTTCTAGTTAAACATTCAGCGCAATAATTTTTTATAAAGTTTTGAAAATAATGCTCACAACTGTTAAGTTGTTAACAAATATCAAGTTATAAACAAATATATAATAAATATTTTCAAAATACATTCTAGAAAATTTTCATACCTGAGTCACGACTTAGGTGCTATCCCAATAGAGTTATTATAATGTGTATGAAAGGTTTTTAGCATTAGGTATGAAATTTTGAAATAAAAATCCACGTATTAGTAATAGTAATATAAACGTATGTGCTTGCTCATTAGTAATATTTATTAGGCATATCAAATCTTAAAAATAAATAACATATTTTAAAGTGAAGTAATATATCATTTATACATATAGTTATGTCATCTTACACGGGTGATAGTAAAGTTTTTAAGTAGGTTCGTACAAAGTATAATTCATACATTAAGTTTTAATATTTAAACCCTAGGCACAGTTATGATACCGTCTGTGATGTAAGGGTTGCACCAGTTGTTGATGGTGGTCAGCGTGGGAAACACGACTTCGAGGAGACCGTCATTAAAGGTGAATGTCGCCTGGCGAGCGTTGGCCATCGCCGGCAGCTCGTTCAGCTGGTCGTAGCGCGCGGCGGAGCCCGCTCTGCGCGCGGCGATGTGCACGACCCTGTGCCTGACCTGCACGCTGACGTCGGTCGCGCTGAACCCCTCCAGCGGCGCCCGCAGCACGTAGCGGTCCGCGGCGACCAGCTCCTTGCAGCCGCCGTTCGAGTTCGCCGCGCACAGCTGCTGGCTGGTTCTGTCGGTCGCTATCACGGTGTTGGCCACGTCTTCGAAGGTGTGCAGGTGGCGCTTGGCGAGGTGCTGGATCCTGTTCAGGTAGTTGTCGGGGTAGTGGTGGTCATGATGATCGTGGTCGTGATCGTGGTCGTGGTTGTGGTGGTCGTGATGATCGCGGTAGGGGTCGTGGTCGTGGTGGTGCTGCTGGCTGAACGCGGCCAGGCTCAGGACTAGAAGAACAACCCGATACATGACGAGAGTGAAGCGTGTGTCGATCAGTAAAGCGGTGGACTGAGAATGGCACCAACGAAACTTTCAGACGCTTAAATAGGAAACTGATAACATTTAGTTTTAGTACATGATATCGCGAATGACAAATCAGGGTGATTAAACTGTCACGCGGGTTCCCTCGCGCACCCGGGATTGCCCATTCATGTGTATGATATTCTACGTAATGTTTCATAGATAACAGTGGCAAATCCTCTTTTGATAAGTAGTTGTTTTCAATAGTTGAGAAATACCTAATAGGTTTCATGTAGCAACTTACACAAGATCAATTTACAAAAATATAAAAAAGCCATAAAAGCATTTGACACTGAATTGGCTCGTTCATTAAATATTGGAGCAACTAATTGATTAGTGATAAGTGTTACAACTGATATCAGGACTAAGGAGAAAAAAAGAATCAAACAAATAATTAAAAAAAATATGATATCAAATTTCTGACTTCACTATACTATTTAAATCAATATGTTACCAAAGTCTAACTTTTATATTGTCACCTGCCTAACCAACCTAATGCAAATCCATTCTTCCGTAAATGTCTTAAAGATGAATGCAACTCCTTACTTTACACCTTAGAAACCACACCCAATTATTCAGTGAGTGCTTATTTAGTGTGGACGTATCTCTGTCACTGTTATGTTATTAGTTTTTTTATTTTACAACAGTGATAATATGCTAATAATGAAGAAATGAATAGTGTCAGGTAGCCATCCATGGCATAGTCAACAACGATATTTCCAATTTATGAGAAAACAGCGCTTAATTATAGCGAAATTATATTCAGTTATTTTACATTCCCGTTGGTCTATTATTTTTCCGTTAGCCATGAGTAACTTTTATTTGAAAAAGAATAAATATTATTTCACGCTTTTCTAAATTTTTATAGATAAATTATTATGAAAAAAGATTTTATTTCTGTTATTTCTGAAAGCTTTCAACCCAAATTTTCTACCCATGTGGGTGTTTTTTTTTTTCTCAAACTTAAATAAGACAAACTATAAGGTGTATTATCTAACTCAAAATACAATACAATACAATACACTTTTAATGTACAAAAACAAGATACAAAGAAAAATAAAAGTATCAAAACAGAAAATTGGAATAATAAGGCGGTCTTACCGCTGAATAGCGATCTCTACCAGACAATTTTAGGGTAGAGGAAAACTAATACGAAGAATAGGGGTAGCGCAGTGCAAGAATAAAGACATTATTGCGACAATACTTATACACAATACACAAACATACATAAAAAAAATAGTACCTACTTTAATTATAAATAAATGAAGGAATAAAATAAGACTTTTATTTCCACAGTTGTTTATTTTTTCCCGAAATACAGATATTTTTTGAAGAAACTTAAAATGTACGTCTTAATCTTATTCGCAGCCATTCGTCGTCTGTCTCATTCCCTTTTACTCATTCCTTTCACTCACTCCTTACGTTCCGTTCCACCTCACAATCCCACACTCGGCCATCCTACTTCCAGGCTGTCCTCAGACTGTCTCGATACAATAAATAACTAAATCTCTTATTGGCTAAGAACACAGTACACAAATATCGTGATAATACAGCTTATCATCTCTTATAACTAAACAAAACTTTCATTTTACATTTTCATAAAACAAAGAATAGTTGTTGCCTTTCTAAATACTTTTAATAAATTATAGATACTATTTTGGGATCAATCTTAAGTTACAATAGTATAAAAATAAATATTCATCTCTCTCTTACACACAGCAACATGTTTGAGTAAAAATTAACAACATTCAGTTAGTAGGTGTCTTCTATTTACCTGGCCATCTCTTCATATAGTCTGCAGAGCTCGAGGTTCGACCTGGACCTTCAGAACTGTAGTTCAGTTTCTCTACATCATATCGGTCATTTAGCTTGACCTTTTTTACCTCATAAGGGCCTAAATACTTGGGCTTGAGCTTTAGACATCCTCCAAACTGAGTACGCTTTATAGCCACTAAATCACCTGGTTTATACTTAGTACTCTCCTTTCTTCCTTTGTTATATCCTTTTCTATTCTCTTCCTGCACCTTCAGTATGCATTCCTTAGCATATTTTCTCAGATCATCCCTTTCTTGCAAAAAACAAATCTGCGCTTCTTGTGAAATTAAGTCATAGAGTTCCAAATCTTCTTTATTCTTCATTTTTGTACCGACTAGCAACTCAAATGGTGTAGTACCAATGCTACGCTGATAGGTACCATTGATCGCTCTCTGCACTCTACTTACATGCTTATACCATGCTACAGGTTCTGAAATACAAAGTTTGGTTAATACAGATATTAAAATTCTGTGTATTCTTTCCACCTGCCCATTTCCTGCCCAAGTACTTTACCTACTTTAATTATAAATAAATAAATAAATAAAATACAACTACCTATCTACGCAAACCCGAACCGATACACAGCATCAGCGTGACACCAGGAATATTGACTTGACTCTATTCTTAAAGATTAAAAGGGACTCTGATTCTCTAACAGCAAGGGGTAAAGAGTTCCAAAGACGAACAGACTGAATAGTGAAATATTGTGAATAGATCTGTGAATAAATAAAAAAATGAACAGACTTCAAAAAAAAAAGAGCAAAATAACACAAGAACAATGTTTTATTTTAAAACCTATTAACGTACTTACAATATAGCCAAATAGAATGGG
This sequence comes from Anania crocealis, assembly GCA_949315895.1. NCBI lineage: Eukaryota > Metazoa > Arthropoda > Insecta > Lepidoptera > Crambidae > Anania > Anania crocealis. Next base: position 24,863,239 of record OX438882.1, read on the forward strand.
AGTATGAATCACTACTGAATTGATTGCCGCTCGCTAACATAGCTATTTTTGTTTAAATTCCACATTTGATTTGTTTCGTTTGTAGTAATATTTTACTATTTTTTGGGCTCGGCACCGAATTCAATCTGTTTAGTTGTTAGTAGTTAAAATAATATTGTAAGTACGTAAATAGGTTTTAAAATAAAACATTGTTCTTTTGTTATTTTGTACATTTTTTTTAAGTCGGTTCGAATTTTTATTTATAAATAATTTATTTTTCTCTTTTTAGTGTTTAATAAATTACACAATTATTAATCCTCTGTTCGCCGGTAACAGTAACTTACATAAAATAGTGATGAAGACTTCTAGATAAAAAATGTATGAATTGTTTGAGAAACTCCCTCCCTTATCGCTATAAAATCTTAAGAATCATCCTCTAACGCCTAACTTCTTAGGAGCTTGACCTTCAATCATCAGCTTGCGTGAATAACCTGAAGGAAGACAATTATCTGACTATACGCGCCTATGATATTTAAAGAATAATCCTTCTTCTCCTAACCGCTAAGGAGTTGTACCTTCCATCATCAGCTCATCAACATAAAATGATGGGTACCAGACGCAAATACTGAAAAACCTTAAGAAAGATATGCAAAAACGTAATACGTGCTTATAAAATTTGAGGGTTTCCGTCGATTTACCCATATTCCACCATCAGATCATTACTTCTTTAAAATAGGACCACACGGGAAGCACAAGAATTTTTAAAATCCGTTCAACGAGTCTATAGTTCTGAGGTAACAAACATAAAAAAAAAATATACAGTCGAATTGAGAAACTCCTCCTTTTTTTGGACGTCGGTTAAAAATGAGAGAAGTAGCTTACCGGACGACTGCAAATCACCCTACCGGTGGATTGCAGCAATTGAAAACGTTCCCTTAGGCAAAGTGAAGCTTGAGGATTAAAATAATAATACATTAAAATCCTTTACCTGGTTAAACTTAATGCAATGCCAACGGTAAAAAATCAAAAAGTCTTATTGTGTACTTCCTCGATTTTTCGTCGTTAGAAAAAATTTAAAACATGAGTCAGTGAGCTGGCCATTAATATAGGGAATGGTTTTTCTAAAACAAGCGGACAAAACACTTAAAAATTATCTTATTCCTCGGGCAATTTAAAAGATAATAGTTCCAAATACGTGTGTCGCAGGAAAACCGTAAAAACATAATAACGTCATCGGCGTCAATTAATGAGATAAACCCTAGTAATCAAAAGGTCAACATCTGAAATGTTTGGTTGGGAACAACGCTGACTAAACTACTAAATGCTGAAAAATACTCATATCGTTGGGAAAAAAACATCCAAAATGACGAGTCGAATCGGATTGCAACATATTACATCATTGTTGAATATTCCATAAAAGGCCATTTTTCATTTTTTCATTTTCAAATTACTTTATTAACCATAAAAACAATAACAATAAAACTGGCCAAGTGCGAGTCGGACTCGCGCACGAAGGGTTCCGTACCAAAAAGGCCAAAAAAACCCCCTTGGGAGCCCCCCTTAAATATTAATGTTATTTTGTTTTTAGTATTTGTTGTTATTGCGGTAACAGAAATAAATAATTTGTGAAAATTTCAACTGTCTAGCTATCGCGGTTCTTGAGATACAGCCTGGTGACAGAGCGACGGACAGACGGACAGACGAACAGACGGAGGACGGCCAGACGGACAGACGGACAGACAGCGAAGTCTTAGTAATAGGGTCCCGTTTTTACCCTTTGGGTACGGAACCCTAAAAATGCACTTACCATAAGATACATAAACACACTAAAAATGAAGACACTTCATTAGGCTACTACTCGCATTTCAAAGCTTATAGAGAAATTATTATAATAACTATTAATGCATAAACGTAGTATATTTAACACATTGAGCGCCATGGGGGTCACCGGTGACCTCCAAACAATCAAATCTTAATTGTGTCTAGTACTTCGGCAGTTAAAGGCTTAAGGGTCTATACTCTATAGTGGCAAAAATATAAATTATTTTGTTAGATATAATTTTACTTGTTACATGTAGGTAGTTATCGAATAAATTGGACTATTTAACTGATCACTCGTCTACGTGTGAGAACATAGGTAAGCGAGCGACCATATAAAGGTAATATTGTTCGACCTATATTATTTTATTTGTTACTAGCGGTCCCGTTAACATTGCCCGCCATATACATTTTATTAAAGAATTGGCCGTCATCCTACTTAGGTTCGGGGAGATCTATTTCCCGTGGCCAAACATTATAATTATTAAAATAAAACCGGCCAAGTGCGATTCGGACTTACGCACTGAGGGTTCCGTACCAACTTTAACTAAATCAGGGGTCCACTTACTTCCACTTAGCCAAAATACAACAATATTTAATTGTCTGCAGAAAAAACTTTGTTTTTCATAGTATTTGTATGAAAGATCAAGTTATATTTCTCAAAAACTACTGGTTTGATCTCGTTCAAACTAATTTTTACTGAAAGTTTTTGTTAAGATCTACATTATGTATTTTTTTCAAAATTTTCACTTGCTTCGTTTAAAAGTTAGAGGGGGGGACACCCACTTTACTACTTTGGAATCATCTATCTTCCAAATCTTAGACTTTTGGAAAGAATGGTTCTAGAAACCTCTATGTCATTTCAAAATACCTATCCAAAGATACCCCATACGCATGGATTTGAGTAAAAACTTTGTTTTTTTAGTTTTATGCATGGGAAGCCGCCCCTAAATATCATTATTTTTTATTTTTTGCATGAGGATCGTAAAGGTCAACAGTTCCAACTGTTTAATGCTAATACTTTCAGAATAAAGTGGCTGTGTCATACGGACAGACAGACAGACAGACTTGACGAAACTGTAAGGGTTCCGTTTTTTGCCATTCGGCTACGGAACCCTAATAATGTGTTGACAGTGACATTGAAGACGTCAATACTCAAAATCAAATAATGTTCTGAGGCAATACGAAGTTCGCGGGGTAAGCTAGTAATGGAGAAAACAGTATCGTAGGAAATATAATTTTGATTAAAAAAATATATTTAAAAAAAATTTTAGTTTGATTTAGCCCCGCTACTCACCAGTCAGGTCTGCAGTTCCGTGTTGGGGAACAATAGAAGAGGTATAGGACAAGTTTTTTCAGCTTTCCTCAAATACCTACCCAAAAAGTCGTGCCAACCGTAATTCAACCGTAATACAGCGTAACTTTTTAGGCATTTAATGACTTGGTTTCATTTATTCTTATTTAATATGTTTCGAATTAATTTTTTTAAAGTATATATAGTTTATTTTAATGTGTATATTTTATTATGTATATATTTAATAATAAAGATTGATCGGCTATAATAAACATAATAATTTAAAATATACTTTTACATCGGCGAAGAATGTACCTACAACATATCACGGGACGGGATCCGCTTCCTAATGGTCTTCCCCGGGCAACGTCTCCGCAGTCTGTACCGGTCTGTGAAGTCGGCTGAGTGATCTCTCCAGCGCTGGTAGGCTCTGCAAGGGGCTTGGCTCGCGACCACCACCCTGCCGGAGTCCGACGCCAAACAGAACTCGCAGATGTGTTCCGTCGTTGTGAGGGATTCCCAGAGAGCTTCTGTAAGCTCACTCCCTCGTAGCCCTCCTCTCTACTTTAGGATTCAGTGTGAAGTCAAGAGCGAGCTCATCATAAATAAAAAAAAATGAAAGCATTAATTTTGTCGTTAAAATTGATTTAAATATATTGTTTAAGGAATTTAAATTACGATTATTTATTTTATATAATTTTGACATGAAAATGTGGTTTTGATAATGTTTATTTTTCAAGTGTATTTATTTACTATGGGACTACGTTCGACTACTTTTCTCCAAGCTAATTTTATTAAACAATTATGCTAAATGGATGACAGTAAGTCGATGTTATATGAAAACACTGTACTTTCTTTTAAACAAATTAACTATATTTTAATGGGAATAGTTATTTATTATACAAGAGTGCAAAGTTGCTTTTTCGTGCTCAATTTTGATGACCGATCAAGCGAAGGATTCTAAAATTACAATCCTGAACGTTACCGACAGAATCCAACGAGCACGAGGTAAAAAATCTTAGCACTCGAGTGCAACACGTAACTTTTCATCCCACCACAGCGAGAAAATGACTAAAAGCACAAAACATTTACAATATATTTGCGCATTATTTACAGTTTCATTCTGTTTCATTCGATTCTGTTGGCGTCAAATACTTCTTTGTCGCTCACTCATTTGTTTCCAAGTTTCTTGTTGTCAACCTACGGTTTTAACAATATGACGTAAAAAGAAAATAGTGTGAGAAAAGGAAATTAAAAAAATACACCAAGGAGGTTCCAAGTCAGAGCTTTTAACAAATTACAAAAAGTTGTATGATCAATTAGTACCATGGAGGTAGACGTAAGTAGATAGGTTTAATCCTACGTTTATGGTTTAATTATGTTTAGAATTTACAAACTTAGTTCACACAATGTTCTTAATTCAATTTATTTTATCCTGTAGTGGATAAAACGGCATTTGCACTCAGATATAGAAGAGCAAAAATACTCTTTCCGAGATGAGGGGAATGAAAAAGTATTTAATCATGTTTGTTTTATAGAAGCCCTGTAAAAGTTGACTTCACAAACTTTTACAGTTGCTACAACTGTTGTAGCTCCGCGTAGCCTTACTTGACCTGGACCAGCGTGGAAGCCAGCAAAAAGTCGCATTACAAATATATATTTATATTTATTTCTAAACGTATCTAATGCATCAATTATAATTCATTTATACATATTTTAAAATTTGTTTGCAGCATGTTATCACTGAAAATTATATCAGTAACAAATGATTATAAACAATCGTACATTCCGGTTACAGAACCTAAAAAACAGACCATTGAAATGATTCAATGGTCTGTGTGATGTCACAGTAGATAACAGACCCAAACAAAAAATACCCACCGAGATAGCCGCTTCGGTTTAACCCTATTATCTTTGGCTGCGTCACTGGTTCTTTACACTTGAGTCAATCCTTCACTATTTAACAGTTAGCAAGAGATAAAACTTTCAGTCTACTCCGACACGCTGTGAAGACATCTCGCACGATGTTCCGCCTTGTAACACTACTCGTGGCCATCCAGGCGATTGCGGCCCACCACCACGGCTACTCGTACTACAGGACGTACTCCGACACGAGCGACGTGGACTTCCACAACCTGTCCTGGTCAGTCATCAACGCGGACAGACGAGCGCAGAGAGTGTGCGACGCGCTGTCGCCTCACAGCACGGAGACATACCACTCCGACCACTACGAGATATCAGTCTCGCTGCCGACCTTCGCTCAGGAGCAGATCAGTGTGAAGCTCAAGCACCGGGTCCTCTTCATACAAGCGCTCAAGTATCCCGAGAACATCTTTTCCGAGATAAGAATTGTTCCTGACTTCGCGAAAGGCAATGCTGCGACTTGGACATTCGAAAACAGCGTGTTGAAGATCTATATCCCGTATGCAATAACACTCGGCGCTGAAGTGGTGAAGGGTTGCAGCAGCACCATCGATGAGTCGGTGCTGTTAATACCTATGGGTCAGCCTTAAACTAATTAATTATCTTGAGTTTAATGTGAGCTATTATTATTTATAATTCTAACATCTCTTGAACTATTGTTAAGAGTTGTGCGTGTGACATTTTTATTAAAATCATTAAAAATTGAAGTTGATCTATTATTTAAAGATATTTTTAAGGATTGCTATGTTTCACAATTAGTTTGTAACTAGAAGACTGCACTAAAGAAAAATATAGTTTCCTTTACTTCCATGTAGGTCTTCTGTTTCACTTACTCAAATAAATTTTTCGTGTGAAGACTTTATGACGTGATTTGTTTACTTATTTGTACAGCTTCGTACAAACACAACCAAATAGCCAAACAGCTTTTCTGTAGTGACTGTATATATTATTAATTACTTAATCTATACAGTTTATCTGTGATTCCTAAACTAGGTTAGGTCTGATTCTTAAGAATCACGCTGAATCTATTCAATATACAAAATGTAATTAAATTTGGAAAAGTAGTTTCTATCATTACAATTAAATTGACATATCTTATATATTAAACTTAAGCTAAAAAAAATTAAGAAATTAAAAATTATACTTATTATGGTTGCTATGGTGCTCGTGTGTGTGTGTATATGTGCTTGTACGTGTGCTACTTATTTGTTATCAAGAAATAATAAAATTATCTATAATTAGCTGATCATGCTGAAGTATTAATTAGCTGGCCGTATTAGGGGCAGAACCGACAACAGCTGGGGTAAACAAGTTCTTGGTAGTAGGACGCCCTCAGGCCAGGTAGAGTGATAATTTGCGCAAGATGGCTGGCAGGAGCTGAATGCGAGCAAGTGGAGAGGCCTATGTCCAGCAGTGGACTGCGAGAGGTTGATGATGAATAGAATTAACTCATTTCTTTAGAAAATTTTAAGGGGGATGAAGGTTTGCAAGAGTAATCAAAATTTTCCTAATTCGTAATCATCATCCGACTCCGATCATCGAATTGACGACCATTTGGATCAGCGGTAGTAAACACTGCTTCTGAGCCATGGGTCGCGGGTTCGATCCCCGCACAGTACAAATATTTGTGTGCATGAACATGTCTGTTTGCACTGGTCTGGGTGTTTTCTATGTATTATAAGTAATCATTTACAAAAAAAAAAAGTATATAAGTAAGTTTATCGGTTGTCTAGTACCCCATACGACAGGGTACATAATAGTAGCTTAATTTGGGACTAGATGGCTCTGTGTGGCCCAGTGAGGCATGTCTGAAATATTATTTATTATTATTTATTTATTAGTCTTTATTAGTCCACGGCTCAACACAGGCTGCGCCCAAAGGGGCGGTGGGGTCTACCTCCTAGTGGTCCATTCTGGGCAGCGGCATCTTTGGTTTTCTAACCAATGATGACGGCTAACAGATCCCTCTGCTACCATGCTACCACCCTCCTGCCGGAGTCCAGCGCCAAACATTTTTTTTGTGTTCCACTGGTGTGTGGGAACCAGCCACTTTCTGGGTAAGCTCGCTCCATCTTAGGCTTCTTCTTAAACGTAGAGTTAAGTATGTAGTCAAGAGCAAGCCCATTGATTATAAATAAAAAAAATAAGGGGCATTTTAGCCATTATCGCCACACTTAACTGGCAGGTTGGTTATCGGCCAACAGTGGAGGGAGGACACAGCTCCCATTTTTATATCGGTACATCTTTAGTCGCTTCTTACGACACCCGTAGCATGATAGGTTACGGTTTATAATGGAAGACGCCGAACCGTTTAATACCATGTCAAAGTAGCAATTCGTCCATACCCCTTAAAAATATATTGCAAACCAACAAACTTGTTTCTTTGACAATGCATTAAATTTTTCAGCGACTTATGATGGCAACTGTGCTATTCTACCTTTGTGCTGGAAACACACGGCACGACAAACCATTATTTAGTACCTAACATATCATAACCGTAGCATAATTTACCCACTCAAACAACTACGATGCTACGAGTTTGAATGCTACGATGCTTCGATCAAGGTGCTACGAGACTACACTACGAACGTAATTTAGTTAGACAATAACTAATTACAGAGTGGCATTTAAAATCAATGCATTTTGAAATTGTTTCCAATGTCTGCAAGTAAAGCAACAGCACGTCAACCTACCACAAAACGTCAAAGTTTCTAAATTGATATTGATCTCTACTTGTTGGACTTAAGGTTGAAAACTGATCCAATGACCTTTAACTTTTTGTGTAGGTTGACCTGCCGTTGTGTGTGCATGTTTAAAATTAAAACCATTTTAGCGTCCTGGCTTCTTTCACTCACTTAGAAGCAAACTTAATGTACTCAATCAGCAGATTGGCTGCGATATGGAGTGTTCGTGTGGGGCCACAGTACAGGTGCTAATTGTCTGTTCATTTTGCAAAAAAAAAATGTATACGCATCTTTTTTAATCTACAGCCCAGAGACTCTTGTAAACCGTTCTTCAAAAGTAAGAAAATCTTGACTCTGCCATGTATCTACATATTAAAAACCGCAATGTTCGTAAGGAAACATATACATCTCTTCAGTGGCGGCGCAAGGCCTAAACTTAACGTGGGCAATGTACATTCCGCGAGGCCCTCTGATAATATGGGCAAGCACTTTGCGAGGCTCTCTGATGTATAATTAATTAATTTTATGACATAGTTTATCAGAAACATCTATTTTTCATTCATATTTAAGCCAAAGAGTGAAGTATCTTTAAGTATAAGGAATAAAAATGTATTTATTATGTACTTTTAGGCTTTCCATACTTTTTCATATCTGTAAAGCGCAAGGCCCCGTGCACCGCGAGGCCTTGGGCGGAGGCCCACACGGCCCACACCTTACGCCACCTCTGCATCTCTTTAGATTCGTCAAGAGTGACCGTCGTAACACTAAGTTAATTTTGCCAACACCTAGAATAGAAATGTTCAGAGATAGCCCACTTTATAGAAGTGTTCTGATTTATAATAAGCTTCCAGATTCCCTAAAACTACTAGACTCAGACAAAACCTTTCAAGGCAAACTAATAAAGCTATTAATTAGAAAGAGTTACAATAAGGCAGAAGAATTTTTGATAGACAAATTAAAATAACTTTGTATTTCTATGATATTCCTACATTGCTGTACCCTAATATGTAGGCTATCAATTCGTATAAATTTTTGTAATAAAAATTATTGCTCTACTGGCATTATCCAGGGAACTACGTTTGTATGGAAACCGGCCCTTGTGTTTCCTCCTAAAGTAACGGTCTATAATCATCCTACTCCAGGGCAAAGGCCTCCATCATTGAATACAAGTTACCACAGAAATGTTAGGTAGGTACTATCACCACGCTTGCCACTACTAATTAAACTGTCTAAATTATTAAACGATTTCCTCATTCCGGATTCTGTCATGAATGGAATATTTTCTTTTTATTAATAAACGTAAATTGCGGTAGAAAAGTCATTTTTGTTTTATTCCTTTTACTAAAAAGAATTTCAATACAACTGGCTAATTTTTTCATAAATTTTCAAACATATTATATAATGTTTCGAACAGTATTTTAAAAGTTCTGTAGTTTGGAATCCCCACTATGATGTGTATACCAAAAAGCTTGAGTGCGTTCAAAAAAGATTTTTATGGCATCTGTCATTTGGCCTAAATTTAGCACAAAAACTACCGCACTATGAGGACAGATTGCGTTACTTTAAACTTAATTCCCTCAAAGATCGCCGAACTATGCTCGACAATGTATTTTTATACAAACTTGTTAATGGTCTATTAGATTGTCCCGATTTGCATTTAAGAATTAATTTGAAAGTCCCTATTAAACTACCGCGTTTATCAAGATAAAATCTGTTTACAACTAAGAGCTCTAAATCAAAATTAGGATCATTTTCTCCGTTAAATAGAATGTTTCGTCAGTACAATTCATTGTCTGAATCCACCAATCGTACTGTCGATATCTATTTTAACTCTATTAATATATTCAGGTCTAAATGTATTGTCAAACTTACTTAGCAAAAATAGGTTTGGGTACGGAAGTTTATGCTTTTTTGTCTCTTTTAAATTTTAATTTCGTTTAGTTTTAAAGTAATCCGTTGATTTTGTTACTTTTGTTATTATATTTTTTTTTCTTAGTATTGCTGTTATAATATATCTTTAGAGCAAGCCGTTGTTACCTTTAATTAAGTTTACATTGAGCATGCAGTCAAATTGGCAACATATTTATCTCATACTTTTTTTGATGTAACCTTGTTGGTGGTCTGAATAAATAAAAATAAAAATAAAAATAAAGTTATCCGATTATCAATAACGCCCCGTTGGTCTAGTGGTTTAAATTCCGGGCCAAGATCTCGGACCAAGGTTCGAATCCCGGGTCGGGCAACAAAAAGTTTCGAGTTTTCGAACGTTGCTCAGGTTTGTGATCACCAATCCACATTTGGCAAGCGTGGTTATTATGCTAGTGCACCTATCATTGCTGTGGTAACTTGAATTCAATGATGGAGGCCTTTTCCCTGCAGTGGGATGATTATAGGCTGTTACGTTACTTCCCAATAGCTATAATAATAAAGTATAATAAGCCTAAAAAAATCTGCAATATTTCCAAAGAAATCTAAGGTTCAGTTTCTAGTTGAGCATTCAGCGCAATAATTTTTTATAAAGTTTTGAAAATAATGCTCACAACTGTTAAGTTGTTAACAAATATCAAGTTATAAACAAATATATAATAAATATTTTCAAAATACATTCTAGAAAATTTTCATACCTGACTCACGACTTAGGTGCTATCCCAATAGAGTTATTATAATGTGTATGAAAGGTTTTTAGCATTAGGTATGAAATTTTGAAATAAAAATCCACGTATTAGTAATAGTAATAAAAACGTATGTGCTTGCTCATTAGTAATATTTATTAGGCATATCAAATCTTAAAAATAAATAACATATTTTAAAGTGAAGTAATATATCATTTATACATATAGTTATGTCATCTTACACGGGTGATAGTAAAGTTTTTAAGTAGGTTCGTACAAAGTATAATTCATACATTAAGTTTTAATATTTAAACCCTAGGCACAGTTATGATACCGTCTGTGATGTAAGGGTTGCACCAGTTGTTGATGGTGGTCAGCGTGGGAAACACGACTTCGAGGAGGCCGTCATTAAAGGTGAATGTCGCCTGGCGAGCGTTGGCCATCGCCGGCAGCTCGTTCAGCTGGTCGTAGCGCGCGGCGGAGCCCGCTCTGCGCGCGGTGATGTGCACGACCCTGTGCCTGACCTGCACGCTGACGTCGGTCGCGCTGAACCCCTCCAGCGGCGCCCGCAGCACGTAGCGGTCCGCGGCGACCAGCTCCTTGCAGCCGCCGTTCGAGTTCGCCGCGCACAGCTGCTGGCTGGTTCTGTCGGTCGCTATCACGGTGTTGGCGACGTCTTCGAAGGTGTGCAGGTGGCGCTCGGCGAGGTGCTGGATCCTGTTCAGGTAGTCGTCGTGGTCGTGGTGGTCATGATGATCGTCGTCGTGGTCGTGGTGGTCATGATGATCGTGGTCGTGGTTGTGGTGGTCGTGATGATCGCGGTAGGGGTCGTGGTCGTGGTGGCGCTGCTGGCTGAATGCGGCCAGGCTCAAGATTAGAAGTACAACTCGATACATGACGAGAGTGAAGCGTGTGTCGATCAGTAAAGCGATGGACTGAGAATGGCACCAACAGTACTTGCGCTCGCCTTTAAGTAGGATACTGATAACCTTTAGTTTTAGTACATGATATCACGAATGACAAATCAGGGTGATTAAACTGTCACGCGGGTTCCCTCGCGCACCCGGGATTGCCCATTCATGTGTATGATATTCTACGTAATGTTTCATAGATAACAGTGGCAAATCCTCTTTTGATAATTAGTTGTTTTCAATAATTGAGAAGTACCTAATAGGTTTCATATACCAACTTACACAAGATCAATTTACAAAAATATAAAAAAGACATAAAAGCATTTGACACTGAATTGGCTCGTTCATTAAATATTGGAGCAACTAATTGATGCCGGTGTTACAACTGATATCAGGACTAAGGAGAAAAAAAGAATCATACAAATAATTAAAAAAAATATGATATCAAATTTCTGACTTCACTATACTATTTAAATGAATATGTTAACAAAGTCTAACTTTTATATTGTCACCTGCCTAACCAACCTAATGCAAATCCATTCTTCCGTAAATGTCTTAAAGATGAATGCAACTCCTTACTTTACACCTTAGAAACCACACCCAATTATTCAGTGAGTGCTTATTTAGTGTGGACGTATCTCTGTCACTGTTATGTATGTTATTAGTTTTTTTGTTTACAACAGTGATAATATGCTAATAATGAAAAAAAATTATAGTGTCAGGTAGCCATCCATGGCATAGTCAACAGTTATCAGAAAACAGCGCTTAGCTCGCGACCTCTCATAAATTATATGCAGTTATTTTACATTCCCGTTGGTCTAATTTTTTTCCGTTAGCCATTAGTAACTTTTATTTGAAAAAGAATAAATATTATTTCACGCTTTTCTAAATTATTATAGATAAATTATTATGAAAAAAGATTTTATTTCTGTTATTTCTGAAAGCTTTCAACCCAAATTTTCTACCCATTTGGGTGTTTTTTTTTTCTCAAACTTAAATAAGAGAAACTATAAGGTATATTATCAAACTCAAAATACAATACAATACGCTTTTAATGCACAAAAACAAGATACAAATAAAAAGAATAGTATCAAAACAGAAAATTGGAATAATAAGGCGGTCTTACCGCTGAATAGCGATCTCTACCAGACAATTTTAGGGTAGAGGAAAACTAATATGAAGAATAGGGGTAGCGCAGTGCAAGAATAAAGACATTATTGCGACACTACTTATACCCAATACACAAATATATATAAAAAAAATGTACTTTACCTACTTTAATTATAAATAAATAAATAAATAAAATACAACTACCTATCTACGCAAACCCGAACCGATACACAACATCAGCGTGACACCAGGAATATTGACTTGACTCTATTCTTAAAGATTAAAAGGGACTCTGATTCTCTAACAGCAAGGGGTAAAGAGTTCCAAAGACGAACAGACTGAATAGTGAAAGATTGTGAATAGATCAGTGAATAAATAAAAAATTGAACCGACTTCAAAAAAAAAGAGCAAAATAACACAAGAACAATGTTTTATTTTAAAACCTATTTACGTACTTACAATATAGCCAAATAGAATGGGAGTATGAATCACTACTGAATTGATTGCCGCTCGCTAACATAGCTATTTTTGTTTAAATTCCACATTTGATTTGTTTCGTTTGTAGTATTATTTTTGTATTTTTGGGCTCGGCACCGACTTCAATCTGTTTAGTTGTTAGTAGTTTAAATAATATTTTAAAATAAAACATTGTTCTTGTGTTTTTTGTACTTTTTTTTTTTAAGTCGGTTCAATTTTTTATTTAAAAATAATTTAGTTTTCTCTTTTTAGTGTTTAATAAATTACACAATTATTAATCCTCTGTTCGCCGGTAACAGTGACCTACATAAAATAGTGATGACGACTTCTAGATAAAAATGTATGAATTGTTTGAGAAACTCCCTCCCTTATCGCTATAAAATCTTAAGAATCATTATCTAACGCCTAACTGCTCAGGAGTTTGACCTTCCATCATCAGCTCGCGTGAATAACCCGAAGAAAGACAACTATATGACTATACGCGCCTATAATATTTAAAGAATAATCCTCCAACTCCTAACCGTTAAGGAGTTGTACCTTCCATCATCAAGGAGTTTGACCTTCCATCATCATCTCACTCGAATTACCTGAAGGAAGACAACTATCTGACTATACGCGCCTATGATATTTAAAGAATAGTCCTCCTACTCCTTATCGTTATGGAGTTGTACCTTCCATCATCAGCTCATCAACATAAAATGATAGGTACCAGACGCAAATACTGAAAAACCTTAAGAAAGATATGCAAAAACGTAATTCGTGCTTATATAATTTGAGGGTTTCCGTCGATTTATCCATATTCCACCATCAGATCATTACTTCGTTAAAATGGGACCACATGGGAAGCACAAGAAATCCGTCGAACCAGTCCAAAGTTCTGAGGTAACAAACATAAAAAAAAATATATACAGTCGAATTGAGAACCTCCTCCTTTTTTTGGAAGTCGTTTAAAAATGAGAGAAGTAGCTTACCGGACGACTGCAAATCACCCTACCGGTGGATTGCAGCAATTGAAAACGTTCCTTGAGGTAAAGTGAAGCTTGAGGATTAAAATCCTTTACCTGGTAAAACTTAATGCAATGCCAACGGTAAAAAATAAAAAAAAAACTTATTGTGATCTTCCTCGATTTTTCGTCGGTAGAAAAAATTTGAAACATGAGTCAGTGAGCTGGCCATTAATATAGGGAATGGTTTTTCTAAAACAAGCGGACAAAACACTTCAAAATTATCTTATTCCTCGGGCAATTTAAAAGATAATAGTTCCAAATACGTGTGTCGCAGGAAAACCGTAAAAACATAATAACGTCATCGGCCATTGATGAGATAAACCCTAGTAATCAAAAGGTTAACATCTGAAATGTTTGGTTGGGAACAACGCTGACTAAACTACTAAATGCTGAAAAATACTCATATCGTTGGGAAAAAACATCCAAAATGACGAGTCGAATCGGATTGCAATATACGAGTATTACATCATTGTTGAGTATTCCATATAAAGGTCATTTTTCATTTTTTTCATTTTCAAATTACTTTATTTACCATAAAAACAATAACAATAAAACTGTCCAAGTGCGAGTCGGACTCGCGCACGAAGGGTTCCGTACCAAAAAGGCCAAAAAAAAAAGGTTTGTTGTATGGGAGCCCCCCTTAAATATTAATTTTATTTTGTTTTTAGTATTTGTTGTTAATGCGGTAACAGAAATAAATAATTTGTGAAAATTTCAACTGTCTAGCTATCGCGGTTCTTGAGATACAGCCTGGTGACAGAGCGACGGACAGACGGACAGACGAACAGACGAACAGACGGACAGACGGCCAGACGGACAGACAGCGAAGTCTTAGTAATGGGGTCCCGTTTTTACCCTTTGGGTACGGAACCCTAAAAATGCACTTACCATAAGATACATAAACACACTAAAAATAAAGACACTTTATTAGGCTATTACTCGCCTTTCAAAGCTTATAAAGAAATTATTATAATAATTACTATTAATGCATAAACGTAGCGTATTTAACACATTGAGCGCCATGGGGGTCACCGGTGACCTCCAAACAATTGAATCTTAATTATTATTGTGTCTAGTACTTCGGCAGTTAAAAGCTTAAGGGTCTATACTCTATAGTGGCAAAAATATAAATTATTTTGTTAGATATAATTTTACTTTTTACATGTAGGTAGTTATCGAATAAATTGGACTATTTAACTGATCACTCGTCTACGTGTGAGAACATAGGTAAGCGAGCGACCATATAAAGGTAATATTGTTCGACCTATATTATTTTATTTGTTTCTAGCTGTCCCGTTAACATTGCCCGCCATATACATTTTATTAAAGAATTGGCCGTCATCCTACTTAGGTTCGGGGAGACCTATTTCCCATGGCTAAACATTATAATTATTAAAATAAAACCGGCCAAGTGCGAGTCGGACTCACGCACTGAGGGTTCCGTACCAACTTTAACTAAATTAGGGGTCCACTTACTTCCACTTTGCCAAAATACCACAATATTTAATTGTCTGCAGAAATAACTTTGTTTTTCATAGTATTTGTATGAAGGACCAAGTTATATTTCTCAAAAACTACTAGTTCGATCTCGTTCAAACTAATTTTTAGTGATAGTATTTGTTAAGATCTACATTATGTATTTTTTTCAAAATTTTCACTTGCTTCGTTTAAAAGTTAGAGGGGGGGACCCATTTTACTACTTTGGAAGCGTCTATCTTAGATAGTAGAAAGTAGAAGATAGACGCTTCCAAAGTAGTAAAATTGGTCCCCCCATTTTACTTTCTGGAAGCGTTTATCTTCCAAATCTTAGACTTTTGGAAAGAATGGTTCTAGAAACCTCTATGTCATTTCAAAATACCTATCCAAAGATACCCTATACGCATGGGTTTGAGTAAAAACTTTGTTTTTTTAGTTTTATGCATGGGAAGCTGCCCCTAAATATCATTATTTTTTAGTTTTTGCATGAAAATCGTAAAGCGGTCAACAGTTCTAACTGTGTAGTGCTAATACTTTCAGAATAAAGTGGCTGTGACGTACGGACGGACAGACAGACAGACAGACTTGACGAAATTATAAGGGTCCCGTTTTTTGCCATTCAGTTACGGAACCCTAAAAATGTGTTGACAATGACATTGAAGACGTCAATACCCAAAATCAAATATTATTCTGAGGCGATGCAAAGTTCGCGGAGTAAACTAGTAATAGAGAAAATCAGAAAAACAGTATCGTAGAAAATATATTTTTTGATAAAAAAAAATATATTTTTAAAAATTTGTAGTTTGATTTAGCCCCGCTACTCACCAGCCAGGTCTGCAGTTCCGTGTTGGGGAATAAAAGGAGAGGTATAGGACAAGTTTTCAGCTTGCCTCAAATACCTACCCAAAAATTCGTGCCAGCTCTCGGACTAAAAGGAGAAAAGACCAAGAAAACTTATCTTTGGTGGTGATAATGTTTTTCTTTTCTTTTTTGAAGCCTAAGTAACAGATGTCACGTCTAATGTTTTTTTATATGTTGATTTTGTGCATCATGATTATCGATATAATGATAGTCTAAGATCCCACCATACAACGACCTTCACCGAGCTGGTTATTGGATGAAAAGTATTTTCTATTCATTTAAATATGCCATTATATATATATATTACAAATGGGTTGCCTATAAAAATCAGTCCAGAGTATGATTAATTAATTTAATTTTTTATTTTTGTATTTTTAAACTTTTCACTGGTTTGGTTAATAGACAAATTCCATACCAATTGAAAGTATGAAGCCCATAGAATATGCAAACGTTAGGTTGATATAAACAGGTAAATCGATACTAGTAACTTGCACCGATCTGGTTAATTAAATAAAGTTAAATGCAAATAAATATTATTTAATTATGAACACGGTGGTATAGGGTTGAATGCGAAAAAGCAGATCTAAAATTCAATTGTCAAATTTTAAAAATTCTACTCTGGACTGAAATTTTGCAATATATTTATTGGCATATTTAATTGCATATAAAATACTTTTCATCCAATAACCAGCTCGGCGAGGTCGTTGTATGGTGGGATCTTATACTATGAGACTTTTAACAAAAATGACACCTAAGACTGTTCTCGATTGCAAGATTGACGTTGACCCGGTCAAATTATGTCGGCATGCAATAGTATGGATATTTATGTCATGTTGTTTCTTTTCGATTGATATAGGTTGTACATTTGATATAGGTTGTAAAGGCAAGGTTGTCAAATGGGTGCAGATTTAGTTTAGTTAGGACACTGTGTATCCAGTTTTTTTAAATTACATTCCTATTCATGATTTTATTCGTTTATTTATTCATTAATAAGAATGATCCTTGGTAAAGTCCTCTTACTGAGATCCGTGCCAATTTAGAAAAGTTTGTATTGCTAGTTCTGCGTCGATCAACCGGAAATGAAACCTGATACTCGGATATTAAAATTTTGTTGTTCAAATCTGGTTTTGAGTAGACAACCGGAAATTGAACCCGGGATAAGGATTTCATGTTTTAAGTCAGCTGTAAACGCACCCTTTTATTAAGTTATTAAATTTTGGGTGGTCCTATAATACCGCAATACAAATATGTTAAGTTCTGATTTAATACTATCACAATTTGTACCAATTTTGTGCAAACTCGTTATGTGTTCGATTTTGAAACTGTTCTCGAAGCAAATAAATTACTGGTATAATTTGAAAATATAATTCCTCGATGGCTTGGTAGCTTAATTGGGTAAAATTGTGGGTTCATGTGCCACCTAAGGCAGTCGAAATATTTATTCAAAGAATTGTATTTTTATTACGAGTAGGCATATCCAAGTTCATAATCTCTTGTGTTATGATACTATTTAACAAAATAGTCCAAACTAAATATCTGCGTACAAAACCCAATTATGCGATAGCAGAATCATAATAATTAATGAGTAATAAAGCAAAAACCAAAACAGACGAAAATAATATATCGTGTGTAAAACCCTTTTATTTGACCGCCTCTTATCATCACTACACCTCATTTAAAAGGCTCACGACTTCACTGCGCTGTCAGTTCTTCACGTAGCTTGCTAAAGTCAACACACACGATGTTCCGCCTTGTAACACTACTCGTGGCCATCCAGGCGATTGCGGCTCACCACCACGGCTACCCTTACTACGGGATGTACCCGTACACGAGCGACGTGGACTTCCACAAACTGTCCTGGGCAGTCATCAACGCGGACAGACGAGCGCAGAGAGTGTGCGACGCGCTGTCGCTTCACAGCACGGAGACATACCACTCCGACCACTACGAGATATCAGTCTCGCTGCCGACCTTCGCTCAGGACCAGATCAGTGTGAAGCTCAAGCACCGGGTCCTCTTCATACAAGCGCTCAAGTATCCCGAGAACATCTTTTCCGAGATAAGAATTGTTCCTGACTTCGCGAAAGGCAATGCTGCGACTTGGACATTCGAAAACAGCGTGTTGAAGATCAATATCCCGTATGCAATAACACTCGGCACTGAAGTGGTGAAGGGTTGCAGCAGCACCATCGATGAATCGGTCGTGACGATACCTATGGGCGAACCTTAAGCATTATCTGCACCGTGTCAGAGTCTGGTACTTGGTGACAAGGCAATAATGTCGCCGTGATTGTTGTAACATTTCTTTAAAATTAAGATATAATTAGCTTAATTCCATTTGTAATTATTAAGGATTTAACCTTCTCTTGTTACTGATATGCATGTGATATTTGCGATTAAAACACTAACAAACTTATTAAATTATTTCAATTATTAATGCTTAGTGTTTTTAATTAATAGTATTTAGTTATATGTAAATCTTCTATTTGCTATCAAGTACCTACTCTTCGAGATGTTGTGTTTTTTGGTTGATGTTATTAGTTATTTCGCGTACATTCATCTAACTTGTGGCCCAATGAGGTGGGTTGTTTATATATTTTTTGGGATTGCAATTATTGTCATGAGTTTTTCATTTTCTTCAAATTTTTTTACAGGCGTTCAGTATCCTATTTGGAGCCCATTTTTGAAGTGAAATCTAAATCAAGTTTTCACCTGAAAATGTTTTTCGCAACATAGTTTTCAATTTTTACGGTCCTAAGCCTGTTTAGGTATGAAGGGAAAATAAATAACTTATGAATAGTATCGTAATGAATGAATGAGATGCGCATCGCGTAAAAAAAGTGTTGCTATGAGGCTGTATCAAAAATTTCTGATTTTTGGCGGACATTTTTTAAGTGCGTTATCTTGTCATTTTTGTACTGGGCTATACCAAAAGTAAAAATATGTCATTTGTTTTTTGTCTCGTAGATTGCTATATTAAAATTTGGAAGGTGGTTAAAATTTTATCCTGTATACAGTATGACATTTTAATCACCATCCAAATTGTAATACAACAATACACAAGACAAAAAACAATTGACGTTTTTAGGGTTCCGTAGCCGAATGGCAAAAAACGGAACCCTTATAGTGACGTCAAGACAGTCTGCCTGTTAGTCCGTCCGTATACATTTTTTTTTATTCAAACCTATGCGTATAGGGTATCTTTTATAGATCTTAAAATGACATTGAGGTTTCTAAAACCATTTTTTCCAAAAGTCTAACATTTGGAAGATAGCCGCTTCCAAATTGGTAAAATGTAACTAACTTTTAAACTAAGCAAGTGAAAATTTTGAACAAAGTAAGTAATGTAGATTTTAACAAATACTTTCAATTAAAATTGGTTTGAACGAGATCAAACTGGTAGTTTTTGAGAAATAGCACATTATTACCGCCGCAAATAATAGGGGTTAAAGTACTGAAAATCAAAATTGTTTATTTTTAAATTTTTAATAAATTTATTTAAACCAAATAGTTACCATTATTATCTATACATTGCTGCCATCTAATAAGAAGGTCATTTATGCCTTTGTGATAGAACTCTGAGGATCTAGACTGCACGAACTGTGTGAAAGCATTTTGTACTGCCTCCTGGGAAGAAAACTTCTTGTCACGTAGATAATTGTCCAAATCACGAAAAAAATGGTAGTCCGTTGGAGCAAGGTCTGGCGAATACGGAGGATGTCGAATGGTTTCTAATTGCAGTTCCTGAAGGGTCAAAACGGTTTCTCGTGCTGTATGAGGTCTCGCGTTGTCATGGAGCAATAATGGTGAAGATCGATTCATGAGTCGGGGCTGTTTTACTGCTAGTTTTGCCAACATTGTCGACTAGTCGACAATAGACATCTGCCGTTATTGATTGACCAGATCGGAGAAAAATATAGTGAATAACACCATGCTGAGACCACCAAACAGTTAACATTACCTTTTTTTTGGTAAGTTTTGCTTTAGGACACTGTTGTGGCGTTTGACCTGGGGTCAGCCATTGCATTTTTCTTTTACGGCTATCATAAAGAATCCACTTTTCATCACATGTCACAATTCGATTTAATATTCCTTCATTTCTGTACCGATTCAACAAGGCAACACAAGTTTCAACACGCGTTTTTTTCTGAACATCAGTCAAATCATGAGGCACCCATTTTTCGTATTTTTTTTATTTTATTGATTTGACGCAAATGAGTCAATATTGTGGGTAAGGTTACGTTAAACCATGCCGCTAATTCCTGGGTAGTTTGACTAGGATCGGCTTCCACCATCTCTCTTAATTCATCGTTAATCACCTGTGTGGGCGGTCTTCCTCGTGGCTCGTTCTTCAAGTCGAAGTTTCCATCACGAAAGCGTTTAAACCAAAATCGCATGGTGCGTTCATTAGCAGATCCCTCTCCAAACGCAACATTGATATTGCGGGCTGTTTCCGCCGCGTTACTTCCGCGTTGGAACTCGTATTCAAAAATCACTCGAATTTTCGCAGTATCCATCTTTCTTATCTAAGTTAAATAACAAAAACAATTGAAAGTCGATATTTAAATGTTTCACATTTTTTTAAAGAAGAACATCATAGAAACCATGTGAAAAAGGTTTCATTCGAAATCCTCAAACGATGAAGATTCTATGTCAATTTAAAGAACCTATTACAATAAAACGGCAATTTCATATTTTAACCCCTATATACGTAACTTTGTCCTTCATACAAACACTATGAAAAACATAATTTGGTATTTTGGCTAAGTGGAAGTAAATGGACCATAATTCAATTAAAGTTGGTACGGAAAACTCAGTGCGCGAGTCCGGCTAGCACTTGGCCGGTTTTTTTACTTTTGGTATAGCACAGTACAAAAATGACATGTTATAGCATTTAGAAAAAACCGCCAAAAAACTTAAATTTTTGATACGGCCTCATCGCAACACACTTTTTACGCGATGTGAATCTCATTCATTCATTACGATCGTAGTTGATTTTCCCTTCATACCTTCACAGGTTGGTTTGATACTCAAAGCTTCCGGGCTTATCTTATAGGACCTAAAAATTTAAAACTATGCTGCGAATAATATTTTCGGGTGAAAACTTGACCACCTTTTTCAAATGGGCTCTATATACGAAATTTAACACTTATACAAAATTTTGACGATGATGATAAAGTCATCTAGGTACACAATTAATATTATAAAGAGGAAAGATTTGTGTTTGTATAAGTTTGTAATGAATAAACTCAAAAACCACTGCACCGATTTTGATGAAATTTTGTACGATGGTCGATTAGACCCTGAAGAAAGACCTGGTAGATAGACTACCTTTTAACCGACTTTAAAAAAGGGGGATGATGTTATTTCGTCATATTTCCTGATTACTCGAAGACACCTGTGGCGACCTCTAACTCGCACGCCACAAACAGGAGTTCGATCAGTTCCAACGACAAACAACAGATGGCGCTGTTACACCACACCATACAATTCGCCATATGTTCATACTATCCTGCATCGCAGGTTCACCTACTTAGAAGTTAGGAGTCATAAAATAGTTCTTTAAGTGTCTTAAGATTTTCAGTTGATTACGTCAGTGCTCTTATACAAAAAGTGCACCAAAAATAGCATGCAAAAAGTAAAAATAGGAACTACCTAAAAAAAACAAAAATTATCACTAGAGGTAGACCCTGCCGGTTATCACTAGGGGTACACCAGCTGATGAAATAAATGACTGCTTGAAAGCGTTTGACTGACTAATAATGCGAGTTCTACTACACAATGATTCTCAAGCAGGCCGGCTGCTCTCATAAAATATATAACATTATACCTACTGTCTTAGAATAATTCTCGACCTTAGAAGCATTTTGTCTGATGTGTGTTTTGCTAGGTTTTCAGGAGAGCAAAAATAAAATTCTCACATTAATCGCCTCATAATTGTTTATTTAAAACCCACAGAGTTATAGTTGCATTTTTAATTTGAGTAAACTATTCAGCTTTATAATATGTTTAGGTATTTAACTATCTATTTATTATATTTTAAATAATATAAACGAAAAACCAAAAAAAAAACGCACTTATAACATTATGCTTCTTCATTTACGTAACATTGCTAAAAAACCTTTGGCGTACATTAAGATATAACATTATACTCAAATTTTAAATCAGATGTTTACACTCTAAAATCAAATATAGCTTTATGCCTCAGTATAATTAAGAAAATCAACGAGATCTATTCACAGGTACAGCTTTGTACTTCTAATAAGTTTCTATCAGCCTTTGACTCTATTTAAAGATAACACTATGCCTTAAAACTTATTGAGCACATAACATATCAACATAGCAACATAACTAAGCTTGGTGGCCACTAAACGGATAAAAAAATAATTAAATTTAAGTATAATTACCACTACCTACCACATATGCTTCAAAATTAAATGAATAATTAATGCTTGATCTAAATTAATGTTGAATAGGTATTGTTTGTTTTGTTTTTATTAACAAGGAACTTAACTAAGTCAATAAGATAGTGGTAATAATACTATCTAATTGACTTAGTTATTTGTATCTACGACGACCTCCGTGGCGGAGTGGCGTACACACCGGTTTTCAAGGTGTCGCCTGCTCCAAGGTCCCGGGTTCGATTCCCGGACGAGTCAATGTAGAAAAAATGTGTTTTTCTACATTTTCTCGGGTCTGGGTGTTTGTGGTACCTTCGTTGTTTCTGGTTTCCAAAATACGAATGCTTTAAATAGTTATTCAAATTGGGATCAGAACAATGTATGTGATGTTGTTTACATTTATTTATTATTTATTTATTTAAAAATAATTAGCTCTTATAAGTGACATAATTATAATGACAATCATTGCAAAACTTCTTTATGCCTATAGCAAAAACAATTAAAAAAATTGAATCTCTGCTATAAAAGACTGTTAATTATAATAATTTAATGTAAACTAACAAATTAAAAGCTCAAGTTAAGCTTGGCTATTCAGCTTCGGGAAAATCAGTCACGTTATTGGAATGCTTCAAAGGACATTTTTTTACTATGGAGCTTTTGTACCTCTTCGAAACCATACTTTAAACCCAGTATGAGTACTTCCTAGGTTTGATAATGATTAATAAGGATCGAACTAAAGCTCAAAAACTATTAAAAACATAGTAAGAGTGAAGCAAACACCATTAATGTTACTTAAAAAGTTTACTATTAAAAGTGAAAAAAAAATTATTTTGTTTGATCTTGACTACATATTTAACTATTCGGTTAAGAAGAAGCCTAAGATAGAGCGAGCTTACCCAGAGACTGGCACTAGTTCTCCTACACACCAGCGGGACACAGAAAAACTGTTTGGAGCTGGACTCCTGCAGGAGGGTGGTAGCATCCAGACAGCCTCTTACAAGACCTACCACCGCAGAGGGATCTGTTCTTATTAGCCGTCATCATTGGCTAGAAAACCAAAGATGCCGTTGCCCAGGGTGGACCACTAAGAGGTAGATTCCACCACCCAAATTATTTAAAAGATGAGCGGCGTATCGCGATACAATCGCATACGCAACTCATCCATCCGAGGTAGTCCTACGTGACGTGGGGGAAAAAACTGCAAGAGTGTCGTCAGCGATAGTATGCCCAATAGAGTACGTTGGTCGGAAATGCATGAATATAGTGCTTGGGACTAGGTCCCTTGGTCGGCCTCGCAAGCGCTGGCTGGACGTCGTCAAGTCCGAAATTTATATTATTATTATATTATTTAAAAATAAATATTTAGGACATGCCTCACTGGGCCACATAGAGCCATCTAGTCCCAAATTAAGCTACTATTAAGTACCCTGTCGTATGGGGTACTAGACAACCGATAAACTTACTTGTAAATACATACTTATAATATATAGAAAACACCCAGACCAGTACAAACAGACATGTTCATGCACACAAATATTTGTACTGTGCGGGGATCGAACCCGCGACCCATAGATCAGAAGCAGCGTTTACTGCCGCTGATCCAAATGGTCGTCAAAGCGATCGAAATGAGAGCGAATCAGCTGACTTAAAAGTATGTTGAAGATCGGGCAAAGTGGAGTAAGCTTAATCAAAAGGCGGACCCTGAAAATAGCCGGGATTAACACCAGCTGGAAGAAGAGTAGTAGAAGGAGCAGTAGATGCTGATATATAATGTCTTCTTGATTCGGGCATCAAAGGTACGAATTTTTTTATTAATCTCATCCTTTTATTGAGTTGACACACACGTGTGGTCAACAAAATATTTTCCAAATGTTTTAATAAAAATTTTGTTACAATAGTCGTATAAATAACTAAAAGTGTATTGAATAACAGAGAAAGTGCGGCAAATACGTGAAGGTATCGTTTTAGCGATTTTATTTTTCGGGTTTTCTTATTACTCGGCTTGTTATATAACATCGTTCTTTTGTACTTGATATTAATTCATTTCTTTGAACATGCCGCTTTCCATAGTATGTGCTGGATGCAATGATTGCATTGATGACAAAAACTATATTAGATGTACCAAGATTAATTGCGGGAAGGCATTTCATCACTTGTGCGTTAACTTTGCAAGCTCATCCAGAGACCAGATGTCATTATGGATATGTCCAGATTGTCGTAGTTCTATGAAAAAAACAGGGGATAACACTTTAACACCAATCCGTCCTATAGATAACATAACAATTAGAAAACCAAAAAGAGCAAGCCCTTTTAGGGACGTAACGATGGATTGTATGAGCGGCTTTACTCATGAGATAAAGCTTTTAAGAGAAGACATAACTTCAATAAAATTTAATATTGAACGTGTTGTTGCCGCTATAGAGAGTTGTGAAGGTAGACTGGAGGGATTGTCGACAGTTATCACAGAGCACGAAACACGTCTAACAAAAATAGAAGAAGGAACTGCAGAAACGGTTCAGCTTAAAAAAGAGATAGTAGTACTAGAGGAAAAACTTAACCTGCAGTCTCAAGCACTATTGCGAAATGACATTGAAATCCACGGGATATCTGAAACTGAAAATGAAAATCCTCACCACATAATTTTGACTACAGCGGCTCTTGCAGGTGTGAATATTACAGATTCCGATATAGATTTTGTACATCGTGTTGGATCAAAAAGAGTCAAAATTCAGAATAAAGACAACTTACCACGTCCACTACTAGTGCGTTTTACGCGGCGCTTGATACGAGATCAATTCTATAAACAAGTGAAGGTTCGACGTTTTACCACTACAGATGTAAATATTTCAGGACCATCCAAAAATATTTACGTTAACGAACGACTAACTCATACCAACAGGTTGTTATTTCGGGACTGCAGAACCGAGTTTAAACAAGCAGGGTTCAAATTTTGCTGGACAAACGGCGGTAACATTTTCATCAAAAAGCATGAGGGTAAAGGGGATGGATCTGATACTATACAAATTAGAAGTCACGAAGATATCACGCGAGTCCTTAAAAATGTTAATTCCCACGTGCCGTTACTCTACACTTAAAGAAGAGTGCACAGTCATTGCCTTATATTGGGTTACTCAAGTTTCTTTAATTATTTGTTTTGTTTTTTCTTACTTCTCTTATTTTAATTTTAATTATTATTTAATTATTCTGTTGAACACAGACACTCTCTCACAATCACGTACACTAAACACACAATCACGTAGTGCATTCTATTCTAAACTCCTTAAATTTTCAGGCGAGTCTACTTTTTGGCAACAAAACAATGGTTATTACTTTAATACAATTTTTTTTTGTTTTTTATTCTTTTGAAAATGGCTAATCTTGAAATTATGTATGATTTAGACTCAAATGAAATACCATGCCATGTGGTAGACTGTCCTGAAAAATGCAAATCCTTCATCAGTAATAAATTCAACATTATAGTGTTAACCATAAATATTCGTAGCATTCAGCGTAATTTTGATCGCTTTATGTTGATCTTGAGTAGATTAAATATGAACTTCGACGTTTTAATTTTAACGGAGTGCTGGATACACAATGATTCTATAATTCCTCAAATTGTAGGTTATTCTTCACATAGAACGCACAGGTATATAAATAGAGCTGGAGGAGTAGTTGTCTACCTTAATAATAATCTTCAGGCGTCTCATATTTCAGAGCCAGAACTTTGCGATGCCAACTGCATCAAGATCTCAGTAAAAGATAGGTTTACTCTTTTTGCTATTTACCGTTCGCCTTCGTTTGTTGATATTACCCCTTTTATCAACTCTCTTGCGTCAACTATCAACTCTATTAAGAATAATTCATGCGTTTTCGTTGCTGGAGACATAAATATAAATATTATGCAGGAAAGTAACAATAGACAGTTAGACGCTAGCGTAACGTATCTTTGTACCCTGGCGGAACTTGGCTTGGTTCCTACGGTTACTAAACCCACAAGAATGGACTCCTGTTTAGACCATATTAACGTTTCATCTAAGTTTGAAGCAGTTTCGGTTATATGTAAAAACGACCTCACAGATCATGATCTGGCACTGGCGGCCATAGTTAGAAACCCAAGCAACTACTCAAAGTCCAGGCGCCTGGTGACTAAAATGAATTATGACGCAATTGCAAAGGAAGTGGCTGGCATAAACTGGCAAGATGTAACTAGTGAGTCCTCTGTAGATGGTGCAGTATCTGTTTTTTCTCGTATTCTTTCGGACATCATTAATAGAAATACCACGCAAGTCTTAGTAAGTCGCTCGAAATTTACAATTAAGCCATGGATGACCCCAGGACTTATTAGATGCTCTAGACATAGGGACCAACTTTATTTAAAACTAAAACGAAATCCGAACGATGAAACTGCTAAGTTAATCTACAAGCGCTACAGAAATTTTTATAATAAACTTTTAAGGAATTTGAAAAGAGCTTACGAATCTGAAGAAATAAAAATGAATAAAAACAATCCGAAGAAGCTTTGGTCCACTATTAGGGACATAACTCATACAAAAAAGGTAATACAAAAATCCGAAGAACTTACTCGTATTGAAGATACACCGGAACATTCGGTTGATGTATGCAACAATTATTTCTCTAGCATAGGAAAGAAACTCTCTGAGAAAATTCTTTCGGTGACAAAAGAAACACAGGATTCTCTGGTAGCTAAAGTTTCGTGTAAATTTTCACCAGCAGAGTCACTATTTCTCGAACCAACAGATGAAGCTGAAATAGAGGCAACTGTCTTACAACTGAAGCTTGACAGTGCTCCGGGACTTGATGGAATCACGAATAAATTGTTAAAATTTTTGCTTAAAAATATAGTTATCCCAATTACCTTTATATGTAACAAGAGCCTATCAGAAGGATATTTTCCACAAGTTTGGAAATCAGCAGCCATCATTCCGGTACATAAAAGTGGAGACAAAAATGACCCCAGTAACTATCGCCCAATCTCCTTACTCGGGACATTTTCCAAAATTCTAGAAAAGCTAGTCAACAAGCGATTGTGCAGTTTCCTTGAAAAACATGCATTACTTTCTGATCGGCAGTTTGGTTTTCGCCGCGGTAAGTCAACTGAAGGAGCGGTTTCATTGTTAGCTGATTTAATATTTGGCCATCTAGATGAAGGCGAGGCATGTGTTGCTGTATTTTTGGACCTTGCCAAAGCATTTGACACCGTCTCAATTCCTATTCTTTTGCGTAAGTTGGAAATATTTGGCATTCGAGGATTGGCTCTTAAATGGTTTGAGACTTATCTTGTAAATCGTAACCAATGCGTGAAAATAAATGATATTATAAGCACTCCAAAGTTCATTGAATTTGGAGTGTCACAAGGCAGTATATTAGGGCCCACACTATTTACTATTTATGTAAATGATATAATTAACTTAAACTTAATAAATGCTGAAGTTATTTGTTATGCAGATGACACAGCGATTCTATTCCATGATGGAACATGGAATGAGGTTTTTGAAAGGGTCGAACAGGGCATGGCAGCCATTGCCCTGTGGCTTCAGAACAATCTCCTGACTCTCAACTTAGATAAAACTAAATTCTTGTGTTTTCATAAAACTTCTGCTTCGTCGCCGCAAACTCCGGATATTAGAGTGCATACATGTGTATCGTACAGCACCTCACTCTCCAAATCACTGTTGAAATGTAACTGTAGTAAAATAATTAGGTCTCCTTGTATAAAATACCTCGGGATAATGATTGATGAGAAACTGACCTTTAAGGAACATATTGTCGCGACTTCGAGTAGAGTTCGTAAACTTATTTATATTTTTAAAAACTTATTTTCGATTACTGATATTACATTGCTAAAGTCGATATACAGTGCAATTTGTCAGTCTGTCATCGGCTATTGCATTACGGTTTGGGGTGGTTCGAGTACCACTCATATGATTATGCTAGAGAGGGCTCAACGCTCTGTGATTAAAATTATGCTGAAGAAACGACGTAGATACCCCACTAGTGATTTGTACAGAGAAAATGAAATTTTGACAGTTCGCGGCCTTTTTGTATTTCGCATTGCGATTGGTGTTCATCGTTCAATTCTGGGTACTGTGGAACATGAACACTTGTTGAGGAAACG
The DNA here is from genome assembly GCA_949315895.1 of Anania crocealis. Lineage (NCBI taxonomy): Eukaryota > Metazoa > Arthropoda > Insecta > Lepidoptera > Crambidae > Anania > Anania crocealis. Next base: position 24,891,928 of record OX438882.1, read on the forward strand.
AATATTCAATCTGCCTCTACCCTGCATTAAATCCAGCTTTGCCCGGAGAAATAAGACTTTCCTAAAACCATTTATTTATAATAAAGTAAACTCTAAGTGTTCAGTATGTAATTGCTCATTGTCAGAAGTAAAATTAAAACTTCACAAATGGATAGTAACACTATCCTATTATGATTTAGAAAATTTGCTTAGATCACTTAGGTAATACGTCAAAGTATGCACGTTAACGCACAGACACACACACACACACACACACACACACACACACACACACACACACACTCACACAGACACACACACAGAGACACACACACACAGACACACACACACACACACACACACACACACACACGTCCACACACAATTACTTTTATTTTTATTTTTCCTTTTTGTCGTTAAATCTTATCAAGTTACTACCTACATTATTTTTATAAGTTTATGTATTTTGTTGAAAGATGATTTCTACGGGACAGGCCTAGCTTATAGTAGGAATCATCGCAAATAATATTTATTGTAAGACTTTTTATTGTGACATTATTGTGACATAAATTAAAAAAAAAAAAAAAGCCTAACGTGGATCCGAAATCAACTTACGCACATTGCAGACATTGAATCTTTTCATCAAGAAATCCAGCTCAGAGATTTGGGAAACAAATCTAAAAAGAGAATTGGTAAATTATTGATGTTAATTGACAGTGAAGAGACCGTGACCAGAAGGAACGGGCTACAGAAATAAATTATATGAAATTAAGATTACATGCAAGTAAATTAATTCTAATGTGTTCAATTTAATATTATTAGCTATGCCCGAAGATATATAGGTTTTAGTTAGACTAACCAACAAACAAACCTAGTTTTTCAAGAAACCCATTCTTGAACCTGCTAATAATTTGACTTCTACCATTGAATTCAAATAAAATTATTTTAAAGGCTCATTTGGGAGAGGTATTCCATTGTCTTTTGCCAGGCTTGTTTTTGTTACAGAACTCTTAAAGACCTGGATTCCATGGAACGCATATATATTATGTTCCTTTGTCTCCACGTCTTAGGTTCAATTGCATGAACATGAGTCAGCGAGCATAACATGAGTGTGACCTTTGTTCAAATAGCCCATGGTTATTGATAGTATGTTGATTACAGATACTATTAATAGTACTGGATACTAGTACGGACTGAGCGGCAGGGTAGACACTTTCGGGCCCCCGCGCAGTTCTTCCCCCTCTTACTAGCTTCGTGTTGGTCAAGCGGCGGGTGGAAATGAATCTTCATTTCCTAGTAAGACACATTGACCATTACAAAACCTAGTAAGACCATGCACTAACTAGGTTTAAATCGAAAATCGAAAATGAAATGTACTTACTTGGTTTCGAGTTGCACGTATTTCAGTTGTTTATTAGTTTTTTTTGCAATTTCTGTCTTTGTTTCCGGTGGGTACTCTTATTTTATGAAGATATGCGATAAAAAACTAAAATTTGAAAACATTTCCCTTGGAGGGGGGGAGAGGGTTGGACCCCCAATTTTTTTTTCAATACATTTAGATAAATTACTTAGCCTTAGCGGGTAAGAAGTACTCGTACCACCCCTATCACATTGTAGTCGTCTCGTACCGGCTGGCTTCCACTGAATGGCAAGTAAACAAGTGTTTGTTTATGTCGAGCGCGGTCGTTCGATCGGCGGAAATGCCCGATCTCACCCGATTCGTGGCACTGTTGGACGAAAAAGTCAGACGCATAAATTTATATCTTTACATAGAACTTGACAATTGAAGATTTTCTAGTAGTTAGTACAAGCACAGTGTCTTATGTTAATATGCGTAAAAAAAAATAACTTAAAACGTTAGAAGCATAACGCTTTAAACAATGATAGAACTAATATTAACATACATTTTTGGAAGCATAATGCTCTAAGTTAACTTGCGATTTAAAGCATAATAAAAATATTTTGAAGCATAACATCTCAAGTTTACAAGGACCGTGATGATATTAAGAATAAATTTGAAGCATAATAACACATTCTAACATACATTAATACAGAGTTTAAAAAAATTATAAGCATAAATATGTAAGTTAAAGTATGGCATTCTGGGTCGTAATGAATTAGAAAACTCCTAACATAGAGCATTATGCATCTGTGTATCTCCGGAACTAAAAGAGATAGAAATATGTTTCTCAGTGGGTTAGAAAGAGAACAGAAAGCCTGTTCTTCTTATGCAAAAAAACGAAAATACCTTATGTTGACATCAGACCTTTTGCATCTGGGGTCGAGAATTATTCTAAGCCTACTGTAAAAATAGCTAAAAAGTAGCTAAAATGTATTAATCTTGCCGTTCCAACATCAGATAATTGTTTTATCTTTCTCACAGCTCAAGCAGCTGCTTGAGTACTAAATCTTTCAGATAGACACCTAATTTTGTAAATACGGGGAAAATAATACGAAAAATATAAAGAGAACTTGATGTAAAAATTTTGTAATTTTGAGTGATAATTAATACATAGTTAGTTTTTTGAAAGTCAATTTAAAGCATAGACACAATCTAATGAAGAGTTCGCAACATCCTCCCAAGCCAGAAAAATTTAAGTGACTAAATACAGGGTAAAATTTTAACCACTTTCCAAAATTTTTATAGGCGCTGAACGCCTATAAAAATTTTGGAAAGTTTAGTGTAAGACAGATCGGCCTTGTTGAAGGCGAGCTGCCTGTGCGCACGCCGGCGCGACTGCGCACCGTACGTCATCTCATCAGCCTTCTCCACCGAGCTGAACTCGCCTTCCTCCTCTTCGTCGGAGTAGCCTCGCTCTGGAATGGAAGACCATAGTAAATAATACATAGGTTTAATATTTCACGAACGCTAGTATGAAATGACTTTGCACGCCCGTGACTGCTATAGCTTTGTAGATCGATTTAACTAAAAGCTTCTAACCGAGCTTAGCTTCAAAAACCCGAACTCAGAAACTCAAGATCTTGGCTCGGTACTTAAACCATTAGACAAATAGGGCGTTGAGCTGAAATTGCTTATTTTTTTGGGTTTATATTTTTTAAACGCGTAAATGGTTGTAATGGTCAGTACAAGATTTCATAAACTTAAGTATAGTAGTGATGCAGGGATCGGTATTTTATTTAATTGAAGTAGTAGGCAGAGTTTGCAGTGCTTATTGTGGCAAGTATGGTTTACTGCACCTACACCGGGCCGTCGACGAAAAAGAATGACGTCACAAGTCTCTCAGGGCCCAAAAAGCCCGCTTAGACCAGAGTCCAAAGGTAATAGCTTCAATAATGCTCACCAGTGATGAGCGTGTGTTGTTGTTCTTCGTGTCGTGGCCGACCGGGGTGGAGGCGAGGCCGGTGATAGTCAACCTTGCGACCGGCTGGCCGACCGCCGCGCCCACCTTGCCGCCCACGCCCGTCAGTTCCAGCTCCATGTCCATTGAACGCTGCAGGACCTGGCAAAGTAGGAAGGGTATGCACAGTTGAAATTGTGTTGGAACACTTTATGGCGTTAATGATTATTCAAATGGCTAGATACAGAGGAAGCCCACAATTTGTGGCTAATATATCAACTATAATAAAATGTGGACAACATAACATACCTACATTAGTTCTGATCCCAATTTGAGTGACTATTTAAAGGACTCGTATTTTGGAAATCGGAAACAACGAAGATACCACAAACACCCAGATCCAAGAAAATGTAGATAAACATTTTTTTTCTACAGAACTTTTATCGTATTTAGAGCCTATTTATGAAGTCAAAAATGAAAATAAAGTTGACACCCGAAAATATTTTTTGCGATATAGTTTTTAATTTTTGCGATCCTAGACCTGTTAAGGTACGAGTATAAAAGGAAAATCAAAAACTTATGCATAGTATCGTAATGAATGAATGAGATGCGAAACGCGTAAAAAAAAGTGTTGCTAGGCGGCCGTATAAAAAAAAATAGATTTTTGGTGGATATTTTCTAATTGCTTTTTCTTGACATTTTTGTACTGAGCTATACAAAAAGAAAAAATACGTCATTTGTTTTTTCTCTCGTAGATTGATATATCAAAATTTGAAAAGTGGTTAAAATTTCACCCTGTATAACACATATATATATATATATATTTATAATAAATAAGTTATTAGCTTATTAGTAATGAAATAAAATAAATCATTATTCTATAACTCTCTTTGCACTTCAAGGGGAATACAATGGTCGGTCTCTATTCTCACAGATCGTACATTACTATCCCTACCTTTGATGCAATCTAATACTCTAGCTGTTGGCCAAATATGTCGTTTGTTGTCTGTATCTAATAATACAATGTCTCCCTGCTTTAAATTGTTCGCAAAACAAATATGTGGTTTTTGATAAAAACTACCTAAATACTCGCTATGGAATCGAGACCTAAGGTTCGCTCTTATTTTTTGTAAGTATCGATGTCTTGAGTAAATTTCCGTGGCATTGAAATTAACTGAAAGATAACTGGATATATTGTGAGAATTGTATGGAATCACCCCTTGTGAAGACCATCCTAATTTCGTTTCCACTGCATATAGGTCTTCGTGGACTTGAACTACATTGCCTAAAAGTAAATACCCGTACATATCAGCCCCAATGAATAATCCGTATCCGAGGAATCGTGGCCAATGTCGAAAGAAAAAATATTAAAATTAGGAAGTTTTTTAATTGTCGATGAACAGTTCAACTTAGACAATGGCCCCGTAAGTTTATTTAAACCTAAAGCAGACATAGAAAAAGAAAAACTAATATTTACACTATGTATATCAAAATCATATTTACAATACGTACCCTTTTTCAAATGTCTACCGCCGAATAACAATGACTGACTGACTCTTTGTCATATCTAAAGACTGTACTACATCTAGATTAGCATAATATAAGAGCGCTGAGCACCGCCATCAAATAAGGCCCTTGTTAACATTTTTCTACCGTTATAACTGACATATAACATTACAATCTGTAATAAGGTGGTGTTATTCTTTTCGCAAAGGGATATTTGCAGTACGTTATTGCTACAATTACTTATACTAGGATCTTCATTTCCAGTCTTCGCTCTCATGTCAAGCTCTGGACACATTGGTACAGTAAGTCTTTTCATACATACAATGCATTTCGGGAAGCTCCTTTACCTATTCGCGTAGTGTCCGACCCGTAGGCAAACAGTACATGCATTCTTCTTCTACAAGTGTCCTTTTCGTTCTTCTAAGGACATTTTGGGTATCTTGAAACATTCCAAAGAAGAATGCGTCGCCTTGTCACACCAGACGCAGACATTGTGTTTCTGTTCACCTTCCTTATGCTTGTATTCGCTCGCAATTAAACACGATGCTGTCGGCTCTTTGCGTGAGTCACTCGTGAATTCACGTGAAATGGCAATACGTTCCTCTGCTTCAACCTCTCTCTTTAGAAATTCCATCAGTGCCCTAAGCTGGTTCTTGTTCTGCCTATTTCTAGACCTTTCACAAGCTCTTAGTGTTTTAGTGGGAATTGCAGACTCTTATCATTGGGAGTAGCATCGAGGCGTTATTTTCACAGGTGACATTTAAAGAATCGAGTGCTTGAATGTGCGTTGACAGCTTGTCGTATAACGAATCGAGCGGTAATTGCTTATCTCGAGCTAAGATCAACTGAAGAAGTCCTCTAATATGGTTTTCTATAAGCAGATTTTCTCTTGCGAATCGGTCTTTTAACTGCTCGATAGCCTTATGGTAATTCTTTCTATATGGGGGGAAGCTTTCTATCAGTTCTCTTGCTTTCGACCCTTTCGTTTTCTACTGTAGCCTGTACTAAGTACTGATACTTGTCACTCTCGTCAATGTCATTGTCGTCGTAGATTTTTTAAAATTGTTCCCAGAAAGAAATCCAGTTGCCAATTTCTCCATCGAACTTGCGTAGCTCTATTTTTAGTAGAGTGAATCGCTTTTGTGCTGACTTCTCCGAGCAAGCAGTAGTCATGTGCGAGCCCATGGAGGCAACGCTACACGCAACGTCAACATTACTACGTAATTGACGATAATAATTCGTACTCACGATTATCCAGCGTGACTTGTAAAAGTCTGCTGTTTGTAGATCGGCAAAAATGACATCTTTCGTTCCGCATTTGAGTAGAATCGGCGTGAATCGAACGCAACTTTTTCAGAGATTCCATTTTTTCAAATTGTCCTGTCATGGTCGCCAGAAATGTTGTAAACTTGATGTGAACTTAGAGTGACAATCAATACATAGTTAGTTTTTTAGAAAGTAAATTTAAAGCATAGACACAATCTAACGAAGAGTTCTTAACACCTAATATGAGCACCTCATTGTAGACGAGAGTCTAATTAGTTGTACATAAAAAGGTAGTGGAATTTACAGTATCTAATTGTTCATCTTATATAATTATTTTGGTGGCGGCAAACCTTACATTAGATAGTATAAAACATTTTGTTATATTTGCATTGTGCAAAAGATTATAATTTTATAGTAAACCAATTCAATAATTTTGAGTGGGTATCTATTGTTAACATCGTCAAATGATGATTTTAGTTTTAAAAATCATTATTGTGTCATCTGCAAACAATACTATCTCACAAAGATTATATTGTATATAACTGGGAAGGTCATTCATGTAAATTGAAAATAGCTGGATTCCTAATACTGACCCCTAAGGGGCACCCATTATAAGGGCCGTCCCTGAAAACTCAGTTCCATAGTGTAAACTTTTTGTGTTCTACCTGTGAGGTAAGACCTTATTAGATACAAGTAATCATTCGATGCAACATAATGTTTGAGTTTTTAAGTAAAGTTTGATGGTCTACACAATTAAAAGGCTTTAAAAAGTCACAAAAGTCTCTAACCCAGAGAGATTTAACAGTCACGCGGTTCGCGGACTTTTATACGCACCCGGGATAACCTGTTTACATGTAAAAAGTTATACGATTCGTAATTTGTTTTGATAAAAATGGCAAATCCGTAACTGATAAAATAAAGTTATTGACACTATTATAGGCATGTGGAAAATAACGATAGTTACTTAAGACATAGAAATACCCTTGAAAGTTTATAACCAGATTGCAACATGTTTAATGATTGTATGAGGATTTGTTCCATATAGCCATTAGAGGGACAGAGAACTGAAGTTGCTGTCTGCGTAGCCTAATCATTTGATTCGGTCTTCTATTTTAATTTACTTTCTGATCCATGTGGTTCAAATGAACCTAAATCCCAGGTTTGAATCCTGGTCTTTTCCATTATATAATGTATATATTTTATTAATTTGTTAGGGATTTCGGGCGACCTGGAAGAGGTACTAGCAACATAAATTATGTTTTACTATCCAACACTACTAACAAGGATATGACTGCTATACTCTGTAAAACTATAATAGTTAATTGTTTCTAGTTTGGCTGATCATCAATCAATCATAGAATAATGATGTTACAACATTTGTTCTTAAACATTATAGAATAGAATATAATAACAATTTACCTAATAAATACAAAAAGCGACGAGTGAATCACATATAATCAATGACGGCCCAAAGCAATGATATTTGCACTGTAAAAACTTTTGTTTTAGGTCACTGGTTATCATATTATTATCACAATTAAAAAATACAGTTGAAAAGCAACGACCCATTCAGTCAGTTTCGACGATTAGTGAAGATATCTCGCATGATGCACCGACTTGTAACACTACTCGTGGTTATCCAGGCGATCGCAGCCCACCACCACTGCTACCCGTACTACGGGATGTACTCGCACACGAGCGACATGGACTTCCACAACCTGTCCTGGGCAGTCATCAACGCGGACAGACGCGCGCAGAGAGTGTGCGACGCGCTGTTGCCTCACAGCACGGAGACATACCACTCCGACCACTACGAGATATCAGTCTCGCTGCCGACCTTCGCTCAGGACTAGATCAGTGTGAAGCTCAAGCACCGGGTCCTCTTCATTCAAGCGCTCAAGTATCCCGAGAACATCTTTTCCGAGATAAGAATTGTTCCTGACTTCGCGAAAGGCAATGCTGCGATTTGGAGATTCGAAAACAGCGTGCTGAAGATCTATATCCCGTATGGAATAACATTCGGCGCTGAAGTGGCGAAGGGCTGCAACAGCGCCATCGACGAGTCGGTCGTGACCATACCTATTATATAGGTGAGTTTTAAGCATTAATTCTCATTACCGTAGTACCATTGTCTATCGCTAAATAGAGCTGTTGACATTATACAGGGTGAAATTTTAACCACTTTCCAAAATTTTTATAGGCGTTCAGTATCGTACTCGTATTTAGAGGCCATTGATGAAGTAAAAAATGTAATTCAAGTCTTCACCCAAAAATATTTTTCGCAATATAGTTTTCAATTTTTACGGTCCTAAGCCTGTTTAGGTATAAAGGGAATATCAAAAACTTATGAATGGTATTATAATGAATAAATGAGATGTGAATCGCGTAAAAAAAGTGTTGCTAGGCGGCCGTATCAAAAATTTTAGATTTTTGGCGGACATTTTCTAAGTGCTTTATCTTGACATTTTTGTACTGGGCTATACCAAAAGAAAAAATATAATTGACTAGCTGTTCCCCGCGACTTCGACCGTGTCAATGTCCGTTATTATGATCGCGATTATTTTTGCAACAGTTTTCACTCATGCTTCGCTCCTATTGGTCGCAGCGTGATGTTATATAGCCTAAAGCCTTCCTCGACTAATGGACTATCCAACACAAAAAGATTTTTTCAAATCGGATCATTACTTCCTGAGATTAGCGCGTTCAAACAAACAAACAATCAAACAAACAAACAAACTCTTCAGCTTTATAATATTAAGTATAGATATATTAAAATTTGGAAGGTCGTTAAAATTTCATCCTGTATAAAACACTAAATTACATTTTGCGGCAGACCTGGTGTCAACTGATAAAACAAAAGGTTATCGGAATTCTACTTAAAATGTGTATATAAGTCCTGTTCGTGCCTTTCTCAGTTCATAGCTCAATTGATCTACATGTGTGCGATAAAGTCTTATCATGTATCTGGTATTACTCCTCGTTCTAGGCCTGGCCACTTTCAGCCAGCAGCGTCAGTCACACCACCACGATGACCACAGAGATAACAAGATGGAACGCGCAGCCGAATGGCACTCGAGACTCTTCAATGATATAGCAGAATACGTTGTGGAAATTGACAGAAAATTTCAAACGTTCTGCGAGGCAAACTCAAACGGGTCCATGATAGAGATTTTCGAAAGTGACAAGTACGTGCTGAAGATCGCTCTGACTGATTTTAGTGAAGCTGATGTCAATGTTGAGGTTATACACAGGGTTGCACACATCAACGCGTACAAAGCTGGGTCTGCGGAACATTACGCAGAGGTGAAGGAGCTGCCGGCGTTCGTTGATGTTCGTGAAGGGAAGTATACGTTCGAAGACGGTATCCTTGAAGTTGTGTTTCCCACAAAATCAACTATAAACCACACATGCTATTCTAACGTCATAGAATACCCTATTACTGTGCCCAAGTTCAAGGTTCTCGGATCGGTTAGCAGTGGGATGGTCGGTCTAAATAAGTCTCTAATAATGAATGACACGAGTCAGATAATGTGTTTCGTAATTATTTCAGTACTCGTGCATTTCTTTTATAGTAAAAGTGTTTTTTAATTACAATATTAGCAGTCACATACTGATTGCAACAATTATGTGTAATTGGAAATTCAATATACAAGGTCATATCTTGTGCTAGACCGATTTTACATGGCAGAAATTCCGAAACAAACAAAGTGACCATAAAAATGAAAATAATCGTGTTCATTCAAGAAAACTAGAAACAGTTAACTCTTATTTAATAACATGTTACTGTAAAGTATAATTATATAATGTACTAATGAAAAATGAACATGTCAATTTCTCAATTAAAACGATTTTATCTGAGCATGACCTTTAGATTACTAAATGTTGATTTTCAATGTTTAAATAACTATTAATATGGCACATAAGTGTATTTTAAGTTTCTATATTAAGTTTTATATAAATAGTTCACTTTTTGGGTATAAATTTTTATGGAAAATAAAAATTGATACACAAAAAGTGTAGCATGTAACATTTATATTAGGTCGACTTTTGAAACATAAAAAAAGGTTATCCCTTTATTTACAATATTATGATTGCTAAAAAATAGGATTACCCTTTTGATAATTAAAGTTTTGCACAAACTGATAATCGGTAAGTTGTTTCAAGCTTCACTTCTTCGGCAAATACTGGACGCTGTCGATAATCTACAAAAGAGATCTAACCATCGACTATTTTTATTTTATATTTGCACTTAATTCTAAGTCCCAATTGCAAAAATAACCTAGATCATGCGTTAAAAAATTACTCGCCTGTTTCGCCGAATAAAACTATCACGTCATTGACGTCTACTGAGTCCTAGAGTGGAGATAGCTGGACGGACGACATGCTGAGGGCTGCTGGTGAACGGAGCAGTTCAAAACTAATAGTATACTATTATACTTTGACGATATAATCCCCATAGATTTCTTTGAACAGCTCTTTAGGCACTTTACACGTCCCAATATTAACACCTACCACTACTTCGAGACAAGAGTGAAGAGCCGAGAAGAAGCAGCGTAAGAAGCTCGGTTACAATTGTCAGCCTCTGTTTAAATAAATATGTTTACAAAAGATATATGCCAGTGCGATCTATGACAATTAAAAGCCGATTAGCAAGCTGAAGTGGCAGTGGGCTGGCTTTATTAGCCGCAGAACCGACAACCGCTGGGGTAAACGAGTTCTTGAGTGGAAACCGCGTTTCTGCAAACGTAGTGTAGGACGCTCTCAGGCCAGGTGGAGTGATGATTTGCGCAAGGTGGCTGGCAGGAGTTAGATGCGAGAAGCCGATGATCGACCTAAGTGGCGTGCATTTGGAGAGGCTTATGTCCAGCAGTGGACTGCGATAGGCTGATGATGATGATATAATCATTAGTAGTATAATATGCCTTTTTCAGGAAAATTACTTGGACACAAGATTTAAGTTTATGTACAGGGAGTTCAGCATTAGACTGTGGCAATTTGTCAGTTAATAATAGTTTAATATCAAATAAAGTCTATAAATTGCTGTTTCATCTTAAGTGACTGTCAAACATCTGCAAAGATGTTTCTTTCGGGTGTTAAGGGTGCAAACTCCTAACATTTGATGAAACAACGCTGGCTTACAGCGATAAGAATATGCTTGAAAAATTCGCGCTGCGACACAGCGCGAATTTTCTCGGTGGGTTAATGGTATAGCGTCCGCCCGGCATGCGAGGTGATGCGGGTTCGAGTCCCGCCTGAGACATTATTTTTCAAGTTTATACATATACTGATAATAATCTACAATTCTATTATAAAGAGGAAAGATTTGTATTTTTGTGTGTGTGTATGTTTGTAATGAATAAACTCAAAAAGCACCGAAACGATTTTGATGAAATTATGTACGGTGGTCGATTAGATCTTAGGAAAGGATATTGGCTACTTTTTAACCGACTATAAAAAAGGAGGAGTCCACAAACATGAGTTCGACCATTTTCAACGACAAACAACAGATGGCGCTGTTACACCTCACCATACAAATCGCAATAATTATCTCCATATCATCGCAGGTTCATCTAATTAGAAGTTAGGAGTCAGAAAATAATTCTTCAAATGTCGTAAGATTTTCAGTTGTTTACGTCAGTGGACTTATATTTAAGTGCACCATAAATACTCGTAGCATGGAAAAAGTAAAAATAGGGACTACCTAAAAACCAAAAAATACGCTTAAAGTAGCAGGAGTTGACTTGGAAAAAAACTGTTTTTCTCATGGGCAACTCTATGTGGCGTGCTGGCGGGTGTCAAAGCGGCAAAATCTTTACATTGCAGCGTAGGGAAGAAAACCAAAAAAAATGTGGTCTATAGAAATATATTAAAATAACATCTTATCACAGTAACAAAAGGATCCACAAAAATTACCAAAAATAAGTACTCCACGCGGAGGAAGTCACGGACAAAAGCTAGTTAACTATAAACATCGTATGTATGACTCGCCCATCATTGCTGTGGTAACTTGAATTCAATGATGGAGGCCATTTCCCTGCAGTATGATGAATACGCCGTTACTGACCTTATAAGCCTACTATACATTTATGTTTATTTTGTAATAGCTGTTGCCCGCGACTTCGTCCGCGTCAAATGATATGAATAATTTTTCTCGTTTTTGCAACATTTTTCACTGATGCTTCGTTCCTATTGGTCGCAGCGTGATGTTATAGCCTATAATCTTCCTCGATAAATTGACTATCCAACAAATAAATAATTTATCAATTCGAACCAGTACTTCCTGAGATTAGCGCGTCCAAACAAACAAACAAACAACCTCTTCAGCTTTATAATATTACTCGTAGTATAGATTAATCTAATATATAAAATTCTCGTGTCACGGTGTTCGAACTTGAACTCCTCCGAAACGGCTTGACCGATTTTGATGAAATTTTTTGTGCTTATCCGGTATCTATGAGAATCGGCCAACATCTATTTTTCATCTCCCTAAATGTTAGGGGTAGTCCACCCCAAAATTTTTATTTTATTTTTTAGACAAAATTTTTAATTTCTATTTTTTTATGATACAACATACAAAAATACATACAATCCTAAATTTTTACCCTTTTATCACCAACCCCTATTTTTTAATAGCCATTTTAGTAATTTAATCATTTTTCATCCCGCTCGATAACTTTTTTGTAAGGGTAGGGTAGGGGTAGGGAAGGGTTTAGGGAAGGGTTTAGGGTAGGGGTAGGGTAGGGGTAGGGTATGGGTAGGGTAGGGGTAGGGTAGGGGTAGGGGTAGGGTAGGGGTAGGGTAGGGGTTGGGTAGGGGTAGGGTAGGGGTAGGGTTGTAAAATATTAAAAATTTATAATTTACCACCAACCCCTATTTTTTGTTAGCCATTTTAGTAATTTAATCATTTTTATGGCAAAACAACGTTTGCCGGGTCAGCTAGTGTACATATAAAAGAGCAATCTAAAATTAGAGACCACTATAATACAAAACAGTTTATCACATACATTAGTCACTCCTACGCAAGTTGTGTGAATTTTAAGGATCCTGTAAAATTAAGGAAAAAACAATACTGTTCAGTAATAAAAGGTACTGATGATTCAATGACTATACATGATATTTTTAGAAATTAAATTGTAAAATCAGTATTTAAATAGCAGTTTTATCATAACTGATTATCAAGCATCTGTAAAAATATTAATATTAATTAAATATAATATTTTAAGACATGCCTCACTGGGCCACACAGAGCCATCTAGTCCCAAATTAAGCTACTATTAAGTACCCTGTCGTATGGGGTACTAGACAGCCGATAAACTTACTTATATACTTTTTTTTGTATATACATACTTATAATACATAGAAAACACCCAGACCAGTACAAACAGATATGTTCATGCACACAAATATTTGTAGTGTGCGGGGATCGAACCCGCGACCCATGGCTCAGAAGCAGCGTTAACTACCGCTGATCCAAATGGTCGTCAAAATGAGTGCAAACTCCTAGTAACAGCCTATAATCATCCCACTGCAGGGAAAAGGCCTCCATCGTTGAATTCAAGTTATCACAGCAATGATGGGTGTACTGGCATAATCACCACGCTTGCCAAATGCGGGTTGGTGATCACAAACCCGAGCAACGGTCGAAAATTCGAAACTTTTTGTTGCCCGAAGCGGGATTCGAACCTGGGACCCCGAGATCTTGGCCCGGTATTTAAACCACTAGTCCAAACTCCTAACATTGATGAAATTACGCTAGCTCACAGCGCGGCAGTGCTTCAAACATACTTGAATAACCGTCCAAGTGCGAGTCGGACTCGCGCACGAAGGGTTCCGTACCAAAAAGGCCAAAAAAACGAGTTTGTTGTATGGGAGCCCCCCTTAAATATTTATTTTATTTTGTTTTTAGTATTTGTTGTTGTTGCGGCAACAGAAATACATAATTTGTGAAAATTTCAACTGTCTAGCTATCGCGGCTCTTGAGATACAGCCTGGTGACAGAGCGACGGACAGACGGACAGACAGCGAAGTCTTAGTAATAGGGTTCCGGTTTACCCTTTGGGTGCGGAACCCTAAAAATTGACGCTGTGAAGTAATTGTCTCGGCAGCTTATCGGACAAAGCGTCTGTCGCCGCTCGCTGTTTGCATGGGAGTGCGGGTTCGATTCCCGCCTAAGGCAAAAAATTCTCAAGTTTAAATACTGATTATTATTCAATAAAATCACTTATTCATAATTTAAGTTTTCCTTAATTGGGTTAATATTTCACCTTCGCTTATTGATTTCTTTAGTAAATGTGCACTAATAATAATAACTATTGCAAAAAGTTATGATTAAACATCTCTAATAGACTGTGGATTTTCTAATGCGAAACAAAAAACATATATTAGGAGTTAAAGTATGAAATTGCCGTTTTGTATGGACGAAATCGAGAAAAGTAATTTTTCCATACTAACAATTATTTAGTTTCAGTATATAAACTTGAAAAATTTTGTCTCAGACGGGACTCGAACCCGCATCTCCTCGTTCGAGTCCCGTCTGAGACAAAATTTTTCAAGTTTATATACTGATATTATAAGTGCAATTAAGTTGCTAAAATATCAAATAAAGTATAATTATTTAGTTTTTTTAAAAACGCCTGAACCGTTTTCGATGCAATTAAAGGTGAAAGTTAGATGGTTATAAAGCTACGCATTATAGTATTTAAATTTCTGAAAATCAAAGTATATAATACAAATATACTTAATTGAAGCAAGAAGGTCAGCTGACACATTGTAAGGGGTCTTTTCAACGACTTCCTTTGAAGTAATAGGCACTAGTATTGCATTTTTTTTTTAGTCAAAAGTTACTTTATTTAGTTTTTGATACAATACTAAAAGACTTACGCAATAATATGACTATACTTAAGAGCTATAAACAAAATAAAAAGTGGGAAAATAATCGGCAATTTCATACTTTAACCCCTATTATATTATTAATTTATTTTGTAAAGTTTTATTCAATTGCATTGACGTTGAATATATTATACCTATGTATATATAAAATATCATTAATTACAAAATGTGCATCTCACTGAAAGTCCCTAACAGTAAAATTATCAGCTCATAATATTAGTTTTTTTTTTATTATTTGTACATTGTATAGATTGAAAACACATTTTTTTTACAAGAAAAGCCCTTGTTACTACTGTGAAAATAAAACGTCATAATTTTGCAACCAATTACTCAAAAATGTTCCTAGTCTCCAGCTCAAGTTTTAGTGTACAGTAATATATTTTTTACCGAGTATTGTACGATATCACATCATGCTAAGCAGTAGAGTATTTTATAATATCGAAATAGTGAGATTTAGCATAATAATTTTTAGTCTAATATGCAGGCCATTGTTCGTGATTTTTAATTTTAAAACTAATGAACTGTTTAAGGAAACTGTGTTTAAAAACATTACCTAGCAGTTAACTCTATTAGTAGGGACATATTTTTCAAAAACATTCCACTATTCTCCAAATCTAGGTACAACATCACCATGGAAAACTTCAAACTTTGGCACAGTCAGAACATCGTCACAAATGTCTGGATTGCAAGAATTGTTTATAATTTTCTTTGTAGGAAACACGACTTCTAGGATACCGTCTTCAAATGTGAATTTCGCTTGACGGACATCAACGAACGATGGCAGCTCTTTCACTTCAGAGTAATGCTTCAGAGGTTCAGTTTTATACGCTTTGATATACACAACTCTGTATTTAACCTGGACTTTGATATCGTTCTCACTGAAATCTTTCAGAGCTATTTTAAGAACGTAACGGTTTTTGCCGAGGAGCTCTTTGGCGCTGTTAGAGTTCAGTTCGCAAAGCTCTTGGCTCTGCCTGTCGAGTGCTATCACGTCTCTTGCGACTTCTCTGAACACCTTCGAGTGGTAGTCGGCGAGGTGTTGAATCTTCTTGCGTCTGTGGCTGTGGTGGTGGCAGTGCTGCTCGCTGAAGGCAACCAGGCTCAAAATGAGGAGTGAGCCAAGATACATGACGAGATTCACACGTATACGTGTGGAACAGCTGAGAGATTGACTGACAATGACATACAGTACTGATGCTGTGTACAGAGCAGATAACCTTTGGTTATCAGTAGCTAATAGCGGGCTAGTGCATTCGATATAGTTCGTTACAGAAGTTGGTGTATTAAAAAAATATTCTTGTCTGATTCTTAAATTTTATATAAAATACTTTTTTGGAAACGATTAGTTATTCAGAATCTTATTCAAGACAATTTTTTTTATTATTTTATTTTTTGTTTTTATTATTCCCGGTCGGATTAATTTAGGCAAAGATCCTTTCTAAATTGACTTGAATTTTTATATGATAGGTTAGTAAGCATGTAGTTTAGATCTGTAATTTACATACACTTAGATATTGTGGTATGTAGATACCTTTTAACATATGTAAATACCTTACCATTTGTTTCTGGTTCATCTCATTAAATACATTCTCTTATTTTTATCATATAACTTATAATTTCTTGTAATTTTATTTGTTTACTAATTTTGACACTAATATTAAAATTTTCTTGTTATTTTGACAGACATCGTTACCACTGGCAACCACCTTGTCAAATGATATATATTTTTTAATTATGTAAATTTCATCTAAATTTCGGTTAGGAGATATTGTATTTTGGCCAATTTTATATTAAACTTACCTTCTTTATGTAATTTTTATAACTGCTTATGTAAATATAGCTATAATTTTGAAATGTTTAAAAATAAACTATGGTTCCATCAATTTTGATATAAATAGACGTTTTTATGTCAAGAAAGGATGACTTCTTCTTATTCTATTGTTGTGAACTTAATATTATTATTGAGAAAATTATCTTGGCGCCCAACGTGGGGCCACTTTATAACGTAACAGAATATCTGGGGTACCCTTGAAGAGGAATACCCTCAGAAACCTAGGTTCTGCTACGCTACAAAAGAAAATTTGGAAAGAGAGAAGTTAATGGGAACCTACCTCCCTATAATTATTCCCTAAGAGTTAAATAAAATACAAGACAAGATATAAATTAAATATATTAAAATTAAAAGTATGATAAAATATATATACGTAACTTAAATTTACACGTGTAAGTCCAATTAGTGGTTTGATAAATAGAGGTGGCCCGGCGGTCGACCACGCCAGGATCCAACTGCGCAGCGGAGGTGAGGTAGTCCGGCGATCTGCCTGATCAAGCCGAAATGATGGAGATGGCCCGGCGGTCTACGTGACCGCCAGGATCCAACAGCACTAGATGGAGAAGGCCCAGCGGTCTACGTGACCGTATCAGGGTCCAGGAGTAATGAATAAATAGTGTCCAAGATAATTTTCTCAATAATAATATTAAGTTCACAACAATAGAATAAGAAGAAGTCATCCTTTCTTGACATAAAAACGTCTATTTATATCAAAATTGATGGAACCATAATATATTTTTAAACATTTCAAAATTATAGCTATATTTACATAAGCAGTTATAAAAATTACATAAAGAAGGTAAGTTTAATATAAAATTGGCCAAAATACAATATCAAGGCCACAATATGTGGTATGTAGATACCTTTTAACATATGTAAATACCTTACCATTTGTTTCTGGTTCATCTCATTAAATACATTCTCTTATTTTTATCATATAACTTATAATTTCTTGTAATTTTATTTGTTTACTAATTTTGACACTAATATTAAAATTTTCTTGTTATTTTGACAGACATCGTTACCACTGGCAACCACCTTGTCAAATGATATATATTTTTTAATTATGTAAATTTCATCTAAATTTCGGTTAGGAGATATTGTATTTTGGCCAATTTTATATTAAAGTAGTAAGTAGCAGAACCTAGGTTTCTGAGGGTATTCCTCTTCAAGGGTACCCCAGATATTCTGTTACGTTATAATATGTATTACATAATCTTGTATACAGCACAATGTTACAAAGGAACATTATATAAAATAAAACGTGGAAAATGTACGAAAATTATTATATTACAGTTTTGCTTTATGTGTCAATCCAAGTTTGAAGATATTTTGAAATGATAACATTTATATGGTACTTATTTAAGTAACACTGAATCTATATAATCATTGGAAGCAAATTTGCAATCAAACAGAAAACGAACTTCGCGGGCCAAATCCATTAACGAACTGTTCAAATTTAGGTACTGTTGTAACAGAGTCACTGGAACTTGTGTCACAAGTGTTGGGACCAGTCTTAAAAGGAAAAGTGACTTGCAGGATTCCATCTTCAAGTGTGTACATTGCTTTGGTCACGTCAACAAAGTTCGGCAGAATTCTGAACTCCGTGTAATGTTTAGTATTCTTCTCCGCCTTAATATGGAGTACTTTACCACGGATTTTAATATCCACATCACTATCGGAGTAGTCAGTTAGTGGAGCTTGCACAACATATCGGTCTTTCTCTACAATCTCCTTGGTAGCAGCGTTTGAATTTCTTTCGCAGGAACTTTTTATTTTCTGATCCAACACCATAACTTTTTGGGCTAGATCATTGAACAGCATTTCGTGGTTGTGTTCCATGCCATGATGGCCTCTTTGTTGGCATGGTCGATGTCCGTGGCAAACAGCCAGGATAACAAGTATTGCGAGACGATACATTATTCGATATATTTTAGCAGTAATAAGGAAAGATTCACCAATACAACAATACCGGTGTAACGCAATTCGTAGAGTGAATTGAACGGCCGTTGATAGCGGGTTATATACAGGACAGTATCGCTGTAGCGTACAAAACCTGTTATCAAAGTTCACAATATGAATTTGCTTTTGTTATGTATGAATAAGTAACATTAAATAATATTATTAAATATTAGTAAAAATATAAAGCTCTAACCATTCCCCAGATTCACTTTGTGATACATTTCGGTTTTCGATGTTTCATCGTTCTTCATCGGTTTTAATTATATTTTGCACAAAAGTAGTTCTTACTTTTTTCAAAGTAACTTCGTCTAAATCCAGTTTATCTACTACTTCTACATTATCTAAATTCAGCCTTCTTGATACCAAGATATACGATTTTTTTTGTCATGTCTGGCCATAAGCCTTTTATTTTCCATTACTTTTTCAAGCTTCTTAAAGGAACGATTAGGGCTGCTTTCATAGATATACATATATTTCGATGGACAACCGATAAAAAAAAATCGGTATTGAATGAAATCACAGCTCCCGAACATCGCGCTTGATATGAAAGTCTTAGAGAACAATTTATTATCTTACCACTCACGAGTTTTGCAATTACGCCGTTAAGTCGTTCTACAAAATAGCTTTTGACGTCTTCTATTAAACTATATTATTACAAGCTAATTGTGCAAACTGTGTTTTTATTTTCGCCGTTAGTGACCGAGTTACTTGCGCTGCTTCTTCTCTGCACACGTAGCCCAGACCTGTCTCGAAGCAGTGGTAGGTTTAAATATTGAGACGTGTAAAAGATCCTCCTGGGGCCTATTTGCAGAAATAAAACTGTTAACTGATTTTTTTTTAACATTGTGAATGAAAAACATTTACTAATTAATTTTATTTATAGCAAAGTAACAAACAACCATACAAACATTCGTTCGTTCATAATATTAGTAAGGATCTCTTGTAATTATTAAATTTATGTTTGCAGTATTTTTAATGCCACGAAGGTACTCATATTCCATAATTATTCGAATTTTTAACGTATCCATGATGACGAAAAAGATTGAAATGCGATGAAAATGTAACACTTATCAATAAACAAATGACTGCTTTTGGAAAAATAATTCCATGTTTTTAAAATAAAATTAATTTGTAATTAGAATTCTTAGCGAAACGAATTTTTTTTTGATTTGAAATGGCCAGTACCGCAGAGCGGCAATTCATAGGTAAAGAAAGACCTATTATTTGTGTTATTAATTTTTTAGCCAATTCCGGCATTATTTTAAAATTTTAATTGATTGATACTGATTTTTAATAATAAATTACTAATATTTGTAATCTGGACAAGCCAAAATTTTTTAAAATTTCCATAATGAAATTTTTAAATGTTAAAAATTCAAAACAAAAATTTGTTATGGCAACTCCAAGATGCCTTTGTTCTAGCGCGTGGTCAGTGTCACGCGCTGTGACGTAAAAGTTGGGGGGTGCAAACGCTCCGGTTTTTATTTTATAGTTTAGCGATGTGTCACCTTAACCGATGCTATCAATTATATTGCAAAACCCAACACTTATTAAAGTTACAAACAACAACTCATTACATTGGATTTAAAGAATATTATGAGGTTATTTTCATATACCCTTTAGTGATAAGAAAAATGGGCCAGTTAACTGTGATGATTTTAGTTCCGAGATTAATTTAACACTAAACCGGTAGCCCAATCAGTTTTATTTCTGCAAATAGGCCCCTGGAGGCGCTTTTACACGTCGCAACATTGGATAGGGCAGTCGCCCGGTGAACGGAAGGTTGTGTTGGTTTGAGTCTCATCTGTTTTCAAATAGGATAAAATATTAGTATAGTAGTAGTACAAGAAGAATGAATAAAATAACAAAGAAGACTTAATCACACAACAGGTATTAATGCAGTATTTAAACTTAAAAAAATATGTCTCAGGCGGGACTCGAACCCGCATCTCCTCGCATGCCGGGCGCGGCGCTATACCATTAACCCACCGAGACACTACTTCATAGGCGTCAATTTTCAAGCATATTCTAATCGCTGTAAGCCAGCTTTGTTTCATCAAATGTTAGGAGTTTGCACTCTTGACACCCGGCATGTGAGGAGATGCGGGTTCGAGTCCCGCCCTAGCAAATTTTTCAGTTCAAATACTGATATTATAATTGCAATTTATTTGCTTAAAATATCATATAAAGTAGGTATTAATGCAATAATTTAAGCCTAGGGCTCGCCCGCGCACGGGCCCCGTACTAGCGGCGCGATCGGACCGTGTCGGGTGCTGAAGGCACCCGGCCAAGAGGTCAACCCGACTAGTGGTTGCATCGCGTAGCTCGGCGCTGCAACACAGACTGGTCTGTGCATACAGACCCATCTACGCGAGCCCCGTTCTAGTGGGCCCGATCGAGGGGGGCAGACTAGGCCTCAAGGGCGCCTCTGTAGGCTCGGACCTCAGCTTGGGCCGTCGTCCGAAGGGCGGACTGGTGAGAAGCGGCCAGGTACATGTCTGTACCTGCCGAAATGATGCAAGGGTCCTCGCACTCGCCGGCGAGTGCGCTGATTCGATCTAGTGCTTGTCGGGTGTGTACTGTTGTGAGTGGTGAATTGTTTTACGATCGATGTGATTTTGTTTCCCAAACATTGTTCTGCCATGGCCTGGTAATTTACACATTGCCCGTTAGTGACCCACTTAATACTTTTAAACACAAGCTGGTTCCATTAGGCAATAGTAATCAATTGAAAAATTCATATTATTGTACAAAAAGCGTGGGGTGCTTGTTATGATATCCACAGATATAGTAAATTATTAATAAAATATTTACAACAATCTAAATCAAGCCCCCCACGCTTTTTGTACAATAATATGAATTTTTCAATTGATTACTACAGTTTTATTTTTAATTTTTTAGTTCAATCTGTTTTAAAAGCGTGGTTTTTTAGTTTTTTAAACTATAATTTACTTTTTACTTTTTAGTTTAGTTTATAAGATTTGATTCCTTCTTTACCGACTGTAAGTCCAAACCTATGCAGGAAACATAATTGATACAGATCGCGCGCTAGCTCTATCTCTTTTACTCCCTCTTACAGAGGAAAACTGGGAAAACTGTTATTAAATTATTGCATTGTCATCGGTCCTTGATACGTGTGCAAAGTTTCAAATTAATCAAACTTCTGGAAATCGGTCAAATTTATGCTCAAAGATTCCATTACATACATAGATACATAGATAGATACAACCCAAGCTAATAAAAGCGTGGTAAAAAAAAAATACATTTATCAATAAAAAAATATGATTATACACCATTTACTTACTAAATTTTTCACTTACAAAAGAATCCAAGTTTACGGAAAATGTCGAAAGAAGTTTTTTTACGATGCGTCGATCGGTATGTATTATTTTTAAAACATAGCGGGAATGTTGCGACCCGCTATTTTATTTTGATGGCCCGGTAATGGGAAACGCTGATTTACAACATTAACAAATTCAGATTAAAGTACTAAAGTATACGAAGGCTTTTCAGTTTTTCGCTACTTTCATTAGCAGTTTAGTTTTTTTTTACATTTCACGCAAACGACATCCACTGCTATGCGTATCATAGTCCTTTTTTTGTCGATAGAAAAATGTTTTACGCATACCTGCCTCCCCGGGGGAAGTGACAGGCTATGTGGGACTCCGGAACTCCGCATGAGGTCCGGGTATACGAACAAAACCAGCGGCATCCCCCCGGTGCCTTTAGAACCAACTATGGGTTTCTCCATAGGTCTATGATTATGATAATATATCTATTCTTATTTTGATTTTATAATCATAATATAATTTCAAAGTATTATTATGAAGAAAACTGAAATAAGTTTATGATATCTTAATTGTAGAGACGTTAAACTTTTTTTTTCTCTATATTTGGAAACTCAACAGCATTTTTGTTAAAATCATACATACTGTTTGTTAACACAAAAGAAGACGTCCAGGATAATTTGAGGTGTAATTTAGGTACGTATATATAAAATATTAATATTATGCACAACAAACAGTTTGTATAAAACAAACTTTATCCTTATTAGGCGAACAAGTTGATGAGGCATTTCAAATAAAATTATTCTTGCGTTGGTTACAGTTAAATTTAACAAAATAATGTTAGTTATTGAAATCAAAAAGCTAATTTAACTAACTACATTATTATCCTTATTAATATCTATTACAAATGTAATGCAAACAATACATTTCTTATCTATTTCATACAAGTATATATAGCAGTAGTTATTCGTTTCCTATCCAGTAGCATTATCGTGTTCATTCAGTCATTATGTATCAACCACTGTTTATTTACTTGCTTTATCTTCTGCCAGTTTTCTGTGGTTCTCATAATAATCACCGTCGGCATGACATTCAGCCGTCTCATAACAATCATCATCATAATCGCCATTCCTCCCACCGTCAAAATCATCAACACGGCAGTGCTGTCAATGGAAAACAAGAGCTACATCAATATTCAATGAACAAAGACCACCATCACCACCATCATCATCCCGATCACAAAAAAAATAACCCTCGACACCACCATCGCCACCCATGGCATATACATCAGAGCCCTTCATTAATACCTGCCTCAATTATCCCACTATTACCTTTTAAACCAGCTTTACAACCGAGAACTCCAAGAACCAAAACTCAGATCCCACTGACCTCAGGCCAGCCGCCGCTGACGAAGATCCAGCCCCTGCTGACAAATAACCAGCCAACGCTGATAAAAACCCAGCCCCCACTGACAACGACTGAGTCACCACCGGCAAGAACCCAGTCATCCATGACGTCGATCCAGCCATCGCTGACGACGACCCAGCCACCACGTGACCCATCAGATCAGATATTTTGTGACGCCTACGACCTGAACGAAAATCTTCAACACTTTTGCCACAACACTACTGAGGAAGCTATCAGCGGCGGGATATACCGTATCAAAGCGCCACTTCAAGGTTACTTGGATACCAGTATTGAAGTGAAGATAAAGCACCGAGTTCTATCAATAATGGCTAAATCACCTAACAATGAAATCTACAAGGAATTGATCATCATACCATCTATTGTTGATACCCAGAATGGGGCCTGGGAGTACGATGGATTGGATCTCAATATATATTTCTTCAAGTTTAAGGAACAAAATACTTGTACTGAAATCATGAACGATGATTATGGATCATAATGCAGTCAGTTTTAAGTTACTTTTATATGTGATTGATGTACGGTATTTATACTGTTTTTAAGCAATAAAATTCCTAAATAAAAAAAAATTGTATGAGATCTGAAGTAAAAGTTTTATTTTTTATTTTTGGCGTATTTAAATAATATTTTATGCTTGTTTTTCAAAAAGGATTTCGACTTTTAATTTATTGTTTACTTTGTAGTTATAGCTGGACACGTTCCTCAGTCTGTTCATCTCAATCAATGCTTATTGAAGGGTTGTTAATTGCAAATACCTAGTTTAGCTCTTCTATAAGGAGATCTAATGATTTTACCCTACTTAAGGCCACGTTTGCTTGACCGGTAGCGAAGAGTTAGAAACTATCAGCGAAAAACTCTTTAGTTATCGCTAGATACGTTCCTCACTGTTTATCGCAATCTACGCATAATTACGAAACATGTATAGCTTCCGGTTTGATTTTGAAGTTATCCTTCACTTACACGAGTTCCAATCATTTATATGAAAGCAATACTATAGACGGCTGTCTCACCAAATAACACAAGCCAAAGTTAACTTACCGATCCTACAGACTTGAACAACTCGACTTCAATATCATGATTGAGGGTTTCTTTAACCCATGCACCAACACCGAAATTATAACACAGATTGAATAACGGAGTTCATGTGCAGCATTTTATTTTTTCAAGACTCGCATTCGTATTTCATAAGTCCTTTCATTTGATACTCATATTGTAGGCAAGCATTAAAAATAATTGGTCATTGGCTATCTTCGGCGTTCCGCCATATTGGATTTAGTGTGATGTCACTTTATTTTTAGAGTCATTCTTAGCAAGCCCTTTCATTTTATACCCATATTGTAAGAGTGCATTAAAAATTATTACTCTGCCATCTTGCATATGCCGCCATGTTTGATTTAGAACGACGACGTCACTCATAACCACGCATCGTCATCTAAATTGATCGTGTATACAAAATTTCAGCTTAATCGGTTGAGGATATCTGCTTCAAAATTGAGTTGCACGGTTCCAACTAACAAATATAAATAACATACATACATTGTAAATTAAATAAAAACTTGTAAAAAAACTTCAGTGAAATTTTTTGATTGGATCGACCGATTTTGAATTATTTATATATTTAAGCAGGTCCAAGGAAAGTTCCTATTGGACTCGTTACGTGGCGCTGCAATCGGTCTGTTAATATGAAACTAAAAAAGAGCAGCGGTAGGCAAAGGACAAGGGTAGGGTAGGGTAGAGGTTGCATGGAATTGGATAAGGGTAGAGTTAGGATAAGAGTAGGGTAGCAAGTCAGCACTATCTGCCCGGTGCAAACTCATCAAGCGAAATGAGTTTGCACCTGGCAGATAGTATTTTAGACTAAAATTATTCCCATATTTAGGTACAACTAACAGTTTGTAAATTAAAATTAGATAACTCCACAACGTTGACAGCAGTAAAATTGTAAAGGCAATTTAACTAACTTACATACATAATATTATTCTTATAAATGTCTGTTTTAATGTCATATTAACAATACATTTCTTATCTATTTCGTACGAGTATATATAGCAGTAGTTCATCGTTTCCTATCCAGTAGCATTATCGTGTTCATTCAGTCATTATGTACCAACCACTATTTCTTTACTTGCTTTATCTTCTGCCAGTTTTCTGTGTTCCTCATTATTATCAGCGTCGGCATGACACTAAACCATCTCATAACAGTCATCTTTTCTATCATCGTCATAATCGTCATTTCTTTCATCATCCAAATCATCAACACGGCAGTGCTGTCCATGGAAAACAAGAGTCACCTCAATATCAAATTGACAAAGACCACCATCATCAACATTTTGGTAGTAACACACACACGCACGAACACACACACACGCACACGCACACGCACACGCACATACATATAGATATATACACACACACACACACACACATACACACACACAATAAGCAGTAACGGGTAATTAAATTAATTATGTCTTAAGCTAAGTAACGAGCTTTTATGGAGGAGCGGAGATTTCTAATAAAGGCATGTGTTTAAGAGATATCTCCAATTACGATATTATTGTACACATGTTTCTTATTGAATAAACACTATTTATTTCTTATTTACCATCATCACGATCATGAAAAACTAGACACCACCATCGCCACCCATGGCATATACATCAGAGCCCTTCATCAATACCTGCATAAATTATCCCATTTTCAACATCTAAACCAGCATTACAACCGATAACTCCAAGAACCACGACTCAGATCCCGCTGACCTCAAGCCAGCCGCCGCTGACGAAGATCAGGCCACCGCTGACGAAGGTCCAGCCCCTGCTGACGAATGACCAGCCATCGTTGATAAAAACCCAGCCCACACTGACAACGATAGAGTCACCACCGGCAAGAACCCAGTCACCCATGACGTCGATCCAGCCATCGCTGACAACAGCCCAGCCACCTCATGACCCATCAGATCAGATATTTTGCGACGCCTACGACATTATCGAAAATCTTCAGCAGCAGGATATACCGTATCAAAGCCCGCTTCAGGGCTACTTGGATGCTAGTATTGAAGTAAAGAAAAAGCACCGAGTTCTATCAACAAAGGCTAAATCACCTGACAATGAAATCTACAAGGAACTGATCATCATACCATCTATTGTTGATTCCGAAAATGGGGCCTGGGAGTACGATGGAGTGGATGAATATACAATTTCTTCAACTTTAAGGAACAAAATACCTCTACTAAAAACATAAACGATTCCATAATCTTCATACAATCAGTTTTAAGTGACTTTTATGTGTAATTAAAAAAAAAAATAATAAAAAAAAAAAGATGTATGGTTTTAAACTGTTTTTAAATATAATCAAAGGTTTTTAAGCAATAAAATTGTTGTGTAAATACAATTCCTTATATACATATTTCGATAACCTTTGGCCAACTCTTGAAAAATTATGTCTCAGGCGGGACTCAAACTAGCATCTCCATGCATACTGGGCGCGGCGCTTTACCGATTATTCAGATCCGGGTTCGAGTCCCGGCTGAGATATAATTTTTCAAGTTTAAATACTGATATTGTAATTGCCATTAAGTTGCTAAAATATCATAAAATGTTGTTTTTAAGTTGAACAGAAAAGACAGAAAATGTTTTATGGAGGGAATGGTAAAGCAAAAATAATTAGATAAATTATATATTGAGCACCAAATCAAAACCTGGTTCTATTTTTGTTTATTTTGACGTTCTCGTTATTTAAATTATTTTCCATTTGTGACGAAAATAAATAAGTTAGTATTCAGTTCCAACTTACGAGTATAAAACTAGAAATAATTAAATGATCAGAGGCATATCTGTCTATATGTCCGTTCGTCTGCGGTGAATCTCAATTTTGACCAAAGTAGCTGCTAATCTAGCTATATATAGGTACTTTGTCTGTTACTTTTTCAAGCTAAAACTACCAAACCGATTTTGATGAAATAAGGTACACAAATAGATTAGATCTTGAGAAACGACATAGGCTATTTTGTACAACACTGCTGTGTACAGGTTTCAAAAAATATTTAAATACTAGCTGTTGCCCGCGACTTCGTCCGCGTCAATTTCTGTTCTTATGATCGCGATTATTTTTTGCAAAATTTTTCACCGATGTTTCGCTCCTATTGGTTACAGCGTGATGTTATAGCCTAAAGCCTTCCTCGATAAATGGACTATCCAACACAAAAATAATTTTTCAATTCGAATCAGTACTTCCTGAGATTAGCACGTTCAAACAAACAAACAAACTCTTTAGCTTTATAATTTTTAGTATAGATTTCATCAAAAAACGTATGTTCAGTACAATATTATTTGTTGAAGCTACCTAGTGAGTATATATAGGCATATATATTTGTAGCAGGCAGCTCCGCTCTTCATGATGCATACATACTACATATTTCAGTATATAAACTTGAAAAATTATGTCTCAGGCGGAGATGCGGGTTCGAGTCCCGCCTAAGCCATAATTTTTCAAGTTTATATACTGATATTATACTTGCAATTAAGTTGCTAAAATATCAAATAAAGTATACTACATAATAACAGTTTTTGCTTATAATTTACTTATTCTTAACACAATACATGACATACATTATCAGTATTAATTTTAATGTAATAGTAACCGTCGTGTAAGCTAGTGGTTGTATATACACTATAAACTTGAAGGAGGGCTTTACGAAGGTCGAGAAAAAGAAAAGGAAGCCCTCCACTCGCAACCAGTGCGGCAACGCACCGACTGGACCGAACCACCTACTTCGGCCCGCAGTTCCAGTGACGCTGCTATACGTGTCCCGGCTCCATTACTCTACAAAGGTCGAAGAGATTGTAGAGTACATCCGAGTGAAGACCAGATATACACTGAGGGTCGAACGGTTGGAGTCTCGACACAACACGAACTTTAATTCGTTTGTGGTGAGGGTTCCGACTGAACAGCTGTCGACCTTCATGCAGGCAGAATTTTGGCCGAAGGGTGTTGCATATCGTCGGTTTCGTGGACGGTTACCTGACACCAAGTTGCGAAACACAACGCCGTCAAAATAGTGTGTATTAATACTTAGTGTAATTTATATGTGTTATTTTGTATGTATGTTAGTCTGTAAGGTATTTATTTTATTAATAAATAAATAAATAAATAAAATAAACTATGCAACTTATGACATTCACACCGAAAGAAGGTGTTCTGTTTGAAGAACGAACACATAACGAGTAGTTCACGTGGGCAGAGCCGCGTCGGTGTAGCCTGTGCCCAGCAGTGGGTTACAAATAGCCTATGTCCTTCTTTCTTAAGGTCTAATCCTCCCATTCAAACGAAATTTGAGAATAAAATCTTCTTGAAATTTTTGAATTCAGTTACTCTTCACCAAACTAATTTACTTCACTTATCACAGTTTTTAGGGTTCCGTAGCTGAGTGGCAAAAAACGGAACCCTTATAGATTCGTCAAGTCTGTCTGTCTGTCTGTCTGTCTGTCTTTCTGTCTGTCTGTCCGGCCGTATGTCACAGCCACTTTATTCTGAAAGTATTAGTATAACACAGTTGAAACTTGGTAGATAGGTGTATCCTGTTGACCGCTTTACAATTCTCATACAAAAAATAAAAAATAATGATATTCAAGGGGGGCTTCCTATACATAGAATTAAAAATTTTTTACTCTAACCTACGCGTATGGATAGGTCTTTTATGACATATAGGTTCTAAATAAATCTAACGTTTGGAAGATAGACGCTTCCAAAGTGGTAGTTGCTAAAATATCAAATAAAGTATATAAATAGCTGTTTCATCTTAACTGACTGTCAAACATCTGCAAAGATGTTTCTTTCGGGTGTTAAGGGTGTAAACTCCTAACATTTGATGAAACAACGCTGGCTTACAGCGTAAGAATATACTTGAAAAATTCGCGCCATGTCGCAGTGTCTCGGTGGCCTAATGGTATGGCGCCCGCCCGGCATGCTAGGAGATGCGGGTTCGAGTCCCGCCTGAGACAAAATTTTTCAAGTTTATATACTGATATTATAACCGCTATATAACTTTGTCTTTCATACAAACACTATGAAAAACAAAGTTATTGTTGCAGTCAATTAAATATTGTGTTATTTTGTCTAAGTGGAAGTAAGTGGACCCCTAATTCAGTTAAAGTTGGCATGGAACCCTTAGTGCGCGACTTCGACTCGCACTTGGCCGGTTTTTTTATAGTTTACATCTAGGAGCGGAGTGGAACGGAGCTGAAATTGTTAGGCGTAAAAGTACTAGGCTAGTATATGAACTACTAGAGTTTCACTCGAGGTCTTCAGATATTGAATTGACGGAATTGTGGGAAGAAGATAAATAGCCTAATCTGTCCTACTTATTACTCAGTAAAAGTGGGCTGATGACGAAAATGAGTCATCACCTCGTCACAGTTGGGATTTTTTATTATTTCTGTTTGTTAACCAGCATGAGATAACCTCTGACTTAGCCTTTAGCGTCGTGTGTTTATAAAATAAAACAGATTGTTTTATCTATAAGTTCTTATTAATAGGTTTCTTCAACTAAACCTTTCCCCACACTTAGCGTGTATCGCATGCGACTCTAATAAGAGAGTCGTATCATGATGATGATGATGATGGTGATCATAGCGCGAGTGCGGAGTGCTTAAAAATTAAACAGTTTCAATTCTTTCAACTGTTATTCAAACATTTTAAAGGTTATTGATCATTTAAAAAAACAAATGTTAATCTTCTTAACAAAAAGTAACGGCCTATAACCTTCCCAATGCTGGGCTAAGGCCTACATCATGAAGCAATAGCAATAATGGGTATACACATTATCACCACGCTTGCATGGATTGGTGATCACAAACCCGAGCTTCTTCTTCTTCTTTGCCTCTTCCCATGTTAGGTGCGGTCGGCTCAATCTGTCCTGGGTTGTCGGGTCAGGCAGTTGGGCCTTCCTAACTAGATTGGCTATACTAGTCCTCCAGGTCAAGGGTGGCCATGCCTTCCTTTCTTGCCTTCTGGGATTGCCATTGCCTTCTGAACCACATGCTCGCTGTTTCTTCGCATGACTTGGCCGTACCATCTCAGACGTGTTTCGGTAAGCTTTTCCTGGACTGGAGTGACTTTTAAGCTACCTCGGACGTATACGTTTCGAATTTTGTCTACTCTGGTCACTCCGCCCGACCACCTGAACATCTTCATTTCGGCCACGTGTAACTTCTGAGCATGTGTTTCCTTCACTGTCCAGCATTCGGCCCCGTACAGCATCGCTGGTCTTACTGCAGTCTTGTACACTTTCCCCTTAGTGCGTTTTGGCATGCGCGGGTCACTAAGAACTCCAGTGAGTGTGACAAACCCCAGCAATTATCGATATTTAGAAACTTTTTGTTGCCCGTCCCGGGAATTGAACCCAGGACCCGAAGATCTTGGCCCAGTTATTAAAACATTAGACCGACGGAGCAGTCTGCTTCTATCGTGTGATTATCCTTCGAGGTTGATCTGGAGTCAGAATTTTCCCTATCGCCTATAACAAGCATCTGACATTACTTGTTCTTACGACTTGTATTTTGCTACGGAAGCCGGAACCAACGGCTTAGGGGAATACTAGAGCTGCCAACAATTGATTAAATTTTATTAATTCTAAACAGAAACACGCCCCGTTGGTCTAGTGGTTTAAAAACCGGGCCATGATCTCGGGGTCCCAGGTTCGATTCCCGGGGCGGGGAACAAAAAAAAAGTTTCGAATTTTCGAACGTTGCTCGGGTTTGTGATCAGCAACCCGCATTTGGCAAGCGTGGTGATTAAGCCAGTACCCATCATTGCTGTGGTAACTTGAATTCAATGATGGAGGCCTTTTCCCTGCAGTGGAATGATTATAGGCTGTTACTCGTACTTTACTTTACTTAAACAGAATCAATTCTCAAAAAACTAGAAAGTATAATTTTAGCAAATTACCTCTAGTATTTATTGAATCACAGTAAACTTTACATTTAGTTGTTTCTAAAGTCGAATTTGTCGCTAACACCAAAAGCGGCCGCTTTTTGCAATAATGTACAAGACGAAAGAATGCCAGAATAAAAAGCAGTTAACAGTGATTCAGTAAATACTAGAGGTAATTTACTAAAATGATATTATTGTAGTTTTTTGAGAATTGATTTTGTTTAGGAGTAATAAAATTTAATTAATTGGGGGCAGCACATAGCTCTAGTAGTCCCCTTACGGCCATTTCCAATAACCTATGTATCTTCAGTTTTGGCATATCGGAGATAAGAAAAAGTTTCTATCTCTGTTTTTTCCGTCCAGAGAAACAAAGACAGAAGTTGTTTTTTATCTCCGATATTCCAAAACTGAAGATAGATAGGTTATTGGAAATAGCCGTAAATGTGCCTTCCGGAGCATTAGCAGACCACTCAGAAAGTATTGAATCAAAAAGTTTTTTTGTGTAAGACACTGGCTAGTTATAATCCATTTTAAACTTGATTAGATGTATACTTAAAAGTAAGAAAAGATTCGTTCCAATTTCAAACGTTCTCTATTGTTTGTGAGAAATATTTAAAATAATAATATCGTCTCTCTAAAAATGGCTCTGTCCTGGCTTAGGTTAACACAAAAAGAGTTTTTTTTTAATCTAAGTGCCCCGGATACAATTTCACACTATGTATTTATACGATTTCAAGTGTCACCTAAAACCCGAATAGTCGTACGATAGACTTCTATTGAACATTTAATTTTATTATTCGGTAATAGTTCTGTGTTCATAACATAAATTTTGCGGTCGCTCTTGTGGTTATTATTTACATATTTCAATAGTTTTTACCCTGTAAATTTTTCTTTTCTTTCTCTAAGTACTACAAAGCTGAATTTTAAAACAAATATCATGCCGACGAAGTTAGAAAATAAACACAGAATAATAAAAATAACTAGACTATACATACCCTTTACGTGAAGTCGGGAATATTTAATTTTTTATTGTCTGTCTTTAAATTTTAATTTTTATTGTGGGTCTGATCATTATTTTATATTTAAAGGCTCCGTTTGTGAAGTATTAAGTTCACATACGCGCTAATTGTTGTTGTTGATGCAAGAAAATTGTTTTTTTACGTATACAAAAAAATTTTTTTTTCAGACGTTATTAAACAACGAAACAGAAACAGAACAGAGAAAATATTAAGAATAAATGGGGTTTCAAAGTTAACTTAGTTTGAGAATATTAATAGATAAAATTATTCACCTCAAATTATTTAATTTACTTGTTTATCTACACAAGTACGAGTAAATCTCGCGATAAGCTTTTATACAAGTGCAAAATAATAGTTTGTAATTGGAGCTACTACCACCTCTCCGTCCGCTTTGGAATTGGCTATGTCGCACTCTCGGTTATATTACATTCGCGATTATATTGATTAGCTTAGTAACAATTTTTTTTGCAATGGCTATCCGTAATTATCCCCTTTTCACCCTCTTGAAGTATAATTTATTATTATTATTTTTTATAAATATCGGGCTTGCTCTTGACTACATACTTAACTATACGGTTAAGAAGAAGCCTAAGATGCAGCGAGCTTACCTAGAAGTACTGGTTCTCCCACACAGCAGCGGAACACAGAAGACTGTTTGGCACTGGACTCTGGCAGGAGGGTGGCAGCATCCAGGCGGCCTCTTACGAAGCCTACCGCCGCCGAGGGATCTGTTAGCCGTCATCATTGTTTAGGAAACCAAAGATACCGTTGCCCAGGGTGGACCACTAGGAGATAGACCCCACCACCCCACTATCCTACATCCCTTCCTAGAATTCAAAGTATATCTACAAATAAATTTCTCCAAAACGGTTTTGCGGTTTACGCGAGAAGAGGAAAAACAGACACTTTCGCATTTACTATAGATAAGCAATATCAAAACATGTCTGAAAATAACGGAGATATCAGGCAAATTTCCCAGCACAACTTGGGATTCTGCGTATTGCGTAGGTTATAGGTTATCGATGCGCCTGAGAAGATTGCGAAATAATTTTATCTGTTTTATTAAAATACAGGCTGCAGAAATCTTGTGGTATCTAAATGACCGCTAAGCCTCGTGTAGATATGTTCTGTAACTTTACAGTTCTCTTTTAAAGTTGTAAATTATACCTGTTTTTTTTTTAATTTTTGATTACAATCATGATGTTATTGGCCGAATTTGATTTTCAGTTCCCCAAACTCGCCAGATGCAGGCATAGTGGGAACAATTGACGTGAATATCCTAGGCTTATGCCCAGCAATGGGCGTCTTCGTCGGAGATAAAGACGATGAAGATGAGAACAGAAAGTGCAACATTTTTTAGACAAACAGAAAAGAAAGACCCATACGTTAATAACTTACATTTTCTGCAGTTTCTTTGGGTCTAACAAATACACCACAGTTAATTTGTTTTGTGATATTGATAATTAAATTGCTTGTGTAGTAAAATTACGATATTCGCAATTGAAACCTCATCATCTCAACCAAACGACGCCCACAGCTGGACTTAGGCCTCCCCCAAAGATCTCCACAACGATCGGTCCCGCGCCACCAGCATCCAACGTCTACCAGGGTCTTTCACCAGATTATCAGTCCACCTGGTTACTGGCCTACCCACCAATTGTCGTCCGGGGCGCGGTCACCACTCCAGAACCTTCCCACCCCAACGGCCATCGGTTCTTTGTACTGTGTGTCCCGCCCACGGCCACTTCAGCTCCGCAATTCTTCGAGCGATGTCGGTTATCTTAGTTCACCTACGGATTTCCTCATTACTGATTCTATAGCACAGGGGAATACCAAGCATTGCTATCTCTATTATTGTCCCGCTGTGCGACCTTGAGCCTTCTTATGAGACCCATAAGCGACCATGTTTCAGTTCCATAAGCCCCCACAGGCAAAGACTGGTCAAAGACTTTCGTCTTGAGACATTGAGGTAATTTAGACGCAAAGATTTTTTGTAACTTTTCGAATGCTTCCATGAGAGATCTCTTTCTCTAAATTGGACTTACCTAGCTGAACTATCTGTCCCAGGTATACGTAATGGTCAAAAACTTCGAGTGCATTTTTATCCCACTCTTTTTTAAATCTCTCTCTCTTTTCAAAGGCAGCAAAAATGTTTATTCAAGAAATTGTATTTTGCAAGAGCTGTTTTTCAAATATTTTCTGTTTCTCTTATACTAAATGTAAAGTGTAATTATGAGAAGATCACTTCACTAAATTCAAGCTAAAAAACTCACCAACTATAGTCTTCAGAAACTTTATTGTGCTTGTTACATTGCTCATGGGACAAACCCGAGTGACATAATTCAATAAATCTGGTTAATGATAAGATAGTTCATACATTATAAATGCTCTAATTGAGAGAGGGCATACTCAGACCTTCTCGAGTCCGGTTCGAACAATTATGAAGCTGGTAACTTTTATTTTATTCTTGTGTATTGTCAAAGTTTACGCTTGGGATTTCATCTCAAAGAATTGCTGCGAGCCCCACGACCATGAGCACTTGGGACGTATATGTGACGACGGTAAACGGGCACCTATGATTGGTTGCTGTGGAATTGGCTCATGTAATATTGCGTGCTGTAACTGCGATGGTGGCTGCAGACCTGGACCTTACAAGGCTGGTGGATTTTTTCCCGCAGAAATTACACCTAACTTAGGATTCAGCGGTGCTAGTGGTGCCACCGGTTATGCCACCGGGAGAAGACTCGTTCAAGAAGCTATCGTAGCTGTTGGAAAGGATGTTGCTAAAGTAGGTCTAGCTGCGTCAAAAAAACGTGAATAGATTGTGTAATGTCAAGTTTAGCCGTGACTTGTTAATCCTAGATTGAGACTTGTTTAACTTCTATGATAATATCTTATTTGTCGTTAGTATTAAATAATATTAGAACTTCAACGGTTTGTTTTAATTTTTTTATGTTTTTTTAATACTTAAGCGTTACTGCTTTTGTAAAAAATAGTATTTTTTCCCTACTTCAATTAAGAGGAGGTAAAGATCAGTATATAAACTTGAAAAATTATGTCTCAGGCGGGACTCGAACTCGCATCTCCTCGCATGCCGGGCGGGCGCTATACCATTAAACCACCGACACACTTTTTCATGCATATTCTTAACAATGTAAGCCAGCGTTATATCAAATAAAGTACAGGAGGTAAAGAATTACATTTTTGGAATTCATTTCTCTGAAGAGTATTCGCAAAATGAAAACATTATAATAAATGCCACGTAAATTAATTTGGGCTGGTAAAAATATACCTTTACTTAGCATTGTATACGACCAAACTAAGGAAATGGATATAAGATCCCCCTATCCACTAGAAATGTATTCTTTAAATACCTGGGTCACTTCTATAGATACGATATCAACTATCAGGCTGCAGCTAGACTGTATGAAAGGCGCAAAAAGTACTCTACAGCCTAGCATTATGAAGCATGATGTTATAAAAGCAATAGCATCCAAATATGACAACAACTGGTCTAAAACATATACAGACGGGTCTTAGGATGTAAGGGGGAAAGGTGCGGCTTACTATAATGAAAATGGGGACACAAGAATGTTCAAAATTATCTCTCATATCTCTATCATCTGCATAGAACTCTTTGCCATTTACAGAGCTGGCGCTCTTCTGCATGTTAAAACGCGATCAGTAGATACATAAATATGTAATATTTACAGACAGTATAAGAGTGCGTTGCAACATATTGCTCGGAGCGCCTCTGGTATTAGAGGTGTACCGATAGCATATAATATTCTGCAACTTGAACATGACTTAACTGTAAATCGGATAAATCTCAAACTACAGTGGGTCTCACATTGGTTTAAAGGGTAACGAGGAAGCTGATCAAGTGGCGAAGAATGCTTTAACAGATGGCATAGAATTTCACGTTAAACCCCATTATTTTGAAATTTTGTAAAAGTTTAAGAAATAATGTTATCTCATGTGGAAATAACATTTCTATATTAATTCTCTTACAAACTCTACTTAGATCTACATTTTTGCATGGTTTTTTACCAGATACCCGGTAAAAAACCATGCAAAAATGTAGATCTAAGTAGAAAATATATTTTACAACTGCATAGACTACGGTCCGGTCACGTTTTATCCAGAAAGTTTGCACGGCTGATGGGAAAATCCAACTCGCCAAACTGCGATGCTTGTGGAAGAGTAGACGATGTGCAGCACTTGCTGATGGAATGTGTCAAAAACCAAATAGAACGTCGGTCACTGACTTACATTTAAATGCACTTGATTTAGGAGTCTTTCAATCAATTCTTGCTAACCCCTTATCAAAAAAGGCCGTGAAATGGTGTTTTCTATCACTGACTGATGTCTGTTGGAATGACTTAAATGTTTTTATGTGAATTTCTAGGTTAGAGTATGATGGGACTGACATTTGCGGTTAAAGTCCCTAAATTAAAATAGAATAAAAAAAAAGTGAAAGAAGACATTGTTTGTGTCAACAAGTTTATTCACGGCATTTGATGTGATTCCGCGCAGTTTCATAAATATTTTTGATTATACCTACATCTTTACCAACAACATCCGAGAGAAATAATTTTAGAAATATTCTAGAATCACATGAAACAGCTTTAGAAATGTTTTTTTTAAACTTTGAAGCAAATAAATTGCTGGTTTTTATTGTAAACAGGATGAAATTTTAATCACCATTCAATTTTTATTACAAAATTCTACGAGACAAAACAAATGACATATTTTTTTCTTTTGGTAAGTATAGTCCAGTACAAAAATGACAAGATAAAGCACCTAGAAAATTTCCGCCGAAAATCTAAAATTCTACGGCATCCTCCCAACACACTTTTTACGCGATACGCATCTCATTCATTCATTACGATACTATTCATAAGTTGTTGATTTTCCCTTCATATACCTTCACATGCTTAGAACCGTAAAATTTAAAAATATGATACGCAAAATATTTTCGGTTGTAAATTTACCTACATTTTATTTAAAATAAATGGGCTCTAAATACGAATATAAACGCCTGTTAATTTTTTGGATTGTGATTAAAAAGTCACCAATTTCTTGAATAAAAACTTCGATTGTCTTAGGTGGGACTTGAACCTTTTGCTTTCTGGCCAATCTTTATATCTTTTAAAATGAAAAAACCTACGCATTTTTTTGTTATTTCCTGTGATCGGATTTTTATTATCATAGTAAAAACCGCACTGCATAATAACTGTTTCACGAATAGGTCATCGGGCCGGATTTTATGTAAATACCTACTTTTTTTTACTGTATATTTTTCAATGCATCTTCTATTTTTATATCTTTCTGTCATTCAATTATTTTTCTCATTATATTATGTTCTTCGCTGTGTGCTTTTCTGTTTTTGTAAGTATTTAGTTTTTCCTTTTAATACACAATATTTAATATTCCTTTACTTTGAGCTCTTTTAATTTTACCCCTATCCCTAACAGTCTTTAACAAACTTAGCAAACCAAACTACAAATGTCCAAATACACAAGCAAGTGTGTACTGTGTAAGCAGCGAAACGATTCTATTCTTTATAGATCTAAATTGTTCCCAAGACGACCCAGGCCTGCGCTATTGTGATTGCGAACAATGCTTACTATTTCGGCCCCCTGGAGATATTATTACTTGCCTTCCTACAAGAGACAGAGTTACAAGATTTTACCTTAGACTGTAGTTCCGAAAGGTGCCTCTTATTTCTTTATTTACTTACTTAAGGACAAACAATAAAGCTGTATGCTTTAACGATGATTCCATTACCTAAACACTTAATTCGTTGGTGTTGCCTTACTTACAGGCTGCCACGACCTGTATATAATACATATATTTGTCTACTGGAAGCTATACGTAGAATAAGAAGCAATAGAAGGAATACAAAAGCAGAATATTTGAAGAAATCTACTAGGCTGTAACAAACTGATCTTGAAGACTTTACATTCAAAGATATTTTTGAATGTAAAGTCTTGTACCAAATGTTTCACCCACTCTCACAAACTTTGTAATGATAGAAACCTGATGATTAGAAATGAAACGACCTCCGTGGTGCAGGCGCACACCGGTTCTCAAGGTGTTGCCTGCTCTAAAGTCCCGGGTTGGATTCGCGGACGGGCCAAAGCAGAAAGATTATTTTCTATATTTCTTGGGTTTAGTTACTTAAGACCTTGTGTGTTTCTGATATAAACAAACAAGTACTTTGGTTTGCCTAAATAGTTAATTACCGAGCGACTGCAGGTACCTACGAGTATAACGTTTTTGCATAGGTTTGACTGTCGTTACATAAATCATTCTTCTATGGTTCATGTACTGACTAATCAACAAATTATCAGTTTAAAAAAGAAAGGTGATCTATAAATTATTTATTGTGTAATTCTTATGTTTTATGTTATTTAATGATAAACAGAATAGACAAATTCGATTAATAATATTAATCTATACTAATATTATAAAGCTGAAGAGTTTGTTTGTTTGAACGCGCTAATCTCTGGAAGTTCTGGTTCGAATTGAAAAATTCTTGTTGGTTAGTCCATTCATCGAAGATATATAAGGCTATAACTGTAACTTTTGACTGAAAAAAATGCAATACTAGTGCCTATTACTTCAAAGGAAGTCGTTGAAAAGACCCCTTACAATGTGTCAGCTGACCTTCTTGTTTCAATTAAGTATATTTGTATTATATACTTTGATTTTCAGAAATTTAAATACTATAATGCGTAGCTTTATAACCATCTAACTTTCACCTTTAATTGCATCGAAAACGGTTCAGGCGTTTTTAAAAAAACTAAAAAATAGTTAGTATGTAAAAATTACTTTTCTCGATTTCGTCCATACAAAACGGCAATTTCATACTTTAACCCCTAATATTATAAAGAGGAAAGATTTTATTGTTTATTTGTATTGAATAGGTTTCGAGACAACTGAACAGATTTAAAAAAATATTTTACCATTAGAAGCCGACATTATCCCTGATAAACATAGGCTACTTTTAACCGCGGGATCCGGTAGGTGGCGCTGATTGGATGGATATTTGTTACTCACGCCAAAACAACTGAACAGATCTGAATGAAATGTGTCAGGGAGGTAGCCTATGAACAGAAATAGCGTACAGACTACTTTAACGTACCTATGTGAAATCACTGTATTTGGTTTTATTTTTGAGGGGGTTCGACATGGTTTTTTGCATTGTGGCAGTTTGCGGGTCAGGGTACAGCATAGGCAAAATTTTATCCTTGAGCGAAGTCGCGGGCAACAGCAAATCTATACAAATATTGTAAAGAGGAAAGATTTGTATTTATGTGTGTGTATGTTTGTATTGAATAGGCTCTGAAACTACGGGGCCGATTTCAAAAATTCTTTGACTATTAAAAATTGACACTATCTTTAATGAACATAGGTTACTTTTTACCGCGAGACCCAGTAGGTGGCGCTGCTGTCGGTATGTCAACTACTAAACGGCTTGACCGATTGGGTTGAAACTTTGTGTGTGTATTTTCCTGGCTTCACAGACACGAATGTATTAAGTATACTCAATCTATATTTCTATATGCCACTGCTAGGCACAGGTTTCCGACCGCGCGATATGACGTGGAGTTAGTAGTCGAAAATTTTTACTTGACGAATCGTATTATCAATAAAATAAGTTGTAATGATTTGCTTGCCAAATTCGGTCTTTGTATCCCTTGTAAGTACCCAAGACATTGTATCATTGTACAAAATTGTTTGATATACTAGAATACAATCAAATCTTGGCTTTCATCACCCATTGTTTAGAATTGCTACAAAAACAATAAAATAACAATAAAGAATCAATCATAAATATTATTTGTTAACTTCAATGACACTCAAAAACTGCTTAACTCCTTGAGAAAAAGGTATGAGTCAATGCTTTTTTATTTTTTGTTTTTTAAGACATGCCAAAGCGGGCCACACAGAACCGTCTAGTCCCAAATTATGCTACTACAAGTAACTGTAGCTTGGGTACTAGACAACCGATAAACTTACTTAGATATATTTTTTGTGAATATATACTTACAATACTCGTAGATAGATAAACACCCAGACCAGTAAAAAGAGATATGTTCATGCACACAAATATTTGTAAAGTGCGGGGGTCCAACCCACGACCCATGGCTCAGAAGCAGCGTTTTCAGGCTGATCAGACTAGTCGTCCGATACTTAGGTAAATTTTAAGATTTAATTCTTAGTTTAAAACACCATAAAAATAACTTCATCTCTTGTACTATCTTTTTAAATATAGGCCACTTCTTGTTATTTTTTTCTGGACAATGAATTTCTTCTTGCTCGCAATAAACCTATCTGTTAACAGTTTCTGTTATTGTTAAGTATTTGTATTAAAACTAGCTTTTTTCCCCGGCTTGCCCGCGCGAACAGCACGTTTAGGTACAAGTTGGGTGGGGTCATAATTGGGTGGTGGAATCTACCTCCTAGTGGTCCACCCTGGGCAATGGCATCTTTGGTTTTCTAACCAATGATGACGGCTAACAGATCCCTCTGCGGCGGTAGGCTTCGTAAGAGCCGATGCTGCCGGAGTCCAGCGCCAAACAGTTATTCTGTATTCCGCTGGTGTGTGGGGGAACCAGTACCTCTGGGTAAGCTCGCTTCATCTTAGGCTTCTTCTTAACCGTATAATTAAGTATGTAGTCAAGAGCAAGCCCGTTGTTTATAAAAAAAAGAAGTTAATCGCTCGGACGGAAACTAGTGCCCAGCAGTAGGATATAAAATAGTAAATGCCCTTTCTAAAGGTCTAATCTCTCTTGGCACCTAGTTTTATCAAAACCGGTTTCGTAGTTTAGGCCTTTAAGCGTAAAAAACTGAGTTATTTTCGCATCTATAATATAAGTAAATATCAGCTTAACATCTGCAAAGATGTTTCTTTCGGGTGTTAAGGGGTCAAACTCCTAACATTCGATGAAACAACGCTGGCTTACAGCGATAAGAATATGCTTGAAAAATTGGCGCTGTCACGCAGTGTCTCGGTGGCTTAATGCGAGGAGATTCGGGTTCAAATCCCGCCTGAGACATAATAATTTTTCGAGTTTAAATACTATACTAGATATTATAACTGCAATCAAATTGCTTAAATATCATATAAAGTAATATAAGTAAAGTATAGTAACAGCCCATAACCATCCCACAGCAGGGAAAAGGCATCCATCATTATATTAAATTTACCACAGCAATGATGGGTACAGGCATAATCACCGCGCTTGCCAAATGCGGGTTGGTGATCACACACCCGAGCAATGTTCGGAAGTTTGAAACTTTTTGTTTCCCGACCCGGGAATCGAACCCGGAACCCCGAGATCTTGGTCCGGTATTTAAACTAGGCCAACGGGGCGTTATATTAGTGAGGATAAGGATAATTATAACATTTTGACTTGTGTTTTATACGATTTCGTCTACCTCCGTGGTTCAAATTAAAATTCAAGGCAACGCCAGCTATGGATGTCCTTGGTGTGCTTGGAGGACGGACAAATTTAAAAAAAGAGCCGTTCTTTGTTGTCCTTAGTCTAGGTGATAGTGTGGTACCTTCGCAGTTTCTGAGGTCTTACTCAGCGAACGATATCCGTATATTTGACTTCTTCTGCCTCTCCTTCTCTTGCCAAAGTACAAAATAAATGATTTTAAACCTTCGCGATTTGAACACAGTACAAAATTATGTGACAGACACAAATAAATACGTTTTGGTATATTCGATCTTCCTGTTAGGGTCGCTGATTCCGTAAAATGTGCATTTTGAATTTTACTTTGGGATGTTATAACAAGCAAAGCTCTATACGATATTGCAAGTGGAAGAAATTATATACATAATTAAATATAGTTTTAAATACGTTTTTGACAGAAAACCGCATTTGCTTCTTGCGGAATTAAAATGGTAACAACTCTTTTTCAAATTCCCGTTTAGTTAAGGGATTTTTGGGTAAACCGCGAAGTGACAATGTCAACCACTGGTTTATTGCAACCAAATTCGATTTAGTTGACATAAAAATAAAACACATAAATAACTTGATAAGTTTACTTGTAAGGTATTCAAAATAATCACCTACATTAAATTTTTTCTTGGATCTATTTCCATTGGATTTTCAATAGTAAATCTGGCAAACAATGATTCACCTGACAACCACCATCCAGAGGAGGCTCCAGTAAACGTTGGCACGACAAGTAGCTCGCCGTGTGTTAGCCCGGCTCGGGTGGATGCGACGATAGAAATAACGCGGTGATTTCTCCTAATTACCACTGCAGGGTCGTTAAATCCTGGTAATGGCACCTTGACTATATAGTACAATTCGTTGCCGACTCGACGTACGTAAGTTTCAGTCATCTTGTTACAGGCGTTGGATAAGTCGTGAGAGATGTAGACACTGTCACAATATATCTCGTCTTCAGGACCGAGTGGTGTGTCCGTTCTGTTCGGCGCGAAACTCGTGAGTGGTGTCTCATAAAACGCCTCCTGCGCTGGTCGGGGTATTGCAGGCAGTTGTTGAGGGTATGATAGTGATGGTGTATTCTTCGGGAATTCTTCCGGTGCTGGTTGCATTGGGTACGCCCCGTAAGGCCTGTAAGTAACCGAATTAGGTCTTTGGGTTAACCAGAACGGACTCTGCAGAGGCGGACCATAATAAGGTCGGTTATAGATCACGTCTTGTTGTGGTGGAGGGATTGAATAAAACAGTGGTGATGTTTGATGAACTTGAACACGATTTTCAGGACCATGGAATATCTGATGTAAAAACTGTCCTATAAACGTTGGATGTTCATTTTTTTTATGTGGCCTAAGAAACCAAATAGAATGAACTGACACTATGAACAGAGATGTTAAGATCACCAGCCGAAACATCATGACAGTACTTGAGTGACTAAATATGTAGAATCGTTTGTTTATATAAGTCTGACCCTAGACAAGAACGTGACCCTGGTTTTGCCGTACGGTAGTTGGATTTTTGTGGAGGTTAAACGTTATCACTGTTTTGTTAAGTTTGTAAATGTTCAATGAGTATTTTTTTTGATAAAACTCAAACAACTGCTTTGAGGTCAGCAGACCTATATAAAACTCTCTGCGTCTACAAATTCAGTCCCTCAAATACTGGTTTACCTTAAGCCATAATGTTTAGGCTAGTGTCTCTAAGTTTTCTGTTCGTAGCGACAGTTCATTCTATATGGATTTTTGGGCCTCATGAAAAAGAGGACCATCCAACGCCTTTTGGGCAATTTTTACATAATATATGGTTTGGTCCTAGTTATTCTGTTCAATATCGTCTACCGCAACTTACAACTTATTCAGTCCCTGCACCAAAACAACAAGTGTTTCATAACCCACCTAATAATGTGTCACCTACAACGGTGCCGCTTGAACCTATCCAAGGGAAACCTCTGCTCAATAACGAGCCTTACGGGCCAAAGCAACCAGTACCATCTTCTACATTTCGTCCATTGCGTTCTTACCCTCAGCAAGTGCCAGCTATACCTCGACCGGAGAATAATCAGTTCTTTGAGACACCCTTCACGACTACCGCAATCGAAAGAATAACGGAAGAACCATTTAATCCAGAAGACGACATATATTGCGACAGTGTCTACATCTCCGATGACTTATCCAACTTCTGCAACAACCTGACTGAGAGTTACATTCGCCGCGATGGCAATGAGCTGAACTATATGGTCAAGGTGCCGCTGCCAGGATTCAAGTACCCCACCGTGGCGGTTAGAAAAAATCATCGCGTTGTTTCCATAGAAGCTTCCACTCGATTCGGGCTAACGCACAGGGAGCTTTTTATTGTACCAACTTTTGCTTCTAATTCCGGCCCTGAATGGTGGTTGTCAAGTGAAACTTTGCACATCAGATTCAACACTGAATTTCTTTTGCTTAACGAATAAAATAATATGTACTTTACTACATGTAATTTTTTTTTAAATTTTGTTTTAATTGATATGAAGAGCTTTCACTCCGTTTATCTACGAAAGGAATAAATAGAAAGAAGTAAAATTTAGAATTCATACGTCATGATCATCGATTACTTTTTGACAGCACTTAAAATTTTGAAACTACTATTTCTGTATAAGTAGAAAACATTTTGATAGTAAATAATAATCATACTAATCATATCTTACAAATATTCGAAATGTGACAGTTGGAATAGATGTTTTTTACTTAATCCCGCCTGAATGGCATACAAAATCTGACAATATGACACGAAGAAAGATATTGGACAAAAATTGCTCATAGGCTATTTTCATCACGGGAAAGGATAGTTTCTCTACTTGTACAAAGTCACGGGTAACAATTAGTGATAAATAAATATGGACGATATACATTTTTCTTACCCTACAGTAAACTTTAGTAGCTATTTCAATCAAAGAAACGTTGAAATAAACCAAAATATAATGAGAAATTTAAATAAACGCGAGAAATATTTGTAATTATCTTTCATGATATATATAACCTTTAACAC
The DNA here is from genome assembly GCA_949315895.1 of Anania crocealis. Lineage (NCBI taxonomy): Eukaryota > Metazoa > Arthropoda > Insecta > Lepidoptera > Crambidae > Anania > Anania crocealis. The sequence goes on from OX438882.1 coordinate 24,936,820, forward strand.
AAAGACACTCTGTATTTAAGTTACGATAACATCGCTATTAAACAAACAGTCAGTTTTTCGACCAGCTTTAACCACGATGTATCGTCTCATAATTTTTAATTTACTTCTCCTTTCCGTCGTTAATTGTAACTACCAATTAGAGTTTGATAAATTAGTTGACAAGAGTTTCTCTGAACAATTGTTGTCTGATAAACCAGTGCCTCCACCCGACAACTACTATTGTCAGGACCCTCAGAAGCCCTGGTGCCATCGGCCTCAAACTCAGCCTTCTTATTATGAAGAGGAACCACCGAATTGGTATCGCCAAGGACCACCGCCTCCTCCAGGATACAAGTGGAATTTGTAGAATGAAGGTCTCTTCTATGAGTGTTATTGCCAATTGTATACAAAAAACGTGTTTTGTGTAAATGTTTATGGATTAAACTCTTTATATTGTCACGAGATTTTGTGTTTATTTTTTGTATTTATCCGTAACTTTAAATGAATTGAAATAATCTATACTATAAATACTAAGTTTGACTGTAACTGCCTTACCACAATTGATTTAGTCTAGGTTTAGCAAGTGTCTAAGAAAATGTGTACCACAAATCCATGTTTTGCATTAAACGCACTTTAGAAAACTGTAAACATTGTCCAAGTAAAAGTGGTTTGTGTTTTTGAAATTGCATTTTGATTGGCGAAATTGAATGCTACAAAAGTTTACACCAGGGTATTGTATAAATACTTATTTAAAGGAAAATAGTATTATAGTACTATTGTATAGTAATAGTATACTAGTCGAAGCGTCGAGAAATTAAATACTATTTTACCTTTAAAAAATTTATACATTGCCTTAAATCCTGCGCTGCGAAAACTTTTCTGTGTAACAATCAAATTTTCTAAGCTTTTGGTATATTATCTCCATCATTAATAATTTGATTTAAAAAAAAACTATTTAACATAAAAAAAAATGTTTACTTTATAAATTCAGTAACTATAAACTATAAATTAGCTTGCCATGTTTGTATATTTATTTGGGTAAACTACATCTACTAAATTTGAGACAAATAAAAAAACCAAGAGGGGAATATAAAAGAGGCAAAATAATCGGCAAAATAAAATATAACCGCTTTAAACTGCAATATTACTGAACATTTCTTAGTGAGAAACTTGTAAACTTTACCGATATTTACACAATATTTTCTTGGAAATCGTACAATACATTAAGGTTTGGTACTATCATCATTGAACTAGTAAAATTGTTATCACAAGTAAGTCTCTGCTCATCGTACTGTTTGTCAAAGTATATGTTAAGATCTTCACCGTCATTTTCCCAACCTACGTTTTGGTTCCCAAAAACTGTTGGCACAATAATCAGTTCTTCGTATTTATCACCGTCATTAGATGTAGCCGCGATGGAAAGTACCCGATGCATAATCTTAACTTCGATATTCTTTGGAAATCTCGGTAGAATCACTCTGATGATGTGGCCTATTTGAGTATTCTCTATAGTTGTAGTGTTGTGTGCGAAAGGTTTTACCATTTGTTCCAATTCGGAGAGATCACAGAAGAACTCGTCGAACGGGTCGAGCGGTGGCGGCTGAGTTGTCGGCGTCATAGTGCTTTGCGATGGCTGGATTGTAGTCGATGGCTGTTTTGTTTTGGTTGGTACGGGCTCTGTACTCAGCGTTGTGTCTACCGTGGTCGGTGACGGTTCAATTGTGGTCGATAGCGGCTTTGTTTTGGTCGGTGCAGGCAGTCTTGTGCTCTGCGGTGTCTGCACCGTGGTCGGTGGCGGTTTCATTGTTGTCGGTGACGGTATAATTGTAGTCGGTGACGGTTTCACTGTGGTCGAACGCGGCTTTGTTTTGGTCGGTGCAGGCAGTCTTGTGCTCTGCGGTGTCTGCACCGTGGTCGGTGGCGGTTTCATTGTGGTCGGTGACGGTATAATTGTAGTCGGTGACGGTTTCATCGTGGTCGAACGCGACTTTGTTTTGGTCGGTGCAGGCAGTCTTGTGCTCTGCGGTGTCTGCATCGTGGTCGGTGGCGGTTTCATTGTGGTCGGTGCAGGATTTGTCGAGCTCTGCCGTGGTTGAGGCGTGGTGGTCGATGGCTTCTGCGTCGTACTCGTAGAACTCGTACTTGATTGCGGCTGGACAGTAGTGGATGGTGCTTGGGTCGTAGCTGGTGGCGTTTGGGTTGATGTCATCACAGGTAATCGTGGTAAATTAACTGTCGTTATTAGTGGTGGTAGAGGTGGTGGAAATTTGGGTAGTATTGGATTTGGAATTTGTGGGATCCAGATCAATGGTGTTCTCGGGTGTGGTTGGGTTGGCAAATTTGAAAATGAGGGAATCCAGGGATTATTCGATTGACGCCAGTATGGAATCCCTGGATTCGACGATCCGTAGTGTGTTCCGCAAAATGGTCGATGTGGTGGCCTTCTATGGAGCCAACCTCCATGTCGGCCATGGTGGTGCCAATTTGGCTGTAAAAACTTTGATGTGGTCCAGTGATGGGTTGGTTGCTGTTGGGTCCACTTTGATGGTAGCCAGCCAGAAGAACGATGATTATTTTGGAGTGAGTGTGAACTCAGGAAGCCTTGTTCATGGTTCCGAAAGAAATGTGGTCTGATCTTAAAAGAGTGTTCAAAGGGCTGATAAGTAGCAACAGAGTATGATAAGTTTAGTGTGGTCGCGAGCGAAACGGTCACAAATATCAGACGATACATCGCGACGCACTGAGCGAATGGTTAGCACGAAGATAACAAGTTTATTTATATATGACGAGTAGAGCTACCACAAGTATTCTATCAAAGTATAATGTGAAGTTAGTTACATTAAATCGCATCGTTAAATTAACGAGTCCAGTATAATGCCTGTTTGCGTACGACGAATTTTCTTTTTAGATTAGGAATGAAACTCTTTAGTGGAAACGTTAACAAAAATGTTTAAAAGTAAAGGAACAACCCATTTTCGCTCACTGCTGAGCACGGGTCTCTCTCCTTTTTTAAGGAGAGGGATTAAGGCCTTAGTACCACCACGCTGGCCTAGTGCGGGTTGCTGGACGGCGGGGGCGACGCTGTGGCAACATCACCCCGCCGTTGGATGTTTCTCAAGCCGCCCGAAGGCCTCCAACAGGGCTTAACGACTGTTATCTCATGACAACAGCCGGGACCGACGGCTTAACGTGCCCTTCGAAGCACGGAAGCGCTCAAAGTATGATGCCACAAACGGTCACCCATCCAATTAGTGACCGCTCCCATCGTTGCTTAACATTCGTGACAGAAACTGATCACGAAGAAGCATTGGGCTATGAGCGAAATGTTTAAGGTTTTGTATTTTATTAGATGGGAAATTGAATAATTCAATCATTCATTTCGATTGTGCTAAGATGTTCAAATTTTGTTATTCTAAATTTTAATATTTTAAGTAATATTTTTTATGTATGTGTAATTTTTTTATTATTTTTGCAGTAAATGATTAGCTATATAGTCATAAATTTGTACTTTTCAAATTGGCCGTATTGTAATTAGATACGGCTTAGGCCTTTTTTTTTAAAAAACGCCCCGTTGGTCTAGTGGTTTAAATACCGGGCCAACATCTCGGGGTCTCAGGTTCGACCCCGGGTCGGGCAACAAAAAGTTTCGAATTTTCGAACGTTGCCCGGGTTTGTGATCACCAACCCGCATTTGGCAAGCATGGTGATTATGCCAGTTCCCATCATTGCAGTGGTAACTTGAATTCAATGATGGAGGCCTTTTCCCTGCAGTGGGATGATTATAGGCTGTTACTTTAGGCCTTTTTTTTAGTACTACCGCTATTGTTTGGGGATCATCATGAATTTGAATATGTCGAAGCCCAGTCCAAGTGGTTTAAACTATTTCTTGATAAATCAGTCAGCAAAACACGTAGTCCTCATTATTAGGATTACGCACATATAAATAACCGGCGACCACCTACTGTGGGTCCTGGATTTCTTTCCCGGTCAAATCAATTTTGAAAGTATTATTTTCTGAATTGCTTCGGTTTAGGTAGTCGCCCTACAGGTCGTCCGTTGTAAAAAGCAAAGTATGTCAGAGCATAGAAATAGGCAACTAGAAAAAATCTGACATAATATATTCTGCCTTGAATATAGTTATAACCGTTCCAGTTTGCCATCATTTTCATCATAAATTCACGTCATGAGATCATCTTTGAATCATAGTCATACGGTATAATAAAGATGATTTTACACCACGTAAGAAACATATAGTAGGACCACTGATTACTTGCGAGAGCTAAGGTGACAGGTTAAAAGCTATCAATGCCTTTCACAGTTAAAATACGTTTCACCGACGACAAAAATGGAGATGTTTGTTTGTTGCTTAGATTTTATATGATGCTTTACTTTTTATAGGGTTAAGCACCGTTTAAATCAGTTACAATAAAAAAAATATGTTTCTTATGTGATATTAGTGCTGACAAGCTAAATATTAAATAGAAACCATTGACAAAACACAGACACGGGACCAAGAAAATGAATGAAACAGCAAATAAGAGTCCACTTAAACTTTTGAATTTGCAGATCTTTGAACTTAGAAACTAAGAAACGTTAAACTTCATGCAAGTATGCAAAAATTTTCATTTATTGTATGGTCATTCAAAGTCATTTGAATAAATAATAAATGAATAAATGTGGACAACATCACATACATTGTTCTGATCCCAATTTGAATAACTATTTAAAGCATTCGTATTTTGGAAACCAGAAACAACGAAGGTACCACCAACATCCAGACCCGAAAAAAATGTAGAAAAACTCATTTTTTCTACATTGACCCGTCCGGGAATCGAACCCGGGACCTCGGAGCAGGTGACACCTTGAAAACCGGTGTGTACGCCACTCCGCCACGGAGGTCGTCGAAAATTTATTGTATGAGACTGTTCATCTTCATATTCATATTCATTTAATCACATTTAATTTGTAAGAAAAGGTAAAATATGTACGTGGTTTGAGGTAATGAACAATTTGTATACTTTATTTGATATTTTAGCAATTAAATTGCAATTATAATATCATATATAAACTTGAAAAAATTAGTTACAAATTTACCTTTTCATGAAATTATTATTAAATATGTCAATTCCTATTTAAAATGGTTGGTTGGTTGGTGGCTTGGTGTTTAGGTACTTAGTACAAATGAGAATTGCCAAAACTATGCCACATTATTTCTTGTAGAAAATAACAAAAACTCTATAGAATCGAAATTGTGTCACTCACGAGGCTGCAAAGGTTATCGGTAATAATGGCTCATACGTGACGACCATTTGGATCAGCGGTAGTAAACGCTGCTTCTAAGCCATGGGTCGCGGGTTCGATCCCCGCACAATACAAATATTTGTGTGCATGAACATGTCTGTTTGTACTGGTCTGGGTATTTTCTATGTATTATAAGTATGTATTTACAAAAAAAAAGTATATAATTAAGTTTATCGGTTGTCTAGTACGACCATACGCCATACGACAGGGTACTTAATAGTAGCTTAATTTGGGACTAGATGGCTCTGTGTGGCCCAGTGAGACATGTCTTAAATATTTATTTATTATTATTATTATACGTGTAATCAAATGTAATAAAATATGTCAAAACTAGAAGTGTGTGGGATTTTCATGAATCACTTTCCCTCGAAGTCATATTTATTACAATATTTCGATATTATAATTAACTAAATTTTACAGAATGTTATCAATGGCAGAGATAGTGTTCTATCTGTAAACGAAAACTCCTATTTCTAAGAGTAGAAATCCAATTAACACAAAAATCAATGAAACACACTCACAACGGTCTTGCTTTATATTGATACTATAAAGCAAGACCGTTGTGAGTGTGTTTCATTGATTTTTGTGTTAATTGGATTGGCAGAGGATAACTGGTATTCTGGGATGAGTACCTAGGTTTAAAATACAACATTGATGAAATTCTAATGAAGTAATAGCGTCAGTCAATTATTTGGTAGCTCTAACTGCCCTCAGTAACACAGAAAACTACATAGGCTTAAATATATTTATTTCTCATAAAAACTTAAAAAACAGTTTACACAAATTAAACTAATTATTTTTAAAATAAGATTTTGCCTCTGCGCAAGTTCTATCTCTGGACGTGTTGTTTAACGGCCGTTCCTAATAACCTATCTATCTTCAGTTTTGGCATATCGGAGATAGAAAACAACTTCTGTCTTTGTTTCTCTGGACGGAAAAATCAGATCTCGGGTTCGATTCCCGGACGGGTCAATGTAGAAAAAATGAGGTTTTCTACATTTTCTCGGGTCTGGGTGTTTGTGGTACCTTCGTTGTCTCTGGTTTCTAAAATACGACTGCTTTAAATAGTTATTCAAATTGGTGTCAGAACAATGTACTCGTATGTGATGTTGTCCACATTTATTTACATTTTAAATATAAATATAGATTATGTGACTAACCCCCAAAAGTAAAGCTCTCTTTTCATCTTAATAAGATTCATGGTACACTATCTCTGTTGAACACGATACCCAAAACATCATACGAGGTCTTAAGTCAGTGGCTTTGGCTCACTTTGGTCAACCCGGCAATACTAGTACATTATCGTGACACTCCGGCTTAATACAATTTGTCTAAGAGATTTTTTATCATCAAAAATCTTTAATAGAAATCTATAAAAACGAAACTAAATGATCACATAGAAGGCTGCAAAAGGTTATCGGTATGAACTGTTCATACGTTTAATCAAGCATAATAAAACTTGTCAAAACAAGGAATGTTTTGGATTTGCATTAGTCACTTTTCCCTCGGACTCATATTTATTACAATATTTGGGTTTTACAATTAACTTACGTTTACAGAAGGTTATCAGTGGCAGAGATAGTGGTTAATGAGTAAACTAAAACACGTAAATCCTGGATCGAGTATTTTGAAAGTGAAAATGAATTTAGTTTGCACTGGCACACCAGATACCAGGCACACGTCCTTATACAAAGATATAAATGCGATTACTATACAAAGCTTCATAAAACACTTCATTTGATATTTTAGCAACTTAATTGCACTTATAATATCAGTACATAAACTTGAAAAATTTTTCTGCCGCCTGAGACAAAATTTTTCAAGTTTATATACTGACTTCATAAAACACTTATACACAAAACAGTCCTGCGTCTACATTCTGACCCATCAATAGGTAGGTACTCTTCTATGAGTATGTATGCTTAAAATACAGCAGTGATGAAAATCCTTTGAAGTTCATCCTTTGCGTTCTAAAGACCATTTTATTCTTCTATTTGTCAAAAGCGATTCAAAAGTTCATTCATAACAAAGTAAGGGTGTTTGAGATTAACAGTCGTGACTTTCTAGAAATATTTTGTATGAAAAGTTTGTACAAAAAAAAAAAAATATTGAAAAATAATTTATATGGAATTTGATTCTTTACCATGGTCTGTTTAATACCCTAAAGTTATGGGATATCAAAAGGAACACGTTGTATAATAATAATACGTTGTTAGGAGGCCGTATCAAAAATTGCTTGTTTTTTTGCGAACATTTTCTAAGTGCTTTATCTTGACATTTTTGTAATGGGCTATACCAAAAGAAAAAATACGTCATTTGTTTTTTGTCTCGTAGATTGTTGTATTAAAATTTGGAAGGTGGTTAAAATTTCACCCGTACATGCCCCGTTGGTCTAGTGGTTTAAATACCGGGCAATGATCTCGGGGTTCCGTGTTCGATTCCCGAGTCGGGTTTCAAAGTTTCAAATTTTCGAACATTGCTCGGGTTTATGATCTGGTGACCTGCATTTGGCAAGCGCGGTGATTATGCCTGTACCCATCATTGCTGTGGTAACATGAATTCAATGATGGAGGCTGTTACTTTACTTTTTTACTTTATATAACGATAGTCTCAAGATGGAAAAAAAGTATTTAATCTTGAAAAAATATGTCTCAGGCAGGATAATTTTTCAAGTTATATACTGATATTATAAGTGCAATTAAAAAAATTGCTTATAACATTTAAAATATGTAAAAAAAAAACTGTCCATCTTATTAATTTATGATCCACTGTACTCCTGTATCTCTGTTGAGCACAATACTCAAAACATTAGACATCCAAGACCTTAAGACATTGGCTTTGGCTAACTTTGGTTAACCCGTCAATACTAGTTTATTATCGTGACACGACAGCCTAATACTACTTGTCTAGGAGACCGCAAACAGGCAATTAATTCAAACTGCCCGCGTTATCAACGCACGGTCCACACGACCCTAACTCGCAAACACGCTATTATCTCGCTCTCTTAACGAACCGAGAGGGTTAGCTAGGATTAGACAGAGCTCTGCTAATGTGGAACTAAGTGACGGAGAATATAGTGCCTTATAATTTAAGTTGTAGGAGTTATTATCGAGTGGATGCAGTAATAGTAAGTTATTATCAGCTAAGACAATGTATAGCTGATGCTGGAAATGTATTAAGAATTATCAAATTTAAACAAAATTTTTGACATATCAAAATTATGGAATTACCAAGTACTCTTAATAGGCGCATGATTTGTTACTATGGTGATTTTATGTACGGTCCTTTCCAAAAAGAGCATTTACCACAAGGCGGCGTGGAGGATCGTAGTTCAACACTACACGCTATGCGAATGGTACGGATATAAAGGGCATATTCAATTACGATACGCAGTTGAAGAAATACTAGAGATTAAGTTTGGTTTTTAAGGTTTAAGTTAATTTTTTTCCTGGTAAAGTTTTTTCAAAGTTTCTATTGTGTATTCAAATACTGCTTTGTTTATTTTCTTTCCAGATCTGACCTTTAAAACAAAACACCGATTCGAAAAGCACTTGTTTCTGTGGTAACCAGAATCAACGAAGATATCACAAACCCAGACCTGTACGGGAACAAATCCGGGACCTCACAGCTGGAGACTCGATACAAATCGGTGTGTACGCCATTCTACCATAGAGGTTGTCAACGTTCGGCTACCTCCATGTCGGAGTGGTTTATGCACCGGTTTTCAATGTGTCGCTTGCTCCGAGGTCCTGGATTCGTTTCTCGGACGGGTCAATGTTGAAATAAAGTATTCTTCTATATTTTCTTGGGTTTGGGTATTTGTAGTACCACCGTTGTTTTTGATTTCCATAAAACATGGGCCTTTAATTGATACTTACTTTGGGATCAGAACAATGTATGCCATGCTGTCCATATAAAAAAAAGAAAGACTTGAAATGAATACAAACTTTTTACATAATAATATCATTCTTCTCATTCATTCATTCGCCTTCACTCATTCAATTTATCTTAAAGCTGACTGGGATCAAACTACAACTGATAGACACAAAAGGCTTAAACACATTCAACTAAAATGCCAATCGCGACCCAGCCTAGAGATATCCCGTAAATATATTTGTCAAGGCTGTCCCGCTGTCGATGTCCCAGATGCGATCTACATGGGACATATTACTCCAATCTTCCATTTCATCTGACTGGGACTGTTGCATACTGAGTGACATGGGACTTGAGAAACCGTAGATGTGGCATTAAAGATGTTCAGTTCAGAATTTATTTATTTATTAAATATTCGGAAGACCAACAGCTAATGCAACATAAAAATCATTAACAGATAAAGTATCAGAAAGCCAATAACAGGTCCTCGCAATCAATAATAGACTAGGCGAAAATACATTATAAATAAATAAATAAATAAATATTTAAGACACGCCTCACTGGGCCATACAGAGCCATCTAGTCCCAAATTAAGGTACTATTAAGTACCCTGTCGCATGGGGTACTAGACAACCGATAAACTTACTTATATACTTTTTTTTTGTAAGTACTTACTTATAATACATAGAAAACACCCAGACCAGTACAAACAGACATGTTCATGCACACAAATATTTGTACTGTGCGGGGATCGAACCCGCCACCCATGGCTCAGAAGCAGCGTTTACTACCGCTGATCCAAAAGGTCGTCAGATTAACATTAAGTATCGAGTGTCGTTTGTTGCCGGCAAGTTACAAGAATAGCACCTTTGTCTTCCTCTGGGTGTCGTAAGAGGTGACTAGAAGAGTACTGATATATCAAGACGGGCAGCAACGTCTTTTTTCCACCTTGGCTAAACTGCGAACTCGCCTGCCAAGAGTAGCAATAATGGCAAAATAGAAGTTTATGTCTGCTCCTGCCTAATGTCTAATATTTTATTTTGTATTGTAACGCCAGGGTGGAGTGGCGAGTTCTTGTAGCCCCGAAACACACGTTATCCTAAGTGCATGCATGCTTGCAAACTGCCAAGATGCACGCTTGCATAATGCAAGCGTGCTTGCAAATTGCCTAAATACTTGCTTGCACGCTGCATGCTTGCTTGCATTTTGCAAATTATTGTTTTCTTATTTAACAAACTGTGAGCTCAAAACAATTCTACCAGATGGCGGTAAGGTTGCAATTTTAGGCGAGCGGGAACAAATAATAAACACATGTTGCTAATACGATGCATACATTTAGTGTCTTATTCAAATAACAATGGTGTGGATTGTGCGTATACAACAAGGTGATTTGGCACATGAATTTCGGATATATACTAAGTCTATGATTTGGTAAGGTAAACGCCTTAATTAACCAAATATTTCATTCATATTTCGTTTATTAAGGTCGTCAAATTCAAATTATATTATTCTAAGGCGATACGAAGGTTGTGGGATCGGCTAGTTTATTTATATATTTATTAATATATTACTAGCAAAAACGATCTACGATCTGCTTTTATAGCTCAAACAATACTTGCCGCATATAGTCCTTCGTACATCCCGATACAGTTTCGGGAACGCGAACCGTTTGATTTGAATCGATGCCAGCCGAAACTAATGCGTACGTAATCACACCGCGTGCGTGCGAAACGTACGAAGACGCGTTCCGAATAAACATATTTGCATGTAATCTTGATAGGAAAAGAAAAGGCAAAGTGAAACAGGATATCTTTCCTAAAAAAGGCTATTTTTAGCGCAACTTGTATATTGAATTTTAGGTTTTTGTCCGTGGCTCTGTCTGCGTGAACTACACTTCATATCCTTTACCCAACAATTGGATATAAAAAAGGCTATTGTCTATCGGCCGCGTCCTAATATCTTATCTTCAGTTTTGGCATATCGGAGATAGAAAACAACTTGTCTTTGTTTGTCTGGACGGCAAAATCAGAAATAGAAACTGTTTCCTATCTCCGAAATGTCAAAATTGGCGGTGGATAGATTATTGGGACCGGCCGTATGTCTTTTTTCATGTCCAGTCTATCTTTGTATCAAATCTTACCAAAATCGGTTGTGTAGGATTTTAGGCGTGAGGGCGTTACAGGCAGACAAACAGAGTTACCTCCGCATTCACAATATTAGTAAGGAATGTAAGGATTGTTTGTTGACCTAAATAGAGTATAAAAAGTAACATTTCTTGTTCTTTCATTTAACGATAAAATAAGTCATGACAAGGAACCCTTAAAGTTGTACACTAGTAAACATGGTCATATACAGGCCATTTACTAGCATTATTTTTATTTATAAACCCGTGCAAAGCCGGGTCGAATAGCTGGTAATGAGAAAACGATGGTACCTACCCGATATAATACAGAAATAACCAAGACATTAATGAAACTCCGCTGACTTACAGCCTAGAATAAATTCGACGCAAACAAAGTCTTGTTAGGTAGGTTAGGGTAGGCGTTCGGTTAGCGTATGGTTCTCAGTCCAAAGTCCAACTCCGCAACTCCGCAACACAATGTCCGTATATTCGAATACATCTGTCGCTATCACTCATACCGATGTTTTAAAGTATGTGAAAGAGACATATGTATCCGTAAACACTTGGTCCCACTTAGGGAAGACGATATTTTATGCAAGGAATTGCATTTTCAATTTACACCAGAATTTTGTTTGCTTAAAACAGTTTTTGTAACACAATACAATTATAAGACCACTAGCGCCTCCCGGCTAGTACTATAAGTACCGCCGCCTCTCGCTAGATGGCGCTGAACCTTTCTGAATCACGATTTTCCGGAGAATGACTTCCGTCACTCACATCATTATTGTAAGTTCAGGGCTAAAGGTTGCAACAAGTGGTCCTAGCACTACTAGTACTTCCCTACTTAGAATACGTTACTACCTAGTGCCTTTGCATAAATTCTTCCATCCTTAAGGGGAAGTGGAAACAGACATCGGTACCTTTTTGTATTGTGGCAAGGCGCCTTTTTTTGATAATATATTGCTATACGAGAACGTAATTGCGTTTTCTTCGGGCATCGGTATCCACCTCTGCGTTGCTGTCGGCACAACTCCACGACCCAACAATTGACACCTGTTTAATTTGTTAATTACACAGTCTTTATTTAAAGTGCTACGTAATCAATCATCGAGGTTTAAGCAATTGTTCGGTATTAACGATCATCTAATATGTACATAGGTACAAATTAGTTTGGAACTCTTGGTAAGCTCTTATTTGTCAGGATTTTGACTAAAATAAAAAATAATTTATAAAAACATAAAAATAGGTATTACTTATTTAATTAGATTGAACAAGTTAAGATAATTCATAATTGGTATTTGAAAATATTAATTTCTTCAACAGATAAAATGACAAAATGCTTAGTACTCATAGAATTCATAGAATAGTGGCGCTATCGGAAACCTCGATAGCAATTTAGCTTATCCTATGAATCGGTTAGCGTCTTTCAATAAACGAGCATTGTTATCCATAGAAAGCTTTTACAATATAAACTAAGTGAGCTATTATAGTAAGTTTATACAAGTCGTGTTGTTTTCTCGTCGGTACGATCGGCCAAGAAAGAGATCTACCTATCATAAATTGAAAATCATTCGCGCGTCAAATTTATGTAAATCAAAGCACTTGTTTAAGAGACTTGAAAAGAGTTCAAGGGGGGATGTTCTGCTATTACTAGATTTAAGATACTAGCTCCTAAGGAATTACTTTCTACTATTTCAAATTTGTCTTTAATCTAAAACTATTCATTTATTGTTCATGTATCATAAAACCTCAAATAATTCATGAAAAAGTTACTGTATTCTTTCAGACTTCCAAAAATAGGAAATTCGTTCATGGGAAATTGCATACATTTTATTTTAGAACTCCCTGTATATGTCCAAAACTACCTTCTATGACCATGATACAAAAAAATAAGAGAAAGATATAACATAAATATCCGAAATATTTGTTAGTTCGAACGCCCAGCAAAGAGCGTCGTTTGTCTTAGCATGAATGAGTTTCGGTGCATGAAAAGAATAACACCCCTTTCCTTCTTATGGTTGCTGTAAGAAGTTATTATAGGAGAACTGCCAGAAGAAGGTAAATCGTCGGCCACGGCTGTTGGTACGGCAAAATCCTCCTTAGGAAGTCCACCCTTTTTTTTTTTTTGTTTTTTTGAAAGGACCTATGCTGTAGCAGAAGGCCGTTACAGCTTCACCGGGCGGGTTTTAGGCGAGTGCGGAAGGCACTCAGCCCAAAAGCGGCCTGCTAGCGGGTACCTCGAGCGCGAGGGGCCCCGTACTAGCGGCGCGATCGGACCGTGTCGGGTGCTGAAGGCACCCGGCCAAGAGGTCAACCCGACTAGTGGTTGCATCGCGTAGCTCGGCGCTGCAACACAGACTGGTCTGTGCATACAGACCGATCTACGCGAGCCCCGTTCTAGTGGGCCCGATCGAGGGGGGCAGACTAGGCCTCAAGGGCGCCTCTGTAGGCTCGGACCTCGGCTTGGGCCGTCGTCCGAAGGGCGGACTGGTGAGAAGCGGCCAGGTACATGTCTGTACCTGCCAAAATGATGCAAGGGTCCTCGCACTCGCCGGCGAGTGCGCTGATTCGATCTAGTGCTTGTCGGGTGTGTACTGTTGTGAGTGGTGAATTGTTTTACGAACGATGTGATTTCGTCGTCGGGATCTTCGAGAACGTTCCTCGGTCGGCGGAAACGGGCTTCGACATCTTTTTGGCACAAGTAGGTGGCGGCTTTGACTATGAGAGGATTCGTATGATTGACGGCTTTATCAAAGAAGTGTTGAGACGCTTCTTTCATAAAGCTGGCAATCGACGGAATGTTAAGGTCGCGATGCAAATTATCGTTACGCACATACCACGGGGCATCCGAGGCAGAGCGTAAGAATTTGTTTTGGAGGATTTGGAGTCTTTCTAGTTCTGAGGGGCTGGCATGAGCGAACACTGGACTAGCGTAAGTCATCACGGGTCGAATACAGGCTTTGTAAATTGTCAACTTATTTCTAAGTGACATTTTACTCTTCCTGCCGATATAGTAGTAGAGCCTTGAAAAGTAAAAGGCTGCAGTCTGACGGACGCGTTTTATGTAAGGTTTAAAGCTCATTCTACGGTCTAAGGTGACACCTAGGTATTTGACTGTCTTCTCCCAAGGGATCGGACGGTCGTATAGGGTGATAGGTGTGAGACATCGTTTAGGATGTTTTGAAGCGAAGAAACCTCGAGTAAAGTACACTGCTGCACTTTTCTCGGGGTTTACCTCTATTCGCCACATCCTAAACCAGTCACCTAGGGATTGGGCTGCACGTTGTAGTGCCTTAATGATGTAACCGGCATGGTAGCCAGAGTGATAGAGGGCTGTGTCGTCCGCAAATAGAGCTAGCTCTACTTGCGGTGACCTGGGAATGTCGTTAATGAAAATTGAAAAGAGAAGAGGGGATAGCACGGAGCCCTGAGGGACTCCAGCCCTGATGGGGCGGGGAGATGAATAGGACCCCTCTACGCGGTAGCGAAAGGTACGATTTGACAGAAAGTCTCGAAGGATGAGCACGAGACTGTCGGGCACTTTGAGTTGGTACAGCTTGTAGATCAAGCCGTTGTGCCAGACTTTGTCAAATGCTTTCGCTACATCGAAGAAGAGTGCACCGGTTACCATCGGTTTGGTTCTGTTGAGGCCGTCGAGAATGTGCTCCGTTAGGCGGTGCACCTGTTCGACACAAGAGTGGGAGGCTCTGAAGCCAAACTGTTCGTTGATTAAGAGATTGTTCGAGAAAATGTAATCTCTTAGGCGGGAGACGAGAACACGCTCGTATAATTTGCCCATAGTCTTGAGGAGACTGATGGGCCTGTAGTTGGCGGGCTTGGAGCGGTCCTTGCCGGGCTTAGGGATACCTATGACGTCTGCTTCTTTCCACGCGGTTGGAAAGATGCAGTTTGCCATGGCACTATTGAAGATAGCAACCAATAGGCAAATCAGTTGGGCGGGGAGGACTCGTAAGACTCTGTTGGACATCCGGTCCGGACCGGGAGCCTTGTTTGGACGGAAACCTTTGATGATGGTTTGCACCTCATCGGCGGTGGTGGGTGCAAGGGGGCAGGTTGGAGGGAGGGCCGAGAGACGTTCGACTTCGCTGTCCACCATACTAAGGTGGGCAGCGTCTATAGGAAGCGTGCTAGGAGAGCACTGGGCCTCTAGGCTGTCGGCCAGACATTCGGCTTTCTCTTCGTCGTCGAATACGACGGAGTTGTCGGGTCTAGAGAGAGGAGGCATAGATGTGACTATATCTGACTTGAAGGATCTCGCCAACTTCCAATAGGCTTGGTGAGATGGTGAGATCGTTTCAAGTAGGCTATCCCACTGACTTTCCCGAAGAGCCTTAATACGTTCCTTTACAGATGTCCGTTAAGTGCGTAGAAGGGTTCGGTTATATTCGGTGGGATAGGAGTCATAAGCTCTGGTCGCAGCTCTCTTTGCCCTCAACAGCTCTCTCACGTCATCCGGCAAGTTCAATCTATGCCTAGGCATATCTGGAACTTGCCTAGACGAATCGCTAATAGCGGTCGTGATGTGGCTAGTGAGGGCATCGAGCGCTTGGTTAGTCTCGTGAGGCGATCCTAACCTGTCTGGGATTGAGTTCAATACTGAATCGGGACTAGGTCCGAGATTGCTCTCGAGCCTGTGCCAGTCCAGTATTGTTTTCATGGATATCTGTTGGTCAGAGGGACCTAATTGGAGGACAACTGGGCGATGGTCAGAATCTAGGTCATGGTGGACTTCTATTGAACGAAGGCGCAGGCCTACATTCTTTAGAACCGCCATGTCCAAGATATCGGGTCTGTGGTTTACGTTAAAAGGGTAGTGGGTCGGAGAAAGGGGGGCGATGATGTCAAAATTGAGGACTTCAGCGAGATCTGCTAACTCTCTACCATTGCTGGAGGTTGTTAAACAGTTCCACTGAGTATTTTTGCTATTGAAATCTCCGCCGAGAATGACGGAGGGTCCCATAGCAAAAAGAGCCTCATAGTCGCTCCTTAAGGGAGTCTTGTCGCCAGGTTGATAAATGGAAGCTATTATGACTGGTTGATGGCCGGTCATGGCTAGCCGACAGACAGAAGCTTCAACGTTTGTGAGCGTGGGAGGGTCGAGGGGAACGCAATGCAAGGAGCGTTTGTAATAAATTAGAGTGCCGCCACCTCTAGTGGGCCTATCGTTGCGAACTACGTTATAGTTGGCAATCATAGCACTACGAGGGAGGATGGAGGGTTTTAATAAGGTTTCTTGTACCAAAAAGATGTCGACTTGGTGCTTCATAAGGAAGAGTGATATCTCTACCTTTTGTTTTTGAAGACCAAAGGCATTAAAAAATGCGATGGTAAGGGACCGGGGTTTCGTTCTAGAGGGTGTATTATTCATGGTGAGGAAATGTTTCTAACTTTTTGGAGGAGGTCGGCGTGCTTATCTAAAAGACAAAGCATTGCGCATGGGTCTTTTTGATGCGCACGGATTTGGGCTGCTACATATCTAATTTCAGCCGGGCCAGTTGATTTGGCTGAGATTATATATGAGCATGGCATCCTGCTCGTACGGGACAATTGGCGAAGCCTTAGGGGCATTTGATCGCGGGTCAAGGAGGGTGACCGGGGCCTGCTGTGCCTGAGGGGCCTTAGGGACTACTGGTGGTGCCTGAGGGGCAGTAATGGTGGCCTCAGGGGCCACAATGGGGGCCTAAGGGGCCACAGTAGGGGCCATAGGGGCCATATTTGGGGCCTTAGGGGCCGTCGGGATTGCTGCAGTTTGGCTTAAGGCCGGGACCGGGGTGTAGGCATTCCTTGCCCAGGATAGTGGTCGAGACCACGCGTTGTGTCCGTAAGGACGCAACTCTGGGAAGGCTGCGGGTTGAGCCTGAAACTGGCGAAAAGAAGGGGCTGGGAAGTGCGCGGCCTTAGGTGCCTGCACCCGTCAGTTAACTCGCGGAGCACGGGGGCAACCGCGATAATTCTCGGTGTGTCCCTGCTCTCCGCAGAGTACACACGCGGGCGGGGTAGTCGCCGTGTCCTTACAACGAGGACAATCGGCGGTACCGTGGTCGCCCAGGCATTTTACGCAGCGCGGGCGTGCGTGACAATTACGGGCAGAGTGCCCGTACAACTGGCAGCGATGACACTGGCCAGGGGTGAGTTTTTTATGAGGGATCTCGATACGGAGGCCGGAGATATGGCATATAGATTTTATATTAAAAATCTTTTTGCCTTCAGGGGTATTTTCTAGTACGATTTGTACTAAATCGTAAGGGGCTTTGCCACGCGCTTTGAATAAGCGGTGGACTTCCAGAGCTGGAAGCTGTTTCGACTGAAGGTCGGTAAGTATGAAGTCTGTGTCGACTTCTTTCGGAATTCCGCGTACAACCACGCGGAGCTTCTTCTCCTCGACGGGAGTGTACGTATGGAAGTAGATCTTCCTTACGTTGAGGTACTGTTGGAGCTGCCTGTAGGAGGCGATGTCCGGTGTTTGCACGCGGATTCCGTCGGAAGCCGACTTTGCGTGTGAAAACGCAATGTGGCGCTCATTGAGAGCAGCCGAAATATTTGTCCAGGCAGACTTGTCCTGGACTACGATGGGCGGGGGAAGGGGGCCTTTTTTGTCTGTGAAGCAGACTGCGAGGTTGGGGCTGGGGCAGGGGCGGAGCTGGCGGCGGATGCCTTGGCCGGTCTGGGTTGCCCGTGGGAGATTTTGGCGGTTTTCGCCGGGGGTTCGGAACGCGCGGGTTTACGCGCTCGCTTTCCGTGGGTCACTGGAGTGAACCCTTCGGAATCTGACTCCTCGGTTTGAGACGTCTCCTCCGAAGAGGAGGAGCCGTCACTAACGGGGGACTCATTACTATCCTCTGATGAGGAGCTGGAGGATGTGGGAGGAGAGGAGGAGCCCGAAGGGTTTTCCTTTTCCTCCATGGGAACGGGCTCTGGGTCTGGGGAGGCGGGCGAGTCTTCGGAGGCTTCGCGAGCGCGACGAAAGGCATTAAAGCCTTTCAACGCGTCGCCTCCTAACGATCGGAGGTACTCTAAAAGGAGTACCTCCATCGTGGAGGGAGGTCCTTTACGGAGTAATTTTATTTACCACCGATTCGGAACGCGCCTTCACCGAGAAGAATCGGCAAGAAACTCGGTGACGGTGAGTAATGGGTGTCTGAATGGTCCAACCTGCCACAGGAAGGTTGGTTGAGTCGGGTGTGCCTAAAAAGGATGTGAGGTCCCTAACACTGGGTGGTCCCACGACGATGTGATGTCGCCGCGGGGTGAGTGGCCTACGCCTAGCAGTCCTTCGGGAGGGACCGAGCCACCGAAATGGCCCGGGATACGCTCCCTAAGGGATGGAATATAAGGATGGGTAGGGTGGGTCACGCCCGGCAGGGAAAGGACTGCAGTTTCTAGTGTCTCTAGGGCGAGGAGGAACGCCTCACCCTCTCAAACGTGCCTTCCAGGAGGCCTAGACTTACAGCCCGATATACCGGCGGCGGAGGGAAATTTCAGCGCCTTGAAAAAGGCACTGTCTGTCGCTCCCTATCGAACAGAACCGCTTTGAAAAAAGCGTTTAACTCAACAAAGGTCAGTTGACACCGTTAGGTTAACCTTTGGAGAGCCGCGGGCGAAACCACGTAGAAAGAAATAAGATAGAAATGCTGCGAACAGCGAGACGGATCGACAGCGGAGCGAGCGTCCGACCTGTGCGAGCGCTGAGAGCGGACTAAAAGTCCACCCTGTGTCCAACAGTGGCTATATATAGCTGTTGCAACATTTTTCACTGATGCTTCACTCTTATTGGTCGCACCGTGATCTTATATAGCCTAAAGCCTTCCCCGATAAATGGACTATCCAACACAAAAATAATTTTTCAATTCGGACCAGTACTTCCTGAGATTAGCGCGTTCAAACAAACAAACTCTTCAGCCTTATAATATTAGTATAGATATAGGCTAGTAATATTTTTGCGGACACAGCAATATTGAAGGAAAGTCCATACAAAAGAGCAAATGTATATACAATGGTTATAGTTTTTAGTAACGAAATATTGGTATATTTAAGCACCGGATTAAAAAGTATTTAACTGCTATTTTTGTATGAAGTATAAATTAACACTTATGTTTTAGTCAGATTTAACTTAAATCAGAGGTGAATATAAGTAGGTATTTATTTAGATATCAATAATAATAACAATATAACAATAACAAATAACAGAAGTCTTTATTTTCTCCACAATCTTTAACGTAAAACTAATTATAAAAATACTTAACATACATAAAACAATATAAGATTGTGAGACACTGGCGACTGAACTAGGACAGCCTGTATTCCAGAGCGCCAGCACCACAGAACATAGTTTTCCATGTTCTGTGGCCACCACTCTACTCTTTCGATGTGGTCAAGGTGCATATAATGTAAGTAGATACAAACTATAGAAGACAATAATAAATTTCCTAGCTGTGATAACTGCGTGCAAGCACGAGTAGGTGTGTGTGTGTGTGTGTGTGTGTGTGTGTGTGTGTGTGTGTGTGTGTGTGTGTGTGTGTGTGTGTGTGTGTGTGTGTGTGTGTGTGTGTGTGTTGTAGTGTAGTTCAAGTGCAAAGCAAAGATTACTGCAAATGACATTTATTGAGATTTGCTGACATGTATTTCTACACAGTGCATTTTTGACCACCTGAAAATTGAAGACCACGATATGTATAACATCTTGGCAGTGTTTTTTTTTTAATAATTAAAGTAGTATTAGAAAATTGTAAAAAAAACAGATTTCATTTCGAATCGTGCTCTGACGCGCACGGACGTATTATTTTGCTTCTTTTCCTTGATGTCTGAAACTTACACAGATACGTCCGTGTGCGTCACAGCGTATTTCAAAATAAATAGATGAATCTTATATTTTTCTAAGTTTTTTTTTAATACTAAGTTAAAAATAAAACCGGCCGAGTGCGAGTCAAACTCGCGCACGAAGGGTTCCGTATTAAAAAGCCAAAAAATCGGGTTTGTTGTATGGAAGCCCCCCTAAATATTTATTTTATTTTGTTTTTAGTATTTGTTGTTATTGCGGCAACAGAAATACATAATTTGTGAAAATTACAACAGTCTAGCAATCGCGGCACTTGAGATACAGCCTGGTGACAGAGCGACGGACAGACGGACAGACGGACAGACGGAAAGACACCAAAGTCTTAGTAATAGGGTCCCGTTTTTACCCTTTGGGTACGGAACCCTAAAAAACACTGCCCAGATATTATACATAATGGTAACATAACGTGGGCTTCGTTTGTAATGCACAATGTGTTATTACGTTACTTACGTATACATAATATCGCCATTTAGTTGTGTATACCAATGATGTAACTGAATAAATTCCCTTTATAGTATCGTGTTACAAATATACATCTCTCTTTTTAAATTTTAATAATCGTTCGGAACTCGAAAATTGCACAGACAAAAGTAGAATTAACGGTGTTATGATTTTTTCTTACTCTACCGACCAGTATAAGGCCACACCTTTAGTGAAATAAAGCCATCCATTGTATCCACAAGGGCGTATGAACCCAAAAATATTATAAAGTCAAAGAGTTTTTTTGTTTGTTTGTTTGAACGCTCTTATCTCTGGAACTACTGGTTCAATTTGAATAATTATTTTTGTGTTGGATAGTTCATTTATCAAAGAAGTCTGTAGGCTATATTATTTTAAAAAATCCTTATCGCGATTATAATAACAGAAATTGATGCGGAAGAAGTCGCGGGCAAGCTAGTCTACAATATAAGGTGTAACTCTAATCTTCGTTTGGCTTTTGACTACCCCCGTAGGCTATCTACTAGGCTGTATCTTTTTTTTGAAAGGACCTAACGGATCACCTAAAACCAGGAGAGTACTGTTTTCATAATACATGTAAATCTGTAAATGCTTTGTTAAATCTCACTATATGTAAATTTAAATTGTATGGTACCTACGTATAAATAATTGAGGTTATTTTTTTAAGAAAGTTAAACAGACTAATAGATAAGTACTTGTTACGCGGTAATTGTCGGTTGTTTGGCTACTGAAATACCTACTATCTCAACAACAGACACTGATCAAACCTCACGAAAGTGAGATACGCCACAATTCAATACGATTCGGTTCTGTTGTGCCTCTCTTTACTTGACGTAATAGTGGAAGTAAAGTTGAATGTTGATGAATTATATGAGAATCTTTTTGGTTTAGTTAAAAAGGAATTTGATAAACATTTTAAACAGAAAAAAGTAAAAATAAACAAACAGAAGTGTAAGTTTAATGAATGGGCTACACCTGGTATTTATAAAAGCAGAAAAACATTATATGATTTATATAGTTTAAAGGCAGATTCTCAAAACCCACATATTATAGAACATGTTAAAAAATACTCTAAATTATTTAAATTAGTATGTGCCAAAGCGAAGTCAATATATCTTTATAATTTAATTTCGGCTTCCAAAAATAAGGCAAAATCCACTTGGAATATTATTAATAAAGAGACATGTAGAGTAAAACCAAATAATCCTACTTACTCTCTCAAGTTAGGGGATAAGCTAATAAACACGAACACGGAGGTTGCAAACACATTTGAGACATTTTTTTCGAATATAGCTCCCTCTACTACTGAAGGGCTAGCTTCTTCTGCTGATCTAGCTGAATCCCTTCTCAAGTCTGTTGTCGAAGAGTGCAATTCTTCATTTAATTTTAGACATATAAACCCTGATATAATAACAAAAACTTTTAGAGAATTTAATATGAAAAAAACAGAGGATCTTTGGGGAATTTCTGTCAATATTATCAATACAATCATAAGTTCATTAGCCCCTCAACTCGCTATTATTTTTAACAAATGTATTGATGATAGACAGTTTCCAACTTTAATGAAGTTTAGCAAAATCATTCCTTTGTTTAAGTCTGGCGAAAAATGTGACCCCTCTAATTTTCGACCTATATCTATATTGCCAGGGCTAAGTAAAATTTTCGAGAAAATAATGTTTAATCAGCTTTTATCTCACTTTAGTGTAAATAAATTATTAAATAGCAACCAATATGGCTTCAGAAAAGGTAGAAATACTACCGATGCTGGAGTTGCTCTCCTACAACATGTGTTTAAGGCTTGGGAGAGTAAGCTAGATGCCTTAGGTGTATTTTGTGACCTTTCAAAGGCCTTCGATTGTGTAGACCATGAAATATTACTTAAAAAACTTAAACATTATGGTGCATCGAATGATTCCTTGGATCTAATAAGTTCTTACCTTAAAGGCAGAATACAAAAGGTTTGCATAAATGGAGCTGAGTCTTCAGGGTCGGCCCTTGTTATGGGTGTCCCACAGGGATCAGTATTAGGACCCCTGCTATTTTTAGTTTATATAAATGACCTTCCCTGTTACTTACATAATCTTTGTGAGATGGTATTGTTTGCAGATGATACATCCATGATTTTTAAAACCAAGAGGGGCAAATCTTCATTTGACGATGTTAACAATACCCTCTCTAAATTATTGCATTGGTTTACAACAAATAATCTCTTACTGAATGCAAATAAAACAAAATGTGTTAAATTTACGATGCCAAACGTAAGGTTAGCTGCCCCTAATATAATTGTTAAAGATGAACCACTAAACTCTGTAGATTTTACTACCTTTTTGGGTATAACTGTAGACTCTCATTTGCAATGGGGTGCTCATATTAGGGGGCTGTCTGGAAGACTTAGTTCTGCTGCTTATGCTGTGAGAAAGATAAGGCAGTTGACTGATGTTGGAACGGCAAGATTAGTATATTTTAGCTACTTTCATAGCATAATGTCATACGGAATTCTGTTGTGGGGCTCAGCGGCAGATATTGAGTCAATTTTTATATTACAAAAACGTGCTGTACGGGCTATTTACGGCCTTCGACCCCGTGACTCGCTGAAAGAGCTCTTCAAAGAGATTAATATACTTACAGTGTCTTCTCAATACATTCTCGAGAATATTGTTTACGTTCGTAAGAACATACATTTATTTCTTAAGAAAAGTAACGTACACAATTTCAATACTAGAAATAAAGATAAACTTGCCGTTCCAGGCTTCAGACTGCGAAAAGTAGGAAAATCGTTTATGGGAAATTGTATCCGTATTTTCAACAAATTACCAAAGGATATTGCTGAACTCCCTGTACATAAACTTAAATCGTATGTTAAAGTTATTTTAATGAAAAAGGGCTATTACACTGTTAATGATTATTTAAATGATAGAAATGTATGGCATTAAGTTGTCCCAGCTCGTACTTGCTTAAACCTTGTAAAAATTACCTTACCTTGTAAAAATTTATTTAAAAAGAGGCTGACAATAGTGACCGAGTTTCTTGCGCTGCTTCTTCTCGGCACTAGCCCAGACTTGTCCCGAAGCAGTGGTAGGTTTAAATATTGGGACGTGTAAAAGCGCCTCCTGGGGCCTATTTGCAGAAATAAAACTGATTTTAACTGATTTTGATTTTTAACCGTGGTGTCGTGGCACTAGTTTTAAGGCTCCGAAATCTTGGGTTGGTTTAACGAACGGATATTGGTGGTACCTTTAGTGGTTCTGGTTTTCACAAAATAAGTACCTACTTAATAGTTACTTCCTTTAGGGGTAAGAACAATGTATGTCGTATTATCTAAATATATTTAAAAAAAAGTAGCTCCGGGATTGCCTGAAAGCTTGAAGCGATTCAATGATAAATACTTATATCTACTCGTACATGCATATGCACATAGGCACGCACTTTCTCACTCTCTCAAAAAAAAAAGATGTATGTCTGTACATTTTTTTTTTTTTTGAGAGAGATATTGACTTTTTGGGTAGGTTAAAAAAGTTAAAGGTCATTAAATTGATTTTCAACTTTAAGCCCAAATCATAGAGATCAATATCAATTGAGAAAATCTGACATTTTGTGGTAGGTTGACGTGCTGTTGTCTGTGCACCTTTTTTTTCTAGTTAAATGGGTTTAACGTTACTTAATCGCTCAGTCTACAAACAAGATACAACCCGAACATTAAATATGTTAAATTCGCCGAGAAAAGTCCCGTAGCACGAATGCAATAGCGCACAACTGAATAAATCCGCTCCATGCAGCTTTTTGAGGCAATTTTAAATTGTGTAATACTTTTGCGTCATCCCTTTTGACATTAAAAAAAATTAAGCTGAATTTGATGGCACGGGAAATACATTTTAAGCCGAAAGATATTTCTGAACCTGGAAACATTCTATTTAAGCTTAATCCATATCAAAAAGTTATTTCCCCCATTTATTTGATTATTTTTACTCGGGTAAATTATTTTTAAAAAGCTTTATAAAAAGATAGCGAAGTGATTTTTCAACAGACGAATACAAAGGAGGTCCTCTATTTGATAATATAATTTTTTGTTATTTACGAATCATGAATTCGTGAACACATAAGAATAGTTTTAATCTAAGAAGTAGAGGTACTTACTGACAATCTAAAAAAACCCTTTCTCTGCGATTCTAATATTCTTTAACCACTTTGGTATTAAGATATTATACTTAATAACTTTGATTAAATTTAATTTGATATTTACTGTTAAGGCATAGGAAGCAAAACTTTATTCTATACAACAAGAAAAAGTAGCCGTTTTCCACAACATTTTCAAAATAAATTCTTGTTAATATTATTGCATTCCATTCCACTAAAGCTATGAACAAATACATACCATTTCAGACCATTTAATTTTCAAGTAGGTACCCCAGAGGTCCCATTTTCTGCATTCAACTGAATAAGATATTCACCACACTATTGTGAAAACTTGTTAGATCCTGTAATAATGTCTATAAAAGGAAACTAAAAATGTACGGAAATGAAAACTCCTTGTGTTTTGAAGCTCTATCTAATAGTTGTCAACGCTTAAACGCGTTTATCTTTATTGAAATAAAGCTTTAATAATATGCGCAACTTAATTTTTTTAAGTTTAGTGTATACGCTAGTCACCATCACTTACCAACACCATCTTTACCAAATATCAAATTTCATCCTGTATGTTTATTTTGTTTTGAAATATATTCAAAATCGATATGACCATCTTTACAGATATCCTACAAGGACAGGTGCACTGAATTTTAGCAACCGAACCCTGATCATACAGCATCTCATAAAAGCATTTACGACCCTAAGTTCGTGCTACGCAATGTCGTAACCTCTTAGCAAACGAAGCATGCTGACACATCTGCGCTCGCATCCGTCTTTCGACTGCGAATAAAAGAAGCAGCCCGTCACTAATGTGACATAAAAATAATTGCTTTGAACTGGGTTATGGGAAACAGTGGGTGAATTAATAGATGATCGCTTTTAAGCGAGTTCTATTTTTAAAATAAGACGAACATTACTAAAAAAGTTTTGTATCCCTTGGTATCCCTGTTGCTGGCAATGCACAGGCACAGGGCACAGTGTGTGGCGCGAAAAGAAAAAGTAAATTAAAAAAGAAAACAAACTTTTGTCACTTTGTTCAAAAACTAATATCATCATCAATTTAAGACCTGATCTTGGTATGACTTTTTCTTGTCTTTTTTGTATGTAGTCATCATGAACTGCATAATTTGCAGCCTCTTACCTTTTCCTAGGGTAGCCCTTTTCTTTTAACTGTGTCTATGGTGCTTGTAATACTTCTAATAAATCAAACAAAGACCTACCTATAAATATATTTGTAAAGTCGCAATGGTCCTTGGTTCAATAATTGAAGTAAAACTTCTTTATCGGCGTTGGAAAAAAATTTACCGTCACGTTTTTCGGTTGCGTGTCACAGCGTCACATTTTCACAGCGTCACATTTTCAGCGGCACATTTTTCGGTTACGCGCCATCTTTTTCTTGCCCCTACCACGGTTGGTTCAGACGATAGCAAAAAGGTAAAGTGAAATAATTTATTTATTTATTTATTTATTTATTTATTTATTTATTTATTTATTTATTTATTTATTTATTTATTTATTTATTTATTTATTTATTTATTTATTTATTTATTTATTTATTTATTTATTTATTTATTTATTTATTTATTTATTTATTTATTTATTTATTTATTTATTTATTTATTTATTTATTTATTTATTTATTTATTGATTGATTGATTGATTGATTGATTGATTTATTGATTTATTGATTGATTGATTTATTTATTTATTTATTTATTTTTTGTATTCATGCCTATGATAATAAAATCCTTTTGTTTAAACTTTATCTAATTTAACTTTATTTAACCAATTTCTG
The DNA here is from genome assembly GCA_949315895.1 of Anania crocealis. Classification (NCBI taxonomy): domain Eukaryota; kingdom Metazoa; phylum Arthropoda; class Insecta; order Lepidoptera; family Crambidae; genus Anania; species Anania crocealis. The sequence goes on from OX438882.1 coordinate 24,963,331, forward strand.
GAAAGTTGCATGTAGATCATTTTTCGAAAAATAAGGCCATAAAGAAGTTTCACTTCTTACGTCGTACACTAGTACACGCACAACTTTTTTTTTTTAGTTACTGTATGTGGTAAATTCATAAAAGTCAATAAAGTATTGTAAAAGACTGATGAATGTTTTTTCATAACATACAGCGTTCTAATTAATTCTGATGCTCTTTTTCATCGCCATGCTCCAATGAACACATTGTGGATACTGTAATGATGGCAATAACACCCGTCATAGTATACCACAGTGTAAATACCAAAAGAGTCCTTCAACAAAAGTTATTTAATAAATGATTAGGTGGACGTGTCTCCTTAGTCGTGCAACTAATTTATTAATTAGTTAAAGCGATCTAAGGTAAAGAAGAAACGGTTACGCTAAGTTACCAAAACAATTAGGCGCATGACAGCCAGCTAAGTCGTAGTAGGTAATTGGAAATAGGCAGGATCTATTTAATATAAATTGGAGGGCCGATGCATTACTTAGTAATGGTGACTTGTACATATTTAACACTGTTGATTCGTTGGAAATGTTGGAATTAGTTAAAAAACTCAGTTATATTATGATATGTTTTTATTATAAGTTACTAGCTGATACCCGCGGCTTCGCGCGCGTGGAATTTGATCTGTTACAAAGTTTTCGTCATGACTAAACCCCATTTCTTCCACTTTCTTTGCCTACAGTGCCGGGGGTGCCCATCACGGTGGTGGTGTTGGGTACTTAGTGGGAGCCGGTACGTCGTTGTCGGCATATCGGGGTCCGTTACGCTGATACAATAGTTGGATGAATGGGGCTGAATTATGCTATTGTTTGAAGGGATCTGGTGTTGGTTGTTTCAGCGTACCGCGGCGTGGTCCAAGCAAGCTCGCACCACTTCTGTTTGCATTTACATGAAATTTGAAGTCTAATATAATTTGAAGATTTAAAACTGTCAATGCTGTAGTACAACAAAACCATTCAAAGCACAGCTGCTTTGAATGGTTTTGTTGTACTACAGCATGGCTTGCCAGCGCAAGGCTTTATTTGAATGTGATCAACACTGCCTAGAGCCCTGGAAGAAGTGGTTCTGTGTAAAAAACCACATTCTTAATTTCCAACCAAGTATTTCTCGATCCATAAGCGTTGTAAATGCGATTTCACAAAGACAATTTTCTTGCATACTACGTTTGGATAAAAGACCTAGATTGGACGGTGGACGACGGACCTAGACGGTGTAGTACCAGCATCGGTGTAGAGCTCTGGAAAAGACAGTCCTATGTCATTCTCCCTTTATGATCGATAAACAAAGTTTCGTTTTATTGTCATGTTTTAAAAGTGTCTTTCTTAAAATATGGAGAAAATTTAATAAAAAGATAATTTGGATGCGTTAGATAGGCAGTTTCACTAAACAAACTTTGCCAGGCCCTCAAAAGCGGTGCGTCCTAGAAAAAAAAATCGTTACTAAATGGAAGTTTATCAAATTACCTACTAAATGGAAGCTTGTCAAATGGTTTACCAGTCTATATTGATTTAATCCACCAGTCAGCTGCTTCGTGTTGTTGCGACACACCTGTTACCTTATTCTGCCTGAGATACGGGTCTATGCCCAGTTTAGGAAGTATTTTTGTACTGCTTAATATAGTTAATAATGTCACAGTGTAAGATTATATTATTATTATATTATTATTTATAAGATTCGATAATTCATTTACCTACTTGTTCCTTTTTAACCTACCTTAAGTTATGCATGCATATTGCATGTAATGGAATTAGGCGTATATGTAGTCTTGGTTGTACAAATAAATAAATTCACTCACCAATTTTATTCGATTTCCCAACATTTTTCTCTACCGTATACAAAAATCGGCCAAGTGCTAGTCGGACTCGCGCACGAAGGTTTCCGTACCATTGATTACGTAAACAACAGTAGGTACCTACATTAATTTAGTTAATATAGTGCTTACCTGTTACCATTGATTAATATCGATCAAAAATAGGCAAAATAATGGCATTTTTTGTATGGGATTAAATATTCATTTTATTTTCATTCTGTTATTTGTTGTTAAAGTTAGAAATATAACTGAGTGTTTTGTGAATATTTCAAGTGCCTACCTGTTGGCATTATTAATATCGAGCAAAAAAGGACAAAATCGCGTTTGATGTATGGGAGCCCCCTTTAATATTCCTTTTTTTAGTATTTTTTGTTATTGCGGTAACAAAAATACATAATTTGTGAAAATTTCAGTTGTCTAGCTATCGCGGTTCTTGAGATGGCCTGGTGACAGGCAGACGGACAGACGGACACAGCAAAGTCTTAGTAATAGGGTTCCATTTTTACCGTTTGGGTACGGAACCCTAGAAATGAGTTAGTTCTAAATAATACCATTCTATTTGTAAGTACTGATATTTATTTTCTAAATATGGACCTAAATATAAATAAGACAGCCAATAGGATTTTTCAAGTTTTATCAAAAGTTTTCGTTACATAGCCTCCTTTCATGGCGTATGGAATACGTCGCGGCTAGATGTCACATTTTCTTGAAGCTCTTATTGAGCTTCATAGTTTGATATGCAAACAAGAGTTTCGTCAAACACTATTGATAAATCTTTAGTAATCTGTCCAATTTTGAGTTGTTGATAATTTACTAACTGAATTTTAACTAACTCCTCAAATTCCGACTCACAAGGATCCCATGGAGTACATAAATATAATATAATACGTTTTCTGATGTAATTCTGGGCTCAAAGATGATAGAAACGTGTATTTCCTTGTATAGATATTTCAGTTTTAAGTAAGTATCCAACCATTTAATGATGTTTTTGAATGTTTCTTCCTCGTCTAATAGTACTGAGTTCAATTTAGATGTGCTAAGGTTTGTTTGTGTTCTGACCGACCTTTGCTCCTCGGTCCCTTCTGCATACATGGAATTGTTTCGTGCTATTGAATTCAAATTCTGCAGTTTTAGATTAGGCCGTATTGTAGTTCCCTGAAGGTTTTTTTTTTCTTCAATCTCATTTTCCAAGTGTGGGTCATCTCATTAGTAATACCATTATTTGTAGTCGCATCTCTTCCTAATTATTCTTGGTAATTTTGTACATTTGTGACTGGTCACCAGCTGGTCACTTATTAATTTTAATTCATATTCAGAAATTTCTCGTACGGTTTGTATCTGGCTGCCGAATTCTTTAATGCAGCCTTTAATTGAAGTTCGTGTACGTTTTAACTTAGTTAATTCATCCATTTTGGCACCAATTTAAATTCTAAAATAATACCCTTCTATTTGCAAGCAATGATATTTATTTTCTGATTGACACATTGAATGTCATAACAAACTAAGTGACATCAGAGAGTACAAATATGTAAAGAGTATGGATTTGAAACGGATCCGAACAAACTTTGCCTCCACTTTTTATCTCTTTAAAGACTTAATTATCAAAAATCCTGAAAGACGTCATTCATAATTTCTAATCAGGTAGCTGGATACCAATTTTCATCGACTTAGCTTCAAAACTGACGGAGTTTCATACAAACTTGTAGGGCCCTTTTTACCCCCTTAGAGGCGGAATTTCCAAAATCCCTTTCTTAGTGCTCACCTACACTATAAAAGGAAGCATGGTGAAAATTTTCAGATTTTAAATCCCAGTAGTTTGGGCTGTACGTTGATATGTCTGTCAGTCAGTCAGTCAGTCAGTCATTAAATCAGTTTTCACTTTTATATATTTAGACTTAGTTGTTATAAGTATACATATAAGTAAAGTAAATTACAATAGGACGAATTACCCTGTATTATAACTTCCAATAGAACGATACCTACACGATTAACTATTATTATGGTGAGACCGCATGACGCATTTCTGTCATGCAAAAAGTCTTGATTGTAAAACAGTTCGTTAAAATCTTATTTTTTACAAACTGCCGTAGTCACCGCACTAGCCCAGACTTGTCCCGAAGCAGTGGTAGGATTAAATATTGGGACGTGAAAAAGCGCCTCCTGGAGCCTATTTGCAGAAATATAACTGATTTTATTGATGATTTGATTTTGGTGGTTTAAATACTGGGTCCCGGGGTTTTTGGTTTGATCCCCGGATAGGGCAACAAGAGTTTAAAATTTTCAAACTGTGCTCGGGTTTGTGATCACCAACGCGCATTTGGCTAGCGTGGTGATTATGCCTGTACCTGTTATTTCTATGATAACATGAATTCATTGATAGAGATTCTGGGTAAGCTCGCTCCATCTTAGGCTTCTTCTTAACCGTATAGTTAAGTATGTAGTCAAGAGCAAGCCCATTATTTATAAAAAAAAAACCTTTGGCCTGCTGTGGGATAATTGTAGGCCGTAACTTATTTATGACAAGTATGACAATGACAAAATGACATGAATCTAACCACAGACCAAAAACAATTCTCTCAGTTGATTTTTACACTGTGTCAGTAGACGGTATCCAACTAATTCCATTCAGTGTTCATTACCACGTCTCGACTCGCTAACAATTATAATACACAATAATGGATGTATTACTGTTACATTGGTTTCAATTGCAATCTGCATTATTGATTACATACGTATTGTCTTGGACGCATTGTGCACTGTAAATGGGTTATCAAGTCGATTTAAGATTAAATTTAACTGTAATTAATTAGTCTAACCAGAACAAAATGTTTGATTAGGTCACAAAAACACCTTTACTCTATTTTGTCTGTTGATTTAGATTTTATTTAAAAAAAAGAAAGAAATGTTTATTTCTCAAGACCCACAGCGATCGACTAGGTCGATAAAAGTTTACAAAAACAAAAATAGTAATAATTAGTTAAAAAGTACACACTAATGCAGGATCAGTACACAGTAAACGAATACTTAGGACGAGCCCACGAGTCTCAAGGTCCTCAGCATATGTTTTGCGCGAGCACACAACGCTGGTCTTCCGTTGGCTGTGTAGTCTTTTTTAATCCTTATTCTGTTGAGTAGTAGTACCCCTTCTCGTTCCACAAGTCATTAATGGCTACAAAAAGAACTGTCATGCCAAACATGGTCCTGGCGAAACTTTTGGAGAGGCATGTCCAGCAGCGTAGATGCTGAAGATGATGATGACGATTATGAAAAGTTCCTTTACAAACTATTGAAATTACTCAAGGAGATTTATTTAAGGAATTTTATCTTCAATTTATTAATTGTAACTATTTGAAAGATTTTCTCTCTTTACAGATAACATAAATCACTATCTTTGAACTTTGAAATAATTCCATTGTAATTCGTTCCACCAAATCTGTTCCAAATATTTTTGTTTGACTCAGACACGTTTCAGTTAATCCCAAAGCATGGTGAGCAAAATCCACGTTCGTTTTTACTTGAAAGTCTACTGTCAACGTGACGCAAACTACCAACTCGTACATCCTCTGGACAATTTCTTTGTAGGACAGTTTTTGTAACTTGCTACAACTCCTGGATTCGTTATGTGGAAAACTAGCTGCTGGCCGTGGCATTGCACGTATTGAATTTTATGATAAAACTGTATCACGGGAACCACATATTTTTCCAGGATCAAAAGTAGTCTTCTAAAAATGATTAGTAAGAAGTAAGTTTTGTGTGCCAAATTTCATCTACATCTATTTAGTCGTTCTGACGTGATTGAGTGACAAACACACATCCAAACTATTGTATTTCTAATAATTAGTAACATGAGTCCGATTAGTAAGACTAGTAAGACTATTAAAAAATGTTTTTAATATATTACAGTTGTTACAAAGCCTTAGGTACATCTAAAATTAAAAGTACAAAAAGGTATATTTTGCCTGACAGGAGTCTGTGATTCAGGTGGTCAGAATTATGTTTTCGTAGCGAATATTACTAGCTTTTGATAGCGAGCGTGTTTAAGATTCAAATGACGCTAAGCGGTACATTTGACTAGGAGTGGTGGTACCAGGTGGAGTGATGCTTTGGGTTAATAGAAGCCATGGATGGTAGGGCCAGCCGTTGTCCGACTTGATCAGAAGGGTGGACGACATTAACGATATCTCTGGAAAGTCCTGGCCTAACGAATATACGAACAAAAGAGAGTATGCTTTTACCCAGCCAAAGATCTGTCCACTGCAGGATAGAAGTAGCTTCAGAAGCAGGATTTTTCACAATAGCCACGTTTAACAGGCGGTAACAGTGAAGAGAAGAGGTGCAGCTCGTCTTTCTCAGACTATACTCTTTCAGTCACCGCCAGAAGGGATGGTTTTTATGCCACATGACAAAAACCCTTCTCCATCCTCCATGGATGGGAACTTGTTATTGTGGAAAAATAAAATGGAGTCAAAGTTCAGCCAATATCCGTTCACTAAATGTGGATAACTCCTATTGCAAAAAAAAAAACAAGACATTTACTTGTTTTAATCTGAAAACATAACCCACAGCAAACAAATATTCTTTGCCCACAGACACTTTATTTACTGTAAATATTTAGTTTCGGTGAGCACCGTTAGGTTTTTATTCGATAACAACTTTGTCAAACCTCTTTAGTTTGGATATTGCTTGTAACAGCTTGTAAGATGGGCGGGTTCCGTAATTTTATTTATAAAGTGAAAACTTTCTCCACTCTAGGCAGAAGTAAACATTGAGTTATTGTGCTTAGGAAACTGAATTTGGAACTTTCTAACATGAGTGTACCTCTATGTTATTAGATTGTTTACCTTAATGTAAACACATTCACGTTTTCAAAGTACGAAACTGTTGCGTTTAAGATATTCTATTTAAATTTTGATTTGCCTTAACAACCTGTAAGTTCCGTAACAAAAGTTCCTTTTTCAGTTTTTAAGACAGTTGAAGAACTGATGATACGACCCCTTATTTGTCTATATGTGTCATATGAGGACTAAGCAGTACTGCAGCAGTGTCTTCTCTCTGTCATCATTGGATAAAACCCTTCTGCCAAACGTTTAACGTGGCAAGATCCTCCTTTTGGAGCAGTCTCTATATGGACCTGTATCATTCCAAGGAGTGGACTGATGTAGGTTGATGATAAAGTATTTTGAGAAGAGGAACGTTTGGATTTTTTGTTCCGCAAAGACCAGCTTAACAAATTACTGTAAGCGAAAATACATTAAAATTTGTCAGATACTCCATAACATTCAAATTATTCAAAATGTTCTGTTTCTTGACTACCATACGAAGTCGGCTTTAAAAATTTTACTGACGGTACCTGAAAAGTAAAGAAAGAAAAGTAACAGCCTTTAATCATTCCACTGCAGGGCAAAGGCCTCTATCATTGAATTCAAGTTACCATAGCAATGATGGGCACTAGAATAATCTTCACGCCTGACTAATGCGGGTTGGTGATTAACAAAGATTGGATGCATAATGTTTACCTAAAGTTAAGTTCATGTTTGTATAAAGCTAGGACATTTTGGAAGCGGCTTTTAAAACATGTATGTCGATCTCACAATCACAGGATGTTTTCGATACAAAAGTTAATTCCATAACAGCCAAAACTTCAAGTTTAGGCAAATATGCAACAGAATATCTGATCTCTAGTGATCACGAACCTGTAGTGTATGTAACACCTCACCCCGCACTATGTACTCAATTAGTATATAAGCTTAAATCTATACGTTGCGCCTAACAGTTCTTTTACTCCGTCTCCCGGTTGCCACATTACAAACCCGAGCAATGTTTGGAAATTAGAAAAACTCCTGTTGCCCAATTGAAAAACCCAGGACCATAGATCTTCGCCCAGCATTTAAACCTCCAGACCAACGGCGTGTTGTCTGAAAGGGTATTCCCTTCAAATCATTACACTTATTAGCCTCCCTTCAAGCTTTATCGTGTGGAACCGTATTATGATTTCATTACCCTTAGCTCAATATTGCTGTCATTAATTACCATTTCCGGCTTATTAGGTTGCCATTGAATAAACCTCTCAGCGATACATAACTCACTACATCTGTCCGAAGGACCCTTCCATCCAAATGACGATCAATGGTTGACGTAGGTAGCCAGACACTTTAGCGAAATATAGGCTCCACCTTCTTTTTCGGTCGACCAAATAAGTAGGAGTTTCTCAATTCGACGCGCATATGATTATTATTTCTTTTCTATGTGATATTTTACAAAATTTGATTATTTTTTGATTTAATCCCTCTACCTCCAGGAGACACTTGGGTGCCACGATAACAATTGATTTTAATTGTGTCTGGAATAACTCACGATCGAGGGATTAATAGATGTAGTTAGTAGTTGAGTCCATTGAATTTGATAACCAAATTTGCCCCGAATCGTACAAGTAGGATTGACAAAAATGAAAATATAAAAAAAATCAATTGAAAAGACGAAAAACGTAAAATAATACACTAAGTTTGAAGCGTGCTGAACAAAAAAGCAGCAACAATAATTATGTACCGACTCAATTTTACGATTTTCGTAGAATTTTTTGTAAAGAGTCAATTTTATGCACATAACTTACGTCGATCATTTACTGCTTTTTACTGTTTGTGTCAGCAGCTTTTATTCTTAAATAGTAAGATTTTTCTTTCTCAAATACTAAAGGAATTAACATATAGAACAAAATCATAATCATTCAAATTGGCTCACTCCGAATAAAGTTATGAGTTATTACAGCAACAAAATGGCCGACACGAATACTTCTTATTTGTCCGTCAGTTAAATTACATCTCTTTCTACTTACAAGAAACACAATTAGACGTATTTTCATTAAGACTAGTCTAATCCGTGTGAATGGATCCGTACAATAATATTCGGTGACAGTGATAAATGGGTGTCATATCCGGAGATAATGCTGGATCCGGAAAAAATCTGTAGAATATAATTCGTACAAGAATCAACATAATAAGTAAAGTATTAATAGTATCATAATTAATATATATAGGTTCAGAGGTACTATGCATACTTACATAAAGAGTAGGTACACAAAGTTAAATATACCTTTCGCTCGCTCGTTTAAAGTATACTACTCTATCAAGAAAGTACCAGGAAAAGATCAGTAATACACAAAATGTTTGTTATTCATTCAAATTTATTTTATCACCTTCAAAGTATGCTCTTTTAGAAACGATACACTTACGCCAATAAAAAATCAAATCATCAAAACATTTTTAAAACGCTGTTTTCGGAATTGAGTTCAGTTCTCGCTGCGAATTCTCTTTTACGAGTATGTCTTCTACCGATTGAAAACAGGTGCCACAACGTGGTAATTTGAGTTTAGGAAAAAGAAAGAAGTCGGCTGGAGCCATATCTGGTGAATATGGTGCTTACTCAATGGTATTTGTTGAGTGTTTGGTCAAAAATTCGTTCACAATGATGGCCTTGTGCGAAGGCGCTTTAACGTGGTGCAAAATCCAAGAATTTTCTTTTCACAATCTGTCCTTTTACGTCGAATTTGCTCTCTTCTACTCTATGTATAAATATTATGAAGGTTCTTTTACGGCCTTATGCTGGTTTAATTTTGAAAGATAGATATATACTTTTATTGCAGACGAAACAATACAAATGCAACGAAATAAATTATAAAGCCACAATTTAGGCAGCCTTATCGCCAGAGCGATCAAGTTGGTAGTGTTGTAGTTGGTTCGTAGAATTAGATGTTTACCGATATGACTTTGTTTGACAATGATTAGTATGCAGGATGCACATACTTTTTGATATATATTTGTACTTTTTAGAATTGTTTATGGTTTATTACTTTTTTACTGTTTTTGTATTTACTTTTGTTTTACATAATACAGTTGTCAGTTGCACCAGACCCAGCGTTTTAATAAGATATAATAAATATAATACAGTCCTAAATAATTAGACTAAAGCAGCAGCTGTCATTTTGTCTCTTTATAAGTATATATTTTGTCGAAAAGTAACGAGAATGGAATATTTGTATATTGTTACTAAAATTTTTTTTTGTTAATGAATGAATAATTGGCAGATCTACTTTTAATTTGCGGGAAATTTGAGTTGCCTATGTTACGAACATTGAATAGAGTGCTGTTTTTAGTTTGAACGTATATAGTGTGTATTGCAGTTTTTTAATGGAAAAAAAACATCGAATAAAAGACTTTGAAATTTGGCGATGCTAATGGAATTGTAGGTTTAGAGTCACTAAAAATGATACAAAAGCCTTAGGTGAAAAGGTTTGATTAAAACACGTGCTTAAGAGTAGCGTAAATTTTTTCAAAGCGGTCGTGATATGATGGAACATGCTTCGCTCTGGTAGGCCAACAACAATTCACCTAAAGTCAACGTCGAAAACGTAGAGGAAATAGTGACTGAAAATCCAGTTTAAGAAAAATAGCCGCTGAATGGTTTGGGTATAACGAGTTGATCCGAAGTTCCATACCATCTTAAATAATCACTTGGCTATTAAATATGTTTCCATTTTACTTTTCCTAAAATACCTGAACTTTCTCCAAATTTAGTCTTGTGGAATGACAATTCTTAAATTCGCATCCCAACGCACCTTCTCGACGACTTAATGAACGAATTTTTTACCAAAAACTAACCGAAGAAACCTTACTTATTTTATTTAGCTAAACTAATACTTTGTGGTACCTATTTCTATTCGATAGAAAACATAAATGAGTATTCGCGAGAACTATACTCAATTCTACCGGAACAAGCGTTGAATGTTTTGATATTTGATTTATTCCTTTGCGTAAGTGTGTCGTTTCTGAAAGAGGTGCATGCTTTGAAGGCAATAAAATAAATTTGGATGAATAACCAATATTCTGTGTATATTTTTATTATCATGGTACTTTTTTACAGAATAGTACGTGTTAAAAAGCCACATTAACTTTAATTTACCGACATGAAATTGGTTTCTTCTAGAATTTAAAATATTGCGTTTTCAAGTTACATAATCTCTTAATATCAGTATATAAACTTGAAAAATTTTGTCTCAGGCGGCGAAAAAAAAAATTTTTTTTCAAGTTTATATACTGATATTATAAGTGCAATTAAGTTGCTAAAATATCAAATAAAGTATAATCTCTTAATATATAAAAATTTCATGTCACGTTGTTTGTCCGCGATGGAATCCTAAACTATTCAACTGATTTTAATCAAATTTTGTACACTGTGTGCAGTTTGATCCAACTTGAAAGATAGGATAGTTACTAACTCAATTTATTGGCGCATTATTTTTTAATTGCACACTAGGTATTTGGTTTAGGCAAGGTAATTTGGTAAAGAAAAACGCCATGTTTGATGACAATGACATTTAAGACATGACGTCTTATTGCACACTAGGTATTTGGTTTAGGCAAGGTAATAATAATTTGGTAAAGAAAAACGCCATGTTTGATGACAATGACATTTAAGACATGACGTCTTATTGCACACTAGGTATTTGGTTTAGGCAAGGTAATTTGGTAAAGAAAAACGCCATGTTTGATGACAATGACATTTAAGACGTCATAATCAAATTATATTATTCTGAGGCGATACGAAGTTCGCGGGGTCAACTAGTAATCTTTATAATTCAAAAGGTTTATTGCTCAATTAAGCCGGAACATCACCTTTTATCAAATTTTACCCAAAAAATAAAAGCGGTTCTGGTGAGATAGCTATAGCTAGAAATTATCTAAATTCTACGCTTACGAATTGTCGGGCGCTGTCCGCTAGTCATTCACAAAGATTTTTTAAATTAACTATTACTTACAAAATGAGTCTATATAATCTGCTGATAAATTGTTATCCATTAGTAACGAAATCTGTTCCAAAATGGGGCTACCAAAGTACTTAAACTAGCATTTAATTTAAACAACTGCATTCCCAAATACAGACATTAAGTAAAACCGCTGATTAATCATTTAAACTGGCACAAACAAATGCCTACACAAAATGACGTAAGTACAAACCTGCAAAGCAGATTAGCGTGACATAACGGAAATAAAGTCGAGAGATAAATGCGACGGTTTTGCACAGAACCCAGATGGATTTTGTGTTTGCAAATATTAAAAAACTGGGACACGACGCTCTTGTTATATAACAGGACAATATTTTATTCAAATTTAAAATGTAGCACTGATCTGGTGAAAAATCTAGTGTGTTGTTTACAAGAAAAACTCATATAATAAATTTTTTTGGCTTCTTTTACTAGCGCTTTTTGATTTTTAAGTTTCATTTCTCTTTATGACAATATCTATTCCATTTTAAATTAGGACATATGCGTGTTTTAGCAAACGTAAATTATGTTTCAAAACCTTTCTCTGAACAGATCTTGGGGTCATAAGGCCGTAAACAGTTGAAGTTAAAAAAGTATGTAGAAAGAATTTACGCAAAGCTATAGAGAAACCTGTTATTAAAAAGAATCAAATAAAAAAATAATTACATGTGATGCCAGCCTGAAATATAAAAGCACCACCTCTCTCATGGTTGTCGGAAGGGGCATCTAAAGGAATATTGCTAGAAAAATACCAATGTCAGTAACGTTTTTTCTCCGTCATTGCTTGAACTGCAATGGAAAACCCACCTGCCTAGCTTAGCGATTATGGCAAACTTCTTTTTTTATAGAGCCTTAGTCCTCCGCCTGGACCTGTTTCCAGCATTGTCAGCTAAAGTTATGAATGATTTAAAATTATTGAAATAAATAAATATATAAAATAAAATACTAAATACACAATCGTTCTCACTACATGAACATTTAGCTCTCACTTAACGTTTGCGTGTTCTTTCTAGTTGCGTCCATTTTTAAGTCATGTAAGTACATGCGTAAGGTTGAATTTTGTCTATGGACTATGATTGTCATGACATGGTATTAGCTGCTTAAATTTAAATTTGGACAGTAGGTAAGTAAGTCTTCCAGTCTATACTGGGAGAACCTAGTTCCAACTTGGCTAGTATGCTCGCTGGTGTGGCGGATAGGTATTAGTCGCTGACTCTCACTTAGAAAAGTTTAACTACCTATTTGTACAGTTTTTTTATAAGGTATGATAGGACTGTCATATCTTTGAAAGATAAAAGTCCTCACAAAAATATAAGAATAAAAAAAAAGGTAAGTAATTTGGACAATATGTTAGTGTAATTTTTGTATGAGACAGAGCATCTTGTTCTTATTTTATCTATGCTTAAAATGTTAGAACGCGTCAAATTAAACTCCTATTTTGTCTGTCTATAGTATTACTCTCCAATGAGTTTCCTTATCTTTGAAATTACGCTGAATGGACGATCACAAATCCCCCATTGAGATGTATAATTGATAATTTGATAAGCCAAACTGTGTCCGATTGGTTGAACAAAAACGGATCGGTATTGTTGTATGGGATAATATTAGCTATTTACTTGATTGAACGGATTCAATACGCGTGGAAAGGCGTCAGGCTATACTTATATCTAAATTGAGAACAAAATTCATATAGCCAGCCTTTCTTCTTTTGTTTTTTAAATAGCATCTAAGTACATTTTCCTTTTATCCTAAAGATTGTGTCTAAAGGTAGACTTCGGAGCAATGCGGCTTGCGGCTTGCGTCGTGCGACATGCGTCACTTGCGGCCCACGCGGCCATGCGGCTGTACTTTGAATTAAAGGAGTGTATGAAACCCTTTCCGAGCGAAGCGTCGCGGCCGCATGCGTCGGTCGGAAAGGGTTTCATACACTCTTGGCCGCGTGGGCCGCAAGTGTCGCATGTCGCACGACGCAAGCCGCAAGCCGCATTGCTCCGAATTCTACCTTTAAGCGAACAACTTATTTGACATCAAATTCTTGTTCTGAAATTTGCCTAGAAACCAAATTTGTGCTACTCTTATTGAGACTGCGTTAGGTATCTAGGCTTCGGGCTCATTTTTCTTACTTTTGTTTTATATATTCTGAATGGCCCGAATTTCTTCGTTTAATTCGCTCTACTTGGCGAACATAAAACAATTGAAATCATTTATTTTTATTTTTATTTTTATTTTTCCTGGTATCCTGTTTTTATTCATATCAAAACCAGTCAGAAATAAATAGTATAGTCAAGGAGATCTTTCTTTAAAGAACTTTACACCTAAGTACTCGTACATAGAAAGTACGAAAATTAATTAATTAATTAATTAATTAATTAGTATCTATGTATTAGATTTGGCATTCAGTTGCATTGGATCTCGTTAGGTGTAGGGTTTCATAAAATAATATAAAAAAAATATTTACTCACTGTTTGTATGTTTTACAAAGGTTTTTTATTTTTATTAAGTCAAATAATAATATATTAGTCAAGACTAACACACCACTGATACCTAAATTTATTACATCAATCTGTGGTTAACGATGTTGGTGGCACAAGATTAACTTTGTTTTATAATAAGTGTATCTATGTAATCTACTGTGTTCATTGTTTGTTAACCCCAATAAAAAAAAAAAAAAAAAAAAAAGATTTCTACCCCAATCTATTATGAAATCAATTATTTTTAAGAAAATTTAATGTCTCTGTTTTTAAGTTAAATATAATCATAAATACTAACTTACATAATTTCTCCGCAGTTTCAGCAGTTTCTTTCCTTATAAAAGAAATTATATACTTTGACTATAAGCAACGATAAAGCAAGTCAAAGCTTCTTTTGATTCTCCTGAATACTACTGATACAATATATAATAATATGGAGAACATTCTGTGTAGTATGAGAATGCACAATCTGCTAAGAAAACTGTATGGTCATCCCTACGATAATTCTTTATTTGACATTATAATAAGGTTTCATTGTTGTGCGAACAGACAACCCATTATTTATACGAGCACAATGGGCGCTAATGCGCCGGAAAATATGGCTATGGCCTAATTTTATATAGTGACCGGGATGCGGTAATGCTAACACTATTAGAACAAGTTAGACCAGTACTGTAATGCATTAGGTTTTCTGTGATCAGATATTTTGTAGTTATATATTTTTTTCATAATTGTTTTGCATATTCCTTAGAAATATTTATTTGTTTTTATAATATTTCATTTAAGTCATAATAAATTTAAGACCATTAAGTCTAATTTTTGATGATGAAATGATGTCATATTTTGTTATTTTATAATCCAAAATATTGAATTTATTATTATGACGCATAGCTTTGGGTACGCTCAAAGAAATTTGGTGTGATTTTGCTAGTTAAAGGTTTAAAATCGAATAACTAATCGACAACAAGAAACCTAAAGCTGTAATGACGTTGGGCAGTGTTGTCGAAATGTTAAAAATATTTAAGACTACTATGGATTTCACTTTAGTATTGTAGAATCATGATAGCGACATTGGCACAAAAATACAGGGTGAATTGTAAAGAAGCGACAATATAACTATCATCATCATCATCATCTTAGCAAACAACGCTTACTGTAAGACAAATCGATCTCCACAAAGATCGGTATATCCATTGCACTGAGCAAAATTCTTTTGATCAAACTTGGAATCGACATAAGAGCTCATTACTACTTAAAATAAGTTTTAAAGTAAGCTGTAGGCGGACTGCAAAATCAAATGCACTGGCAACGTTCTGTGGAATAGTACAGTATAAAATAAACTTCATTTTTTATAATTTTTCCGTTATTTTGCATCGATACTAAGCGATTCTTTTATTCTATTACTGATTTCAAATATAGTATGTAGACTATAACAAATACAATAAATCCTGCTAACATACAGAACTGCTAGCAGAAGTAGCATCGGCGTAATTAATTATTTGTATACAGTTTGAAATTTTAACCACTTTCCAGATTTTAATATAGCAATCTACGAGGCAAATAGCAAATGTCGTATTTTTTCTTTTGGTATAGCCCAGTACAAAAATGTCAAGATAAAGCACTTAGAAAATGTCCGCCAAAAATCTTGATACGTCATCCTAGTAACACTTTTTACGCGATGTGCATCTCATTCATTTCTTACAATAGTATTCATGAGTTTTTGAATTTCCCTTTATACCCTAACAGGTCTAGGACTGTAAAATTGAAAACTATATCGCGAAAAATATTTTCGGGTGACAACTTGATTCACATTTTTTACTTCATAAATAGGCTCTAAACACGATACTGAACGCCTATAAAATTTTTGAAAAGTGGTTAAAATTCCATCCTGTATAATTTATAAGTCTAATTTTACACGCAAACCATTTGTTTATTCCAACCTTCCTTATGGACGGTACACTTCTAAAACGGTAACATAATTTACGTCTTACAAGTTCTGGTGTTACACTATTTGCCACCGAAAGGCGCGAGCTTGGAACCCTTCCAGACGGCCAATAAAAACTACGCGCTACGTGAACAGAAAGTTTTCCGCCGACATCTGTGTTGGCCATTTTGAAAAGTATTTCTTAAAATTGGTCCTTATTTTGTTTATTGAATATGAAAACATATGGATAAACATGTACGAGGGAAGGCTGAATAGTAATAAATCTAAAAATGAAATAGTACACGGATGATTTATTTTTTATTGTTGTGTGTGATAGAACAAAAAATCATGATAGACATTAACAGCGTCTTTCATCTCTTTATTCGTCAAAAATTTTAAAACACTCAATTTCTTCTTTAATTGTTTGAAAAGGCAATACTATAGTTTAAGTTAAGCACTCCGAATAAAGTTAAAGGTTTCATTAACACTCTCAGTGAAAAAGTGCCATACAATTTTCGAAAATTCAAAATTTTTTAGTTACCCGACCCGGGGATTGAACCCCGTGAGTTTGGCCCAGCACTTACACCACTAAACCAACTGGGCGAAGTTAGCGAAAATCAATGTAAATTTATATTCATTTCATCTTACTGCGTATCGATGTCTTAGATATACCTTTGACTGACGATAGATTTTGGCATTTAGTTCCCACGGGCTCAGAGTTCCCGCATAAAGCGGTTCAAATAAGTCCTACTCAAACTTCAAATATTTGCTTCGTTTGAAGAACTATGTAGTAACGTCTGCTGAGTTTAGTTGCTAGTTGATATAACATGGGATTGCGCTCAACTTTCAACATATATCTTTTAATACGGGATTTTGGTTTCCGAACGCTTCTCATCGTCTGATTAATAAATTTACGACTTCTTTTGTGTAGTGGCGTACAGTAAGTAGAAGTATCTACACAGTTTTTCCTTTTACCAACCTTATGTCGTTGTATTAAGAGTCAACATTAGTCAGAAGTGTATACATACTATTGCAGTTGACTGTACACACTGGTTTTCACGGTGTCGCCGAACAGCATGTTGTAATGGAAACCAGCTTTTTGCTCGCGGCTTTGCCCGCTTTAAGGAAAATCTGTGCACAACAGTGAATTAAAAATAGCGTATCTCCTTTCTCAATGTATAAGCTATCTTTGTACCAAGTTTCACAAAATACGTTTAGTACTATAAGTATTTATAATACTAGCGGATCCCGCGAACTTCGAATCTTAATTTTTAACTTTCCACGTTTTTAATACTTATTATTTATCCTATTTCCTACGAATACAAAACCAAAAACACCAAAATTTTAAAAATCGGCCCAGCCATTCTCGAGTTAAAATAGTGGTGTAAATTTCACAAGAGAAGAAGAAGAAGATAAGATAAGAGAAGCAGAAGAAGAAGAGAAGAAAGATAATATTATAGTCAGGATGACTAAATGAAAAAAATAATAATGAAAAAACTAATTCAACACCACTAAAATTCCTCTAGGTGTAAATACATGTAAGGGAGGCACTAAGTTCTAAAAGTTTTCATTGCAACTTACAGAAACTTTTGAATGAGCCAGTTAAAACGTTGAGAAACGAGAGTTTCTACATCGTATCGCAAAGCTACAAAATCAAGATCACACCAAACAGTGTTTGCCTCTTGTTAACGGTCAGGTTTTCTATAATGCCTTTCTTTGAAATGCTGCGGGCGTAAAGTTTTATCGCCGGGCGATTGCGTGTCGTCACGCGCTCCGCAACAAGTCCCGCGAAACGTGTTCGCTTTACCAACAGAATGGCATCAGCTACAATTTCATTCTATAGAATGCAATTGAAACAAAAACTCAATATTGAAATCGTATACTTTTACTTTTAAATATAATTATACACCGAAATGATAAGAGAATATAATATCAGTATTAAACTTGAAAAATTTTGTCTCCTCGCGGAGATGCGGGTTCGAGTCCCGCCTGAGACAAAATTATTCAAGTTAATATACTGATATTATAATTGCAATTGAATTGCTAAAATATCAAATAAAGTATAAGAGAATATAAATTGATAGTTTGAACAAGTATGCACAACTGCTGCGTTCACAACGTTGTGAACGCAGCGTTGTTATATTCCTATTCTTATAATAATAATGAGAATATCATGGTAAACCATTGTTGCTTTTAAGATTTCAATGTAAACCTACTTACCTTTATTAAATAACTAAGTAATCACATAGAACTCTAAATTCGTAATGTGAACCAAACCGCTTTACAATTCAGCTGTGCTCTGCAATACTTTTAAATAACGATTCAATTAAATAAGTAAATCTAACGATCGCGAGGATACTTGTTTCCGTTTTGTGTAGCAGTGCCACAGTGGCATATTTTAATGTAGAAAGATTTTGGTACACAAGGTCAAATCGATCGAAATCAATCGTTTTTTTTTTTGAGGCGACGGAATGTAATTACCCTTACTCTACGACAGGGGGATCCGTCGCTGGTTTACGGGCTCATCAGGACTCTAGAAGTTTTTCTTTTTTCTTGAATGCTGTGGCAGAAGGCCGTTACAGCTTCACCGGGCGGGACTCTAGTAGACCCTACCCTCTTAACCACTTTCAATGTGCACCGGTACCATTTAGTGATGCATAACTACGGGTTAGCGAGCGTAGTAACTACGCTTCTGGCTGTGCTCCACCCAGCTTCGGGGAAAAATGGTTTCCCCCCGGTTTTCAGAAATCGGTTCGGAAGAACACGCGCGAAACCGACGCAGGCCTGTTATAGCTAGCACACCCCTGTGTCGGTAGCCTGAGGCCTAGAGAGGGGGGGCATGTGCAGGGCGTAGAGCATCCTGTGGCTCCCAAGGCCTCGGCTTCTCGCTCTTTTTCTACTACTTCCTTCTGCGACATGACATGCAGAAAGAGAGGAGGCACGAGTTCCTACCGCTTGCCACTTATTCCACTAACTAAAAACATTGATTAAGGTCTTACTTAAGCATGAGTAAGAACACGGTCACGTTATAAATAAAAACTAACTGGGGTTCGAACGTTTTCTAATGCCTTAGTGACATATTGCACCAACCGCACGTGCACGGAATGGGAAAAGCGCGTATTTGTTACCTGGAGATAGGGTGACAATCATTTCAGGATATGAACTTACTTCAGATAAAATTTAAATATCATTTTTAATTATTGTTTGACTTGACACATGATTTATATCTTCTCTTGCAATCGTATATTTTGACATTACTACCATACTAAATGTGTCAAAATATACAATTGCGATGCAATTGCGATTCTATTGACCCATTTGTAAATTAGCGGAATTGGGGGCCTGGTCAAGGTCGCGGGAAGCCGCTGGATGCGGACAGCACAGGACCGATCGTTGTGGAGTTCCTTGGGGGAGGCCTATGCCCAGCGGTGGGCGTCGATCGGCTGATATGATGATGATGAAGTAACACATATTGGAAGTATATAAAACAATAAAGTTTCCACAGACACATTACTAGACTAAATTTTTAAGTGAGACACACTTCTCAGCGTTCCATGGATTCACCGTGCGGGTGCCGGGTCGATCGTGTGGCAGAAAGAGAAACTCCGGGTAGATCCCGGGACTTGTGACACGGGTGTAGGTTTAAGAGGCCCCTTTTTGACGTACATCAACACTCACCTTCACTACTCATGTTTCTTTTCCTGCCCATCCAAATCTGGTATGAACCTGCTAATGCAGCTGTAGACTTTTACTCTAGTATAGAACTTACTGCAGTTCTGGCCAAGCCAAGGTCTTTCAACAGGTTATAGAGAGATTTTGCTAATATACCTCTCGCTCCTACTTCTACAGCATAAAGACTAGCTATATAATCGTATTTCGTTAATTAATTTATGAGATTATAATACTTATTTGTTTTCTTTCATTGCGTGGTCTCTAGGTGTGTTTGGTTTCCACCGCACTGCTGGCTTACAAAGTCTTGAATAAATTCGTCGATACACCAAAAGTCTGGGTAGCTCAATGGTTGGAGCAGTCGCCCGGTAAGCGGAAGCTTGTGGGTTTGAGTCCCACTCTGTCCCACCTTAGGCAGACGAATTTTTTTAAAGTATTTTTTTCTTAACTTACATCAAACAAAGGAGAAGGTTCTACGTTCGTCTGTTTTTTATGCAATGTTAATCGATTTCTCCGTCAAATGTGGATCGATTTTCATAGCATCATACTCACCCTAACATACGAACTATGACCATAGATGCATTTATATCACGCTGGAACGTTCCCGTTAAACATACACTTGTTGGTATTTCCGTTCAACTCGATGCTGTGCATGGAATATTTCAGAACTTCTGTCTGAAAAGAAAAGTGCATCGCGGGATATATTTCGTAGATACGAGGATATAACATTTTGTTTTGTCAGAGTTTGAAGTTGTTGTTGATTAAGTGAAATGTGGAAAGAATAAATCGCTATTCTTAAGTCTTTTGTTAATAAATTTAGAACATACCTACCACTAAAAATGGTGTTATTTTGTTAATATTTTTTTTTATTGATTAATTGTGAAATAAACCACCAGTTTAGAGTCGTTTTTGATTGTCAAAATCATTTAAAATCAGTTAAAATCAGTTTTATTTCTGCAAATAGGCCCCTGGAGGCGCTTTTACACGTCCCAATATTTAACCTACCACTGCTTCGGGACAAATGTGGGCTAGTGCCGAGAAGAAGCAGCGCAAGAAACTCGGTCACTATTGTCAGCCTCTTTTTAAATAAACATGTTTACATAAGATATATGCCAGTGCGAGCTGATACAATTTAAAGCCAAACGTTCCTATCATTTATATAATTATCAATAGTGTAATAGCCCTTTTTCATTAAAACAACTTTGATAATATATGATTTCAATTTATGTACAGGGAGGTCAGCAATTGACAGTGGTAATTTGTTGAAAATACGGATACAATGTCTGGCGCCAAACTATTATTACAAGAACTATATCAACAAAACGAATGAAAATAGCAATAATTTTGAGTTGGTACTAGATTAATATGGTACGAGTATTAGACTATTTAATTTTTTTCCTAGGTATTTATTTGTGTGACAAAAGTTTAACACTAATTATTTTACTCTTTGAAGGTATTTTTTTTATTTATAATGAGACCTAATGGGACCAATTTTGAGTTTTATCCACCCCCTCGAACAAAATATAAGAGCGCGACAGGCAGACAAACAGATGAGCTAGGTACTTTTGCAATTATAATATTAGGAAGGAAGTTAGGATAGGAAGACTCATTACGTTGCAATATCAGGATCTTATGCACTCTTTTCTCAATATTACATGACCCCAATTCTCCCTCTTATCTTAAATCCCAATTCACTTGTCTTAGTTCTACTCACTCCCGTCAATTACGATCATCTAACACGCTTACTCTCACTATTCCCTCTCACCGCACCGGCTTCGTATCCAACTCTTTTCTTCTACAATCCACTCGGCTTTGGAATTCTCTTCCCGAAGATATCAAACAGGTCCCCAGTAAGTATAGCTTTAAGAAACTGCTTAAGTCTCATTTTAACAAGTTGGTATCATCATCATCTACATAGTTTTGGTCCTTTAATCGTCATCTTATTTATGTATATTATATCATATTTATTGTATTTAGTTTATATATTTTTATAATTTTGTTTAGTTTATCTATTGCTAGATAGATATTATGTGTAGTTTATTATAATTATCATGTTTTATTTGTAGGAGTAACTCCAGTGCTCAAAATAAAGTTTATGTCATTTTCTAATAATTTTGTCGCACCGCCCACAAACATTTCTGCTTAGACACTGGTAGATTGGTAGAGAATGCCATTTGGCATTAAGTCCACCTTTTGTAATTATTTGTATTTGTGCAATAAAGTTTAAATAAATAAATAAGACACTCCCTTAAGATTCACCTTTCACTGTAAGTCATCTTATAATTTATGTATTTATCATATTTTCATATATTTACGTATGTATTGTATAATTATATTTGTGTATAACCGTTTACGTATGTGTATACTGTTTGAAACTTATATATTAGTTTATTATTTATATGTATGATATGTTATTTGTACCAAATTTTAAATAATTACTTGTAACCTTGCTTATACTTTGTCGCACCGCCCACTTAACATTTCTTAATGGTCGACTGGCAGAGAATGCCATACGGCATTAAGTCCGCCATTTGTACTTTTTTGTAAATCTCTGCAATAAAGATTAAATAAATAAATAAATAAGATTTAAACAATTTTAGTTGTAAACAAAATTTTGTATGTACAGTGACCTGCACATTAGGCAAAATAAATTTTTGTTGCAAACTCATACCTATTTCAAAGATGTTAAGATACGTGTGACGTTAAGATAAAGTGTATAGCCTCACATGCGAACGTCTATACCTAATAATAATATCATTATTATATGAGCAGAATCTTACATAATAAATGTATACACATTTTTGTTTTCCTCACGTCATACAATATAACGACAACACGAGTTGACGCACCGTCACCACGATCCAAGTTGCTCATTCGGAAAGCAAAATTACGGATTAGTTCTATCGTCTATTGGAACGAAGTTCCTTATCGCGCGTTGCGAAAGGGGGCTAGTCGGAAAAAATTGTAACGACACTTTTTGAACGACACTTTTTGCTATATTATTAGTTGTAAGCCGTGTGGCGTGCGCATGAGGGAGAGGGAGAGGGAGAGAGAGTTAAAAATAAGTTAAAAATAAAATTTTATTACAATTCCTTCACTAAAAATGAACTTCGTTCCATCCTTCGTTCTCAAGTTGTTTTTTTTCTATAATTCTCTTCAGAAATGTAGACAAAATAACATGTCATTCTATTTGATACAATAATACGTGAATTACGTTTTTTTTTTTTTTTTTTTTTTTTTTTGGACGGACCTATCACTGAAACCCCATATGGGAGGCTTTAATCAGTTAAACCGGGCAGAGTGTGGCGAGCGCTGAAGGCGCTCAGCCTAGGTCCGCCACGCTAGCGGTACTCCGGTGCGGCCGAGGGTGAGGCTTCGCGAAGCGAAGCCTCAGGCTCGCTCGCACCGGGGCCCATACTAGCGGGCGTGATCGGGCCAGTGTGGGGTGCTAAAGGCACCCTACCAAATGGCGAACCCACCAGTGGTGGCGCCGCCGGAACCGGAGATGCCGTGGCATGCCGGATCACGGTCGGGCTCCATTCTGGCGGGCCCGATCTGGGAGGGGGGATCGGACAGCGACCTCAAGGGCGCCTCTGTAGGCTCGGACCTCGGCTTGGGTCGCCGTCCGAGGGGGGGGCAGGTGAGAAGCGGCCAGGCACATGATTGTGTCGGCCGAAATGAAAGGCCGCACCCGCCTCCGACGGGTGCGGTGTGGAGAACTACTGTGTTGTGCAGTAATTGAAGTGCTTAAGGCGGTGTTGGCTGTTGTGACATACGCGGTGATCGGATCGTATGAATTACGTTGTTGTGGTACTACACATTAATATAATTTTATCAACCCTTCTCTAACTATAGGTGTCGTAAGAGGCGACGAGAGGGGAACTGCTAGAAGGAGACGGGCAGTAGCGTCTCTTCTCTGCCATTAGCCTCACTGTCGACCGTTAATTCGCCTACCAATGGTGTAAATTATGGCTAAGCGTTTTTGGAAAGGCCTGATGTGCCTAGCAGTGGACTGCTGTAGGTTAGTGCTGATGTGGCACGGCTAAAATAGAATATATCTATGATCCTTTTCTAAAATAGACAATAGCGTACGCAAAGCAATTTTATGTGGTTTTTATCTTTCATCTGCTCTGTAATTTAATATACTAATAAATTACATACTTTAAAATTTTATATAAATATTTGCATGCTTAATTTTGAGTAGATTTTGACGGTTTTTTTTTATTATCAGAATAACATATCTTGCATTTACTAAAAATGTATGCAAATAAACGATATCACTCATATCATTCATCCATTAATTCATTCATTCATTGATCATTCATTCATTTATTAATAATGTGTGATTATTCTTCAAAGTAAAATCACTTTTATTTCTGCAAATAGACTACAAGAAGAACTACCGCACGTTCCAATTCTTAATGCTACCACTGCTTTGAGACATTTGTAGGCTAGTGCCGAGAAGATGCAGCGTAAGAAACTCGATCACTACTGTATTCTTCTTTACAGAAGTACCTATGTTACAAGAAAGTATATACCAGTGCGAGTTAAGGCATTTTATTTTTTCAATTTTGTATCGTTTAGATAAAGTAAAAAAAGTAGTAAAGTAAAGTAACAGCCTATAATCATCCCACTGCAGGGAGAAGGCCTCCATCATTGAATTCAAGTTACTACAGCAATGATGGGTGTACTGGCATAATCACCACGCTTGCCAAATGCGGGTTGGTTATCACAAACCCGAGCAACGTTCGAAAATTCGAAACTTTTTTGTTGCCCGACCCGGGATTTGAACCTGGGACCCCGAGATCTTGGCCCGTTATTTAAACCACTAGACCAAGCGTACCGTTTAGATAATAATTAATAATATAGTAGCTCTCTTTTATTAATTCATAAGTTAGAAATTTAAAACGATTTTTACGTCTATGAACAAGTACTTTAACATACTTTATTTGATATTTTAGCAATTAAATTGCAATTATAATACAAATAAACTTGAAAAAATTATGTCTCAGGCGGGACATAATAATTTTTGAAGTTATACTGATTTTATATACTAAGTACTTTAGCAATTGACTGTGAATTTGAATGCAATTTCCCATGAACCATTTTTCTTAGTTTTCGCAGTTTAAAACCAGAAATGGCAAGTTTAACTTAATGATCTAGTGTCAAAGTTTTCCAAGCTGCCTATAAAAGGCCTCTACTAGTATATCGAGACTAGATTTTACAACTTCTTGCGACGGAATCCCATAAAGACCAATGGCAGCCATATAAATGTTAAATCAATAATAATATAATCTTTAACGTTTTATAAATAAAAATAAATTAACGTTACTATAAACTTGCTTAAAAGCGGAACTGTTGATTGCAAAATATTTGGTAACATAATATTCTTTTTCTGACAAAAATTCAGTCATAATTTAACACACCAATTCGCACCTGCCTACGCAACACTTTCGTATTACGTACTCGAGTTTACTTTCATCACTGTCGTCAAGGTCATTCTAACCCAGTTAACATAGGTCTAAAAGCGGGTAAACATTGGAAAGTACAAGTACACAGTACGCAATTTTCTTTATTAACACTCCGTTTTCAAAGTATTTCTATTATTATTCCCGGTATATGGCTATGGTCATAGTTCATTCAGCCTTTGATCGTACAGCAACTGCTTATTTAAAAAGGATTTTTGATTTTATTCCTTTGAGTAATACGTGGTACTAAAATGTGTAAAAATACAGCGGTATTATTTTTAATGTGTTTTGTGGCGTACTGTGAATGTTATGGAGAATCTGAAATCGAAGCAAGAGGGAAGAAAAAAAAGATCGCTTTATTTGGTCAGTGAAAATTTGCATGGTTTCTTTATTTCTTTTGCGCTTGGAATGTTACACACAAATAAATTGACCTGTTAACTAATACATTGTCATAAAATATTAACGAATTTATCCGGCTTTTAACTCACGTGTTTTAGAATTATACATTTTGATTTAGATTTATCCCAAAGGATCATCATTTTTGATAACGGCGCCAAAGAAACCCCCTAGAAATTGGTTACTTTTTACACTTTTCGTCGGTCCAATTTTTCGTATAAATTTTTATAATTTGAATAAAACTTTATAAGTCTATTTGTCTGCACTTTAAAAAGTTTTTTTTTTAATTAGCATTTTTTCTGAGAAAATGTTCTTTGATAATGATGATATCATTAATTTGCTTAATATTTAATTTATATGTTTGTATTAGTAAACTTAGGCGTGCTTCGGCTTGAAATACCATTTCCAAAACCCGACACGTGTCGAATAGAGAACCTACTTTTTTTGTCGAATAAATAAGTAAAGTTATTTTAATCGGTCGTAATATTTACGTTTTCTTAAACTTCTGTATGCTAGTCTAGCTACTAGCGGACTAATTCAAGTTCTCAAACTTCAAGTAGTAACTAAATAGTAAAATAACTCACTCGAAAACATTCCCTTCCAGTATACATCGCAGATTTGGTTCTGAAGAAATTCTTCATTCTCAAGATCATCTACGCGTTCATCTTCTGGGTCGTTCTGCACAAGGCTGGATACTTCTTGGCCTGGTTCACCAGCTACCTGAAGGAGAAGAAGCATCATGAGCACCATGACTACCATCACGAACATTATGATTACCACCAACCTGCCTATGGGTACGGGCCATACAGACGGAAGAATTATGGAAATTCATAGTGTTTTTGTAGACTAATTGATGTTTTATGTTAAGTAATTTATTTTAATACCTATAAAAATTATAAAACAAAGTCGTGATCACCAATTTTTATGATTTTTGTGATTTTTTTATTTGTCTTTGTACGGAATAGGATAGTGAGTGTTAAAATGTTATATTTATCAAATCAAAAATCACTCTTCTCTTACCAAACCTAAGTATGCATTTATTGCAAAAATTTGAATATTAACCGGAGTCAATTTTCACTAAAACAAAATACACACAACGCTACAACGAGGCGGCCCGCGGGCTAAGGAGCAAGTGGCTGATAGCGAGGCGAAGCGGCTGAGGCTGGCATTCTGCAGGCTTTGCAGCTGTTGCTTTAGCAAATGATCGTGAGAAGACTCTGCTTCCTGGAATAGACAGTACGCCTATAGTCGCCTCTAACGACACCCATTTAACCATTTGAAGAAGGAGTGCCATTATTATCTACCGCCACCACACAGCAAAGCACCATTTTCGTACAAACCGAACATTATTTATAGGCACTCAATAAGCCGAAAAGGTCAAATATAAGCCGAATCCAACAATGATTTACACAATTAAGTGGCCGACGTTTGGGACACAGCCGTGCATGGTAAACGAGATAAGCATTAAACCACATAATATGTAATAAATAGCCGACGAACTTAAAGTATTAACGTTATTTGTGTTTTAATACCCCAACAGCGTACGAGAGCCTGTAACTTATTTATATAAGTAAAAGTGGTATATGACAGATAATGCGGTTGTTAAGGCTCAACGCGAACGAGTAATTTTTAGGTATATCTTCTGATATAAAAAATATCCCAATGCTCTTCTCCTCCAAAAGATAATCTTGCTAGATAGAATAGATAGATAGGTAGAATAGAATGAGATATTATGTCGATAACGAGATATATGTAGACATTTCTTTTTATTCTATCTTTATAAGTAAAATTATTAGTTACAATGTATAACAAGAGCATGGTTCGAAAACGCAAAAATTAGGCTTTTTAGAAGTATAAATTTTTCCTCATATTGGAATTTTTGGAATAGAAAGATTCTGGTAGGTCTTGTTGATTCATTAATAATTATTTTATTTAATGTGTTTTGTTGGAAAATTTTAAGTAAATTAGCTTTTCCGAATTTTTATCATACATTCAAACGTTTGCGCTTAGCTTTCACACGAAAACGTAGATTAACTTCACTGGAGTTGAAAGTGAAATCCTCTTACCAAAGCGTCTCATTGTAAAGGTTTATTTGGATAACGCTAAGCGTTGTTGTTTCCGATGTAGGTATGAATACTAGCGCTCCACCCGCGACATTGTCCACGTGGAATGCTGTTAAATCGCGTTCTCAATAATATCGCGCTCAGTTCTCTCGGATATAACGCTCTTACACTTATATTTGACGACCTCCGTGGCGGAGTGGCGTCCACACCGGTTTTCCAGGTGTCGCCTGCTCCGAGGTCCCGGGTTAGATTTCCGGACGGGTCAATGTAGAAAAAAAGTGTTTTTCTACATTTTCTTGGGTCTGGGTGTTTGTGGTACCTTCGTTGTTTCTGGTTTCCAAAATACGAGTGCTTTAAATAGTTATTCAAATTGGGATCAGAACAATGTATGTGATGTTGTCCACATATATTACATATATATATATTATATTGCGCTTTCAGTTTTTTATTGTCTCGGTTATAATAATATTATATCGATATCTCAATTATATCGTTAGTTGCTCCCAGTTTTGTTTCGCTCTCAGTTTTAACGCGCTCTTTTTTATATATTTCTCTCAATATATAACATTTTCTCGGTTAAATCGAATAATCGATATCTCGGTGATCAGAATCAGAATCAGTTTTATTTCTGCAAATAGGCCCCAGGAGGCGCTTTTACACGTCCCAATTTAAACCTACCACTGCTTCGGGACAAGTCTGGGCTAGTGCCGAGAAGAAGCAGCGCAAGAAACTCGGTCACTATTGTCAGCCTCTTTTTAAATACATTTTTACAAGGTAAGGTAATTTTTACAAGGTTTAAGCAAGTACGAGCTGGGACAACTTAATGCCATACATTTCTATCATTTAAATAATCATTAACAGTGTAATAGCCCTTTTTCATTAAAATAACTTTGACATACGATTTAAGTTTATGTACAGGGAGTTCAGCAATATCCTTTGGTAATTTGTTGAAAATACGGATACAATTTCCCATAAACGATTTTCCTACTTTTCGCAGTCTGAAGCCTGGAACGGCAAGTTTATCTTTATTTCTAGTATTGAAATTGTGTACGTTACTTTTCTTAAGAAATAAATGTATGTTCTTACGAACGTAAACAATATTCTCGAGAATGTATTGAGAAGACACTGTAAGTATATTAATCTCTTTGAAGAGCTCTTTCAGCGAGTCACGGGGTCGAAGGCCGTAAATAGCCCGTACAGCACGTTTTTGTAATATAAAAATTGACTCAATATCTGCCGCTGAGCCCCACAACAGAATTCCGTATGACATTATGCTATGAAAGTAGCTAAAATATACTAATCTTGCCGTTTCAACATCAGTCAATTGCCTTATCTTTCTCACAGCATAAGCAGCAGAACTAAGTCTTCCAGACAGCACCCTAATATGAGCACCCCATTGCAAATGAGAGTCTACAGTTATACCTAAAAAGGTAGTTAAATCTACAGAGTTTAGTGGTTCATCTTTAACAATTATATGAGTAGCAGCAAATCTTACATTGGGCATGGTAAATTTTACACATTTTGTTTTATTTGCATTTAGTAAAAGATTATTTGTTGTAAACCAATGTAATAATTTAGAGAGGGTATTGTTAACATCATCAAATGAACATTTGCCCCTCTTAGTTTTAAAAATCATTGATGTGTCATCTGCAAACAATACCATCTCACAAAGATTATGTAAATAACACGGAAGGTCATTTATATAAATTAAAAATAGCAGGGGTCCTAATACTGATCCCTGAGGGACACCCATAATAAGGGCAGACCCTGAAGACTCAGCTCCATTTATGCAAACCTTTTGTGTTCTGTCCTTAAGGTAAGAACTTATTAGATCCAAGGAATCATTCGATGCACCATAATGTTTAAGTTTTTTAAGTAATGTTACATGGTCGACACAATCGAAAGCCTTTGAAAGGTCACAAAATACACCTATGGCATCTAGCTTACTCTCCCAAGCATTAAACACATGTTGTAGAAGAGCAACTCCAGCATCGGTAGTATTTCTACCTTTTCTGAAACCATATTGGTTGCTATTTAATAATTTATTTACACTAAAGTGTGATAAAAGCTGATTAAACATTATTTTCTCGAAGATTTTACTTAGCACTGGCAAGATAGATATAGGTCGAAAATTGGAGGGGTCACATTTTTCGCCAGACTTAAATAAAGGAATGATTTTGCTAAACTTCATTAAAGTTGGAAACTGTCTATCATCAATACATTTGTTAAAAATAATAGCGAGTTGAGGGGCTAATGAACTTATAATTGTATTGATAATGCTGACAGAAATTCCCCAAAGATCCTCCGTTTTTTTCATATTGAATTCTCTAAAAGTTTTTGTAATTATGTCAGGGTTTATATGCCTAAAATTAAATAAAGAATTGCACTCATCGACAACAGACTTGAGAAGGGATTCAGCTAGATCAGCAGAAGAAGCAAGCCCTTTCGCTCTCTCGGTAATATCGCTCTCTCGGTTATATCGAGCTCTCTGATTATTACGCTCTTGGTTATGTCGCGTTGTTATTTATATCATGATCTCATGTATCGGGCTCTTAGTTATATCACATTCTTTGTTACATATTTTTCTCGGATATAACGCTGTGTCGGTTATATGCTTTCTCGGTTATATCGATATATCGGTAATATCGCTCTCTCGGCTACATCGAGCTGTCGATTACTTTGCGCTCGTGGTTACGTAACACTCACGTTGTAATTACTCAATGTTAAACAATTGTTAAAGGTAGTAAACGCTGCTTCTGAGCCATGGGTCGCGGGTTCGATCCCCGCACAGTACAAATATTTGTGTGCATGAACATGTCTGTTTGTACTGGTCTGGGTGTTTTCTATGTATTATAAGTATGTATTTGTTAACACAGCAGCGCCATCTAGACCTTTTTATATTTACTAATTGGTAGTGACATCTATATCTCATCGTTTGAGTTGACTCTTAGACCAAATTACTGGTCATCATAAAACACTTCTAACCTCCTTTCAAACGTAGTTTCTAAATGGCGCTGGATTTAAAAAGGTAATTTCGAATAGTACTAGACTTTTGTTTTGTAAAACAATCGAATAAAATCTGTCCATCAAGATGGTGTGTTTTTCCGTATCTCTCTAACCTAAATCCCGTAACCTAGTAGTCAAATTAACAGTATTTACAAAAAAATATAATCAATACATCAAAAGAAAAAATACGTCATTTGTTTTTTGTCTCGTAGATTGTTGTGTTAAAATTTGGAAGGCGATTAAAATTTTATCCAGTATGTAACTTTACTACTCTTGACTGAGTATAGTCCTTAATAAATTAAGACGACAACCGCCATCATTCCCCGCATTCAGCAGCTTCCTGCACCGTTCACTAGATCATCCGTCTTCGTTGGGGAGCCACCCACAGATAGTTGTCAATACAAAGCGACTATAAAATTTTCCATTTAAATAAAATAGATTTCGACTTTTCGTTATAATTTTTTTTTTGGAAGTTTAACGGCCTCCAAAACTTGTACATACAGACAATTCTTTAGTATAATTATTGTCTTTATTTTGCATTTAAACGTTGGTGTTAGACGTTTTTATGCTTCGATGGAGTTTTTGGAGACAGTCGAAAGATTGAAGGAATGTAGAGAAGTCCCCAAGAAAGAGGTGAACTGTTCGCGTTCCCGCGCAAAATTCACGGTCCACTTTTTTTGGTTACGACCCATACACCATGTTATTTCACCGAACTGTATATTGTTCACTCGCACGACACTTTGTTTCGCAAAATAACACCACTTTTACGACCCAAAAATCACTATAAACAATAAAAATTCGATAAAATAAATGGACTCCAAACGCATCTCACGAACTCCCGCCAAAAAACCCCGATAAAAAATACAGGTGTAAACGCTCTCATTGTGACGTGAGTGTGTTAACAAGCTTCTGTAATCCGATATAAATCAATCCTCTGAATCGGCTTACAGCTCAATCCATTAACAGAATTGTGTATTTAAAAGTGCTACAGGTTAATACGTGTATTAATTCATTATTTGCTGCAAATCATACTAATATTATAAATGTGAATGATTGGACGGATGTTTGTTACTTACGCCAAAACAACTTAACAGTCCCCTAATTCGCGTAACCAAATCGTATCACAAACGTAATTGAACGACAGGTTTTTGACAGTTCTAGTATGGGCTAAATGTCAAAATAGTCCAATTCAATCACGTTCGAACTGCGATTCGGTTACGCGAATTAGGCCCCAGATCTGAATGAAATGTGTCATTGATGTTTGATTGATTGATTGATTCCTCCAGGCCGATTTCAGCTATGGCGACTGCATTCAACTCCGGATTTGTCTTAAGTGTGCTTACATGTGGCCTATGTAGAAAAATTTTTGGACAAAAAAACCTCGCACACTGCGGGCCCGCAGGGAGGTAGTATATGAACAGAAATAGCGTATAGACGACTTTAACGTATGTGGAATCACTGTATTTAGTTTTATTATTGAGAAGGATCGACAAGTTTTTTGCATTGTGGCAGTTTGCGGGTTAAAATAGTTACTAACTTTGGGATCAAAGCAATATACGTTTTTGATGTTGAACACATTTTTTTTTCTTTAGTCTGTTTAACGGCCTCGGATACTTGTCCATACAGCCAATTCTTTAGTAATATAATATTGTCTTTATTTTTGCATTTAAACGTTGATGTTAGACGTTTTAATGCTTCGGTGGAGTTTTTGGAGACAGTCGAAAGATTGAAGGAATGTAGAGAAGTCCCCAAGAAAGAGGTGAACTGTTCGCGTTCCCGCACAAAATTCACGGTCCACTTTTCTTGGTTATGACCCATACACCATGTTATTTCACCGAACTGTATATTGTTCACTCGCACGGCACTTTGTTTCGCAAAATAACACCACTTTTACGACCCAAAAATCACTATTAACAATAAAAATTCGATAAAATAAACGGACTCTAAACGTATCTCATAAACTCCCGAAAAACTCTGATGAACACATTATAGTATGTATGACACTGATTGAAGTGCCATATTCTGATGTATCTCTAAGTCCTATTCGTGTTTTAATTAAAATCGTTCAAATAAGTAGTCGACTGATATAAGATCTAACAAAATTTCTTAAGTCTACATCAAATAAAGGCAAAAATTCTTTAATTACATACCCAAGTTTATTATAAAGACCCTTTGTCCTGTGTTGCGCATAAATTTCATAAATGCGTTTAGTCTAAGATAGAATGAAAGTCTACGATTTGAATTCAAGATGAAGTCAAGTCAACAAAATTATACATTTTATGTTCAGAAATATTCGGTGCGAAAAATCATGCGTGACAGAATGTCTGATACGATCAGTGTTTGAATGTTAAGTAGGTTGTGCTATGTGATTCATAAGTAGAACTAACTTTTCGGTCCCGGCTTTGCTTGAGTTAAAACTGCATGTTGTTTGGGGGAACTTGTACATAGCTGTGGAGTACAAAACGGCCTACCTACTTAATTATACCTTATTTTCATGTGTAAAATTTTACTGATTGCTTATTCAAAATTATTTTGTACTTCTCAAAGAATGGTACTAAGTTACAGCCTATAATCATCCAGGCCTCCATCAATGAATTCAAGGTACCACAGGTACAGGTATAAGTAATCACGCTTGCCGAATGCGTGTTGGTGATGGCAACCCAGGACTCCAAGATCGCAGGCCGCTACTTTAGCCACTAGACCAATGGGCGAATTAAGATTATACTTTAATAAAATTGACCAAGTGCGAGTCGGACTCGCGCAAGAAGGGTTCCGTACCAAAAAGGCCAAAAAAACGGGTTTGTTGTATGGGACCCCCTTAAATATTTATTTTATTTTGTTTTTAGTATTTGTTGTTATTGCGGCAACAGAAATACATAATTTGTAAAAATATCAACTGTCTAGCTATCGCGGCTCTTGAGATACAGCCTGGTGACAGAGCGACGGACAGACGGACAGACGGACAGACAGCGAAGTCTTAGTAATAGGGTCCCGTTTTTACCCTTTGGGTACGGAACCCTAAAAATTATTAGGTCAGGGTACATTAGCTGTATTTTTTCTGCGTACGTAGTTGCGGGCAAGAACAAAGTAGTATTATAAGTTATAACTCCTTCCATATAGGTTTTCTGCATGTATTACCATAAAAATTTGTAACATTTTACGTCTGCTTAGTGTCACAGCTGGTATTCAGGGCCTCTACTGATAAAGCTACTTAATTTTAAGTCGATTGCTCAAGCTTTTGTGGCTGCGCGGCGCTACTGAATCCATAACGATCTTAGTATACGGTGTGACGGTGCGGCGTCAGTCAGAAGCGAGGAGAGTTAAACTGGTGTAATTCAAAATGTCTAGCAATGTCATCACTAAACATATTGAATTTGACTTTTTTTGCCAATGATAAAAAATATTTCTTCGATAGGTCGATAACTTCGATAGTTCGAAGTAATAAATATGAAAAAAACATTTCAAACTATAGAAAAACAGGATTCACGGCCTCCAAAAATAAAAAAATACTGACTGGCCAGACAAATATGGCCTTTTATCAT
Organism: Anania crocealis; assembly: GCA_949315895.1. Classification (NCBI taxonomy): domain Eukaryota; kingdom Metazoa; phylum Arthropoda; class Insecta; order Lepidoptera; family Crambidae; genus Anania; species Anania crocealis. Next base: position 24,997,522 of record OX438882.1, read on the forward strand.
TTAATTTTTCGTGTATTTTTAAAAATATTATACATAATATATTAGGGGTTAAAGTATGAAATTGCCGTTTTGTATGGACGAAGTCGAGAAAAGTCATTTATCCATACTAACAATTTTTTTGTTTTTTTAAAAACGCCAGAACCGTTTTCGATGCAATTAAAAGTGAAAGTTAGATGGTTATAAAGCTACGCATTATAGTATTTAAATTTCTGAAAATCAATGTATATAATACAAATATAGTTAGTTGAAGCAAGAAGGTCAGCTGACACATTGTAAGGGGTCTTTTCAACGACTTCCTTTGAAGTAATAGGCACTAGTATTGCATTTTTTTTTTAGTGAAAAGTTACTTCATTTAATTTTTGATACAATACAAAAAGAATTACGCAATAACATGACTATACTTAAAAGCTATAAACAAAATAAAAAGTGGGAAAATAGTCGGCAATTTCATACTTTAACCCCTATTATTATCGTTCAATAGCTTGAAATATTTTTGATAAAAATATTATTTTACCTTTATTTTATTTCATCCCGTGCTAGACTGAAATATAAATTTTTAATGGTAATATATAGAATTATGACACAAAGTCCTATAATTTTTGTCTAATTTCCCAAGTAAAAGAATTGATAATCGCTTGCGCTTTCATTTTGAGGTGCAAGCTAAACTTGTCGGCTTGATGGATGAGTAACGTAAGTAAAAAAACCTTCGGATCTCGATCCACATCCATGAACTAAGCGGATTCTTACGAGATGCGTGTTGCGTATACTACCTACTATACAAGTTAACTAACTACTATTATATACAAGTTAACTTCAAAACATTCAAATAATAAAACCGGCCAAGTGCGAGTCGGACTCGCGCACGAAGGGTTCCGTACCAAAAAGGCCAAAGAAAACGGGTTTGTTGTATGGGAGCCCCCCTTTAATATTTATTTTATTATGTTTTTAGTATTTGTTGTTATTGCGGCAACAGAAAAACATAATTTGTGAAAAATTTCAACAGTCTAGCTATCGCGGCTCTTGAGATACAGCCTGGTGACAGAGCGACGGACAGACGGACAGACAGCGAAGTCTTAGTAATAGGGTCCCGTTTTTACCCTTTGGGTACGGAACCCTAAAAATGATGTCATATTCAGCACATAACATGACAATGAAAACAAGTTTCACTTTAAAAAAAAAGGAAAAATAATAAAATAAAGTTTGTATTAAGAGCCAGGTACGTTTAGAGCACTACGAAAAATGATAAGTACCAACCTATTGTATCAAACGACGCAGATAATAATATGAAATAATAATGCATAAGATCCCACCATACAACGACCTTCACCGAACTGGTTGTTGGATGAAAAGTATTTTATATGCAATTAAATATGCCAATAAATATATTACAAATGGGTTGCCTAAAAAAAATCAGTCCAGAGTATGATTAATAAATTTTTTTTAACATTTTTTTTATACTTTTCACTGGTTTAGTTAAAAGACAAATTCCATACCAATCGAAAGTATGAAGCCCGTAGAATATGCTTGACTTGACGTTAGGTTGACTATTTTTTCCCGTCACAACCCTTGAGTAGGCAGGTATAAACAGGTAAATCGATACTAGTAACTTGCACCTGTCTGGTTAATTAAATAAAGTTAATTGCAAATAAATATTATTTAATTATGAACACGGTGGTATAGGGTTGAATGCGAAAAACCAGATTTGAAATTCGGTTTTTAAATTTTAAAAATTCTATTCCAATTTTTTAGGCAACTTATTAGTAATATATTTATTGGCATACAAGTTGTTACCCGCTACTTCGTCTGCGTCAATTTCTGTTATTATGAACGCGATTATTTTTGGAACATTTTTCACTGATGCTTCGCTCCTATTTATCGCAGCGTGACGTAATATAGCTTAAAGCCTTCCTCGATGAATGGACTATCCAACACAAAAAGTTTTTTTCAAATCGGACCAGTACTTCCTGAGATTAGCGCGTTCAAACAATCAAACAAACTCTTCAGCTTTATTATATTAGTATAGATTTAATTGAATAGAAAATACTTTTCATCCAATAACTCTGTAACCAAAAGATAAAGACTCAAATACGCCCTAATTAGGCCTTTTGTACAGTCTGCGTCAAGCGTAATCACGTAATCATAAAAAAATATAGCCATCTCTATCGTTTACTTGAAAATGAGTGTAGTTTTGGATTGCTCGAAACAGATTTAATACGCAAATTACTATGAACATAACATATTTAAACTTTAAAATATCATTTACTACGACACAAGACACCGCGGGGAACAATACCAAGCAACTGAAGCAACGCATATGTATTAGGGGTTAAAGTATGAAATTGCCGTTTTGTATGGACGAAATCGAGAAAAGTCATTTTTCCATACTAACATTTTTTTAGTTTTTTTAAAAACGCCTGAACCGTTTTCGATGGTTATAAAGCTACGTATTATAGTATTTAAATTTCTGAAAATCAAAGTATATAATACAAATATACTTAATTGAAGCAAGAAGGTCAGCTGACACATTGTAAGGGGTCTTTTCAACGACTTCCTTTGAAATAATAGGCACTAGTATTGCATTTTTTTTTAGTCAAAAGTTACATTATTTAATTTTTGATACAAAACAAAAAGATTTACGCAATAATATGACTATACTTAAGAGCTATAAAAAAAATAAAAAGTGGGAAAATAATCCGCAATTTCATACTTTAACCCCTATTATTTAAGGTGACGGGCATTAAACCCGGAATTTATGTAATTCCGAAGTCTATCAAAGTTCCGAACATCATTATTCTTATCCAAAAATATGAATTAGATTTATTAGAAAGTGACAAATCTGAGTGTTTAATATTCAGATTTTGATTAATTATAGTGTTAAAAGGCTATAGGCTCAAAAACCGATATCCCAAATATCGATTTTCCGAAAATTAATTTCTAAAATTGAAAATTAATCTTTATTAATCCCTCGATCGTAAGTTATTCCAGACACAATTGAAATCAATTGTTATCGTGCCTCCTGGGGGTTGAGGGATTAAACTGCTTTTTATATCAAAGCAAGAAGGTTATTGATATACAAACCCTTTACAGGTAGGTGCATTTTAAAAATTTCTAAAATATTAACATTTAAGTTTAAGCAGAATAATATGCTTATTATCAAGCATTCCTTTTGCGAACCCTTAACCACCAAATTTCATAGTAAAACGCAAACCACTAGACCGTCGTTTCACCTAAATCTAAAAGGATCTTACCCCCTGGGATTACATCTCACGCCGCAACCCTTATACCAAAGCATTCATTTAAAATATAATAGTACTCGTATACTGTTTAAATATGTGCTCAGTCAGTTTTAAAATTCAATATCTCACCGACGCAGTTTTGCAAGACGTCTCAAATTTAAGATTACCCTCTGGAATCGAGTCTAAAGCAGTCTCTGTAGATACCCTGCGCAGCGAGCTTATTAGATCTCCGGTAATAGCGCCGGACTCTGGAATAGTGTTGTATAGCACTATCAAACTTATTTACACTATTATTATATAGAAATACAATAATTTGTATCTACCTTTTGTTATAGTCAAGATTATAATAAATATATATTCAGAGTCAAGATAATGATCAGTGACAGAAAAATGCCTTACCAAATGAACACCCTTTGAAAGTTTCGGATGCTCTTTCTCACTAAGTAGCATTCAACTTCTTGAGATGACATTGACCTTAAGAGGAAACACCACGACCGTTTTTCCATACAAACGTAGTCCCCTGTTTCCTCCCTGGATAATGCCAGCAGAGCAATAATTTTTATCATAAAAATCTATGGCCACTATTAGCATGTTTCTATGTTTTCTGTTTTTTCATAAATTAATTAATAAAAAAGATCTCCCTCAAAAATCAAAAAAATTCGCCAGATTTTCCGCTGTGTTCAAACATCCAAAAAACAAATTTGGCAAAATTTTTGAAAAAAAGGAAAACATACGAACACGGCCAAAGCCTTTCTTTAATTTTTAATGCAAAAAGTATTTAAATCGGTCTAGTTTTGGAAAAGTAATCGGGGGACTACGAAACGTTGATTTGGTGTGTTTTTAGTAGGTATTCAAGAAGCAGTTGTCTCTATCACACTCTGCGGTGAATGCGTTTGGCACAACGCGACAGCAATAGATTTTACAAATGCCTATTTTTCAATTCTCTCGCCCGTGGTGTTTCCTCTTAATAGAGATTCGTGCATATATGCGTGCTCCAAAGAATGCGTGCACATGGATGTGCTTCGTGCAAATATGGTTAAACTTCCAGTAAAGCAGGTATGTGATATTGTCTGGCATGCGTTGCCCCTGCATTGATTTATTTTTTTCAATCTAAAACTTATCTTGTACTCCCATTATTATTTAATCACCTTGTACTCGTATGTTGCTTACCATGAACTCTATAGTTTTGCTAGTCATAATAATAGATTTAACTATTTTTAAAAGTCAACTGTCGATAGTTGAACTATCGATGAACTAACATCACTAGTCTGGAACGGCAGCTGAAGATAGCTGGCTAATATGCTTATTTGGTGGATCTTTAAATTTGCAAATCTTGTTCTGGCGGACGGTGGTTTAAATTGCGAACGATTCTGTCGGGATCAACTGAAGATACATTTGGATATTTCTTTAGTGCAAATAAACTTTTGAAAAATATGAACATATAATTTTACTGACGAAGTAGATATAGTATGTGGAAAGAAACAAAAAACTATAAAAAATAAAAATCGTTTAATAAGAAATTAGCTGGATAGGATATCTCAATTGATTACAGCAGTAAAAATTTTATTGAAATTATTCAAGGCTTTACGCTATGAGCCAGCAAAAAACATTGATGAAACATGAATGTTTTGGTAATGTATGTATGTACCTTCACCATCGAAGAGAAATTTGCACATACCTATTCGAATCCAAAAGTTAAATTTTAAAGTTTTTACAAATATTTAAAACCAAACGGTTAAAACAATACAGTTTTTTTTTGGTATTTTTCAAACTTCGTTTTGTTCACTAAAATTGCTGGTACTATTGAAAATACAATTATTTAGATAGAAAATTTCGACCTCGTCATTCATTCTTTCATTCAGAAATTTTTATTCAAAGAATTGTACCTAAAACCAGCTACTATTACTACTAGAGGTATGTGCTGCTAATTAATTTAATTTTATACTTCTAAACAAAATCAATTCTCAAAAAACTAGAACAGCACATAGTTCTAGTAGTCCGCTTAAAAACAAAACTACTATTTGGCTTGACACAATATTAACAAACCTATGCACAAACACAAACAAAAAAACAGCCAACTGTTTGTCGAGTCACGCGCAGTGTTTTGTTCCGTAGTTGAAGGTCGTAAACGTAGATTAACTTCTGCAATATGAAGTAGTTTCTTCTTTCCATCATAAGCGAAACTGCAACCGACTACCCGCCTGCCAAGCGTCAATTACCTATACCAAAAGTCTCCATTAGCGTGGTCTATATCCAGCCAGACTGATGTAGCCTAGTGACAATAATTAAGATCCTAAAGCAAACAATCAAAATGGCGCAGACCACGTAATTAATTTTGGCCGGCAAGACACATGACAGAATAGACTAAAGCATCGGATATTAGAGAGGCGAGCGTTCACGTTTTAGTACGTGCCGCCAAAAATAGAATGTAAAGCTTGGTCAGACACTGAAGATGTATGGAGGGTAGACGAAAGGGGGAAAAGTTAAAAAGTGTCCACCTGTAAACAGCAAATAACAGTTCGAAGAATCACCGAAATGGCGCTAGTTTGGCTAGTAAAAAGAATATGAATAATAGCGGTTATAAACAAAGTGAAGTTAGTGCTGGGTTAAAAAAAATGTGACTTGTGTATATGGAGGATACTTGTGTAGTTGAGAACTATGCCATAATTCAAATTATTTAAGACCTCACCTTTCTTAAATGTGCAGATGGTTCTCCTTTATACCCTATTAATGAAGTTAAGAATAGTATAGAATAGTTTTAAATTTTATTTCGGTTCCGTACCATTGACTAGGTTAACAACAACATAAGTAATATTTATTTTATTTTTATTTTATTATTTATTATTGAAGTAAAAATAGAACTGAGTGTTTTGTGAATATAGAGAGTAGTCTCTTGATACAGGCATAATATACATGCTTAAAAGGAGACTGCTGCATCTAGATATGTAAAAATAATGTTTGTTAAGGAAAATAAAGATTTATATTATATACTAGCTGTTGCCCGCGACTTCGTACGCGTCAACTTCTGTTGTTATAATCGCAATTATTTTTGCTACATTTTTCACTGATGCTTTGCTCCTAGTCGTCGCAGCGTGATGTTATATAGCCCACAGCCTTCCTCGATAAATGGACTATCCAACACAAAAATATTTTTTCGATTCGAACCAGTCCTTCCTGAGATTAGCGCGTTCAAACAAATAAACAAACAAACTCTTCAGCTTTATAATATTTGTATAGATTTATTTCAAGTGCCTACCTGTTGCCATTATTGCTTAATTGCCTTCGTTGTTTCTGATTTCCACAAATACGAATGCTTTAGTTTCTTACTTTGGGATCAGAACCATGTTATTTATTTGTTTTATTTATTTCAGTGCTGGTTCTGCAGTCGACAGCCAACCCTTACCTGTCTGCGAACATGTGCCTGGAAGGAATCCTTTTCATAAAACAGCCGGAATTCGTTCGCGCGAAACATAAAACTCTATAAGCGAACCTTTGTGTCAACCACGCACGCGTTCGTCAAACGCCGGGAAAGTCAGAGAACAAATTTTTGGTCAATTTTTTTTAAAGAAATAGTTAGACCCGAGTTCAGTTCTTAAACAGCCGGTAAACATAGAGTGACGATTAATTTGACACAATTACCATACAAAATATGTCGAATAATATTTTAAACGCTGTTAAAAACTTAAACGTCTGTTGGTGAACTCTACCCTAAGAAGTTTCAAAACTACATTTTTAACTAAACAAACAGTTGGAGGTGGCGTCTGACGATAATTTCGATAATTTTTGATCATTTGTTAGGAATCGATTATAACAGTTTCTCTTTTTTTTTGGGATTTTAAATGAGTGGGAACCATTTTCAATGTTCTGTGGTGGAAACGGATTTATGATATCAGTATATAAACTTGAAAAATTATGTCTCAGGCGGGACTCGAACTCGCATCTCCAAGCATGCCGGGCATAATTGCAATTTAATTGCTAAAATATCAAATAAAGTAAACGGTTTTGGATCAATGTTCTATTCTAGATCAACCATAATCAATATAAATCTTGCTTCACGTATTTTTTTAAATGTCATACAGTTTTTATCATTAAAAGTGACCTTTAACAGCTGAGCCCGCGATACTATTGAGAATTCTATGAAACCGAGTGCGCCATATAGCTAAATTTCACGCGACCAGGACATAGGAGAACTGCACAATTTTGATTATTTATTTCATTTATTCCCGATTATAATCAAGATCTCAATTATATCGCGTTCCTTAGAGACACATAAAACCTTTGTTATCTACATATACTTATTGGTTACTTCTGAGTTTAAATGTCAGTTAAACTTTTTCCTTACCCAAATGATTGTCACATTAGTAGTAAGCGTGGGTAGGTAGGGCCGTGACTGCGTTGTTTACCGTAGAATTGGTTTGGAGTCCTAGTTGACTACGCACCAGATTTTTTAAGAGTGTTTGAATGGATAAAAAAATACTCCAGAGGTATTATGGTTTCATAACATGGGCTTAATTTTTCAGGTGGTTGAAAATGCGCAGTTATAATGGAACTCAGAAGTAGACTGTTTGGTTTCTAATGGAAAATCCGGTCTCAGGGTTATTCAAGCCGTCTTTTTCGGGCCTCTGAACTGACTTGTATTCACAAATTCCATCCAGAAGCAGGGACCAACGTCCCAACGTGCTTTTCGAAGCACGATCATAACCCTTGAGGGTTTCAGATCTAGCCAATTCAGAAATCGTTTCCTATTTTTGGGGTGGTGGGATCTACCTTCTAGTGGTCCTCCCTGGGCAACGGCATCTTTGGTTTTCTAACTATTGATGATGACTAACAGACCCCTCTGCGGTGGTAGGCTTCGTAAGAGGCTGCCTAGATGCTACCACCCTCCTGCCAGAGTCCAGCGCCAAACAGTTTTTTCTGTGTTCCGCTCAGCGGCTCTCCGCTGGTGTGTGGGAGAACCAGTACCTCTGGGTAAGCTCGCTCCATCTTAGGCTTTTTCTTAACCGTACAGTTAAGTATGTAGTCAAGAGCAAGCCTATTATTTACTAAAAAAATGCCTGTAGTTGAGCACCACTACACCAGCCGGGTCATCTGAGAAAGAAGATTCAAAATTCGACGCGTAAGTGTATTTTATTATGTCCTACCCTAATCTACTTAAGTTTGCTACGCAGGAGGTTTAGAATAGAAGTTAAAGGTAGACTGGTTTCAATTGAAATCGTGACACAAAAGAAACTAAAATTTGGTTACTTAGTCCCTCAACCCCCAGGAGGCACTCGGGTGCCACGATAACAATTGATTTCAATTGTGTCTGAAATAACTCACGATTGAGGGATTAAAATTTGCGAACACTGGATGCATTGACTTAAGAGATACATTATGGATTTAACTTGTGTTTATTAGGGGAAGAACAAATCTATGCGTAGATATACCCATCCTCACGCATAACTTTGTGGTAAATTGTTAAAATATTTATTTTGATGTTCTTTTCTGTTAGATAAATTAACATAGTTCTATTTAATTATAAAAAGAAAACACACCCCTTAATACTCGTATTCTAGCTCACGGATATTTCTGCTACTAAAGCACAAACTATTCATAAAGTAGACATATCGCCAATGTCCTGTTACTTATTATTGTCTTCTGTAGCTACAAATAATCACGTTCGTGATTTGTTTTCATTATTCGCATAATTTTGGCTGTAAAGTTTTGTCACGCGTACCTAATATTAGTTCTAAATATTTAGCACACACTAGATACACTAACGATTCTCAAATTAAATATAACAGCCTACTGGAGCACAGCGTAATTATGCGACGCAAAGGAAACTTGATACCGTTACACTGGAGCGGAGGAACTATTACAGCCAAGTCTGTAGCACTTATCGTATAGAGGATAATACATTGTTACATTATTAAAGAGTGTAAAGGTATAAAATACTTTTTGGATGCAATTTGCGTTTTTAATAATAACATCAGATTTGTTTCTTCGAACTGGCTTCAGAAAGCCTAATCTATCACTGCCTCGTGAGTCGTGAGGATGTGGGCTAGTGCCGAGGAGAAGCAGCGCAAGAAACTAGAATCAGACGATTTACTTGACTTATTTTCATTGATTAATCTATGCAAAACAGGGACAGACTGCTAGTAAAACAAATAATCAAAGAGTCATCCACGTTTACAAACATTAGACTCTCAAAATGAAACTAGTAAATGAATGATATATTAAATTGTTGATCTAATGAACCACTGATCTCATAAGTTGTTGATGTAGTGAACCAGTGGCATGTTAAATTATTGATCTGGTGGCTTTACACTGTAAATTTTGACAAAACATATTTCGATCTTACGTATGTAACCCTTAGATCACTGTTGTCAGCCTCTTTACAAAATGCATAGGTATACCACAGTCTATGAACCATACAGTCGTTTGACGAAGACGTCTAGACAGGGCAATTGTGCGGGGTGTGAGAGGCGAGACGCGGGAAGGCCGAGCCCGAACTGCGAACAAAACGATGTTAGCAGTTCGGGACACAGCATGCAGGGCTAACAAATGTTTGTGTTTTAAATTATTTTATACTTGTTTGTTGGAATTTATTGGAATGCTGAATTAGAATGATTCGAGATGGTGAACATATTTTTTTTTAATAAGATAAATAGTTGTCAATTTCGAGGTTAATTGGGCTGCTGATTACGAAAATGCTATCCTTTTTTAAATTCAAGATGGCGGACGTAATTTTTTTTAATTTGATATGAGTATCAATTTTGAGGTTCAGTGGGGTGCTTCGGATATGCCATCCTTTTTAAAATCCAAGATGGCGGACGTATTTTTATAATTTGATATGGGTGTCAATTTTGAGGTTCATTGGGGTGCCAATCACGAAAATGCCATCCTTTTTAAAATCCAAGATGGCGGACGTATTTTTATAATTTGATATGGGTGTCAATTTTGAGGTTCATTGGGGAGCCAATCACGAAAATGCCATCCTTTTAAAAATCCAAGATGGCGGACGTATTTTTTTATAATTTGATATGGGTGTCAATTTTGAGGTTCATTAGGTTGCCAATCACGAAAATGCCATCCTATTTTAAATTCAAGATGGCGGACGTAATTTTATATTATTTGACATGGGTGTCAATTTTGAGGTTCATTGGGGTGCCGATTACCAAAATGCCATGCTTTTTAAAATCCAAGATGGCGGACGTATTTTTTTATAATTTGATATGGGTGTTAATTTTGAGGTTCATAGGGGTGCCGATTACCATAATACAATCATTTTTAAAATCTAAGATGGCGGACGTAATTTTTTATAATTTGATACGCGTGACACTTTTGAAGTTCATTGGGGTGCTGATTACGAGTGTTTATCTGCAATAAATAAATATTTCTATATATTGTTCACTTTTGACAACCCTGGCCGTCACGATACTGTCTAGACGTTGTCGGCATTTTCCATGAGATCAAAGGCGTCGAACGACTGTATGGTTCATAGACTGTGGGTATACCGTGCAATCTAGGATATTTTAGTCCCAGATATTTTTTATAATTTAGAAGATGCTAATAATCATTTTTATTAAAATCATATTTCGTGCAATATCAGTTTCTACATGTGTAGTTTGGTAGTAAAATGTAGTAATTAGTTAAAAATGCAAATATGCAATTTCCCACTTACAATTTCCTATTATACGCAATCTGAAACGGCAGGTTTATGTTTATGCCTAGTGTTAAATTACATTAAGACTGACGTTAGTATGTTAAGCTTCTTTAACTTCAACACAAATTCAGAATATTAAAGTCCGTATAATTCACTTTTATTTTTGTTAGTAAAACCAAATACAAATATCTTTTTGGTAATTGTAATGAAATTTTCGATATCATTATTATTGTAAAATTTTAGGTATGTTATACAGTGGCTACCGAAAATTTCATTATATAATTTCTAATAGATATATTTTGTATTACTAATATGCATGGCAAACGTGACGAATATATGAGAAAAAATGTTATGTCTAGGTCTGTACCCAGCAGTGGATTGTTGCACTTTATGATGCTGGTCTTATTAATGACTGCACATTTTCAGAAAGCCTTTGTAAAAAAATACAATTTTCTTTTTAAACATCCTTGTGCTGAGTACAAAGTAATTTGGCCAAACATACAGAAATATTAAATAAATTTGTCCCTTACTTAGCTGATTTAATATTAGGGTACTTACCACCACTTTATAGCCTGCCAGACATTTCAACATCTCAAGCTACAACAAGAAAAACGGAACAATTATGCAAAGTGGACTCGTTCTTATGAAGATACAACAATTATCGTACTCCATAACTGCACATCTGCTATGCTTATTATATTAAACAAAACAACATTTTACCTACGTGTTTGATGTATACAAACTTAATTTGAAGTCGAAAGTGTTACTTGAAATACATTTTCCATACATCTGAACATAGAGAAACATTTTAAGGGGTAGTTGACGCATTTGGCAGCTAACTGCATCTAAACGCCTCTGAGAAAATATGAAAAAAAAACAGCTATTTCCCGTGACTTTGAACGCGTGGAATATTGAATTTAAATCTATGTTCAAGAATTATCCTACGGGAACCGTAACGTTTCCCGGGATGAAAAATAGCCTATATGTTATTCCAACCAAGAAACTAACATCGTGCCAAATTTCATTTAAATCCGTTCAGTCATTTTAGCGTGAAAGAGCAACAAACATCCAGACATCCATCCTCACAAATATTCACGTTTATAATATTAAGGCGGCGTAGTTCTAAGAGGCGTTTTAAAGTCTGAAAAAAGACGTGTGGCACTCGGAGACTGCCGCGGTTAAGCTATTGCATAGCATTTTTTATCAACTTAAGCAATTATAAAACTAAAAAGTATCACCGCTGTGCCGTTCGGAGTGGGGGGTGTTCGGTTATTTTCGTTACGGAATTTCTGGATTCGGTCAAGGCTCAAGGCCAGCGATAGAAGCTATGCAATAGCTTAATTTTATAATTTTATGTATTTTCTAATTTTAACTTTTGTAATTAAATTTTTCTGTTATTTTGGCAGATATGGTTACCATAGGCAACCATACTGTCAATGTTAGGTTATTTTCGTTACGTAATTTCTGGATTCGGTCTCTACATCTCTTCGAAAGGTTTTTTTCAATTTCACGACTAAACTACGGTCATTTTAAATAAATTTTTGATGCTTGTTTAAAGCTACTAAATATTTATAGACATATTCGCTGAGTTTGAATTCATTAAATGAAATACTTTTACTATGTTAAAATAACTACAAAATACGTGAGCGCGGCGGCTCGTCAGACCCATACTGTAGGAAGTAGGATTGAGTTACACTATAGTCTATTGCTGAATTATTCATTGCTTTTATACAAAAGGGCATGTAGTATGAAAATTAAAAAATTTATAGAACGATACGAGTCCAAGCTTGTACCGGTATATTGTTTTTTATAACATACAAATCTGAAAAGGGACAATAGTGACAGAGTTTCCTGCGCTGGTTCTTCTCGGCACTAGTCCACGCTTGGCCCGGTACAGTGGTAAAGCGACTATAGCATGCATTTCTGTTTGCATAAAAAAAAATGATTTTACTGATATAATCGCCTCGTTGATCTAGTGGTTTAACTACAGGGCCAAGATCAAGAGGTCCTCGGTGCGATTCCCGGGTCGGGCAACAAGAGTTTTCGAACATTGCTCCATTCCGTCCATCCATTTGGCAATAGTTGTGAATATGACTTTACCTGTCTTTGCTGTGGTAACTTAAATTCTATGATGAAGGCCTTTACCTTGCAGTGGGATGATTATATTTATACAGGATGAAATTCTAACCACCTTCCAAATTTTTATATATCAATCTATAAGCCAAAAAACAAAATACGTATTTTTTCTTTTGGTATAGCCCAGTACAAAAAGGTCAAGATAAAGCACTTAGAAAATGACCGCCAAAAATCTAAAATTTTTGATACGGCCGCCTAGCAACACTTTTTTACGCAATGCATATTACATTCATTCATTACGATACTAATCATAAGTTTCTGATTTTCCCTTTACCTATACCTAAACAGGCCTAAAACTGTAAAAATTTTAAACTATATTGCGAAAAATATTTTCGGGTGAAAACTTGATTTATATTTTTTTTCTTCATAAATGGGCTCTAAATACGAAACTGAACGTCTACAAAAATTTTGGAAAGTGGTTAAAATTTCATCCTGTATGTTGTTCTTGACATGTATAATTTTGCACACCATTCCAATACCCGGTAAAATATATGTACTTAATGTAATGTTAGAACATTAAGTCTCCAAATATACCTATATTTTTTGATAATGTAGAGAATAAAATCATTTGTAAAATGTTAAATGGTACAGGTGTCAGGTTAGCCTTATTGTAAGCCAACTTATAATAAGTGACTCGAGCGGAACTACTCGAGTCGGATGAGCGAAGCGAGCGAGCGCTTCTTAATTTCGACGTTCGTTCGCTCGCTATAATGGCTCGTTTTCGTTGCTAGGCAACGACGAGTGTTTTAATCTCATGGATTAAAGAGTTCATGCATTGATATTAATACTAGCTGTTGCCCGCGTCAATTTCTGTTATTATGATCGCGATTATTTTTGCAACATTTTTCACTGATGCTTAGCTCCTATAATTGGTTGTAGCGTAATGTTATACAGCCTAAAGCCTTCCTCGATGAATGGACTATCCAACAAAAAAATATTTTTTCAATTCGAACCAGTACTTCCTTAGATTAGCGCGTTCAAATAAACTAACAAACAAACAAACAAACTCTTCAGCTTTATAATATTACTAGCTGTTGCCCGCGACTTCGTCCGCGTCGATTTCCGTTATTATGATCGCAATTATTTTTGCAACAATTTTCACTGATACTTCGCTCCTATTGGTTGAAGCGTAATGTTATACAGCCTAAAGCCTTCCTCGATGAATGGACTATCCAACAAAAAAATATTTTTTCAATTCGAACCAGTACTTCCTGTGATTAGCGCGTTCAAACTAACAAACAAACTCTTCAGCTTTATAATATTAGTATAGATAGTATAGATAAAGAAAAGACTTTTAGTAGGTACCTATAACCTACATCAATCGAAAAGTTAAATCATGAGAAAAATATTCCTATTATAGCATGCCGACATAATTTGGCCTTGTTATCAGGTTGACACAGACATGAAATCAACATCGATCAATTTAAGGTCAGTTTTAGGTGTCCTTTTTTAGGGTTCCGTACCCAAAGGGTAAAAACGCGGCCATATTACTAAGACTTCGCTGTCTGTCCGTCTGTCCGTCGCTCTGTCACCAGGCTGTATCTCAAGAGCCGCGATAGCTAGATAGTTGAAATTTTCACAAATCCTGTATTTCTGTTGCCGCAATAACAAAAAATATTAAAAACAAAATAAAATAAATATACAATAAACCCCTTTTTTTGGCCTTTTTGGTACGGAACCCTTCGTGCGTGAGTCCCACGCGCACATGGCCGCGCACGGGTTTTTAACAGACTGATCTACTTTTGGAACGAAGTTCCATATCGCGCGTTGCGAAAGGGGGCTAGACGGAAAAAAATGTAACGACACTTTTTGAACGACACTTTTTGCTTTATTATTAGTTGTAAGCCGGCGTGCGCGTGAAGGAGAGGGAGAGGGCGAGGGAGAGGGAGAGGGAGAGGGAGAGGGAGAGGGAGAGGGAGAGGGAGAGGGAGAGGGAGAGGGAGAGGGAGAGGGAGGGGGAGGGAGAGAGAGAGAGAGAGAATTAAAAATATAATAAAATATTATTACAATTACTTCACTAAAAATGAACTTCGTTCCATCCGGGTGTCCCTTGACACCTCTCATGTTTTTCTATTATATATCAATGGGTCCATGACATGTTATTGAAAAACTAAGAAAGTAATTATTTAAGATACCCATTGGATAATAAATATTTCTCACAAGGTTTAGGTTAATCAAAGAAGGTAGGTACTTATGTTAAGTAAGGAATAATAATTAGCATTTACCTCGCAGGCCTGCACATCAGTTTTGAAAGTGACGTCAGCTCTGAAGTCCCGGGTTTGATCCTGGAACGGGTCTGGTGTTTGTGATTGATTCAGGATTAGAATTGAATCAGTAAGATCAGTTATATTTATAAAAACAGACCCCAGTAGTCGCTTTTAGACAACCAATAACTATTTTAAGCTAGACCACTACTTCGGGACAAGAGTGTGCTAGTGCCGAGAAGAGGCAGCGCAAGAAACTCAGTAACTAATAACTGTCAGTATACTATTTAAACTCTCTTGTTGCATTTTTTTTTGCACATCTTTTTTATATAATCGTGTTCTATGATTACCTACTGTTATTCTCTTTTTTAATAAGAACCTGAAATTATATAGATGGTGCGAGCTAGGACCTTTAAATTCTATTTATTAATATTTTTGTATAAATATTAACAGTTCTCTTTTTCATTAAAGTTAATTTAACATGCTATTTAAGTTTATACACAGATATATCAAAATGTTATTGTGTTTTTAGTATTTGTTGTTATTGCGGCAACAAAAATACATAATTTGTGAAAATTTCAACTGTCTAGCTATCGCGGCTCTTGAGATACAACCCGGCGACAGACAGACGAACAGACGGACAGACAAGGAAGTCTTAGTAATAGGGTCCCGTTTTTACCTTTGGGTATACCCTAAAAAGAATGTAGTAATTTGTTAAAAATTCAAATATAGTTAGAGGTAGATTTTATTTGTCAAATTGAGAGCCTCCTCTTTTTGTCGGTTCACGCGTGCTACTTTTTAAGGTAACAAAATACATGTGGACAATATTACGGACCGCCTCTTATAGTTTTAATGTGTTGAACAGAGAACAAAACATAATTTACATATTCACTTTCCTATGCATTGTTATGTGTTGAACATTTGGATAATTTATTTTGACTGTAAACTAGTTTTGATTGTTTTCTTTTTAAATTTTAAAAAAGATTTTAAAAACCAAGTACTTAACAAAACGTTAGGTAACAAAATTAAAAAATAACAATAATTTGTAGGCACAAACAAACGTCTGATAGCATTCTCTGCCAGAGTAAATAAACGTAGGGTTATTTTGTCTAATGTAGGTGAGTACAACACAGGACAACATAACCCTGCATTTATTTACTAATGTTTATTTATTTATTTTTTGTATGTTATTTATATTTCCAAACTGTTTTGTGCATATTATTGTATTTATTCGTTATTATGTATTATTCTTATGGTTATATTCTTTCTTTTTTTATTTTTATTTTTTAATGTCACTATTTATTGTCACTTGTTTTTATGTTTACTTCTTGTTTTTTAAGGTATTATGTGTAGGCTCCCACATAATAACAGCGTCGTGGCATGCCTTAAGCTGCCACGACAAATTTTAATGCTGAGCGGGAGACCCTTTTGGCATCAGTTTGTTTTTTTTTTCAATGTTGTGGATTAGTGTATTTTATTTTTCATTTTTATTGATATATGTATTTTGTTTTGTCTTAAGCTAAATAAATATTTTTTCTTACTTTCTTTCTTTCTTTCTTTATATAAAATATATTATTTTTAGATCAGCGGAATTTCATCAATGTACCTTTAACATGTACCTGCATGTAAAATGTTAGCTTCAAAGATTTCAATCTAATTCCATTAATAGATCTCAGTCAATGGAATAAAACGTTCAACGCTAATCAAATATATTCAATAAATACGCTATGAAAGCGTTTTTTGTATAGCGGAGGATTTCAGAACTAAATATCCTTTAAATCTGTTTGTAATATTCGTTTTTATTTGAGTAAAAAGCCTCTTTGCATTCACACTTTTTCCTAATCCATTAAGATGGGATCCTTTTGATGGGATTCATTCGAAAGTTCTAACGATACAAATCTCAAAGGGAACAGAACTTATTTTCTGTTTCTAAACTGAAGGTTACAACATAAACGTGCCAAAGAACATCTCGTAATTCATTTTCCCTTTTTTTTCAATAATTTAAAATACCATTCATATGCAAATGTATTTGCGCGGAGAAATTTTAGGCCGTTAACAGAAAATATATAAACATTCGGAACGAAACACGTCTACATCACAAAGAACACAATAATCGCTTCCTAACACGTACACATTAGTCACAGAAATGGAAAAAGCGACACCAATTTGTTCGACTGCTGAAAACAAAGCACAACTTTCTTCTTAAAAAGGAATTTACATGAGCTACGTACAAATAAGGCGTTATTTATCGACACGAACGCTGGCTGAACGGTTCCCCGGTAAAAAAGAAAAATAAAACTAAAAAAGAAATTGCGTTGACACCTGTCAAAACTTCAAAAGCGCGGGATTTTTTCGGTTCGGGTGTTTCCAACGCTCCTGTGATCATGTTGAGGACTTTTTTCGTTGTTTCTATGCTGATTGTCTGCTGCCACTGTTTAGTAGATAATAATGAGTTACTGGAAGATTCACGAGCGAAGAAAAAGAAAAGTCCCGCAAGGCTTTGGGGTAAGTTTAATAGATTATCTAATTATACGACCTACTTGCTAAAACAATCATTGTGTAACTTTACGAGTTGTCACCCACCTTTAATGCCGCGAAAGGTATAAAATGTTTTATGAAGCGTTTTTCTTTGTAAGTAAATAGCCTCGGCGAGATTATGTTTGTCGCCTTCTTACCTATAATAAACCTTATAATATTCTGAGCCTTATTCGCGAGAGAGGAGTAAACAGGCCTTACGGCGTAACTTTGGTTTTAGTACCAACTAAATTTATCTGAAATATTATTGCGCGCAGCTTATTAACTTTCTGGACAAGATCTCGTGCAGGTTGGTTTACGTATATGTTGTAATTTTTTTCATCTGAAACAATAAAATTACAAAATATAACCCGGACATAATTTTATCGGTACGTACCAGATTCTGTTATTAGGCGATGGGTGATTGATGAATGTTCTTTTCTAATAATAATTTAAAAAAAAATACCTAAGTTGGTCATGATCATGAAATATAATAAAGTGGCGTTATCATTTGCGGGATTATTATAAAACTAGTGGTGGTAACAATAAAAACTGGTTGCCTTTTAGTGAAAAGTGAAGAATCGTATAAAAATGTACTGGTTTGTTCAGTCGAACAAAGATGTTGGTAATCAAGGATGGTTTAAAGCTCCATGACTGTAACTAGACCAAAATTATAAGAAAATAACTTTTTCAAATCGACTTCGCAAGATAAAAAGTATGCCGTTAGACTTAACTCAAATTAATCCCTCAACCCCCAGGAGGCACTTGGGTGCCACGATAACAATTGATTCCAATTGTGTCTGGAATAACTCACGATCGAGGGATTAAAATCTTATCCGTATAAAAATATTTTATTAAATTTACGTGATAAATTTTCTTGAAAATCACTTGAGACAGGAGAGATTGGAGTGAAATTGTTATTTGTATGACGAATAAAACTAGTTAATTTAAATTTGAATCTAGCTTATTTCATACCCTATGATTTGTTAACAATTAATGTGTGTTTCGTTTACAATCAAAATCACAAAATGGACTGATTCAAGTGAATATGGTCGTGCTAAAAATATGTATTTTTATTAATAATTTTGACATGTTTATGTTTATTTTAAGATTTTTTTTAATCATTATGAATAATAATTGTGTAAATATTAATCAGCTCTTTTTATATTTTGGAATTATTATTTATTATTTAGTCTATTAAATGGTCAACGCAATATGTGTTTGCTATGAATAAAAATTTGAATTTGAATTTGAATTTGAAAAAAGAGATGATGAAAATCAATAGGATTATCAAAATCAAAACCATTTTTATTAACACATACATTTAGGTTTGTTTTTCACAATCTAATTATTTGGTCTTGTTCAAAATTTAACTCTATTTTTATTATAAAGCTAAAGAGTTTGTTTGTTTGTTTGAACGCGCTAATCTCAGGAATTACTGGTCCGAATTGAAAAATTCTTTTTGTGTTGGATAGTCCATTTATCGAGGAAGGCTTTAGGCTATATAACATCACGCTGCGACCAATAGGAGCGAAGCATCAGTGAAAAAACAGAAATTGACGCGGACGAAGTCGCGGGCAACAGCTAGTTTAGGATATACGGTATTTAGGATGTAAAACTATCTTGTTGCATTTTAACACTTAACACTACACGGGGTTTACTGCAACCTTTGAGTATTAAATCAACTGCAACCGAATGAATTATTACAGGTAAAATATAATAATTTACCTTCCCGACGTTTCGATCCGATTGCACGAATCTTGGTCGCGGGCAGAGTTGGTATTCTTCGCCTTTTGCGATACCCATGCAAAAAGGTTCTTCCTTTAGGAATAAAGGAGTACTGACTTGATTGTTGGTTTGTATCGTATAGGCTCCGAAACTTCTAGACCGATTTGAATTGATTGTGATTTCTTTTAACGTTAGTAGTTGACATTATCCCTGATGAACATAGGCACTTTTACACTTTTTACCGGACCCGGTAGAAGGCGCTGCTGTCGGCTTAACGGCATGACCGATTGGGTTGAAATTTGGTATGTGTATTCCATGGTTTCACAGACACGAATGTATTATGCTTACCTAAGCTATCTTTCTATATGCCACCGCTAGGCACAGGTTTCCGACCGCGCGATATGACATGGAGTTCACGCGGGCAGAACCGCGGGCGAAAGCTAGTTACATTATAAAAAATATATTGATTACTTAACGCCCCGTCGGTCTAGTGGTTTAAATACCGGGCCAAGATCTCGGGGTCCCAGATTCGAGCCCCGGGTCGGGCAACAAAAAGTTTCGAATTTTCGAACGTTGCTCGGGTTTGTGATCACCAACCCGCATTTGGCAAGCGTGGTGATTATGCCAGCACCCATCAATGCTGTGGTAACTTGAATTCAATGATGGAGGCCGTTTCCCTGCAGTGGGATGATTATAGGCTGTGACTTTACTATTGATTATTTTAATGATTATGAAATTTCTTTACAGTAATGCTCTTGCTCCTCGTCGTGGCGAAGGTGGCCGTCGTTAAGGTCATATCTTTCTTCCTCTTCTTCGGGGTCTTCCAAAAACTCTTCTACATCCTCGGGCTGGTTCTCAAATACTTCTTGAACAAAGGAAAGATCCCCAGTCCAGTATACGGGGCTCCTCAAGACTACAACACTGTGGGGTACAGCTATGGACCTCCAGAACAAGAAAACTTCAACGATCACGAAAACCTGCCTAGTATAACAGAACTGGGAGGCACTTTCAAGTGGCTATTTGATAAGAATAATAATTAGAGTAAGTTAGGTGAAGTTATTTATTTTAATTAAATTATTTATTTATTACCTGATAAACTTTGCGTATTATTTTTTTGTGAAAAAAGGTGTTCGACGATTAATTCCATTTTATGTAGGACTACATTAAAATGCCCCGTTGGTCTAGTGCTTTAAATACCGGGCCAAGATCTCGGGGTCCCAGGTTCGAATCCTGGGTTAGGCAACAAAAAGTTTCGAATTATCGAACGTTGCTCGGGTTTGTGATCACCAACCCGCATTTGGCAAGCGTGGTGACTCTGCCAGTACACCCATCATTGCTGTGGTAACTTGAATTCAATGATGGAGGCCTTTTCCCTGCAGTGGGATGATTATAGGCTGTTACTTTACTTTTTTTTTACATTAAATATTATACATTTTTACGATGCTGTGCCATTTTCGGTTTTGTTCGTTAAGTACAGCTCAAAATTTAACCTAAAGAATGAACAATAGATTTAACAGCTAAATGTGAATTCCTTACAAATAAAAAAAAACTTCTCTGAGTAAAACCTGTCGTATTTCAGAAAATAGAATTTAAGAGGAGCTTTTATGTGTGCTTATAAGTGTGGAAGGTCATCATGACAAAAGTCATCTTATTGAATGATCAATAATAATTACATAATTAATGTGTAACGAAAACCCTTTAGATTAATATCGTCTATCGGCCGGTCCCAATAATATATCTATCGCCAGTTTTGACATTTCGGAGATAGGGAACAGTTTCTCTGATTATTGTTGATCTCTGATTTTGCCGTCCAGAGAAACAAAGACAGAAGTTTTTTTTCTATCTCCGATATGCCAAAACTGAAGATAGATAGGTTATTAGGACCGGCCATATGTTGATACATTGATATACAGAGTGGTCCAAAATGTGAGGTCAGAAAATATTTTTTTGGATTCTTGCATCCAAATATACCCATGTAACTGTGTTAGCAGAATTTTCGTAGTTTGCGAGATATTATTTTTTTCTTAAATTTGAGAATTCTCGATCTATCACCAAGGGGGCGTCCATAAATTACGTGAGATGTTTAAGAGGGGAGGGGGTCGAGTCAAATCTCATCTAATCTTACGTTGGAGAGAGGGGGGGTCTCGGCAAATATCACGCAATTTTTTTTCTGATTGAAACAAAAAAAATTATACTATTAGGGTCCATTTAATCCAGATTGTACATATACATACATGCTTAAGATTTAATCTTAAGCGTAATCGTAATACGATTAAGATTCACTAATTCGTTCGAAAGAAAATAATTTTATTCAAGTTTACGTAAGAAACCCGCCCCCCAAGACTATTTGGGTACATTTGGTACACCAAGGATATATTGAATAGGCCTAAACGTAAAAAATTAAAAAAAAAAATATTGGTCGTCACCTTTTGGACCACCCTGTAAAGTCTAGTGTAGTCTAGTGACAATATAAAATGTGAAACTATAGAGCACTCAACAGTCAACACGGGCGGAGTGCGTATCATACGAATGTGATCGCGTCGGCGTACAATGGCAGCGATTAGCCGCGACAATGGACGCTAAAAGCCTACTCGTTGCTAACGAATGCTGTTCCCAGCCTGTGTTGTTTCATTCAGGATAAGTATTTAGCTTAAAAAACTAAGTCAACCTAATAGAAAATAGTAGTTTGACCCTACACAATGCTGTTATTTAAAACCTTGGATATAGCCTTATGTTCTTACACTTATTAAAATTTTCTTTTCCAGTTTGAACGAATCCTTTTTTTGAATACAATAATCGCTATTGGTAAAAAGATATCGGATAGTATGCAGTCTGTGTCCGTTTAATTTGTCTACAAACCAATTTAGCGTATATAATAATTAAATTAGCCTACAATTATTCTATTTATTTCTATTCTAAAAAAAAAAAAGGATATATCCTCAGTACAAAAACGTCTACTTATATCTGCACAATCCCGTGCAGATATAAAGATTTCTAAGGTAGTATTTCAATTTTATACATAAGTATAAATTTGTAGGGACACATTGTATTGTTGTTACAACACTTCAGTGACTTTCGGACTTTCATTTATCTACAGTAATTTCCTTCTGATAGAGTCGAGTAGGTTGCTAGTTCTCTCAGTGCTATAGGTCATATATACCTACATACAATACCTACAAATTTATAAGTTTTTTAGATATCGGCATTTTTTTTGAAATTTAAAAAAAATACGTTTTGTTTTTCTAGTGACATGTATTGTTCCGCCCTTCAATAATAATTATAACAGCTGCTCAACAAAACTGAAGTTAAAATTCAACGAATGGATTATGCAGAGCATGCAGCAAAACATTTTAATAAATCTAAAATATTGTTGGAATAGGGAACACAAGCGTAGTGCAAATTCTTATGTCCTTATGGTAACTTGAATTAAAAAATGGAGGCCTTTGGCCTGCAGTGGGATGATTATAGTCTGCTACTTTTACTTTTTATTGCGTAGGGACTACTCCATATTTTCCATAAATTCTATTTGGTCACCCTACAACCCATCGGAAGCGGTGACAGCCGTCAGATTAGGTCCAAATTGCGCGGGTCATAGCGTAGCGTTTGTTGTCCGTTCCATTGGACGTTGACAGTTCCGGAACGCATTTGTTCACCGCTAAAGGATGTTGGACCTCTAATTACAAGTGCAATATTGTTTTAGTTAATCAGAGGATATTTGAGCCCTAAATTTGGAGGTGAAGGGAACGCTTTGAAGATGAAAGCAAATAAAACTGACAAACTCAGGAAATGTGTTTTGGAAGTTCAACTGGTATTTCATTTTAGACATCAGAGTCTTTGTCCGCAACCTACAGTATCTTAACACTTAACACTTATGTGGTGTTGTCACATTGATTTATAAAAATAATAGGGGTTAAAGTATGAAATTGCCGAATATTTTCCCACTTTTTATTTTGTTTATAGCTCTTAAGTATAGTCATATTATTGCGTAATTCTTTTTGTATTGTATCAAAAACTAAATTAAGTAACTTTTGACTAAAAAAAAATGCACTACTAGTGCCTATTACTTCAAAGAAAGTCGTTGAAAAGACCCCTTACAATGTGTCAGCTGACCTTCTTGCTTCAATTAAGTATTTGTATTATATACTTTGATTTTCAGAAATTTAAATACTATAATGCGTAGCTTAATAACCATCTAACTTTCACCTTTAATTGCATCGAAAGCGATTCAGGCGTTTTTAACAAAAAAAAATTGTTAGTATGGAAAAATGACTTTTCTCGATTTCGTCCATACAAAACGGCAATTTCATACTTTAACCCCTAATATTAGAAAGGTACCTGGAGGATTTTAAACTTTAAGTAACGTAGTTCGTTGCATTAAACCCCGTAAGTGTTTAGTGTTAAGTGTAAAAATGCAATGCTCTCTAATATTTTTATAAATCAATGTCGACAACACCACATAAGTACACTCGACAGCACATCAAGTTAAACAGTTGAACTGCGATAACAGCTTTTATTACGTAGGGCATAAAGGCGGTCTCAAGGTCAACATGTATAGTCTGATGTGCCGCCATATGTACATTGTTCTGATCCCAAACTTAGTAACTATTTAAAGCACCCTTATTGAGGAAATCAGAATTTTTTTTTGCATTGTCAGGAATCCAAGGCGGGACCGGTGCGTACGTCACTCCGCCATGGAGGTCTACGTATTGCGAAGAAGAAAAAAAACTACAGAGCTGACTTTTGCTTTTACCTATATACTTCATCATCTTCATCATCGTCATCACCAGCCACTATAGGTTAGGATTTTGCCATAATTGCCGCGATTCCGTCGAAGTCTAGCGATCGCAGTTGGAACAATCGTGGCGAGAAGTCGCTGATGCCCAACTTCTTCTGGCAATACTAGTCGCCTCTTACGATACCCATACGAAGAAAAAGGGTAGTATGTTTGCTAGCCACCCATACGAAGAAAAGGAGTGGTGCTATTAATAGGAAAGGTAGATGGTAGACGGCCCAGACGGCCAAGTCCAACAAGATGGTGTGACCAAACATCCACCCAGGTTTTTTTTTTTTTATATTCGATGGGCTTGCTCTTTGGCTCTTGACTACATATTTAATATCACACTAAGCAACGTATTCCATAAAACAACTGTAATTGAGAAGGGAAGAGCTGCCATAGGGAATGCTAGACCAAAAGACACAAAAAAAGAGTGTTGAAAAACACTATACTTTTTTCTAGGTTCATAGATATGTGATACATATCGATCGTCATTTTTATCGACTGATTTCATATTCACCCTGTATTTATTTTGGGTGTAACCACATAACCCGCAAAATATACAACCTTTGAAAGGAAAACTTTGCCGAGCCTAAATAGTAGCGCTGATTCAATGCTATTTCTCATTTACACTTACAGCAAAATGGTGTATAAGCTTGCGTACTAAAGTACTAAAGTACTTTTCACCTCTATTTTATTTAAGATTATTATTTTCAACCCGATATCTTCGGATGCTCTGCAAAAAGTTATGCTCGGAATTTCTCTCAAGGATAAAATTTATGATAAGATTATTCGACAGAGAATTTCATTAATTAATAAAGCTTTAAGAATATGCAAGCTGAAGTGGGCTTCAAATGGGGCTGCTAAAACACATACCTATATGATGTTCTGCAAAAATTCGACTACCATGGTGATTTTAAAACAAAAAGGTCAGTTCTCTAACTGATCACAAAAGGACCGGAAGAGTCATTATTATTAATTGCATCGAAAACGGTTCACGCCTGAACCGTTTTCGATGCAATTAAAGGCGAAAGTTAAATGGTTATAAAGCTACGCATTATAGTATTTAAATTTCTGAAAATCAAAGTGTATAATACTAATATACTTAATTGAAGCAAGAAGGTCAGCTGACACATTGTAAGGGGTCTTTTCAACGACTTCCTTTGAAGTAATAGGCACTAGTATTGCATTTTTTTTAGTCAAAAGTTACTTTATTTAGTTTTTGATACAATACAAAAAGAATTACGCAATAATATGACTATACTTAAGAGCTATAAACAAAATAAAAAGTGGGAAAATAATCGGCAATTTCACACTTTAACCCCTATTATTTTAAATTTATTTCTTTAAATCAAACTTAGCGTACGCGTTGGCGTAGCTTAGCAACGCCTATAGTACAGTAGCATTCAAAACGATAGTCTGTTGAAATGAAAGATAGTTTACGGATTTAGAACGCGTTTATTTTTGATTTAACCCGACGTTTCGAACCCTTTACAGCGTTCATGGTCACGGGTGGGTGGATAGTCTGTTGATAAATAAATAAATTATAAACGTGGACATTGGACAACATCACATACATTGTTCAGATCAAAGTGAGTAATTATTTATAGCACTCGTTTTGTGGAAATCAGAAACAACGAATGTACCACAAACACCCAGACCCCATAAAATGCAGAAAAACACTTTTTTGTACGAGAATAGAACCCGGGACCTTGGAACAGGCGACTTGAAAACCGGTGTGTTCGCCATTCCGCCACGGAGGTCGTCAGATGATGTTAATATTTTATTCCTTTTTTTTGAATCATTTTTAAGGTTCCGTACCCAAAGGATAAAAACGGGACCCTATTACTAAGACTTCGCTGTCTGTCCGTCTGTCCGTCTGTCCGTCAGTCTGTCACCAGGCTGTATCTCAAGAGCCGCGATAGCTAGACAGTTGAAATTTTCACAAATTGTGTATATCTGTTGCCGCAATTACAACAAATACTAAAAACAAAATAAAATAAATATTTAAGGGGGGCTCCTATACAACAAACCCTTTTTTTTGGCCTTTTTGGCACGGAACCCTTCGTGCGCAAGTCCGACTCGCACTTGGCCGGTTTTATTCTATTTAAGTTAAACTTATTTTATGGTTTATCTGTGATAATATGAACAAAACATTTTAAATTTCTTCGTCCAATTTCAAATTCACCCTGTAGCTTTCATCTAGCGTTAAACGCTAGACAGGTTTAATGAAAGCGCAAAATCTTAACCTAGACAATTTCATACCGTTGACTTCTAGTTTTCTCATTTCCTCAAAACCTCGTAACAGCGCTCGGCTCAAAGATGTGATGTTGCTCAACTAACCGCGGTGATATTACCATTTGTAAACCACAGACGTCATAGTGCAAGTTTGTCTGGCAGTAACTCGAAGAAGTTAATTTGAATAGATAGAATTACATACGATTTGTATATTGGTACGACAAAAAAATATTTAATATTTTGATTTACAAAATTTTACCGTCTTTTGATATGTTACAAGGTTTGGATTAAGGATAAATAGTTAAGTTATTGCTATTAAGTCTTAAAATAAACTTCCACTTTTTATCTAGACTCAATTGAATATCAGGTGTATATTTTACATATATTGTTTAGCTTTTTTATATAATACAGAAAAGAAGTATTATCGACACCTGAAAACCAGCTGAAAAGCAATAGCTGCACACGTGATACTGGTCAAACAGTGTAGCCACTGCGGGTAACACCATTAAATAGAAGAAAAATATTACACAGTTGAGATGACAGAATATAAAACAAAATTACAAAGGCAAATTTTAAAATAAAGAAAAACCTTTTCACAAAATATTACACAGTTGAGATGACAAAATAATTTAAAAAAAAATCATGTAAGAGTAAAATTTTAAAATAAGGAAAATAAATTTTTCTTATATTTTTTTCTGTGGTGAGGCTCGTTTTGGAATAACCTTCAGCTTGAGCAGTCTTCACGTACTGCTTCAGCCTCCACTGCGGCGCTCCTAATTAAGCAAACAGCAAGGTGTTCGCGGCGAGCTCATCTGCATGCTAACGAGTCCTTGTTTATTTAACTAGCGGCCGAGAGGGATACTGACATTAGCAAGGAAAAGATGTTTCTTTTTGGTTTCTCCCGTTAGTGGGAGTTACAATTAAGTACTGTTAGACTGATTTAAACTTTAAAGGTCACTATCTCTAGAGTTAATTTATACGATAAGAGTTAGTTATTTCGAGATTTCTACCATGTACCTTGTTTTTTAGGAGTTTCCGATATTTCGGCACTGTTCCGATAGTTCTTCCGCGATCATGGCGCTTGCAACAGTGCCGAAATATCGGAAACTCATAAAAAACAAGGTACATGGTAGAAATCTCGAAATAACTAACTCTTACGATAGTGACCATGAAAGTTTAAAACAGTATAATTTATAACGATGTACCTAATTTTATATTTTAAATTACCTTACGTGGTAACACCGAATCAAATAACTCTAGAGCTACTACTACACTACACTAGCGGACCCCGCGAACATCATATCGCCTCAAACTCATAGTATTTCATTTTGCCATGTTAGCTGTCATTGTCATCAAATATGGCGGGGCTAGAAAAATATATCAAGAAGTACATTTTCTTTTTTATTTTAACGTAAACTTTTTAAAGTTTTTAATACTCGACGAATAAAAATTCAAAAACACAAAAATTATGATAATCCGTCCAGCCTTCCTCGAGTTATAAGTTATAAGTGGTGTAACTAACACGACTAGGTGCATAAGATTATACTTTACTTTAGGTATAGACCTACACTTTACTTCAGTTTATTTATCTTAATAATCCTCAATGATATAATAAACGCGAAAGTTCATAATAATAGGATATTATAATACCACTTTCACGCAAAAAGTACTGAACAGATATTGACAATTTCCAGTGATTCCAGCTTAGATATAAGAATAACATAAAAGGTATAAATTATCCCGAAATTCTGTGTAGGTTCTGCGGATAATAAAACCATCTATCAACGAGGAAAAATTTATGAGCAAAAGCTTGTATTATAAATTCGAAAGTTTAATGGATGTTCGTAACTGAATGACTTCAACATGGCTAAACAAATCTGAATAAAATTTAGTGCGGAGATAGAACATAACCTGGAATACCCATAAAAAATATGGGCCCTTGGTCAGTTCCAAAATCTATATTCCATGTGAAAAAAATTGCGAGAATCCGCTAGTAATTTACACTTACAAAACCCTTGTAACATTCTTAAAGGTCAGTAAGGATCACTTACAAAAATACTAACAAGGCACTGCTGAACTACTACCAGTTTTATAAAACACTTAGAACAAAGTTAACCGGTTTTATGAAAAATAAAGTAAAGCTCGCTTTGGCTTAATAAGCGAAACTCGATCAGTTACTGCGGCTAGATTAGCGCAGGCCGCGGGAAACAAAGCTAGGTACTTGAAAGTGAAAATATACGGGACGCTATTCGGTTGGTAAACGCGACGTTTTATGACGAATTTTTCGAACTTATAAGAAGTTGTGATGTGTGCCTTGAATTGAATCAGTGTTATAAACTATAACAATGTTTGCGAAAAGCAGTGCTATTACGTTTGCTAACTGTATTTTAACAGTAACTTATATTTATTTCTAAAGTAGTAATACTTTATTTTAATAAAAATATTAATGACTAAAAATATATTTTAAAATCTTCTTTGCATCTTATGTAGAGTGTAACATTGATAAATAGGAACGCTAACACGAAACACGAAAAAATTTTTGCTAAACAATGTGAAAGGGGAGTTTCTGCCCTTGTTCAAGTTGTACAAAATGTAGTTGTAAACAATCGTGACAGTTTCAAGTACAACAGATAACCGTATCTTTCATCAACACTTATTATTTGGCTCATATACTTAAAACTTCTCATTTGCTTTGTTCTTAAGTTGAAATTAAGTTGGTAATTGAGTTTGCAAGTGCTAAGTTCTGGACTGAAGTTGAAGCAATCCTATATTATCGCACGTTTAACCTTGTTAAGGTAGAAAACAGGCTCTAAAGTTAAATCTATAAGAAGAAACAGTGCGTGCCGGCCTAAAATAGACTAAACATCAAACATGTCGGCCTATAGATAGATAGATAGATAGATAGATAACTCATTTATTTGCATCACATACAACTACAACACACACAAACAGTTGACGCTGCATATAAATAAAAAGTACATCAATTTAAAATACATACAAAAACAAAAGGGAAAAAAATAAAAAGATGTGTGTCGCAGCGATGCAAATGGGCCGCAGCTCAGCGATTCGTTTGCTTGGGGCAAACCACTGATTTTCAGCTACCACCCGATGACAAGCCTCAGGACGCGTTAGAGGCGACAGACGCGATGTGATCATGTGAATTACATAAATAAATTTATAAATTAATCAATAAGGAAACTAATAATGCATGCAATAGTACCTATATAGTCAGATATACCTGCACAGTCCAACTATAGTATGTAACAAACTTCTTAATAATAAAGTACCTAATTTAAGAAAAGAAAAAAAAACAGATCTACCATACATCAACTTTGATTAATTTTTCCACTTGCGCGAAACTCACCGCGGCAAAGACAAAATCAATCTAAAAGTCCCTCTATTCGAAAACCGTCAATTCGAAAACCGTCATCCATGCGACCAAATGCATGAACCATTCTTTTGTCCTTCCAATAAGGCAGACTTGAGTTGTTTCTTAAAAGTATGCCTCGAGGTTAATACTCTCATTGGAGGAGGTATATTATTCCAGCATTTGGTCGCATGGTAACGGAAGCTTCCGGTAAAGGCAGCAGTTTTGTGTCTATAGGTTAACAAGGGCGCACGGTGAGATCTCAGATCCCTACAGGCGTATTGTTGTTGGGAAGCGGTAAACATCAGCTTCGAATAGAGGTACTCAGGCTTCTTTGACTTCATTAAGTCGAACATAAGGGTAGCAAGGTGTAACCGCCTGCGGGACTCCATATTTAACAGAGAGGCATTATTCAATACTGGCGTGATATGACTTCGCGGTGGAATGTTAAAACAGAAGCGACAGCATGCGTTTTGTATTCGCTGTATCAATGTTCGAGTTCTGCTCAACAAGCGCGGCCCATACAGTATGTCACCATAGTTAAGTCGCGACAGTATCAAAGTTTCGCACAGAGTAATTCTTGTCTTTTCAGACAGGAAATTGCGAACCTTGTACAAAAGTTTTAATCTATAAAAACAGTTTTTAACTAGACCCTGTATGTGACCCTCGAATCGTAAGCCACTATCAAATAAGATTCCCAAATTTTTGGCTTCCTTCACGTACTCCAATTCAGTTCCCATGATCTTTACCGGAGTTATGCCTTTTAACATTTCCTGCGTTTGTTTAACTGAGCCCAGAACCATATATTTAGACTTGTTAGGATTCAATACTAGTGAATTATTCTGAGCCCAAATAGCAATGGCGTCAAGATCCTTATTCATAGCTGCTACAGCATCTGAAATGTCAGCAGGCTTACTAGATATATACAGCTGAACATCATCTGCGTAGCAGTGATATTTGCAATTTTGAATGACTTCCGGAAGATCCGCGCTATATATTATAAAAAGAAGAGGCCCGAGTATCGAACCTTGTGGAACTCCACACCTAAGCAGTCTGGGACTCGACACTACACAAGAACCCATTTCAGTTTTAAGTTTAACAGACTGGTACCTATTATTCAAGTAACTCTCAAACCATTGAACCGATTGGGGATCAAATCCATAGTATGACAGTTTAGCCAGAAGTAATGAAATGTTGAGACTGTCAAACGCGCGAGAAAAATCAAGAAGAGCAAGCACAGTTCCTCGGCCGGCATCCTGATCAGCAAGTATATTATCAGTTACGTCAATTACGGCCGTGACTGTTCCTCGTCCCCTACGAAAACCAGACTGATATGACGGTAGTATATTATAAGTCTCGATATACTTCACAAGTTGGAAGTAAACTGCTTTTTCCAATATTTTTGAGGCAAAGGGTAGGATGCTTATTGGTCGAAGATCAGTCAGTTCTGATGGATGGTTAAGTTTAGGTAGAGGGGTTACAAGTGCCTTCTTCCACTGATGGGGAACTACGCCTGTAGTAATAGACTTGTTGATAATCTTAGTGAAAACAGATAAGGTATGAGGAAAAGTAAGCAATAACATATCTCTGCTGATGTCGTCACAACCCATCGCATTTGACTTTATAGAAAAGATAAATTTAGAGACTTCTTCTTCAGAGACCGGGCGTAACCGGAACTCCGGTGTCAAGGAATCATACCTGTGATTCATATAATACAAAAGTTTAGAAACAGGGACATTAGTAGGTCCAGGTACATTCAAGAAGTGAGTGTTAATAACATTTGGATCATTAAAACAATCCGGAAGACAATCACTTTTATCAGGTCCGCCTAGTATTTTCTCCTTAATATTTTTCCAGAATTGTTTACCAGTATTCGCTTTTGAGTTCACAAAATGATCGAAGTAAGCGCGTTTTTCATTAGCAATACAAGTTGCAACAACAGATTTTAGGTCTTTGTAGTACTGCTTATGCACTTCCGACTTTGTTTTTCGATATGTATCGTGAGCATTGTTTCGCAGATTCATCATTAACCTGACTGTTTCAGTTATCCATGGGAGGGAATGGTTGGGTTTAATTTTGACTGTTATAAGTGGTGCATGCTTATCCCAAAGACTTAAAAGAAGGGTGTTAAATTTGTCTACCATACCCTCTACGTCAGGGACATCAGAAACACAGTCCCAGTCCATAGCATGCAAGTCGCGATTGAACTGGGTTATGTCGATCTTTTTTATAGGCCTATAGGACAAAACCCTCGGTTTCAACTTAGGTTTCTTGACAGAAAGCGTAACATTGATCATTGCATGACCTAAAGATCCTGTGATATTTGAAACAGAAATGTCTTATGTCTCTCTATAGGTCGCATGGGAAGATGACGGACACCAGCATTTTCTTTCCATCATACTGCGATCCCGCCATCCATCTGCCGAGGTGGCGATAACGTTAAAATTCTCCATTTGGAGAGGCTACATATTAAATTCCACTTTATGTGTCCATAAAAGTTCTACAAATTTTAATGATGGTTTACTACATCAGCCATTGCTGAACACAGACCCTTCTAAGAATAGGAGTATGTTGTAACAGAGGTGTAAAATTAACGAAAAATTGCGCACCCGTATGAGCTTGTTACTTTGACAAAAAGTACTCGTTACTTTCGTATCGTTACGTTACTCGTTACTTTTGATACCTCAACAAATCGAGTCGTATTCCGTACGTCATATCATACATCAAGTATGATATCACGGAATCGCATCAATCGTAATAATTATGTAGATAAAATACTTCCAAATTAAGGTGCATTTTTTTTTCAATTAGCCGTAATAAACCTATACATATAATAGCCTGAATTTTTTTAATTTAGCCAAATTTGTTTTTTGGATGTTTGAACACAGCGGAAAATCTAGCGACTTTTTTCGATTTTTGAGGGCTCATATCTTTTTTATTAATTAATTTATGAAAAAACAGAAAACATAGAAACATGCTAATAGTGGCCATAGATTTTTGTAATAAAAATTATTGCTCTACTGGCTTTATCCAGGGAGGAAACAGGGGACTAAGTTTCTATGGAAAACGGCCCTTGTGTTTCCTCTTAATTTTCCAGAAGAAAGCACTCCACTAATCTCCTCTTGCGAAATCCATCTTTTTATGTGCCAAATTCTACAGTAATTTCCACTCTGTATTAAATTCTAAATAAATAAATTATATATACTTGTATTTAGTACATAAATTGCAGAGAGAGATATAGGTACAGACTATCAATTAATAACTTCATACGTCTCTTTCTTTGCACTCTAAATTGTGGCCCATAATCCTGGCTCCAGGCCATGCTTTCAAGACACCTCTTTATTTATATAAAAGAAACAAAATGGTCCTAGAAAATACATAGGTAACTGAATAAAATTTTCGACTACCTTTTGCCGTTTCATCCATCATTTCGTATTACTTAGACCATTTATAAGTCAAGAACCATGGACCGGTTTATATGTTTTCGTATTCGTTGGATTTGCCTCCGCCCCAAATAGCAGGATATCAGTAAAAACATCGTAAAAAAATCACAAAAGAAAAAAAAACATGTATTTTCGCAGGCAGCGCCTTCTCTGAAAACATGACAGCAACAATAAGAAGAAGTAGTCTTTAGTTAGTCGACTAATAGTAGTGCGTAATGTAAAAACTATGTTTAACATTTCATTTGTTCAGTTTGATAATTTGCAATGTGCAATGATTGAACTCATAAGTAAATATTTGAACTAATAGAGTCAATATTTGAACTAATAGAGTAAATATTTGTTTGATATTTAAATAAATTAATTATTATTTAAACTATCATGAGTTTATACATTACATTGTTTGTTTTCAATTTCCGACTTGATTTGATTTTGGTGCTGTTGCAAACGCCATGATCATGAAAGAACTATGTTATGTTTTCAAATGAACTATACAGACGAATAACTCGTCGTCCACACGTTAAATCATCCGTGATCATGGACGCTGTGAAGTGTTTATATCGAATAAAATAAAACAAAATTAATAAAGTCTAGAATCTTAATAAACAAGAATTAAATACGTAAAAATATCCGTAAATCTGTTGTCACCTTCAAACATCGTCTCAGAAAACTTCTGATTGACCAGCATCTATCAATAAAATAGCAATCGTTCTGTCTTGTTATTATTGCGAATATGTATAACTTTTTAAAATGCATAATTGGTACACATAAATACACACACACATACATACAAACACACATTCACGCACACTCACACACACATTCACAAATAATTTATTGAAAAATGTTTTTTTTTGTTTTAAATGTTTATATCTGTTTACGTGGGCCGGTGGCTCCTCAACCTCTATGTTTTCCACAGAAAACCAGCAACATGGCTGCTTTTGCCGTGGAACTACCGCTGAGGAGTAGAAACCATTTTGACTACATATCGCAGTAATGTTGTTTGTACCTATTTAACTTGTTAATGATTTAATGTACCAATAAAATATTTTAATTTCTTCTTTCTTTCTTTCTTTAAATATACTTTTTTTATTCTCGGAACACGATGCATATTAGAGCTATACCAACGTTACGAATCATGAGATATTTTTAAAAAACTACCTAAAAAATATTTTATTCTATGCCATTTTTATGGTTTCTTTCACTCAACTTAAGGTTCTCGGGTGCAAAATGACCCTGGGATAATAAAGTAAATTGCTTTACGCAATTACTAGGCCCGTAAACAGTTCTAGCTTTTACGCCTACCACTTATCATTGCCTTTGTCATAAAGTCAGCGTTAAGGCACAATCACACTCGACGCAACAGCTGGAAGACCGTGGGCGGATTACTTAAGGCTGTAGAGGTGACAGGGATAGTTGGCTACAGTGGTATAGTCACCACCTGTTGCTAAATAAAAGTTTTTATTCTCTGTTTGGGAACTGGGAACAATTAATCACATTAATTGACATTGACATGACATACGGAGCCAAAACGAGGAGATGCGGGTTCGAGTCCCGCCTGAGACAAAATTTTTCAAGTTTATATACTGATATTATAAGTGCAATTAAGTTGCTAAAATATCAAATAAAGTATATAAATAGCTGTTTCATCTTAACTGACTGTCAAACATCTGCAAAGATGTTTCTTTCGGGTGTTAAGGGTGCAAACTCCTAACATTTGATGAAACAACGCTGGCTCACAGCGTAAATATAAAAATTCGCGCCGTGTCGCAGTGTCTCGATGGCCTAATGGTATGGCGCCCGCCCGGCATGCGAGGAGATGCGGGTTCGAGTCCCGCCTGAGACAAAATTTTTCAAGTTTATATACTGATATTATAAGTGCAATTAAGTTGCTAAAATATCAAATATAGTATACTGTTTACAACTTATATGTTGAGCCTATTGGGCCTTGATTCTTAAAATCTATACTAATATTATAAAGCTGAAGAGTTTGTTTGTTTGTTTGAACGCGCTAATCTCAGGAAGTACTGGTTCGAATTGAAAATTTATTTTTGTGTTAGATAGTCCATTTATTGAGGAAGGCTTTAGGCTGTATAACATCACGCTGCGACCAATAAGTGCGAAGCATAAGTGAAAAATGTTGCAAAAATAATCGCGTTCATAATAGCAGAAATTGACGCGGACGAAGTCGCGGGCAATAGCTAGTATCAACTATAAATATAAATAGAATAGAATAGAATAGAATAGAATAAATTTATTTGCTTTAAACACGGTATACACAGATGTCACATGGTAAAAAAGAACAATCATGTTTTGCTTACAAGAAGCATGCAAATATTTTTTGGGCCAGTTAACCCAGTCATTACAACAACTTAACAACAATAACCAGACATGCGAAACATTAACAAGCATCAATATAGTGGATCATTGGTTGTATTATAAATCATTATTATTATACAATTTAAGGCTATCGATCATTGAGAAATTCAGTAACGCTGTAAAAGTTTTTATCTTTGAGCCATTCACCCAGTTTATTTATAAAACGGCTAGTATTTAGCGTTTTCAAGCTTTTTGGTATTTTGTTGTAAATTCTTATACACATCGACACACAATTTCGGCTATATTTCTTAGATCTAGGTGCAACTTCCATTATTAATCTGTCTGGGTCTCTGCGGGTTCGCGAATTTATATCGCAGGCTCTTTTAAATAAAGTAAAATGTTTTTTAACAAAAGTACATATTTCTAATATATAAAGTGATGGCAGTGTTAATAAACCAAACTCTCTAAAAAAAGGTCTACATGATTCGTCCGATGGAATCCCGGCTATAGCTCTAATGCATTTTTTCTGCGCAATGAACGCTCTATTAAAATCCGTACTGTTTCCCCATGCTATGAGACGTACGAATATGTATGTATTTAAAATGTTTGTATTTATTTATGTACTTATGATTTATTTGTATGGTCGTATGTATTTTTATTTTCAGTTTATTTATATTTAATAATTTAGATACACACTTATTACTTTGCACCACATCAAGTTTTCCTTTTCTACCCAAAGATTGTCTGGCAGAGATTGCTTTTAGCAATAAGACCGCTTTATTGTACATATGTGTGACATCGTAATTTATGTTACCTTTGTTTTGTGCAATAAAAGAATTATCTATCTATCTATCTAACTATAATTGTAATTTCCTCTTTTTCGGAATTTTACTCCACCAACTCTTTTCTCAGTGATTTCAGAATAACGCGATTTGCCGTAAGTAATCAGTGTGAACGTATCCTAAAGTAATGTGTTTGTGTATTTGATTCGAACACGCGAAGCATAATAATAACGTATCTATTACTTATTGTGCTTTTATGTAAGAATTCACTTACATTTATTGTCATGAAAATAAAATAGTATCATTATTTGCTTGATTGTAGTGCGATCTTATGGGTGTATGAATATAAAACGCACTAAGTATAAGCTTATAGCAATCTATTAGCTTACTAAGTGGCAGGAAATCTTATTTAAGATCCATTTAAGACGATTTTGCAATGCGTCTATCATATATATTTTTCTCTTTTTGCACCGCCCCTGTGTCATCTCTGCTTGACCCCAAGGTTGACTGGTAGAGAATGCTTTTAGCATTAAGTCCGCCTTTTGTACTTTTTTCTTTAAGTGTAAATAAAATAATGGAGTCCTATAGTAAATCTCGTTATAAATCATTTGATGACCAGATGGTTCAGTGGTAGTAAACGCTACTTTTGACTAATGGTTCGCATGTTCTATACCCGCACATTACAAAGTGGTTTAATAATACCGGCCAAGATTTCGGGGTCCCGGGTTTGATCCCCGGGTCGGGCAGCAAAAAAGTTTTGAATTATCGAACATTGCTCGGGTTGTAATCACCAACTCGCATTTGGCAAGTGTGGTGATTATTCCCGTACCCATCATTGGTATGGTAACTTGAATTTAATGCTGGTCGCCCTTGGCCTGTAATGGGATGATGATAGGCTGAAAAAATACATTATTTATATGTATTCTTTTACCTAACGTACTATGTAATTATTTTAAAAAATCTCATGAATATATTACTCCCCCAAAAAGGGTGGTTTGGGGAGTCAATCATAAAGTGTCTCGATGCTCAAATCTGAGAACATATAAAACGAGCGACTTTAAGACCAGGAAAATCGCATGCAAAGCTTAGTCGTGCGTGAGGCAATATTGGAAATATCTTCCTTTGTGTTGCAGATCTTTTATGAAATTGTAGAATTCAAGAACTGTCTGGAAGTATTGCAGTAAGATGCTTGTAGGGATCTTGAATGGATTACCGGGTTTATGAATATAAAACGCACTAAATATAAGCTTTAGCAATATATTAGCTTACTTAGTGGCAGCAAATCTTATTCAAGGTCCATTTAAGACGATTTTGCAATGCGTCTATCATATATATTTTTCTCTTTTTGCACCGCCCCTGTGTCATCTCTGCTTGACCCCAAGGTTGACTGGTAGAGAATGCTTTTAGCATTAAGTCCGCCTTTTGTACTTTTTTATTTAAGTGTAAATAAAATAATGGAGTCCTATAGTAAATC
Source organism: Anania crocealis (assembly GCA_949315895.1). Taxonomy (NCBI): domain Eukaryota; kingdom Metazoa; phylum Arthropoda; class Insecta; order Lepidoptera; family Crambidae; genus Anania; species Anania crocealis. The sequence continues at coordinate 25,035,379 of OX438882.1, forward strand.
TCGTTATAAATCATTTGATGACCAGATGGTTCAGTGGTAGTAAACGCTACTTTTGAGTCATGGTTCGCATGTTCTATCCCCGCACATTACAAAGTGGTTTAATAATACCGGCCAAGATTTCGGGGTCCCGGGTTTGATCCCCGGGTCGGGCAGCAAAAAAGTTTTAAATTATAGAACATTGCTCGGGTTGTAATCACCAACACGCATTTGGCAAGTGTGGTGATTATTCCCGTACCCATCATTGGTATGGTAACTTGAATTTAATGCTGGTCGCCCTTGGCCTGTAATGGGATGATGATAGGCTGAAAAAATACATTATTTATATGTATTCTTTTACCTAACGTACTATGTAATTATTTTAAAAAATCTCATGAATATATTACTCCCCCAAAAAGGGTGGTTTGGGGAGTCAATCATAAAGTGTCTCGATGCTCAAATCTGAGAACATATAAAACGAGCGACTTTAAGACCAGGAAAATCGCATGCAAAGCTTAGTCGTGCGTGAGGCAATATTGGAAATATCTTCCTTTGTGTTGCAGATTTTTTATGAAATTGTAGAATTTAAAAACTGTCTTGAAGTATTGCAGTAAGATGCTTGTAGGGATCTTAAATGGATTACCGGGATTGTCCTGAGAGCCGTGCAATACCTCTCCACTCCTTAAGCACCTCAGGCTATGTTACCCTCTTGTCGCTACGTCACTATGTGCTAGCGGCCGTTTAAACGAGTGTGCAAGTCCCAGTTACCCAGTCCACTAGCACCCAAACCCATAGCCCAGTACCCTTTTTATCCACTTTCTGCAATAATCCTGCACTAACCGGGGGTTGTCCTTGAGTGTACTTGTATAGTGCGCACAAGGATAATCGTCGGCTGGTGTCACATTACATCATTTAGATAAATGTTCTCTAACGGGCCTCTGTGAGTTGGCTTCGGCCCCTCGTATGCCTTCCAAAGGTCCGGGACTCCATAGTCCCGTGATTGGAAAATGACCAACATAATAATAATATTTTAAGACATGCCACACTGGGCCACACCGATCCATCGAGTCCCAAATTAAGCTACTATTAAGTAGCTTATCGTATGGGGTACTAGACAACCGATAAAATTGAAATATATACTTTTTTTTTTGTAAATACATACTTATTATCCATAGAAAAACAAATGGAAATCTTCTTCTTTTTTTAAGTGCCCTATGCCCAGCGTTGAACAAATGTGAGACTGATGATGATAAGAATGATAAAAGCATAGAATTAACAACTTACTCTAAATGATAATTTAGCAACTTAATTACAATCATAATATTAGTATTTACGCTTGTTTTTTTTTTCGAATGTAAAGTAACAACTTTCTATTCAATGTCGAACCAACAACAATAGTCCGATTTTATTTATGACTTTGTTCAGGTAAAAATTTTGAAATGGATGTGTATGAACCGACTGATACATAATGCTACAACATACAAAAACTGTAATAGTTTTTGTATTTAAACTTGAAAAAGTATGTTTTAGGCGGGACTCGAACCCGCATCTCCTCGCATACCGGACGCGGCGCTTACCAATTAGCTGTCTAATCTCGGAAAATAAACACAATGCACTGGACACTTGATCTCACGTCGTATTCAGCACTGTGCCTGCAACACTGTGTATCCGTAATAGCGTAGCTGTCATGCCCGAAGCGTAGCGAGTGTCTGCGTTTTTCATAAAACGAATCCAATTATTTACATAATAATATGTATATATCTTTCGTCAGTAATACACTCATCGCTAATGTAACGTGCAATGGATGAGCATTTGACTGGTTTATATAATTTTGGTTCTGGATGCCAATTCAGAAAATATTTTTAAAGCTATGAACAGTACATCAGCAACTATGCTGTAAAACTTATACCGAGAAATGTTAGAAAATACGACATTACATTATTTCCTGTATTTAGACATAAAAGTAAGAAAAGTAAAGTAACAAACAATCCATTTCACTCACTGCTAAGCACGGATCTTTCTCCTCTTTATGGAGAGGGGTTAAGGCCTTAGTTCCACCACGCTGGCCTAGTGCGGGTTTGGCGACGGCGAGGGCGACGCTGTGGCAAGGCAACACCACCCCGCCTTTGGACGTTTCTCAAGCCGGCCGAAGCAAACAGTCTTAACGACTTATCTCGGAGCACGGAAGCGCTCATGGTATGATGCCCCAAACGGTCACCCATTCATCCGCTCCCAGCGTTGCTTAAGACGCTGACTGCAGCCGATGACCTTGAGCAATGAACACGCCCACAAATTTATTCGTCTTTGAATTTCTTTGGAACGTGCCACAGCTATCACTGTCGATTCTCGTAGGAGTGACAGAGAAAAAGCGCATGGAATAGAAGGGCCTAAGTGCCAAACAACAAAATTCGTTGTGCAATTTAAAATTGCCATTTTATTAAAAATCTAAATCAGCCATTTGCTTAAGCAACATGTAATATACAATATAGCAAAATTTTATTATCATTGTTATACGGACTGCTGAGAAAAATGGTAATTTATGTATTTTCAGAGGCTACATTGAGATTTTTTTCTATCGAGAAAAGTTTTTAGAATCGTGTTTTGGAAACAGCCACCTAGTCGAAAATATGATCAATTACAACAACATAGAATTTGGCAACAATACGAGCCATAGGCTTAAAGCAAAACAATCTTCATTGAGTTCAATTTGGCTCATATCAGCGTCTTAATTAGCTTAATTAGTTCACAAAGAAGTAGTGGGCTATGAGCGCTGTTTAAACATATTTAATTGTATTTCATCTCCGAATGAATTCGACCTCTGCGCTGATCAGTAAGTTAGTGAATTTCGGATTCGTCTGTGACCTGATAAGAATATTAATTTAAAACCCTTCAGAGCTTTTAAGCAATAACCGAGTATAATGCCTTTATTGTTGTTGTGTGACGTGACCTGAATATTATCGATAAGATCTGTCATTGCAAATTATTATCGCCAAAGGCAGTTTTCGAGGAAGCAACTAACTTTTGGCTATTTCCTCGCTCAAGAAACGAACATTATTTATACACTGCTTGTAAACAAAAGAGATGCATGATTATGTGTATACAGGATGAAATTTTAACCACTTTCCAAAATTTTTATAGGCGTTCAGTATAGTATTTAGAGCCCATTTATGAACTAAAAAATGTAAATCAAGCTTTCACTCGAAAATATTTTTCACAATATAGTTTTCAATTTTTACGGTCCTAGGCCTGATAAGGTATAAAGAGAAAATCAAAAACTTATGAATAGTATCAAAATGAATAAATAAGATGCAAATCGAGTAAAAAAAGGGTTGCTAGGCAGCCGTATCAAAAATTTTATATTTTTTGCGGACATTTTCCAAGTGCTTTATCTTGTCATTTTTGTACTGGGCTATACCAAAAGAAAAAATACGTCATTTGCTATTTGCCTCGTAGATTGCTATATTAAAATTTAGAAAGTGGTTAAAATTTCACCCTGTATATGGTTGATCGCTGACTGTTAACACACCGGTGAGAACTTGCTCCACTAGTAGTCTTCTTTTTATTATATAAAAGAAATAATATGAGTATTCCTGTACCTCACCTCTGGCTTGTCTTCATTGGTTGGCCGGAGTGAACACTGACGAGGAACATATCTCCCACCTCTTGCTTGCCTTCATTGGCCGGCTTTAGTGGAGAGTCGCTAGAGCAAAAATGCTCGGAGGAAGGAAGTATTGCGGTAAGATGCTTGTAGGGATCTTCAACGGATTACCGGGATTGTCCTGAAAGCCGTGTCATACCTCTTCACTCCTCAAGCACCTCAGGCTATGTTACCCTCTTGTCGCTACGTCACTATGTGCTAGCGGCCGTTTTTGGGGGCCCATTAAACGAGTGTGCAAGTCACCCCCTGCCATTTTATCCGTGTTAGTAACATAGGTCAGGCAGGGGCCATAGTCCTTCCATAGTCCCAGTTACCCAGTCCACTAGCACCCAAACCCATAGCCCAGTATCCTTTGTATCCACATTCTACAATAGAACTGCACTGACCGGGGGTTGTCCTTGGACGCATATATATAGTGCGTATAGGAATAATCGTCGGTTGGTGTCACATCACATTGTAAAGATAAATGTTGTCTAACGGGCCTCTGCGAGTTGGCTTCGGCCCCTCGTATGCCTTCCAAAGGTCCGGGACTCCATGGTCCCGTGATAGGAAATGACAATCATAATAATAATTAATAATCTTTATTAGGAATTATAACATAGGTTCTTAATTTAATCGGGAAAAACCTCTGCAAAAGTTAAAACTGTGGCGCAGTTTTTTTTTTAAATAATAATCTAATTAATATATATTTTTTTAATCAGAATGTCGTGGTAGTTACGGTAAAGTCGAGAACGGCTGGACTAATTTTTATGATTTCTACGTTTTTGTATTTGTCTTCGTCGGGAATATAACTATTAAAAACTTTGGAAAGTTAACGTTAAAAAAATCAATAAAATATTATTCTCAAATTAACAAATTAATATTTTATTCCAACCACGCCATGTTTGATGACAATGACATTCAAGACGTCAAAATCAAATACTATAACAACACACAAATATAGTTCGCACACAATGTACAACTATTGTGAGAACTATACAGGGTGAAATTTTAACCAACTTCTAAATTTTAATATATCAATCTACGAGACAAAAAACAAATGACGTTTTTTTTCTTTTGGTATAGCCCAGTAAAAAAATGTCAAGATAATTCACTAAGAAAATGTCTGCCAAAAATCTAAAATTTTTCATACGGCCGCCTAGCAACACTTTTTTTACGCAATGCACATAACATTTTTTCATTATGATATTAATCATAAGTTTTTGATTTTCTCTTTATACCTAAACAGGCCTTAAACTGTAAAAATTTAAAACTATATTGCGAAAAATATTTTCGGGTAAAAACTTAATTTTCATTATTTACTTCATAAATGGGCTCTAAATACGATATTGAACGGCTACAAAAATTTTTGAAAGTGGTTAAAATGTCATCCTGTATATTTGTGTATCGTACGAATAAACCTTTCCGTACACGTATGTTGAACTTTATTTTTTATAAACTTCTACCCGCACACCCAACATCACTTCCATTCCCAATATCAATATCATACATTCTTACAAACTTTCGCGTTTGTTTATAATATTAATAGGATTATTCCCACTTTAGTCTCATCCTGTATTTGGGTCCGTCCCCGTGACGTCATCCCGGGAAACGATATTCTGCGTGACCGGCTCTGACATTCCAATCACTAAGATAAATTTTCCGAACTCCAGCCGTAGTAGGGAAATGATCGGCTCATCCATCTTATTCACCTTGATTTGAATTTGGTTTATATTTCATAAAGATTAATAAGTTGAGGATGTTTTGAGAGTTAAAATAAATTTATCTTTTATACAGGCTGGAAAAATGTAAGTGCATAGGAATAGCACAGAAGTGTCTTTAGAATAAAGACAATTTAATGTAAATTTTCAGGTTTCTTACATGTGTTTCTATAATATATTATAGTAACGTTATAAGTAGACGTTTTTTTTTTTCAAATTTGTCGTTGAGTCAGTGTCAAATCAGTAAAACATTCACCTACAGGCGTAGGAACACAATAATTATAGCTAATTTAAAACTTTTTTAAATCGATTCTATAATAAGTTGTAGCGCTTCAAGCCCCAAGAGACAATCGATTGTCTCGATAACAATTGATTTTAATTGTGTCTGGAATATCCGATCGTCAATGTTCAAATACTAGCTTGTCGCCCGTAGCTCTGCCTATGTGACCTAAACATTATATTTTATGTAATCTATACTCAGCAGTGGTATACAAAATAGCCTATCGTCACTGAAGCTCTAACACCACGTAAGTCATTTTTAAAAACTTCTCAGGAGATATAAAAAACCTTTTTGAATAATTCCCAACCGCAGCTGACAGGATCGCACAATGTATGGAACTGAGCTGGACTTACGTAGTTTTCACAGGACAGTGACTTCCGTGCTGTCTGTTCCGTAATTTCAAAGGTTTTTATTGGTCGTATCTTGAATCTGATTAGGCGTAACGACGCGTATTTCAATTCACTAGCAAATGGCATCAACATTTCTGAACCGCCAAAAAATGAGTTACGTGGTGTTAGTAGAACTTCAGTAACGCTATGTCTTTTCTCTTGGTCTAGACCTTTACTATCAGCTCATTAGTTTAGTCTTGAAAGCGTATAATCAGACAGAAAGTAACTGTGATAATATTAAAAATGATAAAGATTTTGGTTTAAGTAGTTTTGTAATGTTTAACATCATCAGCATTGATATAGGGATTAAAAATCGTTTTCCATGGAGTTAAGTGACGCTTTCCGTAGAGCTCCTAACCTCGAGCGTTTAAACCGGCTCGACAATATTGGCTTAGAGTATTATTAGAGCCGTTGGATTAATTTCCTTAATCACATCCATCGGGATCAGTTCATCAGCTATCAAAATGAAATAGACATTATGGCTCTTACGAACATCACATGTAGTGAAGCGACATGCCGATACTTGGCGTATGTAGATATTTTAAAATGATATGAAAATGAGAGAGTTTAAAAAGTATTTTAAACAAATGTTAAGCAATGTAGAAAAATAAAATACTATAAATATGATTTAAATGACAGAAGTGGGCTAGACGAAAATTACTAAATCGAATATAAAACCGGATAAAATCTAATATTATGTAGGTAATTATGTAGACTTATATGGATCATGTTTTGATTTGATTTAGTATAATGGGTTGGCTGCTTTTTATACCATATACCCTGTTTTTTATGAGTTTTCTGATAACTTGTCACTTTTTAAAGCGCCGTGATCGCAGAAGATCGGGTTCCGTATGAAAGAAATGGTTCTCCAACACAACAAGTACAAATTGCATGATACTTATGAGTTAGTTGCTTCGAGATTCGAGGAAAACATATGAATTATATGTAATTAATATGTTTTTTAAATTGGATGTATATTCTAAGCATACGTTCTTCCTGCATTTATCGATAAACTGCAATCCCATCACTAGTAGAGCCATGTCGTGCGACTCGTAAACGCGAACTGCTCATTATTTCCAAATTTAACGATGATTGCCCACACGTCTGAGCAATTTCGCGATATTAGTCGGTCCTACGCGACGGAGCATTCAAAAATTCCACGGAGACACGTGGATAGTACATGTGCGAGTTATAGGAAACTTCCCATTAACCTTTGGAATTCCGCGCATTCTCTTAGACCAATGGTGTACGTTTGCCTTATTGTTTTTGTGACAAAAGACATTAGAGATTTGCGGGCACTGCTAGCTGCATGACTCTTGGCTGACTTGTTATGATTTAAAATAAATTTATTCTTATTCTTATTTGTAGTAAGAATAATTTGTGTCCTATTTTTGCGGTGTTTGGGATCCGCCTCCTAGCGGTCCTTGTAAACTTGCGCAATGGCTATTACAGGATGAAATTTTAACCACTTTCCAAAATTTTTATAGGCGCTCAGTATCGTATTTAGAGCCTATTTACGAGTATGAAGTAAAAAATAAAAATAAAGTCGTCACCCAAAAATATTTTTCGCGATATAGTTTTCAATTTTTACGGTCCTAGACCTGTTATGGTATTAAGAGACAATCAAAAACATATGAATAGCATCGTAATTAATGAATGAGATACGCAATGCGTAAAAAAAGTGTTGCTAGGAGGCCGTATCAACAATTTTAGATTTTTGGTGTACATTTTCTAAATGCTTTATCTTGACATTTTTGTACTGGGCTATACCAAAAGAAAAAATACGTCATTTGTTTTTTGTCTCGTAGATTGATATATTAAAATTTGGAAACTGGTTAAAATTTCACCCTGTTATAAACGGTTGGTTTTTCTTTTAAACTTTTTTGTAATTTATTTTACCATTTAACTAATACAGATCCTTTAATTTTCATTGGTTTGTAATCTTATGGTAATGTCCTTTACCACTGGTTCGAAAGTTAATTATGTCCAGATACAATTCATACCCAGCGGACACCATAATATGCGTTATATTTTAATTAATATTAAAAAAAACACGTATTTTACCTACTTATTACTAAAATTACTTTACGTTTTAACACATTTTGCAATACCTAAATATAGTTTTGTGTTGATTTTTAATAATAAACAATCATTTTAATATGCTTTGAAAAAAAAAATACATGCATAATTGGACCTAGGAACCTCAGTACCACGGACCAATCGCGGCTGTACGTCTAACGCTATTTGACGCGGGCTTACATAGGTTAATGTTACCAAGTGTAACTTTGTTACACAGAAATGGTTACCGTAAGTTAGAGAGATGGCCGTTAAATGGATAGTCTCTTAATTATTTTAGAACGTTACGTTTAGCAACCTAATCCCTCAATCGTGAGTTATTCCAGACACAATTGAAATTAATTGTTATCGTGGCACCCGGCTGCCTCGTGGGGTTCAAAGCATTAATTGCAATTAAAATAGTTTAACTCCAATATTAAGAGTCGAACCCAAAATAAAATTCGCTAAATAAAATTGTAACAAAACATTTAGCTTAAACTGGTAGTATTACGTTTCGAGGTTATGACTTATACAATATTACCATCGACCGAATAAGTACATATTTTCGTTCCAAACAGTGGGAAATAATCCTCTTATATTCATTAGAACTGAAGTAAGTAAGTACTCGAGAACAAAACAATAACTTTGATTAAGTTCGTCGGTTTGTCTTAATTGGGCATTCTATTAATATTCTGTTGCTTTATGAACGGTTTTCTTTAAAGAAAAACCGTTTTTTTTTTCAATTAGACATCTTACACCAAATAAAAGTACCTACAGGCTATACCTAGATGTTTGTGCTAAAATCACACTTAAGTCAACTACATAAGATACCCCAGTGTTTATATTAGGACTTCACTTAGAAAATTCCGTCATAATATGACATAAAAATAAGTAAACATTAGGCGAGGTTACGAAAAATTTTGAACAGCTCTCTATGTTTGTATTGCGTGAAAATTCGATAGTTTAACCAATTGTACTCTCTGAACACTTTCTCGTGCATTTATCACTTAATTATCACTTCAGGACTTCGCTTGTGATTCTTGACTACCGATCATTTAGAGTTAGACTTTAGTGTGACATCAGTGTGTTACAGAAGATTAAAAATTAAAGTAAAAAATCCTGGCAACTTACGAGTAATATTCCGCAAAAAAGAAATAGTTCGTAGCATTTTGAATACGAGTACGTTCTCTGTGACTTGACTGAAAAATACTAAACTCGCGCGTTTTCTTGTAACGTCCTGTTTTTTTTAATCCCTCAAATTCGAGGCAAAGAAAAAAAAACAGAAGGAATTAAAGGAAGATGGCCGCTAAAATCTTACTACTGGTAGCATTATCCGTTTGCTGTGTGGAATGTGGTGAATTGGACGCCTCGAGAGACGTCGAAGCTAGAGGAAAAGGAAAATATGCGTTGTTGAGTGAGTACCGATTATTCGAAGAGTTTTACCGGGATAAAATGTTATCTTATATCCTATTCTAGCTTTTAACAAACTCCGTAAAGAATTATATCTAGATTCTTCCAGCCGTTTTGGCGTTATTGAGTAACAATCCGAACATTTGCATTTATAATATTCGTAACATTTTGTCCATTATGATAAAGGACCAGCTTAAAATTAAGTGGCTTATTTAATGATAATTAACGTTTACAAAGTGTTATTTAACATAATAAACCTATTGCGGGAAAACAATATTAGTAAATTGAGTGAAAACACAGGCGCGTTCATTATAACTTTAGATGTAAATCGCCTTTAACATTTTACATAATTTTAAGTTTTAAGCCGATGAAGTTTGGTCTTTAAGAGTTATTTAATTCTAATAATATTTATTATGGGCTATAACAGTAAGGATAGTCTTATGATAAACTAACAATGGCCTGACAATAAAAAACATATTTTATATCAAAAGATTTAAAGTAAGGCCCGTATTCTAGAACATCGCTCAAGCATAAATCATGACTTAAAACTAGATTTAAGACGAGATTTTATTCTAAAATTGTACTTGAGCATAGATTCGCTGATCACAGATTATGCTTATTCTAAAACGTCACTCAAGCGCCAATCGGCGCTGAGTTGTGATCTGTGTTTAATCAAGAGACCTCCTCACCACGCTTGAGTAGAGATTTGACTTAAGGACTTAAGACTGTTTTTTAAATGGATCCATTAATTATATTCGAGGATATTGATCATTACGATCGTATTTTCGGAAAAAATAAATCGTACACGAAAACAAACTTGTATCATAGACAAATCGGAATTTCTCCCTTAATCTAGTTTGAAACTAGATTCAACTGATACCAAGTTTGAAATGTGTTCTAGAATAAGTAACGTACTCGAGTGTTGATTCTTCATTCAAGCAATGATTGGATGATTTGAGTTCAAACTGCGCTTGAGAGACGTACTGAAAATCTGTACTGTTGGTGTTTGTTCATTTTTTATGTAGATATAATTCCACATGAAATCTGTTGCTATATTACTAACTAGCTGTTGCCCACGACTTCGTTCGCGTCAATTTCTGTTATTATGATCGCGATTATTCTTGCAACATTTTTCACTGATGCTTCGCTCCTATTAGCAGCGTGATGTTGTATAGCCTAAAGCCGTCCTCAATAAATGGACTATCCAACACAAAAATAAAATTCAATTCGAACCAGGACTTTCTGAGATAAGTGCGTTCAAACAATCAAACAAACAAACTCTTCAGCTTTATAATATTAGTATAGATAATGAAATTATTTAGTTTAAATTAAGTTTCCATACCCTTGCAGAGTGCCATACATGTTACAATTAATTATTATAAAAATAAACATTTTTCGGATTCCGAATCGCAGTCAAACTTCTTAAAAAACTATAACTGTAAAAACTTGATGTAACGGTAAAATCATAAAGAACGTCCCAGTATTCTGAAAGAATAAAAACCTAATTATTAGTCACTATTCAATTTTAAATTACCTTCTAGGTGGCTTTAAAAACGACTGTAGCAAGAAACCGAACGCATAACTTTAGTAAGATTTTAAATCTTGCTAGTCGCAAATTGAAAGACTCCAATGGAAGATTTTTTCTTTAGATCGCTCTTTGTAGGTTTCATTTGGACGTGAAAATTAGAATCGATTTTATAAGTAGGGATCGCGAATCAAACTGCAAAGAGGAAATGATGTTACTGTGTTGAAACAACATAGGTTTACAATACACATTTTTTTAAAACTAAACTATAATAAGTATGTAGGGGTGCATACGCAGCACTAATGTGCGAGCGGAATGCACGAGTGACCGGGCCCGATCGCCAGTCGCCGAGCACTGAGACGAACACGCAAGGGTTAAATGTGTCATATTATTGCGTAATTCTTTTTGTATTGTATCAAAAACGAAATAAAGTAACTTTTGACGAAAAAAATATGAAAATCTAATGCCTATTACTTCAAAGGAAGTCGTTGAAAAGACCCCTTACAATGTGTCAGCGACCTCCTTGCTTCAATTAAGTATATTTGTATTATATACTTTGATTTTCAGAAATTTAAATACTATAATGCGTAGCTTTATAACCATCTAACTTTCACCTTTATTTGCATCGAAAACGGTTTAGGCATTTTTAAAAAAACTAAAAAATTGTTAGTATGGAAAAATGACTTTTCTCGATTTCGTCCATACAAAACGGCAATTTCATACTTTAACCCCTAATATAAATAGTAAACTATAATAAAAAACAACGAAGGTTGAAAACTGATGTGTACGTTCTCGTTACAGTGAAACATAAGTTAGTTTAAAAACATTGTAATATATATTTTAACAAACTTTTTTCTTTCCCCATAACTTGCACTAATTAATTTGAATTACCTCTGCTGTTGGTCGCCCCGTTGGTCTAGTGGTTTAAATACCGGGCCAAGATCTCGGGGTCCTGGGTTCGATCCCCGGGTCGGGCAACAAATAGTTTCGAATTATCGAACGTTGCTCGGGTTTGTGATCACCAACCCGCATTTGGCAAGCGTGGTGATTATGCCAGTTCCCATCATTGCAGTGGTAATTTGAATTCAATGATGGAGGCCTTTTCCCTGCAGTGGGATGATTATAGGCTGTTACTTTTTTTTTTTTTTTACCTCTGCTGTTTAGTTTTTGGGTAGATTGTTACCTAAAAATTTAAAGTTTTGACTACACTACTTTATATGTAGGGTTGGGTTGTCAGGGGTCTGTAATCAAAGGTTAACTAAACTAGGAACAAGAGTTTGCAGGTTTTAGGGTTCCTTAGCCAAAAAGCCAAAAACGGAACCCTTATAGTTACCTCAAGTCTGTCTGTATGTTCATATTTCATATTTAATATTTATTTATTCACTACATAATATAATTTTGCAGACAATACAGGCATGAAGATGTAATTAAATTATATTATGACCTAAACGAGGTATTCGCGATTATACATATTATCATTTTAAATTATCTTAATTTAACGTTCAAAATTTCAATTAAAAATTAAATAAAATAGTGTCAGCGCAGTAGTCAGTACAATTTTACAAAATGTCAATAAATTATAATTACAGATGTCAAATTAGATATAATGTCAAAATTAAAGTATGTCTATCTGTCTGTCTGTCTGTCCGTCCGTATGTCACAGCCACTTTATTCTAAAGTATTAGCATTACACAGTTAAAACTTGGGTGTATCCTGTTGACCGCTTTACGATTCTCATACAAAAAATAAAAAATAATTTAAAGTCTAGAAAATTTCTTTTTACTCAAAGCTATGCGTATGAGTTATCTATGGATAGGTATTTTAAAATGATATAGAGGTTCCTAAAATCATTTTTTATAAAAGTCTAACATTTGATAGATAGACGCTTCCAAAGAGGTAAAATGGGTGTAACTTTTGAACTAAGCAAGTGAAAATTTAAAAAAAAAAAGTAATGTAGATCTTAACAAATACTTTTACCGAAAATTAGTTTGAATGAGATCAAACTGGTAGTTTTTGAGAAATAGCACATTATTAAAAACATACATACAAACACTATGAAAAACAAAGTTATCTTTGCAGTAAATGAAATATTGTGGTATTTTGGCTAAGTGGAAGTAAGTGGATATTCAGTTAAAGTTGGTACATAACCTTCAGTGCGCGAGTCCGACTCGCACTTTGCCGGTTTTTTTCTTGACCTCAACGAATGCTGTATCTCTTATAGGTTAACTTATAAAATTTGAATAATGATTCATACCTTTCACCTTTGCTTCGGCGAAGAATTAAAAATTATGAAAATAATAAATATATTTAATAAACTTTTCATGTTCGATTTCAGTAATTATTAACGGACGTATCGAATAGTTAGAATATTTTCTTGTTACTTTAAATAGCAAATATTAAAACAAAAAACACCTTTTAACAATAAATCTACAACATTAAATTACATACGTATTATCCAATGATCTTACAGCATTCCATTTCTTTGTTACAGCCCATTTAGCGATAGCACTGGCCGCAAAACTCGGCCTATACAAACTTTTTCTTGGCATCGGTCTCATTCTAGCCAGCATGAAAATGATCCTAGTTATGGCTTGGGCGTTAGCAATTTCCAAATATGCCCCAGAAGTGTGGACGAATTACAAAAATACCGATCACACAAATTACCAATACGAGAAGTTTGTTGAGAAGTTAGAACAGAAACCCGATGGCTATTCAAATTGGGCACTTGATTTGTTTAGTCGACATGGATAATTAATAGGTAGGCAAACTGATACCGTCATATTAAATACTCTTTATTGCATACAAAACAAATTAATTTAAGTCATTATTGGCTAAAAGCGATTTTTTATAAAGAACGGCTGGCACAGGACTGAAAATGAAAATTAAAAATACTTCTGATAATATATTTAAAAAAAAACAATCTTTTTTTAATACGATTACAATACATTTATGTAATTGGGTGACTGAAGCCATAATTAAAATTACTAGTTAATCACCATTTAACATTTGATCCAAATTATTTTCGTAATGCTAAACCTTTTTTTTTTCAATTTAAAACATCACAATAAAAATTTCTCTTGTTCACAGTACATTTCTTCTACGTCGCCGCATCAAAGCTGTTCATCTTAAAAATTATATACGGAATTATATTCTTCGTCCTCATATCAAAAGGATGGCATTTCGTTCTCTGGTTCGTACACTATCTTAAACACAACAAACACGAAGAATACATTGAGCATGAACCAATATACCACGGCCATGATCACGGTCATGGTGATCACGGATATGGCGCGCCATATCACGGACACGAACCGTATCACGGTAGTGGTCAACCGTACCAAGGATACGAGTCGTATCAAAGTTACGGGTATGATAAAAAAGGATATGAACCAAACGAGTATGGTAAAAAGAAGATTTATGACTCCGATGGATCCTATTCGGTGAATAGACCTGTAGCTGCAAGTGGAAGACATTGATGGTATTAATTAAGATGTGGACTAAGATTACAATAACACTTCAAGAAATCGGCAGTTTCGAATGGCATCAACGTTATATTCTTTACATATTTTAATTTAATATTTTTAGAATGTTGCATCGTTAATGGTGTGATAGTGACTATGAAAAGTACATGCAACATATCTGGTTTTTTATGAGTACCCGATATTTTGGCACTGTTGCAAGACCCTTCATCCAAGAGATTTCTACCGTGATTATCCATAGTGTTAAACCCGAATCACTTACCTCTTGTCTTATATTCTTACTTTTTGTTTAACTCTTAAAAATGATGCTAACTTTTAAGGGTTAGCATCTTCTTGTCTAGTTTGTACAACATACACGAAGAACACTTTGAACACGACCCATAAATAATACAGTCGTGATTACGGATATGGGGCATATACCGGATATACGAGTACACGACCCATAAAAAACTCAGTCGTGATCACGGATATGGGGCATATACTGGATATGTGTGTGGTCAACCATACCTAGTAGTATTATATTATCTGTGACCATACCAAGAATACATAAAGTATACGAGCTATGGTCACTATGAAAATGTGTATGTGCGTGTATAAATACTAAAGTAGGTGGTAGGTAGATGCAACATAAAGTAGGTATGGATGCCTGCCATATATGTTTTTCTTTCGCCTCTAACGATACTTGTTTCCTTAGGAATACTATATGTATAAGAAACTCAAAAAAAATCAAGGCTCTAAGTTGTAACCAGCCAGGTAAGACGGTTTCTACAGTATGCGTTTTTTCTTATTGTTTGTGTCAATAAGAAAAAACGCAGACTGTGTGCCTAACTGGTTATTGTATTTATTTTATGTATGATAAAATGTAATAAATATGCCATGCTAGTCTGTAGCTTATTATTTTAAAGTTATTTTAGTAATTAGTTATGTAAATAAATTATGATAATTAAATTATTTATAACTGTATGGACTCCATTTTATTCTAGCTAAATATAGATGGTATTATTTTCCCAAATATCACCATAATCACAACCAGTTTGTATCAGTCTATTGCTACGAATTGGCTTTATGGGTCTTTGCCATAATCGCCACGGCAGGCAGAATGGCGATCTCAGTTTGGCAGTAGAGAAAAGCTGCAGGCTGTCTTCTCCTGGCAGCACTTACGATACCCACACGACGAGAATTGGTGGTGGTGCTATTATTTTAAGGGCAACACTCAACAATCTCCAAAGATAATATGAGTTGGTACATCCTGCCTAACGTAAAAATAGTTTTAAATCATACTGACCTTGAAGGGGTCTGTCCCTCTCAATAAGTGGGATATCATATCAATTGTGTGTAATCAATCTATTAGACGATCGTGATTCTGCAGGGGGAGATAGGATTACGTATGATAGACGTCCTGCCTAACATAATTTATAGATATATTTCTTTGAATTTCCTATGAAGACTACTACCTCCTTATTTGTCATCATTCTCAGCAGTAACGGCGGGAAGGGGGGGGGGGGGGATCTTCGGGGCTTAAGTCATCGTTAAGCCGGGATGATGATGACTACAAAGAATTTAGTTTTAAGTAAACAATACAAGAATACTCTACATGATATTCAAGCAATTTAATTGCAATCATTTCGATCCCCCCACAGTACAAATATTTGTGTGCACATGTCTGTTTGTACTGGTCTGGGTGTTTTCTATGTATTATTAGTATGTATTTACAAAAAAAAATATATATATAAGTAAGTTTATCGGTTGCCTAGTACCCCATACGACAGGGTACTTAATACTACCTTAATTTGGGACTAGATGGCTCTCTGTGGCCCAGTGAGGCATGTCTTAAATATAAAAAAAATATAATAATAATATCAGTATTTAAACTTGCGCCGCGCCCAGCATGCGAGGAGATGCGAGTCCCGTCTGAGACATAATTTTTCAAATTTAAATAATAATATTTAGACTTAATTAACGACCATTTGGATCAGCGGTAGTTAACGCTGCTTCTGAGCCATGGGTCGCGGGTTTGATCCCCGCACCGTACAAATATTTGTGTGCATGAACATGTCTGTTTGTACTGGTCTGGGTGTATTCTATGTATTATAAGTATGTATTTACAAAAAAAAAAGTATACTTATAAGTAGATTATCTGTTGTTTAGTACCCCATACGACAGGGTACTTAATACTACCTTAATTTGGGACTAGATGGCTCTGTGTGGTCCAGTGAGGCATGTCTTAAAATATTTATTTATTTATTTATTTATTTATTTAAATATACTAACACCAATATTTTACTTAGCAGAGCTATCGTACATCGTGGCTCATTGCTATTGTCAAATGAGTAGGCGTTGAAATAACACACGAGTGTATTTAATGATGGAGGCCTTTACCCTCCGCCCTCCAGTGGGATTAAAGGTCGTTACTTTAATTTTTTTGACCCGAGTGAACACCACACAGCACTCAGTAACACAAACATAAATAAGGTTTTTTTTTTTATAAATAATGGGCTTGCTATTGACTACATACTTAACTATACGGTTAAGAAGAAGCCTTAGATGGAGCGAGCTTACCCACCCAGAGGTACTGGTTCTCCCACACACCAGCGGAACACAGAAAAACTGTTTGGCGCTTGACTCCGGCAGGAGGGTGGCAGCATCCAGGCGGCCTCTTACGAGGCCTACCACCGCAGAGGGATCTGTTAGCCGTCATCAATGGTTAGAAAACCAAAGATGCCGTTGCCCAGGGTGGACCACTAGGAGGTAGATCCTACCACCCCCAAAAAGATGGTCTTGACTTGAGGAAGGACAAGTCAATCAATGCAATGTCAAATTTGATCTCCGTTGACCAAGCTTCAATCGCCAACCTGAGAAGTCAACCGTGGATACTTATGGAAAAATCCTGTTTTGCAGACACCTGGCATAAAGGATGAAATTATAATCACCTTCCAAATTTTAATACAATAATCTGCGAGACAAAAAAAAATGACGTAATTTTTTTATTTTGGTATAGCCTAGCACAAAAATGTCAAGATAAAGCCCTAATCTAAAATTTTGGATGCCGCCTCCTAGCAATACTTTTTTCACGCGATGCGTATCGCATTCGTTTATAAGGATACTAGTAATATAAGTTGTTGATTTTCCTTTCATACCTTCACAGGCATATAACCGTAAAAATTTAAAATTATGTTGCGAAAAATATTTTCGGTTGAAAACTTGACCTACATTTTTACATAATAAATGATGGATGGATCAAAAAAATATAAAAAAAATTTCAATAAAAAAACAAAATAATTTATCAAGTTTATATACTGATATCATAAATGAGCTCTAAATACGATACATAACGCCTACAATTTTTTTGAAGATGATGAAAAATCACCTGTATTTTGGATCAATTTCTGATGATGTTAATAATGATTTTAAAGGTCTCTAACTACCTTTTTTATTCAATCTATTGTTAACTTAATACCATGCATAAACCTATAGTGAAAGGAATCCTCATGAACTCTGCAATAAACTAGGAACGCGTATAAACATTGTAATATTATCGCTACTATGAAACTAATTGCTACAGTTAACTTTGCTGTTAATTAGAAATGTGAGAATATGGGTGTATTCCATTTCTTCCAACGTTTAATGGCTGGGTTAGTCGATTTTATACTTAATCTAGTTAAAGTAATACTCAGAAATAGGGTAAAAAAAAACGTAGCACAACAACCTTTTGACCGCAGTTCTGCCTGAGTGAACTACACGTTAATACCGCGCGGGAGGAAACCTGTCCCCAGCAGTGGGCTCCAAAATAGCCTACCTACACTACATTTTTAACTCATGACAGAAAAACCACAAATTTTAGGCCACTTTCGCTCTCTCATTAACAAGTCAAAGGGAAACTTCTAGATCGCTACCAAAGCATAATTTGAGCGGTTTTATTATCCAACTCAATATGGTTGATGGATGAACGAATATTTAAGAATGCATTTTAGTTACTTTTACATTGATAATATTAAAGCACACATCGATATCTTTCAATACCCACAATCATACATCATAGCAACTTCTGGGGTAGAGATCAATGATGGACGCCTTTGCCCTGCAGTGTAATGTTTTTAGACCGTTACTTTACTCTATACATCAAATATGGGCATAAGTGTTTTTAATTTTTGTTTATATTGTACATCTTGAAAGTCTAACTCATACTCATATAAGACTTTTTAGCACACAAAACGAAAATTGAGAGGAAAATTCACTGTTAACCTGACACCTCTCGCTCTACACTCCACAATAAACAAAATTACACAACTTTATTATTTCGTTCTAACAAATATTGTTACTACTTCCGTCTTTCAGTTATGATCGTTTGACATTTTCGTCGGTAAAAGGCGACAATGTATGTTTACAGCGAAGCGTGATTCGACCGGATTCACGGCACTCGTACGACAAGTCCCGCATTTATTTACCGGACCTTCTTTTGCATCTGATTTATAACGCTTACGACCTGGCTCTGAACTCCGAAGAGCTGAGACTCCAACATACCCAGTATGGACCTCCATATTTGATATATTATTATATTATGACTTATAATTCAAAGAGTTCTTAGCGATATATGTATATTTTGTAGACAAACATGACCGAGGTAAGGTATACTTATTATTTGATGATACGATCACACTAGAAGGAGAAGGCCTAGAACACTTAACATTATTTAGCAACCATTATCTGTAAAGCTGGCTGCGAGTAAAATTAGAAAATAAATATATACTAAGTACTACAAAAACAATTTCTTGTTTAAACACGAGTTAGTTGAAACACGAGGAGAACCCTTGCATATATTTTGGTTTTGACAATTCACCTCTGTGGCAGAAACTCACTGCAGAATTTTGTTACTTAAAAGTCTGTCGTAATTAACGTTACGAAGATTGGTTTAGGAAATACTATACGTGTTTTTCCTATTTTGTCATTGTGACTTAGAAATTTATTATATTATGTTTTTTATCAGAGAGGCATCTAGTACACCCTAATTTATTTAGAAAAAGGACCGACATCTGAACCTGAACGAACCCTTTAGAGCTAAAGGTTTTTTTAGTGGTGCAGATTGGAATACTAGTTGGTTCAGCCATCATCAGATAAGTGAAAAACCAATATAAAAAAAACAAAATGTTAAAACTCTTAACGCAATATCGAAGCTTCGGAAACAAGGGTTGCTGATTTATTCCGAGCTATAAAACATGGTTTGTATTATAAATAAGGACTTTGAGTAACAAACTTGCGCGCTTCATAGGTGTAAAGACTAGTGCATTTTTATTGCCGGCGTTTTGTCAGCTCTGCACCCTCGTATTCCACTTTCTGAACTGTCAAGGCTTCTCTACATGTATTCAGATATAGTATAAACTTAAGCGCAATAAACATCTCAATCAACATATAACTTTACCCGCTTATTCAAATACCTACCTTTTTACCCAATTTTCGCACATTAATGACATAACATAAGTAGTTATTTTAAAAACACGTTAATTATACTTACTTATTTTATTTTTAACATAATGAAATGAACTAACTAACTACAGTATTTACGGGTCGATACAATATTTTTTTAAATACCTGGCCCAGGTCTCGTAGTCCTCGGGCAAAAAAAAGTTTCAAATCTAACATTGCTTGGGTTTGTAATCACCAATCCGCATTTGTCAAGCGTAGTGATATGCCTGGGTTGTGTAACATAGTATAACAACATATCGTATAATGGACAAAACATATACAATTAAATGATATAAATTTGTTTAATATAATACTTTTTAATATAATGATGAAAAGTTATAATTTTAAATTACATAATTTTAAAACGTATAAGTAAAAACTGGGGTAAAATCATTTAGTATAACAACCGTTTATTATAACATTTACATGATATAATGCTAAAACAAAAAATTTTTATTTAGTATAATAACATTTGGTATAACGTTCATTAACGATAACACTCCTTATTTATAACATTTAAAACAGATAATGATTACTTGATACAAAATCGTCAGAATGCAGAATTTAAAGATACCAAATAGTGTAAATTCCTAATAGTACGAAATGCCATAAATACGCAGGCATGCATGCAGGCAAGGAGCATACTTATAGGCAAGCAGGCAAGCATGCATGCATTTGTATTGCTCTTCTCCGGCGCAGCGGGAAGTGCACTCCTTCCGCCCTTGCGTAACAAATCTCTGGCACCCACACTCGCTTCCGCAGCTTCGGCTTCTACAGCTCGCCCGGGCGCCCGAGCTTTGTTACTGTGAGCGAAGACTGCATTTCCTCCGCGCCTCCGGCTTTTAAATTACACTCTGGTGTAGAGCAGACAAGTACCACGGCGGAAAGACTACGGCGAATCGGGATTTAACCAAATTCTTAATTTTACCAACGTATGTCAGTACGGTTATTTCTTTTAATCAATATTTAAAACGTTATTATGTCAAATTATAGATATACGAAATGATGCGTATAACAAACAAATTTATATCAAATGAACGATATATAAAATGAGTTTTATTTCAAACGATTTTATTTGTTATGAATGTTATACTAAATAGTATTAAATAGACTGTATGTTATGTAAAGTAATCGTTATGTCAAACAAAATTATATCATGTGTTGTTGTAACAAATGATTACTATGTAAAGTGATCGTTATTAAAGTTTGATTATATCAAATGATTGTATATAACATGAAACGCACCCATATGCCTGTACCCATCATTGCTATGGCAACTAACATTCAATGATAGAGGCCTTTGCCCTTCTGTGGAATGATTAAAGATTATTTACCTTTCAATATTTGTATTGACTCGGATCTTAAAGAGGTGGTAGGTTAACAGTAACAGTTGTGCTTCGGAAGGCAGTTAAGCTTTTGCTTCTGCCGCAAGGGGAATTCGTAATGACGAGCCGACTCCAAAGCTAATATCCTTGAAAGATAGTCAACATATAAGAAGAAAAAAAAGCACTGAATTTATTTGGGCTGATGATGATGATGTCATTTTTTTTAAAGTATGCCAAAAGCCATGCAAAAAATTCAGTCGTTTCAAATTGATGACAAATCAAAGTATGTATTTAACATATAAAGTGATCAGTTTCTGTCACGAATGTTAAGCAACGCTGGAAGCGGTCACTAGTTGGATGGTTGCAGTCCGTTTGTGGCATCATATCTTGAGTGCTTCCGTGCTTCGAGAGCACGTTAAGCTGTTGGCCCCGGCTGTTGTCACAAGATAACAATTATTAAGCCCTGTTGGCCTTCGGGCGGCTTGAGGACCGTCCAACGGCGAGGTGATTTTGCCACAGCGTGGCCCTTGCCGTCCACCAACCGGCACTAGGCCAGCGTAGTGCCTAAGGCCCTAACCCCTCTCCTTATAAAGGAGAGAGACCCGTGCTCAACAGTTAGCGTAAATAGGTTGTTAATACTAAATAAATAAAATTAAAAATTAGGTAGTTTCTTCAGGGTGTTAGGTGTTTCGTCGGGATTATCTTATAATGGTAATGGTGTACGGCGAAACAGAGATGAATATTCAGTAAAAATTTCTTGTTAGTTGAATTCGTTTAGAACTCTACTTCTACTGTAAAACTTTTATTCACTATGAACAACTGCCCACTTCGTGCAGTCTGGCACCATTAACGGAGCAAGTTGCCTTTTGAATATGTTTTTGTTCTGATATAACCGAGTTTGGTGCGTTGATTAGAGCTATTATATAATGAACAAATAATTTCATTTACCTACAACATTCATCAAAATTCCCTCAACAAAAGGTTCTCTGTAAATTGTTAATACAATGGCCGGTTCCAGTCTTTCTCACGTACATGAGAAACACATTTTCATTGGTAATTTATTATAATGAATTCTATTCTTTTAATGTATCACATACCTACAACGGCATTGTGCAATCATAAATGCAAGTATCACACTATACTTCAAAAAGTGTCTGTCTGTATATTTTGCAATTGGCATGCTTTTAAGGGTTCTGCACCAGAATGGGACCCTTTTAATAAATCAACACTGTCTGTCTGCCATTGCGTTATATCTCATGAATTGTGATAGCAAGACTTAACATTTTAACAAATGATCCATTTTTGATGCCGTTCTATTTTTTTTATAAATAATGGGTTTGCTCTTGACTACATACTTAACTATACAGTTTAGAAGAAGCCTAAGATGGAGCGAGCTTACCCAGAGGTATTGGTTCTCCCACACACCAGCGGAATACAGAAAAACTGTTTGGCGCTGGACTCCGGCAGGAGGGTGGTAGCATCCAGGCAGCCTCTTACGAAGCCTACCACCGCAGAGGGATCTGTTAGCCGTCATCATTGGTTAGAAAACCAAAATTGCCGTTGCCCAGGGTGGACCACTAGGAGGTAGATGTAAACACAAATACTAAAAACGAAATAATTTAAATGCATATTGTGGCAACGGCGAAATTATTGTTACCCCGTTGGTCTAGTGGTTTAAATACCGGACCCAGATCTTGGGGTCCCGGGTTCGATTCCCGAGTCGGGCAACAAAAAGCTTCGAATTTTCGAACATTGCTCGGGTTTGATCACCAACCCGCATTCGGCAAGCGTGGTGATTATACCAGTACCCATCATTGCAGTGATAACTTGAATTCAATGATGGGTCCTTTTTGATGCAGTGGGATGATTGTAGGATGTTACTAACTACTACCTAAGAGATGTAAACTACTTATTTTGGTTTTATCATTAAATTCAACAATTACCGCGGTCTAGGAATTGTCTAGTCATCAATGTGTATGACCTACTATGCTTATTTGGGACAAGTGAGTCAACTTCTGACACCATTTCTACCACATTGTCTGCAAACAATGTGGTAGAAATGGTGTCAGAAGTTAATAATTTATTCTTTTTTCACAATTTCTTTCCACACACAGTTAGTTAATTTCAAATCGGTGTTGACCTGAAATTTGGAAGGTACTCTTAAGGTTGATTTTATGCTTTACAGTTTTATTAATATTACTTTTCATTGTTTTAGGTTGTTGGCTAGATGCGAATCTTGTGTGAGGTTAAATTATAAGATATTTTTTTCTTGAGTTCCTGCGTTATCTAAAAAAGAAACGGCAGGCCCGTTTTGATAATGTTTTCCTAAAGTGTTATAATAAAGGTTATTTTTGAATAACTCAAAAATGTAGACTCGAAATTAATGAGAACCTATATTTTCCAAAAGAAGAGCAACACAAGTAATTCATTCCTTATTATTCCGTTAACGTTAGCATAGAACGTTAACTTGTCACAGTAAGTTTCTACAGTAAAATTTATGCTAATTTCTTCAAATAGCCTAAAAGCTCCGGTCGTTAAGGCAAGTTATAAAGATAAACAAGCGCCATACATCAGAGCTAACGCTAAACCCTGAGTAAGCCATCATCGTAAAAAATATAGTGCATAAAGGAAATATTACCAGACATTACTCTTCGTGCAGCAAAATGAAACGAATAAATATGACTTACAATAAATAATATCTTTATTCGTAAACAAATAACCTTAATAAATCTCACATTGCTTTGCGATCGGCGTTCTCCAGGAAAACCGACACTTTAAAGCTTCACTCAGTCTTAAGTCCACAACACAACCGTCGCCTTCACTCGTCAGCTTCAATCAGAGCGTAGTCCAAGCCGTTGCCTTCTCCGCCCTTCGTCACTTCGTTGTCTTTGACCGTCTTTGTCGTAGTCTTCAACTCCTTCTTCCGAATCTTGCCGACATGTGTCGTCGCCTCAACCAAGTCTAGCTGCTCCAGCGGGGTCGCCGTTGACGTCACTACTGATGGTACCTCTTTTTTCTCCGTCGTCGTCTCTTCCTTCACTGGACTTTCTGTTTTTTCTGGCAGCCTGACCTCAATCGGCACCTCGCGTTCAGGCGGCGGTGGTGGCACCTCATGCTTTGGCGCGGTAATACTCAAAACACCGTTCTCCGTCAAAACTGCCGTAACTTCATCCTGTGTGGTTCCTAACGGCAGCACGAAACGTTGCACGAAATGGTTCGCCATGAAGTTGAATCGCTTGTCATCATTCGCCTCTTTATGGTTGCCTTCAACCAAAATGTAGCGGTTCTTCACTTTGATTCTGAGCTCGTCCGGCTTGAATCGTTTGACGTTCATGTTGATTTCAAACTTTTTGTCATCAGAAAGGATTTGGGGTTCCTCCAGATGTTCTTCGGCATCGATGGCTGCTGCCGCTTTGATTAGTTGGTTCCATGGCCATAAGTAGTGGTAGGCTAGCGTGTGCGTGATGTGCCTGTCGAGAGCCACGAAGGGGTCTTCTACCCTGTGATGCCTTGTTAGATCGCAGGACGCGGCGCTGATTACTGCGAGAATGCAGAGTGCTGATTTGAGCATCGTGTGTGTTCGGTTCGCGTGTCTTCGCTTTCGTAATACGTATGTCTGGTCGTGGTCGGAGCAGGTCTTATATAGCGTCGGTCGGCGGGGCGAGCGTTCGAGAATGTACTCCGGTTTCATTGACGATAAGTGCAGCGGTAACCGGCAGGTGTGTTCAACTGTTGCCTGGAAAGTGTGTTTGTTTAGTAAACATGAGTCATGGAAGCACACTGTTTTGGTTATAAACGACGGTTTACATAACTTTAATGAACCGTGTTCTGGGAATTGGAAATTTTGTGACATTAATAGGTTATTTCTGTTTAAAAGTATCAAATAACTTTCTTAAGCGGCAGAATTTAATTATTTTAGAACAGTACTTTCTATATATATAACTATGATTATATATTATATACTAACTTTGATTACTGTAACCAGCAGTCAATAGTAAATTATATGTAGGTATAGTACCTATGTCTATTGTATTTAGTTTAATTAAAGTGAAAATTTAGAACTAAAGCTTTAAATCTCGAGATCAATAATTGAAAAGTGGGACAACGACCTGTTGAAGGTAATCAAGAGTCTTTGAACACATTCAAAACTGGTTTGCCTTCAAGATATGATATTTTTAGTAAAAACTAAGTTATTTTTAACTCACAGAAGTACGGATTTATATTTGTAGATTTTATAAAACCGATTTGAATACATTTTAAACTACTGTGGTTCTTTAAGTAGTGACATAAATTGAGTTACATTCTATAGTATTTTAAGTTCCATAAACTTTTTTCTAGGGCATAAAAAATGGTCGAGTTAGTGTTTAAAACAGTTAAAACTTTACCTCTTTCTTCTGGTTACAAGAAAAAGACAGAAGTTTAGCATGTTTCATTGACCATAATAATTATAAGTTTCATTTTACTAGTCAGTCAAGTGCAACGTCTGAGGCTCTTCAACATGTTGTAACATCTATACAAGGTGACTTTTTATGTTTGATGAAAATTGTGTTTGCTGACGGTCAAAATGATATACCTACTTACTCACTCATTCAAAAATCAAACCGTAAAGCAAGAAGTGAATGATGACATTTTTATTATATGTATAAACATATCCGATAAAATGAGCATTCAATTTTGAGTTGATGAATAATGATTATCGGTCATTACCTGTTTCCAAGACGCTTTTCATCAATAATATTTTGGTGAAAAGAAGTAATTTTTCTATTGATTGTATTAAATTTTAATTTCAAATTTAAATCGGTCAACATTTGAACTATGCAATCAGACCAATCCATAAGCGAAGTTAGTCCACTCTGGGTAAAAAGTTAAACATAAAATAATAAATTGTAAACCATAATACGAAACTTAATTAATATTGAGAATCTCCGCTTGTTTCCGTTGAGGAAAGGCTATAACTAACAGCTGTCTACTTGCAATTATTTAATATCATAGAACATGAGTTGTGGCAAAACCCTCCTCTTAGAAAGACCTGTATGAGATTCTTATGATGCTAATTTGATCTAAACACAAACATCTTACCAACATTTCACATGATGTAACTTATTTTGTTATGTTGGCAACTCCTGCCGGCGCACACGCCGGGCAACGACCGCGCCTGTCTGGGTGTACCGTTAGCAATACACTCGTTCGATATTCATAACTTTTGCTTTTATTGGTACTCTGCGAATAAATGAAATGGATAGTTTTGCTTGTTAAAAGGCCTTTTATGTGTTTTGTATAGGTGAAGTGAGGCGCCAGTCAGCCGGGGTCGCTATTTATATTTTTTGTAACCTCAATCTTAGTTTTGAATGTATTTTAGTTACGAGAAAGTTTAATGTCTTAAATTCTAAAACTATTTAGTTCGAATGGAAATTTCTACTTGTAGATAAAAAAATATGTTAATTACAAAAAAAAAACCTATTTTTTACTATCACTGACGTGTCTTAAAATTCTTTAACATACAAAGTTTTTATTAAGATACTAGCTGTTGCCCGCGACTTCATCCGCGTCAATTTCTGTTATTATGAACGCAATTATTTTTGCAACATTTTTCACTGATGCTTCGCTTCTATTGGTCGCAGCGTGATGTTATATAGCCTAAAGCCTTCCTCAATAAAAAGACTATCCAACACAAAAAGATTTTTTCAAATCGAACCAGTACTTCCAGAGATTAGCGCGTTCAAACAAACAAACAAACTCTTCAGCTTTATAATATTTGTATAGATATATAGTATAGGTTTGTTTCTATAACATGAATATTTTGACAAGTAGGACACCATGGAAGTAACATTGAAATTACAAAAAGAACCATCTAATCATAGAACAAAGACAGTAATTTTATTTGAGATTTTGATTGTGATCCCTTAAATAAAAATATTAAAAGACAAGATTTAATTTATTATCTTTCACAATGGATCGTGATAGTTACACTGTTAATGTAACTTGTAATTGAGAAGCTAAACTGCCTTACAAAAAAATGTAGTTTTTAAAATTTGTTGTGGGAAGTAATGAGAACTAAACAGCGGAGCAAGAAATCTATCCACAGCTACAGACGTATTTGTATTATCGTTAGTATATTTTTTTGTGATTTACAACGGAGGTAGCTAGGTAGACGTCCGTGTACCTTACTCAGCAGGGCACACTGAAAACCAGCGCCATGGCCTACTCGGGCCATGGTACAGGCTGAGTGAGGTCCTTTTAAAGTGGACGTCACGGACACGTAGTGGCACAGGTCGATATTTTTGTTGTTTTATGTTTTTGGATGGTTTTTTTTTGTGTTACTATGAGTGTGTGATGTCCAAATTTTAATAAATGTATTTTCTTTCTTTCTAAACTTTCAAATTTCAAATCATTATGAAATGAAAGTCTTAACTGTTATTTTGTGCGTAATGGTTTTTATTATCAAAACAGTTAAGAATTTTATTTGCTAACACTACATTCTATTACCTATATGGCACAACGAAATCATAATGTCACAGGTCCATCTACTCAACCAAACCAAAAAATACTCTAAATTCATACGCAGTAGAACTAATTTCCTTTGTTTATTTTTATGACTTGATCACTGTTCTAGAACGAGTTAATGTGTAGAGTCGATGTAGCGTGAACAGGGGCGCTATAGAACTGAATATAACTTCATTTGTGTTTGCGATAGAGTTGAATATTGTTTATTGAAACTGGTGTACATAATACGTTTTCTAGAATTTTCCACGTGTTTCGAAGCCGGTTAAACTGTAAACAAACGCGTACGCAACAGGTAGCTACAGTATAGTATGGGGGACACTAATTGGTAGAGAGAGTAGGGGAAACACAAAACGACTAGCAAACAATAATTTTGGCAAATTATCGGGATAATAATGGTGCGGTATACAAAATGAATCCACTTTGAATACAAAGG
The DNA here is from genome assembly GCA_949315895.1 of Anania crocealis. Classification (NCBI taxonomy): domain Eukaryota; kingdom Metazoa; phylum Arthropoda; class Insecta; order Lepidoptera; family Crambidae; genus Anania; species Anania crocealis. The sequence goes on from OX438882.1 coordinate 25,063,573, forward strand.
AAAGTCTATTTACTACGATCGAGCACAGATTTGATTATACTTTCGGTCTTGAGTTTTAGCTGTTATTCACGTCGTTTTCACACACTAAGTTAAAAAAAAACCGGCCAAGTACGAGTCGGACTCGCGCACTGAGGGTTCCGTGCCAACTTTAAGTGAATTAGGGGTCCACTTACTTCCACTTAGCCAAAATAGCACAATATTTAATTGACTGCAAAAGTAACTTTGTTTTTCATAGTGTTTGTTTCAACATAGGGAAAGAAATATCTTTCCCTATAGGGAAAGAAATATCTTTCCCTATGGTATCAAGGACAAAGTTATATTTGTGGTTGTTAAAAATGTGCTATTTCTCAAAAACTGCCGGTTTGATCTCGTTCAAACTAATTTTCGTTGAAAGCATTTTTGTTAAGATTTACATAAAGTATTTTTTCAAAATTTTCACTTGCTTAGTTAAAAAGTTAGGTGTCCCCACACTCATTTTACCACTTTGGAAGTGTCTATCTTCCAAATGTTAGAATTTGGAAAAAAACTATTATTAGTTTTCGTTCTATGTATGGGAAGTCCTCCTTAAATATCATTATTTTTTATTTTTTGTATAAGGATCGTAAAGAGGTCAACAGGATACAGCTACCTACCAAGTTTCAACTGTGTAATACTACAACTTGCAGAATAAAGAGGCTTTGACATATGGACGGACAAACAGACAGACAGATAGACTTGACGAATCTATAAGGGTTCCGTTTTTTGCGATTTGGCTACAGAACCCTAAAAAAGATCGTTATTTATCATTTCTTATGATATTTTTGGAAACACAATCTCGTACGCTTTGATTTCTTTTTATCCGATCGAAGGTGCTAAGATTTTTTTTTTCTGGAGAGCTGCATTTAAAATGAAAAAAGAATATCAAGTGTGTAAGAAAATCAAATTTCATGAGTACCTACTTTGTTACTAAACAATTTATCATCATTACGGGAATCCCAGGGAATCCCAAGTTTATCCTAGTTCAGGTAAAATATACCTTATCTGAACTGCACATTAAAAATACCTAAGTATTTATAAAGAAGTAATTACTTATTGCTTAAGAAAGTCATAACTTAAGATGTTCTTACCCAGTGCTTACGTGAAGGAAATGGGTCGCCATTAATAGACATATTGTTAGGCTGAGAATGCTAACTTTTCATAGTTCTAACTTCCAATAATTACTAGAGTAAGGACTACAAATTGTCACCTAAGTAATTACTTTTAGTCAAGTAATTGTTTTACTTGTTTATAAATACGGGTGTAAGTGTATGTAGGAACTGCCTTTATTTTATTCATCACTAGCTGTTGCCCGCGACTTCGTCCGCGTCAATTTCTGTTTTTTCACTAATGCTTCGCTCCTATTGGTCGCAGCGTGATGTTATATAGCCTAAAGCCTTCCTCGATAAATGGACTATCCAACACAAAAAGAATTTTTCAATTCGGACCAGTAATTCCTGAGATTAGCGCGTTCAAACAAACAAACAAACAAACAAACTCTTTAGCTTTATAATATTATAGTAAGTATATAGATAAGCCAGTCCACAATTGCAGAGTGATTTTCTTAGTGCAAATATTATAACAGCTTTGGTTTTAGCTGCTGTAACAGTAATTAACGCGCGATTGGCTTTTCGCTGATCGATCAGCAATTCAGCATGGCTACGAAACAAAATGCTGTCATAAAGCCGTGAGAGCTGCGGTCGATGTGACGGCTGGGACAACCGTGATCATAGTTAGTTTGTTAGTTGGACTTAAATTTTCCGCACTTAGCCTCTTAAGTTGGGCCTTTGTGCGTGATTAAAATTTAGTCCAGAAACTCACTAGGCCTCGTATATCTTTGAGTGCCTCTTGTATGGACTGAGATTCCTTAAGGAATTCTGTCCATTGTGAACTTACGCTGTTACACTGTGCTATCACATGCTCTGGTGTTTCCTCCTCAATCAGACATCCCCTACAAAGAGGACTATCTGTTATGCCTATATTGAAGAGGTGCTTATTGAGAGCACAGTGACCGGTTATGCCATACCGTGGTCACAGCCACAGGTGCAGCGAAGAATCGTATTTAAGACAATATTTTAAGAGGAAACACAAGGGCCGTTTTTCCATACAAACGTTGTTTTCCTCCCTGGATAAAGCCAGTAGAGCAATAATTTTTATTACAAAAATCTATGGCCACTATTAGCATGTTTCTATGTTTTCTGTTTTTTCATAAATTAATCAATAAAAAAGATATGAGCCCTCAAAAATCGAAAAAAATTGCCAGATTTTCCGCTGTGTTCAAACATCCAGAAACAAATTTGGCTAAATTTTAGAAAAAAAAGAAACAATACAAACGCGGCCAAAGCCTTTCTTTAATTTTTAAAATCGGTCAAGTTTTGGAAAAGTAATCGGGGGACTACGAAACGTTGATTTGGTGTGCTTTTAGTAGGTATTTTCGGTCCAAGAAGCAGTTGTCTTTATCACACTCTGCGGTGAAGGCGTTTGGCACTGCGCGACAGCAATAGATTTTACAAATACCTATTTTTCAATACTCTCGCCCGTAGTGTTTCCTCTTAAAGAATGCAAGGGCTGGACTCAGTCCTGTTCTAAAGAAGTAATTTACTATGCTTGCTTTATTGAAGTTTGGATAATGGTGGACAACGCTTCTGCGCCTTCTTTATGGGGTTCTCGAAAAGTCGGAGTAAGTGGAGAAGGGGTGCTGCCATTCTAACTTATATCAGCACCACACGGCGCAAATTTAGATATTATTATAATACATAATGTATATCAAAATAGCCTTGTTCCAATTTGCAGACAAGCTGTGCAAATATTATTACCGAACAAAGTACTATAATTTAAATACTATTAAGTATGTATGGTAAATAAGTAATATAAATATATTAATATCAAGGCGAACTTTGGTAAATTCCAGAATGTTTTTGGTATCTAATTTTATAATTTTTGAAGATAGATATTTCTGTAAAATTAAACTGAGTCTAAAGCAGTTTTGTATTCAAATGCGAATGTAAATTTGGAAGAGGTTATTAAGCCGATTATTCAAAATAAGTACTTACAACTTTTATGATTTTAAAACAAAGAAAAGAAAAAAAGTTCATAATTCGACGCGTACATTAATCACACTTAACTGTTTAGCAAATAATTTCCTCCGATATTATCTGAAAATCGATTCCACTTTAAAAAACACCCCGTAAAAACAGATACAGCTTTTAAAATAAAATAAAATACTTAATTAAAACCTGAATCATCGATTATCCTGCTATAAATAAACCACCAATATAAGTCGGTGTCAAAAAAAAACCTGGTGGTAAAAGCTTTTAAGTTAAAAGAAGCAGTATCTATAGTGTTTAATTTTATAGGGAATACTTATAGAGAGGTAGGTTTCCTTGAGGAAACACTACGGGCGAGAGAATTGAAAAATAGGTATTTGTAAAATCTATTGCTGTCGCGCAGTGCCAAATGCCTTCACCGCAGAGTGTGATAGAGACAACAGAACTGCTTCTTGGACCGAAAATAACTACTAAAAGAACACCAAAACAACGTTTCGTAGTCCCCCGATTACTTTTTCAAAACTAGACCGATTTACTTTTTTCATTAAAAATTAAAGAAAGTCTTTGGCCGTGTTCGTATGTTATCTTTTTTTTTTTAAATTTTGCCAAGTTTGTTTTCTGGTGAATGAACACAGCGGAAAATCTGGCGAATTTTTGCGATTTTTGAGGGCTCATATCTGTTTTATAAATTATTTATGAAAAAACAGAAAACATAGAAACATGCTCATAGTGGCCATAGATTTTTGTAATAAAAAATATTGCTCTACTGGCTTTATCCAGGGCGGAATCAAGGGACTACGTTTGTGTGGAAAAACGGCCCTTGTGTTTTCTCTTAACTTACCTTTTTTAACTTTTCTCTTCCTTTCCCTTTGTAGCGTCAAGCGTGTATAACCTAGGTTTCCGAGGGTATACCACTTCAAGGGTACCTCAGATTGTCTGTCACGTTGTATATCCGTTGTACAGGGCGTTAGATAAATGGTATATCAAGTAGTGATGTACAAGACTCGAGGCCTCCGAGTCCTTTTGGATAGAGCTCGGTGCCTTATTTTTATAACGCTCGACAACTCGGGAGTCCTTTTCAGGGCTCGTGCCTATTTGAAAGCTCGAGCCTTTTCGAGAGCTCGATCGATCTCGAAGCTTTATCAAAACTCGAGCCTTTTTCAAAAATAGACTCGAGCTCTAATATTACGCTCATAGGCTCATGTAAACTCGCAGTCGTCGATCAATCCGTCAAAAGATTCGAGCTCTGTAACTTGTTACTTGAATCATGTACACCACTGTTTTAATTTATTATTTATTTACGTGAAATTAAAGTCAGAAACATAAATTTGAGTTTTTATTGTGAATGCTTGCGTTCATTTCAAGACTCGAGCTCTTTTTAAGGCTCGAACATCCTGTATACTGAGAGTCTCAGACGCAACAATTATTATTATTCCTTGTCTTTAATTCTGAAACGAATCTGTTAGTCATTTTTCCTGCCATGCCTAGACTAGAGTTAGTTTTGGGGTGGTGGAATCTCTAGGGGTTCACCCTGTGCACCGGCATCTTTGGTTTTCTAACAGATCCCTCTGCGGTGGTAGACTACGTAAGAGACCGCTTGGATGCTACCACCCTCCTGCCGGAGTCCAGTGCCAAACAGTTTTCTGTGTTCCGCTGGTATGTGGGAGAATCAGTGCCACTTTTTGGGTAATCTCGCTCTATCTTAGACTTCTTCTTTACCGTAGAGTTAAGTATGTAGTCCAGAGCAAGCCCATTGACTATAAAAAAATAATGAAACATGATGTGTGCGTATCAAAAAATCTAGTTACTGCACCAATTCGTTATCAGGTGGTCGTATTTTTCCAATCTCCTCAATTGGGGTCAGTAAATGGAAAAAGAATTGAATGATTGCAGTTAGTACATAAGTATTCCTATATACACAACAGACTAAACAACCTACACATTAGGCTGCACATTTTTGTTGTAAAATCGCACTTATAATCATTGAAATAAGATCCAAAGTGGCGACTGTACATAAATAAATTTTTCCTTTCTAGAACAACTGCTCTACATGTGTGTGTGCGTTAACCGTCTCTCCAAAATGCTATACCTATATCATATCACTAATAACGATTTGACCTTGTGATCACCATCATCATTTTATTTGATACTAGCTGTTGCCCACGACTTCGTCCGCGTCAATTTCTGTTATTATGATCGCGATTATTATCTATAATTTTTCCCGTTTTTGCAACATTTTTCACTGATGCTTCGCTCCTATTGGTCGCAGCGTGATGTTAGCCTAAAGCCTTCCTCGATAAATGTACTATCCAACAAAAAATATTTTTTCAATTCGAACCAGTACTTTCGGAGATTAGCGCGTTCAAACAAACAAACAACAAACAAACAAACTCTTCAGCTTTATAATATCATAGTATAGATTTTAGCAACTTAATAAATTATGTCTCAGGCGTGACCCGCACCTAATGCATACCGGCGCGGCGCTTTAAAAATTTAGCCACCGAGACACTTCGTCACAGGCGTCAATTTTTCAAGCATATTCTTATCGCTGAAAGCCAGCGTAGATTTATTAAATGTTAGGAGTTTTGCACTCTTAACACCTGAAAGAAACATCTTTACAGATGTTTGACAGTCAGTTAAGATGAAACAGCTATTTAAATACTTTATAGATTCTGATGATAGTTTAGGAACATAACCCGCTAGAGACATAATTTTTCAAGTTTAAATTCTGATATAATCATCATTGTCATTACCTGCTCATTTTAGTCCACTGCTGGACACAGTCCTATCCAAAAGAAGGATTTTGCCATAATCGCCACATTTGGAATGCGGGTTGGCAATTACAGTTTGACCAAGGGCAGATTAAAGACGCTGCAGTTAGTTTTCTTTTGGCAGCACTTCTTTGGTCACCCTTTACGACACCCTGCATGAGCTCTTTTCGCCTTTCCGAATCTAGGCGCACTGCGGGTTATCATCCCTTCCTGGTTGATATACCGCGATCGCGTACCAAGCGCTTTTCCTCTTCCTTTGTGATGCGCACCGCCAAGGAGTGGAATGCCCTGCCTGCGTCTGTTTTCCCGAAAAACTATAACCCCAACATTTTTAAAGCAAGAGTGAATAGGCTGCTTCTGGGTAAGCTCGCTCCATCTTAGGCTTCTTCTTAACTTGTTAAGTATGTAGTCAAGAGCAAGCCCATTGAATATAAAAAAATACCCTCAGGAAAAGAAGAGGTGGTGATATTCTTGAACTTAAGATAGCAAACTTTTATTCAGCCTGTTGACTAAATTAAAAATTGACTGTAAAAACTATCTATATGAGTTCATTTGAATTTTCTGTGGGATACCCTATCATACGTTCTAGTAACATTTGGTCTCAAGCGAATAAGAAAAAAGTATTTTCAAAGGGCCTTTTAATTCTTTTAATGAACAACAAAAGTGCTCAACACAAAAAATTCAGCAAAGCTTTTGAAATATCTCAAAATAAATCTATTTCAATTTACTTCATGAATATGATCATAAATCATGTGCATTCGGATGATCCGTGATTGTGTCAACGGCCATGTTTGACTGTGTAAAGTACTGCAAAAGTTAATTTTAAATGAGTTTTCTGCAATATGACGCTTGAATATTGATCAAAAAGCCAATGAGAAATCCATCGAGAACCCGATGAATTCGTCCCATATATTATCGAAGTAATAATTTGAAGCCCAGAGCCAAGACAATATAGCAAAAACTTCGCTGTTAAGATTTAAAAATAAGCAGCATCAAATAAGCAGTTATAAACTTATTTCAGTATCAAAGTTATTATTTTATAAAATATAGCGAACAAGCAGACCCTGTTCTGCCCCGAAAACATGCGCCATTTACCGTTCTTTTTATACCAATTGTCTTTTTATACCACCATCTAGGAACAAATTGAATCATACACACAAAATGTCAACTCAATCGGTCCAGCCTTTTAGGAAAAGTTAGGTTACAACCACACGTACAATGAGGAAACACTATGGGCGAGAGAATTGAAAAATAGGTATTTGTCAAATCTATTGCTGTCGCGCAGTGCCAAACGCCTTCACCGCAGAGTGTGATAGAGACAACTGCTTCTTGGACCGAAAATACCTACTAAAAGCACACCAAATCAACGTTTCGTATTCCCCGATTACTTTTCCAAAACTAGACCGATTTAAATACTTTTTTCAATTAACATTAAAGATAGGCTTTGGCCGTGTTCGTTAGATTTCCTTTTTTTCTAAAATTTAGCCTAATTTGTTTTCTAGATGTTTGAACACAGCAGAAAATCAGGCGATTTTTTTTGATTTTTGAGGGCTCATATCTTTTTTATTAATTAATTTATGAAAAAACAGATGACACAGAAACATGCTAATAGTGGCCATAGATTTTTGTAATAAAAAATATTGCTCTACTAGCTTTATCCAGGGAGGAAACAGGGGACTACGTTTGTATGGAAAAACGGCCGTTGTATTTCCTCTTAAGTTTTAAGATTTACGTCTGCAAAATTTTCTGTTGAAAATTTATGACTAAAAGCTATGATGTATACTTAGAGGTACAAAAAACTGACGGTAACACTCGTAAATAAAATCAAGTAAAGTTTTCTGCGCCCGACTGTCCCCCGATTCATTGCTCGGAGAAAGTAAATATTGTGAAAGCAATCGTCCCGAGTTCGATTCTTGGTAGCGGTTGAGGAAAACAAGACTTATAAGACGGTTTATTACTAAGACGAAAGTTTGTGCATTTGAAGATGGTTGGAAGAGGAAAGTACAGTAACTTGCACGTAAGACCATATTCGTTGCAAAATCACACTAATGTCAACTACATAAGATGCATTCGTTTAGCCCGGTGTGTTTCTGAACATTATGGATGATGAGCAATTATTACTCGTTTTGGGATGTCAATAAAGTTGAAAATAGTTTTTAAAAAATATTAATGAAACATTTTCTCTAATCTCGTCTCGTTTGTATTGTGCCGTTCGTAAGTACGCTTGGCCATGAGGTCCTACTACGCAATGTGATGCTTGCGAATACGCATCTATCTGTCTTTGTCACATACTTTGGGATATAACATGAGTAAGAGAGACAGATGTAGTCGAATATGTTGGACATTGTATTCTCAGAGTAAGATGTGAGATGCGCCGAGTTTATTACACTTAAAGAGGTTTTTTATTGAAGAAATTGATATTAATAATAAATTTTAACCCTACAGGTTATTCAGGTAGTAGACTTACGAATGATGACGTATGAGAATAATGACATAAGTTTGAACCAGATTTATTTACCGTATCCATAGTTTGAAAACTGTAAGCGGTTTTAATTTGTTTAATTGATACAATCGCCTGCCGATAACGTGTTATCAGCATTCGTAATTGTTTCCACGTTGTACAGTCTGCAAATCAGACCAAGGTTTTCTGTTGCAAAAATACACCTAATTCAATTACTTAAGGTGCCCCAGTGTTTTGTTTAAATCTGAAATAAAACTTCTTCAACGATAGGAAAAAAAAGATGTTAGAAAAAGATCTGTCATAATTATAATTAATATTTTACTGACAATAAACGACTGAAAATATGACAAAGTGACAGACAAAATTCACCGATGATCGTTACGCTCCGATTTCCAGTTGCTAACTTATTATTGACTAAGATTTTTCAACGTTTTCTTACTCTTATCATCAGTAGTCATGACCACTTATGGACAGAAGCTGGTGCATTTGATCTAAAAGGAGCTTAAAATGTTGATATTAAAAAAACCGGCCAAGTGCGAGTCGGACTCCCGTACTGAGGGTTTCGTACCAAATTTAACTAAAATACCAAAATATTTTGATGACTGCAAAAATAACTTTGTTTTTTATAGTGTATGTATGAAGGACAAAGTTATGTTTGCTGTTGTTGAAAATGTGCTAGATTTTCAAAACTACCAGGTCGATCTCGTTCAAACCAATTTTTGTTAAAAGTTTTTGTTAAGATCTACATTGTCTTTTTTCCAAAATTTTCACTTGCTTATTTTAAAAGTTAGAGGGGGGGGGGGACACTCATTTAACCACTTTGGAAGCGTCTATCTTCCAAATGTTAGACTCTTGGAAAAAATGGTTTTAGGAACCTCTAAGTCTTTTTAGAAGACCTATCCATAGATACGTATAGGTTTGAGTAAAAAAAAAATTGTTTTAGTTCTATGTATGGGAAGCTTAAGTTAAATATAATTATTTATTATTTTTTGTATGATAATCGTTAAGCGGTCAACAGGATACACCTACCTACGAAGTTTTAACTGTGTCATGCTAATACTTTCAGAATAAAGTGGCTGTGACATACGGACGGACAGACAGACAGACAGACAGACAGACAGACAGACTTGACGAATCTATAAGGGTTCCGTTTTTTGCCATTTGGCAACGGAACCCTAAAAATGAAAGATACACACGTGACCATGAACGCTTTAAAGTGTTCGAAACGTCGGATAACGTAATTTACGTTACTAACGCGAATTTAGAATCAAAACATTTTCATTTCAATGAATAGTGTTCGCGTGAACTTAAGAATACAGTAGATGTTTAATGAGTTTACCTAAAAAGTGATCCAACAATTTATTTAGTATAATGGTTAAAGTATGAAATTGCCGATTATTTTCCAACTTTTTATTTTGTTTATAGTTCTTAAAGTATATTATTGCGTAATTCTTTTTGTATTGTATCAAAAACTAAATAAAATAACTATTAACTAAAAAAAAAATGCAATACTAGTGCCTATTACTTCAAAGGAAGTCGTTGAAAAGATGTAAGGGGTTACAATGTGTCAGCTGACCTTCTTGCTTTAATTAAGTATATTTGTATTATATACAGTTTGATTTTCAGAAATTTAAATACTATAATGCGTAGCTTTATAACCATCTAACTTTCACCTTTAATTGCATCGAAAACGGTTCAGGCGTTTTTAAAAAAACTAAAAAATTGTTAGTATGGAAAAATGACTTTTCACGATTTCGTCCATACAAAACGGCAATTTCATATTTTAACACCTAATATTATTCCTAAAAAATACTTTTTCCCGTTTATTTCCGCACAAGGAAAGAGATAATAAACGCCCGTCAATTCCCATAGTCTATGGTGATTAATGGTGGTTTTGTCCGAAGCCATATTTTATTTGGGCCAAACCTACATAATGTAACGTACAATAAGCGGGCCTTACTACAAATACGTGTCATTATAATGATTTATAAGGGAAAACGCCCAGATAAGTTGGGACGCAATAAAGTAATGACAATAGTTAATCTGCCTTCAACCTTATTGCATTAGAGAAAAAATCTATCTGGTTGAAAAATATATTTTTTTTAGTTAAAATTCGACCGCCTGAGGTGGGACTCAAATGTTAAGCATTATTTTCTTCTATTTGTATGACATCGTGTCAGAGTCTAGCGCATAAGATAGGCCTCGTCCGTGATTATAGTTATAATTTCCATCTTGCTACAGAATCTGGGCCGAAGAGAGAGGCCATAACATGCTGTAGCACGACGTAGGACGTAACCCCCCCTCCTTCCAGACCCAAATCATCAACCATTTGGATCAGTGGTAGTAAACGCTGCTTCTGAGCTATGGTCCTTCGATCCCCGCACAGTACAAATATTTGTGTGCATGAACCTACTGACTCCAGTTCAAGTGTACAACAAATATCGGAGAGTTCGAGGGTAGCAGAAGAACCGGCCGCCCGATGCAGACGGAGACACCGCGCACCAGTCCCCTCGTGACCACGGCCGTAGCATCACGGCCGAAACGTCGAGGAATGTAAGTAGTATCAATACTTCTACATATCACACCTACGTCGCGTTCAGACCCGCAATTATAAGTTTTAGTTATAATGCAACGCGAAAGTTTAAAAGTTTATATTATTGATCTAATAAATTTTTTGCTCTCATTTAACTACTTTTCCACTAACGTGCCAAAATTTAAGCCGCAATTTTGTGAATAATGCTTCGAATGCTGCTCAAGCAAATATAAAACTAATAGTCGTAAGTTAATCCAGTTATCAGTGTTCGCCAGTCTGAGCGGCCCGGACAATGAACTTGGGACCGAACGCATATAAAACTGTCTCGGAGGGAGGGAATCTAATCTTTATAGTCTACCAATTAAGAGAAGAATGCTATTTAAATTGTCTAGAGACTTGGAAACGAAACCTTTTATAATTGCGATTAGGGACCATGAATTTTGAGTTTTAACTTATAAAGTTTGACTGGCAGAAAGCCACAAGTTTAATAAAGTAAAGTAAGGGCCTAAAATCATCCCACTGCAGGGTAAAGAATCTTTGAATTTAAGTAACTACAGCAATGATGGGTACAGGCAAAATCACTGAGCCGAGCAATGTTCGAAAATTCGAAACTGTTGTTGACCGACCTGGGAATCGAACCCACAACCACGAGTGCCGGTATTAAGCCACTAGACCAACGAGGCGTTAGTTTAATAATATAATGATAAATATTATTTCAGACTGTCACGCTCTGAAAGGGTCCTGTCTAAGTAACAATTTCCATAAAAATCTAAATTACCTATCAGAGAAAAAAAAATTCGGTTCCTGGATTCATGCAGATGAATATGAACCCAGGGTTTACAAATGGGACTCGATGGCTTATCTTCGAAAGCCAACAGGATGCTGTTGGCGCTCTTTCGAGTCCTAGTAAGCTTAGAAGCCGGTCGTTTACGAATAAATAAATAAATATTTTCAGACATGCCACACAGGGCCACACAGAGCCATCTAGTCCCAAACTAAGCTACTACTAAGAAGCTTGTCGTATTGGCTACTAGACAACCGATAAACTTATTTATATACTTTTTTTTGTAAATATATACTTATGATAGGTACATAGAAAACACCCAGATCAGTACAAACAGACATGTTCATGCACACAAATATTTGTACTGTGCGAGGATCGAACCCGCGAGCCATGGCTCAGAAGCAGCGTTTACTACCGCTGATCCAAATGGTCGCCACATGATGAAAACCGGTTCAGTAGTTACTGCGTGAAAGCGTACCAAACAAACTCACATTCAAAATGAAATTTATAGTAATTAGAAATAATTTTATTTTGGTTTATCCCAACGTTTCGAACACTTCACAGCGTTTATGGTCACGATTAGACTAAAATACGTCTAAACTTAGACAAGGTCCAAATGTCCAATATGAAGCGGTTGCTGGAATGTCAACAGAGGTATTATTTTTTATTCGACCATTCTCGGGACCGCTGAGCTAGCGAGCGCCTCCTGTTCGCCCCTAACAATCAACAGACTCTTGGTAATGGGCTGTCAGAGATTTGATGCTATTTGGATGTGGCAAAAATACTTTATAAAATATTCCGAACTGTTAGCGAAAAGAATGTTTACTTGTACACTTCCCATCACTAATCAATTGATGCCTAGTGCACGTCACTAGGAGCTGTCACTGTACTTTTTCTGCTCTGCTTTCGCGAGCTAATTTGTTAAAATTTTTCTAAGTCCTAATATTCTATAATAAAAGAGTTTAAATAAGACAAATGTTTAATAAAGTTCAGCAAAAGAACTGATTTCACTTTTTTAGTCACTATCACTATAGTTCATAAAATAAATAAATAATAAAATTGTGGACAACATCACAAACATTGTTCTGATCCCAATTTGAGAAAATTATTTAAAGCACTCATATTTTTAAAACCCGAAACAACGAAGGTACCACAAACACCGAACCCCTGAGAAAATGTAGAAAAACTCAATTTTTCTACATTGACCCGTCCGGGAATTGAACCCGGGACCTCGGAGCAGGCTACACCTTGAAAACCGGTTTGTACGCCACTCCGCCAATCGGGGTTTTTATCATGTTCCTTGTTTTTTATGATTTTTCTGCTTTTAACAACTACCTACTTAATTATGGATTTAGAAAATTATTTTGCTACTGATTTGACACTGATTGAGCAAGCATTTAATGCTTGCTCAATCAGTGTTAGTGTGGTGCAGGTGCTTCCTCAAATCAGTGTTAGTGCGGGTAGTGTGGTGAAGGTATCTAGGCCGGTATATTAACAAGCGGAAATCAGTAGCAAAATAATTTTCTAAATCCATAATTAGTTATGGATTTCCGCAAAGTAACGCCTGAGTCTATTAATTTTAACTACCTACTTGCAGATGCATCAGTTGTTACGTGATCATACCGCTTGCGGTAGTGCCGAAATATCAAACTCATAAAAAACAAGGAGTCGAAGACTCGACTAATCGGTCAACATGCATAAAGAATAAAATGATCGTATAAGTTTAGATTAAAATCAGTTAAAAATCAGTTTTATTTCTGCAAATAGGCCCCAGGAGGCGCTTTTAAACGTCCCAATATTTAAACCTGCCACTGCTTCAAGACAAGTCTGGGCTAGTGTCAAGAAGAAGCAGCGCAAGAAACTCGGTCACTATTGTCAGTTTTTTAAATATTTTTTTACAAGGTAAGGTAATTTTTACAAGGTTTGAGCAAGTACGAGCTCGGACAATTTAAGACCTCACATTTCTATCATTTAAATAATCATTAACAGTGTAATAGCCCTTTTTCATTAAAATTACTTTGACATACGATTTAATTTTATTTACAGGGAGTTCAGCAATACCCTGTGGTAATTTGTTGAAAATACGAATACAATTTCCCATGAACGATTTTCCTACCTTTCGCAGTCTGAAGCCTGGAACGGTGAGTTTATCTTTAATACTCGTATTAAAATTGTGGACGTACTTTTCTTAAGAAATAAATGTATGTTCTTACGAATGTAAATAATATTCTCGACAATGTATTGAGAAGACACTGTAAGTATATTAATCTCTTTGAAGAGCTCTTTCAGCGAGTGACGGGGTCGAAGGCCGTAAATAGCCCGTACAGCACGTTTTTGTAAAATAAAAATTGACCCAATATCTGCCGCCGAGCCCCACAACAGAATTCCGTATGAAATTATGCTATGAAAGTAGCTAAAATATACTAATCTTGCCGTTCCAACATCAGTCAATTGCCTTATCTTTCTCACAGCATAAGCATATAAGTTGGTCCCATTGTTTGAGATTAGGGTCTGATGATGGAAACCCGGAGAAATTGAGGGTAACCCTAAAATTCTCTAGGCAGTTTTGACATGTTTTATTATTTTTTAAAACTATAGTTGAGGACGGAAAGTATAACTACTCAACGATTAGGAGTTCAATGATTATTCTGCAAATATTATTGGTATGTAAAGGTTGGCACTTAGATCTTTTGTTATTCAAGTGGGTTGATGATGGAAGGTACAAAGTGCACAAAACTTAAGCACAGTATCAAATAATATGTTTTTTAAATTCCAATTGTGAATAGGTGTTATTCTTTGTAGAAAATAAGAATAAGCAATACCTACTTAATAAAATTCCCTCAATAAACATTTTTCGTCTGTCTTAGGTGGGACTGCTTTAACCATTGTTTGTGTCGACCAATATTCAAGGCTTTTTACGCTGTAAGCCAGCGGAGCTCATCAATATATTTTGGTTATACACTTCCAATATCTGCAGTCAACTCCTCCTATTTATAGATGAACATACCAGCTCCATACTTTTCCAATTCCGTGCTCGGCATCCGTCGTGTGATAACGTTGTTAGGGCCACGGCGACCTTTGGAAGGCATTTGCTAAATTTGGTCCGGCCTCGAGAGTGACACTGACCTTACCGGTGAAATATCAGTCTGTTCCTCCAAGACGGATTTAGGTGCAGATTCTTTATATGCCAAGGACTGGTTTTAGGGTGTTTAGACTCGGCGTAACTAGTGAGTTGTTATTTGTTGGATATTTTCAGTTTTGCTAGAATTGTACATCTTCTAATAGAAATGTCACATTAATTTTATTGACATTCAACTGTCTGCAAATCCATTAACGTTAATATTTAAACTTGAAAAAATATGTCTCAGGCGGGACTCGAACCCGCATCTCCTCGCATGCCGGGCGCTGTGCTTTACTATTTAGCCACCGAGACACTATGTCATATTTTTCAAGCATATTCTTGTCGCTGTTTAAGCCAGCGTTGTTTTATCAAATGTTAGGAGTTTGCACCCATAGCGTTGTGCACAAAACACTTATTAAACTTTTTGAAATATTTAGTTTGTATTTTTTTATCTAAATTTTTTTTTTATCTAAGATCATATAATTTCTATTATTTTGTCACATCGGCCTATTCACACAGTACAATATTCTATATTTTTGATACCTTTACTGGTTTAAGATTGGTAATCTAACAAAATTGATACCTACTAATTCCTCTATATTCTGGTACTACACAGCACTATAATAGTATCAAATTTATGGAAAATCTATCAAATCTGAAAATGGCCTTTTAATACTTGTGTTTATGTTTTTTGGTCAAGTGAAAGTGGATCAGTCTGTCTGAACTGCAGACAGTCCTCGTTTGTTTGTTTTTAACAAAAAAAAAGTAAGAGGCGATTATCTACGAGTAAGACTGTTTTTATGTTTTCACTGCGCAAATGTATATACCTAATCAGGTAGAATGATTTGTTTTTTATTTTTTAATGTACAAAGAAATCATTGAAATCACCTGTGTAGATACCTTATCGTCACCTCTTTTTCGTCCTATACACTAAAAGTCCGCTTAAAAAGTGAACTGCCAAAAGATTATTTCACCCATAAGAATGGAAAAGGTCAATACATCATTATTAAGAAATGGTTTATTAAAATTTTAACATACATTTTTTTGGGTTATTGTCAGACAACTTACGCGTATGTAAACGTCTTGCTTCGATGCCTAATAAATTTAAGATATTGATACTTTTTGTTCATAAAATCTTTTCCAAAAAGTTTCTAACACGATACGACAAGTATAAACTACTCATCTGGTTCTGAAATAGCAAATCCGGAAGCTCAAAAGCTCAGTTCGATTTAAGTCCGACAAGTCAATCATCATTGTTATATCTAACCAATTGCTCATTTACATTTGAACTGCGTCTCCAAGTCCCCAAGTCCGAAACCTTTTGAAGTCCATAGCAATATTGAAATTATGATAATTCCCCAGATCTATTTATAGATCCATAATGTCCATACAGAATGAATTCCGGAAATTATTTTCGATTGTCTTTTATGTAAAACGATTTCGTAATAGGGCATTAGAAGATTTCTTGCCCCTCATTCTGGAAAATAATATTAAGTTAAGTTGTACTGGGACTGATAATGGAAGACTATTATGTGATTTTATTTTACTTTTTATACAGTTAAAGATTTAACGGTAATAAACTGCCAATGGACATTTTACTTGTCCTAAGCTAAAGTAGTATGGATGGAGCTATAGAATCAGAGATGAGGAAGTCCGTACGAGAACTAATATAACCGAGATTGCTCTAAGAATTTCTGAGCTAAAGTGGCAGTCGAATCGCCGTCGGGGCGAAAAAGTTCAAGAATAGAAACCACAACCGCATCTGACGAAGATCTGTGCGAATAAATGAATATGAATATGAATATGAATATGAATATGAATATGAAGGTCACCGGATGGACCTAAGATCTGGTGAAGGTAGCGGAAACTACTGGATACGGGTGGTGCGGGACCGATTGTGGTGAAGATCTTTAGAGAAGTCCATGAGATCAGCACAAACTTGATATTAACCAAGCTTGAGGTAGGTATCCGAAACGGGTCCCGAGGGAGATTTGGGTCTCCTACCGGGCGCGTCCCCAGGTGGCGGCTAGGGAAACGCCCTCCAGAAATGGAGGGTACCGGTCATTTTGCCGGCGCGGACCAAAACCCACACGGGAGGCGCTTCCAGTGGGCTTGGGTCGGTGAGGTTGCTTGCGGACCCGACCCAAAGTCGTAGATAGGGGAGGACGAGAAGGCATACGCCGAACTCAACTTACCCCCTCAGGCTAGTGGGCGATGGGCCCCGGCCCAACGCTCGCATTGCACAGCTTGCCAGACTGGGGGTGATTCCTGGTGTACAGGCTCACCCATACTTTATGCCTGAAGCCCGGCATAGGCCGTACGTAGATGGTGCATGGAGGGCATCCTAAGGGAAACCCATACACTGCCAACATACGTTGCAAGGTACACCGCAGGTCTTTTAAGTGGGTATGCTTGTCGGGCACCGACAAGAGAGTCCCACATAACCTACTGCTGCTCCTGAAGCAGTAGGTATGTGTAATGCTTTTTTTCCTGCGTATACAAAAATTTTAGCACCAGTGTTACGGACACACGTCAATCTCGTTTAATTTAATATTTACTTTATATAATTAACCTTATTATTGTATTATTTTAGCTTTGAATATGTATGTATGTAAAGACTTTATATTTTATCACAAATAAACGTAATTTCTGTTAGGGCCTTAGTTTATAAGGAAATGTATTAGCGCAGGGCTTGTTTTATTTCAATAAAATAGCAAACCGGTTTCTTATTTCCACTTACAATATCTAAAGTATTAGGTAGGATCTGGTATGGTTGTTTAAAGGTACTGGGGTGAAGGAAAATAACTATAGGCCGTCCCGCTCACGCGCGGCGGAGGTATCCTATAGGCTGTCCCTGTCCCCCTAACAGATTCTGAAGGTCGGTAGAATAAACACGTGTAGGTAGGATTGTAAGTGGAAAAAATGTTAAGAAGCCTGTAGGTAGGTTTAGAATATGTAAGACAGAGATAGCAATACAGATGTCGGACCTCTCTTTTCTCCGAAGTTATTATGTGGGTGGATCGAGAAAGTGTCCAAAGAGTAAAAGAGACTATGTGTGTTCTATCTTTGTCTATCTAAGGAAAATCACGAATTTTGTATAGTCACTAGGCTAATTTAAGAAATGTAAATAAGAATAGGACGTGATCAGGCGAAAATTGTCCCTGCTCTCACGGTCACCTTCAAGAAAGAAAATAAACTCTGAAGAAATCAACAAGTGTTTTCGTCCGTATACAGTCCACTCAAGAAGTCCATGGTCGGCTTGTTCCTACAACCAACAACCAGATTACCCTTAAAAGATAATTAAACGAAAGGTAGGAGAAGAAAGTAGCAAAAATCAAAACGGAAGAATTCGTCTAAAAATGTACCGGAAATCTAAAATCATTGAGCACCGCAGCACGCTTGCACTAAAAGCTCTCCAGACAAGATAAGTCGGTGTTTGAACATTCTGTTAGTGCCACTAAAGGGTACTGCTGTGGAATATTGAGTTACTATTGCTTTGACCGCGATCGCCTACAGGATATTCGATAGGTATTCTTAGAAGCCTTGCATTTTGCTATTCGGGAAATATCTTAGAAAATTCAACGGTTTTGTTTCTAACAAATTGAAGTGGGATATTCCTCAGATATGTCAGTGGAATACAAATAACTATTAACGTTGTTCTTGCAAAATTTCTTGATATTTTAAGCGCGTGACGCCACAGCTTGATGCTTTGTCGTCTGTTTAAAGTTTAAACGTGTATTTTTAAGCTATTGCGTAGCTTCTATCACGGGCCTTGAGCGCGGAGACCGAATCCAGAAATTCCGTAACGAAAATAACCTAACCTAACACTCGGGGCGAGGCACGATCGAACAATTTTGAATTTCCGAAATTTGAAAGAATTTAGAAGAAAATAAGGATTTTGACAGTATGGTTGCCTATGGTAACCATATCTGCCAAAATAACAGAAAAATTTAATTACAAAAATCAAAATTAGAAAATACATAAAATCTTAGAATAAGCGTTATTATTCTAAGCATATATAAAATTAAGCAATTATAAAATTAAGCTATTGCATAGCTTCTATCGCGGGCCTTGAGCGTGGAGACCGAATCCAGAAATTCCGTAACGAAAATAACCTAACACCCCCCACTCCGACCGGTACATCGGTGATACTTGATAGTTTCATAATTATTATTGCATAAGTTTATAAAAAATGCTATGCAATAGCTTTACCGCGGCAGTCTCCGAGTGCCACACGTCTATTTTTCTTATTGTCGGTGCCAGCCCTAAAAATAATAGCAATGAATCTTTACTTCCTTTAGGTGTTTACGTGTTCTAAGAGGCGACCAAATGAGTTAATAAATGATACTGATATAAACTTTCATGGACAATATTATTAAATATTATGATTTGGGGTCTATACCATGTACAGACAAGCAGGCACGTCAACCAACCACAAAACGTCAAATTTTCTCAATTGATATTGATCTCTACTTGTTGGACTTAAAGTTGGAAATCAATTCAATGATCTTTAACTTTTTGGGTAGGTTGACCTGCCGTTGTCTGTGCCTATCTTGTTTTATTTATGAGTTTCTGATTCTTGTGGCACTGTTGCTATGATCATGGCGCGTGATAACAAATCCAAAACCCCGAATCAAATATCTCTTGCGAATAAGATATGTAGAAAATGCAAAGCTGCGTCTTCTCAGCACCATTGGCCAAACTTCGATCGTGTCAAGCGTGGCGATTATAGCAATATTCTCCTTTTGGAATGGTCTTTGTCTATAGACTAAAATAGTTAAGGCTGATGATGAAAGTTATGAAATAGATTGTCTATTTGTATATTTTTATAATTTCCTCAAAGTAGTTATAAATCATAACTCACGTGAAACCCAACACATTTTTTTGTAACATTTATCTAAACATAATGAATCCGTAACAGAAAATCAAAGACAATTGGCGAGCGGCCTATCAGAGATTCCGAGTGACGCAACTGCCAAGCTGATCGCCCCACTGGTGTGATGTTCTCATTACACTCGTATGCCAGAAGTGCCAACCTTTAATAAGATTACACGTTGCCAAATGCTGGACAGGGTAAATAAATGCTATGAATATCACCAGTATTTTTTGGTAATTACTTTTTAGATGAGTATCTACTGCGTCACATTGCATCGTATCTTTAAATCATTCGTTCATTCATATCTTAAAAAAAGCCAGCCGCCAAGTGCGAGTCGGACTCGGACACAAAGGGTTCTGTGCCATTATCTATGAAAACAGCATAACCAATTAACTGGTGTATTATATATTAGGGCGGCTCCCTATAAATTTATTTTATTCTGTTCCTTAGTTTATATATTTGTTTTTATAGCGGCAAAAATAATTACATGAGATACAATCTGGTGACAGACAGACGGACGTACAGCGGAGTCTTAGGGTCCCGTTTTACCCTATGGGTTCGGAACCCTGTATAGCACATACACAATTTCCAAAAATAAAACTTAAACAAATACCAGGCATAAAATAAACTGGCCGTTCCAGGTTAAGGGCTTGTCTTCTTAGGGATGCTTTTAATCGTTAAATGTATAGCTTAGCACAGCTTTCATGAAGTCTATTAGCATGGAAATGTTGGAAATGGAAATTTTGGAAGGGGAAGACCTCGACGAACTTATCTTGATGACATCGGGGAAGTTCTAAAGAAAGGTCAGGTCAAGAGTACCCTAAACCGGTGTCACGTTGTGATTTCTGAGCTGCGCACTAATATCTAAATACTCACGTTTAGTTAATACATTCATTGTTTCATTATTAAAACACATTTAATTTCACTTCAATAATAATCGAGTTTTGTTGTTTTGGGTATTGATCTGTCAATGACAAAGAGCTGTCAGATGCGCATGCGACTGTCCGTATGCTCTGAATGACTAAAATAACGTTACGTTCGATTGTCTACGTTTAGCAAACGCACGGAACACATACTCATTTTACAAAGGTCGTGAATGATTTATTTTAATAAATATAACAATACTTGTTTTCTATATTTTTAAGATTGTGTGTTGACATTAAACTTATTTAATGAAACTTCACGCAGCCGAAGTAATTTTCATGAGCCTGGCAGAATAACGTTTTTGACCTTAGACAGATGTTTAAAAAAGTTAATAAAAATAGTAGTGTTGCAGGTTTATAAACATTGGGAATTTATTAGGGAAAAATACGTTGTCTTGAGGACTGGTTGGTAAAGAAAACAATTTAAATAAACGACCAGCCTTTAGTTAATAATAGTAGTTGGAATATTAAAATAATGTAAATTAATAACCTAAAAAGTTTGAATGTTTTCTTGTTAGTTTTATATGGGTTTTACAAAGAAATAGTTCTTTGTGATGTTTCGAATGTTTTGGTGAGATTTGAGTTAGTAAACTTAGCACTCGGAAATTCCTTCGTGACAATGATTTGCGTTTTTGCAACTTGGAGGTTTCGTTCGAGGATTTCATTTGATTGATTTCATTCTGGTATTCGGCTTGGTGTTGTGAAGATGTCAAGGAGGACACCTTCGCTCTGGCTGTCGACCAGGAAACCGAAGGAGAAAGATGGAGGCCGACACCTCAATTTTGTTACCGGCTTATAGTCGCCGTGTAAAATATTTTTGAATTTTGTTCCGGTTGAGTGCCGTCAGTATATTTGCTGATTTCGAAAGATTTCATTAATTGGGTCGCTTATTGCAGTTCTATAACATAAGTGGTTTCTTTCAGATCGTTTGATGGCCGCTTGGTTTGGCTACCAGGCTTAGAATATTACCTTCCGTTTTACGCTGACTTTCCGCTGATCTAATGAACGACGCAAGAAGCTTGTCTCGATGAGATTCGGGTTGGTACCACGCCACGTGGATGCATAAGGTTACTCTACCCTATCCATCTTTGATGAAGTAAGTGGAAACATCTTCTTAATCCAGTTAGAAGTCTACAATTCCGGTTGCCGTTTATTAATATTCCGTTCATAATTAAATTCAGATTATTCCGTTTAGTATAATTTACATGATAAGTTTGGTAGTACAACTCGCTCAGAAGTAGGGGTAATTCAGAGCCTTACAAAGGACTCACGCCTGAGATTTCTGTGTAGCTTTTTAAGAGGTGGTAAGCTTGGCCGGAGCAAATAAATATATTCTGTTAATTCATGCTCGTCTCTTCATTTACCACCTCATCATGTTCATCTTCATCACCCCCAACACCCTCTCCAACCCATAAAAACGTTGCACCGGCGAGTGTGTATGAAAAGATTAATGAATGTGGATGAAGCGAAAGTAGTCTGTAAGGATCGTAGCAAGTGGAAAGATGTGGTCTCTACCTACCCCTCCGGGAAAAAGGCGTGAGTGTATGTATGTATGTATGTATTAGCACGATTTCTCACAAATCTCACACGGAAAAAGCCGGACTGATGGTCGGTCCGGTGATAAACAGTTCGTAATACCGGATAGAAACTATCTCTCGATCCCGCCCTAACTGGATCTTCACAAAGTTTAGGCGGCGCGGCGCCTCAGGTCATAGGAAAAACGGTATACGAAATTGCTATTACGCACACCTAGACTTTATATTCAGAGAGAAAATTGGAAAAAATATGACCTATCAGGATAAGGGTGTTTTGGGCAAACAAGAGGGAATATTTTAGTGAATGTGAACGGAGGACGCTTTTGGTAAAAGTAAATTTGATATTTTGCAGGCTAGGACTTTGTCAGTGTAATATTTTTTATTATTAGTGTCGCGTGGTCAGCTCAGAATTAGAAATATACTTACCTCTATCTTTCTGTGGGTATCGTAAGAGGCGACTTAAGGTGAGTAGTCCTAAGAGGCAGCGTTTTTAAGTTTTGATAACTGATCTGACAACTAGAAAAGAGCGTTTTGAAGTCGAATATTATAATTATTGATAAATTAAATAACACTGTCATTATGTTACACATAATGGTCACATAACGTTGGCTTCGTTTTACAGGTGGTCGGTATTTAAACCCAGACAGTTTGAAGTGACCTCCTTGTATCTTACATTTTAACGAGGATTAGATCCAATTAAGATATTGGTCCAAAATTAGATAAGTATCACAAGACCTACAAAAATAATGTTCCGGTAGTAAGATGGTTGGCCATTATTGTCTATTTATTTCAGCATAAATGGAACCTACATCGTCCGTTCCTATAGTTACAGTAAATAGCTTCACAGCAATTCGATTACTTGTGGCTATTAAATAAGCGGGCTAAGATCTTACAGATAAACAGTTAAGTTTATTTCTGAGTTGAGGCATCATTCCGTTTTTGACAACTTAAAAAAATCTGACATTTATAATATGTAATACGTAGATAGTACTCGTATCTGTATAAATAAACATGAATCGCCGAAACGTACGTACGCTCATGAGTTCTGATCAATCAATCAATCAATCAATCAGCCAATTGCAGTCCACTGCTGGAAGTAGGCCTCCCCAAGGGCACGCCTCAGTGCACGATCCCCCGCTTTCCTCATCCAGCAACTACCAGCGACCATCTTCAGATCATTGGTCCATCTGGCAGGGGGGCGTCCTACACTACGTTTGCCGAGACATGGTCT
This sequence comes from Anania crocealis, assembly GCA_949315895.1. Taxonomy (NCBI): domain Eukaryota; kingdom Metazoa; phylum Arthropoda; class Insecta; order Lepidoptera; family Crambidae; genus Anania; species Anania crocealis. The sequence goes on from OX438882.1 coordinate 25,086,870, forward strand.
CCATTCCAGAACCCGTCTACTTCAACGCTCATCGGTTCTGCGACAAATATGGCCAGCCCACTGAAAGAAAGAAAAAGAAAGAAAGAAACGTTTATTTGTCGAGACCCAGAGTTCTAGGCCGATTAAGGTGTACAAAAATAGGTAGCAAAATAAAAACATTACAAGTACGGTAAAGAAGAAAAGCACACACCCAATACGGTAACATAAACAAATAGGACGGGCCTACGAGTCTCAAGGTCCCGGCAGAAAGGCATCCACCTCAGCATATGTTGTGCGCGGGCACACAACGCTGGTCTTCCGATGTAGCCACCGAGTGAAAAACACGGACAAAAACAACCAAAAAATACAAAATCAATAATAATAATAATAAAAAATGAAAAAAAAAACTTAATAGCCTCATAAACACATGCTTAAGCCGTACATAAAAAAAAAGTATTTTAGAACAATGCTTCACATTTAAAGTTTTTAAGGTCTTAATCTATTTTTCCTTTTGCCGAGCGTGAACGTGCGGTAGGTATAAATAAAAATAAAATAAAATAAAAAAAGTTGAGTGTCAAGAGTTAAAAGCAGTGACCACTCAAGCCGTAGAAGAGTCTACAGAGAACAGTAAGTCACATTTCATTTTACGATTTGATGGAATAATTAAGAGCATTTGTATTTAATTAGCAATCAGCGTGTCAAGTATAAATTATCAATTGTATCAAGTGAAAATTAAAAAATGAAATCAATTTAATTATTTAATGGAGTGATTACGTAGGTACGTGTAAAATGGACTAAAATTTACAATATCGACAAGTCCTGGTTAATATTTTCGTATTTCAATTGATGCTGAAAAAGATGATTTCTAACCTTTACTTTAAAACTGAAAATATTATTTTTCAGGTTTCTGATGCTGCCACTTCAGCTTGCTACACTTTTGGATAATGTCTATAACTTTGGTCCTCTGCCTGATACCGCCTGAGTCTATTAATTTTATCTCATTATGGATTTTATCCCGCAGCGAAATACCGAGCATAGATCTTTCCATAGCTCGCTGAGCGACATGCAGTCGGTGGGCTAGCCTGACCGTCATGTTCCACGTTTCGGCTCCGTATCTCATGACGGGTAGGACGCACTGATTGAACACTATACTCTTCAGGCATTGCGGCAGTGATGACGAGAAGATATGACGCAACTTCCAAAATGCTGCCCAACCCAGCTGCACTCTTGTTGTGATTTCACGTTCAAAGTTGTCTCTACCTAACTGCAACATCTGCCCGAGGTAGACATATTCTTGGACAACTTCGAGAGCTTCACCGTTGATCAAGATCGGCTCCGGAGTGATAAAGTCGTTGAACATTACTTTGGTCTTGTCCAAATTCATCCGGAGTTCAGATCAACTGTACAAAATTTGACAATTCTTATTTGTTATCGATACCTTCAGGTTCAATTGTCGTATAAACCAAAACCGTACTTTTCAGGAGAGCCAAAAAACGTTTTTTTTATTTATTAAAAAAATCATAACTTTTTTATTTCAGAAGTTACTAAAAAATGACCAAGAGAAAACATTCTTAACGTTTTGCGATGGAAAAATCGAAATATTCAAAACATGCCCATCTTCGTTAGTTTTAAAGTTAGCTTGGATTTACGTCTTTAAAAAACACACTCGGTGGTTTATACGACGTCCTATAATGGATCTAAAAATATCTCTTTACGTCGTATTTGAATTTTTAGTAAACATGAGATTGCAATTGCTGACGTAAAGACCGATAGATGTAGATTTTTTGGTTTTTACAACCATTGATTATAGTGATTTATTTAAATGAATTAATAAAACATTGTATAAAAGTAATGCAATATTGACTATAAGCACACTTTTATTGTTCCGAGAATGTATAGAAATATATTTTTAGTGTTTTATCTGTATTTGGTTGATGTAGATAAAATAAAATTGCCAAAGTACGAAAATAACTTTCTTTTATTGTTTTTATGTTACAATTTTGTAGCAAAATTATGGCACAACATTAAGAATTTTTAATAACTCTAAGTCTAAAAAATCAACATATTGCAACTTAAAAGACGAAACTTAAAAGAAGTGCCAACCTTTAATAAGATTACACGTTGCCAAATGCTGGACAGGGTAAATAAATGCTATGAATATCACCAGTATTTTAGATGATACTACTTTTTAGATGAGTATCTACTGCGTCACATTGCATCGTATCTTTAAATCATTCGTTCATTCATATCTTAAAAAAGCCAGCCAAGTGCGAGTCGGACTCGGACACAAAGGGTTCTGTGCCATTATCTATGAAAACAGCATAACCAATTAACTGGTGTATTATATATTAGGGCGGCTCCCTATAAATTTATTTTATTCTGTTCCTTAGTTTATATATTTGTTTTTATAGCGGCAAAAATAATTACATGAGATACAATCTGGTGACAGACAGACGGACGTACAGCGGAGTCTTAGGGTCCCGTTTTACCCTATGGGTTCGGAACTCTGTAAAGCACATACACAATTTCCAAAAAAAAAACTTAAACAAATACCAGGCATAAAATAAACTGGCCGTTCCAGGTTAAGGGCTTGTCTTCTTAGGGATGCTTTTAATCGTTAAATGTATAGCTTAGCACAGCTTTCATGAAGTATATTAGCATGGAAATGTTGGAAATGGAAATGTTGGAAGGGGAAGACCTCGACGAACTTATCTTGATCACATCGGGGAAGTTCTAAAGAAAGGTCAGGTCAAGAGTACCCTAAACCGGTGTCACGTTGTGATTTCTGAGCTGCGCACTAATATCTAAATACTCACGTTTAGTTAATACATTCATTGTTTCATTATTAAAACACATTTAATTTCACTTCAATAATAATCGAGTTTTGTTGTTTTGGGTATTGATCTGTCAATGACAAAGAGATGTCAGATGCGCATGCGACTGTCCGTATGCTCTGAATGACTAAAATAACGTTACGTTCGATTGTCTACGTTTAGCAAACGCACGGAACACATACTCATTTTACAAAGGTCGTGAATGATTTATTTTAATAAATATAACAATACTTGTTTTCTATATTTTTAAGATTGTGTGTTGACATTAAACTTATTTAATGAAACTTCACGCAGCCGAAGTAATTTTCATGAGCCTGGCAGAATAACGTTTTTGACCTTAGACAGATGTTTAAAAAAGTTAATAAAAATAGTAGTGTTGCAGGTTTATAAACATTGGGAATTTATTAGGGAAAAATACGTTGTCTTGAGGACTGGTTGGTAAAGAAAACAATTTAAATAAACGACCAGCCTTTAGTTAATAATAGTAGTTGGAATATTAAAATAATGTAAATTAATAACCTAAAAAGTTTGAATGTTTTCTTGTTAGTTTTATATGGGTTTTACAAAGAAATAGTTCTTTGTGATGTTTCGAATGTTTTGGTGAGATTTGAGTTAGTAAACTTGGCACTCGGAAATTCCTTCGTGACAATGATTTGCGTTTTTGCAACTTGGAGGTTTCGTTCGAGGATTTCATTTGATTGATTTCATTCTGGTATTCGGCTTGGTGTTGTGAAGATGTCAAGGAGGACACCTTCGCTCTGGCTGTCGACCAGGAAACCGAAGGAGAAAGATGGAGGCCGACACCTCAATTTTGTTACCGGCTTATAGTCGCCGTGTAAAATATTTTTGAATTTTGTTCCGGTTGAGTGCCGTCAGTATATTTGCTGATTTCGAAAGATTTCATTAATTGGGTCGCTTATTGCAGTTCTATAACATAAGTGGTTTCTTTCAGATCGTTTGATGGCCGCTTGGTTTGGCTACCAGGCTTAGAATATTACCTTCCGTTTTACGCTGACTTTCCGCTGATCTAATGAACGACGCAAGAAGCTTGTCTCGATGAGATTCGGGTTGGTACCACGCCACGTGGATGCATAAGGTTACTCTACCCTATCCATCTTTGATGAAGTAAGTGGAAACATCTTCTTAATCCAGTTAGAAGTCTACAATTCCGGTTGCCGTTTATTAATATTCCGTTCATAATTAAATTCAGATTATTCCGTTTAGTATAATTTACATGATAAGTTTGGTAGTACAACTCGCTCAGAAGTAGGGGTAATTCAGAGCCTTACAAAGGACTCACGCCTGAGATTTCTGTGTAGCTTTTTAAGAGGTGGTAAGCTTGGCCGGAGCAAATAAATATATTCTGTTAATTCATGCTCGTCTCTTCATTTACCACCTCATCATGTTCATCTTCATCACCCCCAACACCCTCTCCAACCCATAAAAACGTTGCACCGGCGAGTGTGTATGAAAAGATTAATGAATGTGGATGAAGCGAAAGTAGTCTGTAAGGATCGTAGCAAGTGGAAAGATGTGGTCTCTACCTACCCCTCCGGGAAAAAGGCGTGAGTGTATGTATGTATGTATGTATTAGCACGATTTCTCACAAATCTCACACGGAAAAAGCCGGACTGATGGTCGGTCCGGTGATAAACAGTTCGTAATACCGGATAGAAACTATCTCTCGATCCCGCCCTAACTGGATCTTCACAAAGTTTAGGCGGCGCGGCGCCTCAGGTCATAGGAAAAACGGTATACGAAATTGCTATTACGCACACCTAGACTTTATATTCAGAGAGAAAATTGGAAAAAATATGACCTATCAGGATAAGGGTGTTTTGGGCAAACAAGAGGGAATATTTTAGTGAATGTGAACGGAGGACGCTTTTGGTAAAAGTAAATTTGATATTTTGCAGGCTAGGACTTTGTCAGTGTAATATTTTTTATTATTAGTGTCGCGTGGTCAGCTCAGAATTAGAAATATACTTACCTCTATCTTTCTGTGGGTATCGTAAGAGGCGACTTAAGGTGAGTAGTCCTAAGAGGCAGCGTTTTTAAGTTTTGATAACTGATCTGACAACTAGAAAAGAGCGTTTTGAAGTCGAATATTATAATTATTGATAAATTAAATAACACTGTCATTATGTTACACATAATGGTCACATAACGTTGGCTTCGTTTTACAGGTGGTCGGTATTTAAACCCAGACAGTTTGAAGTGACCTCCTTGTATCTTACATTTTAACGAGGATTAGATCCAATTAAGATATTGGTCCAAAATTAGATAAGTATCACAAGACCTACAAAAATAATGTTCCGGTAGTAAGATGGTTGGCCATTATTGTCTATTTATTTCAGCATAAATGGAACCTACATCGTCCGTTCCTATAGTTACAGTAAATAGCTTCACAGCAATTCGATTACTTGTGGCTATTAAATAAGCGGGCTAAGATCTTACAGATAAACAGTTAAGTTTATTTCTGAGTTGAGGCATCATTCCGTTTTTGACAACTTAAAAAAATCTGACATTTATAATATGTAATACGTAGATAGTACTCGTATCTGTATAAATAAACATGAATCGCCGAAACGTACGTACGCTCATGAGTTCTGATCAATCAATCAATCAATCAATCAGCCAATTGCAGTCCACTGCTGGAAGTAGGCCTCCCCAAGGGCACGCCTCAGTGCACGATCCCCCGCTTTCCTCATCCAGCAACTACCAGCGACCATCTTCAGATCATTGGTCCATCTGGCAGGGGGGCGTCCTACACTACGTTTGCCGAGACATGGTCTCCATTCCAGAACCCGTCTACTTCAACGCTCATCGGTTCTGCGACAAATATGGCCAGCCCACTGAAAGAAAGAAAAAGAAAGAAAGAAACGTTTATTTGTCGAGACCCAGAGTTCTAGGCCGATTAAGGTGTACAAAAATAGGTAGCAAAATAAAAACATTACAAGTACGGTAAAGAAGAAAAGCACACACCCAATACTGTAACATAAACAAATAGGACGGGCCTACGAGTCTCAAGGTCCCGGCAGAAAGGCATCCACCTCAGCATATGTTGTGCGCGGGCACACAACGCTGGTCTTCCGATGTAGCCACCGAGTGAAAAACACGGACAAAAACAACCAAAAAATACAAAATCAATAATAATAATAATAAAAAATGAAAAAAAAAACTTAATAGCCTCATAAACACATGCTTAAGCCGTACATAAAAAAAAAGTATTTTTGAACAATGCTTCACATTTAAAGTTTTTAAGGTCTTAACCTATTTTTCCTTTTGCCGAGCGTGAACGTGCGGTAGGTATAAATAAAAATAAAATAAAATAAAAAAAGTTGAGTGTCAAGAGTTAAAAGCAGTGACCACTCAAGCCGTAGAAGAGTCTACAGAGAACAGTAAGTCACATTTCATTTTACGATTTGATGGAATAATTAAGAGCATTTGTATTTAATTAGCAATCAGCGTGTCAAGTATAAATTATCAATTGTATCAAGTGAAAATTAAAAAATGAAATCAATTTAATTATTTAATGGAGTGATTACGTAGGTACGTGTAAAATGGACTAAAATTTACAATATCGACAAGTCCTGGTTAATATTTTCGTATTTCAATTGATGCTGAAAAAGATGATTTCTAACCTTTACTTTAAAACTGAAAATATTATTTTTCAGGTTTCTGATGCTGCCACTTCAGCTTGCTACACTTTTGGATAATGTCTATAACTTTGGTCCTCTGCCTGATACCGCCTGAGTCTATTAATTTTATCTCATTATGGATTTTATCCCGCAGCGAAATACCGAGCATAGATCTTTCCATAGCTCGCTGAGCGACATGCAGTCGGTGGGCTAGCCTGACCGTCATGTTCCACGTTTCGGCTCCGTATCTCATGACGGGTAGGACGCACTGATTGAACACTATACTCTTCAGGCATTGCGGCAGTGATGACGAGAAGATATGACGCAACTTCCAAAATGCTGCCCAACCCAGCTGCACTCTTGTTGTGATTTCACGTTCAAAGTTGTCTCTACCTAACTGCAACATCTGCCCGAGGTAGACATATTCTTGGACAACTTCGAGAGCTTCACCGTTGATCAAGATCGGCTCCGGAGTGATAAAGTCGTTGAACATTACTTTGGTCTTGTCCAAATTCATCCGGAGTTCAGATCAACTGTACAAAATTTGACAATTCTTATTTGTTATCGATACCTTCAGGTTCAATTGTCGTATAAACCAAAACCGTACTTTTCAGGAGAGCCAAAAAACGTTTTTTTTATTTATTAAAAAAATCATAACTTTTTTATTTCAGAAGTTACTAAAAAATGACCAAGAGAAAACATTCTTAACGTTTTGCGATGGAAAAATCGAAATATTCAAAACATGCTCATCTTCGTTAGTTTTAAAGTTAGCTTGGATTTACGTCTTTAAAAAACACACTCGGTGGTTTATACGACGTCCTATAATGGATCTAAAAATATCTCTTTACGTCGTATTTGAATTTTTAGTAAACATGAGATTGCAATTGCTGACGTAAAGACCGATAGATGTAGATTTTTTGGTTTTTACAACCATTGATTATAGTGATTTATTTAAATGAATTAATAAAACATTGTATAAAAGTAATGCAATATTGACTATAAGCACACTTTTATTGTTCCGAGAATGTATAGAAATATATTTTTAGTGTTTTATCTGTATTTGGTTGATGTAGATAAAATAAAATTGCCAAAGTACGAAAATAACTTTCTTTTATTGTTTTTATGTTACAATTTTGTAGCAAAATTATGGCACAACATTAAGAATTTTTAATAACTCTAAGTCTAAAAAATCAACATATTGCAACTTAAAAGACGAAACTTAAAAGAAGTGCCAACCTTTAATAAGATTACACGTTGCCAAATGCTGGACAGGGTAAATAAATGCTATGAATATCACCAGTATTTTAGATGATACTACTTTTTAGATGAGTATCTACTGCGTCACATTGCATCGTATCTTTAAATCATTCGTTCATTCATATCTTAAAAAAGCCAGCCAAGTGCGAGTCGGACTCGGACACAAAGGGTTCTGTGCCATTATCTATGAAAACAGCATAACCAATTAACTGGTGTATTATATATTAGGGCGGCTCCCTATAAATTTATTTTATTCTGTTCCTTAGTTTATATATTTGTTTTTATAGCGGCAAAAATAATTACATGAGATACAATCTGGTGACAGACAGACGGACGTACAGCGGAGTCTTAGGGTCCCGTTTTACCCTATGGGTTCGGAACTCTGTAAAGCACATACACAATTTCCAAAAAAAAAACTTAAACAAATACCAGGCATAAAATAAACTGGCCGTTCCAGGTTAAGGGCTTGTCTTCTTAGGGATGCTTTTAATCGTTAAATGTATAGCTTAGCACAGCTTTCATGAAGTATATTAGCATGGAAATGTTGGAAATGGAAATGTTGGAAGGGGAAGACCTCGACGAACTTATCTTGATCACATCGGGGAAGTTCTAAAGAAAGGTCAGGTCAAGAGTACCCTAAACCGGTGTCACGTTGTGATTTCTGAGCTGCGCACTAATATCTAAATACTCACGTTTAGTTAATACATTCATTGTTTCATTATTAAAACACATTTAATTTCACTTCAATAATAATCGAGTTTTGTTGTTTTGGGTATTGATCTGTCAATGACAAAGAGATGTCAGATGCGCATGCGACTGTCCGTATTCTCTGAATGACTAAAATAACGTTACGTTCGATTGTCTACGTTTAGCAAACGCACGGAACACATACTCATTTTACAAAGGTCGTGAATGATTTATTTTAATAAATATAACAATACTTGTTTTCTATATTTTTAAGATTGTGTGTTGACATTAAACTTATTTAATGAAACTTCACGCAGCCGAAGTAATTTTCATGAGCCTGGCAGAATAACGTTTTTGACCTTAGACAGATGTTTAAAAAAGTTAATAAAAATAGTAGTGTTGCAGGTTTATAAACATTGGGAATTTATTAGGGAAAAATACGTTGTCTTGAGGACTGGTTGGTAAAGAAAACAATTTAAATAAACGACCAGCCTTTAGTTAATAATAGTAGTTGGAATATTAAAATAATGTAAATTAATAACCTAAAAAGTTTGAATGTTTTCTTGTTAGTTTTATATGGGTTTTACAAAGAAATAGTTCTTTGTGATGTTTCGAATGTTTTGGTGAGATTTGAGTTAGTAAACTTGGCACTCGGAAATTCCTTCGTGACAATGATTTGCGTTTTTGCAACTTGGAGGTTTCGTTCGAGGATTTCATTTGATTGATTTCATTCTGGTATTCGGCTTGGTGTTGTGAAGATGTCAAGGAGGACACCTTCGCTCTGGCTGTCGACCAGGAAACCGAAGGAGAAAGATGGAGGCCGACACCTCAATTTTGTTACCGGCTTATAGTCGCCGTGTAAAATATTTTTGAATTTTGTTCCGGTTGAGTGCCGTCAGTATATTTGCTGATTTCGAAAGATTTCATTAATTGGGTCGCTTATTGCAGTTCTATAACATAAGTGGTTTCTTTCAGATCGTTTGATGGCCGCTTGGTTTGGCTACCAGGCTTAGAATATTACCTTCCGTTTTACGCTGACTTTCCGCTGATCTAATGAACGACGCAAGAAGCTTGTCTCGATGAGATTCGGGTTGGTACCACGCCACGTGGATGCATAAGGTTACTCTACCCTATCCATCTTTGATGAAGTAAGTGGAAACATCTTCTTAATCCAGTTAGAAGTCTACAATTCCGGTTGCCGTTTATTAATATTCCGTTCATAATTAAATTCAGATTATTCCGTTTAGTATAATTTACATGATAAGTTTGGTAGTACAACTCGCTCAGAAGTAGGGGTAATTCAGAGCCTTACAAAGGACTCACGCCTGAGATTTCTGTGTAGCTTTTTAAGAGGTGGTAAGCTTGGCCGGAGCAAATAAATATATTCTGTTAATTCATGCTCGTCTCTTCATTTACCACCTCATCATGTTCATCTTCATCACCCCCAACACCCTCTCCAACCCATAAAAACGTTGCACCGGCGAGTGTGTATGAAAAGATTAATGAATGTGGATGAAGCGAAAGTAGTCTGTAAGGATCGTAGCAAGTGGAAAGATGTGGTCTCTACCTACCCCTCCGGGAAAAAGGCGTGAGTGTATGTATGTATGTATGTATTAGCACGATTTCTCACAAATCTCACACGGAAAAAGCCGGACTGATGGTCGGTCCGGTGATAAACAGTTCGTAATACCGGATAGAAACTATCTCTCGATCCCGCCCTAACTGGATCTTCACAAAGTTTAGGCGGCGCGGCGCCTCAGGTCATAGGAAAAACGGTATACGAAATTGCTATTACGCACACCTAGACTTTATATTCAGAGAGAAAATTGGAAAAAATATGACCTATCAGGATAAGGGTGTTTTGGGCAAACAAGAGGGAATATTTTAGTGAATGTGAACGGAGGACGCTTTTGGTAAAAGTAAATTTGATATTTTGCAGGCTAGGACTTTGTCAGTGTAATATTTTTTATTATTAGTGTCGCGTGGTCAGCTCAGAATTAGAAATATACTTACCTCTATCTTTCTGTGGGTATCGTAAGAGGCGACTTAAGGTGAGTAGTCCTAAGAGGCAGCGTTTTTAAGTTTTGATAACTGATCTGACAACTAGAAAAGAGCGTTTTGAAGTCGAATATTATAATTATTGATAAATTAAATAACACTGTCATTATGTTACACATAATGGTCACATAACGTTGGCTTCGTTTTACAGGTGGTCGGTATTTAAACCCAGACAGTTTGAAGTGACCTCCTTGTATCTTACATTTTAACGAGGATTAGATCCAATTAAGATATTGGTCCAAAATTAGATAAGTATCACAAGACCTACAAAAATAATGTTCCGGTAGTAAGATGGTTGGCCATTATTGTCTATTTATTTCAGCATAAATGGAACCTACATCGTCCGTTCCTATAGTTACAGTAAATAGCTTCACAGCAATTCGATTACTTGTGGCTATTAAATAAGCGGGCTAAGATCTTACAGATAAACAGTTAAGTTTATTTCTGAGTTGAGGCATCATTCCGTTTTTGACAACTTAAAAAAATCTGACATTTATAATATGTAATACGTAGATAGTACTCGTATCTGTATAAATAAACATGAATCGCCGAAACGTACGTACGCTCATGAGTTCTGATCAATCAATCAATCAATCAATCAGCCAATTGCAGTCCACTGCTGGAAGTAGGCCTCCCCAAGGGCACGCCTCAGTGCACGATCCCCCGCTTTCCTCATCCAGCAACTACCAGCGACCATCTTCAGATCATTGGTCCATCTGGCAGGGGGGCGTCCTACACTACGTTTGCCGAGACATGGTCTCCATTCCAGAACCCGTCTACTTCAACGCTCATCGGTTCTGCGACAAATATGGCCAGCCCACTGAAAGAAAGAAAAAGAAAGAAAGAAACGTTTATTTGTCGAGACCCAGAGTTCTAGGCCGATTAAGGTGTACAAAAATAGGTAGCAAAATAAAAACATTACAAGTACGGTAAAGAAGAAAAGCACACACCCAATACGGTAACATAAACAAATAGGACGGGCCTACGAGTCTCAAGGTCCCGGCAGAAAGGCATCCACCTCAGCATATGTTGTGCGCGGGCACACAACGCTGGTCTTCCGATGTAGCCACCGAGTGAAAAACACGGACAAAAACAACCAAAAAATACAAAATCAATAATAATAATAATAAAAAATGAAAAAAAAAACTTAATAGCCTCATAAACACATGCTTAAGCCGTACATAAAAAAAAAGTATTTTAGAACAATGCTTCACATTTAAAGTTTTTAAGGTCTTAATCTATTTTTCCTTTTGCCGAGCGTGAACGTGCGGTAGGTATAAATAAAAATAAAATAAAATAAAAAAAGTTGAGTGTCAAGAGTTAAAAGCAGTGACCACTCAAGCCGTAGAAGAGTCTACAGAGAACAGTAAGTCACATTTCATTTTACGATTTGATGGAATAATTAAGAGCATTTGTATTTAATTAGCAATCAGCGTGTCAAGTATAAATTATCAATTGTATCAAGTGAAAATTAAAAAATGAAATCAATTTAATTATTTAATGGAGTGATTACGTAGGTACGTGTAAAATGGACTAAAATTTACAATATCGACAAGTCCTGGTTAATATTTTCGTATTTCAATTGATGCTGAAAAAGATGATTTCTAACCTTTACTTTAAAACTGAAAATATTATTTTTCAGGTTTCTGATGCTGCCACTTCAGCTTGCTACACTTTTGGATAATGTCTATAACTTTGGTCCTCTGCCTGATACCGCCTGAGTCTATTAATTTTATCTCATTATGGATTTTATCCCGCAGCGAAATACCGAGCATAGATCTTTCCATAGCTCGCTGAGCGACATGCAGTCGGTGGGCTAGCCTGACCGTCATGTTCCACGTTTCGGCTCCGTATCTCATGACGGGTAGGACGCACTGATTGAACACTATACTCTTCAGGCATTGCGGCAGTGATGACGAGAAGATATGACGCAACTTCCAAAATGCTGCCCAACCCAGCTGCACTCTTGTTGTGATTTCACGTTCAAAGTTGTCTCTACCTAACTGCAACATCTGCCCGAGGTAGACATATTCTTGGACAACTTCGAGAGCTTCACCGTTGATCAAGATCGGCTCCGGAGTGATAAAGTCGTTGAACATTACTTTGGTCTTGTCCAAATTCATCCGGAGTTCAGATCAACTGTACAAAATTTGACAATTCTTATTTGTTATCGATACCTTCAGGTTCAATTGTCGTATAAACCAAAACCGTACTTTTCAGGAGAGCCAAAAAACGTTTTTTTTATTTATTAAAAAAATCATAACTTTTTTATTTCAGAAGTTACTAAAAAATGACCAAGAGAAAACATTCTTAACGTTTTGCGATGGAAAAATCGAAATATTCAAAACATGCCCATCTTCGTTAGTTTTAAAGTTAGCTTGGATTTACGTCTTTAAAAAACACACTCGGTGGTTTATACGACGTCCTATAATGGATCTAAAAATATCTCTTTACGTCGTATTTGAATTTTTAGTAAACATGAGATTGCAATTGCTGACGTAAAGACCGATAGATGTAGATTTTTTGGTTTTTACAACCATTGATTATAGTGATTTATTTAAATGAATTAATAAAACATTGTATAAAAGTAATGCAATATTGACTATAAGCACACTTTTATTGTTCCGAGAATGTATAGAAATATATTTTTAGTGTTTTATCTGTATTTGGTTGATGTAGATAAAATAAAATTGCCAAAGTACGAAAATAACTTTCTTTTATTGTTTTTATGTTACAATTTTGTAGCAAAATTATGGCACAACATTAAGAATTTTTAATAACTCTAAGTCTAAAAAATCAACATATTGCAACTTAAAAGACGAAACTTAAAAGAAGTGCCAACCTTTAATAAGATTACACGTTGCCAAATGCTGGACAGGGTAAATAAATGCTATGAATATCACCAGTATTTTAGATGATACTACTTTTTAGATGAGTATCTACTGCGTCACATTGCATCGTATCTTTAAATCATTCGTTCATTCATATCTTAAAAAAGCCAGCCAAGTGCGAGTCGGACTCGGACACAAAGGGTTCTGTGCCATTATCTATGAAAACAGCATAACCAATTAACTGGTGTATTATATATTAGGGCGGCTCCCTATAAATTTATTTTATTCTGTTCCTTAGTTTATATATTTGTTTTTATAGCGGCAAAAATAATTACATGAGATACAATCTGGTGACAGACAGACGGACGTACAGCGGAGTCTTAGGGTCCCGTTTTACCCTATGGGTTCGGAACTCTGTAAAGCACATACACAATTTCCAAAAAAAAAACTTAAACAAATACCAGGCATAAAATAAACTGGCCGTTCCAGGTTAAGGGCTTGTCTTCTTAGGGATGCTTTTAATCGTTAAATGTATAGCTTAGCACAGCTTTCATGAAGTATATTAGCATGGAAATGTTGGAAATGGAAATGTTGGAAGGGGAAGACCTCGACGAACTTATCTTGATCACATCGGGGAAGTTCTAAAGAAAGGTCAGGTCAAGAGTACCCTAAACCGGTGTCACGTTGTGATTTCTGAGCTGCGCACTAATATCTAAATACTCACGTTTAGTTAATACATTCATTGTTTCATTATTAAAACACATTTAATTTCACTTCAATAATAATCGAGTTTTGTTGTTTTGGGTATTGATCTGTCAATGACAAAGAGATGTCAGATGCGCATGCGACTGTCCGTATGCTCTGAATGACTAAAATAACGTTACGTTCGATTGTCTACGTTTAGCAAACGCACGGAACACATACTCATTTTACAAAGGTCGTGAATGATTTATTTTAATAAATATAACAATACTTGTTTTCTATATTTTTAAGATTGTGTGTTGACATTAAACTTATTTAATGAAACTTCACGCAGCCGAAGTAATTTTCATGAGCCTGGCAGAATAACGTTTTTGACCTTAGACAGATGTTTAAAAAAGTTAATAAAAATAGTAGTGTTGCAGGTTTATAAACATTGGGAATTTATTAGGGAAAAATACGTTGTCTTGAGGACTGGTTGGTAAAGAAAACAATTTAAATAAACGACCAGCCTTTAGTTAATAATAGTAGTTGGAATATTAAAATAATGTAAATTAATAACCTAAAAAGTTTGAATGTTTTCTTGTTAGTTTTATATGGGTTTTACAAAGAAATAGTTCTTTGTGATGTTTCGAATGTTTTGGTGAGATTTGAGTTAGTAAACTTAGCACTCGGAAATTCCTTCGTGACAATGATTTGCATTTTTGCAACTTGGAGGTTTCGTTCGAGGATTTCATTTGATTGATTTCATTCTGGTATTCGGCTTGGTGTTGTGAAGATGTCGAGGAGGACACCTTCGCTCTGGCTGTCGACCAGGAAACCGAAGGAGAAAGATGGAGGCCGACACCTCAATTTTGTTACCGGCTTATAGTCGCCGTGTAAAATATTTTTGAATTTTGTTCCGGTTGAGTGCCGTCAGTATATTTGCTGATTTCGAAAGATTTCATTAATTGGGTCGCTTATTGCAGTTCTATAACATAAGTGGTTTCTTTCAGATCGTTTGATGGCCGCTTGGTTTGGCTACCAGGCTTAGAATATTACCTTCCGTTTTACGCTGACTTTCCGCTGATCTAATGAACGACGCAAGAAGCTTGTCTCGATGAGATTCGGGTTGGTACCACGCCACGTGGATGCATAAGGTTACTCTACCCTATCCATCTTTGATGAAGTAAGTGGAAACATCTTCTTAATCCAGTTAGAAGTCTACAATTCCGGTTGCCGTTTATTAATATTCCGTTCATAATTAAATTCAGATTATTCCGTTTAGTATAATTTACATGATAAGTTTGGTAGTACAACTCGCTCAGAAGTAGGGGTAATTCAGAGCCTTACAAAGGACTCACGCCTGAGATTTCTGTGTAGCTTTTTAAGAGGTGGTAAGCTTGGCCGGAGCAAATAAATATATTCTGTTAATTCATGCTCGTCTCTTCATTTACCACCTCATCATGTTCATCTTCATCACCCCCAACACCCTCTCCAACCCATAAAAACGTTGCACCGGCGAGTGTGTATGAAAAGATTAATGAATGTGGATGAAGCGAAAGTAGTCTGTAAGGATCGTAGCAAGTGGAAAGATGTGGTCTCTACCTACCCCTCCGGGAAAAAGGCGTGAGTGTATGTATGTATGTATTAGCACGATTTCTCACAAATCTCACACGGAAAAAGCCGGACTGATGGTCGGTCCGGTGATAAACAGTTCGTAATACCGGATAGAAACTATCTCTCGATCCCGCCCTAACTGGATCTTCACAAAGTTTAGGCGGCGCGGCGCCTCAGGTCATAGGAAAAACGGTATACGAAATTGCTATTACGCACACCTAGACTTTATATTCAGAGAGAAAATTGGAAAAAATATGACCTATCAGGATAAGGGTGTTTTGGGCAAACAAGAGGGAATATTTTAGTGAATGTGAACGGAGGACGCTTTTGGTAAAAGTAAATTTGATATTTTGCAGGCTGGGACTATGTTAGTGTAATATTTTTTATTATTAGTGTCGCGTGATCACAGCTCAAAATTAGAAATATACTTACCTCTATCTTTCTGTGGGTATCGTAAGAGGAGACTTAAGGTGACGTAGTCCCAAGAGGCAGCGTTTTTAAGTTTTTATATAACCGATCTGACAACTAGAAAAGAGCGTTTTAAAGTCAGAAAAAATGTATGTTTTAGTTAAAAATCTAGTCTAGTAACATTCGTTATCGGTTACTCGATTTAATGAACTTGGGTCAATAGAAAAAAAAAACATAAACCTACATTTATTTAAAATGTTTTTTTCAATATGCTTGTTTAAAGCTGCTAAATATTTATAGAAAAATTTGCTGAGTTTGATTTCATAAAATGATATACATAATTACTATGTTTAAATAGCTACAAAATATGTGCCTAAAGGGTCTCCTCCAAAAGAAGTCTGTCCGCAGTTTCTTTTTTTCATTACAAGTAAGATTTGACAACCCGCTTGCCAGGCGTGGCGATTGGCGGCAACATCCTACTTTCGGTAGTTTTTGTATTGATGTGAAATAATAACTAAAGTAGATCCAAAATCAGCGACAAGAAAATATATAAATAGCGACAAGAATATTATATTTTCCTTCTTTGTTCTCATTGGTCTGAATCAAAACTTACATAATATTTTCGTAAAATATTTTTATTGATCAATTAAATAACACTGTCATTATGTTACACATAATGGTCACATAACGTGGGCTTCGTATTACAGGTGGTCGGTATTTAAACCCAGACAGTTTGAAGTGACCTCCTTGTATCTTACATTTTAACGAGGATTAGATCCAATTAAGATATTGGTCCAATGTTTTCTGTTTTTTCATAAATTAATTAATAAAAAAGATATGAGCCCTCAAAAATCGGAAAAATTCGCCAGATTTTCCGCTATGTTCAAAAAAAGGAAAACTTACGAAAACGGCCAAAGCCTTTCTTTAATTTTAAATGAAAAAAGTATTTAAATCGGTTTAGTTTTGGAAAAGTAATCGGGGGACTACGAAAACGAAACGTTGATTTGATGTGCTTTTAGTAAGTATTTTCGGTTTAAAATGCAGTTGTCTCTATCGCGCTCTGCGGTGGAGACGTTCGGGACTGCGCGACAGCAATAAATTTTATAACTACCTATTTTTCAATTCTCTCGACCGTAGTGTTTCCTCTTAACGAGGATTAGATCCAATTAAGATATTGGTCCAAAATTAGATAAGTATCACAAGACCTACAAAAATAATGTTCCGGTAGTAAGATGGTTGGCCATTATTGTCTATTTATTTCAGCATAAATGGAACCTACATCGTCCGTTCCTATAGTTACAGTAAATAGCTTCACAGCAATTCGATTACTTGTGGCTATTAAATAAGCGGACTAAGATCTCACAGATAAGCGTTTAAGTTTATTTCTGAGTTGAGGCATCATTTCCATTTTTGCCAACTTAAAAAAAGACAGTTATATGTAATATGTAGATAGTATCTGTATAAATAAACATGAATGACAGAAACGTACGTACGCTCATGAGTTCTGATCAACTGCACAAAATTGGACAAATCTTTTTTGTTATGTTTTTAATGGTCGGGACTCGGGAATAGGTTTTTATGGGGAAAATGTTTGATAATTGTATAAAAAAACTGTTTAAGAAATATCCAGGTGAAACGTGTGTAAAAGGTTAAACAATAAGATCATAAATATTCCATTTGCTTGCATTTTCTTCATTGGTAAACTCAGGCAAAGTCGGGACAGACGAATCGTTTTCGAACTCTTCTGAAATGACTAAACAGTCCTAGAAGTACCTAAGTGGCTGTGTACCAGAGACCTAGGCACCACAAAGCTCGTATAAACGGATATATCTGTCTCTTTCAGATACTCTAAGACATTGGTATGAGTGATAGGGATTGGTTCAAATATACTGACATTGTGTGGCGGAGTAAGGCCTCAGTTACGCAATGCATATCCTGTATAATCTAGTTATTATAATTAACTAGGTAAGGTAGAAACACTGAAAAAACTATTTCTTAAGAAGTAGAATACATGTACGACACGCCTTGAAAACTTCTTTCTTAGGTAAGCAAGTGTACGGTAAGGATTGCAAGATATTTAACCACAAGGGATAACTTCTTGCGGTAAGCGGTTACATCGCGGGCAGTGTGGGTACTAACACGAGCGAGGCTTTAGAATGTTCCCTTAGATAGTAAACTGCCTAAACTTGATATTATCTCTCGCTAAGTTTTAAGCCAGTTAACCACAAAAGCGGCGGTAGCGAGAACGCGACTTAAAGTAAGTCTTACTTAATTTTTGTCAGAAACTAGCTATATATGGTTTAGCATTCCACAGCTTTTTATTTCCTAACTTCTCGCCTCTGCTTTTCATGGTAATGAAATTTACATAGGCCTCCCCTAAAAACTGTTGTTTTACTCAATCATTTACTAAGTTTTTTTTCACAATTTTAGGATTATTTTCTTTCTGACCATAATAACACAACATCAATGCAGCCGTTCCATAGTGATGTTTGTATATTAACATCGCAAATGGTTGACATGAAAAGTCTATCTTGACACATTAACACCACCCACTCCTTTCGTGGCCCCAAATACAGGAGATATCTCGCCTAATCGTTTTAACGTGGAACGTTTTACGGCTTTCCGTGGCGGATCCTTTAGAGAGCCACTAACCCGTGTTGATGTTCACTTATTTGGATTATCGACCTGTAAATAACAGTCTACCTTTTAGGTAAACACATATATTAATACTTGCAATCTTCCCGCGGCTCTATCTGCGTTATCCCATTATATCTCGCTCCGGGTTATACCGTTATTTTTATATAGCGATATGTATACCGAATTGTCACCTGAATAACATAAACTAATATTATAAAGCTGAAGAGTTTGTTTGTTTGTTTGAACGCGCTAATCTGTGGAAGTACTGGTTCGAATTGAAAAATTCTTTTTGTGTTGGATAGTCCATGTATTGAGGAAGGCTTTAGGATTACATCACGCTGCGACTAATAGGAGCAAAGTAATAGGGGTTAAAGTATGAAATTGCCGATTATTTCCCACTTTTTATTTTGTTTATAGCTCTTAAGTATAGTCATATTATTGCGTAATTCTTTTTGTATTGTATCAAAAACTAAATAAAGTAACTTTTGACTAAAAAAAAAAATGCAATACTATTGCCTATTACTTCAAAGGAAGTCGTTGAAAAGACCCCTTACAATGTGTCAACTGACCTTCTTGCTTCAATTAAGTATATTTTTATTATATACTTTGATTTTCAGCAATTTAAATACTATAATGCGTAGCTTTATAACAATCTAACTTTCACCTTTAATTGCATCGAAAACGGTACAGGCGTTTTTGAAAAAACTAAAAAACTGTTAGTATGGAAAAATGACTTTTCTCAATTTCGTCCATACAAAACGGCAATTTCATACTTTAACCCCTAATATGAGTGAAAGATGTTGCAAAAATAATTGCGATCATTATAACAGAAATTGACGCGGATGAAGTCGCGGGCAAAAGCTAGTTCCTTTTATAAACTTCCACCTTTTCCGACGGGTGGTTTCCATGATGAAAACCTAAGTATGTCTATTTAAGGGAGTAAATACTACAATTTCAATAATATTTAAGTTAGAATTAAAACTATATCATAAATATGTTACTTTTTCGATAATAATCCAGTAAAGCCGCTATTCAATGCTATTGTGCATTCTGTATAAAATAAGACGAATGTAGCAATCTAACGTAGTATCTGTGATCAAGCCATCTGGCGTGGAAACTCAATTCTTAGTATAAAGCCAGCTTTGGTGCAAGAGAAAATAGTACAGCAGTGCAGTGATCGTTGATAATATACGAGTATTACAGTGGTTCTAAAGTTCTAAAAAGATTTGGGACATTGATGAAACTACGTTAGTTTACAGCGCATTGGCACAAGTATTAGTCAGTTTGAAGTGTCAAACTGGTAACGAAAAGAAATAGCATGCAGACTACTTTCTCTTCCGGATAAAAGTATAGTCCCTGTAAATTTTATTCTATAAGTACGAAGTCCCAGGAATTTGTTGATTACTTTATAGTTATGTTATTTTAGCAACTTAATTGCAATTATAATATCAGTAAAGTAGAAAGTAAAAAAGTAACAGCCTATAATCATCCTACTGCAGGATAAAGGCCTCCATCATTGAATTCCAGTTACCACTGCAATGATGGGCACTGGCATAATCACCACGTTCGAACAACGTTCGAAAATTCGAAACTTATTCTTTTGTTTTCCGACCCGGGATTCGAACCTGGGACCCCGAGATCTTGGCCCAGTATTAAAACCCCTAGACCAACGGGGCGTTAATAATATCAGTATTTAAACTTAAAAAAATATGTCTCAGGCGGGACTCGAACCCGAATCTCATACTCCATGGCTACTGGGTGCGGTATGCATGGAGTTTTTTATACTGAAATTAGTTATTTACTTTAGAAACTGAATCGACAGCATTTTATGCAATCCGAGTCCTATTAAATCAGTTTTTACCCATCTAGGAAGACGCCAATACTCAATTTCTAATTAAAAATCCATAAAACATTTCCTCTACATTCCCTCTCTGGGACTAATGGGTTCGCTAATATATTCCCGTTCGTTCCTTTCAGAGATAGCTTTCCATTCGCGTACAAATCATCTGGCCGCACTCCACGGGCATTCAATTGCATTTGGAGCCTTGAATACTGGACATGTCAGTAATGAGGTCCTAAGTAATGGAGGCTTTAAAATATTTATAATGTTAGTACGATTTTTAAGATTTACATCTCTTTGGTGTAGTGGTTTCAGTACCATGCCAAGATCTCTTTTTGGTTATAAAGATAACGATGTCCCATATTTATCAGTACGTTTACTTAACGATTTAGAAATAAACAAACATGTAATAGGCCTCTAAATTTCAATGATTCTCGACATCAATACATCACTCTCATTAACTATTTGTCCGATACAAATGTAAGCTGGTAAGTGAGTTGGCATTTTCCATACGAGCATTGGATACAATGAAAGATTATGTGGTAGGATCAATCCTTTCGAAGCCAATAAAAAAAGAAGTGGAATTGAGATTGCGTTACTATAAAACATATCTATTTTCTTTAGATATGCGACAAGAAATTTTTAAAGTCTATACTACAAATTAATTTTAATGTTCAAATCGCTGGTCCCTATTAAGAAAGTCGGATCTGCAAAAATACAACTTTACAGGAGAGCAAATTAAAGTTGGTTTTGGTGATAAAATTTTATCCCTTTTAGCCTGGCGCTTAAAATTTGGACAACATGTAAATCAAAGTCATGCTTTTATGTTGCCTTATTGTATTTTTTATTTTTTCATGCTTATGATGAGTAAAGGCATATATGACATTTTTTAATGTAGTTAATTTGTGTTAAACTGTCACATGTGCCACATCCGACTTTATTATACGTTTTACGTACACAAGTTTTTGTACGAAGTGGGATATCCTACATTTTTAAGTGGACTGAACATTCGTTTTTAATGTCCTATATTAATTTATGTATACATTTTTTATTAAAAGTAGGTGAAATAAACAACATAATGATAGGGAAATTATTATAAGGAGATAAGTTTCAATAGCCTCATTTTATTATGAGGCCTGATCAGTTTTTTTATTTCAGTAATAGTACTAATCATTAGGAGAATCACAGTTAGAACATCTCTTTGTATTGTTATTAATATAAGTAACTTATCATAACTAATATCGGTTTAAATAAATTTATTTCTCATAAAAAAAACATTACAGTTTCACTTTAAATGAGATTAGGTTAATAATGTTTTACATAAAATGTTATATCTTATACCTCTGGTGCCTTATTAATCAACTAACGAAAAGTTGTCTACAGCGTGCAAACATATTTTTTTAGTTTATATTTGAACAAAGAGACAAAATCACATTCTTTAATATCATTCGGCAAGTTATTGTATAGCTTTTTTTTAGTTAAGGCACATAAAGTATAGTTTGAACATCTTTTTTATTTAAATGGTAATCTCAATAAATAGTAAATGAGGTTTATTACGTTGCCTTGCCTCGATCTTTCTAGAAGTTGTAGTTCCGTTTGTAAAAGTTGCCGTGACACTTGAAGGTGTAGGAAGATCAATACCATATAATTAATCGTTAGCAACGATTTTCTCTACACAGAGAAACAAAAAAAACATTCTCCACATGGGAATGAGCTGGAGATGATATTAGCGTCGACGTATTATCTGTGTTATCAATCAATAATGACTCTGAAGAGTTATTTCAGTGGATGTAGAAGAGGGCTGGTTGGCTAAGAAAAACACTGCAGCTTTAGTCAACTTTAGTTAATTATATTATTGAGAACACAGAGATACAGCTTATTCGCAAGCACCACAGATTAAAAAGAGAATGAAGTATGTCACATTCAATCTGAAGTTTTACATTTTTTGGTTGGTGTTGCCAACATGCTGGGGGCCCAGTCTAAAATGCCAGAGGCACATAGGTATCTAATAAAAAGGTAAGTATTACTAGTTCAAAATTAACTTATATAGAAATTAACTACAAATCAGCATAAAATATTGGTATTACAATATGAGAAATACATTTTATCAAAAGAAATAAAATATTCTAAATTAAAGAAAATGTTTTTCATTTACCTACTGAAATTATAAACGTAAAACAGTTCCTACTTTGAAATAGTAGCACAATTTAAACCACATTGTTTTCAGTACAATGTTTGGACTGGTGATTGTGCTGGTGTTGAATCTTTTGGATTTCCCACTGAATCGTGTTAAGTTGTGGCAGCATCAAAATTATATAAAATTGTTGGCGGGGCAGGTTTGTCTAAGTTATTATTGATAAATTGTTCGACTGGTCTTGAATCAGTGATATTGTTATCAAAGATATCATCTCCCAGTAAACCTTTTATTGAACTAACTTTTAACGGTATTGGTGAGCTACCTCGATCTGAAATAAAACAAAAACAACATTTATGTAAAAAAAACTCCTTACAGAATCAATCTGCTGAAGCACCCAGATGTAAGCTAAAACACATTATTTGCCACTCAAATTAAATATCTTACGATTAAAAATGACAATTGTGTTACATCCGACAAAACAGCCTACTATGGATAGCAATTAAAAATGTCAGTAGTGGAATATTCGACACACATAACATACTCAGACACGTTAATTAAAGTCGGTTGTGGCACATCTGACAAAATTTATGTAATAAAATCCATTTGACAATGTCGGTTGTGGCATTACTGACATAAATTAATTAACTGTATCGATTAAAAATGTCGGATCTACCTTAACCAACAGTTTTAATCGCACCGAAACATAATCACCAGATAAAGGTATATAATAAACTAAAAGTAAGGTAATCAAATAAAAACTTATATTATGTTACTCACTTAAAGAGTGTGTTACAACTTTATAATAATAATAATATAATTCTTACCTGAATGAGTTGAAATATTATGATTCACTTCACGTCTTCGTTTCTTTGGAGGGACAGACCTAGCCGAAGCTGTAGTTATTAGGTCTATAATTAGTTTAAAACGATCAGACATTATAATTAGTCACTAAAATGAGTACTTGCTACAGTAAAATACATCGATCAATCCGAAAACACCACGCGAGCGCTTCTCCCGCTAACAAAGCTGCGACTGGCAGATCCGCGCTCGCTCGGTGCAGTCCTCGCCCCGCTAAAAACGTCGCGTGGTTATTTCCTACGTTTTTAATCGGACGTTTGAGATAAACCGACTTTTTTAGCTTGGGTAATTTTGTTAAAATAAATACTAGACTTTTTTTTATCACGGATTACTATAAATCTTGGTATTTAGAGTACAAAAAATGAAAAAAGTGAAAATCGACCAAAACGTACTACCGACATTCTTAATAGGGACCAGCGAAATATATTTGCATGATAATGATTGACTGATAACCTGATATGATTTTAAGAATAAGCAAACAAAATATCTATGCTGCGTAGAAGTAAAAGGTAAAAAGTATTCAATGATAACTTATTCTATTCCTTGTTTGCTTTATTTTTCAAACATATACACTTGTCATCAAATAACCGTGAAACTGTTATACTATTGTAATTATATTATAAAAGCGTTGGTTCGCCTTTGCGGCAGCGACACACTCAAAAGAGCATGTAACTAACAGCAAGGAACGCACTATTGGTATGCTGATTGCTCTTTTAATGCTGATCGACAATAGCGCCGCATGGCTTCCAAACCAAAAGCTGTCAAAAAATCGTGACAACTGCGGTCAATGACGGCTGAGACATCCATGATTACAGCCACAAGCACAGGGGCAAATCGTATTTAAGAGAATGCAAGGCCTGTTCTCAAAGTCTTTGTTGACTGTAGGGACTCACCATTTCTCCAAAAATGGGTGACAAGACAACTCATAATAGTATAGGAGTTGATGTGAATAAATATTGCAACGTCATACCAGAAATACTGTTTTAATAAAAATAGTTTTTTAGAATAATTTTCATCATTCATTTTATATGGGCTTGAAAAATAAATAAATTGAATTTAAAGGTTTTAGGCACCTGAGTCAATTCAGTTTTGACACAAAATTGTCTGCAGATGTACTGGAACCTTTAGTAGACCATGTAAATTGGAATTTAATGTTTAATTTTCAGGTGTGGACGGTGGACCTACTGAAGCTACCTATCATACATTGTGCAGCAATATAGGTTTGAAAAGAAATTCCTGAATCATCAATATGTATTGTTTTGCCTTGCAGGAAAACACAAATTGTTTATTTCATTAAACTTAAGGTTCCGTATTCAACTTTCTGTTTGGTGTAACCACACATTAAATTTTGGTTTTTGAAGGGTTAAGGAATAGTTAAAATTTTTGAGAGAATTCCAATTATTTAACAAAAACCATGAATTTATAATTTGATTGACATTCAAAAATAGGAGAATTATCGTCATTAAAATATTTATTTTACTAAGTATACCTACATATATAAATCCTGTAAGAAAGCTAAAATTTAAAAAGTTTACAATTGAAGCCAATAAATTTGATCAGATTTTTTTTATCGTATAGTTATGCCCTGTACACCAGCGCTGAAAAACCAAATTCAAATTAAAAGAAAACGAACTCCAAAGATGTTTACCATCAAACTTTAAATCGTTACAAAAAATATTAAAATCTTAGTTGGTCGGCGCTTCGACGGACAGCCCTTTGAAAATGCGGATCCCTGATAAATGTTATCAAGCGGGCCGAGCCCGCAAATATCAATCAAACCCTCATCGATAGGGTTGGGGACAAGACAGTAGCTTTTCACACCTTCTTTTAGAATATACGCATAATAGGTCTCAGGCAGCCAGTAGGAAATTAATGATGTTCATTGTAAGTACGTTCAAAGTATGGAGGGTAGAAGGTAGAAGAAAGGAGAACCATCTTGTCTGGGGGACAAGTTGACAAAGTGTCCATTTGTAAACAGCAAATTACAGTTCGAAGACTCACCGTAATGGCGCTAGTTTAGCTAATGGAAATGATATGAATATAGCGGTTACAAAGTCAAGTGTGTAGAGTTCAGAAATTTAATATTTTTGGTGACTTGTATAGTTGAGAAATATGCAATGAGAAATATTTAAGATCTTAAAACATACATAAAATTTGCGGTGAAATTTTTTTAATCTTTCTATTTACGACTAGCGCTACCTTAAGAGGAACAAGGGCCGTTTTTCCATACAAACGTAGTCCCCTGTTTCCTCCCTGGATAAAGCCAGTAGAGCACTAATTTTTATTACAAAAATCTATGGCCACTATTAGCATATTTCTATGTTTTCTGTTTTTTCATAAACAAGATATGAGCCCTCAAAAATCGGAAAAAATCGCCAGATTTTCCGCTGTGTTCAACAAAGCAAATTTGGCTAAATTTTAGAAAAAAAGGAAAACTTGCGAACACGGCCAAAGCCTTTCTTTAATTTTTAATGAAAAAAGTTAATTAATCGGTCTATTTTTGGAAAAGTAATCGGGGGACTACGAAACGTTGATTTGGTGTGCTTTTAGTAGGTATTTTCGGTCCAAGAAGCAGTTGTCTTTATCACACTCTGCGGTGAAGGCGTTTGGCACTGCGCTACAGCAATATATTTTACAAATACCTATTTTTCAATTCTCTCGCCCGCTCTTAATTTGCTCCCTTTTGACGGACACTTTAATACAAATGCAGATGGTTCTCCTTTCTTCTACCCTACATAGTTCAACAAAGACACGTTGAAAGTATTTAAAATAGTTCTAAACGCAAAAAAACTATGATGAGAAACGAAAAGATCTACAGTATCTCACAGGCATCACTTTGGCTACAGTAAATTACATCTTCTTCTTTTATAATATGGCGAAGGCAGTGTTGCGGCCAAAGCCACACGACTCCGCCAATGTCACGAAATGGGAAAATACAGTGTTTTCATTTTATTTTAAATACTATAGAAAAAAAATAGAAAGAAACTAAGCAGCAATAATTACTTAATACAGCACAATTTTTTAGAACACCACAAATTATAAGTATATGTACAGTTAATAATAAAACAAAGGTTTTAGGAGAAGGGCTACAAATTGAGAGTAAAAGTTAGGGTGACAAATAAAAATAAATAAAATAAAATTTATAATTATTTGTCACCGAGCTACTTATGAACTATAAACGAATTTTATTAGTGGTTATAAATTTTGACAGGATTTTTAAAAGCGAAGGGTTAGTTGAACCTAATACACATTTGATATTAGTCGGGCGAGGAATATTTTTAGGAAGAACATCGAACAGGGAGGAACCAATTTTAGGACAGTTGAAGAATATGTGGTTTACAGTGCCTTCGTCCATACCACATTCACACAAGGAGTTATCTCGAATTCTCATCTTCGCTAGGTGAACTGGTGTACATGCATGACCAATACGAAGTCGACATATGGTTGATAGTACAGTCTTTGGTATAAATTTGTGGCTAAAGAACCACGGACGAGAAGGGATGTTTTGCTGGATGTCTGCAAAGTACTTTCCACCTGATCTTTTAGTGTTATTCCAGTGGATATTCCATGACTTTAATAAATAGGAGTTTGAAAGGGATACTGCATCATGGAAGAGTAGTTTAGGATGTGCAAGCGAACTACAGTAAAGTATGTAAATTGGTTTTTCCAATGACTGTTTCAGCTGACTGTCAAACATATGTCACTTTAAAGATGTCTCTTTCGAGTGTTAAGGGTGCAAACTCCTAACATGATGAAACAAGGCTGGCTTACAGCGATAAGAATATGCTTGAAAAATTGACACCTTTGACATAGTGTCTCGGTGGCTAAAATTGCAAAGCGCCGCGCCCGGTATGCGAGGCGATGCGGGTTCGAGTCCCGCCTGAGACATAATTTATTCAAGTATATGTACTGATATTATAATTACAAATAAATTGCGAAAATATCATATTAAGTAGGTAACATTATATCAACTTCACACGAGTAGAAACAACAGACCACAGAAGTTCGGAAAGTATTCGAAGCTTTCCCTACGAGCTTGGGTGAAACCGCAGCTGCCCGCACGCAAAGTAATTTTGTGTTAGACTAACAAACCGACAAATAGTTCAGAGACCCAAATATCTAGTACTAGCTGTGTTGTCTGTCCTCATTTATGAGGTCATATTATTTTTCCTTATGATTTATGGTCATTTTATCTTCTTTGCATTTTAAAAACAATTTTAAGTTTTCTTTTTTACCCAACTGCGGTAAAACCCACAGTAACAGTTTTAGTAGTTTTTTTTATATTCATAATTATGTAAGAAAGAAAGAAAAAAATATTTATTTGACACAAAAACAAACACAGCATATAATTTAAAAAGGAAAAAAGTGTCAAAAGGTTCTCGCTCAGCATTAGTCGTGACTGCTCGACGCTTATCACGACGCTGGTTTTCAGCGGGGACCCTGATTGGGAGCGTAGGTGTGACAGAGGCAGATAGACCCACTGGGCCACTACCCAATCCCCCAGCCGACTCCGTAACCTGTACTAGTAACTAAAGGTCCAAAGCCTGACCGAAGAAACCCAGCAGCTCCCGATGAGTCGACCCGCCACCGCCGGCGTTACGCGGTATCCATAAAAATTACGTAATTAATTTAACAGACTTATAGCAAAACAAAACAAAAGTGAACATATTAGATATAAAAAGACGTGTGGCACTCGGAGACTGCCGCGGTAAAGCTATTGCATAGCATTACCTACGCATGCGCAGTAACGCCGATACAACCAATGCCACCTAAAGGCGGGTTGCTGAACTAAAGAGACAAGCGTGATATTTCAAAAAGTCATTAAAAGTTCTGCTATTCATCGGTAGATGGAAAAACTAAAAAGCATCACCGCTGTGCCATTCGGAGTGGGGGGGTGTGTTCGGTTATTTTCGTTACGGAATGTTCTGGATTCGGTCATGGCCATGTAATCCATATTTGCGATAATTTTACCGAGGATATCACTTTTCAGCAGGTAATTTAAAAAAATATATTATTTATGTCACGAAGCCCGCTAAAACCAGTGAAACTTGAATGTTATTGGACCTCACGCGACAGAAGCGCCTCTAGTGGCAAATTCACTAGCTAGCTCCCATTGTAAGAAGACAAAATTCTGATGTCTTTGAATCATTGCATTTTTGTAGTCGAGTTACAGTTTTTTAAACTATTTTAAGATTAACTAAAAGTTACGTCCATAAGACATAAGAATAAGATACACTTTAGTCCTTAAAATATAGCTTGATTAGAATGACAGTTCTCACTGAAACAGACGACTTAACTTTGTACCAGCGTCACACAAGTGAAACACATTTACACACGATAAAATATTGGTAACTGGCATGTCAAGAATATTTTTTTATACTTTGCTGTACATATTAATCAATTTAATTACTTAAAATAGATATTTAATGTTAAAAACATTAAAACACACACGTCACAACAATTACACTTAACTTTAAAAGACGTCTTTACAAGGTTATTTTTCATAATCGATAGTGATGACGTAAAATCATCAGGAGTCATTCTAATCAAGCTATATTTTATGGACTATAACCCTTATAAAAATGTAACTCTGAAAGGTCGTGTAAATATAACAGCTAAAGCCAGGTATCATACCTACTGAAATGCAAATAACCTACATTTTAAGACGAATAAGAATATGAATAAGAAACGTTTAATTGACCACCAACATGTCACAATAGGCAAAAAGAAAATTACAGAACAAAACATTGGAACAAAGGAGATAAAATTCTACTTAACAATTAAGTAAAAATGTAGCCAATTAAGATGAATGTATCAAAATTAAAAGGGCACCCAAAACTTTAGAGGGTGCCCATTTTGTGGTGAAATTTTTCTGTTAGTACCAAAGAAAATAAAGATAAATTTTCTTTGGTTAGTACGTAGTTTTTACTTTTGATCAATGACAGACAAGTTATTCTAATCTAGACACACAGTAGTCTGTCGAGCCAAGTTCAGGCTTACAGTGTCGAGCCAAGTTCAAGCTTACAGTGTCATGCCAAGTTCATGAGTTTTTTTTTTTTCAAATATTACATGTAAAAATACAAGGTGGCAGATGAAGGATTATCCCATGACTATAAGTAAAGAGAATCTGATCACATCACACACTTTTTTTGTTTTTTATTGTTTTTGGGCCAAAACTGGTAATAATTAAAAATACAATTCCTTAAATAAACATTTTTTGACTGAATTACTAGGGATATATTTTTTTCATGGTAATTTATTTCATTGCTGCAAATAACAACATTTTTTTTGGTGTTGTTCGTTTCTCTGTTGTTGTTTCAAACAGCCTTGAATCTGGTTTATCTTTTACCTAAAAACGTTTACATAATAATACGTTATCAGTTTTGAAAACCCTGTATGTATAGAAGCTAAAAAATATAATTCGCTATTGCTCATGCCTTCGGCCCACTCCAAAATCCTTTAGCGGAAAGCGTTAAATTGCCAAATCATTCCAATTATCGCGGTCCCAAGGGTTTTTATTGGCCATGGCGCGGTTTTTAAATTAAAATATTTCCCCGACGATATGAATACCACATCAGGGAACGTTCCGCGCTGAATTTTCCGATTACACATGAGAAAAAACAAATAGTCAAATCGCAAAACAATAAAACAACGCGTTTGGAATCGGAACTATGTGTGTGAATGATAGCTTAATTTGGAATCAAAATAATGTTTGTGAATGACTCGCGACTTTATTGCTCGTAAAGTTTTGTATGTAAAAAAATACCACCGAAACCGTAAATTTTTTAAAGCTTATACTTTCTGTGTGCCAAAAGAGATGTCCCGTAACAGGCCCAGATATTGTACAGTATTCTAAAAGTAAAAATCTTCTGATTTTAGGAAAAATACAAACAACTGTATATAAAGTATAATTTAGCGGTTCAAAAATAAATACAATCTAATAAGATCCCTCTCAATTAGGCATACAAGATGGCGTTTGACGAAATAAAAAGATAAACCATAAACTCTAAATGTCACTAGCTTTCAGATTTCTTTTGTCAATATTTGACATAACCGTTCTTTTCAAGATAGTGCCACTCGTCGTAATCTCACGTGAATACCTAATATTATGATATAGTCGCAAATATATATCCATTATGCATTACATAAGTTAAAACTCTTTGTTTTGTTTGTTAGTATTACAACAAGCACAGGTAAGCAAACAATAACATTTGTTCGAATCGAGATTTAAAACGATTTTGAAATTGTCAAAAATGACAGATGTCATCAAAGTATCATCTTCCGCCATGATAGTTTTTGTTGTTTAGTATTGCTATTCTAATAAGTTTATTTTTGTTTGAGCCATTAAACTAAGCCATAGTTAAGGAATTTGGATAGCAACGAAGTGTTGTAGGTATATTGCCCTAACTTCTTGGTTTCTTCTTGTTGGCCCTAACTTGGTTCTAGGCCTAGCCTTCAACTCCTTTCATCCAACCTTTCATATTTAAAATATTAGTAGAAATTGAGATTTGTTAAGTAAAGGACTGAGTTCAATGATGGAGGCTGTATTGTGTGTATACAGTTAGTGGGATGAGTGAAAGATGCTGGTAAGGGAAAGTTAATGTACGAAACAAACCCAATGATAGCTGTTCTAACACTGATTTTATTTACGGATTGACGTAAAAGGTAATATAAAAATGATGCATAGGCAAAGTACGGAACATATGTTTGTGTGTGTAAATAATATAATATTGTCGCGAACTGACCTAAATTAGCGTGTCATTGACATTACTTATGCCTATTGTGCGGTAACCCGTACATCTTGCCGGCCCAAAAGGGAGAAAATACTTATAAAATTACATCACAAGTGTAAATATAAACTAAAGTACAAATGTAAAATTAAATAAACAACAATTCAATGGTAATTAAATATGTAAAACTTAAATATTTCATCACTGCACTATATTTGTAACAGGGATGTCCAGTCGCAATGATCGTGGTCGGGTCTTCGGGGGTGAAGTTGCCTTCTGATCGCCGCTCACCACTGCTGCCATCGGAATAGAGATCGTAGGGGTGCTTGAAGGTGTTACTTTGAGGGCTCCCTTCTTATTACGCCAACGTAAGGCTAAGTAGATGCACCCCGCGATGATGATCAGTCCCAACATTGCATAAAGGACTGAGTATTGGTGTATGTCATGTACAGAAAGTGGTGCATTTTCTTGTTCTTTGATGTTTGTTATTTGAGTCCTCATATGGTGCCACTCATTTTCATGATCTTCAGGTGTAAAAGGCTTGAAGTCTGTAGAGTTTAATATGGAGTTCAGAACTGACGTCTCGGTCAGAAATTGTAAGTCAGTTTGAACTTTGACGTGACTCAGGTAATTGTTGTGTCCAAGTATGGAAAAGGTGTCACTCTTTATAGTGCAGCCTTGACCAATCTCAAGTAGGCCATTCCCGGTTAGTGACCTCATTATCATTCCACTGTCTACGCAAAATATGCGCACAGAGCATTTCTCGCAGCACGAGAATAGCCACCTGTTATCGTGGTGTAATTTAATCCATCGCTCGTGACAAGGCGCCTCCTTTGCACTGCACATTGTTTTGTTATGAATACTCGAGTTACAAATCGAGTGTGTTATTTGTATCTCGTAAATTGGTTTATTTATAGAACACAACAATTTGTTTGATCGTGTATGCACACAACTTTGTATATCGGTTTCTGTCAAAGTCAGGAGCAGATCCTTTTGCAGATTGAATCCGATGTAGGGCGCGATGAAGTCAACAATATAAGACTGCTGAGGAAGACTTATGACCTTGTCCAACTCAAAAGCTTCCTTGTTCACAAGTGGGATCTTCACTTCAATGATCAAATATGATATGCCAATGTCACCACTGATTTTCATCAACTTGTAAAGCTCCTTATAGTCCTGTTTGTCGGCCGGTAAAGTTAAGTCGTTAGGTATGTGACTGTACACTATGTTCATCTGCTCTTCTAATTGTTCTGGTGGCAGTAAGTGTACGTCCATATGACCATGTGCAATGTCTGTCACGGTGTCAATGATGTTTTCTTGCATACTTCGAATGTTAGAGATGATGATCATGGCTGACATAGATGATGATAAGATGTGTAGCTCATTGTTAGTTTCGGCTTGATTTCGATTAATAGCAACGCTTACGTTCTGTAGATACTGTTGTACTATTCCAAATTGCTTGTTCATGATGGCTTCGTTTCTTCGCAGAATGTTATATTGAGCCTCGATGACGCTTGTCTGATTTTTCAATAGAAGTTGTAGATGGTTTTCGTTCATTGAAATCTTCTCGATGTCTTTTTCATACTTTTTGGCAAAGCGTTCATCTAGGACTCCAAACAATGAGTTTGCTATGTAGCCCACACCGTCTATCAATCCTCTCTTTTGTCGTTTATTAGCGCGACTCTTGAGTATTCTGTTATAATGCTCAATTTCAGATAGGTCATGTTGCAGTTGGTATATGATACCTTTGTATTGTGTTGGAAGCGTAGTAGTATGTAGGTACTCTTCCATGTGGCTGACGTAATTCTGCACATGACGTAGTGCTGACCAGTAAGTACTCATATTGTAGTAAATAATTAAGTTCCATTCATCTCGAATAAGGTTCATGTCGTACATCTTATCGAAATAAATATTTTGGTTGATGTTAAAGTAAGACACGTTGTACGAGCACTGGGCAGGAGTGAAGAGAAACGTGAACATCATCAGAGCCATTGTTAGAAACGTTGCCAAAGGTCTTCTCGTCGTGAACCTTGATGGTCGGCTTACTGGCGTGTCGTTAGGAGTGACGTCATCACAAGTCGGTGATTGCGCGTCATCTGTTGTTTGTTGTGATTGTTCCTCTTTCACAGGTAAGACGGATAACTTCAGAATTGGCCTCTTCATGATTCCTTTCTTGGTCTTAATGGATACTACTCGTACGTATCCATCCTTACCAGGGTGTACGTCGATGACTCTACCCATCGCCCATTTGCCAGGGGGTAAGTTTTCGTCTTTGATTAGGACGATGTCATCGACTTCAACGTTTTTTGAGGGGGTTCGCCACTTAGTACGAACTTGAAGTTGTTGTAGATAGTCAGAGGACCACTTTTTCCAGAACTGTTTGTTCATAGCCTGAATCATGTGCCATCTGGTGGTCAAGTTCATGTGCTCAGGATCTGTTTGTGGTCTTGATAGTAGAGATCCTCCAATCAAGAAGTGTCCCGGCGTTAAGTACTCACCGTCGGGGCTTTCGCTCATGGTAAGTAGAGGTCTTGAATTGAGGCAAGCCTCGATCTGATGGATCAGTGTGATGAACTCTTCGTACGTGAGTTTCTGTTCCCCAATCACTCGTCGCAGGTGGGACTTGAAACTCCTGACACAAGACTCCCAAAGTCCTCCTGCTGATGGATATCCAGGGGCATTGAAGTGCCACTGAATATCGTAGTCGTTGATATTGGTCAGTAGAACTGGGTTGATGGTTTGAAGAATCTCTTTGTATTCTTTTTTCAGTACTTTGTTTGCTCCAATAAAGTTGGTTCCCTGGTCACTGTACATGTGCCTAGGTACTCCCCTTCTAGCGCAAAAACGACGGAATGCGGCTAGAAACCCTGGTGTGCTTAGGTCGGACACCAGCTCGAGATGCACGGCCTTTGTTGACATGCAGACAAATACTGCGACGTATCCTTTGTGTGTTCGTACGCCACGACCTTTGTTGGTTTTGATGTCAAAGTGGCCGGTAAAGTCAACTCCAGTATGACTGAATGGACGTGAGGGAGAGACACGAGACTGTGGTAGATCTGCCATAATCTGTGTTCTCTTTTCTCCTTTGTATCGTCGGCACGTAACACACTTGCGTATTTCTCTTTTTACAGTACGAAGCCCGCTAAGTATCCAATACTTTTCTCGGATGTATGACAACGTCAAGCTTGGGCCCCCGTGTAGCGTAGTTGCGTGAGATTGTTGTATGATGAGCTCAGTTAGTCTGCTAAGATTCGATAAAATAATGGGATGTTTGGCCGATTGACTTAGCATAGAATTGTTTAATCTCCCGCCAACCTTTAGTATCCCATCGTTGGCGTCGATGAATGGATTGAGGCTCAGAAGCTTGCTGCTGTTTTTCAATCTACCCTTTTGTTGAAGTTGATTAATATCTTCTTCAAAGTCGATTGATTGAACAGTTTTTATAATTAAATTGAGGGCATGTTGCATTTCCGTTGTCGACAGGTATTTTTGCTGAGGTGTTTGTTTATTGCGTAGCCACTGTGTGAAACGTGATAGCCAGCCGATCGTTGTTGTTATGCGCCGCACTGAGCTGTATTCATATAATAATTGAATAACTAAATCATTTTTGTAAGATACGGCGGCATTCACATTAGTTTTCTTTGTTTCTAATGTAGGTTGTTTATAAGAGTTTTCTTTGATCATGTTGGGATCAAATGTTGATAGCCACTGGGGGCCTTGCCACCATAAGGGATGTTCTGACAATTGCAGCGATGTCAATCCTCTTGAGGCGCAGTCAGCAGCGTTTTCTTCAGATCGAACATGGTGCCATGACGATGCTGGGATTATATCGATAATTGTACGAACTCTATTCGCTACAAACTGCTTCCATCTGTTGATGTCTCCATGAAGCCAACCAAGCACCACCATAGAGTCAGTCCATGCATAAATCTGAACGTCTTCTGTTAAAGTTTCTAAGACTTTTTTCATGAGTTCCGACAGGAGTAGTGCACCGCAAAGTTCAAGTTTCGGTAAAGATAACTTGTTTTTCAATGGCGCTAATCTTGTTTTAGCAGTTACAAGAGTCGATGTGTACTCGCCTTTTGCATTGCGTGTGACGACGTAAATTGAGCAAGCATACGCCTTTTCCGACGAGTCGCAAAACCCATGAAGTGAATAATGTCTTTTATCTCCCAAATATCTGGGAATCTTGAACTTCTCGATGTTTCGAAAATCACGCTTCAATCGAATCCACTCGTAGTTGAGTTGTTCATTTAGACAAGTATCCCAATCAGCTGCTGCTTCTGACCACGTGCGTTGGAATAGTATCTTGGCTCGTATAGTGAGGGGTGATAGCCATCCAAGTGGGTCGAAGATCTTTGAGATGTGGGATAGTAGCTGCCGTTTTGTTATTGTAGTGTCGTTTGTCTCGTATTGGAAGATGTTTTTGAACGTAAATTCATCTGAAGTAGGATTCCAACGTATGCCCAACGTCTTCCTGTTTTCAGGCGATTTGAAGTCAAGTGGTGTATCTAGTTGATCGGAAGATAAATCTTCGATTAGTTCGTTAGTGTTGCTAGACCATTTCCGAATATTCATTCCCGTGCCTTTTAGAATGTTTATGATCTCTTGTCGCAGTCGTTTAGTTTGGAGTATGTCGTCACAACCTTCCAGCAGGTCATCCATGTAGAATGACGTCATTAATGCTGCGGCAGCTAACGGAAACTTGTGAGAATCGTCCATAGCTAATTGCTTCAAAGTACGCATCGCAAGGTAGGGAGCGGCCTAAGTGCCGTACGTGACAGTAGCAAGTTGGTACTCTTTTAAGGGCTCCAATGGAGTGCTTCTCCATATGATGCGTTGTAAGTGTTGGTCAGGCTCACGAATCATTATCTGGCGGAACATCTTCTCTATGTCAGCGGTTATGACGTATTTATGTTGGCGCCAAACTAAGATGAGATGCTGCAGGTCCTTTTGTAGGTTTGGACCCCGTTCCATTAAATCGTTAAGGCTGTAGCCAGATGATGTTTTTGATGATGCGTTGAAGACGGTTCGTAATTTTGTTGTAGTGGAATCAGTTTTCAATACGCCGTGGTGAGGGAGATAACACAATCGTTTATTGTGTTGCGTAACTGGAGACATGTGACCTTGTTGTTCGTATTCTCGCATAAATTGTTTGTAGTTTTCGGAAAATTCAAAACATTTTGACATCTTGTTTTCTAAGTTATGGAATTGCGCAATCGCTCTCGATTTTGATTGACCTAGATCTTGTTCAAATCCAGGTTTCATCGGAATTGCGACTTCATATCTTCCACTTGGTAGGCGCTTTGTCGTTGATTGATAGAATTGTTCGCAGTATTGCTCCTCTTGTGTAAGTTCATGAGTTAAAGAGTTGGTGATGTCTTCAAGTTCCCAGTATTGAGATATATCCGACAAGTTATTGACGACAACGTGACATTTGAACGTTTTCACATTGCCTGAAAGTACCCAACCCATTTTCGTTTGTTGAGCAATAGGTGCCATGTTTGGACCCTTGATTAAACCACTCATGATTATATCAGAGTATACGCTTGCATCCAGCAGCAGGTCAATAGGCTTGGAGAGGTTGTACTCTGGATCCGCCAGTTGTATGTGTTGGAGATGGGGCCACGATTGTTTATTGAACGACATATTGGGCAGGTTGTTAATGACGTGTTTGATAACCAAAGCTTGAGTTGTAAATTCATAGTCTTGGTAAATGGATTGACAATCAAGCGTGATGACTCCCTTGCCTTGCTTCGATCCATTTCCGATGCCAGATACAGATGCGTGATACCGTTGTCTAGGCAAGCCCAGCATCTGAGCAGCGTTTTCAGATATGAGTGATATCTGAGAGCCTTGGTCTAGAAGGGCCCTCAAGATAACGTGAGTATCATCAGCAGCCCTGACCTTGATAGATAAAGTCGTCAATAAAATCTCCTCATCATCCGTAGCGACATGATTGACAGTATGTTGCTTGTTATTCGAACGCGTTGACGTCGAATGTTTTTGCGTAACTGGAGCGGTAGGTACGGTCGATGACTTGGCGGGCTCGATCGACTTGCTCGATGAATGTTGCGCAAGGTCCGTATATGCGTCATGTAACAATGTGTGGTGGTTGTTTTGACAAATTCTGCACTTTTTTGTCGACGTGCATTTATTGTCTTTGTGTGCGAACAGACAGTTCTGACAGAAGTCACGTTTTACTACGGTCATTAGCCTCTCGTCCGGTGTCATTTCCACGAAGTCACTGCATTTGTAGATGTAGTGGTTGCTATCGCAAATAGGACAGAGTGATGACGAGCATGTTGCAATGGCTTGGAATTCACGGTTTGAAAATTTTCCAATGCGATGACCGCCTGTAGTTTGTTGAGAATAAGGCTTGTAAGGTTTAGTGTTAGCCGTTCTCTGTTGATAGGACTTGTAGGACGATGTGGTGGTCATCCTTTCTCTTGGGTTTATGGGCTCCAGAGCGTGGAATTTGCCTTCCAAGAAGTCCATAAGTTCAGAAAGTGTAGGTAAATCACGTGGCGACTTTCGGGCTTCCTTGTAATCACCGTATGTTTCAGCATCCAACTTTTTAGCAATAAGATGGACTAACAGTGGGTCCCAAGTACTCGTATCGATGCCCAAGTTCTGTATGGCATGAAAGCACTCCATGGATGTGTCATAGAGGCGTCTGATCTCATATGCCGATTGTCTATGCACTACAGGTTGGTTGATGAAGATCTCAATCTGCTTAGTGAATAACAGCTGAGGATTGTTGTATCGGTGTGTTAACAGTTCCCAGGCCGTCTCATAGTTGTCAGCCGAGATGTGTAGATGTTGAATAAGTCGCTCAGCCTCTCCACGTAATTTTCCTTTAAGATGTTGCATCTTCTGCGTATTAGTAAGAAGATTATTGTTGTGTATGCCTTCTACATAAAGGTCGTAGAATGTTGGCCATTGTGTGTATTTTCCGTTGAATGTAGGTATGTCGATCTGTGGCGTCGATTGTTGAAGATGAAAGGTAGATGCGAGCTTAAGATTCAAAGCTTTCTTGATGCTTTTGTATGAATCTTCGTATGCGTAGAACTCATCATCGTACTCTGTGTTCGATCCTTGAAGGATGTTGTCAATTTGAAGATGCAAAGCGTCGATTGCATTCCAACGTGTTTGGATATTGCGTAATTCGTCATCCAACTCCCACTTGTCGCGTATAGTGTCGACATTCAAGCTATTCACTTGTCGATGAAAGGCTCTGAAGTTGGTTCGTTGTAGAGTTAGTAGCTCAATAGCTTGACCCTGATCTGAAGCTAGGGTCGTTGACGCCGTTGGCGTCGGCAACACGAGTCTCGGCTGTAGTTTAGGTGGAACAGCCGGCACCGAGTGACAAGGCTTAGGTAGTGCCGCTGGTGCTGGTGATGCACTAGGTTCAGTTGCAGGAGGGCAGCACGATATCTTGTTACGGACGGTGTCGAAGTACGTCCTTGCTTGTTGATACTGATCCTCGACGAAATAAGGATCGGTATCGTTTTCGTAAAGTGACAGTTTGTCGTTGTTTACTTGGAACTCGGCCCACAATTTGTCAAGAGCGTCGAGTCGTTCATCCAAATACTTGCGCGTCTTTCGAGTCGCTGAATCTTTGTTAAAGTTGCGTTCTATCTTCTTGATCGCTTCTACAATGTCGTGTTGGCGCTGAAGAAGACTCTCCATTGTTGTGTAGGTATATGTAGTCGATGATGAACACTGATGATGTTCGTTGGTGGTGTTCTGTAGTCGTGGAGCGCGCTACTATATGCTCTCGTGAATTTAGCACGACTTTATTGCTCCTTCTCAATTAAACTGGTGGAACCCTCTTCTGGGAAGCCAGTCAACCGATTCGCAGTCGTACAAACCACAAATAGCACAAGCAGCGTAGTGTAGGCCCACGAGGAAATTCCAAGCGTCGATGGAAGTCCAAGTTGAAGTTGTAGATCACTGTTGCTCCCAAATGTCGATGAGAGTGTGGTCCACAGCACTGATGTCAGTTTTCGAAGGACCAAAACAACTGTATTGTGTGTATACAGTTAGTGGGATGAGTGAAAGATGCTGGTAAGGGAAAGTTAATGTACGAAACAAACCCAATGATAGCTGTTCTAACACTGATTTTATTTACGGATTGACGTAAAAGGTAATATAAAAATGATGCATAGGCAAAGTACGGAACATATGTTTGTGTGTGTAAATAATATAATATTGTCGCGAACTGACCTAAATTAGCGTGTCATTGACATTACTTATGCCTATTGTGCGGTAACCCGTACAGAGGCCTTGGCCCTACAGTGAGATAATTATGGGCCGTTACTTTTACTTACTTTCAACCAGTTGGCTGCTTAGTTTCAGATCTTTAGCAGGTTGGTTGCTTAGTCTTAGAACCATTTGAAAATTGATTTGTAGAAGAAAGTAGAGTTCTTACAGCCATCCAACATTGCACGCTTCAAAAAGTTAATATTAAAGCAATTCAGGTTAAGAACTTTTAATAATACCTTCGTTTTAAAATTCAAAGTCAATTGTGATCGTTTCCCAAAGTCAGGTGTAGTTGACGGCAAAGTGTTTACTAATTGAAGCCTCCTCAACGCTTGCTTTTGTTACTTAATCGAAAATGTCAACTGACTCGCCTTAAGGATCTATTCATAGTGGCGCTTTTAATGGGGCAACCTTGCAAAATTCAATTCTAAGTGGCTTGAACGGATGAATCAATAAAATATACTTTAGTGAGCATAGAGTAGTATCCTGAGGGTTTTTTTAAGCTACTGCATAGCTTCTATCGCGGGCCTTGAGCGTGGAGACCGAATCCAGAAATTCCGTAACTAAAATAAGCTAACACCCCCCACTCCGACAGGCACAGCGGTGATTAAGCGGTGATTGCCTTTCCATTTTGTAAAAATAATTTAAATAATATTAATGCAAGTATTCACTTAATGAATACTTTATTATATAACCTATGTCAAAGACATAGTGACAAGTTTGTGTTTTTTGACACAAATAAATTTATTAACAATAGTTTTATTTTGACAGGCGGCTCTGTACACCTGCCTCATAAAATAAAAAAACAAATTGCTACTTTGTTAGCATATAATATTAATATTAACTGTCTTGCTAAAAATAGCAAAAGTATAATTTATGAACATGTTAGTACTTGTACTAATTTAAATATTGTGCCATTGACAACCTCTGAGGCTTTAAACTGAGAGGAAAGACAAAAGCTAGGCCTGATATGTATTTCAATATTGTTCATCAAAACATACAAGGCCTGGCCGGCAAAGAGTTAGGTTTAGGGTTATTTCTTCAAGATTATAACGTTCATGTCATATGCCTTACAGAACATTGGATTAAAAAACACCAACTAATGTTAAACATTGAAAATTATAAAGTCGCTAGTTCGCTCATAAGGGAGTCTGCACCAAGAGGGGGGTCACTTATTCTTGTTAAAAATGAATTAAAATGTAAAGAACGCAAAGACATTGTGTCGCTCACGGTTGAACGAACTATTGAACTAGCGTGTGCTGAGCTGGAACAATATATCATAATTAGCGTGTATAGCCCCCCCAAAGCTAATTACCACGTTTTTGAATCTGTTATGGATGAGGCTCTGAAAAAGCTCTCAAAATCGAATAAGAAAGTAGTGGTATGTGGGGATTTCAACGTTAATATATTAGAAGAAACGCAGTTGTCCACCCGATTTCTTAATCTCTTTAAGTCTTATAATCTAATTAATCTTTTTAATGAACCCACCAGGGTGACGCCCACGTCAGCTACTTGCTTAGATAATATTTTTTGTGATGGTAAAGTGTTAAAAAAAAACGATTTTAAATTGTCTTATTTCGGACCACAGCGGACAAGAAGCATCGTTCGAGCACCATTATGTCTCTAACAAAGTAGATTCTGTGTATAGGCAATTCACTTTTAATAAAATAGAAAAGTTTAAGGAAAAAATTAAAGAGGGTGTGAATTTGCTAAAGCCTAATGATCAGAATGTTGATGAATTATATGAGAATCTTTTTGGTTTAGTTAAAAAGGAATTTGATAAACATTTTAAACAGAAAAAAGTAAAAATAAACAAACAGAAGTGTAAGTTTAATGAATGGGCTACACCTGGTATTTATAAAAGCAGAAAAACATTATATGATTTATATAGTTTAAAGGCAGATTCTCAAAACCCACATATTATAGAACATGTTAAAAAATACTCTAAATTATTTAAATTAGTATGTGCCAAAGCGAAGTCAATATATCTTTATAATTTAATTTCGGCTTCCAAAAATAAGGCAAAAACCACTTGGAATATTATTAATAAAGAGACATGTAGAGTAAAACCAAATAATCCTACTTACTCTCTCAAGTTAGGGGATAAGCTAATAAACACGAACACGGAGGTTGCAAACACATTTGAGACATTTTTTTCGAATATAGCTCCCTCTACTACTGAAGGGCTAGCTTCTTCTGCTGATCTAGCTGAATCCCTTCTCAAGTCTGTTGTCGAAGAGTGCAATTCTTCATTTAATTTTAGACATATAAACCCTGATATAATTACAAAAACT
The DNA here is from genome assembly GCA_949315895.1 of Anania crocealis. NCBI lineage: Eukaryota > Metazoa > Arthropoda > Insecta > Lepidoptera > Crambidae > Anania > Anania crocealis. The sequence goes on from OX438882.1 coordinate 25,128,624, forward strand.
TTTAGAGAATTTAATATGAAAAAAACAGAGGATCTTTGGGGAATTTCTGTCAATATTATCAATACAATCATAAGTTCATTAGCCCCTCAACTCGCTATTATTTTTAACAAATGTATTGATGATAGACAGTTTCCAACTTTAATGAAGTTTAGCAAAATCATTCCTTTGTTTAAGTCTGGCGAAAAATGTGACCCCTCTAATTTTCGACCTATATCTATATTGCCAGGGCTAAGTAAAATTTTCGAGAAAATAATGTTTAATCAGCTTTTATCTCACTTTAGTGTAAATAAATTATTAAATAGCAACCAATATGGCTTCAGAAAAGGTAGAAATACTACCGATGCTGGAGTTGCTCTCCTACAACATGTGTTTAAGGCTTGGGAGAGTAAGCTAGATGCCTTAGGTGTATTTTGTGACCTTTCAAAGGCCTTCGATTGTGTAGACCATGAAATATTACTTAAAAAACTTAAACATTATGGTGCATCGAATGATTCCTTGGATCTAATAAGTTCTTACCTTAAAGGTAGAATACAAAAGGTTTGCATAAATGGAGCTGAGTCTTCAGGGTCGGCCCTTGTTATGGGTGTCCCACAGGGATCAGTATTAGGACCCCTGCTATTTTTAGTTTATATAAATGACCTTCCCTGTTACTTACATAATCTTTGTGAGATGGTATTGTTTGCAGATGATACATCCATGATTTTTAAAACCAAGAGGGGCAAATCTTCATTTGACGATGTTAACAATACCCTCTCTAAATTATTGCATTGGTTTACAACAAATAATCTCTTACTGAATGCAAATAAAACAAAATGTGTTAAATTTACGATGCCAAACGTAAGGTTAGCTGCCCCTAATATAATTGTTAAAGATGAACCACTAAACTCTGTAGATTTTACTACCTTTTTGGGTATAACTGTAGACTCTCATTTGCAATGGGGTGCTCATATTAGGGGGCTGTCTGGAAGACTTAGTTCTGCTGCTTATGCTGTGAGAAAGATAAGGCAGTTGACTGATGTTGGAACGGCAAGATTAGTATATTTTAGCTACTTTCATAGCATAATGTCATACGGAATTCTGTTGTGGGGCTCAGCGGCAGATATTGAGTCAATTTTTATATTACAAAAACGTGCTGTACGGGCTATTTACGGCCTTCGACCCCGTGACTCGCTGAAAGAGCTCTTCAAAGAGATTAATATACTTACAGTGTCTTCTCAATACATTCTCGAGAATATTGTTTACGTTCGTAAGAACATACATTTATTTCTTAAGAAAAGTAACGTACACAATTTCAATACTAGAAATAAAGATAAACTTGCCGTTCCAGGCTTCAGACTGCGAAAAGTAGGAAAATCGTTTATGGGAAATTGTATCCGTATTTTCAACAAATTACCAAAGGATATTGCTGAACTCCCTGTACATAAACTTAAATCGTATGTTAAAGTTATTTTAATGAAAAAGGGCTATTACACTGTTAATGATTATTTAAATGATAGAAATGTATGGCATTAAGTTGTCCCAGCTCGTACTTGCTTAAACCTTGTAAAAATTACCTTACCTTGTAAAAATTTATTTGAAAAGAGGCTGACAATAGTGACCGAGTTTCTTGCGCTGCTTCTTCTCGGCACTAGCCCAGACTTGTCCCGAAGCAGTGGTAGGTTTAAATATTGGGACGTGTAAAAGCGCCTCCTGGGGCCTATTTGCAGAAATAAAACTGATTTTAACTGATTTTGATTTTAATTGCATAGCTTCTATCGCGGGCCTTGAGCGTGGAGACCGAATCCAAAAATTCCGTAACGAAAATAACCTAACACCCCCCACTCCGACCGGCACAGCGGTGATACTTTTTAGTTTTGTAATTGCTTAAGTTGATAAAAAATGCTATGCAATAGCTTTACCGCGGCAGTCTCCGAGTGCCACACGTCTTTTTTTATTAAGTGAAAACTAAGAATTATACTCTGTTAAGGAAAATCTTTAATATGTACCAGTTTACTCGACAATAAAACTTTTCAAAAATTTTACTGACAAAACGCCTAAAATAAATCCCCAAAATTGTATTCTTCATGCATCATAATTTCCGGTGATATTTTGTTTTGCACAAACTTTAAAATTGATGACTTAAATCCGGCTTTTTGAAAATTTTATAGTTTTATATTTTGAAAACTAACAACCTATTTCGCTGCCTTTATGGGTGCTTTTGTATGATTTTAAATAGAAATGAGACTATATTGAGTTAAAACGTGAACTTAGGTCGGTTCACCGAGTCAAAAGTTATGCTTGATATTGTCTGTTTGATAAAATGTTGTCATTTCTAAGTTAGCTTGATTATTTTTATCGATAATAACTTTCTACGAACTACAACTAAGAAGTGTTTTACATTGATATGCTAAATTTTCGCCGTTATTATTACGCTGTGGCTGTTTTGTGGCTTGATGTAGTAGTATTATAATATTAGAAGGCAGTATGGCCTTCAATTACCCCTTCCTGATGGGCCTCGGGCGACTGACACGGGGGTGTTGGCCGTTCGCTAAATGAGGCCTGCGGTGGTGATGCGTGTGTCCTCGCACACCACTGCTGGAGACCAGAGGGAGAATTTTTTCCTCTAAAGTCAGGTGGAGCTCAAGTGAGCTACAGCCAGAGGTGGAACTGCGGATGATTAAGTTTAAAGAATATTTATTTTCTTATTAAAAACCGTACAGTCACTTACATGAGAATACAATCGTGGGTAAATACAAAATTGTCCAGCAGGTACGATTTAAATTAAGTTGGGAGGTGTCCTGAGCTCGGTACTTATACCAAATACTTACACTTAGCATGCCTAATTTTTTTTCCACACCAAAACACAGATTCATAATACGATGGTAACTAATGTTTTTAAATGCGAAGACGCGCGATAAGGTGCGATCGCGAGGCCTGCGAGCGACCGACGCGACTGGCCGCGGCGCAGGAGTCGCCGCCAGCCGACCGAACGCGATCATCGTAGTTCGTACCGAGCTTAGGATACTCCCGCAAAAGGAAGTCACATGCAAATTTTTAGTTACAAAAATATTTTTTTAAAGCAATAATATTATACAATTTTAATATTTTAAACTATGGAAATAAGATTTATGTTAATTACAATTGCTTAATATTTTGATATTTATTTATTTTATTAATTGTGATGAATATTATTTCGTTAAAGAAGAGAACGTAGAATCTTGTAAAATGTGTTTTTTTAAGTCTTATGATTGCCCGGGGTAATAACGCCCGGGGCGCTAACCCGTGGTTCCAGCTCACTAATGGCACCGGAGGACACGGAGGGTGGTTTAGTAGTATTGTAATATTATCTGGAATGTAATGCTTTTAAGTATAAGTACTATGTAATATTTTTTTCTGTGTATTTATATGGCCTAAGTTTTTCGCAAGTGTTGACTATCACGCAGTTTTTGGTTGCTTTTGTCCGTGCTGCACTCTGTGGCGCCAACGGAAGACCAGCGTTGTGTGCCCGTGCACGCAACATATGCTGAGATGGCTGCCTTTTTGCCGGGACCTTGAGACTCGTAGGCTTATCCTACTTATATTATGCTCCTGAATTAGTGTGTACTTTCTACATTGTTATTTTTATAATTTTTTGTTATGTGTATATTTTTGATGTACATTTATTGTGATCGGCCTAGTCGATTTCTCTGGCTCTCAACAAATAAATATATCTTTCTTTCTTTCTTTCTTTCTTTTACAGTCTTTCCGTGCTCGCATTGTGTTAACACCTTTAGGTTAAACAATATCCTTTCTAACGCGCCTCTATTTTTGAACACCAATTTTCAGCAAAATAATTAAGTTTCGATTAATATTCTAGTGTTTGTTCAAATTACAGTTTCAGATAAGTAAAATTACGAACGGGGCTATGAAAGTAGACGATAGGAATATAAACTATTATTTCTATACATATTATGTATATCAAAGTTTTGTTTATAATGGGTATGATTATCGCGTCTATAGCTGTAAATACCAACATACCTTGACTTCCATTAAATGTAGCATTGATACGTTCTACAATAAATAAATTTGAAATTATTTGCTAAAACTAAATGTATTAGTCTCTAAAATCGTTATTTTTTTTATTTATTTATTTATTTCAGGCAACAGATTATGAAATACTGGCCCATAAAATAAATAACACATAAATTACACTAAGTATTAATTACTAAACAATATTTTGATGGCGTTGTGTTTCGCAACTTGGTGTCAGGTAACCGTCCACGAAACCGACGATATACAACACCCTTCGGCCAAAATTCTGCCTGCATGAAGGTCGACAGCTGTTCAGTCGGAACCCTCACCACAAACGAATTAAAGTTCGTGTTGTGTCGAGACTCCAACCGTTCGACCCTCAGTGTATATCTGGTCTTCACTCGGATGTACTCTACAATCTCTTCTACCTTTGTAGAGTAATGGAGCCGGGACACGTATAGCAGCGTCACTGGAACTGCGGGCCGAAGCAGGTGGTTCGGTCCAGTCGGTGCGTTGCCGCACTGGTTGCGAGTCGAGGGCTTCCTTTTCTTCTTCTCGACCTTCATAAAGCCCTCCTCATCACACTTATCTGCCTGTGATGCCAGCGTCTTCGGAGCCGCCATGCAACTGCTTTTCCGAGCGGCAGCTGCAGCATACACACGCGTCGGGGTTGACGTCAACACGCACGTTGTTTCCTGCAATGTTGCGGGGAGCGCGGCGGGGCGCGCAGTAGCGGCGACGATGTCAGTGCCCGCGACGGGTGACGCATCAGTTCGCGCCGACCCGAAACTGCAGACCGATGCATTTTGTGCCCCGCGACGTGTGTTGACATTGCAGGCCTCAGGTGACCTACTAATCGGAGCAGTGTTGCTTAATAACAACACTTTGGCTCGCAAGTCACCTATGGTGTTCTCTGAGGCCTCCAACTTCGCGTGCACTTCGGCCAGGCTTGCTTTCAGGAAAGTGATGTCCTTCAACAGCCTGGTGACGTCGACATGATCGAACCTGACAGGGGGCAGCTTGTGTAGCTCCTTTGCCACGAACGCAGGCACTTCGTCAGGATCGGTCTCCTTCAACAAGGTTATGATATCCTGCACACTTCTTTCATCACCGTCCCTTCGACGAGTTGGCATCTGGGCACTCTCGCCGAGCGTCTGGAACAGGAGAGCCTTGCCACTGCAAATCTCTTCTTCCTTGAAATTGGATTTGCAGATCTGCATGATGCTGACCTCGTCCATAGTATCGATGGCGTGCTGTATAAACGCCAACAATTCGTTAGCAATGAGTTTTTGCGAATCCATTGCTGATAGACGGCGCGCGCTGCGCTAGTCGTGAATTAAAATAATTCTGCTACGCAACGGACACGTCCGTTTCCAATCGCGCATAACTAGCTATGGCTGAAAAAAGTGAAGTGAGTTATTATAATATACATACTTATAACAAATCAAAAAACTACATACGCATTTTATGAACCCGCTTCAGCTTTCATCATGCCAGCTTAGTAGGTTCGACAAAATACCATTATAAAAACATTTTAAATAGTTACCAAAAAATAATCTTGGTATATCTTTCTAAAATTGTATTATCCTTTCAACAAAGAATAATTTCTGCACAAACTCTCGAACGGCTGTCTTAAAAATTCCGAACGCATAAAAATACGATCCCCTCGGGAACCCTTTTCACTCATTCACTTTTGTAATAATTGACTTTTACCACTTCTCGCTGATGAAATGTCTGCTCTTGATTGGTTAGACATTAATTGATTTACGATGAAAAAACACTTTTAGGGAATGCCGGTGCTTGACGGTTCTGTACCAAGTAAGAAGAGAAAGGCAAACCGACTTGATGTTTTGATGTTAGTAATAAGTTATCAGAAAAATCTAATGTAGGTATGTACTTATAGACGACAGCACATTGAGCTAATAGTTTGGGCATTCGCAACAAAAATGTGTGTTCTGTTGTGCAGGTTACTGCCACTAGCCTTGCAAAAAAAATTACACTGTCAAACGTTGTTTAAAATAAATTGTATGACTGTTAACTGTGATTGTTTCAATGTAAAAAAAAATATTATTTTTTCCTCATAGTCCCGTGCAAAAATAAATTAATCTACGTATTTTTTTTTAATAATTTATAGGTTTGCTCTTGACTACATACTTAAGTATACGGTTAAGAAGAAGCCTAAGATAGAGCGAGCTTACCCAGAGTTCTCCCACAGACCAGCGGAACACAGAATAACTGTTTGGCGCTGGACTCCGGCAGGAGGGTGGTAGCATCCAGGCAGCCTCTTACGAAGCCTCCCACCGCAGAGGGATCTGTTAGCCGTCATCATCATCATCATCATCATATCAGCCGAACGACGCCCACTGCTGGGTATAGGCCTCCCCCAAGGATCTTCACAGCGATCGGTCCTGTGCTGTCCACATCCAGCGGCTTCTCGCGACCTTGACCAGATCGTCGGTCCACCTTGTAGGGGGCCTGCCCACGGAACGTCGTCCGGTACGCGGTCGCCATTCGAGAACCTTTCCGCCCCTAACGGCCATCGGTTATCCGCGCTATGTGTCCCGCCCACTGCCACTTCAACGATGCAATCCTTCGAGCGATGTCGGTTGTTTTAGTTCTCATGCGGATCTCATCATTTCTGATTCGATCGAGTAGGGAAATACCAAGCACAGCTCTCACCATTGCTCGCTGGGTGATCTTGAGCCTTCTTATGAGACCCATAGTAAACGACCACGTCTCACTCCCATAGGTCATTACTGGCAACACACACTGGTCAAAGACTGCCGTCATCATTGGTTAGAAATCAAAGATGCCATTGCCCAGGGTGGACCTCTAGGAGGTAGATCCCACCACCTCAAAACGTAAACGTAGGTACGTATGTTGGATAGCACAAATTGTGTATTGATAATCTTGTATCTCAATGGGCCGGAATCAAAAAAACGTACAATTCAATTAAAATTAGATTAGCTTTCAATGCCGAAGTTACCTTAATTCAAAATTATTTGTGTCTTAAACATTGAAAGCAAATATTAATTTCAAATTTGACAGCTCCAGTAGTTCGCTAACTTGGAAAACTAGCGTATTGTATTTGCTCTTTTATCTGAGCTACGTCCGGAACCGAGGAAGACATCCCTTCACAATTGGATTTTTCCGATTACACTGTTCACCGAGTTTGAGGAGGATTCTGTTTCAATAACGTGGAACGCTACGGAATTCATTCAATCAACGCTCGCTTAAAGAATCTGGACTGTGTAATCAAGTGCTAAACAAACAATTTATATGTTAAATCTTATTCAAATTGTTACAAATAGTATATAATCGTCTGTAATTTCTTTGTTTGGTGTGCAATAAAGAGTACACATTCAGTTGTTCCTTCAGCCATTCATTCATTTCTATACACATTCATTCATTCATTCATTTATTATTGTTAAGTAAACGTGCTTCCAGTAATGATTTATAGAACTGAATGAAACTGTCGCTTCTAATAAGAATGCACATGGTCGCACAGCCGGCAATGCTGCAATGGAGAGAGTACTCAACCATAAGGTACCCCCTTACGTAGAAGTCAGGCACCACCACACCAATCGGGACGTAGGTACCTATATATGGTAGATACCTTATATACGTTATGATATTTTAAGAGGAAACACAAGGGCCGTTTTTCCATACAAACGTAGTCCCCTGTTTCCTCCCTGGATAAAGCCAGTAGAGCAATAATTTTTATTACAAAACTCCATGGCCACTATTAGCATGTTTCTATGTTTTCTGTTTTTTCATAAATTCATTCATAAAAAAGATATGAGCCCTCAAAAATCGAAAAAAATCGCCAGTTTTTCCGCTGTGTTCAAACATCCGGAATGCAAATTTGGCAAAATTTTAGAAAAAAGGAAAACATAAGAACATGGCCAAAGCCTTTCTTTAATTTTTATTGAAAAAAGTATTTAAATCGGTCTAAAGTTTTGGAAAAGTAATCGGGGGACTACGAAACGTTGATTTGGTGTGCTTTTAGTAGGTATTTTCAGTCCAATAAGCAATAGATTTTACAAATACCTATTTTTCAACTCTCTCGCTCGTAGTGTTTCCTCTTAAGTAGACTTAGTACAGTAGACAAACGGTTGGTCAATTGGTTCAAATACCGGGTTTCTGGGTTCGATCCCCAAGTTGGGCAACAGAGTTTCCAATTTTCGAACATTGCTCTGGTTTGTGATCACCTAGATATTGAGAGATCATTGCCCAGTTCTTAAACCACTAGACCAACAGTGGAAAAACACTAAGCCTAAATTTTGCTGCCAAATTTTAAACAAGAAATGGCCGGTAGAAGTATTTATATTTCCCTTAATGAAGCTAAATTAATCCTTTTTACACAAATCATTGAACTGAAAAACAGACGTAATTCGTGTAATAGGCCCCAAATTTAGTGGGTGTTTAAAATGAAATTGCATCTCAAAATAGATTAGGTATTTAACGTTTTGTCAATATAAATGTTTACAAAAAATATATAGGAGAAAAAGCAAGGCGACTACCAAGTAAAAGTTTACAAGGTGTACGAAAGCCTGTAATATTAATTGATGCTATACTTCATTTTACACTGGTCTCGCAGAGCTGCAGTCAATTTCCGTGCCCAGGTTTTGCGGCGACGTTGCCAGCCGCTCGCTTGCGGTTGAGGTGTGGTCCCAAACACAGATTGAAGCGGAGAGCTAGTAACGATTAATCAGCAAATTACGCGTTTTTTATCATTGATGATGGGCTTGTTCTTAGCTTCAAACTGAACCCTAAAGTTGAGATGGGAGTCAGCTTACTAAGAAGCTGGAAATCCCGTACAACGATCACGGCTATCCTTCAAACATTACATCGGAGACTACTTTTTTTCTTGTTTCGTACATTTTAGAGCGTGTTTTATAGTTTTTAAACTAATTTTTTTTGATCAGAGCTATTTAATATAAACACACAAGGCTGCTTCAACTTTGCTAGAGCTAAGTGTAGTGGAATGGAATGGATCTTGAATTGACCAAGCACATTGCAGTATCTACCTACTATAAATCTGTTATATGTGGGGATATTAGAAATGAAATGGAAATATAAATTATTTGATATACTTCATTTCACACTGGTCACGGAGTCTGCTTTCGAGCCCAGGATTTGCGGCAACTTTGCCAGCCGCTCGTTTGCGGTTTGGTTGTGGTCCCTGACACAGATTGAAGCGGAGAGTTAGATACAAAATGATCACAAAATTACGGATATTGCACAAGTAACTTATAGTTCATATAAGGATACAAAGGTGCATGTTGAGTTTCCTGAAGGAAGATAAAGCAAAAGGATTCGTCTACTATTGATCAGAAATACTAAATTAACACAACTAAGGCTGTGTTTTAACTGAGGGGAATAGAAAGGAACCATGAATCGATCAATCACAGTCCTACCTACCAGGGCCCTAATTCCGCTAATTTACAAATGGCTCAATAGAATCGCAATTGCATCTCAATTGTATATTTTGACACATTAACCCCCGTATTTATAAACAAGTAAAAGTAATTACTTGACTACAAGTAATTACTTGAGAGACAATTTGTATGCCTTAATCAAGAAATTACTAGAAGTTATAACTACCAAAAGTTAGCATTTTCAGTCAAATAATATGACTATGAATGGTGACCAATTTCTTTCACTTAAGCACTGGGTATGAACACTTTAAGTTATGACTTTCTTAAGCAATAAGTAATTACTTCTTTATAAATACGGGGGTTAATAAGGTAGTAATGACAAATTTGTTCGTTAAAATTGGACCAAACGCATCGCAGTCCATCCCCTAAGGGGTGCAAGCCTTGGTCGCCGTCAGACGACATCGGCACCTGCGAACAATGCCTAACATAATATTCCCTAGTAATAGAGATGAATAAGATAAGAGGATTTTAAGATCAAGCTTGTAAGTAATAATGTTTAGTAGTATTTTTTTATTTATTAAAAAAATGATAATAATAATAGGTACTAAACATAAATGCAAAAGTAACTCTGTCTGTTACGCTTTCATGCTACACTGCAGAACCAATTTTGATAAAATTTAGTACAAATGAGAAAGGACTTGTATCCCACTGCTTGGCACAGTTTATGAGTTTATCACCCGCACGATGTAACGTGTAGTTTACGCGGGTAGAGACTCGAGTGTAAAAGCTAGTTTTATACATGTGAATTTTTCATCATCTTAATTTTTTTATAGGCGTTCAGTATCATAATATTTAAAGTCCACTTAAGAAGTAAAAAAAATCAAGTTTTCACCCGAAAATATTCTTCGCAACATAGTTTTCAATTTTTACGGTCTAAGCCTTTTAAGGTATAAAGGGAAGATCAAAAACTTATAAATAGTATTGTAATGAATGAATGAGATGCGCGTCGTGTAAAAAAAGTGTTGCTAGGAGGCCGTATCAAAACTTTTAGATTTTTGCCGAACATTTTTTAAGTCTTTTATTTTTTACTTTGATTTTTGTACTGTACCTCTAGCACAAAAAAACTATCGAATTCGAATCAGTTAAAATCAGTTAAAATCAGTTTTATTTCTGCAAATAGGCCCCAGGAGGCGCTTTTACACGTCCCAATTTAAACCTACCACTGCTTCGGGACAAGTCTGGGCTAGTGCCGAGAAGAAGCAGCGCAAGAAACTCGGTCACTATTGTCAGCCTCTTTTTAAATACATTTTTACAAGGTAAGGTAATTTTTACAAGGTTTAAGCAAGTACGAGCTGGGACAACTTAATGCCATACATTTCTATCATTTAAATAATCATTAACAGTGTAATAGCCCTTTTTCATTAAAATAACTTTGACATACGATTTAAGTTTATGTACAGGGAGTTCAGCAATATCGTTTGCGTGTTCGTATCGCCATCGAAATATTTAGTATGAAAACTTAAACAGCGCTCGCGCGGTCAAAACGAGACCTACAAAACGAAGCACGAACTTTGTGTCGTTTGCTTTCGATACGCAAACGATTTTAAGTCAATAGTTTTTTGTGCTAGAGGTACTGGGCTATACCAAAAGAAAAAATACGTCATTTGTTTTTTGTCCCGTAGATTGCTATATTAAAATTTGGAAGGTGGTTAAAATTTCATTCTGTATATTATCATTTATCTAAAGCAATAAGCTTAGAATATGAAGTGTTTATTAAATGTTAGCTAAGCCACGGGTGAATTAGCTTTTAATAAAATAAATCGTCAGCAGGCTGCGGTTTTAGAGGATTTAATTTACGGCTATGTAGTGGTACCGTAAAGTATGGGATTTACAATATTGATGTACACTCGACAGCACATCAAGTTAAACAGTTGAACTGCGATAACAGCTTGTATTACGTAGGGCATAAAGGCGGTCTCAAGGTCAACATGTATAGTCTGATGTGCCGCCGTGTGTACTAGTCTACACTACAGTAGGTATTTATTACGTAAGCAAAATAAAAAGCCTTGTTTACATTGAAGTACTAAACATTTATAAATGGTTTGGAAGTACAGATATTTATTTGACTTATGACTTTACTTCGACGACCTCCGTGGCGGAGTGGCGTACATGCCGGTTTTCAAGGTGTCGCCTGCTCCGAGGTCCCGGGTTCGATTCCCGGACAGGCCAATGTAGAAAAAATGAGTTTTTCTACATTTTCTCGGGTCTGGGTGTTTGTGGTACCTTCGTTGTGACTGGTTTCTAAAATACGAATGCTTTAAATAGTTATTCAAATTGGGATCAGAACAATGTATGTGATGTTGTCCACATTTATTTATTTTATTTATTTATTTATACTTTAATTGAACAGAATAAATCTTTATCTTATCTTATCTTATCTTATTTTTCATACACCGACGACGTCCGTACTTCCGTAGTGGAGTGACGCATGTTCCATCCGTGTCATAGGACCCAGGTTCGATCCCCGGACAGGAAATGCAGAAAAAAAAAACTGTGCTCTTTTGGGTATGTGTTAGTGGTTGTTTATTTCTACAAAATATGTGATATAATTTGTCGTGTAGTGATTAGCATATAAAAAAAAAGAATACTCAATTTCGTTCCCTCCATTATTTAAGTTACATTAAGATCAAAATAATTATGTGGGTGTTGACGACATTTATTTATTTATTTGACATCAAATAATAAAAGTACTGGGGGCTGGCACATTTTATTACATAGGAATTTATAATTTATTTTGATTTATCCCGACTATAAACACTTTGTAGCCTTCGTAGTCATAGGTAACTACCCAAAATGTTGGGCTGAATAAAATAATAAAATCGGCCAAGTGCGAGTCGGACTTGCGCACGAAGGGTTCCGTACCAAAAAGGCCAAAAAAAACGAGTTTGTTGTATGGGAGCCCCCCTTAAATATTTATTTTATTTTGTTTTTAGTATTTGTGGTTATTGCGGTAACAGAAATACAAAATTTGTGAAAATTTCAACTGTCTAGCTATCGCGGCTCTTGAGATACAGCCTGGTGACAGAGCGACGGACAGACGGACAGACTGCGAAGTCTTAGTAATAGGGTCCCGTTTTTACCCTTTGGGTACGGAACCCTAAAAATCACATACATCGTTATGATTCACACGTGAGTAACTATTTAAGAACTCGTATTGTGTAAATCAGAAACAACGTATGTACCACAAAAACACCCAAACCCGAGAAAATGTAGAAAAGCACTTCTTTTCTACATTAACCCGTCCGGGAATCTGAGACCTTGGAGCAGGCGACATCTTCAAAACCGGTGCGTACGCCACTCGGCCACGGAGATCAAATGAAACGAAAATCCTAAAAAACGAGTTAAATTTTTAAATCTATCATTTCAATAAACGATTATGTATTCACTTTCTCCCGTTTTTGATACAAAAACCATTGTCTGCAAAAACAGCCTGTTATAAATCAAAATAGAATTTCCTTTTGATTCAAACTTTTATAGCCAGGATCTATTCTACAAATTCAATCTTATTTATTTATTTATTTATTGGAAAAGATTCACCAGCAACATATGAGTAAGCATTACAATTTAGAGTGTAAAGGAGTTATATGACAATATGTAAAAGATATGCCCTTACAGGTAAATACAGCGTTTTAAAAACAATTTGTCGACTTCAAACAATTAAATAAAACGGGAGTACGTTAGGAACAAAAAGAAAAACAGTAAATTTGAAATTTGAATTGAATGTGAATTTATATAAATACTTATATGTTGTTATTATTTTATTATTTACGAAAAAGAATTGAATATTGCCACACACGTCCTCTTAAACGCCTGTTTGTCTTTCTGAAAGATGTCGATTTCGCAATCTTTTAAGTTATTGTAAGTTCATATACACACATACATCTTAATGCGACTAGTCAAAAACATTTTGAAGATATAACAGATCATAATGTTTATAGCTGCAAAACAATCCCCGAAGTGTTACGAGTATTATCATTTACCCGGCTGTAACATAAGCTATTCAGAAAGTTAGTTTAATAAAACATTTAACGTAATACCAAACATCATTTAATTCTACTACCCAAATAAATTGCCTGATCCCAAACGTTGTTTCCTATAAGCCTATTAATACCAAACGATAAACTTTGAATCCACGTAATTTTATTAACAAACAAATCACCCTTTCTAATTGAAACAATAACCAGAAAGCCTATGACATCACAAATTTTAATTGCGTTATGTTCAACAACACTTACGGAGAACTTAAAGCGTTATAATTTAAGGGATGACAAAGGACCGGATAGTTGTCGAATTGTTTGACTACTTCTTCAAGGGCCCATCTCCAATGTCCCTTTGTGGGATATACACCCTTTCGAATAGTTCACCCATCCTCTCGCCGTCGAGACAATATCCGGCTATCACACTGTCCTCGCCCAAAGATTTATTACCCCCAATCAAATTATCAACCCTATTACCGTTCAGGAGAGCCGAAATTTCACTATCGTAACTCTGATTCATCTGATTCCCATTTCTGTTTTGATTTTGCATAGTTTTGCCGGAGAATTGGCTGCGGTTTGTGCCCTGCGAACAATTCGTGTAACCCTCGTTACGGATTCCGCAAGCGGCGTGCAATATCGATTCTATCGCCATTTGATCCTGCACTCTTCTTTGTATCGCGGTAGCTTGCATGGTACCCACGATTTCTTTGTATTTGTTTTCCAATTTGCTTAGAGCCGCAGTGAGTTCAGCTTGATTCTCATCAGCCACCTCGCTTACGACTTGCGCCCTCTGCCTCACTAACTGGAGCTGTAAAGAACACTCTGCTAAATGCTTTTCACGTTGCAAATAAGACAATTTAGCCTCATACATCTTTGCACACTTTGTTTTAGACTTTTCAATTTTATTCAAACGCTTTTCGAGTTGTTCGGCTTTAAGTCTCATTCCGTCAGAACCTGTATCTTCATTTGGTTTCTCTAAAAATTTGTTGATTACGTCATGCAAGTGACCTTTCTGATCATCATTAAGATTTCGCAACCGAATTATTTCATTGTCCTTTTCTTCAATTATCTTTTCTTTTTCACCAATAATGCGGTCTTTAGCCAAAGTGAGTTCATTTTTTTCGGAATCTTGTTTACTTTGAATGTTGTCAATCAACATTTCGTAGTGTGCTTTTACTTCTTCAATTTTCTTCTCGTATATTTCTTTTGTTTCTTCACGGGTAGCAGTTTTAGCTTTTATTATGTCTAGCCTGTGCTTAGCTTCGATTTCTTCTACTTCATGTTTTTTCATTTCATCGTAATTATCTACTTTCTCCTGTAAAATATCTATTCTTTGAATTAACATATTTCTAGAATCTTGAACCTCTTGAAGTTTAGTTTTTAGTGAATTTAATGTAGCATTGCTGTCTTTCGAATTACAACAAACGCTAGTACAATTGTCAACTTTTATGATACTGTCAACAAAATTATCACAAGATTTAATTTTACATTCTTGTCGCAAAAGTTCCAACTCTTTATGAAGTGATAGGTTTTCGGCTTTTATATCCCGTAATTTCATAACCAAATTCTTAGCTCGAATCTTGTATTCATCACATGACACATTTTGAGCATCAAAACTTTGTGGCAGTTCAGGACATGTGTAACAATAAAAAGTCTGTGTGTTGAATTCACTATATTTTTCGTTACTCGCCGATGCTTCGTTAATGTTTTCTTTAATATCTAATAATTCATAGTCTTGAGAATGGTAGTCTGTATCAGATGCAGGGGACTTTTTACTATTGAATAGTACCTTCGTGTCTTCTTCAGAATTAATTACGATGTATTCAATTTCAGAAGATGACATGTCACTTTCTAGATCGTCGGATAGTGATGGCAGTTCTGTCGTTGGAGGGGAACTTAGAAACGGTTCGTTGAGAACCCCTTTTGCTAATTGATAGCATAAGGAAAATACGTACTTATTGCGAGTATTTTTCTCATTTTCAGTGCAATTTGAGAGCCGCAGGATCCATGCTTTGCAGATTTCAATAACATCTTGATCTAAAAGTTGCGCCAAATATGGTCGCATTATTTGAAGGTACCTTTTAAACTCTACATCAAGACTAGTGCTTTCACTTTCATTCATCTTTTCATCAAATAAGTATTTTTAGGTATGTTAAAATGAAATTTTAAATCATTACAAAATGCCAAAACGACAATAAATATGGTCTGAATGTCAACGTGACAAAATAAATGCCATAGTCAATTGCAAAAATAGGTTAGTTTTTTGCAAGGAGTCCCGACATAAGACGCTATGCTGTATTTTTAAGACACGGTTATAGGATTAAATTGTCTAAGAAAGAACATATTGTATAAATACGAGTAAATATCAATTGTCTTTAAAGGACTTTTTCACACGATTTATTATTACCTCCAGAACAATCTGTTGTTTAGTTAGAAAGACGGGTCGTAATTTAAAGATTGGTTTTAGAAGGTCAGCAGCGTTTTCTGTCCACCATTGGCCAAAATGCGGTTGCCAACCTGCCTGGGCCTGCTAGACGCAGAGATTATAGTTCTGTCCTAATTTAGCAGTATCCTAGTTAATATTAGGGGTTAAAATATGAAATTGCCCTTTTATTGGAATAGGTTCTTTGAATTGACATAGAATCTTCATGGTTTGAGGTTTTCGAATGAAACTTTTTACATGGTTTCTATGATGTTCTTCTTTTAAAAAATGTGAAACATTTGAATATCAACTTTCAATTGTTTTTGTTATTTAACTTAGACAAGAAAGATGGATACTGCGAAAATTCGAGTGATTTTTGAATACGAGTTCCGACGCGGAAGTACCGCGGCAGAAACAGCCCGCAATATCAATGTTGCGTTTGGAGAGGGATCTGCTAATGAACGCACCTTGCGATTTTGGTTTAAACGCTTTCGTGATGGAAACTTCGACTTGAAGAACGAGCCATGAGGAAGACCGCCCACACACGTGATTAACGATGAATTTAAGAGAGATGGTGGAAGCCGATCCTAGTCAAACTACCCAGGAATTAGCGGCATTGTTTAACGTAACCTTACCCACAATATTGACTCATTTGCGTCAAATCAATAAAATAAAAAAATACGAAAAATGGGTGCCTCATGATTTGACTGATGTGCAGAAAGAAACTTGTGTTAAAACTTGTTTTGCCTTATACTTTATTTGATATTTTAGCAACTTAATTGCACTTATAATATAAAGCAATGTCACAATTCGATTTAATATTCCTTCATTTCTGTACCGATTCAACAAGGCAAAACAATATCAGTATATAAACTTGAAAATTTTTGTCTCAGGCGGGACTCGAACCCGCATCTCCTCGCCTAATGGTATGCGAATCCTAATGGAATTGTGACATTTGATGAACAGCGGATTCTTTATGATAGCCGTAAAAGAAAAATGCAATGGCTGACCCCAGGTCAAACGCCACAACAGTGTCCTAAAGCAAAACTTACCAATAAAAAGGTAATGGTAACTGTTTGGTGGTCTCAGCATGGTGTTATTCACTATAGTTTTATCCAATCTGGTCAATCAATAACGGCAGATGTCTATTGTGCCGAACTCCGAACAAAGTTGGTAAAACTAGCAGTAAAACAGCCCCGACTCATGAATCGATCTTCACCATTATTGCTCCATGACAACGCGAGACCTCATACAGCACGAGAAACCGTTTTGACCCTTCAGGAACTGCAATTAGAAACCATTCGACATCCTCCGTATTCGCCAGACCTTGCTCCAACGGACTACCATTTTTTTCGTGATTTGGACAATTATCTACGTGACAAGAAGTTTTCTTCCCAGGAGGCAGTACAAAATGCTTTCACACAGTTTGTGCAGTCTAGATCCTCAGAGTTCTATCACAAAGGCATAAATGACCTTCCTATTAGATGGCAGCAATGTATAGATAATAATGGTAACTATTTTGATTAAATAAATTTGTTAAAAATTAAAAAATAAACAATTTTGATTTTCAGTACAAATCGGCAATTTCATACTTTAACCCCTATTATTATACCATTAATATGGATTTTAAATTCTATCTTTTGAGTCATAATCATATTAAATGTGACAGTTGGATGAATGTTTTTTACTCAGTCACGCCAATTTGAGCCTAAAAAATGTACATACATTATTTTGGTGCAGAAATAGATGATACTCGTAAGATGGCATGTTATAGGTAGCTTGTTATCCTACAAAAAAGTATGGTTCTGTGAAATCGACGAGTACGAAGACACGAAAAACAGCTAATTAATCATATAGGCAGATTAGTCTTGAGTTTCTATTTCATATTAACTGGATCACAGTGATATGATTAAAAATAAATGAAATAAAAAAGGAATACTTTAACTTAACGAAAAAGCTTTTGTGATGGAGTAAATTTTAAGTGAAAGATTTAACGACCAAAAACAGGAAATTCGCCACCAGCTGCGAGTGCCAAACAGATAATATCTGAAAATCATCACATAATGATATATCAGTATATAAACTTGAAAAATTTTTGTCTCAGGCGGGAGGAAAAAAAAAATTTTTTTTTCAAGTTTATATACTGATATTATAAGTGCAATAAAGTTGCTAAAATATCAAATAAAGTACATAATGATATTATAACTTTGTAATGTGGCATATTGCGTCATGCGTGTTATTTGTCGGTTTTTCTTTTGTTAGTATATTTTGATTTCACATAGCAGCTTATTGTAAATGGTTGATCTCTCATCTAATAAGATATGTCTTGGGTAAAATGTTTCCTTATCATTAATAATACCTTTTCTAGTTTTCTATTCACAAAATTGTATGGCTGGTCGTAAGGCTACCACACAATGAGTTGTAACGGATATTTCCCTACGGACGCGTATAATGTGCTCGCCTGACCGTTTGCACGTCTTAATAGCCCATAAGCCGATTTTGAGATCCTTTTTATGCCACATGCTAATATTGTGGAAAAGATTTAACATAGTTCACTATTTCATTTCTATAATCCACAGATTGAAAAGAAAAGGTTAGAACTATATTATCATGATCATCATCATCATCAGCCTATCGCAATCCACTGCTGGACATAGGCCTCTCCAGTTGCAAGCTACTTAGGTCGATCCTCGGCTTCTCACATGCACCTCCTGCCAGCCATCTTGCGCAAATCAACACTACGTTTGCAGAGACGCGGTCTCCACTCAAGAACTCGTTAACCCCAGCGGTTGTCAGTTCTGCGGCTAATATGGCCCGCCCACTGCCACTTCAGCTTGCTAATCCGGTGGGCTACGTCGGTAACTTTTAGTTCTCTGCCGGATCACCTCATTTCTGATTTTATCTCTAGAATGAAATAATATAAACGTTAAAATAAAATACCGGATTATTTTGGACAAAAAGTACATACTTGTGTCTTGTGATACCGGCACGTTAAAAGAATAGTACCCATTGACTTAGTAATGCAACTAAATAAACAATACGTTACAAAAATGACAACTAAGGCGACTAAAAAAGTACTGCCATAAGAAGACGAGCAGCAGCGTCTTCCCTCCATAATTATTCAATTAAATTATAAATAAATAAATATTTTCAGACATGCCACACTCATTCATTAGCTAATAAGTCGGGTATTTATTGATGTTAAAACTAGAAGAAACATTACCTCCTTAGCCATTAAATAGCATGCAAATATTTGGTACCTACTACAACTAGGATACATAAAAATAGTTATCATGCAAAATGATTGTTGAGAAATTCTTTAACACTAATAAGCAACAATCTATGAGCCACTCTTTAAGATTGTGACACTGTGAGTCATTAAAATGGTAGACCTTGTTTGAAACCAATCCATGATTTTATTATAAACTTTAACACACAGATAAAAAGACTATTTTTTGAATAATGCAGTTTTTGGATGATAATTTATGTTTGAGGAATACAATATCAGATATTGTATTTCTTGGATATTTTGCAAATCTGTAACAAATTTAAATATTGCCAAAACTGCGATCAAGCCTGCCAAGCCTGCCAAGCGTGGTGATTATTGTTTATAGCAAAATCTATCTTTTAGAAGGGCATGTGTCGACTTAAATTTGAGTAGATTACTTGTGTTATGGGCGTCGGGAAGAAGTGTCTTAGTTACTACTATTAACTGAAGATATAAAGCAGCGTCTTTTCTCTGCCATAATGTATTGTAGAGATGCCTATATTGGAACTAAAAAGGATAGTAACTGTCCTAGAAAATCATCACTTATACTGTTGTCACGGCTTTTTCTTTGGTAGCCATGCGGCGCTAGTATTGATCAGCGTTAAATGATCGCACCAATCGTAAGTTCATTTCTATAGCAGCAGCTCTGACCATGATATTTGCACTAAGAGAAACGCACCACTGTGGTGTTTCGATTGACGCTGTGATTTGTGATGTTATAACTTTAGACGTAACGTATGTTGGCTTATTACTGTAAGTACATAAGACATCAGTAACTAATCGTATTACTTAGGGATGTTTGTACCCCACAAGTAACAAACTTGCGTCAACTTAACTAACTTGAACAAATTTGTTGTTGAATTTTACAACCTTTCTTTCACCGCAGCAAAATTGTAAGCTTCAGCTGTCTAAAAACTCAACAGAATTAAAGTAAGTTGGCTCTGTCACCGACATTGTAATCAAAAACATCACTTCCATACTCTTCCAGTTTAAGAACTGCACAAAACAGCTCTAACTAGATCGTCAAGTTAACCGTTAAGATAAAATTACTCGGTTCCCTTAAGCTTCTCGTAAAAATAATCTTGGACCTATCTTTATGGGTGGAAATGTCTGTTTATATACGGACCTTAGAACTTTGATGGTAGGGTAGGAAATCGTTTGGAGTTTAGAGTAAAGTCTACATTGCTGCTGTTATTGCTGGGGATAAACAGATGCATCATGAGACAGCTTTGAAATCCGAAATTATCGCAGTTTACGATCAGACATTGCAGCAACTGGGGTTTATTAGAGATGATATTAAATGATAAAGTGGATATAGATCGTCAAAAACTTTGCGATTCTAGATATGACTAACCACCGTATTAATAAACAATTAAAAGTAATTACTTAACTAAAAGTAATTACTTGAGAGACAATTTGTATGCCTTAATCAAGAAATTACTAGAAGTTATAACTACCAAAAATTTGCATTTCCAGCCAAATAATGTGACTATTAATGGTGACCATTTTCTTTCACTTAAGCACTAGGTATGAACATTTTAAGTTATGACTTTCTTAAGCAATAAGTAATTACTTCTTTATAAATACGGGGGTAAGAATTGCTTGCTTATTGCTTGATATGCTTTAACTAGGTATGCTAGAGTAGATAAGAGAGTCAGAGTATTTAATCAATTATTAAAGTTCCTCTAAAATCTGAAAGATTTTGTTAAATGATATGAAAAATGTGGGATAACCCCTTGTGGTATAGTGGTTAAAGTAACGGGCCAAGATCCCGGGGTCCCGGGTTTGATCCCCGGGTTGGGTAAAAAGCGTTTCGAATTTTCGAACATTTCTCAGGTTTGTAATCAAATTACCAACCCGCATTAGGCACGCTTGGTGATTATGCCTGAACCATGACCCCATCATTTTTGTATTTTTGTAGTAATTCGAATGTAATGATGCAGGGCTTTGTCTCTTAGTGGGATAATTAATGGCCGTAAGTTCAGTTTTCAAACATTCTGATTCTAAGTTCACCCAAAGCAATATTTCAGTCTATAAAACATACATCGCTTCCTGCTGAAATCCCTATATGCGTACGTTCACCGCAAGACCATAAATTCTCTTAACGCGTTATAGCAATCAGTAGATTCATGTCGGACATCATGTTCGCTGCATAATGTGGCGTAATGTAGGATAAGTGTGGGTTTAGCTCCCATTCCACGGCATGTTCATGGGAATTATGGGTTGTGTATTATATGACTAAATTCGTTAAATTAAAACTATGTTTATCCATACCTACAAACTTTAATTTCCTATTCTCTTTGTTATTTTATCCACATAAGGGAAAATTTGTACGAACTTAAAATAGCATTTGTAGTCATGTCTAAGTAACAGACCTAAAAATTGATTTCAAACTTTTATTTTGAAAAATGACGATTCTTCCATACAACCTTGCAATCCCACTTACAACCTCATGAAAACTTTTTTCCTTTCTCAGTCTCTAGACTACTTTAGAGTACTTGTCTGTGTACCAAATTTCATTCAAATCGGTCCAGTTGTTTTGTCGTGAAAGCTTGACAAACAGACAAACAAAGGTTATTTTCAAACTTTCGCATTTATAATATTGCTAACTTTTGCCCGCGGCTTCACTCGCGTTAAATTTGGGGTAACAATAAAATTTCACCCCCTCTTTTATGGGGATGGGAGAAATTAAAAAAAAAAAGATGCACGAATTTTTTAAAAGTCACAATTAGTCCGCATACCAATTTTAGCTTTCTACCTTGAAAATTGCGGAATGTTTCATACAAACTTTCACCCCCCATTTTAGGAAAGTGGGGGGTTAGAAAAAGACAAAAAGCCTATGTCATTTTCCATCCCTTTATCTATCTCCACTTAAAAAATCAGACAGACACACACACTTTCCCATTTATAATATTATGTGTAGATTAAGGATGAATACGCTTGTGCAAAATAAAACTTTAAATCGGTCATTCGTGTTGCCCTTTAAAAAGTTCTTAGCAAACTACAGGTAATGCACATTTGCTCAAATAAGTTGATTAGGACATAATAATGTTGACTAAATCTTAAGTTACAATTTATAGCATTTTAAAATGATAGTGTTGTCGAAATTAGTGATAAAATTTATAATAACTATAATAAGGTCCTAAAATAAATTACTATGTATCACATGATCACATCCTTTATCACATCCCATTGTAAATGAATAAATTTGGAAAACATTGCATACTTACATAGGGAAAGTAATATTTCCCTATAATACTTACTAACATTATTTGTATGATCTAAAAATCTAAACGGTAGAGTTATTAAAGCCAAACTACCTACTCCTTTTTGGATATCAAAAACAACGAAGGTACCTACACAGACACTCAAACCCGAGACAATATAGAATTCTAGTCTAGATAGCCCCTACCTAACCAAATTTTAATCAGATCATCCATCCACCAAACACAATATATTTATAATACCTATACTTACTTTAGTAATCTGTGACACATTATAGCATATGAGTGAATAACTCGAGTCAATGTCACTATAATATCAACATTTATTTGTGGAGTACTAAATAATTCTGACAACTTATCACCAACTAACTAGACCAAAACTAAACTGACAACGCTAAATAAGTGTTGCTTCATTAGCGAAATAGCGACGCGACTGAATGTAAACCGAAAATGTCACACCCCTCACAGTTGACTACCACCGACTAATTACGAATAAATTAGAAACACCACAAAATAACATGGAAGGAAGTACTAATGTGTTTCAGCTAGGAATAATAATATTAACTGGGCCAAAAAACGGTTTCGAGGTTTTTCAAATCGGTGTTGGGTACTATTAATTGCATTATCTGTAGTTACTGCTTGGAGTTTTAAGGGAGGGCGGATTTCTGTCTTGCATGTACTGGTGCTTGCTTTCGGGGTGTCGATGTCGGTATGGTTAGGGTGGCGACGGTACCGTAGGCCGGTGTTAACGAGAAGAGGTCAGTTGCAAAAAAAAAGATTGTTAATTAGTAAGGATGAACGCAATGTAATACCTTAGTCTATTGCTTTCATAAAATTCTTTATACCTATATGGTATGTACAACTCTACTACCTTAATTTCTTAGGCAATTCTATGGAGATAAATTAGTTTTAATTACATTCATTTTTTGCGTGATACATGCCTAGTAAACTTCAATAAATTATTGTGTAGGCTTCTATTTCTCCCAAAAATTCCCCCTCATTAGTTTTTCTTTACTAATTAGTAATTAGGTACCTACAGATATCGGTCTGTTACAAGTTTAGTATAGACAGGTACGTAATACAGATGTGCTGTGAACTATACAGCAATATTATGAAAAGAATCAAACAAAAATTCACAAAAAATCTGTATCAGAACTCTCGTTCCTGGAAATGGCTCGCTATTACCCTTTTTGTGAGCTCTATGCACTTTTGTTAGAATTCAAACCCCCATTGTGATATTCCGAGTGCAAAGGGTAAGATAAACACAAGGTTCAGAACTCAGTTGGAGAAAAAAGTTAAAAACAATGTTCTTCAAATCGTTCAGTGAATTGAAGTTTTTTGAATTGTACAACCGGATGTAATTCTATGGCATGGATTTTACAGTTCACTGCCCACCAAAGAAACAGAATTTTCAGTGTGCAAAAACTTCTGCCATGACAGAATGGCTAGGTAATTACATGCTTTAGACTAAAGATAATTTATCATAATAAATATTTATAAATACTTCGCAGTTCGCAACACAGTGTCTTTATATTCGCGTCCATCTGTCCGTAACACTGTAGCCTCTGTGTCTTAAATTTATTAAAAGCGACAGAGATACAGGTGACTTTTTTAACATCTTCAAAATTGTTTATAGGCGTTCAGTATCGTTTTTAGAGCTCATTTATAAAGTAAAAAATGTAATTGAAATGAAAGATAAGTTTACGGATTTAGAACGCGTTTATTTTTTATTTAACCCGACGTTTCGAACCCTTTACAGTGCAGCGTCTTAACGCTAACGTAAGCGATGTGTTTGTAAAGGGAGTTGGGGAGTGTTGCTCTCTTGTAAGGAGGGCTGGATTTACCTCTGTTTTCGGGAGTTTCGGTTCATGATGATATTTATTATTACTTTGAAAATTTTGTTATGAAAAAAAGATAAGAAGACTACTGGTTGGTGTAGTGATCCGATAGGTCGCCTACAATGCATGGGTCATGAGTTCGATTCCCAGTCGCTTTAGTTTAGGAAACGATCAGTTCTGAATAGTATTGCTAATAGGGTTCACCCTCTGAACGTTTAGGTGACATTGACAAATGACATCAAAACGATGTCGTGTCTATCTGTATTACAAACAGATAAAGATAAATAAAATAAAAAACGGATAAAGATAAATAATGAAACATTTTTTTAAATCACAGTCTTTATATGGTAATTCTACTATGTTGTGTCCCCTTACAAACTGAAAACTAGTTTTTCAAAACTTGTTTTACTTTTAACAACGTTGCCTTATCATTTATCATCGTCTATATCTAAATCGCCAAATTCGGCTTCAGCAAATACCTTTGCTAGCGTCACTTTCAATTTTGCTTGCTTCCTTGGTGCTAAACTTTTGTATGTTTTCGCATAACTCATAAATAGAAGATCAACTGCATCATGTTCCTTGTTTTTCTTACTTTTCAGGTAATCAATAACTTTATCCATGGTATCAGTCTTCCTCTTCTTTGAGTCACGGTCTGACTGTTGGTATGTACTAGTCGATTCAGGTTTAGCGTTGTGATCTGGTATTGGCGACGATGCAACAGAACCTACCCGGCATTTTTCTGCCTGCTGACCAGAAGAATCCTCATTGAGTTGAGCATATAGATCTTCAGAAAAAAATACTTGCTGCTGAGAATTACTATCCTGAGTAATATCTACTGTAGCATCTTTGGGTTCATTCACTTCATCTAAGAATGTTAGATATTCACTCCAACTACTGTAGCCGTGCGTTTTTCCATTCTTTAACGCATTTTTGTGACGAATGTAACCGTCTCGCAACGTCCGCCATATTACTCGAGCTCTTGAAGCTAAGGAAAAAGTGCACTTATTAGTAATAAAACATGATCAACAAAATGGTTTTGGAGGTAGTTGCCATGAAGATACTTCATGCCGTAAAATCGGAAAATATCGATTCGATTACCATAGTGGTATTACATGGAGCGCACAAAAAGTTTTGCACTTCTAGCTAATCTGAAGTATTTGAATTTCAAATGTTATATTTTTTGAATCGTTGCAAGCTTCTTAACAGTGATAGCGTTCAATCAGCACGTAGAAAATATGCCTTCAGATTATTTTGTGGTCCTCCTGTTTTAAAATATGGTTAGATCGCATGATAAAATGTTTAAAATGTAAAGGAGAGTATTTCGAATATTCAATAAACATTTAGTTATAACATTTTGTTTTTTTAAGTTACGCAAAACTTTTAGTGTACCTACACGTAAAATAATTTAAGGGTAGTGCTGTCATATCATAGATTAAGTAGCATGACATAAAAAAAAATCAATATTTTAGGTGCTTTTAATGAATTTAATGCGCGGAAAAATTTAAAGGCTTTATATTAGAATTACAAAATTAATTTTACAGTGTGCTTTTAGTGCAATCTAGAACAGGTTAGGAAATTAGGAACCATTCGTTCGATACGTTAACTAATTGGACTTAGATCCAGACATTAAACAAATAACAAAAACAAAACTCAAACAATTGGCTGTAATTTAGCTTACAACTTACAAACTGGAACACTTTTTGACTCAATAATAATGAATTAGAACTAGAACCAGAAAGAAAAATCAAAAATACTTCTTATTGTGACAACAGGAAGTAAAAATAAATAAATTCTACTACACTACAGCAAACGAAGAATGCAGATAACAATCAAATAAAAGAAGGCATTTATCATTAAAAATGGCAATACAGATTAGAGCATGTTACTCTAATGGGGACTACCGTTTCTTTGCTCACCAGTTGGCGCCACTGTAGACTGAGGTCCGGAGGTATAGCTATCAAAGGCGATTGGCGCCGAAACAGAGTGTTATATGTTGAATCTAATTAAGGTTATATTGTTTATAAATAACTATCTTGATATCAATAAACTAACTTCTGAAATAGTTGCTCTTGAGGCCGCCTATTTTTGCGCTTTTTCTTAATTCCGCCTTTAAAGCGTTTACATTAATCACCAAATAATCCATATTTGCGATATTTTACGAAGGAGATCACTTTCCAGCAGGTAAATTAAAGAAATTATAATTTATGCAACAAATTCCGCTAAAACCAGTACAAAGTGAATGATATTGGACCTCACGCGACACTAGCGCCTCTAGTGGCAAATTCACTAGCGATAGCCCCCATTATTATAACCTACAGCAATAATCGGCTTGGCCAACTGGTCGGCCATTTTGTAACCGACTAGTCGGCTAGTCGGCTAGTTGGCCCATTTCTAGTAAAAATGTACTCCTTGGACATAAACAAATTGTATAAAATACACCCTTAAAAAGTCTCTACAATATAAATAAAATAAAATCTGTGTATTAATTCTAATAGGTATAAGCAATCTAAAAATTGACAATAAAAAAGTAGTTAATTAAGAGTAAGAAAATAAAACTGTACTAGCTATGATATACATACAATATATATGATATACAATTAAGACAAATAATTAATTAAATATGATATACAATTAAGAATACATATAAAATTTGTATAAAATCAAAGCGAAGCTCATCAAATAAAGACACCCCAGACTAGCTATTAGGAAAACCATTGAGAAATCCAATCATGGATCTAAATACGGGGAAAAGAGCAGCTTTAAAAAAAAAACTTTCAAAAAATCTAATCTCTTGTTGCCCGACCTGGTTATCGAACCGAGAACCCTGAAATATTAGAACGGTATTTAACTACTAGACTAAAGAAGCGAACAACATTATTAAATTGAATTAAAACAATCTTACCTTCTATATTCAAGTTCTCCCCAATCTCCTCCCATATCAGTGCCTTACTTACTTTGTTTTTGTAGAAACTATGTTTAGGGTTGTATAAGCACTCATTCATTCTGACTAACTGTATTAGTTTTATTCTCATAGGCTGACGGAAATCAGTCATTTTTAAGCGTTACTAGTAATATAAACGAAACTCTAGCTGCGTTTAATAACGTGCGTCGAGTCTGTTGCGTCAAACGAAACCACGCGCGCGACGCGGTGCGGTGGCAACCAACTGTTCTTGGGGGCAAAGAGCTGACAACGTCGCACTAAAGTCGATAACAGTAATTAATATAAAATCGACACTCGATTAAACGTATATAAATTATATAAATTACTATTACGAGTAAAGTTTTTCTATTTGAATGTATAAGAAAGAAAGAAAGATATTATTTGTAGTTAAAAATGCATAATATGTGCATGTTACATTTTTAGATCTTTTAATAAAAAATAAACAAGCATGTCGATATGCAAACCTTTGATCATCATTCATCATGCAGTAAATGTTAAATAGATAGATAGATAGATTCCTCACTCAGATCACATAGAGATCACTGTTACCTACTATTGGTAATGTCAATAATCAATTCTTCAACCGAAACAATACAAACTTGTATGTAAAGTTTTGCCTTAAAACAAGTTCCTTCAATTTAGAATGACCCAAAATAAAATAAAAATTAAAAATGTACAGACAACAGCACGTCAACCTACCACAAAATGACAAATTTTCTCAATTGATATTGATCTCTACCTTGTTGGTCTTAGAGTTGAAAATCAATTCAAAGACCTTTAACTTTTTGTGTAGGTTGACCTGCCGTTATCTGTATCTTACTACCTTCTATATATTTTATGTGAGTCATTGCTATATAATGTACTAAAACATGAGCGCATTATAAAAATGTGTAAACTTTTATACCATGTTTCAGGCAAATGCAGGTTATTACTATTTCTAGGTAAGTACTATTACTATTTAATTCATGGTTGTTAATAGGGTTTTAAATATACTACACATTATTAATAACATAGTAGGTACTTCTTATCAATTATTATTAAATTTCAAATTGACTTTCATACATATTACATTATATACTTTAACACTGTGTAATAAAATAAAACAATGTCTTAACTGAGATAGGTACTTACCTCTACAATTATTAAGATAAAACTGATGAAAATATTATTTGGAACGATAACATAATAATTTATCGATAAAAAAACTATCGATAAGTTGAACTCAACTTTGCGCGCGCCGCGCGCAGCGCAGCTGCAAAGTCACGCGTGGTCGGCGTTGTGTGTGCGACGTTGCCGCTCAGTGCGACGCGTCAGTCTCAGCTCAGCGTGCGCGCGCGCTTAAAAAATGATAAATATTTCCGTACGCTCAACGCTACGCGACTTTGCCGTGCGTTGCGTTGCGTGCGTATGATGTTCGTTCGCGTAATATCAAGTAGGTACTATTAATTATTCTGTGAAATGTATAATATGAAGATTTAATAATTAGAAGGCACTTCAGTGTTTTGTGGTTGCACTCGTAATAACTACTATCATCCTAAAATATAAGAACACCACTTAGATGTCGTTCGTGCATTCTCGGGCATACGTCATATAAATCTATCGTATGCGAATACAAAAGACGGTTTTAGATCGCACAGACAGGATCACAGGACATTAGTTAGATGACAGATCGCATCGATTACATCAGCCGTGAGGTGGCGATCCGAATTGTAGCTAATGATAATCGAAGGACTGCCCAAGATAAATTTATGGAATGCCTAATGTAGCGATAATAGACTAATGTTGACAAAGTTGATGGCGTTATCTTAGCGTATCAATTACCTTTATTTTCTGTGACCATAGAGTGATACGGCAAAATGGGATGCCCAATTTTGTTTTTATACACTCTGTAACCACTGAAAATAGATTTAATACACTTAATCAAAGAAAATAAAGATAATCTCAGGAAGTAGGTACTGGTCCGAATTGAAAAATTCTTTTTGTGTTGGATAGTCCCTTTATCGAGGAAGGCTTTAGGCTATATAACATCACGCTGCGACCAATAGGAGCGAAGCATCAGTGAAAAGATTGCAAAAAATAACAGAAAATGACGCGTACGAAGTCGCTGGCAACTGGCAACAGCTAGTCATTCATAAACTAACGGCCGGTCCCAATAACCTATCTATCTTCAGTTTTGGCATATCGGAGATAGAAAACAACTTCTGTCTTTGTTTCTCTGGACGGCAAAATCAGAGACAGAAGATGTTTTCTATCTCCGATATGCCAAAACTGAAGATAGATAGGTTACCTACCTACTACGGAGGTACCTACTCCGGCAAACACAGACATGTCAAAATGAAAGATTTTGCCAAAATCATCACCACCTCGGGTTGACTGTTCGGTTGTTGATGGAGAAAAGAAGCTTATACCCATCATCTTCCAGCATTACCTACTCTTTAACACAAACTTTACAATGTCTTTTACGACACGTATACGATGTCAAGAAGAGTCACTATTCCTTAGCTCGTCATAACACGGCAAAATCAAATATTGATTGCACCATAGTATTAATATCCCATGTTTATTATGAATTTATAACATAAGTGTTTATAAAGTCAATGTAAAACAACATGTGGTAGCACGTCGTTACATTTTTTGTCTTTATTTCGTTCCAACAACTCGGGCGCAGCTATGGATTTTTACTGGTAACGCCATCTATCTGGCTGATGGAACACTATACAGTAAAAGTCTACTTTAATATTATGATTCTATACTTCTGCTGAGTACTCATGTTGAGTATTGTGTACTTTTGAAAATTGAAATAAAATAAGGGGAGACAAATTGAAAAAGCTTGTTTTCTTTTTTTCCTTTTTAAATTGTTAAATCAATTGGCCCCCTTCACAGCTTCCTAGTACATTTCTCAGAGCGCTGAAGAAGAACCCACGAATCCCACGATCTCATTACTATCGAAACTTATATCTGTGCTATCGATAACCACACCTAACATCTAGGATGTTTCAACCCTATAAAATACATTTTCGTCTAAAATACATCAGTCCATACCAATTGGTGTTTGCTATTCCGAATAAAGTGAAAAAAAAAAAAAAAAAAAAATTATGCTCAAAGATTCCATTACATATATAGATACCTACAACCCAAGCTAATAAAAGCGTGGTAAAAAGTAAAGTAAAGTAACAGCCTATAATCATCCCTCTGCAGGGAAAAGGCCTCCATCATTGAATTCAAGTTATCACTGCAATGATGGGAACTGGCATAATCACCACGCTTGCCAAATGCGGGTTGGTGATCACAAACCCGAGCAACGTTCGAAAATTCGAAACTATTTGTTGCCCGACCCGGGGCTCGAACCTGGGACCCCGAGATCTTGGCCCGGTATTTAAACCACTAGATCAACGGGGCGTTAATAAGTTCAAAAGTTAATAAGTACAAAAGCTGCTGCATTGAAAATCATGATCAGCTTTTTCAACTGGAGAACATTTCCTCTAAAAGCCCGTCGAATCTCATTTAACTGATATCACATTAAAATTTCTTCGAAGGACGTTCGATGTAGGTAGTACCTACCACTTTTTATCCGTAACACAAATTATTAACGTTCCTTAAAAACTTTAGTTAGATATTAGGGGTTAAAGTATGAAATTGCCGTTTTGTATGGACGAAATCGAGAAAAGTCATTTTTCCATACTAACAATTTTTTAGTTTTTTTAAAAACGCCTGAACCGTTTTCGATGCAATTAAAGGTGAAAGTTAGATGGTTATAAAGCTACGTATTATAGTATTTAAATTTCTGAAAATCAAAGTACCTATATAATACAAATATACTTAATTGAAGCAAGAAGGTCAGCTGACACATTGTAAGGGGTCTTTTCAACGACTTCCTTTGAAGTAATAGGCACTAGTATTGCATGTTTTTTAGTCAAAAGTTACTTTATTTAGTTTTTGATACAATACAAAAAGAATTACGCAATAATATGCTTAACTATACTTAAGAGCTGTAAACAAAATAAAAAGTGGGAAAATAATCGGCAATTTCATACTTTAACCCCTATTATTAAAGGAGGCATTGTTTCCAAACTATCCGACTTTTTAGTCGTCGTCTAGTAAACAATGCTTCATCCTTTTTAATTTTTAACTTTATCTATTTCATTCGTTTCTTTGTCTTTCAAATTAACAATCCTCAAACTCCTGTAGCTTCTACTATCTAGAACCTACTTCAAGCCAAATACGCTGGGTAAACATAACCGCAATACCGCTATCACCGACTAAATCAGGACTTTAACTCTTCAGGCTAGGGTTTCAAATGCATGAACAGGGTCCAACGATGGGATCATGCCGTCAATAGAGCTTGAAGGGGATATTATTTATGGAAGATTTAAAAGCAACCTGTTTTCTGGAACTTATGAGAATCAGATGCTGTAGTTAGTTTTTTCCGATAGCTATGAGACATTTTTAAAATGATTTATACTGAAACAAATTCGAGGTTACTCGATCGGTAATTTTTTTTTTAATTAGGACCTCAATGGCGTACACGCCGGCTTTTTAAGTGTCACCTACTCCGAGATCCGGCGTTCGATTCCCGGTCGGTTCAATGTAGAAAACCGCGCATACGACTACGGATGTTTAATTACGTATTAAGAGGAAACACTACGGGCGAGAGAATTGAAAAATAGGTATTTGTAAAATCTATTGCTGTCGCGCAGTGCCAAACGCTTTCACCGCAGTGTGATAAAGACAACTGCTTCTTGGACCGAAAATACCTACTAAAAGCACACCAAATCAAAGTTTCGTAGTCCCCCGATTGCTTTTCCAAAACTAGACCGATTTAAATACTTTTTTCATTTAAAATTAAAGAAAGGCTTTGGCCGTGTTCGTATGTTTTCCTTTTTTTCATAAATTTAGCCATATTTGTTTTCTGGATGTTTGAACACAGCGGAAAATCTGGTTTGGTTTGTATGGAAAAACGGCCCTTGTGTTTCCTCTTAAGACTAATATCCAAATTTAACCCATACACGGTGCAATTTGACCACCTGTAAAACGAAGCCCACGTTATGTAACCATTATGTATAACATCTTGGCGGTGTTATGTTAATATTCTTACCAAAAATTGTTTTTATTAAAATATTAAATATTTGTTCAGCTTTTTATTTTGAAACACGCTGTGAGCACACAGATGTAGCAGCTGTGTAAGGTCCATTCAACCGAGACCCCGCCGCAGCAAAATAATACGTCTGGGCGCGTCACAGCGTGTTACAAAATTAAAAGTCTGAATCATAATTTAAAATTTTTAAAAAATTTTTTTTTATAAAAAAAAAAAAATAACACTGCCATGATGTTATACATAATAATGGTCCAATACGTGGGCTTCGATTTACAGGTGGATTAAATTGCACGGTGTATATTACTTGCCTAATTTGATAAAAAATGCACTACTCGTATACCTACATTTTGATGCGTTTGAGAGTAATAACGGCTATTTATTAAGCTATTGCATAGCTTCTATCGCGGGCCTTGAGCGTGGAGACCGAATCCAGAAATTCCGTAACGAAAATAATACTAACACCCACACCCACACACTCGGGGCGAGGCACGATCGAACAATTTTGAATTTCCGAAATTCAAAAGAATTTAGAAGAAAATAAGGATTTTGACAGTAAGGTTGCCTATGGTAACCATATCTGCCAAAATAACAGAAAAATTTAATTACAAAAGTCAAAATTAGAAAATACATAAAATTATAAAATTAAGCTATTGCATAGCTTCTATCGCGGGCCTTGAGCGTGGAGACCGAATCCAGAAACCCCCCACTCCGACCGGCACAGGTGATACTTTTTAGTTTTATAATTGCATAAATTATTCTAAGTTGCATAAGTTGATAAAAAATGCTATGCAATAGCTTTACCGCGGCAGTCTCCGAGTGCCACACGTCTTTTTTATTTATTTGTATAAGTACACAAACAGATCACAGTCAATGCTAATACATACTTAAAGTTCTAAGTTACAGACTAGACGGTAATCCAACAATAGTGTACATAACAAAATAAGTATTCGAAGCGTAATGTAACATGAAGTTAAAATGAAACAAAAGAACAAAAGAAAATAAAACAACGTGTTCCCCCCGAAACTTATCGGGCACAATTAGAGAAGGATTGAGAATACTTGGCCTTAATTATATCCGAAATGTTTTTTTTGTAAGGGGAAAACCTGCAAAACACGTCCACATTATTTTTCATTCGCTACTACTTTGTTTACGTTGGTTTAGAAGTGAGATTTTTAGAGGGACTATAAAAGACCAAAGAATATAGTTTATTTTAACTCGATGCCTCGGGTTCCTGAAAAAACAGTCGACGGACCAAGAAAAAAGACATTCTATAAAGATCCTGGTTTTTCCTTATGAATTCCGGAACCCTAAAGCCAGCAGGAACCAACTAGAACTAACGCAGCTAGTTTGAAACGGGACTGACCTACTCTGCAGTTACCGTAACAGGCCGAACGAGTCTTTATTGGACAATACAAAAAGGAAAAAAATCGGCTAAGTGCGAGTCGGACTCGCACACGAAGGGTTCCGTGCCGTTGACTAGGTAAACCACAGTAGGTACCTACATTAATTTAGTTAATGTAGTGCCTACCTGTTGCCATTGTTAATATCGAGCAAAACAAGGGTAAAAAAATCGCGATCGTTGTATGGGAGCCCTCCATAAATATTTATTTTACTTTGTTTTTAGTATTTGTTGTTAATGCGGTAACAGAAATACATAATTTGTGAAAATTTCAACTGTCTAGCTATCGCGGCTCTTGAGACACAGCCTGTGAGCCTGGTGACAGAGCGACGGACAGACGGACAGATGGACAAACAGCGAGTCTTAGTAATAGGGTCCCGTTTTTACCCTTTGGGTACGGAACCCTAAAAAAGCAGTCATCAATCCCCGAAATATTCAGCGGCTTCCACAGTTCAGGTTTTTGCAAACAAAACAAAACTGGCAAGACATACATCTAACCGGTCACGTACGAGCGGGTCCCGTATCGACGGGGCCCTATCGGTCCCATAATGGTCCGTTGTACGCGACAAATTGGGGGCCAACCCTTTTTCAGCTGCGTCATAAACTGGTTCGCATAAAAAATATGATAGCACTTTTATAGTTTTGAAGGAGATGCAGTTCATGTCCGTTTATAAGAGACAAGCGTTTTGTCGCGACTTAGTCCCTGTGGGAATCGCCTATATCGCGCTCTTAATGATAATGCGTTCAATAATATGTATGAAAATTATCGGTTCATAGCGATACTCAGTGGTACTTAAAGTGTTTGCAATAAAGCTAATTATGATTTAATTGAGAAACGATTGATTATCTGTGCACTTTTCCAAACACTATTTCATCATGATGGACTCAGATGAAATTTGATATGGGGTCCGTGTTAGGTTACAGGCAGACACACTTTTGTATTCCTTTTAAATACTAGTATGTAAGTTATCTTCATAATCTACCTTTTTATTTAAACTGCAATAGACTTAGTTCCTGTTTAGTTTCGGTATTTGATTGTTTATTGTTCAATAAAAATATTGATGCAATATTAACTCATCAGTCATCACATACAGTCTTATTCAGTCTTTTATTTGAAACAACATCTACCTCACGCTTCTAATATGCACAGTTAGCGTAGCGCGAATTTTTGCTAATATTTTAAAGTAGGCGCTGCCCAAATAAATAGTAAGTACCTATTTATGATCTAGTGTCGAGTAGTACGGTAAAAAAACACTAATGGCATGGCTTTACCTTTGTGTTTGTAGAGGGAAATGGGGGCTATCGCTAGTGAATTTGCCACTAGAGGCGCTTCTGTCGCGTGAGGTCCAATATCATTCACTTTTCACTGGTTTTAGCGGGTTTTGTTGCATAAATTATAATTTCTTTAATTTACCTGCTGAAAAGTGACCTCCTTCGTAAAATATCGCAAATATGGATTATATTTTGGCGATTAATGTGAACGCTTTAAAAGCAGAATTAAGAAAAAGCGCAAAAATAGGCGGCCTCAAGAGCAACTAATTCAGAAGTTAGTTTGTTGATATCAAGATAGTTATTTATAAATAATAAACCTTAATTAGATTCAAGATATAACACTTTGTTTCGGCGCCAATCGCCTTTGACAGCTATACCTCCGGACCTCAGTCTACAGTGGCGCCAACTGGTGAGCAAAGAAACGGTAGTCCCCATTGAAACTTCGCTTATATAGTAAGTATTTATCATCTTAAATTTAATAATAGTGTCGAGTAGTACGGTAAAAAAACACCAATGGCATGGCTTTACCTTTGTGTTTGTAGAGGGGAATTGAAACTTCGCTTACACAAAAACTGTACTTTTTTTGTCCAACCCTCTTCCTAGTATAACTGGGGTTAGGATCCCCACGTCAGTACGTGTGCGTCAGAACACTCAGTTTGTCGCTCTGCATATCCTTTAGTTTCGCTTAATTGACCACCAATAAAAAAACTTATACAAAATATAATTATTAATGTTATTTGTATTTGCCTGAGTGTTTTTTGAGGGGAATTGAAACTTCGCTTACACAAAAACTCTACTTTCTTTGTCCAACCCTCTTTCCAGTTTAGCTGGGGTTAGGGTCTCCACGTCCGCGTTAGTACGTGTGCGACAGAGCACTCAGTTTGTCGCTCTGCATATCCTTTAGTTTCGCTTAATTGACCACCAATGAAAAAACTTATACAAAATATAATTATGAATGTTATTTATACACCATTTGTAAACACGGGTATCAGCGATTTCTCTTCACTATTGGTGAAACCGCGATCGCTAATCCGCGTCAAGGGTGGTGACTATAGCATGTCTCCCTTAAGAGGAAACACAAGGGCCGTTTTTCCATACAAACGTAGTCCCTTGTTTCCTCCCAGGATAATGCCAGTAGAGCAATAATTTTTATTACAAAAACTATTGGCCACTATTAGCATGTTTCTATGTTTTCTGTTTTTTTATAAATTAATTAATAAAAGAGATAGGAGCCTTCAAAAATCTAAAAAATTCGACAGATTTTCCGCTGTGTTCAAACAACCAGAAAACAAATTTGGCTAAATTTTAAAGAAAAAGCAAAGTATACGAACACGGCCAAAGCCTTTCTTTAATTTTTAATGAAAAAAGTATTTATATCGGTTTAGTTTTGGATAAGGAATCGGGGTACTACGAAACGTTGATTTTGTGTGCTTTTAGTAGGTATTTTCGGTCCAAGATGCAGTTGTCTTTATCACGCTCTGCGGTGGAGGCGTTCGGGACTGCGCGACAGCGATAGATTTTACAAATACCTATTTTTCAATTCTCTCGCCCTTAGTGTATCCTCTTAAGAATTATAGGCCTGTGGAATTATTAGTCTGGTTATAATGATAATTAATAATTATGAATTGACAGTTACTATTAAACTTTTTGTTACCATTACATTCATGTACTAACTATTGCAGGTTCTGTATACAGGATGTTAGGTAAAGAGTATGACAAGCCGTGACCTGCCTAAGTTAACAAAAGCATAATAATTATAAATACTACGGGGAACGCCCCGTTGGTCTAGTGGGTCCAAGGTTCGAACCCCGGGTCGGGCAACAAATAGTTTCGATTTTTCGAACGTTGCTCGGGTTTGTGATCACCATCCCGCATTTGGCAAGCGTGGTGATTATGCCAGTTCCGATCATTGCAGTGGTAACTTGAATTCAATTATGGAGGCCTTTTCCCTGCTGTGGGATGATTATAGGCTGTTACTAACTACGGTGAAGGCAGAATTTTGATAAGTATCATTTTGACTGTACAAATATAAAAAGAAAAACCTTTATGGATAATTTATTATGACATGACAATTTTTATATCTGTAGGTAGACATAGCTTAATTAGGATTATTTCTGATTTATTTATTTATTATTGCTATATGCAAAGTATTTTTTAAATGTATTATTACTCGTGTGTGATTTTATTAATTGATCGTAATAGTTGCGAAATTCAACACAATGTATTATGATTTGGAATAAATAAATTGAATTGAATAATACATTTTAAATCAAGTAAACAGTGTAATATTGTTACGTGTATTATGTTTTACGTCACGTTTGCTGACAATCCTAACGTGAGATTAGCGTGTCAAAGGATTTTGAGATTAATAAGTACTGCGTCAGATTTGTTGAAATTCCATGACTCAAACCATGGCATGACATGATACTGAATTCATTCATATTTAAAGCAGCCAGCGACATTTTAGATTAAAAAAATATATTTCTAAAACCATCTCTCGTTTTTATCATTTATTATCTTTCGCGGATTATGTACCTATGTAAGTATCTATTTTTTTAATGATTTTACGATATTTCGGCACTGCTGCAAGCGCCATCACGGAAGAACTTTCAGTTACTAGTTCTCTTTTATAGTGATCATAATATTTAAATCAGTATATTGCTATAATTATAGTTGTAATTTGGCCAATGGTAGAGTTTTTTTAATAATCAATGCTTGCTCTTGACTACATACTTAACTCTACGGTTAAGAAGAAGCCTAAAAGCGAGTTTACCCAGAAAGAGGCACTGGTTCTCCCACACACCAGCGGAACACAGAAAAATTTGGCACTGGACTCCAGCAGGAGGGTAGTAGCATCCAGGCAGCCTCTTATGAAGCCTACCACCGCAGAGGGATCTGTTAGAAAACCAAAGATGCCGTTGCCCAGGTTGGACCACTAGGAGGTAGATCTCACCACCCCATACGACGAGTAGAGAAAAGACGACAGCTTTTCCCGCAGTACTTTCCCGAAGAAATAGTGCAATTCTAATTTAGTCCAGCACTACTCGGTTTAGCTGTTTCATTGTTTTATGTGTACAGTCATAAAATTTTATTTTTGTACCAAAGTCGGAAGCGTGGTCTTGTAACAAATTGTACGAGTAATAACAAAATAATTACTTCAGATAAAGAGGCAATTATTTCGTTAATTCCAGCAAGGCTCGCTATCAAGCTACTCTGTATCTTTATTTAATTAAATTTGCATAATATACGACATTATAAATCCGGAATAACGGAGTTACGCCGCCATAATGGGAATTTGAATTTAATGCTTCTTAGGGCGAGTTTAAAGCAACTTCCAGAGATGATCCAATGCATACCGTTGAAAAGTTGGTTGCTGGTAATATTCAGGTTCGAGTGCCGCATGGGTCAAATTTCAAATATTCGTGGAGATGAGTCGAATCCTAAGCACCGGTAACAGATTCATATGTCAAATAAAGATCTGATAAAAGTTGTTTTATGTTTCATCTAGACTCTAGATACGTCAAAGAACAGAGGCCACGCACTCAAAATATTTGGAGTGAGGTGAAATTCAAAATTATGATCTTAAAAATATTTTTTATAATATCTCTCTCTGGTGTTACAATTTGGGCATACTATTCACATCAGATAGAAATTTTGAATACTGAAAAGATTTATGGTTTATAAAAAAGTAAAACTTTAAGTCATGTCTGCTCAAAAAAAAAAAGCTATTAAATACAGTCTTTCAGAAAGACCAATAGTTTTGCAGGACTCAAACTCCTAACAAAACGTAAGTTATCAATGATGGAAAAAAATTACTGCTTTCCGTCTTCTAGCACACATAGTCGGTAACTTGGCAGACCAAAAACGGTCCTAGATTGAGATTTAAATGCTCACCAATAAGATCGCGCCCTTAGACGGACTCCAGCGAATTTCAAATTCCCATTTGACTCCTGTTTTATTGTTACTCTAAAGATAAACAGACCTTACCTTAATGGACAGGATAAATACTTAACCTTGGACTTTTGACGTAGACCCTAATCTACTCTTTCTGGAATGTACAAAATTAACAGAGCAAGTGCAGTCATTTGTTCAACTGATGAAAAAGGCGGAACATTAATGAATCCAACACAATAATGAGTTAATTAATTCGGAGAGACCATCCTCTATTATGAGTTGGAAGAATAAGTTCCTTCGTGATCATGGCGGTTGCCAAGTTGCCGATAAATCGAATACTCATAAAAATAAAGTTCATGGTATAAACCCATTAAATCTAGCGATGGTGACGATGATATTTTAAATCGATATAATAATGAACACAATATAATGTTTGAACAGACATCCCAAGAGAGCTGACTATTTTGGTTTTCTGTTGGGTAAGAGTGCGTGTCTACTAGAGTTGAGTGAGGAAAAGAGGATATATGTTTACATATAAATGACTAAGTAAAGACCGGTCTCAGCCGTTTAGTTTGTCATTTGTAGCGACCGGAGTGCAATTGCGTACAAAAGCTTAATCTAATGAGAAAATAAAAATATTCTCAGACACTATCGTGGTTGAAAAAGTCTAGGGTTCAATCACCGAACCAGATGATTGAAGAAAAATAATTTTCTTTACATTGTCTCGAGTCTGGGCCTATGTTGTACCGGCATTGTTGCTTATACTTAAGGTAGCTTCTTACTTTGTGATCAGAACATCAGATACGGTTTTGTCATTTTCAAGGAATAAAAAAAGGAAACCAAACAGAGCTATTAAAAAATTTTTACTTTACACGAGAGCGCAATGAAGCGATCATATAAATAATTAATATATCGCCACGCCACACACGAGTTTTTAATTTTCACTTCAATTGAATTTTCTTTAATTGATTATTATAACTTATAAACCAAACATGTTTAAAACTAATATAAACTAAAATATAATTTTAAATTTCAGTAAATAGTGTTCGCGTAAACTCAAGATAACGTAGGTATGAGCAATATATTTTAATTAAAGTCTCGTTTATAATTAAAGCGATAATGCAATAAACAAAAAAAAACATAAATTTACACTCATCATTGCTGTGATAACTTGAAATCAATGATGGAGGCCTTTGCAGTGGGATGATTACTAGCTGTTGCCTGCGACTTCATACGCGTCAATTTCTGTTATTATGATCGCGATTATTTTTGCAATATTTTTCACTGATGCTTCGCTCCTATTGGTCGCAGCGTGATGGTTTATAGCCTAAAGCCTTCCTCGATAAATGGACTATCCAACACAAAAAGAATTTTTCAATTCGAACCAGTACTTCCTGTGATTAGCACGTTCAAACAAACAGACAAACATACAAACTCTTCAGCTTTATAATATTAGTATAGATTATAAAGTTTATTTGGTTTCGATTTCCCTATGCCGATAGGAAATGTTTTACTTATGTGTCAACTACTTTTGATTCATTCTGAAGGTTTAGTGTGTCTGAGTCATGTTTTCTTGCAAAGACTCATTGTTGTTGTTTTGAGTGACGACCATAACGAGTTATTTTGGTTTTTAAAATCAAGATATCAAGTTGGTAAGTACCTAATCGTGTCTAATAATGGTATTCGTTTTAAGCAATGTGGAATCCGAATTATCGTCATCACAAGACCACTGCTGGACACAGAGGTAGGCGGGTTGGCGCCATTGTGGAGAAAAGTGGCATAATATGGAATTCGATTAGCAAATAATTTTCACAATTGTTATCCATCCAATTGTTAACATAATAAGAAATTAGTGATTTCCAACACAAATTTAGTTCTTAAGGGCGGTTGTTGACGAGCCGGTTTCTAGCCGATCCGGCGTCGTGTCGGTGCCGGCTACGCGTGTTGACGAGCACGTCTCATGAACACACCTTCACAGTCGATCGTAGCCAACTGATGACAGGGCGTAAGCCCGGTTTAGAAACCGTCTATAGGCACAAAACCGGCTCGTCAACACATGTCAGGCTTCTAACTATTTCCAAACAATTTTTTTAAAAAGTACCAGTCATACATAATACGCAGATATACTTTTCCCGTGATAATACAATAACAAAACCTCATTTTTATCCGAATGCAAAAGTGTAGGCTTTTTATTTTACGGATGTGCCCAAGTACCTAGTACTTTTTTTGCCAAAATAGTTTTTTTAGAGTTTTTAAGAAAAGAGATCTTAAATGTGTTAAAATCAGTTAAAATCAGTTTTATGTACCCTGCTGTACTGCACTTAAACTATGACCCGTATGTTTGTTAATACCTTAACAATTTACGAAACTGTTCTATTACAGAAAACGCAGACTTTACTTAGTCATCCCGGGATGCCTTACCCAGGAAGGAATGAATAACAACACAGAAACAATGGTATCCTACGGAATGTTTTATCTCAAAAGCTAAACAGTTCCACTTCAACGTAAGTCTATTATTCTAGTCCTGACTTCAGGCATAATGTATTTGGATAGAGCAGGTTCACTTTTATTTAGTTTTATACTGTGTCTTTGTGGGAAAATTGGATTGGTAGCTCAAATTACCAAAATTAAAATAGCATCACAAAAATTTCTAACATTTAAAATCTCAACACTCCAGAATATCAATAGTTAACTAAACTATTCACTATACAATAAATAAACTATTCAACAGTTCACAGGATCAAAGATTGAAAATCCCAACATATAGGAAGCAGTTAATTCATGTAAGTGTGACAAGCATACATACATAATTAATTTACTATTAAATTTTATTTAACTAGGTCTGATACTGTTCTGTTACTGCTGTCTTTTTGTTTTACTTATAATATCATTATTTCGTACCGTGAAACTAGAAAAAGTACTAATAAAAATACATATAAATGAAATGATGATGATTCCTTGCCCAATATAATTTTATTCTAGAAATGAGGAAATCCGTTATACAGACAACAGCACGTGAACTTACCACAAACGACAAATTTCCTCAATTGATATTGGTCTCTATTCGTTGGACTTTAAAGTTGAAAATCAATTCAATGACCTTTAGCTTTTTGGGTAGGTTGACCTGCCGATGTCTGTACAATTGAATTAAACGACATCGCTTCAAGAACTGATCTATGCACTATTAACGACTGCGCACCTGACGACAATCTTAAGGTTGACCATAAGTACACCATGTTAGCCCACGATCTGGTGAAGGTCGCGGGAAGCCACTGGATGGTGGCGCAGAACCGGCTGTCGTGGAGATCCTTCGAAAAAGCTTTTGCACAGTTGCAGGCGGCATTTAGCTCAGGTGATGAGGATCTAGAATTTTTCAATCTTCGAGTAAGTGACAAAACTCGCCACTGAAACTACTGCATTTATACCTCTATTGTGTTCAGTGAGGGCATTGCTGGTAAATGCGAAAATGCTAGCTCATTTTCAAACACACAATAGTCTGACAAACTGAGTCAGGAGAACTGAATCACCTCTAAAGGAGTGAGCTATTTGTCTGCTGTGTGTAATTGTTAGATTTTAACGGACAATAGTTTATGGTAAGTATGTTAAGCTGGTCTTTTTGAAACTTAGACCTACAGGATGAATAGAGTCGGTGGTATTATATAAGGAAGGCACCACACGCCAAGAACGTATTGATATAGCAATACTATTGATAGAAAGGTCTTTATCGATAGTCCAGATCA
This sequence comes from Anania crocealis, assembly GCA_949315895.1. Lineage (NCBI taxonomy): Eukaryota > Metazoa > Arthropoda > Insecta > Lepidoptera > Crambidae > Anania > Anania crocealis. The sequence goes on from OX438882.1 coordinate 25,171,125, forward strand.
ACAAGTCGATAGAATCGATACTACTTGTAGATAAGCCTATCGATATTATAGATGATTTTCGAGGTCAACTATCGGTAGTTCAGCAATACTACTCGCTAGCCAAATGGAGTGATTCCGTGATTATAGCAAAAACTTGCTTTTTGAGAGGTTTATGTCCAACTGTGGACAGATGTAGGCTGATCGGGTGCCCTTCGGTTCGCCTAAAATTTAAAGTCCTAATTTGATTTGGCCGAAACGTATTGGCCTAAACTTATAACGCATAATTATTGTTTAGCCTAACAGTTGTATTCGCACTATTATGTAGTTTGGTCTAAAAATTTAAAACCCTAATTTTAGTATGTCTAAAATCGAATGTACTAAAATATATTCGCATATTTCTTTTGCAATTACGCTAAGTAATGAAAGACAAATACTTTTTTAAAACCGAAAAAGTTAAAATAACGAATCGCTCACAAAATGACCCCAAGCAGTCTTGTCTGCCCTACCCCTAGAGTGTAATTCAAAAACGCGTAGGCGCGAAGGGGCGAGGCGGCCCGCGGGCTGCGGTGCCGAGTGTAAGCCATCTGCGACGATTAGCACGCGTGGGACCGTCGGAGCCCCGCAGCGCCGAAGCCGTCACGGAAGTCTGATTGTTTGGATGCATGCATGATTGCTTGTTTGCATGCATGTTTGCTTGTTTGCATGCATGCTTGCTTGTTTGCATGCATGCTTGCTTGTTTGCATGCTTGCTTGCTTGCTTGCTTGCTTACTTGCATGCATGCATGCATGGCCATTAGCTAGCAAAGACTAATGTTTAAACTTTTTGCATATAAAAATTTGGAACTGTAAATTTTAGGTATTAGAATATATTCGGCTAAGTGTCGCATTTGGCAAATTATAACACGGCGATATACAGTAAGGCGTAGGAAAAATAGGCTAAACACGTTTAGGAATAGTGAAAATGTGCCACAAAATTTTAGGCTAAAAGTTTGGGTGCCAGTGACAATTAGGAGTACAAATATTTAGGCAATCCGATATATACCCAGGCTGATCATGATAAAGATAATGTTGAATGGTTTTGTTCTCAAAGTTTGTAAAGCTACATCCATTGGGCCTCTTTACAGCCAATTCTTATCAAGAACTTGAAACGCTTAATTTTTATCACTTGCCCGTGAATTTTGGTAACTTGCGTTTTGCATAGGAATTGTTGGAAATGTTATATTTTAGCATTATTTCAGGTACATGAATTGTAATCGCCTATTTACTATCCAAAATTATATTTAATGTTTATAAAGGTGCGTAAATAACAAATGTGACAAGTTTTTAGTAAGTCCAATTAATAATCTCAATCAACTGTCAATGCGAAACACAGAACAAATGTTTTTTTTAATAATGCTTAATATAAGTATGTACTTGAGTAAAAAATAATTACTACTAGGTACTATAGGTTCGGTACTAGTTTAAAAAAAATTGTATAAGGGAAAAAACGATAAAGTTGAACTCATGGACTTATTTTATCTCGTACTTATCTTCTTCTTTTTGTCGTATGATTTTTCTGTAAGGATATTAATTAATTAATGTGGACAACATCACATACATTGTTCTGATCCCAATTTGAATAATTATTTAAAGCACTCGTATTTTGGAAACCAGAAACAACGAAGGTGCCACAAACACATAGAACCGAGAAAATATAGAAAAAGCCTTTTTTTATACATTGACCCGTCAGGGAATCAAACCCGGAACCGGTGTATACGCCACTCGGCCACAGTTCAGGAGTGAATCAGAGTTTTTGAAACAGTCTAATAGTACAGGCATCTGACGTGATTAGGTTTTAAGATTTCAAAGACGAGTCACTTAACGTACCTTTTGAAGAACTTGTTTAACCCGCCACTTTCATATACCTGCCAATTTATAATATTTCGTTCCTTGAAGTGTCGCGATCATACACCAACCAAATCGCCGCCGCGCTTTAGTAAGTACTGTAAAGATTTGAGTAGGCGCCTGGGGAACGTTCCTAAGTTTACAACAAAACTCTAAGGGTACTTTAGGGAAGTTGTTCGTATTTACAAGTATAAACAGATCTCAGAGATCCCGATAAACAACTCAGCGAAAGGTCCTGCAAGTCACTCTATTCACCCTAAATCGTGCATGCTAAGCGCTGTAAGTTACACCTGACGCCATGTTATTGCATTCGTTGTAATCTAACTGTAGCTAGAAAGAAATACTTACTGTGAGGTAAACTACACCCAACGCCATCTATCGCATTTGTTGTGGTGATGTTGTTTAAGTATCCTGTAGTGCTATAGTGCCACTAACACTACTTAAAAATAGATTTCAGATGATTCATACTTCATCTATTTAGTTTCGGTTATTTTTTGTATAAATTTACCGATTTAAGCGTAGAAATTACCATATCCAATTATAATTAAGGCCATCCTTGTTTCCCGTAAACAATGATAACTATGAACTTCCTTATTAATGGTCATTTAGAACTAATATCTATCAGGCTTCAAGTAGTGTTCGAGAGCAACATTTATAATTCTAATCATCGTCATCAGTAATTATTATCATCATCATCACTATCATCAAATCCTTCTTTTGAGGGGAGGCGCTCTCTCAAAATGAGGACTTCGTCATAAATTGTCACGCTACACAGGCTTACGGCCGGTTCCAATAACCTATCTATCTTCAGTTTTGGCATATCGGAGATAGGAAACAGTTGTTATCTGTGTTTTTGCCGTCCAGAGAAACAAAGACAGAAGTTGTTTTCTATCTCCGATATGCCAAAACTGAAGATAGATAGGTTATTGGAAATGGCCGTTAGCAATAGTGACATTGCGAATTGCCATCTTTGAAGACGCTATTTCTCATAATCTTCTGGTAGTACAACACGTTCCCATAAGAAGAAAAAGAGTAATGCTATTATATTTTGTGCCATGCCCACAGGAATTTTATTTATCAAAAGTGGTAGAAAGAAGAAGGAATAATTTATCTGTCGAGACCCAGAGCGATCAACTAGGCCGGCCAAAAGTGTACAAAAAATAGAAAACGAATAATCGAAACAAAAATATTGATACAAGTAGTGTCTACTTTAATAATAACTTTATTCTTCTACTTAAGATTCGCAATAAGTCTCCAGGGTGATAATTAAAGAAAAACCCTGCCTTGTATGTACAGACGACTGACACCCGGCTATAGGGGGACTGATATCTAAACTTATTTAACGTAAGTGCGAATTCGCAAAAAAAGTTCGTCTGATGAGGCTATACATACATTTTTGTTGCAAAATCGCATCTTTTTCAACTAATATAATATGTCATATATAAACTTGAAAAATTATGTCCCAGGCGGGATTAGAACCCGCATCTCCTCGCATGACGGGCGGGTGCTATATAAAGTATATAAATAGCTGTTTCTCTTAACTGACTGTCAAACATCTGCAACGATGTTTCTTTCGGGTGTTAAGAGTGCAAACTCCTAACATTTGATGAAACGACGCTGGCTTACAGCGATAAGAATATGCTTGAAAAATTCGCGCTGTGTCGCAGTGTCTCGGTGGCTTATGGTATAGCGCCCGCCCGGCATGCGAGGAGATGCGTGTTCGAGTCCCGCCTGAGACATAATTTTTCAAGTTTATATACTGATATAATAATTGCAATTTAGTTGCTAAAATATCAAATAAAGTAATGTAATATGCTTCACTGTAAATCCTAAAGTGTTGCTTAATGTCTACTGTATGACGACAAAAGACAAAGGCAGAACACGACGTTTGGAGCCCATCGGATCGGTGTCTATCCTATTTGCCTTAATTGGGTAGAACACCATTTACAAATAATTTAATAGCAACATTTCTTTAATTAATGCATGAAAACCGAGATTAATTTAAGTAATTTGTTGACTAACCTAATTTATTATTTGAGTTTGTTAACCTGGACGTCATGGTTTTTACTGCCATACTAAATCTAACTAAACCGCCTTAATTGTAGAGTTCCTAATCTCTATCATATAAAGTAAAGTAAAGTAACAGCCTATAATCATCCCACTGCAGGGAAAAGGCCTCCATCATTGAATTCAAGTTACCACAGCAATGATGGGTGTTCTGGCATAATCTCTATCATATTATGTTATATTTAATTTGTTTGGAATACCTATCCATATATGGAGGAGGCTTGTTGGCACGAATTCGGCATCAATATATTTGCTGAAGAAAGAATACGAACAAAAATGAAATGTAAAGAAATTTTCTTTAAACAAACTGTTTTGTGTTACAAAATTTATATGTTCTTGACAAAACATAATGTAGGAAAAACCCAAATATTATTCAACGAATATACAAAGGTTTTTAAGTATTTTCCCCTATTCGCTAAATGCTAAGTGCTTATTAGTCTATTTAAGGAGATCACACTTGAGTTAGTCGTTTCATTTAATTGCGCTATCTAATATGGAAGTCGCAAAATAATGAGTATTTAAAATATACGGAGTGTTTTTTTTTAAATCTTTAATAATAATTTCAGTCCGTTATTCTGAATTCGCTTATTTCCCGTGGCTCTGCCCGCGTGTGCTACACGTCATATAAAGCTCTGCTCAGCAGTAGGATATGAATTAGCCTATGTCCTTTTTAAGGTATTTTTTAGCTTTATCAAAATGTTTATCAAAATCGGTTTACCAGTTTCGGTTATAAAGCATAACAAACAAGTAAACACTTCTATATTATTAAAGAGTATTGTTCTAAATACTACACTGATCTATCTAATGTTGACTTCGAATGGTCTAGGAATGATATGGGAGAGGAATCAAAATGAAGAATGACCTGAAGGCCTCAGGAAGCCGCTGGCTGCGAAATGCTCGAGATTGATCGTTGTGAAGATTCTTTGGAATTATGAGATCATGATGATACCTACTGATAATTCTCACGTAAGTAATTTAATACTATTCTCAGGTAAATAATGAATATTGTTACATTAAAATTAAGTGACATCAAAACAAACACGTTGTATATGTCTCTCAATGTTATGTTAAACATATTCAACTGATGTGAAAACATTAAACTTAATGAATATGCCAAGAATAAGTAATTGATAGGTAATACATGTATACGTGTAACTAACTATAAACAGTTTTTTATGGCTTTTGAAATGTCGCACTTGTGTCTACCGCTTAAGAGGAAACACTACGAACGAGAGAATTGAAAAATAGGTATTTGTAAAATCTATTGCGGTCGCGCAGTGCGAAACGCCTTCACCGCAGAGTGTGATAAAGACAACTGCTTCTTGGACCGAAAATACCTACTAAAAGCACACCAAATCAACGTTTCGTAGTCCCCCGATTACTTTTCTAAAACTAGACCGATTTAAATACTTTTTTCATTAAAAATTAAAGAAAGGCTTCGGCCGTGTACGTATGTTTTTCTTTTTTTCTAAAATTTAGCCAAATTTCTTTTCTGGATGTTTGAAAACAGCGGAAAATCTGGCGATTTTTTCAGATTTTCGAGGGCTCATATCTTTTTTATTAATTAATTTAAGAAAAAACAGAAAACATAGAAACATGCTAATAGTGGCCATAGATTTTTGTAATAAAAATTATTGCTCTACTGGCTTTATCCAGGGAGGAAACAGGGGACTACGTTTGTATGGAAAAACGGCCCTTGTGTTTCCTCGTCTGGTTTGAACTAGTACTTATGTTACGGACACACGTCAATCTCGTTTAATTTAATATTTAGTTTATGTAATTAACCTTATTACTGTATTATTGTAGCTTTGAATATGTATGTATGTAAAGATTTTATATTTTATCACAATAAACGTAATTTCTGTTAGGGCCTTAGTTTATAAGGAAATGTATTAGCGCAGGGCTTGTTTTATTTCAATAAAATAGCAAACCGGTTTCTTATTTCCACTTACAATATCTAAAGTATTAGGTAGGATCTGGTATGGTTGTTTAAAGGTACTGGGGTGAAGGAAAATAACTGTAGGCCGTCCCGCTCACGCGCGGCGGAGGTATCCTATAGGCTGTCCCTGTCCCCCTAACAGATTCTGAAGGTCGGTAGAAAAAACCCATGTAGGTAGAATTGTAAGTGGAAAAAATGTTAAGAAGCCTGTAGGTAGGTTTAGAATATGTAAGACAGAGATAGCAATACACATATCGGACCTCTCTTTTCTCCGAAGTTATTATGTGGGTGGATCGAGAAAGTGTCCAAAGAGTAAAGGAGACTATGTGTGTTCTATCTTTGTCTATCTAAGGAAAATCACGAATTTTGTATAGTCACTAGGCTGATTTAAGAAATGTAAATAAGAATAGGACGTGATCAGGCGAAAATTGTCCCTGCTCTCACGGTCACCTATCAAGAAAAGAAATAAACTCTGAAGAAATCAACAAGTGTTTTCGTCCGCATACAGTCCACTCAGGAAGTCCATGGTCGGCTTGTACCTACAACCTACAAGGTCTGGTCCATGCGATCCGGATAAGTGAAGCCAGCAAGATATCAAGATCAGTCTGAAGATCAGTGCAACAGTGAAGCAACATCGTCGTAACCGTTCATCGTGTAACGAAGAGAAGAAAGTGTAACCAGACGCGGGTGTACCGCGGCTCGGGCATTCACCACCTAACGGTGTCAAACGGTGTTTGTTCTGAGTTAACGCCGTTCCCAGGCGGTGCAGTCAACGGACGAGCTGCCGTATATCGTGCAAACGATTACGAACTAGTCCGACCACGCCAGTACGGTGTGCGCAAGCGTAGGGGCCGGACTGTAGGCACTGCTGAGGGTTCTGGTGATTCCAGCCAGGACAGAGCACCCTACGGCTGCGTACATTCTCTGCTGGGTGGTTCCTCCCTTTCCACTCCTGCACGACCATCCATCCCCAGACAGGCTCCCCACGGTAGCGTACCTGTCCGGGATTGTTAGGAGTAGGGGCTGCAAGTAAGAAGATGCCAACAACGCGAAGACAAGCTGAGGCCGCCGGGAGTCAAGCAATGGAAAACTCAAGACGATGTGATTTTGAAGAGCCACCTGCATCGCCATCGGTGCAAACATCAAAGAGTCAAGTACCCGCAGAAGGCGGATATATTATGGAGACGGACCCAGCACCGATAGCAAAGCGTCAAGATGCCAACGCCGACACAGACGTGCCACGGACAAAGGCACCGTCATCGAGGGGGTCAAGCGTTGCCGCACGAATTAGACAAGCGGAGTTATTGGCCGCAGAGAAGCTCGCCGCACTGGAGAAAAGCTTAATTCAAAAACGATTAGAATATGAAATAGCTACAATTATGGAAACCGACGAAGAGAGCATACCCGCCGGTGACAGTCAAGCCAGAGTGGACGACTGGCTGGACAAGTCGCAGTCCCGGCGTCGCGAAGAAACGCAGCTACCCACCACAGAGGAGCCTTGCGACATTCTTACTCAAGAGCGACAAAGACAGAAAGATGTTCAAATGACAGAGATGGTTAGAAACCGTCATTTGAATCCATCACAACCTCCGGAAGAGAATAAAAAGGAGGAAGAGCCTCGAATGAAGATGGACGGGGCGGAGGTACTCGCAGCGACATTAGAGAAAATCATGTCAAGACGACCGACACCACGACAAGCAATAGAATTGCCGATATTTAGCGGGGCACCGACAGACTGGCTTTCTTTTAAGGCAGCAATGCAAGAATCAACCATGACAGGCGCATACACTAAAGCTGAGAACCTGGCTAGATTAAGAAGCTGTCTAAGAGGAGAAGCCAAAGAAGCAGTAGCGGCTTTATTATCATACGCATCCGATCCGGACATAATTATGAAAACTCTAGAACAGTGCTACGGAAGGCCGGAGATAATAATTGATCGAACGCTAAATGAATTGAAGAGTCTGCCGCGCCTAGGACCGACTGCCAGTGACTTGAATACATTTGCAATCAAAGTACAGAATATTGTTTGCACGCTGGACTCCATAGACAACAGAGGATACCTGAGAAATCCAATGCTAACACGGGAGATAATTGATAAACTTAGCCCGCATTTGAAATCTCGATGGTGCGACTATGCAGTACAATACTCAAGCTATTCGGAGCCAGAGATAATCACTTTGTCACATTTCCTAATGGAAGAGGCTAACAAAGCGCTACGCTACGCATATACGCCGCAGTCGAATTATTCCGCTACAAAAAGAGAAGTCGTGTCAGTCAAACCGAACACAAACATAAGAAAGAAAAATACGGGAGTGTACGTCACAGCCGAAGAAAGGAGGATGGCACAAAAGAAACCCTGTTTGTGTTGCGGTGGAGACCATGAGATGTCACTGTGTAAAAAGTTTATAGCTATGACAGTTAACCAAAGATGGAACTGGTTAAAGGAAGAAAGATTATGTTTTCTATGTTTATCAGATAGACATCGGCGTCTCAAATGCAAAGCGCAAGTATGTAATGAGAATGGTTGTGGTCGACGTCATCACAGAATGCTACATATGTCAGAGAGGGACAGCAAGAGTCCACAACATACATTAGAAAGGGACAGCAAGAGTCCAGAACAAAACCAAGAGGTGGTCGCATCTGTCAATCATTCGATAGACGCGTCCAAGGTATTGTTAAAAGTATGTCCGATCACTGTAGAAGGACCTATGGGTAGAGTACGTACGTACGCTTTACTTGACGAGGGGTCAACAATTACACTGATCGATAAAGAGTTAGCAGATTACGTCGGCGCAGAAGGGCCAGTTCGAGACTTACACATTTGCAGTGTGAATGCACAGAGCGTGCCACATAAAAGTACGGAAGTGGAGATTCAAATCATCGCTAAAGGCAATAAGAAGCACGCGGTGAGAGCGAGAACAATGGAGAATCTTCAACTTCATAGACAAACGATAAATGAAAGTTGTTTGAGATATAAACACATGCGTGTACTAAACAATGAAGACGTATGTTATGTAAGCGCCAAGCCGCGTATCCTGATCGGCGCGGATAATTGGCACCTGATAGTCAGCAGAAGGCTGCTAATAGGCAAACGTCATGAACCAGTAGCATCACTTACCACTCTGGGGTGGGTGATTCATGGAATAGCGCCGTCTCATGTGATAAAGGAGAAAAATACTGTGCTATATGTCAACGGCAAGCAAAGTTTAACTCAGTGCACGACGCGTGCCATGGATGACGAGTTACACAATATGGTGAAAGAACACTTTGAAATAGATTCATTGGGTATCTTAAAGAAAGAACGTGAAAATCCAGATGAGATTCGTGCCAAAGAAGCCTTTGAAACTTCAGTAAGATATGTCAAACGACAGTATGAAGTCGGATTACCATGGAAGGAAAATGTGAATGTTATGCCACCGAGCTACGATCTAGCACGGCGCAGACTCATGGCAATCGAGAAAAAGATGGACAAATCGAAAGAGTTCAAAGAAGCATACACGAAACAGATGAATAATATGTTTGAAAAAGGTTACGCCAAAGAGAGCCAAGACAACGAGATAGATAGCCCACGGCTTTGGTATCTACCACACTTCGCAGTAACCAATGTGAACAAACCCGGTAAACTGAGATTAGTGTTCGACGCTGCCGCTAGAAGCAATGGAGTGTGCCTGAACGACGCACTACTAGAAGGTCCCGATTTACTGAGAGATTTGGCGGGAATGCTTTTTAGATTCCGAGAACGAGCCATAGCAGTGACCGCGGATATCAGTGAGATGTTTCTACAGATAAAAATCTTAGAAAGAGATCAGCCGGCGCAAATGTTTTTATGGAGAGGCGACGACAGAACGTCACCACCAAAGCGTTATAAAATGACTTCAATGATCTTCGGAGCGAAGAGTTCACCGTTTTTAGCACATAGCGTACGTGATTACAACGCTCAGAAACACGCCAGTACGTACCCAAGAGCACACGAAGCGATAACGAAGAACCATTACATGGACGACTGGGTCGACTGTTTCGATACACAACAAGAAGCAAGTGACGTCATCGAAGAAGTTCGTCATGTACACGCGCAGGCGGGATTCACGCTTACAGCCTTTAATACAAACGGGCCGGACGTGTTGCGTGAGCTGCCAATTGATAGCCGTGCCACGACACCGAAACAGCTCGGTGCCGCTATGACTCAATATGGACGAACGCTGGGACTTATGTGGGACGCTAACAACGACGAACTAAGTTTTAACACGGTGCTAGTCAAAGTGCCGCAAGAAGTGAAGACATTGAAACGAACGCCTACGAAGCGAGAAGCACTGAGCGCAGTCATGTCAATATTCGATCCACTTGGACTACTGAGTTATTACACCATCCGAGCGAAGATACTAATACAGAAGGTGTGGCGCCTAGACACAAGCTGGGACGAAGCGCTACCCGAGGAAATAGCCAATGAATTCCAGATATGGTTGAGTGGTGTGGACGCTCTAAGCAGTTTGCGTCTACCCCGTCTATACTCTCAGACGGGGGGAGTGACTAGAAAGCAGCTGCACGTATTCTGCGACGCCAGCGAGTCTGCTTACGCTACGGCCGCATACTGGGTCGTGGAATACGAAGATGGGTCGAAACGAGTGATGTTAGCCGCCGCTAAAGCGAAGGTAGCGCCGATAAAGGCTCAGACGATACCACGGCTGGAACTACAGGCGTGTCTGATCGGCGCACGACTTGCGTCAATTATAACGAGAGAGCACAGATGGCAACCCGATAGAGTTACATACTGGACGGACTCTAGAACGGTTCTACATTGGATAGAGAACGAGAGAGTGCGTTACACCCCGTACGTATCGCACCGACTGAGTGAAATTACAGAGTTGACCGATCCTAGCCAATGGAGATGGGTGCCGACGCAAGAAAATGTAGCCGACGACGCAACGAGAATCGACTACGATATAAAGTCTCGAGAAGACCGATGGTTCACCGGACCGTCGTTTCTATACTCAAACGAAGAGCTATGGCCATTACCGAATGTGACAGCAGACGGCGATAATGAAGAAAACAACGAAGTCATATGTAACGTAACTACAAATGACTTATGGAGCGTGCCAGATGCGAGACGTTTCTCGAATTATGAACGTCTAGTGAGAGCAATGGCATATGTATTACTTTTCATAGAGTAATGTCGTAAACGTACTAGAGAATTGACTATACGACATATAGAAAAGGCAGAGACGTGGCTAGTGAAACAAGCACAGGAAGATTCATTCCGCGAAGATTTAGAACGCCTAAGAAAAGGCTACAACATAAAGGCGAGCAGTCGTATTAAGATGGTAGATCCATTCATCGACGGGGATGGTGTGTTGCGGGCTAGAGGACGTACGAGGGCAGCGGGTGTGTCTGCCCCCGATACTACGCCCGTAATATTGGACGGCAGCCACCCGTATGCGCGGTTGTTGTGCAATAGGGAACACCGTCGCGCCCACCACTCGCACAACGAACGCGTCGTCAACGACCTACGACAAAGATATTGGATACTACGACTACGACCGACTGTACGCGCTGTAGCCTACAAGTGCGCTTTCTGTCGCATGAGGAAGACGAAGCCAAGGAGACCAGTCTTCGGAGATCTACCACGAGCTCGACTAGAAGCTTTCACTAGACCATTTTCAAACTGTGGCCTAGACTTTTTCGGGCCAATGACAGTGACTATAGGCCGCCGACATGAAAAGAGGTGGGGAGCGCTCTTCACTTGCCTCACCACAAGGGCCGTGCACATAGAATTAGTAGCTAGCCTGTCCACCGACTCGGCTATAATGGCTCTACGGCGCATGGGAGCACGGCGAGGGTGGCCACAAGTTATGTACTCAGACAACGCGACGAACTTCAGGGGCGCAGACAGCGAGCTACGTATGGCAATGGCGGAGTGGGAACCGGCTCTGCGCGACTTCGCGCTCACCCAGCGCATAGACTGGCGCTACATATCACCGGGAGCACCACATCAGGGCGGGGCGTGGGAGCGGATGATACGCTCTGTCAAGAACGCTCTACGTGTCACGCTTAACGAGAAGGCGCCGAAAGAAGAAGTTCTACTGACGCTGTTGATGGAAGTCGAGCACACCATGAACGCTCGACCACTCACACATGTACCGGTTAGCGCTAACGATCCCGAGGCGCTAACCCCTAATCACTTCCTGCTGGGTGGTTCGCACGGCTTACCCATCACCGGGCCGTGTGAGCAATCGTCGAGGAGGACATGGCGGGCCGCGCAAGGTCTAGCCGACGAGTACTGGCGCAGATGGCTGAAGGAGTACCTACCCGAGCTCATACCAAGAAGAGGGGCTCGTGACGTCAACGAGGTCGCTATCAAACCAGGCGATCTAGTCATCGTGGTGGACCACACGCTTCCACGCAACGTGTGGCCCCGAGGGGTCGTCACACGTGTTCATCCCGGACCAGACGGAGGAGTAAGAAATGTTGAAGTAAGGACCAAGGGTGGCGTGTTTCGTCGACCGACGTCGAGATTGGCTGTCCTGCCGGTAGAAGAATGAAGAGGTTCCGCACTGCGCAGCGCTGCACCGGGGGGAGACTGTTACGGACACACGTCAATCTCGTTTAATTTAATATTTAGTTTATGTAATTAACCTTATTACTGTATTATTGTAGCTTTGAATATGTATGTATGTAAAGATTTTATATTTTATCACAATAAACGTAATTTCTGTTAGGGCCTTAGTTTATAAGGAAATGTATTAGCGCAGGGCTTGTTTTATTTCAATAAAATAGCAAACCGGTTTCTTATTTCCACTTACAATATCTAAAGTATTAGGTAGGATCTGGTATGGTTGTTTAAAGGTACTGGGGTGAAGGAAAATAACTGTAGGCCGTCCCGCTCACGCGCGGCGGAGGTATCCTATAGGCTGTCCCTGTCCCCCTAACAGATTCTGAAGGTCGGTAGAAAAAACCCATGTAGGTAGAATTGTAAGTGGAAAAAATGTTAAGAAGCCTGTAGGTAGGTTTAGAATATGTAAGACAGAGATAGCAATACACATATCGGACCTCTCTTTTCTCCGAAGTTATTATGTGGGTGGATCGAGAAAGTGTCCAAAGAGTAAAGGAGACTATGTGTGTTCTATCTTTGTCTATCTAAGGAAAATCACGAATTTTGTATAGTCACTAGGCTGATTTAAGAAATGTAAATAAGAATAGGACGTGATCAGGCGAAAATTGTCCCTGCTCTCACGGTCACCTATCAAGAAAAGAAATAAACTCTGAAGAAATCAACAAGTGTTTTCGTCCGCATACAGTCCACTCAGGAAGTCCATGGTCGGCTTGTACCTACAACCTACAACTTACATAGTATATATAATAAACAATTTTTGACAGAGCTTAGTTCTAAGTCCTATTTAGGTCCTATTACAATTTGAAAAAATAAATAACGGTCTAAAAGCGAGAAATAAGTCATAATTATTGTGTCAATGCCTCACACGAAATCACTAACAATCAAGCACCGAATCAAAATTGGTGACTATTTCACGCTTTTCAATGGTTCCATATTTGTGAAAAAAGTTTCCACGCAAAGATTTCAGACATCTCTCGAGTTTTATATTTGAAGTTAAATACTGAACGCAGCAACACACTGGCAGAACAGAAATTCAGGCACAATCCGCGAAAACAATATTATAAGAAAATTAATATCCAGATCTTAGACTTAGTTCTTTATTCAAATAGTAACTATTAATAAGATGGCGATATTAGCACATGACAAACAAAGGGGGTATTAATTTTAACTTGGGGCCTGTTTGGCTTGTTTTGTGCCCTAGAGGTCAAAGTTTATAATTGTAATACTGAAATGTTAATCAGAAACTCTGAGCCAATCTCCAAGTTTGATAAGCAAATATGCATTAGTATTGTCGGATATGGTGCGTGCCTGGGTGTGTCTTCAAAGATGGCGGCTGAGAGCCAGTCACGAATCAGATCTTCCCGGACTGGTAAGCACTGGATTAAGGCAATGATATTTTAAATTATATATATGTTACCTTCATAGTAATTCGCGTGTAAAATCTGTTCCGAGAAATCCAAAACTGCACACATTGACAAGTTCCATTGATAAGCAGAACAAAAGATGCGAAACAGCACGCAAATAAAAGAGATGGCTATAATTTCTAATTATTATCGCTCGTGACTGCACTCGACATGGACGTTTTTAAAAACGTTCTAATTAGGGCGTATCTGAGTCTTCAAAACGCGCGCCCTTCTAACATAATATCTGCTTCGTTTTAATATAATATCATTGGATTAAGGTAATTTTTGGAGTGCCATGTTTTGTTTTCATTTGAGGTCTAGAATACGTATGAATGATGACAGTTTAGCGCTTTAAATAAGCCAAGATCTCGGTGATGGGTTTGATATCCGGTACGCGAAATAAGAGTATCGAATTTCCGAACATTGTTGTCATTATGCCTGTATCATTGCTGTGGTAACTTGAATTCAATGGTGGAGGCCTTTGCCCTGCAGTGGGATGATAGGCTGTCGCTAACTAACTAAACAGTGATTAAAAAGTGACAAATTAGTTTTTTGACTTTTTGTTTTTAAGAATTACATCATATCTACTCGCAATTTGGTACCACTGAGTGCTGGCATATACTTTATTTGATATTTTAGCAATTAAATTGCAATTATAATATCAGTTTAAAAACTTGAAAAATTATGTCTCAGGCGGGACTCGAACCCGCATCTCCTCGCATGCCGGGCGGGCGCTATACCATTAAGCCACCGAGACCTTGCGACTCAGTGCGAATTTTTCAAGCATATTCTTAATGCTGTAAGCCAGCGTTGCTTCATCAAATGTTAGGAGTTAGTCCCGCCTGAGACATAATTTTTCAAGTTTATATACTGAGTGCTGGCATATTTCTTTGTCATAATGCTAACCATACCGTTCAACAATAAGATTTGACGCAAGCGTTATAAATATGCAATTTGCATGATATTAATAATAACATCTAAATATCGGTTGTATGTTTTTTGGCAATGGAGTTAAAAATCCAATGACACGCTCAAAATGTAGTGCCAGTTGTGATTTCTTCCAAAGGAATATGCTAAACAGTTTGAGTCTTAAAATCACACAAAAATCTAACCCCTTCTCCAAAAAGCAGTGATTGCTCTTGAATTCTAGTTAACCCAGCAATGACGGGTACTGGCAAAATTACCACACTTGCTAAATGCGGGCAAAGAATATTAATCAATATTTAGACAATAACATAAGAGTTTTAGATTTGCCGCCAATGCATAAAAACAAATGACAAACGAATCCAATATACTATTTAGGTAACCAAAGAGTTCTAAAATTGACTTTCTAAAAAGTTTTAATTAGCAATGTTTCTAACTGGCCAGTTCTAAAAATTTTCAACAACATTCAACATTAGACAAGGTTATATTACTTTAGCTGCTGACTGTACATATATGTATATATAACATATAATAGATCGTGAAGTAAGATTAGATTTGGATAAATCAAGTATCCATCATTTCAATGTATAATGTTCGCGTAAACTCAAGAAAACAGTAGGCATGTAAAATCTTTTTTCATAGCGTTATTCACATAATGCAGTTATAACGATAGCATATTTTAGCGGTATTTCAAGCCTTGTAACAGCTATAACTTAAACGTAAGACCTGGCGCTAGTTCCGTGAAGGTAGTCGACTACGTTCTGAACAGAAATTCCCATAAAGTAGGATTCCCGCTGTATGGGATTAGCTGAATTGTAGATACTAGAGTATAGTTACCGGTTCCCTAGAAGTTCTGAATAGTGTGGGGTATTCTTAAGTATACAACTTTAGTAGTTTATTTAGTAATCTAAACGTTATTTTTAACATTCTTATGGTATTATGCTAGTGATCTAAAACTGAAAAAAAAAATGGTATTAATATTGTTTGACGGAACTAAGCAGACCTAATAAGACACAATAAAAACAATGAATTTAAATACAACTCGTTGTAAGTAAGTTCCAATTAAACATAAAATATGTGACTGCTCATTCACCGTTTCCAAAATTATTTACCAACACTTCACATTGAAATGAAGGATTTATTTTATGGTTTTCATTAATCATATGATGATGTTGTAGTTCAAAACAAAATTTCAAGGGTGATCCCCTTATCAGTCTACTCTGGTCGCAGGCCTTTCTAAAGGAAGACTTTGAAAAAGGGCTATTATACTATTAATGATTATATAAATGATAGGAACGTTTGGCTTTAAATTGTACCAGCTCGCACTGGCATAATAATATATCTTATGTAAACATGTTTATTTAAAAAGAGGCTGACAATAGTGACCGAGTTTCTTGCGCTGCTTCTTCTCGGCACTAGCCCACATTTGTCCCGAAGCAGTGGTAGGTTAAATAATGGGACGTGTAAAAGCGCCTCCAGGGGCCTATTTGCAGAAATAAAACTGATTTTAACTGATTTTGACTTTAACTGATTTTGCCTAATCGCTACGCATGACAAGTGGACTGGCCATCACAGTTTGGCTCATAGTGAAGGGAAATCTCTGCTATTCATCTTCTTAAGGCGGTACTCCTTCAGTCACCTTTTTCGACACCAAGAAGAGATTTGGTGGTGCTGTTCTTTTATTGTACCAGCACCACACGGCCTGATTATATGTATAATAGTGTCACTCCGTTGATAGAATTAACTCGCGTTCATTAAGATCCAGTTTTGACTGAGAAAACTGAAAGATAAAGATTTCAGACCTTTCGTTTTAATAAATCTCTCAATCAAATCCGCTCTGCTTTGCTACGTTTTAAAAAAAAAATGTGGACCACATCACAAACATTTTCGTGATCCCAATTTGAATAAAATAGTTATTAATACGAATGCTTTAAATAGTAAAGCATTCGTATTGTGGAAACCAGAAACAACGAAGGCACCACAAACACCCAGACCCAAGAAAATGTAGAAAAACACTTTTTTTCTACATTGACCCGTCTGGGAATCGAGCCCGGGGCCTCGGAGCAGGCAACACCTTGAAAAGTGGTGTGTGCGCCACTCCGCCACGGAGGTCATCGTTAATGAATTCTTGCAAAACCCGAAAGAAAACATCTTCAACATCGGCGAACACCATATAGTTATGCATACAAAAACATTTTATCGAATTAATAACCGCCTCCTTTTTTGTCGGTATGCAAATTTAGCCCTGACTCGTCAGCCCTCGAGATAATGCTATAACACACAAAAATTATGAGAACCGGCCGACCCCACTTATGTGGAACACGCAAGCAGGAAAAAGAAAAAGATGACGCTAAGTATGTGAACGGAAAAAAATAGAAGCATTTCGCATTTATTAATAATATTGGACCATCTATTCACTTTGCTTGACCGACTTAAATTAATTAATTAAAGGCCCCAGTCCCCTAATTCGCGTAACCAAATCGTATCACAATCGTAATTGAATAGCAGACTTTTGACAGTTCTAGTATGGGCTAAATGTCAAGATCGTCCAATTCAATCACGATCAAACTGTGATTGAAATAGCTGAATAAGGCCCCAGTCCCCTGTAATTCAGCTAACCAAATCGTATCACAATCGTATTTGAATAGCAGACTTTTGACAGTTCTAGTATGGGCTAAATGTCAAAATCGTCGTGGTAGTTCAATAGATTAGACCTATACAAATGTATATACCTATGGCACAGATAATAAAATGCCCTATGGTTAGAGCAGTATATTTGTAATCGGAAGATTGTGGGTTCACATTATATATATTTAATTTAATATAATAAAGCTGAAGAGTTTGTTTGTTTGTTTGTTTGAACGCGCTAATCTCTGGAACTACTGGTCCGAACTGGAAAATTATTTTTGTGTTTCATAGTCCATTTATTGAGAAAGGCTTTAGGCTATATAACATCACGCTGCGACCAATAGGAGCGAAGCATCTATGAAAAATGTTGCAAAAATAATCGCGATCATAATAACAGAAATTAAGGCGGACGAAGTCGCGAGCAACAGCTAGTATTTAATAAGACACAAAATTAATTAATGAAATGAATTGTATTTTTAACATAACTTGTTTTAAATAAGTACAATTAACAAACAAATAAGATTTCTGTTTTTATAATACCCTTTATGATGTTATTACCTACTTTGATGTTTTTTTCGTTGCTTCATATAGTTACTTGATATGGTACAAAGTTAAGTTTCCGTAAACCACATAGCTAGATGATTCGAAGTAGATATAATTATAAGATTAAACGAACTTACCCTAAGTGAAGTTCTATCTTAATTATACGAAGATACTTGTCCGAGATGGGTTTAACATGTAGTAACGGTGAGATACTAGCGCTGTCACAATTTTTTCAAAGCTAGAAAAAAAAAAGAGAAACAGAATGTTTTCTATGGCAACACTATCAAATTTCATTACGTTTAAAGACCAGCATTATTAACAACCCAATTATTGGGATAATACTATACAATTTAGTATTAGTGGGTGGGTTTATTAAGGGACTGCCATCTCGGACAAGTATCTTCGTATAATTAAGATAGAACTTCACTTAGGGTAAGTTCGTTTAATCTTATAATTATACTTAATACTTGTCCGAGATGGGTTTAACATGTAGATGTTTGAAGATGGGTTGTGAATCACTAATTAATACAATTTTTTAAAAATGAGAAAAAAAAAATATTGTAATTAAGTATAATAAATCTTAAAACTTTGTTATTACTAAAGTAAATAATTTGAGAGAGATTAATAGTAAGTATAAACATTTAATTTATTTGATCCGAAAAATACTATTACATAGGTACTGTATTATTGAATTCTGCTACGTTTTGAACTATTGGCCTAGAATATAGAAGAATTCTGAGACCATCCTGCAGTTTGTTTAATAATAAAATCATTTCTAACATGTGACCTTTGCTGCACGGCAGATGTTGTTGTATGTCTTGTGGTATAAGCCAAGAATATTTGTATCATTAATACCAGCTTCTCACAAAATCTAATTAATCCACCAGCTTATGGCTGGATTTTTGATGGTTAAAATCAAAAGGTCATCAATTTTTTCCTTGACAATTATTTTGTCTTCTCTATATACAACTTGATTGTAGACACAATATTAATTTATGTTTGCTGAGCAAAGGTTTCTTATTGAAACGAAGACTGAGGATTTCGTTTTCTTAAAGTTTAATGTGTAATACTTTGAACATCAAGAACGTTTGCTAACGCCCACAGATCCAAGTAATGCGTCCCGTTTTTCAGTTAACTCTTTTTGGTGACACATTCTGTCCTTTGACCTAACTGTAGGACCAATCAGTAGAGACAGAGCTGATCATTCTCATAGATCTGTGTTAAAAACTAACAATGAGAGGAATGGAAACCTCATGAGTATCAATAGTGTGCTTTCTGCAAAATAGTCACCATAATTTTAAGGGTGAGTCATATCGCTTCAACCCTCGTATTTATAAAGAAGTAATTACTTATTGCTTAAGAAATTCTTAACTTCAAGTGTTAATACCTAGTGCATAATTGAAGGCAATGGGTTATTATTAAGTCATATTATTTGGCTTAGAATGCTAACTTTTGATAGTTCTCACTTCTAGTAATTACTTGATTAAGGAATACTTATTGTCACTTAAGTAATTACTTTCAGTCAAGTAATCACTTATACTTGTTTATAAATACGGGTGTTAGATACACAGATGGAATAGGTACTCTTTATTGCACACCAAATAAAGGGATAACATACTTTTTGATAATATTAAGATGTACAATTTTGGGGGTCTTATCGCTAAAGAGCGATGTCTACCAGACAACCTTTGGGTACAGGGAAAACTATGACAATATTTAGGGTATTTAAGAAAAGAGAATTGACCATTATGTCAAGTGCTGAGTTTGGAGGGCACCACCTTATGAATCCTTGTCTGTCAACAGCCCTACAGCCAGTGTAAGCTGCTGGTATAAGTGATAGTAATATTTGAAATTAAAATAATGTTCTATTAAGCTCATATATATTATTTTTATTAGTGTCGATGGCGTTGACTAGGGGAAACAATGGTTGTTATGGTCAATAGGGGAAAACTAATATTTTATTTAAATAAGCTATTACAGTTGTGTTTTCAATACTCATTAAATTTTCATAGTTAAAGTAAAACATTGTAGGTCCAACAGTGCAGCTTTCAATTCTAAATAAGAATAATAAAAAGAATTTATTACACAATCAAGCAAGATTTACAATGGTTAATATGATGTGTTTGTTCTGCACAGGACCAAGACCCAGAAGCCTTATTGAGGCTACATACAGCACCCCAGGTACTGGGGTTGAGGCATTGGTGTGTATTTCCATGAAAAGGTTAAGTTGTTTTATTATTATATAATTGTTGGATTGCTAATTTTCATATTGTTTTTCCCCAAATAGTTAATATCTTTATTTTCTTATTTATTTATCTTTATTTATTAAAAAGGTTAAGTCGTATAATTAGGTTGCTAAGTAATCTTAATGCTAGGCATAACTGCATCCAGTTTTAATGATTTTTGTAATTCTTTAAGTCTTTGTCTTCCTATTATTTTTGTATATAGCCATCCATACAACAGCTGGATAAATTGTCTTAAGTGTACCTAACAATTTCTCTGGATTCAATTCTTTCTTAAAGTAACAGCCTATAGTTTTCTTATACAACTGTATTTACTTTTTAAGATTAGTCTTGCACTTTGTTTTTGTATAACTTTTAACACTATAAGTCTAAAAAAAAAACCCATGTATTTTTAGATTTGAGCATACTTCTTGACTGAAGGTTTAAATAAATAAATTTAAATGTGGACTGCTTTTCATTTTGCACTGTTAGGGTTTGGTCAGTGGAATGTAAAATAAATCATAAGTATTTGCAATTTTAATTAGTAACAAGTGCACTTTCTCAAAGTTCAAAACTTAAGTTATGTAAGAGTTTGCATGCAACAATAATGTTGTCTTTGCAATTGTTTGCTTTTTTCAAATCGTTGAGAAGGTAAATACGATTTTACCTATAAATATATAACATTACATTTGTAAATCCCGGTTCAGTGATAAGTTCTTTTAAATCTTTTGATGCCATACTTATAACAGTCTTAAGACATAAGTTTGTAAGCAGTTATAATATTTTCAAGTTCAAATTGTCTGTACCTATATAATTATTTAGATAAAGTTTTTTCAAGTTTGAAATAAAACTGTAAGTACCATTGGGTTTTTCAACCAAGAATACAGAAAAGTTGTTGAAAAATTATTCTGTACATACAGTATGGGCACACAGATTTCGCTCCCTGAATTTAAAGTTTCTTTATCTCAGAGCCAATTTTATTTTTCTCTATGATAGGCAATTGTTGTGATTCTATGACATCGGAAGGTGGAATGGTACTGAAAGGGATTTCATATGCCTCATGCTTCATCATCATTTGTAACATCAAGTCAATTATAAATAAAGTATTTAAGCCGTCCATTTTTACTTATTTTTGGATATTCTTATCGGCTTCCGACAAGGCAAGGAAATTTCTAGAACTGGAATTTAAGTAATGTAAGGGATCTGCCCAAAAAAGTCCTCAATTTCCTGTCAGGTTCTTTCGGTAAAACAATTTGGCTGCCTCTTCTAATTAAAGCCGTTAATGGCTGGGTTTAAAATTGATAACCTCATTTTGTAAATAAGAGGGAGTTTGTATTTGCCTAAATATTGGAGGGTGCTTCTTTACAAAGACCTTCTGTCAATATTTTCATGTAGGGCAATTTCTGGCCTGATAGGCTATCCAATTTCTTCTTTTTCCCGGAGCCAAAAAAAAACTTTTTTGTCAGAGGGTTGTCATCTGAAGGGAACAATTTTGATTGTTCAGTACAAGGAAGCAAATTGTCTTCCTGCTATGTGGTAGTGCTCTGTGAAGAACCGGCATGAGCCCATGTAATATAAGGCAAGCAACGCTGGCTTACAGCGTTAAGATCATGCATGCATGAAAGATTCGCACTGAGTCGCAGTGTCTCGGTGGCTTAATAATACAGCGCCTGCCCTGCATGCGAGGAGATGCGGGTTCAAGTCCCGTCTGAGACATAATTTTCATGTTTACAAACTGATAACATGAAGGCGTTGTCTAGTCTCATGTAAGCATGTTTATTCTCATAGGCCTTCTCTCATTATTTTCACCCAGCATAGGGCAAATTCCGGCCTGATAGTCTTTCCAATTTCTGCTTTTCCTACACCCTCTTTTCCCAGAGCCAGAAGAAGCTCTTTTGTCAGATGGTTGTCATCTGAAAGGAACAATTTTCATTGTCCATTACAAAGAAGCAAATTGTCTACAACTATGTGGTAGCGCTTATGCTGATATGAAAGCTTTGTCTAGTCGCAGCGTACTAGCACTTGCCCTTAATGTAAGCATGTGTATCTTTGAGCGATAGCACTTGCCTAATAGAAAGCTCTCACCCTTAGCATGTCTAGCCAATGTTTGTGATTATTCAGACTCTTAGAGACTTAAACTCACACGAAATTAGAGCTTGTGGGTCTGTTCATCATACATGAAACTACCCAGGCGTTTAAAGTTGTTATAGGGAAAAGTCATATTTTTTGAAATATGTAAGCCTCACCTATTGGTGTATCTGTGTCATCATCTATGACAACACATTCAAGAGGGTGTGGTCAAAGATGTTTCCTCATCGCTGCTCTGAGAATCTTGAAGTTTCCTTTATTAGCTTCCATTTTCCTGATCTTCTTTCTTGAATTTAATTTTCTTCAAACACTTGGATTTCATTAGAATAGATTTTCAAACAAGTGAGAAAAACGGTTACGAAAGATAAACGTGCTCTCCGAAAAGAAATCATGAAAAGCAGTTTTGTTTTTACAGTAAACTAATGAAAGGTTTATGCATTATGAATAAATATTGAATCTGCAGAATGCCTAAATAGATCATTGTTTTCGTTGTAGCGCTTTATGCCCCAAGCGACAACCGGTTGTTGCGATAACAATTGATTTTAATTGTGACTGGAATATCCGATCGTCAAAGAGACAACGCAATGAAAACAGAAAAAATGGTGTGAGGTGATAATATAGGTTATGGGTTATGATGTTACCTACCTATTTAATTTTTCTAAAGTTTCAATTCGAAACTATCGTAACTACAACATTTCTCTATATGTAAAAGTAAAGATAAATTGAATCATACCTGTGATTAATGTTATAAATCGCTTTTGTTTACATAGCAAGCCTTGACCTTGAATATGCTTCTTTTTGATCTTCTTGTAATTTTCCCAAAAGTCACAATAAGACATATTAAACACTTTAAATAATGACCACCTTAATTTTATAGCATGATTATAAACTTTTATGGTATATTTCATAAGAGTAATAGATATTTTACACATCTTTTATAAAAAGATGATGTGACCGCGCTCGCACAAAAAACCGTAATGAAATTTGATAGTGTTGCCATAGAAAACATTCTGTTTCTCTTTTTTTTTTCTAGCTTTGAAAAAATTGTGACAGCGCTAGTATCTCACCGTTACTACATGTTAAACCCATCTCGGACAAGTATTAAGTATAATATCACGCTGCGACCAATAGGAGCGAAGCATCAGTGAAAAGATTGCAAAAAATAACAGAAAATGACGCGTACGAAGTCGCTGGCAACTGGCAACAGCTAGTCATTCATAAACTAACGGCCGGTCCCAATAACCTATCTATCTTCAGTTTTGGCATATCGGAGATAGAAAACAACTTCTGTCTTTGTTTCTCTGGACGGCAAAATCAGAGACAGAAGATGTTTTCTATCTCCGATATGCCAAAACTGAAGATAGATAGGTTACCTACCTACTACGGAGGTACCTACTCCGGCAAACACAGACGTCATGTCAAAAAGAAAGATTTTGCCAAAATCATCACCACCTCGGGTTGACTGTGCGGTTGTTGATGGAGAAAAGAAGCTTATACCCATCATCTTCCAGCATTACCTACTCTTTAACACAAACTTTACAATGTCTTTTACGACACGTATACGATGTCTAGAAGAGTCACTATTCCTTAGCTCGTCATAACACGGCAAAATCAAATATCGATTGCACCATAGTATTAATATCCCATGTTTATTATGAATTTATAACATAAGTGTTTATAAAGTCAATGTAAAACAACATGTGGTAACACGTCGTTACATTTTTTGTCTTTATTTCGTTCCAACAACTCGGCACAGCTATGGATTTTTACTGGTAACGCCATCTATCTGGCTGATGGAACACTATACAGTAAAAGTCTACTTTAATATTATGATTCTATACTTCTGCTGAGTACTCATGTTGTGTATTGTGTACTTTTGAAAATTGAAATAAAATAAGGGGAGACAAATTGAAAAAGCTTGTTTTCTCTTTTTCCTTTTTAAATTGTTAAATCAATTGGCCCCCTTCACAGCTTCCTAGTACATTTCTCAGAGCGCTGAAGAAGAACCCACGTATCCCACGATCTCATTACTATCGAAACTTATATCTGTGCTATCGATAACCACACCTAACATCTAGGATGTTTCAACCCTATAAAATACATTTCGTCTAAAATACATCAGTCCATACCCTAAATGTCCTGAAGCATTACCTATTTGTTCTGTGCTCGTGCCTGAATGAAGGCATGTTCAAATACCTGCCTCGTCAGAACCTGGAGCTGATAATTTGCGCTTATCTCAGTATTTATTACGAGTAGTTCCGTAAAACCCAACCAACAATTTGTAGGCTTGGCTTCCCGGCTACAATCTGCTGGAAACACTAATAGTATGGTGTAAAGTATGACATCTAAGCGATGTTATTGAAGACAAAACCTCTACACTACTTACTTATTAGTGTGTATCAGAGTGTAAGTTTAAAAAAAGTAAGAAACCGTCAGTTTCTTTAAAGTTATTCAGATTTTATTTATATGGATATATTATCTCAATCAGATGGAGATCAATCAATAGTTAAGTTTTTTAAACTATAATTTATTTTTGTTTTTTAGTTTAGTTTATAAGATTTGATTCCTTCTTTATCGACTGTAAGTCCAAAGCTATGCAGGAATCGTAATTGATACAGATCGCGCGCTAGCTCTATACGGGAAAACTGTTATTAAATTATTGCATTGTCATCGGTCCTTGATACGTGTGCAAAGTTTCAAATTAATCAAACTTCTGGAAACTGGTGAAAATTATGCTCAAAGATTCCATTACATACATACATACATAGATACCTACAACCCAAGCTAATAAAAGCGTGGTAAAAAGTAAAGTAAAGTAACAGCCTATAATCATCCCTCTGCAGGGAAAAGGCCTCCATCATTGAATTCAAGTTACCACTGCAATGATGGGAACTGGCATAATCACCACGCTTGCCAAATGCGGGTTGGTGATCACAAACCCGAGCAACGTTCGAAAATTCGAAACTATTTGTTGCCCGACCCGGGGCTCGAACCTGGGACCCCGAGATCTTGGCCCGGTATTTAAACCACTAGATCAACGGGGCGTTAATAAGTTCAAAAGTTAATAAGTTCAAAAGCTGCTGCATTGAATATCATGATCAGCTTTTTCAACTGGAGAACATTTCCTCTAAAATCCCGTCGAATCTCATTTAATTGATATCACATTTCTTCGAAGGACGAATTATTGAAAAGCAGATAAAATCATGTAGATAGTACCTACCTCTTTTTATCCGTAACACAAATTATTAACGTTCCTTAAAAGCTTTAGTTAGATATTAGGGGTTAAAGTATGAAATTGCCGTTTTGTATGGACGAAATCGAGAAAAGTGATTTTTCCATACTAACAATTTTTTAGTTTATTTAAAAACTCCTGAACCGTTTTCGAAGCAATTAAAGGTGAAAGTTAGATGGTTATAAAGCTACGCATTATAGTATTTAAATTTCTGAAAATCAAAGTATCTAATACAAATATACTTAATTGCAGCAAGAAGGTCAGCTGACACATTGTAAGGGGTCTTTTCAACGACTTCCTTTGAACTAGTATTGCATTTTTTATTAGTCAAAAGTTATTTTATTTAGTTTTTGATAAAATACAAAAAGAATTACGCAATAATATGACTATACTTAAGAGCTATAAACAAAATAAAAAGTGGGAAAATAATCGGCAATTTCATACTTTAACCCCTATTATTAAAGGAGGCATTGTTTCCAAACTATCCGACTTTTTAGTCGTCGTCTAGTAAACAATGCTTCATCCTTTTTAATTTTTTACTTTATCTATTTCATTCGTTTCTTTGTCTTTCAAATTAACAATCCTCAAACTCCTGTAGCTTCTACTATCTAGAACCTACTTCAAGCCAAATACGCTGGGTAAACATAACCGCAATACGGCTATCACCGACTAAATCAGGACTTTAACTCTTCAGGCTAGGGTTTCAAATGCATGAACAGGGTCCAACGATGGGATCATGCCGTCAATAGAGCTTGAAGGGGATATTATTTATGGAAGATTTAAAAGCAACCTGTTTTCTGGAACTTATGAGAATCAGATGCTGTAGTTAGTTTTTTCCGATAGCTATGAGACATTTTTAAAATGATTTATACTGAAACAAATTCGAGGTTACTCGATCGGTAATTTTTTTTTTAATTAGGACCTCAATGGCGTACACGCCGGCTTTTTAAGTGTCACCTGCTCCGAGATCCGGCGTTCGATTCCCGGTCGGTTCAATGTAGAAAACCGCGCATACGACTACGGATGTTTAATTACGTATTAAGAGGAAACACTACGGGCGAGAGAATTGAAAAATAGGTATTTGTAAAATCTATTGCTGTCGCGCAGTGCCAAACGCTTTCACCGCAGTGTGATAAAGACAACTGCTTCTTGGACCGAAAATACCTACTAAAAGCACACCAAATCAAAGTTTCGTAGTCCCCCGATTGCTTTTCCAAAACTAGACCGATTTAAATACTTTTTTCATTTAAAATTAAAGAAAGGCTTTGGCCGTGTTCGTATGTTTTCCTTTTTTTCGTAAATTTAGCCAAATTTGTTTTCTGGATGTTTGAACACAGCGGAAAATCTGACGATTTTTTTCGATTTATGAGGGCTTATATCTTTTTTTTAATTAATTTATGAAAAAACAGAAAATATAGAAACATGCTAATAATGGCCATAGATTTTTGTCTTAAAAAAATTTGCTGTACTGGCTTTATCCCGGGAGGAAACAGGGAATACGTTTGGTTTGTATGGAAAAACGGCCCTTGTGTTTCCTCTTAAGACTAATACTTATCCAAATTTAACCCATACACGGTGCAATTTGAACCACCTGACAAACGAAGCCCACGTTATGTAACCATTATGTATAACATCTTGGCGGTGTTATTTTAATATTCTTACCAAAAATTGTTTTTATTAAAATATTAAATATTTGTTCAGCTATTTATTTTGAAACACGCTGTGACGCACACAGATGTAGCTGTGTAAGGTCCATTCAACCGAGACCCCGCCGCAGCAAAATAATACGTCTGGGTGCGTCACAGCGTGTTACAAAATTAAAAGTCTGAATCATAATTTAAAATTTTTCAAAAAATTTTTTTTATAAAAAAAAAAATACACTGCCATGATGTTATACATAATAATGGTCCAATACGTGGGCTTCGATTTACAGGTGGATTAAATTGCACGGTGTATATTACTTGCCTAATTTGATAAAAAATGCACTACTCGTATACCTACATTTTGATGCGTTTGAGAGTAATAACGGCTATTTATTAAGCTATTGCATAGCTTCTATCGCGGGCCTTGAGCGTGGAGACCGAATCCAGAAATTCCGTAACGAAAATAATACTAACACCCACACCCACACACTCGGGGCGAGGCACGATCGAACAATTTTGAATTTCCGAAATTCAAAAGAATTTAGAAGAAAATAAGGATTTTGACAGTATGGTTGCCTATGGTAACCATATCTGCCAAAATAACAGAAAAATTTAATTACAAAAGTCAAAATTAGAAAATACATAAAATTATAAAATTAAGCTATTGCATAGCTTCTATCGCGGGCCTTGAGCGTGGAGACGTCTTTTTTATTTATTTGTATAAGTACACAAACAGATCACAGTCAATGCTAATACATACTTAAAGTTCTAAGTTACAGACTAGACGGTAATCCAACAATAGTGTACATAACAAAATAAGTATTCGAAGCGTAATGTAACATGAAGTTAAAATGAAACAAAAGAACAAAAGAAAATAAAACAACGTGTTCCCCCCGAAACTTATCGGGCACAATTAGAGAAGGATTGAGAATACTTGGCCTTAATTATATCCGAAATGTTTTTTTTGTAAGGGGAAAACCTGCAAAACACGTCCACATTATTTTTCATTCGCTACTACTTTGTTTACGTTGGTTTAGAAGTGAGATTTTTAGAGGGACTATAAAAGACCAAAGAATATAGTTTATTTTAACTCGATACCTCGGGTTCCTGAAAAAACAGTCGACGGACCAAGAAAAAAAACATTCTATAAAGATCCTGGTTTTTCCTTATGAATTCCGGAACCCTAAAGCCAGCAGGAACCAACTAGAACTAACGCAGCTAGTTTGAAACGGGACTGACCTACTCTGCAGTTACCGTAACAGGCCGAACGAGTCTTTATTGGACAATACAAAAAGGAAAAAAATCGGCCAAGTGCGAGTCGGACTCGCACACGAAGGGTTCCGTGCCGTTGACTAGGTAAACCACAGTAGGTACCTACATTAATTTAGTTACTGTAGTGCCTACCTGTTGCCATTGTTAATATCGAGCAAAACAAGGGTAAAAAAATCGCGATCGTTGTATGGGAGCCCTCCATAAATATTTATTTTACTTTGTTTTTAGTATTTGTTGTTAATGCGGTAACAGAAATACATAATTTGTGAAAATTTCAACTGTCTAGCTATCGCGGCTCTTAAGACACAGCCTGTGAGCCTGGTGACAGAGCGACGGACAGACGGACAGATGGACAAACAGCGAGTCTTAGTAATAGGGTCCCGTTTTTACCCTTTGGGTACGGAACCCTAAAAAAGCAGTCATCAATCCCCGAAATATTCAGCGGCTTCCACAGTTCAGGTTTTTGCAAACAAAACAAAACTGGCAAGACATACATCTAACCGGTCACGTACGAGCGGGTCCCGTATCGACGGGGCCCTATCGGTCCCATAATGGTCCGTTGTACGCGACAAATTGGGGGCCAACCCTTTTTCAGCTGCGTCATAAACTGGTTCGCATAAAAAATATGATAGCACTTTTATAGTTTTGAAGGAGATGCAGTTCATGTCCGTTTATAAGAGACAAGCGTTTTGTCGCGACTTAGTCCCTGTGGGAATCGCCTATATCGCGCTCTTAATGATAATGCGTTCAATAATATGTATGAAAATTATCGGTTCATAGCGATACTCAGTGGTACTTAAAGTGTTTGCAATAAAGCTAATTATGATTTAATTGAGAAACGATTGATTATCTGTGCACTTTTCCAAACACTATTTCATCATGATGGACTCAGATGAAATTTGATATGGGGTCCGTGTTAGGTTACAGGCAGACACACTTTTGTATTCCTTTTAAATACTAGTATGTAAGTTATCTTCATAATCTACCTTTTTATTTAAACTGCAATAGACTTAGTTCCTGTTTAGTTTCGGTATTTGATTGTTTATTGTTCAATAAAAATATTGATGCAATATTAACTCATCAGTCATCACATACAGTCTTATTCAGTCTTTTATTTGAAACAACATCTACCTCACGCTTCTAATATGCACAGTTAGCGTAGCGCGAATTTTTGCTAATATTTTAAAGTAGGCGCTGCCCAAATAAATAGTAAGTACCTATTTATGATCTAGTGTCGAGTAGTACGGTAAAAAAACACTAATGGCATGGCTTTACCTTTGTGTTTGTAGAGGGAAATGGGGGCTATCGCTAGTGAATTTGCCACTAGAGGCGCTTCTGTGGCGTGAGGTCCAATATCATTCACTTTTCACTGGTTTTAGCGGGTTTTGTTGCATAAATTATAATTTCTTTAATTTACCTGCTGAAAAGTGACCTCCTTCGTAAAATATCGCAAATATGGATTATATTTTGGCGATTAATGTGAACGCTTTAAAAGCAGAATTAAGAAAAAGCGCAAAAATAGGCGGCCTCAAGAGCAACTAATTCAGAAGTTAGTTTGTTGATATCAAGATAGTTATTTATAAATAATAAACCTTAATTAGATTCAAGATATAACACTTTGTTTCGGCGCCAATCGCCTTTGACAGCTATACCTCCGGACCTCAGTCTACAGTGGCGCCAACTGGTGAGCAAAGAAACGGTAGTCCCCATTGAAACTTCGCTTATATAGTAAGTATTTATCATCTTAAATTTAATAATAGTGTCGAGTAGTACGGTAAAAAAACACCAATGGCATGGCTTTACCTTTGTGTTTGTAGAGGGGAATTGAAACTTCGCTTACACAAAAACTGTACTTTTTTTGTCCAACCCTCTTCCTAGTATAACTGGGGTTAGGATCCCCACGTCAGTACGTGTGCGTCAGAACACTCAGTTTGTCGCTCTGCATATCCTTTAGTTTCGCTTAATTGACCACCAATAAAAAAACTTATACAAAATATAATTATTAATGTTATTTGTATTTGCCTGAGTGTTTTTTGAGGGGAATTGAAACTTCGCTTACACAAAAACTCTACTTTCTTTGTCCAACCCTCTTTCCAGTTTAGCTGGGGTTAGGGTCTCCACGTCCGCGTTAGTACGTGTGCGACAGAGCACTCAGTTTGTCGCTCTGCATATCCTTTAGTTTCGCTTAATTGACCACCAATGAAAAAACTTATACAAAATATAATTATGAATGTTATTTATACACCATTTGTAAACACGGGTATCAGCGATTTCTCTTCACTATTGGTGAAACCGCGATCGCTAATCCGCGTCAAGGGTGGTGACTATAGCATGTCTCCCTTAAGAGGAAACACAAGGGCCGTTTTTCCATACAAACGTAGTCCCTTGTTTCCTCCCAGGATAATGCCAGTAGAGCAATAATTTTTATTACAAAAACTATTGGCCACTATTAGCATGTTTCTATGTTTTCTGTTTTTTTATAAATTAATTAATAAAAGAGATAGGAGCCTTCAAAAATCTAAAAAATTCGACAGATTTTCCGCTGTGTTCAAACAACCAGAAAACAAATTTGGCTAAATTTTAAAGAAAAAGCAAAGTATACGAACACGGCCAAAGCCTTTCTTTAATTTTTAATGAAAAAAGTATTTATATCGGTTTAGTTTTGGATAAGGAATCGGGGTACTACGAAACGTTGATTTTGTGTGCTTTTAGTAGGTATTTTCGGTCCAAGATGCAGTTGTCTTTATCACGCTCTGCGGTGGAGGCGTTCGGGACTGCGCGACAGCGACAGATTTTACAAATACCTATTTTTCAATTCTCTCGCCCTTAGTGTATCCTCTTAAGAATTATAGGCCTGTGGACTTATTAGTCTGGTTATAATGATAATTAATAATTATGAATTGACAGTTACTATTAAACTTTTTGTTACCATTACATTCATGTACTAACTATTGCAGGTTCTGTATACAGGATGTTCTGTATACAGGATGTTAGGTAAAGAGTATGACAAGCCGTGACCTGCCTAAGTTAACAAAAGCATAATAATTATAAATACTACGGGGAACGCCCCGTTGGTCTAGTGGGTCCAAGGTTCGAACCCCGGGTCGGGCAACAAATAGTTTCGAATTTTCGAATGTTGCTCGGGTTTGTGATCACCATCCCGCATTTGGCAAGCGTGGTGATTATGCCAGTTCCGATCATTGCAGTGGTAACTTGAATTCAATGATGGAGGCCTTTTCCTACTGTGGGATGATTATAGGCTGTTACTAACTACGGTGAAGGCAGAATTTTGATAAGTATCATTTTGACTGTACAAATATTAACAAAAAAGACCTTTATGGATGAATTATAACATGACTATTTTTATATCTGTATGACATGACTATTTTTATAGCTTAATTAAGATTATTTCTGATTTATTTATTTATTATTGCTATACTCAAAGTATTTTTTAAATGTATTATTACTCGTGTGTGATTTTATTAATTGATCGTAATAGTTGCGAAATTCAACACAATGTATTATGATTTGGAATAAATAAATTGAATTGAATAATACATTTTAAATCAAGTAAACAGTGTAATATTGTTACGTGTATTATGTTTTACGTCACGTTTGCTGACAATCCTAACGTGAGATTAGCGTGTCAAAGGATTTTGAGATTAATAAGTACTGCGTCAGATTTGTTGAAATTCCATGACTAAAACCATGGCATGACATGATACTGAATTCATTCATATTTAAAGCAGCCAGCGACATTTTAGATTTAAAAAAAATATTTCTAAAACCATCTTTCGTTTTTATCATTTATTATCTTTCGCGGATTATGTACCTATGTAAGTACCTAGTTTTTTAATGATTTTACGATATTTCGGCACTGCTGCAAGCGCCATCACGGAAGAACTTTCAGTTACTAGTTCTCTTTTATAGTGATCATAATATTTAAATCAGTATATTGCTATAATTATAGTTGTAATTTGGCCAATGGTAGAGTTTTTTTAATAATCAATGCTTGCTCTTGACTACATACTTAACTCTACGGTTAAGAAGAAGCCTAAAAGCGAGTTTACCCAGAAAGAGGCACTGGTTCTCCCACACACCAGCGGAACACAGAAAAATTTGGCACTGGACTCCAGCAGGAGGGTAGTAGCATCCAGGCAGCCTCTTATGAAGCCTACCACCGCAGAGGGATCTGTTAGAAAACCAAAGATGCCGTTGCCCAGGTTGGACCACTAGGAGGTAGATCTCACCACCCCATACGACGAGTAGAGAAAAGACGACAGCTTTTCCCGCAGTACTTTCCCGAAGAAATAGTGCAATTCTAATTTAGTCCAGCACTACTCGGTTTAGCTGTTTCATTGTTTTATGTGTACAGTCATAAAATTTTATTTTTGTACCAAAGTCGGAAGCGTGGTCTTGTAACAAATTGTACGAGTAATAACAAAATAATTACTTCAGATAAAGAGGCAATTATTTCGTTAATTCCAGCAAGGCTCGCTATCAAGCTACTCTGTATCTTTATTTAATTAAATTTGCATAATATACGACATTATAAATCCGGAATAACGGAGTTACGCCGCCATAATGGGAATTTGAATTTAATGCTTCTTAGGGCGAGTTTAAAGCAACTTCCAGAGATGGTCCAATGCATACCGTTGAAAAGTTGGTTGCTGGTTGAAATATTCAGGTTCGAGTGCCGCATGGGTCAAATTTCAAATATTCGTGGAGATGAGTCGAATCCTAAGCACCGGTAACAGATTCATATGTCAAATAAAGATCTGATAAAAGTTGTTTTATGTTTCATCTAGACTCTAGTTATGTCAAAGAACAGAGGTCACGCACTCAAAATATTTGGAGTAAGGTGAAATTCAAAATTATGATCTTAGAAATATTTTTTATAATTATCTCTCTCTGGTGTTACAAGTTGTGCGTACTATTGACATCAGATAGAAATTTTAAATACTAAAAAGATTTATGGTTTATAAAATAGTAAATCAGTAGGTCATGTCTGCTCAAATAAAAAAGGAAAAAATTCTTTTAAATACAGTCTTTCAAAAAGACCAATAGTTTTGAAAGAATCAAACTACTAACAAAACGTAAGTTATCAATGATGGAAAAAAGTTACTGCTTTCCGTCTTCTAGTACACTTAGTCGGTAACTTGGCAGACCAAAAACGGTCCTAGATTTAAATGTCCGCCAATAAGATCGCGCCCTTAGACGGACTCCAGCGAATTTCAAATTCCCATTTGACTCCTGTTTTATTGTTACTCTAAAGATAAACAGACCTTACCTTAATGGACAGGATAAATACTTAACCTTGGACATTTGACGTAGACCCTAATCTACTCTTTCTGGAATGTACAAAATTAACAGAGCAAGTGCAGTCATTTGTTCAACTGATGAAAAAGGCGGAACATTAATGAATCCAACACAATAATGAGTTAATTGATTCGGAGAGACCATCCTCTATTATGAGTTGGAAGAATAAGTTCCTTCGTGATCATGGCGGTTGCCAAGTTGCCGATAAATCGAATACTCATAAAAATAAAGTTAATGGTATAAACCCATTAAATCTAGCGATGGTGACGATGATATTTTAAATCGATATAATAATGAACACAATATAATGTTTGAACAGACATCCCAAGAGAGCTGACTATTTTGGTTTTCTGTTGGGTAAGAGTGCGTGTCTACTAGAGTTGAGTGAGGAAAAGAGGATATATGTTTACATATAAATGACTAAGTAAAGACCGGTCTCAGCCGTTTAGTTTGTCATTTGTAGCGACCGGAGTGCAATTGCGTACAAAAGCTGAATCTAATAAGAAAATAAAAATATTCTCAGACACTATCGTGGTTGAAGAAGTCTAGGGTTCAATCACCGAACCGGATGATTGAAGAAAAATAATTTTCTTTACATTGTCTCGAGTCTGGGCCTATGTTGTACCGGCATTGTTGCTTATACTTAAGGTAGCTTCTTACTTTGTGATCAGAACATCAGATACGGTTTTGTCATTTTCAAGGAATAAAAAAAAGGAAACCAAACAGAGCTATTAAAAAATTTTTACTTTACACGAGAGCGCAATGAAGCGATCATATAAATAATTAATATATCGCCACGCCACACACGAGTTTTTAATTTTCACTTCAATTGAATTTGCTTTAATTGATTATTATAACTTATAAACCAAACATGTTTAAAACTAATATAAACTAAAATATAATTTTAAATTTCAGTAAATAGTGTTCGCGTAAACTCAAGATAACGTAGGTATGAGCAATATATTTTAATTAAAGTCTCGTTTATAATTAAAGCGATAATGCAATAAACAAAAAAAAACATAAATTTACACTCATCATTGCTGTGATAACTTGAAATCAATGATGGAGGCCTTTGTGCCCTGCATTGGGATGATTACAGGCCGCTACTTATATTTTGCGACTTCATACGCGTCAATTTCTGTTATTATGATCGCGATTATTTTTGCAATATTTTTCACTGATGCTTCGCTCCTATTAGTCGCAGCGTGATGGTTTATAGCCTAAAGCCTTCCTCGATAAATGGACTATCCAACACAAAAAGGATTTTTCAATTCGAACCAGTACTTCCTGTGATTAGCACGTTCAAACAAACAGACAAACATACAAACTCTTCAGCTTTATAATATTAGTATAGATTATAAAGTTTATTTGGTTTCGATTTCCCTATGCCGATAGGAAATGTTTTACTTATGTGTCAACTACTTTTGATTCATTCTGAAGGTTTAGTGTGTCTGAGTCATGTTTTCTTGCAAAGACTCATTGTTGTTGTTTTGAGTGACGACCATAACGAGTTATTTTGGTTTTTAAAATCAAGATATCAAGTTGGTAAGTACCTAATCGTGTCTAATAATGGTATTCGTTTTAAGCAATGTGCAATCCGAATTATCGTCATCACAAGACCACTGCTGGACACAGAGGTAGGCGGGTTGGCGCCATTGTGGAGTTAAGTGGCATAATATGGAATTCAATTAGCAAATAATTTTCACAATTGTTATACATCCAATTGTTAACCATAATAAGAAATTAGTGATTTCCAACACAAATTTAGTTCTTAAGGGCGGTTGTTGACGAGCCGGTTTCTAGCCGATCCGGCGTCGTGTCGGTGCCGGCTACGCGTGTTGACGAGCACGTCTCATGAACACACCTTCACAGTCGATCGTAGCCAACTGATGACAGGGCGTAAGCCCGGTTTAGAAACCGTCTAGGCCCGGCACAAAACCGGCTCGTCAACACATGTCAGGCTTCGAACTATTTCCAAACATTTTTTTTTAAAAAGTACCAGTCATACATAATACGCAGATATACTTTTCCCGTGATAATACAATAACAAAACCTCATTTTTATCCGAATGCAAAAGTGTAGGCTTTTTATTTTACGGATGTGCCCAAGTACCTAGTACTTTTTTTGCCAAAATAGTTTTTTAGAGTTTTTAAGAAAAGAGATCTTAAATGTGTTAAAATCAGTTAAAATCAGTTTTATGTACCCTGCTGTACTGCACTTAAACTATGACCCGTATGTTTGTTAATACCTTAACAATTTACGAAACTGTTCTATTACAGAAAACGCAGACTTTACTTAGTCATCCCGGGATGCCTTACCCAGGAAGGAATGAATAACAACACAGAAACAATGGTATCCTACGGAATGTTTTATCTCAAAAGCTAAACAGTTCCACTTCAACGTAAGTCTATTATTCTAGTCCTGACTTCAGACATAATGTATTTGGATAGAGCAGGTTCACTTTTATTTAGTTTTATACTGTGTCTTTGTGGGAAAATTGGATTGGTAGCTCAAATTACCAAAATTAAAATAGCATCACATAAATTTCTAACATTTAAAATCTCAACACTCCAGAATATCAATAGTTAACTAAACTATTCACTATACAATAAATAAACTATTCAACAGTTCACAGGATCAAAGATTGAAAATCCCAACATATAGGAAGCAGTTAATTCATGTAAGTGTGACAAGCATACATACATAATTAATTTACTATTAAATTTTATTTAACTAGGTCTGATACTGTTCTGTTACTGCTGTCTTTTTGTTTTACTTATAATATCATTATTTCGTACCGTGAAACTAGAAAAAGTACTAATAAAAATACATATAAATGAAATGATGATGATTCCTTGCCCAATATAATTTTATTCTAGAAATGAGGAAATCCGTTATACAGACAACAGCACGTGAACTTACCACAAACGACAAATTTCCTCAATTG
Organism: Anania crocealis; assembly: GCA_949315895.1. NCBI lineage: Eukaryota > Metazoa > Arthropoda > Insecta > Lepidoptera > Crambidae > Anania > Anania crocealis. The sequence goes on from OX438882.1 coordinate 25,207,822, forward strand.
ATATTGGTCTCTATTCATTGGACTTTAAAGTTGAAAATCAATTCAATGACCTTTAGCTTTTTGGGTAGGTTGACCTGCCGATATCTGTACAATTGAATTAAACGACATCGCTTCAAGAACTGATCTATGCACTATTAACGACTGCGCACCTGACGACAATCTTAAGGTTGACCATAAGTACACCATGTTAGCCCACGATCTGGTGAAGGTCGCGGGAAGCCACTGGATGGTGGCGCAGAACCGGCTGTCGTGGAGATCCTTCGAAAAAGCCTTTGCACAGTTGCAGGCGGCATTTAGCTCAGGTGATGAGGATCTATAATTTTTCAATCTTCGAGTAAGTGACAAAAATCGCCACTGAAACTACTGCATTTATACCTCTATTGTGTTCAGTGAGGGCATTGCTGGTAAATGCGAAAATGCTAGCTCATTTTCAAACACACAATAGTCTGACAAACTGAGTCAGGAGAACTGAATCACCTCTAAAGGAGTGAGCTATTTGTCTGCTGTGTGTAATTGTTAGATTTTAACGGACAATAGTTTATGGTAAGTATGTTAAGCTGGTCTTTTTGAAACTTAGACCTACAGGATGAATAGAGTCGGTGGTATTATATAAGGAAGGCACCACACGCCAAGAACGTATTGATATAGCAATACTATTGATAGAAAGGTCTTTATCGATAGTCCAGATCAACAAGTCGATAGAATCGTAATACTTCTAGATAGGCCTATCGATATTATAGATGATTTTCGAGGTCAACTATCGGTAGTTCAGCAATACTACTCGCTAGCCAAATGGAGTGATTCCGTGATTATAGCAAAAACTTGCTTTTTGAGAGGTGTATGTCCAACTGTGGACAGATGTAGGCTGATCGGGTGCCCTTCGGTTCGCCTAAAATTTAAAGTCCTAATTTGATTTGGCCGAAACGTATTGGCCTAAACTTATAACGCATAATTATTGTTTAGCCTAACAGTTGTATTCGCACTATTATGTAGTTTGGTCTAAAAATTTAAAACCCTAATTTTAGTATGTCTAAAATCGAATGTACTAAAATATATTCGCATATTTCTTTTGCAATTACGCTAAGTAATGAAAGACAAATACTTTTTTAAAACCGAAAAAGTTAAAATAACGAATCGCTCACAAAATGACCCCAAGCAGTCTTGTCTGCCCTACCCCTAGAGTGTAATTCAAAAACGCGTAGGCGCGAAGGGGCGAGGCGGCCCGCGGGCTGCGGTGCCGAGTGTAAGCCATCTGCGACGATTAGCACGCGTGGGACCGTCGGAGCCCCGCAGCGCCGAAGCCGTCACGGAAGTCTGATTGTTTGGATGCATGCATGATTGCTTGTTTGCATGCATGTTTGCTTGTTTGCATGCATGCTTGCTTGTTTGCATGCATGCTTGCTTGTTTGCATGCTTGCTTGCTTGCTTGCTTGCTTGCTTACTTGCATGCATGCATGCATGGCCATTAGCTAGCAAAGACTAATGTTTAAACTTTTTGCATATAAAAATTTGGAACTGTAAATTTTAGGTATTAGAATATATTCGGCTAAGTGTCGCATTTGGCAAATTATAACACGGCGATATACAGTAAGGCGTAGGAAAAATAGGCTAAACACGTTTAGGAATAGTGAAAATGTGCCACAAAATTTTAGGCTAAAAGTTTGGGTGCCAGTGACAATTAGGAGTACAAATATTTAGGCAATCCGATATATACCCAGGCTGATCATGATAAAGATAATGTTGAATGGTTTTGTTCTCAAAGTTTGTAAAGCTACATCCATTGGGCCTCTTTACAGCCAATTCTTATCAAGAACTTGAAACGCTTAATTTTTATCACTTGCCCGTGAATTTTGGTAACTTGCGTTTTGCATAGGAATTGTTGGAAATGTTATATTTTAGCATTATTTCAGGTACATGAATTGTAATCGCCTATTTACTATCCAAAATTATATTTCATGTTTATAAAGGTGCGTAAATAACAAATGTGACAAGTTTTTAGTAAGTCCAATTAATAATCTCAATCAACTGTCAATGCGAAACACAGAACAAATGTTTTTTTTAATAATGCTTAATATAAGTATGTACTTGAGTAAAAAATAATTACTACTAGGTACTATAGGTTCGGTACTAGTTTAAAAAAAATTGTATAAGGGAAAAAACGATAAAGTTGAACTCATGGACTTATTTTATCTCGTACTTATCTTCTTCTTTTTGTTGTATGATTTTTCTGTAAGGATATTAATTAATTAATGTGGACAACATCACATACATTGTTCTGATCCCAATTTGAATAATTATTTAAAGCACTCGTATTTTGGAAACCAGAAACAACGAAGGTGCCACAAACACATAGAACCGAGAAAATATAGAAAAAGCCTTTTTTTATACAACCGTCAGGGAATCAAACCCGGAACCGGTGTATACGCCACTCGGCCACAGTTCAGGAGTGAATCAGAGTTTTTGAAACAGTCTAATAGTACAGGCATCTGACGTGATTAGGTTTTAAGATTTCAAAGACGAGTCACTTAACGTACCTTTTGAAGAACTTGTTTAACCCGCCACTTTCATATACCTGCCAATTTATAATATTTCGTTCCTTGAAGTGTCGCGATCATACACCAACCAAATCGCCGCCGCGCTTTAGTAAGTACTGTAAAGATTTGAGTAGGCGCCTGGGGAACGTTCCTAAGTTTACAACAAAACTCTAAGGGTACTTTAGGGAAGTTGTTCGTATTTACAAGTATAAACAGATCTCAGAGATCCCGATAAACAACTCAGCGAAAGGTCCTGCAAGTCACTCTATTCACCCTAAATCGTGCATGCTAAGCGCTGTAAGTTACACCTGACGCCATGTTATTGCATTCTTTGTAATCTAACTGTAGCTAGAAAGAAATACTTACTGTGAGGTAAACTACACCCAACGCCATCTATCGCATTTGTTGTGGTGATGTTGTTTAAGTATCCTGTAGTGCTATAGTGCCACTAACACTACTTAAAAATAGATTTCAGATGATTCATACTTTATCTATTTAGTTTCGGTTATTTTTTGTATAAATTTACCGATTTAAGCGTAGAAATTACCATATCCAATTATAATTAAGGCCATCCTTGTTTCCCGTAAACAATGATAACTATGAACTTCCTTATTAATGGTCATTTAGAACTAATATCTATCAGGCTTCAAGTAGTGTTCGAGAGCAACATTTATAATTCTAATCATCGTCATCAGTAATTATTATCATCATCATCACTATCATCAAATCCTTCTTTTGAGGGGAGGCGCTCTCTCAAAATGAGGACTTCGTCATAAATTGTCACGCTACACAGGCTTACGGCCGGTTCCAATAACCTATCTATCTTCAGTTTTGGCATATCGGAGATAGGAAACAGTTGTTATCTGTGTTTTTGCCGTCCAGAGAAACAAAGACAGAAGTTGTTTTCTATCTCCGATATGCCAAAACTGAAGATAGATAGGTTATTGGAAATGGCCGTTAGCAATAGTGACATTGCGAATTGCCATCTTTGAAGACGCTATTTCTCATAATCTTCTGGTAGTACAACACGTTCCCATAAGAAGAAAAAGAGTAATGCTATTATATTTTGTGCCATGCCCACAGGAATTTTATTTATCAAAAGTGGTAGAAAGAAGAAGGAATAATTTATCTGTCGAGACCCAGAGCGATCAACTAGGCCGGCCAAAAGTGTACAAAAAATAGAAAACGAATAATCGAAACAAAAATATTGATACAAGTAGTGTCTACTTTAATAATAACTTTATTCTTCTACTTAAGATTCGCAATAAGTCTCCAGGGTGTTAATTAAAGAAAAACCCTGCCTTGTATGTACAGACGACTGACACCCGGCTATAGGGGGACTGATATCTAAACTTATTTGACGTGAGTGCGAATTCGCAAAAAAAGTTCGTTTGATGAGGCTATACATACATTTTTGTTGCAAAATCGCATCTTTTTCAACTAATATAATAAGTCATTATATAAACTTGAAAAATTATGTCTCAGGCGGGATTAGAACCCGCATCTACTCGCATGACAGGCGGGCGCTATATAAAATATATAAATAGCTTGTCTACGACGGACCTATTTTACCACCACCGCCTCGAACGGCGGACCCCCACACTGCAACCACCGGTCCACCAATCACTAGCGCCGTCCATCACGTCATTAGGCGGGGCCCAATTGCGTGGGATCAACTAGGACTATCCCCAGACCGACAGTTGTGTCACTACTCACTTCGACTTCAACTCTCAAAACTCGGCCTATTATATCCAATTTATTGTTATAATTTTAGCTTGATCAATATAAATCTAATTTAGAACAAAAACCTAGTTTTCCTTTGTTCCATCGTGAACATAGCTGTTTCTCTTAACTGACTGTCAAACATCTGCAACGATGTTTCTTTCGGGTGTTAAGAGTGCAAACTCCTAACATTTGATGAAACGACGCTGGCTTACAGCGATAAGACTATGCTTGAAAAATTCGCGCTGTGTCGCAGTGTCTCGGTGGCTTATGGTGTAGCGCCCGCCCGGCATGCGAGGAGATGCGTGTTCGAGTCCCGCCTGAGACATAATTTTTCAAGTTTATATACTGATATAATAATTGCAATTTAGTTGCTAAAATATCAAATAAAGTAATGTAATATGCTTCACTGTAAATCCTAAAGTGTTGCTTAATGTCTACTGTATGACGACAAAAGACAAAGGCAGAACACACGACGTTTGGAGCCCATCGGATCGGTGTCTATCCTATTTGCCTTAATTGGGTAGAACACCGTTTACAAATAATTTAATTGCAACATTTCTTTAATTAATGCATGAAAACCGAGATTAATTTAAGTAATTTGTTGACTAACCTAATTTATTATTTGAGTTTGTTAACCTGGACGTCATGGTTTTTACTGCCATACTAAATCTAACTAAACCGCCTTAATTGTAGAGTTCCTAATCTCTATCATATAAAGTAAAGTAAAGTAACAGCCTATAATCATCCCACTGCAGGGAAAAGGCCTCCATCATTGAATTCAAGTTACCACAGCAATGATGGGTGTTCTGGCATAATCTCTATCATATTATGTTATATTTAATTTGTTTGGAATACCTATCCATATATGGAGGAGGCTTGTTGGCACGAATTCGGCATCAATATATTTGCTGAAGAAAGAATACGAACAAAAATGAAATGTAAAGAAATTTTCTTTAAACAAACTGTTTTGTGTTACAAAATTTATATGTCCTTGACAAAACATAATGTAGGAAAAACCCAAATGTTATTCAACGAATATACAAAGGTTTTTAAGTATTTTCCCCTATTCGCTAAATGCTAAGTGCTTATTAGTCTATTTAAGGAGATCACACTTGAGTTAGTCGTTTCATTTAATTGCGCTATCTAATATGGAAGTCGCAAAATAATGAGTATTTAAAATACACAGAGTGTTTCTTTAAATACTTTAATAATAATTTAGATCCGTTATTCTGAATTAGCTTATTTCCCGTGGCTCTGCCCGCGTGGGCTACACGTCATATAAAGCTCTGCTCAGCAGTAGGATATGAATGAGCCTATGTCCTTTTTAAGGTATTTTTTAGCTTTATCAAATGTTTATCAAAGGCATATATTTAGGCTTGAAAGCGTAACAAACAGGTAAACACTTCTATATTATTAGTGAATATTGTTCTAAATACTACACTGATCTATCTAATGTTGACTTCGAATGGTCTAGGAATGATATGTGAGAGGAATCAAAATGAAGAATGATCTGAAGTCCTCAGGAAGCCGCTGGCTGCGAAATGCTCGAGATTGATCGTTGTGAAGATTCTTTGGAATTATGAGATCATGATGATACCTACTAATAATTCTGACGTATGTAATTTAATACTATTCTCAGGTAAATAATGAATATTGTTACATTAAAATTAAGTGACATCAAAACAAACACGTTGTATATGTCTCTCAATGTTATGTTAAACATATTCAACCGATGTGAAAACATTAAACTTAATGAATATGCCAAGAATAAGCAATTGATAGGTAATACATGTATACGTGGAACTAATTATAAACAGTTTTTTATGGCTTTTGAAATGTCGCACTTGTGTCTACCGCTTAAGAGGAAACACTACGGGCGAGAGAATTGAAAAATAGGTATTTGTAAAATCTATTGCGGTCGCGCAGTGCGAAACGCCTTCACCGCAGAGTGTGATAAAGACAACTGCTTCTTGGACCGAAAATACCTACTAAAAGCACACCAAATCAACGTTTCGTAGGCCCCGATTACTTTTCTAAAACTAGACCGATTTAAATACTTTTTTCATTAAAAATTAAAGAAAGGCTTCGGCCGTGTTCTTATGTTTTTCTTTTTTTCTAAAATTTTGCCAAATTTCTTTTCTGGATGTTTGAACACAGCGGAAAATCTGGCGATTTTTTCAGATTTTCGAGGGCTCATATCTTTTTTATTAATAATTTAAGAAAAAACAGAAAACATAGAAATATGCTAATAGTGGCCATAGATTTTTGTAATAAAAATTATTGCTCTACTGGCTTTATCCAGGGAGGAAACAGGGGACTACGTTTGTATGGAAAAACGGCCCTTGTGTTTCCTCGTCTGGTTTGAACTAGTACTTACATAGTATAAATAAACAATTTTCGACAGAGCTTAGTTCTAAGTCCTATTAGGTCCTATTACAATTTGAAAAAAAAAAAACGGTCTAAAAGCGAGAAATAAGTCATAATTATTATGTCAATGCCTCACACGAAATCACTAACAACTGTCAAGCACCGAATCAAAATTGGTGGCTATTTCACGCTTTTCAATGGTTCCATATTTGTGAAAAAGTTTCCACGCAAGGATTTCAGACATCTCTCGAGTTTTATTAGGGGTTAAAGTATGAAATTGCCGTTTTGTATGGACGAAATTTTAAAAACGCCTGAACCGTTTTCGATGCAATTAAAGGTGAAAGTTAGATGGTTATAAAGCTACGCATTATAGTATTTAAATTTCTGAAAATCAAAGTATATAATACAAATATATTTAATTGAATCAAGAAGGTCAGCTGACACATTGTAAGGGGTCTTTTCAACGACTTCCTTTGAAGTAATAGGCACTAGTATTGCATTTTTTTTAGCCAAAAGTTACGTTATTTAGTTTTTGATACAATACAAAAATAATTACGCAATAATACGACTATACTTAAGAGCTATAAACAAAATAAAAGGTGGGAAAATAATCGGCAATTTCATACTTTAACCCCTATTATTTTTGAAGTTAAATACTGAACGCAGCAACACACTGGCAGAAGAGAAATTCAGGCACAATCCGCGAAAACAATATTATAAGAAAATTAATATCCAGATCTTAGACTTAGTTCTTTATTCAAATAGTAACTATTAATAAGATGGCGATATTAGCACATGACAAACAAAGGGGGTATTAATTTTAACTTGGGGCCTGTTTGGCTTGTTTTGTGCCCTAGAGGTCAAAGTTTATAATTGTAATACTGAAATGTTAATCAGAAACTCTGAGCCAATCTCCAAGTTTGATAAGCAAATATGCATTAGTATTGTCGGATATGGTGCGTGCCTGGGTGTGTCTTCAAAGATGGCGGCTGAGAGCCAGTCACGAATCAGATCTTCCCGGACTGGTAAGCACTGGATTAAGGCAATGATATTTTAAATTATACATATGTTACCTTCATAGTAATTCGCGTGTAAAATCTGTTCCGAGAAATCCAAAACTGCACACATTGACAAGTTCCATTGATAAGCAGAACAAAGGATGCGAAACAGCACGCAAATAAAAGAGATGGCTTTAATTTCTAATTATTATCGCTCGTGACTGCACTCGACATGGACGTTTTTAAAAACGTTCTAATTAGGGCGTATTTGAGTCTTCAAAACGCGCACCCTTCTAACATAATATCTGCTTCGTTTTAATATAATATCATTGGATTAAGGTAATTTTTGGAGTGCCATGTTTTGTTTTCATTTGAGGTCTAGAATACGTATGAATGATGACAGTTTAGCGCTTTAAATAAGCCAAGATCTCGGTGATGGGTTTGATATCCGGTACGCGAAATAAGAGTATCGAATTTCCGAACATTGTTGTCATTATGCCTGTATCATTGCTGTGGTAACTTGAATTCAATGATGGAGGCCTTTGCCCTGCAGTGGGATGATAGGCTGTCGCTAACTAACTAAACAGTGATTAAAAAGTGACAAATTAGTTTTTTGACTTTTTGTTTTTAAGAATTACATCATATCTACTCGCAATTTGGTACGACTGAGTGCTGGCTTAAACTTTATTTGATATTTTAGCAATTAAATTGCAATTATAATATCAGTTTAAAAACTTGAAAAATTATGTCTCAGGCGGGACTCGAACCCGCATCTCTTCGCATGCCGGGCGGGCGCTATACCATTAAGCCACCGAGACCTTGCGACTCAGTGCGAATTTTTCAAGCATATTCTTAATATCAGTATATAAATTTTTCAAGTTTATATACTGATATTCTTAATGCTGTAAGCCAGCGTTGCTTCATCAAATGTTAGGAGTTAGTCCCGCCTGAGACATAATTTTTCAAGTTTATATACTGAGTGCTGGCATATTTCTTTGTCATAATGCTAACCATACCGTTCAACAATAAGATTTGACGCAAGCGTTATAAATATGCAATTTGCATGATATTAATAATAACATCTAAATATCGGTTGTATGTTTTTTGGCAATGGAGTTAAAAATCCAATGACACGCTCAAAATGTAGTGCCAGTTGTGATTTCTTCCAAAGGAATATGCTAAACAGTTTGAGTCTTGAAATCACACAAAAATCTAACCCCTTCTCCAAAAAGCAGTGATTGCTCCTGAATTCTAGTTAACCCAGCAATGACGGGTAGTGGCAAAATTACCACACTTGCTAAATGCAGGCAAAGAATATTAATCAATATTTAGACAATAACATAAGAGTTTTAGATTTGCCGCCAATGCACAAAAACAAATGACAAACGAATCCAATATACTATTAGGGGTTAAAGTATGAAATTGCCGTTTTGTATGTACGAAATCGAGAAAAGTCATTTTTCCATACTAACAATTTTTTAGTTTTTTTATAAACGTCTGAACCGTTTTCGATGCAATTAAAGGTGAAAGTTAGATGGTTATAAAGCTTCGCATTATATTATTTTGAATTTCTGAAAATCAAAGTATATAATACAAATATTCTTAATTGAAGCAAGAAGGTCAGCTGACACATTATAAGGGGTCTTTTTAACGACTTCCTTTGAAGTAATAGGCTAGTATTGCATTTTTTTTTAGTCAATAGTTACTTTATTTAGTTTTTGATACAATACAAAAAGAATTATGCAATAATATGACTATACTTAAGAACTATAAACAAAATAAAAAGTGGGAAAATAATCGGCAATTTCATACTTTAACCCCTATTATTTAGGTAACCAAAGAGTTCTAAAATTGAAATTCAAAAAAGTTTTCATTAGCAATGTTCCTAACTGGCCAGTTCTAAAAATTTTCAGTTTTACCCACGTATTAAGTGTCAACATTAGACAAGATTATATATACTTTTGCTGCTGACTATCCAAACATAAAATAGATCGTGAAGTAAGCTTAGATTTGGACAAATCAAGTTTCCATCATTTCAATGTATAATGTTCGCGTAAACTCAAGAAAACAGTAGGCATGTAAAATCTTTTTTCATAGCGTTATTCACATAATGCAGTTATAACGATAGCATATTTTAGCGGTATTTCAAGCCTTGTAACAGCTATAACTTAAACGTAAGACCTGGCGCTAGTTTCGTGAAGGTAGTCGACTACGTTCTGAACAGAAATTCCCATAAAGTAGGATTCCCGCTGTATGGGATTAGCTGAATTGTAGATACTAGAGTATAGTTACCGGTTCCCTAGAAGTTCTGAATAGTGCGGGGTATTCTTAAGTATACAACTTTAGTAGTTTATTTAGTAATCTTAACGTTATTTATAACATTCTTATGGTATTATGCTAGTGATCTAAAACTGAAAAAAAATGGTATTAATATTGTATGTTTTTTGAGGTAAAGAACGCGTTTGACGGACTTAAGCAGACCTAATAAGACACAATAAAAACAATGAATTTAAATACAACTCGTTGTAAGTAAGTTCAAATTAAACATAAAATATGTGACTGCTCATTCACCGTTTCCAAAATGATTTACCAACACTTCACATTGAAATGAAGGATTTATTTTATTTCATTAATCATATGATGATGTTGTAGTACAAAACAAAATTTCGAGGGTGATCCTCTTATCAGTCTACTCTGGTCGCAGGCCTTTCTAAAGGAAGACTTTGAAAAAGGGCTATTATACTATTAATGATTATATAAATGATAGGAACGTTTGGCTTTAAATTGTATCAGCTCGCACTGGCATATATCTTATGTAAACATGTTTATTTAAAAAGAGGCTGACAATAGTGACCGAGTTTCTTGCGCTGCTTCTCGGCACTAGCCCACATTTGTCCCGAAGCAGTGGTAGGTTTAAGTATTGGGACGTGTAAAAGCGCCTCCAGGGGCCTATTTGCAGAAATAAAACAGATTTTGACTTTAACTGATTTTGCCTAATCGCTACGCATGACAAGTGGACTGGCCATCACAGTTTGGCTCATAGTGAAGGGAAATCTCTGCTATTCATCTTCTTAAAGCGGTACTCCTTCAGTCACCTTTTTCGACACCAAGAAGAGATTTGGTGGTGCTGTTCTTTTATTGTATCAGCACCACACGGCCTGATTATATAATAGTGTCACTCCTTTTTTATAATTAACTCGCGTTCATAAAGATTTTGGTTTGGTCCAGTTTTGACTGAGAAAACTGAAAAAGAAAGTTTTCAGACCTTTGTCTCTAATAAATCTATCAATCAAATCCGCTCTGCTTTACTAAGTTTAAAAAAAAATGTGGACCACATCACAAACATTGTCGTGATCCCAATTTGAATAACTATTTAAATCACTCGTATTTCGGAAACTAGAAACAACGAAGGCACCACAAACACCCAGACCCAAGAAAATGTAGAAAAACACTTTTTTTCTACATTGACCCGTCTGGGAATCGAGCCCGGGGCCTCGGAGCAGGCAACACCTTGAAAAGTGGTGTGTGCGCCACTCCGCCACGGAGGTAATTGTTAATAAATTCTTGCAAAACCCGAAAGAAAACATCTTCAACATCGGCGAACACCATATAGTTATGCATACAAAAACATTTTATCGAATTAATAACCGCCTCCTTTTTTGTCGGTATGCAAATTTAGCCCTGACTCGTCAGCCCTCGAGATAATGCTATAACACACAAAAATTATGAGAACCGGCCGACCCCACTTATGTGGAACACGCAAGCAGGAAAAAGAAAAAGATGACGCTAAGTATGTGAACGGAAAAAAATAGAAGCATTTCGCATTTATTAATAATATTGGACCATCTATTCACTTTGCTTGACCGACTTAAATTAATTAATTAAAGGCCCCAGTCCCCTAATTCGCGTAACCAAATCGTATCACAATCGTAATTGAATAGCAGACTTTTGACAGTTCTAGTATGGGCTAAATGTCAAGATCGTCCAATTCAATCACGATCAAACTGTGATTGAAATAGCTGAATAAGGCCCCAGTCCCCTGTAATTCAGCTAACCAAATCGTATCACAATCGTATTTGAATAGCAGACTTTTGACAGTTCTAGTATGGGCTAAATGTCAAAATCGTCGTGGTAGTTCAATAGATTAGACCTATACAAATGTATATACCTATGGCACAGATAATAAAATGCCCTATGGTTAGAGCAGTATATTTGTAATCGGAAGATTGTGGGTTCACATTATATATATTTAATTTAATATAATAAAGCTGAAGAGTTTGTTTGTTTGTTTGTTTGAACGCGCTAATCTCTGGAACTACTGGTCCGAACTGGAAAATTATTTTTGTGTTTCATAGTCCATTTATTGAGAAAGGCTTTAGGCTATATAACATCACGCTGCGACCAATAGGAGCGAAGCATCTATGAAAAATGTTGCAAAAATAATCGCGATCATAATAACAGAAATTAAGGCGGACGAAGTCGCGAGCAACAGCTAGTATTTAATAAGACACAAAATTAATTAATGAAATGAATTGTATTTTTAACATAACTTGTTTTAAATAAGTACAATTAACAAACAAATAAGATTTCTGTTTTTATAATACCCTTTATGATGTTATTACCTACTTTGATGTTTTTTTCGTTGCTTCATATAGTTACTTGATATGGTACAAAGTTAAGTTTCCGTAAACCACATAGCTAGATGATTCGAAGTAGATATAATACAAGGCATATCAAAACTGAATCAAACCCTACGTGACTCAGACTTGCATATCAGTGCGTACCGATTACGTTTTATCTTAAACGTGTTCTATTAGTCATTATACCACGTATGATAATATGCAAATGCTTGTATTTATAACGCACATATTTAAATACTTTATTTGATATTTTAGCAACTTAATTGCACTTATAATATCAGTATATAAACTTGAAAATTTTTCCCGCCGCCTGAGACAAAATTTTTCAAGTTTATATGCACATATTTAACTTATTTTATGGCGAATACCTAACACACCTGCGATTTGCCGATGATGTAGTTCTTATGGCTGAGACCTTGGAAGACCTGAACATTATGCTCGAAGATCTCGGTAATGCTTCTCAAAGAGTGGGTCTTAGGATGAACATGGACAAGACGAAAATCATGTTAAATGCCCATGTTGCACCCGCTCCAGTTAACGTTGGGAACATTTAAAACGTCAAAATTAAATATATTATTCTGAGGCGATACGAAGTTCTCTTGGTCCGCTAGTTTATCTAATAAAACCGGCCAAATGCGAGTCGGACTCACGCACTGAGGGTTCCGTACCAACTGTAACTGAATTAGGGGTCCACTTACTTCCACTTGGCCAAAATACCACAATATTTAATTGACTGCTAAAATAACTTTGTTTTTTATAGTGTTTGTATGAAGGACAAAGTTATATTTGCGTTATTTTTTTATAGTTAAACCAATTTTTGTTGAAAGTATTCGTTGTTTTTTAAGATCTACATTATGTAGTTTTTCCAAAATTTTCACTTGCTTAGTTTAAAAGTTAGACACCCATTTTACCACTTTGGAAGCGTCTATCTTCCAAAATGTTATACTTTTGGAAAAAATGGTTCTAGGAACCTCTATGTCATTTTAAAAGACCTATCCATAGATATCCTATACTATACAAAGGTTCGAGTGAAAAAAAATATTTTTGTTTTAGTTCTACGTATGGGAAGCCCCCCTTAAATATCATTATTTTTTATTTTTTGTATGAGAATCGTAAAGCGGTCAACACAATACACCTACCTACCAAGTTTCGATTGTGTAATGCTAATACTTTCAGAATAAAGTGGCTGTGACATACGAACGGACAGACAGACAGACAGACCGACTTGACGAAACTATAAGGTTTCCGTTTTTTTGCCATTTGGCTACGGAACCCTAAAAACTGCATAGCATCTGTGGTCCATTACGCATGTCTATACTAGCCTGCGTCAGTCCACAGCAGGATTAGGCCTTCTAAACGAAGCATTTAGCCATAAATGCCACGTTTGGCGGTTTGACATTCCAATTTGACCAATGGCCGAGAGATGTCATCCTGCCTTCTTTCTGGCAGTACTTCTTCGATCGCTTCTTTTACCCATAGATATAAGTGGGGGTATCTATCAAGCCACATACTTTTTTGATACCGAATTTCATTTCACGGAAAACTATTCTATGAATGTTAATATTTTTTTCTTGATTTATCGAATAGTCAATAATCGCCGTTTCATAACATCGAATAACATTTCACAAAAAAAATGTTTCGCAATTGTTTTGTTAAGCAGAATAACGATATATCAAACTAATGTTTTATAGAATTATTAAGTTATCGATAAAATTGTTCATAAAAACATATTTCAATGTGTAACGATTCCCATAGCATTTTTTCCTTAAATAACTTTTAATCGTCGTAAATTTTGCGTAAATGAATTAATGCAGGCATGAAAGCAAGCAGGCATGCAGCAGGTACGCATGCATTCATGCATGCAAGTAAGCACATGCATGCATACGCATGCAAGTAAGAAGGCATGCACGTATGCATTAATGCATGCAAACAAGCAAGCAGGCATGCATTAAAGCATGCTGCATGCATGTCTGCATGCTTGCATGCATGCAGGCAACAAGCAGCATGCATTAGGATTTCCTAGTCTCCGGCTTTTGAATTACACTCTAGTATCGGGTAGACTAGTACCACGGCGAGTAGACCACGGCGAGTCAGGATTAATGCAGTTTATTTATTATATTAATATTTATTACATATTTAAATTGTCTATTAATAAAGTATGCAATATAATATTAGTAACAAAAATCGTTTGGCAATACGGACTTTAGTGAAGTACCTTAAATTGGATGTTTAAACAATTCTGCTTAATGAAACTTACGTGGAAATAAAATTATGGGTAACAAAATAGTAAAGTAACATTACTTCGACAAAATACATAACATATGAAAAGGAGTAACGATGAAGTAAGTTTGTAGATAATTTGAGCATTTGACCAAATGAAATTATGATGTAACATGATTCTAGAATATGTTGAATATCGTTTAGAAACATCTAGAATTGTTTTATGTGGAATGAAAATCGTTGAGGAAAATTGCGATTAAGTGATGGGTTCCCATATTAGTGGTGATGTGCTATTTACATGTTGATTAGGTATCATCGGAAGGTTTTCAACAAACAAGCGTATTGATAAAATTATAATAAAAGAAGCAAACTGCTATTAATTTTCAACGTAGATAGGTTTATGTGCGAATACCAAGATCATGAGTTATGAAGAATTTTTAGGTATCGGAAAATTCCTAATTTAATTAGTAACTTAATGCGCAAAAACTATTGTAAACAATTCTTCGAATGTTTTCAAACGAGATAGCAAATCATACATTTAAATATTGAAATAGAAATAATGACAACTGTCATAACTGCAACGTGTTTTTTTCTTGTATTGGTACTTGTATCATAATAATATAAAATATAAGAATGATAATATTTTAAGACATGCCACTGGGCTACACAGAGCCATCTAGTCCCAAATTAAGCTTCTACTAAGTAGCTTGTCTTATGGGGTACTAGACAACCGATAAACTTATTTACGGATATACTTTTTTGTAAATAAATAATTTATTTACATAGAATAATACAATAAGGCTAGTACAAATAGACATGTTTATACACAAATATTTAATTATAGTGAATCGTCATCATTATATAAGATCTGTGCTTATTTTGGGTGTAACCGACCTTGCAGAATCACTCCTTTCCTCATTATTTAAGTATCCTTTTAGATGGTCCGATGGATGTGTGTTTCATATCACTCACAGGCTTCTGGTGTCACTTACCTATCCTAGTGTCGAACTCGGAACACGTAGTTAATGAAAACTTGGTATTAGATAATATTAATCAATAATGAAATAATAGACGGAACGATGAAACACGAGTATATTTTAGTTAGATCACAGAGAGAGCTGGGAGCGTAACAGAATGACAGACAGCATAGACAGAGAATAAAACACTATAGCCAACATAGATAATACCAGTACAATACATGCGGATGCGTTCACATTTCAACATCACCCGTCCTAACAATTCATAACACTGGATAGAATCACAATAATAAAGCTTAACAAAAGTTCGCACACGAACGTATATATTATTAAAATAATTAATTAAAGTAATATGTTTGTTCGAGTTATACAAAGTTAGCCCTAAGAAAATAAAAACTAATCGTTGCCTATGAAATTAAAAACAAAAACAAATAAATACTAGTTTTTTGCTAGAACTATCGAGGCCAGTCGATTGACTGATATTATTTGTGGTGGCAATAATGACTTAACTTGTTACCTTCAATTATTTATGTTATTTGTATTTCTAATGTTTTTCTAGTAGATTATATTTAAAAGACAAGACAAACTGCGGGTATTGAAGTTTGACTTTTCACGGCCGTGAAACTGTTATAAAAAAATTTAGGATCTACATATTATAACAATGACAAAACTTAATTCATTTTGTTAGGTTATTTAAAAAAAAATTAGAAAATATGAAAATATAGAAACAATCAGAATTTAATAGATAAAATCAATAATGTTCATATCACAAATCCTGTGATGGACCAGCTCCTTTGCGTTTGAAAACCCGGAAAAATGCTAACCTATATTGAAAAAATAATATGAAGACAGTTTTTTCATATTACTGCGTTTTTCAGAAAAATAACAATGAATTGCTATATGTTAATTAGCGTTGCTCATTAACCACACTGCCAATCATTTTACAACTTCAATTAGTCAGAACACAAAAACTTCAAATCATTAAATCTTTAAAGGTACGATAAAGTATGACTAATACAAGAGTTAGGCGAAATTGACTTGTTCTAGAAACTCTTGAAGGAGGCAGGTAGCAGGACAAATAAGTTAAATAAGGTACCTGCGACAAATAAGGGCCGGCGTGTATTAAGAACCACTAGATAAAAATCGCACTTCAACGGTTTAATTTGTTAGACCTTTCACACATACGTGAAATAGACCAATAGGAAAGCAACTACCCGCCGCCGCAGGATCAGATGCGCCGCCATCTTGTTAGTACGCTCCAGTCTGTCGGTTAAGTATGTAGGCGACGCCCGTTTTGAAAAAATATTCCGTATAAATACGATAATTACGCGGAATTTTTAGTGCGTTTTAATCAAAGAACTATCAAGTAATGTTTATTAGACAGCAGAAACTACAACTCAAGTTAAGTCCTATTAAATAGTTGCCATTTTCCCATATTTATGATACTTTTTGCAAAAAGTGATTTAGATGTGCAATAAGAGCCACTTGTATTGCGGTGATTAAGGGCCGGCCCTTATTAAACTTTCAAAATATCACTATCATCGAAAAGTTACCATACTTTCTTGGGTTTTTAAAATATATTTTATATTATTAATATAAAAAAAGTACCCAACTTAAATATAAATATATGACTAACGTATACAGTACTGTTTAGGTTATTTATTTATATACGGTACACCAACAGCAAAATATATATACTAATTTATGTTTAAGTATAAATATTATCATAGTTATGTTCTTATATACAGCATGAAATTTTAACCACCTTCTTAATTTTAATATATCAATCTACGAGACAAAAAACAAATGACGTATTTTTTCTTTTAGTATAGCTATCTATAATAAGTGAGTCCACTTACTCCAGGTATGATTCCAAAATATCCACCTGTATACCTATCTAAGTACTAAGGATAGTTATGTTATTACGGTTAAAGGTGATTTTCTTGTGTGTCAATGATCAGCTCGTCATTTATTATCATTCAGAAAAAATAATAATCACCTTCAACATTAAAATATTAAATCTGTTATTTTAATAAGGGCCAAGCAATCTTTTGCTCTAAAATTATCATTTCTATTTGTTGTTTTCTTTTTATTGTTAACTTTGGCTAAGCAGTCTTTATTTAGTAAAAAAAGTTTTTGATATTTTTAGTCGAAATTGACTAGTTTTTTTTTAAAAACATTATGCTTGATTTTAATAAGGGCCAGGACATTTTTTTGTTTACATTAGTGACTATTCTTCAACGTCGTTGACTTACAATTTTTATTTAATGCTTATTTGATAAGTGACTCAATTTTTTTTCGATTTATCTCCTTAATTTTTATAGTTGTGTTGTGGCCCTTAATGTCCAGCTGGATTTTAATAAGAGCCATTTAAGACTTTTTTTAACTCTGTTATTTTTATATTTTTTTCAAAAATTTCTACTTAATGTTATATTTTCTCACAAAGTTTATTAAACGAATTATCATAATATATACTAGTTTAATTCGTAGTTCCCTCACGTTTTGAAATATTAAACTTTAAATAATAGTGGCTCTTATTTGCCGCAAGTACCTTATACAATTTGACGACCATTTGGATCCGCGGTAGTTAACGCTGCTTATGGGCCATGGGTCGCGGGTTCGATCCCCGCACAGTACAAATATTTGTGTGCATGAACATGTCTGTTTGTACTGGTCTGGGTGTTTTCTATGTATTATAAGTATGTATTTACAAAAAAAAAGTATATAAGTAAGATTATCGGTTGTCTAGTACCCCATACGACAGGGTACTTAATAGTACCTTAATTTGGGACTAGATGGCTCTGTGTGGCCCAGTGAGGCGTGTCTTAAAATATTTATATTTATTTTATATTTACACTAATATAATATTATAAAGAGAAAAGATTTAATTGTTTGTTTGTATTGAATAGACTCCGAAACTACTTGATCAATAATTTTTTTTACCATTAGAAGCCGACATCACACCTGATGAACATAGGCTACTTTTTACCGAGGAACCCGGTAGGTGGCGCTGCTGTGCATGTCAACTACTAAACGGCTTGAATCGATTGGTTTGAAATTTTGTATGTGTATTTCCATGGTTTGACAGACACGAATGTATTAAGCCTACCAAATCCTACCTAAATGCCACCGCTAGCCGCGCGATATGACGTGGAGTTCACGCGGGCGAAGAGCCATTGGCGTGCACAATATACATGCCAATAAGCACTGCCTACCCTGCCTACTACGTCTTTCTAACTAAATAAAATAACGATTACTCCTATATTTAGTATTTCAACTTAGGTACTGCATGCAACCCTACCCAGAATTGCTGTGCACGCTCCTGCGAAGACCTATTGCTATAAATTAATTACACGATATCACAACTGTGGTTATCCTTCAAAGATAATAATCAGATGTCAACGTTTTCCAAGCCGCCTCTGACGCGATTTATTTTTAGGAAGTCCTAAAAATAAATCTTGCTTAAAAAGTTGGGATCAAGGGCTTAACATGCGTTCCGAAGCACGGAATGGTGACTGTTGCAGAAATTGTGAAAATCAACACCATATCGAATGCCAATTGATCGAAGTTGACCCGACCAAGAATCGAATCCGGGACCTGTAATAGGTGGCTAAACCACTATACCAAACGGGTCGTCAGCTCAATATAAGACAGCTGGTTTCATAAACAAGCCGAATCAGTGACGTTTTTATAAAGAAATTCAGGATTGTCAACAGGAGTTTTATGACGAAGCCAAAAAAATCCGACATTTGTCATTCGTCGACTCAATTAAGGTAAAAAAACATGTTGCTATATTTAAAAAAAAAAACAGTATTTTCTACGGACACCTCTGATTCTTACTTGAAGTAAAACCGTTTCAGATTCGTTGTACAAACATGCAGACAGGGCTATTGTGTTTTGTATAACAGCAAATGAATCATAGCAGGGTGTCACGTAGGAATAATCTGTTCGTGAGGAAGAAAAATGAGCTAATTTTGCGACTATTGAAGATAACTCTAGAACTGGCTGAAGGTCGAGCTGTGTTTGTGCAAAGAATAATGTTGTTATTGTTGTTAGTACAGAAATGACACAATTTTTGTTTTATGCCTACTTTTTTTTTAAATTTTACTGAAAAAAATATCTATATCTGTAATTAGGGATGTATTACAGTAACGGTATACTCGTGTTCAATTCCATAATACATTTTTAAATATTTCAAAGAACATGGGCTTTTGGCACACAACTATGTATTTCAGTACCAGATATAATATCGTTTGTTTTCCTGTTATTTAAACCTGAATACTCTGATTTAAATTATTTAATTTAAATTCATAATAATATAAATGGCAGTTTGGTATTATAATTTTATTAAAGTAATAACCTCAAAACATCATAGTCTTAGTAGGCCTCAAAGCAATACAAACATGGTCACTGAAATATAGTTAAATTTGTTGAAATTTAACTTTTTTACGTTTTGTTACCGCATCATTGCATGTATTGCGTTTTGATACCAAGTCAGGTTTTTAATGTTATGTAATAAATCTTTAATATTTTTTCACATATTAGGTTCCATTATGTTACAATATGTACACAATATTAGATTTCAAAACGTTTTTAGATTTAACAAAGTGATACACAGCTTGCCTTTTAGACCAAATTGACTTTTGCCACGATAAAAAGTGGAAATTATGTGTATTTTTTTATCGATAAGCCGTTATCCACGAAAACGTAGGATTAATTATCTAATCCTCAAGGCTTAGTTCCACTGACTAACATATATCAACGTTGAGTAATTTGTACAAGTGATAACTACGCGAAGCAATTAACAGTAATTTTGTAATGAAAATACAAATTAGACGAGTTTTCCTGTAGGTAAGTTGCGATAATCTGTTACTGTGTGAAAGTTAGCCTAACAATGACTATACTTATTCGAGTTTAAACTTAAACATAAAGTGTTAGTGTCTGTGTTAGTTTATTATTCCAAGACAAACAATCTGAGTTTCTTTCAGAGGACGCACACAATGTTATGCCTACTGGCGCATCTGCACTGATGATTCTAGAACCGGCCGGCGTCAGTGCGGCCAACGATGCGCTTACACATCGCCCCACCACCGCTATATAGCCTTCGGCTCCCGCGCTGGCCTCAGTTCACATAACCGCACAAACGAGAGTACACGTCAATCAAAATGTTCACTCCGCGCTTCCTTGCGGTCGCCGCCGTCCTGGCAACAGTTGCCGCAGTACCAACAGACAGACCCTACCCACGACCAGTGACGACCATCACAGACGTGGATGTCGATGACGGGCCGTGGTTCAGTTTCCCACTATTCGGAAACTTATTCGCACCCCTCTGGAGACTATTCCCCAGCTTCGCCGACATCGGTCCCAGAATAATCGCAGACGACACGAAATTCCAAGTAATCGTGAACGTGAAGGACTACAAAAAGGAAGACCTCAAAGTCAAGGTCAAAGGTGACTTCATCTTCGTCCAAGGATCTCACGAAGCCAAACAAGACGACAGAGACGTTTACGCAAGTCAATTCTTCCACACTTACACTCTACCCGTCAACTCCAGCGCTGCGGACGTGACCGCTGAACTTTCCAGTGACGGGTTCTTGATAGTCAGTGCTCCTTTTGATGCATCAGCTGAAAAATCAAAGGATACGGATCGGGAAGTGCCTATTGTTGAGACCGGCGTCCCTTACCAGAAAGAAGAGGTCCCACAAGCAGAAGTTCCAAAAGAAGAGGTCCCTAAGGAAGACAGCCCTTCAACAACGGGTCAGTTAGAGTTAGATGACGAGCGAAAGGAGCCCACGACCCCATCCGAACGGGAAGATGTGACGGAAAAAGATAACATCATACCACACGGAAACGAAATCTCGGCCTAAAGTGATATAGCTATAAGTATTTAATGGTAAATCAGTATTGTAATAAATATTTTTTTATTTAAAGCCAGTGTTTCGATGCATGTCGGAATGTGGAGTTTTTTTCTCTCGTGAATATGAATGCAAGATGTGCGTTAGACGTGGATCCGGTGAAACAATGGAGTCGGGCTTTTGTTTTTTTTACGCACTGCTTAGATTTGCGCAGGTGAAAATACACATTTTTCACTCGGTATGTTTGTTAGATGTAAATATCTAGGAGATTTTCTAGTACTTTAATTCGGTAATTATTCTAATGGTTTCCTTTATTTTAATAATGAGGCTATGGCGCTAATTTAATGCTTCCTTAACACCCATGTTTTACTTATCTTTTTACCAATTGAATTCATTAATTAGAAATTAGTGTAATGCCCGTGCTAAGAGTGATTCGTTCTTGACGATAAGGGAGTAAAATTGAAAACAAACATAGAAATAACAAAATGGATTCAGCTTGTAGGAACGAATTGAAACAAATTTAATGTAGCGTTTCGGTGACTTGGTTGAGTTGAGTTTGTATTTTCATTTGATAAACTATTGTTTCATATTATGGTTATTCGTAGGTTTTTAAAAATAATGAAATGTTAGTTGACTAACTAAGCGAGTTATGGAGTGAGCTGTACTTCCACGGGATTTCACTCAAGCATAAGAGAAGTAAAGGCGATTTTCTTAACAAAGGTAAGCTTATATGTTACTTGAAATAGTAGGCAGGTAACATTTATCGTTGCAACGATAACAGGAAGCGTAAGTGTATATAAATTAAACATTTAAGACTAGGTTGGAAATTTTATGCATGCATGGTTGCCGATGAAGGAATTTTTTTTAGCTAAATTCGGACTCTCCTTGGCGAGCGTGTTATAAAGTGTTTGAATTAAACTAAAAAGCACATCTTTTTCTCGTCTCATGAGTTTCGATAGAGGCAACTAAAGGATAACTGCCGTAAGACTTGTTTGATGACATGTTTCTTAAATTTCATCGTTGGTTCATTATTTTATTAAAAAGGTTTATTTTAGTTTTTTTTACGAATTAATAGGAGACCGACTCTGAGCTGTAAGAATGATGAAGACTTTGCATTATCTAACAAAATAAAATCATTGGTTTGACCACGTAAAAAGTGACGAGATGTTTTTTTTGCCTCAAGTGATAATCTTCACCTTTTTTAACCAGTTGTTCTTCTTTAAGGATATTTTTTATCCTTCAAGGATAATCAAAAGTCTGAGGTTTATTTTTGGAAAACATGTTTTAAGTTTTTCTGCTTAAGGGGATTAGGTGAGCTAAGTGCTGCCCCCAATTGATTCAATTTTATTTCTTCCAAACAAAAGCTATTCTCAAAAAACTGGAATAATAGCAATTTAGCAAATTACCTCTTGTATTTATTGAACCACTGTTAACTGCTTTTCATTCTGGCATTCTTTTGTGTTTGTACGTTATTGCTTAAAACAGTCGCTTTTGGCGTTAGCGATAAATTCGACTTTATAAACAACCAAATAAAAAGTTTACTGTTATTCAATAAATAGTAGAGGTAATTTACTAAATTGCTATTATTCCAGTTTTTTTTTTGAGAATAGCTTTTGTTTAGAAGTAATCAAATTAAATCAATTGGGGGCAGCACTTCGCTCACCTAATCCCCTTAAGAGGAAACACTACGGGAAACACTCTACACTACTAGAGAATTGAAAAATTGGTATTTGTAAAATCTATTGCTGTCGCGCAGTGCCAAACGCCTTCACCGCAGAGTGTGATAGAGACAACCGCTTCTTGGACTGAAAATACCTAATAAAAGCACACCAAATCAACGTTTCGTAGTCCCCAGATTACTTTTCCAAAACTAGACCGATTTAAATATTTTTTTCATTAATAAATAAAGAAAGGCTTTGGCGGTGTTCGTATGTTTTTCTTTTTTTCTAAAATTTAGCCAAATTTGTTTTCTGGATGTTTGAACACAGCGGAAAATCTGGCGATTTTATTTTTTATTTTTGAGGGCTCTTATCTTTTTTATTAATTAATTTTTGAAAAAATAGATACATGCTAATAATGGGCATAGATTTTTGTAAAAAAAAATATTGCTCTACTGGCTTTATCCAGGGAGGAAACAGGGGACTACGTTTGTATGGAAAAACGGCCCTTTTGTTTCCTCTTAAGAAACAAAATATAGGTCAGATACCTATACGTATTTTGTTTCTTACTTGATTTCCGCAGTACGGCAAAGGTCTCTTCCAACCTTTTTCTTTATTCTCTTTTTATTCTTATAATCTCTTATGACAGTGATCCTGGGGTTGAAGTCAGTCATATTTTATTATAATAATTGTGCAATTCATTTTATCTAGGTAGCTATGGTATAATAATACAAGCAGTCAAAGTAATTGGGATAAATCCTTTTATTACTGCAATAATACTAACATCACAATGATCACTATAATTATGATTGGCATGTTTTTATTTATTATCATCAGAGCGTAAACATAATTGAAATTGTTAGAGATGTTATTTGTCTATATTATTTGATACTGCTCATTAACCAATAGCAAATGAAAAATGTTCCACTACGGTCAATCATAATGTATTGTGTTTTAAGTTGAAAGCCAACTGGAGATTTAAAGCTCATAAAAATGAAAATCTAAATCCACAATTAAGACATTGAATTGTTTAGAAGACCTGTCCGTAAGAAATATTACATCCACAAATGAACTTCCTTTTACTTTTAGCGGATAAAAAACAGAAATACCGATTCGCCTAAATTTTTTCTTCTCATCTCTGTATCTATATACATACGTGTCTTATTTGTAGTAACGGAATAATTATCCCACTGCAGGGCAAAGGCATTATCTAATAAAATTTACCACTACAATTATAGGTACAGGCATAATCACCACGCTTACCAAACGCGGGTTGTTGATCACAAACCCAAGCCATGTTAATTCCCTATTTGGGAATCGAACTCGGGACTCTAATCTTGTCCTGGTACTTAAAGCACTAGATCAACGAGGCGTTGTCTTATTTATTATTAACAATTAGTAGTATGAAAAACTTACTCTTATTAACACTAAATCAAAAACAAAACATAAATTTTTACCAAAGTACGATGATCAGCACTCTGGTTATTTTTAGGGTTCCGTACCCAAAGGGTAAAAACGGGACCCTATTTCTAAGACTTCGCTGTCTGTCCGTCTGTCTGTCGCTTTGTCACCAGGCTGTATCTCAAGAGCCGCGATAGCTATAAAGATGAAATTTTCACAAATTGTGTATTTCTGTTGCCGCAATAACAACAAATACTAAAAACAAAATAAAATAAATATTTAAGGGGGGGCTCCCATAGCACTAACCCGTTTTTTTGGCCTTTTTGGTACGGAACCCTTCGTGCACGAGTCCGACTCGCACTTGGCCGGTTATTTTAAAGGTTTTTGCGTTCGGTTCGCCACTTAAGGGGACTACTAGAGCTATGTGCTGCCTCCAAACTCAGAAATCAAACTCTGAAACTAAGCTTAAAGTTTATTGTGATTCAGTAAATACCAAAGGTAATTTGCTAAGGTAAGGTAAAATACTGTTCTAGCTTTTTGAGAATTAATTTTGTTTAGAAGTAATAAGATTAAATCAGTTGAAGGCAGCACATAGCTCTAGTAATCCCCTTAATGTCCAGCAGATTAATAATATTAGGGGTTAAAGTATGAAATTGCCGTTTTGTATGGATGAAATCGAGAAAAGTCATTTATGGAAAAATGAGTTTTTAGTTTTTTTAAAAACGCCTGAACCGTTTTCGATGCAATTAAAGGTGAAAGTTAGATGGTTATAAAGCTACGCATTATAGTATTTAAATTTCTGAAAATCAAAGTATATAATACAAATATACTTAATTGAAACAAGAAGGTCTGCTGACACAATGTAAGGGGTCTTTTCAACGACTTCCTTTGAAGTAATAGGCACTAGTATTGCATTTTTTTATTATTCAAAAGTTACTTTATTTAGTTTTTGATACAATACAAAAAGAATTACGCAATAATACGACTATACTTAAAAGCTATAGTAAAAATAAAAAGTGGGAAAATAATCGGCAATTTCATACTTTAACCCCTATTATTATTCAATTCGTTGAACTCCAAGCTCCGTTGAAGAGAAGCTGTTGACTGTACAAGGTAATTTGCAGGCATAACAGGCCACTTAGATTATAATTCCACTCGTCAAAATTACAACTAAAACTTAGTTAAGGAACTCCTAATTACATAAGATAGAAGCTGGCTGAATCTAGGTTGAAACTTAGGCATTTTGATGAGGGTTGATGACGTACAGGGTACGGGTTGAGGTATTCAAAAGGTCAAAGTAAGTTAAGATTAAAGAAAAAGCGTTTTAGCGCTCATAGCCCACTGCTTCTTAGTGATCAGTCTCTGTCACGAATGTTAAGCATCGCTGGAAGCGGTCACTAATTGAATGGGTGACCGTTTGTTGCATTACACCATGAGTGCTTCCGTGCATCGGAGGGCACGTAAAGCGTCGCACTTCATGAGATAACAGTCGTTATAAGCCCTTGACACAGCGTCGCCCTTGCCGTCCACCAACCCGCACTTGGCCAGCGTGGTGGAACTAAGGCCTCAACCCCTCTCCTTAAAAAGAGAGAGAGAGAGAGACCTGTGCTCAACAGTGACCGATATTGGGTAACATCAAAGAAAAAAAACATGAATATTTTGTTTTAAATTATTCGTCTTTTTTGCGAGGTTCAATTTTGGTTTTTGCAACATATTAGTATCAACTATGAAATGAATGAGTTTCTATCTATACAAATATTATAAAGCTGAAGAGTTTGTTTGTTTGTTTGAACGCGCTAATCTAAGGAAGTAGAGGTTCTAATTGAAAAAATATTTTTTTGTTGGATAGTCCTTTATCGAGAAAGGCTTTAGGCTATACAGGGTGTATCAAAAAAGTGGGTAATTACTGAAGGGTGTTGCATAATCTCCTTTGATTAGTCCTTAGTAAATTTCTTATATTTAAAGCACTAAATTTGAATTTCGAGTAAAAATAATGTTTAATAATAATATCGGTAACGTGCAGCACACCACTAATTCGGGTTCATTACCCTACTAAGAGTAATAATAACCAACCACCTCCTTCCTCCTGGTTATCTTTTTCGTATTCAGAAACATGGAATAGCCGACAATAAGTCATGTTTGCCTAGTACATTTTAATCCCTATACACAGTACACACACGCACATCTCAAAGTTCTCTTTTTTACGTACGAGACAAAGTCAAACAAATCAAACAAATAGACGAAAATAAGTAGCACAAAACACAATCATTTTCTCATGACGGTTCCGCCAATTCTATTAATAAAGTTTAATTCGAAAGTATTAAGAAAATTTAGGTACTTTACCTACAATAGTGGCTCAAAATGCTGTCCGCCTTCTTGGATGCACAATCTTGCCCGCCTTGATATAGCCTGTGTTGCATTTCGCACCATTGTAGGCGTTATGGTAGCGAACACAGACCGCACACGGTTTTCCATTTCAGACACTGTATGGCAGTCCGTAAAATAAACTTTGTCCTTCACATAACCCCACAAAAAAAAGTCCAGTGGCGTAAGGTCTGGGGAACGAGCCGGCCAAGCTACAGGTCCCGCGCGTCCGATCCATCCTCCTGGGAACCGAGAAGATAGGTGCGCTCGTACATCACGAGCGAAATGTGCCGGGGCACCGTCGTGCTGGAACACCATGTCTGTTTGTTGGTCGAAGTAATCGGTTTCGAATACCGGAATATCATCAATGGCGTCTTCGAACTCAGTTTGGAGGAATGTTAGGTAGTTATTACCGTTTAACCGCGCGGGTAAAATAACCGGACCGATGACATGGCCGTTGTACACTCCTGCCCACACATTGAGTCGCCATTGGTGTTGAAAGTTCCCCTGCCGTGATACACGGGGATTTTCGTGGGCCCAAACATGTTCGTTGTGAATATTCGAGATGCCGGACCTGGTGAACGTGGCCTCATCCGTCCAAATTACCCGGTTTACGTAGTTGGGGTCGGCCTCCAGCTGAGCGAGATACCACTCGCAAAACGTGATCCGAGGCGCGAAGTCATTCGGAATTAGTTCCTGGGTACGACGATAGTGGTACGGGTGTTGACCATCATCCTTGAGTATTCGCCACACTGACATATGGCTCATGTTGAGTCTCGCCCCGGCACGCCTTGTACTGGTCGTCGGTTCACTTTCGAAAAGCTGCAGAACCTCTTCTACACGTTCTTCATTAGTATTCGGACGCCCACTGCCACCCGAATGATGAAAGGAACCCGTAGAGTGGAGACGAGTTACCATGTTGTGAAAGCACCGATACGACGGCAGGCGTCGCCTTTCAGCCGCCGGCCTACCATCGATGAATCTTTCCCGATAAAGACCCCGTGCTCGAGCTAAATTTCCATCAGCTCGACCTACACACAGCATCATTTCATAGTATTCTGCATTAGTAAACACAGACATTTTCATAACACACACGTAAACACAGATTTCGCAACGAAAACGCTAGTAAATCACACCGAACACGCACAAAGCAAATGAACGACTGAAGTACCTACTTTGTTGCCAACTGCTACTTAAAAATTTGCCTAAAATAAAAAGAAATTTCAATATTTTACCCAAAAAGTAGCTTGAAGTATGTACCTACGCAACTAGTTCTTAGTTAGATTGGGATAATTTTAATCATCCCGTCTTATTGATTACAATAAAACTCAATCGATTTCTTTGTTTTATTTGTACAAACATGAATTTCAGATAATAATTTATCTAATCTACCTACTACGAAAACCAAATGCATTCATGTGTAAAAAGGTGTTAGAAAAAGTAGCTAAAAGTTTTCGAAAATTGTAGCTGACCAACACCATAAAGCTACATCTAGCCACAAAGTAGCAAAATTGGCAACACCGCAAAGAAGACCGCCTGGCGTCGCCGCAAAGCGGGCGGCTCGCCGGCAAACTATCATGGCGGCTATTCGTCGGCGCTTGTGTCGGCGCGGGCGCAATCCATTGTTCTCGTTGTCTTGGCAACGAGTGCGCCCTGGTACTCGGCATGAAAACTAGCAGAAAGGAGGACCATCTTTCATCAAAAAGTGTCCGTCAAAAGTTCAGGAGCAAATTACAAGATGGCGCTAAAGTAAAAATGTGAAGATGTGCCACTTAAAGTGACATTTTGATGCATGGTTTTCAGAGTTGTAATCTAAAAAACTTATTGAAAGGCGTATTACAGGCAAACATAATAATTTATTATTAACAGTACAATATTAAATAAGAAAAATCATATTTTCAACTTAAAATAAAACGTAGATTTTAACTTCAGTATCAAAGTAATAGGTGAAAAATTATTATAATACTGTGGTGGGTCGAAAACAATAATCGCAATATTCATATCGTTTCCAATTCCAATCTAAACTAGCGCCACCTGTAATTTGCTATTTACAACAGGTGGACACTTTTTCTAATGCAAGATGGTTCTCTTTTTTACTAGTCTTCATGTACTTAGCTATAAGTGGTCGTCAACAGTTGGTAACGTGGTTTTTTGTTTTTAAAAGATTCAATTTAGAATTTCTTTTAAAACTTATTCACATTTATTTATAAACTTAATTGCAAAAATAAGGTGTGCAAAACATAGACCTATGCAAAAATAATTTTCTTATACCTAGTTGAGTTTAGTTTACGTAAGGTTCTACTTCTCGTGCTGGTGGCATATCACGTTAACAGATTTACTTAAGTTAGTTAAATGGATAACCTTACAGAACGTAAAAACTGTTGCCATTTTATGTAAGTCTCGATAGACAGTTTTTTTTTTTAGTAAGTAATTGTTGTAGGAAATTTTTGATTTTGATACAACAAATGATTCGATTCAATTTGATCAAGTGATCAACCAAGTTTTCCAGTAAGCTAATCTAACTAAAACTTTTATGATAAATAAGACAATTTGCTGTTTTATGATGGGTCGATGACATGCTTTTATCACTTGCCTCCTAGTTGTAGTTGATGAAATTGCCATTTGCAAAGTTTTATTTAATTTAAAATCAATAAAATTTTAAAATGTTGTTTATCTCTCTCGTCTGTTTGGTTCCGCAAGAAACTGTAAAAACCATAATTCGACGGCGGGAACAGTGATGTTGTCCTAGTATTCCATTCCCGTAACCGCCTTGATCTAGTGATTCGAGTATGAAACTCGTTGACCGAAGGTTCTAGGTTTGATTTCTAGGTCTAAAATAAATCAGATGTTTAAATAGCGGCTCATAAAGTCTGACACCTGGGTGTATTATTGCATACAAGCCAAGAAGAATGGTGTTTTCTTAATTCATTCTGCCGGTTATTTTAACGATATTAAGTGTATGGTAGAGCTCAAGGTCAATGTACAATGTATTTTTTTACCCGATTTCCAAAAGTGACAACGTAGTTTTTTTCTTAGCTTCTGTCTTGTTTTTTCAACAAAGAAATTAACTAATTAAATAAATATTGAGGATTGGCAGCCTATTTTTATTTTATACGGAACACACTAAAGAATCGCTACCAGGAGTAGCAGACAGGAGTAAATTTATCTATGATTTATGAGGTTATTGACTCGCTCAGCTGATAGAACATTGTAGAAATTTCGATAAATTCAAACGATATTTTAAAAAAACTTCGATATAAGTTTTTTCCGAAACCATGGCAGCTAGAACAAAAGGGACAGCGCCAGTTATTTCAGTTTCATTCACTTTCTATGGCGTTTCAGGCATTACTCGTTTTTTTGAAACACCTTGTATAACATCACGCTGCGACCATTAAGAGCGAAGCATCAGTGAAAAATGTTGCAAAAATTGTCGTGATCATAATAACAGAAATTGACGCGGACGTAGTCGCGGGAAACAGCTAGTTTATTACAAAATTGCACGTTTTCCACTAGATTCATGTGCATTGAAATGAACTAATGAAACGGAAATCATAAATGCTAAGTATTTATATCATTTGAATTATTAACTTTGATGAACTGAAGACCTTGAATATCAAAGTTTATTTATTGCATAGTAAATTATAGTAGACTTTGCATGTATTTTTGTAAAGCCTGCATTTTAAAGTCAATCCAGAGTCACGTTTAAATCACTATAATATGCAGATTATGCCTTGTGCATGATCAATAACAGACGTCAGCCTCATGACTTGCTAAACATATTAGTACCATATCAAAGTAAATATTAGTCCATTCGACTTAGAAACTCTTGGAATCAAACAAGTTTGCTAATGTGACATGGTGCTAAATGTTCAGTGACTATGAGTCAAAGAATTTAATTAGGCAGATTAAGGAAAATTTTATTCTGACGGGTTATAACAAATCTTAAAATGTCAAATATCGTCAATTGAAACTGATCTTCATGCGCATTACAAAATGTAGTAACACACTTTTTTCTATATTGGCCCATCTGGGAATCGGACCCGGTACCTCGGAACAGGCGTCACCTTGAAAACCTATTTGTACGCCAATTCGCCATAGAGGTCAGGTTGAAGTTATTAAATAATTGCATTAGAATGAATTCGGATCTTTAAATGCACGTCATTTGAAATCATTTGAAGCGTCGCGTCGACCCTAATTGTTTGGGAAAACCTAATTGAGAATAAATATACATTTGTAAACCACAAGATCACGACTCAAAGTATAAGTATTTCCAACGTAACAAGGCACAAGTTCAAGGATACTGAGCAACCAACCAGCAAATTGAATGTTGACAAAAACAGTACCTAAAGACGATACTTTTAAATGCACATTTATTTGTACACGTCGCACTAACAGGTTTATACTTACCTCCAGTCGCCAATACTTCTTTCCCTGGTCTGATGGCCATCAGTGGCGGATTCAGGATCTGATTTTGGAAGGGACTTGACCTTGTAAGGGAGGTTTTATCAAGAAAGTAGTCAGGTACTTATTCCTGGTAGGTACTTAGCAAAATTCGATTTTTTATAAAATGTTCTACTACTATGGTTAAATACTACAGAACATAGAAAGAGGTTTCCATGTTCTGTGTTAAATGCCATTAGGTGCCAATGGGGACTACCGTTTCTTTGCTCACCAGTTGGCGCCACTGTAGACTGAGGTCCGGAGGTATAGCTGTCAAAGGCGGTCGGCGCCGAAACAAAGTGTTATATCTTGAATCTAGTTAAGGTTTATTATTTATAAATAACTATCTTGATATCAACAAACTAACTTCTGAAATAGTTGCTCTTGAGGCCGCCTATTTTTGCGCTTTTTCTTAATTCCGCTTTTAAAGCATTCACATTAATCGCCAAATAATCCATATTTGCGATATTTTACGAAGGAGATCACTTTCCAGCAGGTAAATTAAAGAAATTATAATTTATGCAACAAATTCCGCTAAAACCAGTACAAAGTGAATGATATTGGACCTCACGCGACACTAGCGCCTCTAGTGGCAAATTCACTAGCGATAGCCCCCATTATGTTAATTTGTAGGGAGTAGTGTGGTAACCACAGAACATGGGTGGTCTCTGTCTGTCTGTCTCTCTTCTGATATTGCTATGAATATATCAGAAGTTTTAATATATACTACGTTAAGACTACATTTATGTTGATATTATTATCAATTAAAAGGGAAATTATCATATTTTACAAACCGACACGGTGCAGTGCCTTAATTACCCAAATTTTTATCAATAGGATAACGGTAACGCAGCCGCCTTTCTTATTATCCGTTAAGATAAGTTAATTAAATAGCTCTGAACGAACAACTTTTTTTGATTTCCTATAAAATTATGATTTGATGCTGTACAACAACAGCAAGTAGTTTATTTGTTTCCTAAAATTATTTTTGATTTAATATAGGTAAATAGTTTGAGATAAAAACTTTTTCCTTGGTTGGACGTCTATTAGACTGTGTCTATATGAGACAATAACCGACCGAGGTAATTAAGTGACGCATTCGTATAATGGTTGCAGCACCGTGATAATGACGTGTCTCAATCACATCGGCGTTTCAATCATACAGGATGAAATTTTAACCACTTTCCAAAATTTTTGTAGGCGTTCAGTATCGTATTTAGAGCCCATTTATGAAGTAAAAAATATAAATCATGCTTTCACCCGAAAATATTTTTCGCAATATAGTTTTCAATTTTTACGGTTCTAGGCCTGATGGTAGGTATAAAGGGAAAATCAAAAACTTATGAATAGTATTGTAATGAATGAATAAGATGCGGATCGCGTAAAAAAATTGTTGCTAGGCAGCCGTATTAAAAATTATAGATTTTTTGCGGACGTTTTCTAAGTGCTTTATCTTGACATTTTTTGGTTTGGTTTTTGGTTTTTGTCTCGTAGACTGATTTATTAAAATTTAGAAGGTGGTTAAAATTTCAACCTGTATAAATGTCATACAATAGCATCTTTCAAAATAAGATGGGTTGCTTATGTGTGCTCTTAAGGAAGTGATAATATCAAACCGACAACGTTTTGTCAACAGCGTACGACCCAAACATACGCCATTTCCGCGTATTGCAAAACACGATACAACCGACACAATGCAGGTCGCTGCAGTGTACTTGTCACGCCTTCCTGCGCATGAGTACATAATGCTTTTGACTACATTAGTAATTCAGCCAAACGAACTCTGCCTCTCTTTAAGACATTGCTCACTGGGCCACACTGAGTCATCTAGTCCCAAATTAAGCTACTATTAAGGACCCTGTCG
This sequence comes from Anania crocealis, assembly GCA_949315895.1. NCBI lineage: Eukaryota > Metazoa > Arthropoda > Insecta > Lepidoptera > Crambidae > Anania > Anania crocealis. The sequence continues at coordinate 25,240,865 of OX438882.1, forward strand.
TATGGGGTACTAGACAGTCGATAAACTTACTTATATATTTTTTTTTGTAAATTCATACTTAAAATAGATAGAAAACACCCAGACCAGTACAAACAGACATGTTCATGCACAAAAATATTTGTACTGTGCGGGGATCGAACCCGCGATCCATGGCTCAGAAGCAGCGTTTACTACCTGTACTGTGCGGGGATCGAACCCGCGACCCATGGCTCAGAAACAGCGTTTACTACCGCTGATCCAAATCGTCGATCCAAAGCCTACTCAAAGATCGCCGTCCGTAGCGCCTTTCGGCCTCAATGGCCATCGGTACTTCTGACTATGCGTCCCGCCCACTGCCACCTCAGTTCCGCAATTCTTCGAAAGTTCTCGGTTATCTTAGTTTTACTACGAATTCCCTCATTTCTGGTTCAATTTAAACTAGCCTATGTTAACATATTGCATATACCTAGTATATTGAAGTCTGAAATTTGATATCATCAATTTTTCAATTTGAAATCAAATTATTAATTTGTAGGCAGACGGCAGCATCTTACTTAGAAGCAAACTTTTTTTATTTTCTTTTATAAACAATGCGCTTGCTTTTACTACATACTTAACTCTACGGTTAAGAAGAAGCCTAAGATGAAGCGAGCTTACCCAGAGGCACTGGTTCTCCCACACACCAGCGGAACACAGAAAAACTGTTTGGCGCTGGACTCCGGCAGGAGGGTGGTAGCATCCAGGCAGCCTCTTACGAAGTCTACCACCACAGAGGGATCTGTTAGCCGTCATCATTGGTTAGAAAACCAAAGATGCCGTAGCTCAGGGTGGACCACTAAGAGGTAGATCCCACCACCCCAATTTATTTCTTGCTCATATTATAAATTAAAAAGATTGGTGTCTGTAAACAAATTGTCTATTTTAGTTGTTTGACGTTTAGACTAAATATGGGACTTGATATCTTCGTCATCATGTCAGTCAAACGACTGACACTGATGGACGTAGGCCTCCTCGATCTCCACAACGATCTTGGGACTTGATATAGTATAAAATAATTAAGTTAATTATTAATAACTCATTTCCAGGTGAACCTTGTTTTTACTGCGATTCCTGGTAATAGATGCTAAAGTATAAACAAGCTATTATGCAATCACATAAATTGATACAGTGGGATACAATGAAAACTGATAATCAATCATAAACCAATAACCTAAGGTTGAAAAAAGATCGCTTCAGACTTACTTCAACTGAATTTTGCAAATAAACTTAGCCGTCGTCATGTTGTCCGTGAATCCAGAGAACCGGTTATCCGTATCCGATTAAAAATAGCATAAGAAGATTTTACTGAGTATTGCTTTCGATTTTAATACAAACTGTGCAGTGGGTTCTTATCAGGGAATTTTATTTTCAGAGTATAGAAAAGGCTGTCTTTTTTTAACCATTTAAGGTTGATTTCGTAATTCCAAGTCGTATATAAATATACCAAAATCACACAAATACCGAAAAATTTAATACGAATGTAATTTGACGCGTCGAATCGGGTCTTACATTTTTCGTTTGTTACTCGTAAAACATAGGCAAATCAGCTTTTAAGAAACTTTGTTTTATTGATATTTAACTCGACTTCAACAACCTGTGTGGCTAGGCACTGAATAAAAAGCAGATTAATTAAAATATAAAAGTCGTACAGAAGAAAATAAACAGTAATAAATAAATAAAACCACAGAACATAAAAACATTTTATGTTCTGTGTAAAAAACTAAAAAGTATGGTACTGAACCCAGTATCCGTAGTAAGACTCGCACTTGACTTGTTTTGTGAGGTCATTAGCCTATTGCACATGACGTTGACACGCCTGTGGACGATGCGTGGATACCATATTTAACTCAAGCATGCAATATGGGTTCCATGACACCATTTGTTAATATTCTTTGAAAATCGCCAAGAATAAACTTTTACCAAAAAGTGTTAGAATTTAAAATTGCCGCCTTTTCAGTCAAATTGTTTCTGGTAACTCTAATAAATAATAATAATTAATAAATAATAAATATTTAAGACATGCCTCACTGGGCCACACAGAGCCATCTAATCCCAAATTAAGCTACTATTAAGTAGCCTGTCGTATGGGGTACTAGACAACCGATAAACGTACTTATATACTTTTTTTTTTCTAAATATATACTTATAATACATAGAAAATACCCAGAGCAGTACAAACAGACATGTTCATGCACACAAATATTTGTACTGTGCGGGGATCGAAACCGCGACCCATGGCTCAGAAGCAGCGTTTACTACCGCTGATCCAAATGGTCGTCATGGACTCTAATGTCACTCGCTTGTCAATTCTTTTTACTGGCAACTCCGCTCTGTCGCATTTTTCTAGAAATTGTTACTGTACAGTGTATCCGTATAATAAAAGTAATTATTCGTTTATTAGCGTTTAATTTACAATAAAAAGAAACAAAATAAGAATAAGTCGCAAAAGAAGGAACAGCCTACAATCGTCACAGCCTGCATGGGCAAAGGCCTCCATTGAATTCAAGTTACCACAGCAATGCTGGGTTGATCATAAACATGCCCAGTATTCGAAAATTAGAAACTTGTTGCCCGTTCTGAGAATAGGACCTAAGAGAAAAATCACGGGGATCGGGCCCAGAAAAAAAATCAAACTCTTGTAACCGTTATCAAGATCACGGCCAAGATCCGGTACTACAACCACTAGGACGACTTTTATAGGCGATAGGCGATTTTTTTAACATTCCCGAAGAGGAAACACTACGGTCGAGAGAATTGAAAAATAGGTATTTGTAAAATCTATTTCTGTCGCGCAGTGCCAAACGCTTTCACCGCAGAGTGTGATAGAGACGTCATGTCAACTGCTTCTTGGACCGAAAATACAAACTAAAAGCACACCAAATCAACGTTTCGTAGTCCCCCGACTTTTCCAATACTAGACCGATTTAAATAATTTTTTCATTAAAAATTAAAGAATGGCTTCGGCCGTGTTCGTATGTTTTCCTTTTTTTCTAAAATTTTGCCAAATTTGTTTTCTGGATGTTTGAACACAGCGGAAAATCTGGCGATATTTTTCGATTTTTGAGGGCTCATATCTTTGTTATTTATTAATTTATGAAAAAACGGAAAACATAGAAACACGCTAATAGTGGCCATAGAATTTTGTAATAAAAATTATTGCACTACTGGCTTTATCCAGGGAGGAAACAGGGGACTACGTTTGTATGGAAAAACGGCCCTTGTGTTTCCTCTTAAGTCCTATTATTGGTTGTAGTACCGGGCTTTGGCCGTGCACAAAAAAGCACTAAATTGCATTGTTCAACATAAAAATTAACCATAAGCGGGATTTATTGCACTGTGATAATTGTTTAAAAGTAAAAAAGTATTAACCTTTCCGACGTTTCGATCCAATGGGGACTACCGTTTCTTTGCTCACCAGTTGGCGCCACTGTAGACTGAGGTCCGGAGTTATAGCTGTCAAAGGCGATTGGCGCCGAAACAAAGTGTTATATCTTCAATCTTATTAAGGCTATATTGTTTATAAATAACTATCTTGATATCAACAAACTAACTTCTGAAATAGTTTCTCTTAAGGCCGCCTATTTTTGCGCTTTTTCTTAATTCCGCTTTTAAAGCGTTCACATTAATCGCCAAATAATCTATATTTGCGATATTTTACGAAGGAGATCACTTTCCAGCAGGTAAATTAAAGAAATTATAATTTATGCAACAAATTCCGCTAAAACCAGTACAAAGTGAATGATATTGGACCTCACGCGACACTAGCGCCTCTAGTGGCAAATTCACTAGCGATAGCCCCTATTGCACGAATCATCATCGCAGGCAGATTGGACTTAATTAATACAGCGCATTAAATCCTGCTGAGTGTTCAATTTCATATAATTATGCTACAAAAGTAATAAAAAAAAATAGAAGTACGAAATAGTCTCTAACCCTTGGTCGAAAAACCCTACTTTAATACTATAATAATTTACTTTATAATACTTTTAGGGTTCCGTACCCAAAGGGTAAAAACGGGACCCTATTACTAAGACTTCGCTGTCTGTCCGTCTGTGCGTCTGTCCGTCGCTCTGTCACCAGGCTGTATCTCAAGTGCCGCGATAGCTAGACAGTTGAAATTTTCACATATTATGTATTTCTGTTACCGCAATAACAACAAATACTAAAAACAAAATAAAATAAATATTTAAGGGGGGCTCCCATACAACAAACTCGTTTTTTGGCCTTTTTGGTACGGAACCCTTCGTGCGCGAGTCCGACTCGCACTTGGCCGGTTTTATTTTATATAAGCAACGCCTGACCTTGCACTTGCAGGTGAATCCATGAACTTTATCATCTCATCTATACCTACATTATAAAGCTGAAGAGTTTGTTTGTTTGAACGCGCTAATCTCAGGAAGTACTGGTTCGAATTGAAAAAGTATTTTTGAAGGCTTTGTGCTATATAACATCACGCTGCTACCAATAGGAGCGAAGCATCAGTGAAGAATGTTGCAAAAACGGGGAAAATTATTCATATTTGAAGGCTTCCGTTGCGTGCGCTGCGTAAACGGTTTAAGTTACCCAAAAAATAAATACCCAAGTAATAACAGGAATTGACACGGACGAAGTCGCGGGTAACAGCTAGTAAATAATATAACAATTCAGGAAAATTACATGATAGACTGTAAGCGTCTAAAACCTTTATTCTAATAGAAAACCTAAAGCACCTCGCAAAGGAATTTAATGGAACGATCTAGTGCTCCGATAATCAATTCACGCTCGTAAACTGGTTAGGTAATACGGACCTACTTACATAGCGATTACATGTATACAACTGGTTGGTTGGAAATAGCCATGGCATTGACGAGGGTGACTGATCGTATTTGTTTTGAGGCGGCAATAAGGTTTTATTCAGTCAACGAAGGATTTATGCAGCTTGTCTAATAAATCCTTAGAAACAGGCACTTTAGGGTACCCTTAGTAATAGTTTATAAGTATGAAGCACTCATAGCCCAATGCTTCTCAGTGATCAGTTTCTGTCACGAATGTTGGCGGTTATTAGTTGGATGGGTGACGGGACCGTTTGTATCATCATATCTTGAGCGTTTCCGATTCCGAGGTCACGTTAGGACGTCGGTCTCGGCTGTTGTCACAAGATAACAGTCGTTAAGCCCTGTTGGAGGCCTTCGGGCGGCTTGAGAAACGTCCAACGGCGGGGTGATGCTGCCACAGCGTCGCCCTCGCCGTCCACCAACCCGCACTAGGCCAGCGTGGTGGAAGTAAGGCCTTAATCCCTCTCCATAAAAAGGAGAGGAACCGTGCTCAACAGTGAGCGTAAATGGGTTGTTACTTTACTTTATTTTAGCATGTATTATCATCATCATCATCAGTTATGTCCGTAAAATATAGCTTGATTCATTTATTAAGTTATATTTTATGGACTATAGTCTGTCGATTTCGATTTGCCCATTTTAAGTCATAACTAGCGATTATGAAAAATGACATAACCTTGTAAAGACGTCTTTTAGAGTTAGATGTAATTTTTGTGTTTGGATTATTTTGATGTTTTTAACTTGAAATATATATTTTATGTAATTAAATTGATTAATACCAATTCCAAGAATATAAATTACCAATTTTTTTTCGTGTGCAAATGTGTTTCACTTGTGTGACGATGGTACAAAGTTACGTCGTCTCTTTCAGTGAGAACTGTCATTCTAATTAAGCTAAATTCTAAGGACTATACAAACAGGCCTCTACATAAGGAGGATTGTGATATAATCAACACACTCGACAGTATGGTTGGTGATTGCAGTTTGGCTTAAGGTAGAAAAAAATCCCTGCTGCCCGCCTTCTTCTAGCAGTACTGGATTAGTCACCAATCAGGACGCACAAAGTAGTAAATGGGAGAGGAACACGACATACACTATAACACAATTTTAAAGTCTTATTATTACTATCACAGATCATTGTTTACTAATGTAAGGTTCATTTCAATAATGATGATGTAATTGAATCGTGACATTCTACATGTGACATTAATGATATCTGCTTTATTTGATATTTTAGCAACTTAATTGCACTTATAATATCAGTATATAAACTTGAAAAATTTTGTCTCAGGCGGGACTCAAACCCGCATCTCATGCGAGGAGATGCGGGTTCGAGTCCCGCCTGAGACAAAATTTTTCAAGTTTATATACTGATATTAATGATATCTGGTTACCCGTGGTGTTCTTTGCAATGGAAATACACACAAAAGAATGCGCCTGTTGACAAACAGACATAAAGAAAGATAGACTGACGGGCAGACAAGCAGGCAGACGGACAGAGATGTAGACAGACGGATAGACAAACAGAGGAGGGTCTCGTTGATCTATACAACACAGTATAAATACAAAGACGATTTAAAACGTGACAGTTAAATCAATATAAATCATGCAGTAATCATACAATTGGTGCTAGAGTATGCATTGTTAGTTGATTGTAAAACTGCCTACCATGTTTAGCAGAATAGAGAATCTGCTTAAACTGCTTAGAGAGCATATTTCATCCGGTGAAAACGGTTAAAACGCGTTAATTATAAAGCGGTATGTGTGACTGGCGTAGTGCCAAGCCGCGGGCATAGTAAAGCAAGATTCACATAAAAGATGTATAAGTAACAGACTATTATCATCCCACTGCAGGGCAAAGGCCTCCATCATTGAATTCAAGTTACCACAACAATGATGGGTACAGGTATAATCATCACACTTGCCAAATGCTGGTGATCACAAACCCGAGCAATGTTCAAAAATTCGAAACTTTTTGTTGCCCAACCCGGGAATCGAACCCGGAAGCCCGAGATCGAAGCACCAACTCTCCGTTGGTGTAGAGCAATAGATAATATAAAATGTGGTAATACCTATGCTAAATGGCAGTAAACTGAAAATACATTTCCTTAAAATAAAAAAATCTGCCTAGTCCACTTGTACTGCCTATGATACCGTTCAAACTATGTAGCAACGAATTTTCGAGCAGCGCGCATTTCCTCGCCGACAGTGTAAACAGTCAGCCGATCAACTATAATCAATTTTTATGCATCGGTTTTGTTTACAAGTAATCTACATAGATAGATTACTAGCGGACCCCGCAAACTTTGTATCGTCATTGTCATCAAATATGCCATGGTCGAATAAATGTATGAATAAAAAACAGATCCTTATTAGTGATTTTAACGTCAACTTTCCCACGTTTGAAATATTTACTATCCTATTTCCGATAGTACATACCCATTCAAAAACACAAAATTCATAAAAATCGGTCCAGCTCTTCTCGACTTATAAGTGGTCTAACTAACACGACTTTCGTTTATGTACATAGAAGATTTAGGAGTGACAAAGAAGGCGAATAAATTATACAATTTGAATTAAGAAATGCAACGTTTAAATCGATAAAAAAAATTGTAATGTTTCTCAACATTAAAATTTATAAACAATATTTATTTATCTTATAAATGCACCACCTTATAGAATAATTAAATAGCAGCTTAAGTCTTTATCAAAAGTTCCCTCAAAATTTGATTTCATTTTGATAGGTACGTAATAATTAAGTGATAATGCCACACACAAAGATTTAGCATTAAAATTTTTAATACAAATTTTACGTACACCCTAGGTATGAATGGTTCCTAACAGCGATGCGATACTGTACTAGATTACAAAGGGTGTGAAATTGGAAACCTGTTTAGGAAACGTGAACTACTCAGTTGAACTGTGTGCTTGTTCAATAAATTTTGTTGCGGTGACTCTGTATTACTGTTAAACATATATTCATGTAATTGTTCACTGGTTTTATAATTACAATAGCTGTTGTAAACTATTTGAATTTAAAACTATGCCAAGGGGATCTTTCTTTTTACGATAAAAAATGAGCCTATGTGCTGTTCCAGTCTTCCTATTGTGCCTTTTTTATCCTTATTCGTTTAACCGTTTCCTAAATTGACCCATCTGGAAGTCGAACCCGGAACCCAAGCCTAGTAGGTGGATCACCAAACGGTTCGTCAACAGAACATAGGTTATTATTTATCTACGAGTAACTATGTTTGATTTCATACTAAGAAAAAGCAGACTTGTGAGTTTCAAAATTGATATATAAAAATCATAATTACATTGTTTTGATTTTGTTAAATGAAATATTGATTCAATTGATCGATGCAGTATTTTGAATCGATTATAAATACGACTTTTACGTTAGAAGAAAATTAATGTAATCGATCTCATTTATCGCATGCATAATGTGTGATTTCCGCCAATTCAATTTAATCTTGTCAAAACCACAGGCCTCTAATTCGCGTAACCAAATCGTATCATAATCGTAATTGAATAGCAGGTTTTTGACAGTTCTAGTATGGGTTAAATGTCAAAATCGTCTAATTCAATCATGATCGAACTGCCATTGAAATAGCTAAATAAGGCCCCTGAAGAACTAATACTCGTATTACGTTTTAGTAACGGCATTCATTTTCTTCATACGCAATTGTCAATCAGAATAAGCCCCGTAGAACTGACATGGTCTTTCAGAAGTCGAAGATTTTTACTTATTTGCAGAAATTAAAGACTACAAAAGTATATCCGTAGGTTTAATTATTGGGACGTGTAGAAGCGCCTATTTTGATTTCATTGTTTTGTACAAATAAAACTAATTTTAATAGATGATTCTAGGGTACGGCCGTCAACATCTTATAAATGTAATATTGATCGATTCCCATAATCTTATCGATCGATTTAAGGCTTTTAATACAACGCCTAAAGTTCAGTTTTATATGAAGCAAATATATATTGGTACGTGTTACACGTATTTACTTTGTAAGTAAGCCTTCTTCCTGATGGTAGAAACCTAATTACAACTATTATTTTCGTAGGCTAAATTATTGTGTATCAGTTTTTATATTTATCTACTAAGAGAATGTGCAACTTTAAGGTTAGGTTTTAATTATCAACTCATTCGATTAGTTATGACGATATTTTATGAGATTGACCTTAATTAATATCGAGAACCTGAATCCAAGGTCTCATGTGGTCAGCAATATCTAAAACTAGACCAATTTAAAATGTATAATGTTGTTATGTAATAATTTTCAACAAAATAAAATCAATTCGACGCGTTTGTATACTTTTTTTTTTGATGACCACGTCTAATTTTTACTAGATATAAAAAAGTAGAACATTTAACTTTTTTTTTATTGCATTCTACAATATTAAACATAATTAGTAGACAGTACAGCAGGCACAGCAAAGTAGACAGAGAGGATGACAAATTACTTGTAAGAACTTGCATTCTTTCGTATAACATTATTGCTACAAGCGGGCGCTTTTGGCGTAAAATTCGACTTTATAAACAACTAAATGAAAAGTTTGCTGTGATTCAATAAATATTAGAGGTAATTTGTTAAAATGATACTGTTCTAGTTTTTTGAGAATTGATTTTGTTTAGAAGAATAAAATTAGAAAGAGTTTATTGTTCAACTGACATTTAAGTTAGATTTTTTTGTTTTTAATTAATGAAGCAATTCAAGATTATGGAGGCTACGAAGCTACATAGCAATTCTCTCATAAATATCTAAAAATCATCTTACGTCCTAATGTTCCATTGGTCTTGTGGCTTAAGTGCCGGGCTAAGACCTCGGGGTCCTAGGTTTGATCCCCGGGACGGGCAAAAAACGCAAACGCTGCTTGCATTTGGCAAGCGTAGTGATTTTGGCTGTATCCATCATTACTGTGGTAATTTGAATTCAATGTTGGAGGCCCAAAACGCCTGGTCTTCTTTGGAGCCACAAAGTGAGCAGTTTTGTATGAGACTGCGTTGTATAATATACATACATGTGGCTCCATATAATATCCAATAATATCATAGATTTTAAATAAGAATTAGGTAAATAATTCTTATTTAAAATCTTATTTAAATTCTTAATTAAAGTCCACAGTTAACCCGTTTCAGTACCACAAGTCATTACGGACAACAGACTTTTCTAAGACCTTAATTTTTTAGTTCTGGACTTCGGGCGTGAACATGTTTTGTCGTTTCTCGAACGTTACCTGAATTCTTAACGCCACCACTTTGTAGTTTGTCGTCTTAGACACCGCTTGAATACTAATATGTAAACATTCGATCTACATCTAGTCGATTGTTTGAAAACAATAGATAATAGAATGGATGAATCATATCTAGCAATGGGAAACATAGAATGCTTGGTATTCTATGTTTGTGAATCTATCTACGAGTATACTAATATTATAAAGCTGAAGAGTTTGTTTGTTTGTTTGTTTGTTTGAACGCGCTAATCTCAAGAAGTACTGGTTCGAATTAAAAAAAAAAATTTGTGTTGGATATTCCATTTATCGAGGAAGGCTTTAGGCTATATAACATCACGCTACGACCAATAGGAGCGAAGCATTAGTGCAAAATGTTGCAAAAATAATCTTGATCATAATAACATTGACGCGGACGAAGTCGCGGGCAACAGCTAGTCATTGATAAAGCCTTTGGTCTTGTGGTTTAGGTACCAGGCCAAGATCGCGGGTTCCATTCCCGGAGCGGACAACAAGAGTTTCGCATCGCACCCGCATTTGACAAGCGTGGTGATTATGCCTGTATCCATCAATGCTGTGGTAACAATTTACATTAGTAAAACTTTTTTCATTGGACAGTAATAAGTCATCGAGCTATCGTCTTATCAAAAGTTGAATTTATTCAATTGATTCTGACATTCATACGGTTAAAATTTTACGTTAAAAATCAAATCACGAAAATATATGACAGTACAAGTCGACGTCCTTTTGACTTTATACTGTTTTGTATTTATGAGCTATATATGCCACTATGTTACTACATGCGACATGATTGCATGCGAATACAAGATAAGATTATGAGAAATAAATAAAAAAAGTCGTGTGGCACTCGGAGACTGCCGCGGTTAAGCTATTGCATAGCATTTTTTATCAACTTATGCAATTATAAAACTAAAAAGTATCACCGCTGTGCCGGTCGGAGTGGGGGGTGTTAGGGTCATTGTCAAAATGGTCACAAATAATGTCTCGAACGTATATCTTTTGAAATCAAAATGAATAAAACGAATCACGAATGATAAAAAAAGAAGCATGGTTTAATACATTACCCCATATTCGTGAACAATTAAAAGTACTAATAATAATCAATTTTGTTAATTATTAATGTCTAAATGTCCGCTTCGGTGGTCCGCCGCAATACCATTTCATCAAATTCTGAACCAAAGAAAAAAGTCAAATGTTACCTCGTAATTTGATTTATTTCTTTCAAATGGTTCTGTGTGAATTATATTTTATTTCTTAGCATAGTAATCGCATTAAAGGCTTTAAAACAAAAAAATATAAGACACTAGCTGACCCGGCAAACGTTGTTTTGCCATAAAAATGATTAAATTACTAAAATGGCTAACAAAAAATAGGGGTTGGTGGTAAAAGGGTAAAAATTTTAATTGTATATATTTTATAAAATTTTAAATTTTTACTACCCTACCCCTACCCTACTCCTACCCTATCCCTACCCTACCCCTACCCTATCCCTACCCTACCCCTACCCTACCCCTACCCTACCCCTACCCTATTCGGTCTCCACGCTCAAGGCCCGCGATAGAAGCTATGCAATAGCTTTATTTTATAATTTTATGTATCTTCTAATTTTGACTTTTGTAATTAAATTTTTCTGTTATTTTGGCAGATATGGTTACCATAGGCAACCATACTGTCAAAATCCTTATTTTCTTCTAAATTCTTTTAAATTTCAGAAATTTAAAAATGTTCGATCGTGCCTCGTGGTGTTAGGTTCTGGATTCGGTCTCCACGCTCAAGGCCCGCGATAGAAGCTATGCAATAGCTTAAAAAAAACATACGTAAAACGTATGGTGGGCGACCATAGACAGAATACTACTACTAAATACAAGGAGGTGGTCTACAAGAACGTGTTGCTAATGCCGCTGGCGGCAGCATGCATGCAACAGACATAACAGACCACAATTAAAATGATGTTCCTAACAATACTGTAACTAGAAACACGAGACCAGAAACAAGATGCAATATCTAGATTATATTTATTATAAATAATTATTTTTTTATTTTCAAATTTTGGGAATCTGATTTGAATGAAAATATTTTTTTCAAAAATTATTTCAAATTTCTGAATTCACCATAGTATTTAAATAGTTAACATAAGGTTTCGGCTTGTTATGCCATTTACCTAATACCTGTATAAGACACATACCTACATATTCGTTAACAAGTTAAACAAAACTCAAATAACTTTAAAATAAGCATTTAATTTTGCAAGCAAACAATCTATATACTATATATATAATATAATAAAGCTGAAGAGTTTGTTTGTTTGTTTGTTTGTTTGTTTGTTTGTTTGAACGCGCTAATCTCAGCAAGTACTGCTCCGAATTGAAAAATTCTTTTTGTGTTGGATAGTCTATTTATTGAGGAAGGCTTTAGGCTATATAACATCACGCTGCGACCAATAGGAGCGAAGCATCAGTGAAAAATGATGCAAAAATAATCGAATTCTTATTAACAGAACTTGACGCGGACGACGTCGCGGGAAACAGCTAGTCAGTTATAAAGTTTCAGGTTTTATTTTAAACTGAGGAGGACTTCATATAAGGAGGAGGATGACAATTCGATATATTTTATGTTCTTTAATTTTTATGTTTGTTCACGGTCCACGGATTACTCTAGGACGCCTCGACGTATAAAAAAAGATAGTTAAATTAGTTTTGTTATTCATCGGTTCATAATATTTCGTTAAAAGTTTCAAAGTATTAACGTTTAAAATATAACCGCGTTTTAAACCCAGATGCAAAACTGCATCTATTCAAATGCACACAATGGAAAGAGCAATGCGACCCACATAGCGGGATGTTTTGTGAAAGTCTGTCCGTCCGCATAGTAATATGTTTTCATTCAGATAATACTAGTTTAGGTTTCATGTGTAGCATGCATGTACGATGTAACGCGAACAGTATGTGGTATATCGGTAATTGCATAGTAATGTGTTTATTGGATATATTGGAAACAATATGCAAGCTATACATATTATGCTGACTAATTATTGACTGACTATATTTAATTTTTTGTAAAGTATTAGGTACATAGGTACTCGTTATTTAGATTTGCTTGAAAAATAGCTAATATATTTTAGGACACGAATATGTCGTAAAAGTAATGTATTGAAAAAACCTAAGCAAATCTAAAAGAATTCTTATATAAGATACATTAATAAGTACCATTCAACTTTAGAGGTCTAAATTAAAACAGATTTTGTTTGTATTAGGTGTTAAAATATGAAATTGCCGTTTTGTATGGACAAATCGAGAAAAGTCATTTTTCCATACTAAAATATATTTTTTTTTAATAACGCCTTAACCGTTTTCGATGCAATTAAAGGTGAAAGTTAGATGGTTATAAAGCTACGCATTATAGTATTTAAATTTCTGAAAATCAAAGTATATAATACAAATATACTTAATTGAAGCAAGAAGGTCAGCTGACACATTGTAAGGGGTCTTTTCAACGACTTCCTTTGAAGTAATAGGCACTAGTATTGCATTTTTTTTTAGTCAAAAGTTACTTTATTTAGTTTTTGATACAATACAAAAAGAATTACGCAATAATATGACTATACCTAAGAGCTATAAACAAAATAAAAAGTGGTAAAATAATCGACAATTTCATACTTTAACCCCTATTATTTAAGTAGTTTTTGCATGAAAGGCTAACAAATATTCATACACCCTGACAAATTTTCCCATTTATTATTAAATGATTAGTGGATTCTGATATTCGATTTTGCTTTTAAATGTCTGCACATTTAAAAACCCTTTTTTAACTTTTGTTACTATTGAACAAAATACTAATTGAAAACCGGAACAGCAGCACATTCTAATAACTATGCATTATCAAACTTAAAACTAAGCAGTTCTTCATTTACACTCACAATCATGATGCCATTAACTAAGCGTAACTAATTACAATTCACTTAAGCATTCCAAGGAGGTACAAGAAAGCAACAGCTGACTTCCTCCGAGCCCTCTTAAGCCCAAAGAAGTCACAAGGCAAAACTTATGCAGTAAGTTTACTTAGTAGGTATATTGCAGCTATAAATTGTGATGAACTTAACGATTTCTTTTATACCTATCGTTAAGACGTTACCTACAGTTTTAATAGTAAATATGATTTACCACTTTAGACAATATTATTAAAAAAAAAAAAATTGTTTCATTTAGTCACGCTTTGTAAAACACTGTAAGATGGATCCCATCTTCTGCAGCAAGATGAAGTCGCAAAAACAATTAGCCTCTTAAGAAATCTGTTTTAAATTACCTAAAAAAACGTTACTCTAGAATAATCTTGGTATTTTTCATATTATGAAATGACTAAAAATGATATTATAAATCAATAAAAAGTAAAAAAAATAATATTAGGGGTTAAAGTATGAAATTTCCGTTTTGTATGGACGAAATCGAGAAAAATCATTTTTCCATACTAAAAATTTTTTAGTTTTTTTAAAAACGCCTGAACCGTTTTCGATGCAATTAAAGGTGAAAGTTAGATGGTTATAAAGCTACGCATTATAGTATTTAAATTTCTGAAAATCAAAGTATATAATACAAATATACTTAATTGAAGCAAGAAGGTCAGCTGACACATTGTAAGGGGTCTTTTCAACGACTTCCTTTGAAGTAATAGGCACTAGTATTGCTTTTTTTTTTAGTCAAAAGTTACTTTATTCAGTTTTTGATACAATACAAAAAGAATTACGCAATAATATGACTATACTTAAGAGCTATAAACAAAATAAAAAGTGGGAAAATAATCGGCAATTTCATACTTTAACCCCTATTATTTAAGACATGCCTCACTAGGCCACACAGAGCCATCTAGTCCCAAATTAAGCTACTATTGCGTACCCTGTCGTATGGGGTACTAGACAACCGATAAACTTACTTAAATAATAACGACAGGAACTTTCATAATTCAGGTGTTAGCCCGCCATAATTTCTATTGTGTATTTAACTTGTGCAACTACAATGTTTTTATATTCCAATTTATGCAACTTCCAATTACCTTAATCTAATTAATTTAAGTTAATACCCCTAGTTATAGTTCACAACTGTACCACTATATTGTAACGGTTATGGCGAGAAATAAAGCTTATCTTATCTTATCTTATATATTTTTTGTAAATACATACTTATAATACATAGAAAACACCCAGACCAGTACAAACAGACATGTTCAAGCACACAAATATTTGTACTGTGCGGGGATCTAACCCGCGACCCATGGGTCAGAAGCAGCGTTTACTACTGCTGATCCAAATGGTCGTCTAATAAAAATAAGCACTATTTATTATAAAAAAAAACAAATCGTTTGATCCTATGGAAATCATGAAGCAAGTATGTGATTATCAGTAAGAGCATAACGGAATTCCGTCAATTGTTTGTTTGGAACAGGCTTGAATTTCTTCACAGACCACATATGTCTTAAATGTTAGTTCTGAAATGGTTTGTTGAGTTGTTTTTTCAATAGTTTTAGTTTAAGGAGTGGATGTTTTATAAGATTGAATAAAACCAAATTTTAAGCTTTCTAGAACAAACACAATATTTCCCTTAATTCAGTCAATCACATATATGGTCCGGTAACAACCGTTGCCACTTGTTTTACACCGGGTGTTAATAAAATTTTCTACAGATATCTACTCTCACAAAAGCAATTAAAATGTCAAGCAACAATGAGCCCGCATTGTGATAACACCCCTATGTGACAATACTAAAAAATCTCAAATTGAAATCTCAAATATTCCAAAGAGTTTACAGTGTTCAACAAATGCACGCATTTTTTCGTAAAAACGTTACGTTAAGACTTAATTGTCTTAGCTTAATAATAAGTCCACTATTGTATAATAAAAACCTCTCCTGCTTAACATGGATTCAGCATAATTATGGCATTTATTTTTGTATCTTTATGGATTTCATCATTACTTGCAAACGTACAATGGAAGCCTCTCGCCTAATATTGACTGAATCACTTTCAAATGGATAGAAACTCTACCTCGCGAAAACCCGGTTTAGATCTTACCACTTAACTTATTAACATATTTTGAAAACACGAAAAATGGATGTGTCGTGTGGTTAGTTGCAAATAAACTAGTACATCCTTTTTCGTCTTATCTTATTGCAAGCGACCAAAGAGTACTGTCCGAAGAAGTGAAGTGAAGTGGCCCATGGGATCTTTCATTCCACCATATACCATATAGCAATAAACAAGAGTGACAATTAAAGCAAACACTTCCTTTAAAATGACTGTCTTTCAGCAGTGGAATATTTTTTATATAGATTCTACTCCTCCTCCTTTCTAGTTTTAAAAAATCTTGAGTTATCATTTCAAATAACACTAATTTGTTACCTAGTGTTGCTACTGAAGAAATAGGCCTAATTCCTATCAAGAAATAAGTAGACCCAAGATTATATAAATAGGCATAATTATATCTACCTCAAAAGATAGCTCATAGCAGAGGTGTCGAGTGGTATAGGAGATAATCTAAAATGAGCATTGATTGAAATAACTTGCATAGTTATAATTAAATACGAGTACTATACTAATGATGGAGGCATCACATTTTAATGTTATTGGCTGTTAGGAGTATCTACATGCGTAGAAACGTACAAATATCATCTTTAATGAGTAGTAAAGCTTTGCATATCACCAGGCATCCTTTTTTTTCTGAAATATTATTGACCGTTTTTATTTCTAGTTGTAAAATTCATCTGGCTATCATTGCAAAATTCAAACAAGGTTTTTGTTACCTTAAACATTGTAGGTACTATGCACGTTTGTAAACAAATGTCTAAACTTTTCGACACCCAATTTTAAAATTTATATCCGCATGGAATTTGCAAATACTTTTTGTGACATGTCTGATGTAACACTCAAAAACACTATTAAAGTAGATGCAGTAGGCCGGGTGTTGTACATAGTTCTTAATGTAAACTTCAGTTGTATGGCAATCGATGTAGTATACTTTTACAAATCTCCTTGTAAGGTAAGTTAAGCCTTTATACACCAAGAAAAACAGAATTGGTTATGTTGTAATAACTTAAAATCTTTTGTGATATTAGTTTTTTGTTTTACATCAAGACTAAAATGACGTTTCGATTAGTAGGTTCAGTAGATATGCAGCGTTCGTGGTTACTGATAAACCAAATAATAATATAATGCAACCAAATAAATAAAAACCATTTCAGTCTAATTGTTATTTATGACAACTACGAAATTTGATTATTATTTTTAGTTGATTTTAATATTAACATTAATTTCATCTGTTCTTGCAAAATAGTACTCACAGAATAACATGGGTCCTAAAGAAATAATTACTTCTTTTTTTGATGCCCAACCTAGCTGGCAAATAAATTAACTAGGCTAGTTAATATTGTATAAATTCGGAGACCTCAATTCTCCAAATCCCATAGAATGTTTAACGTAGGCTTTCTGCATTGAAACTTATACTGTGGCACCAACAACACACATCCGACATAGGTAGCGTGTATTTTTGAATGATACGGAACAAATCAATTGAACTGAAACACGGTATTTGAAAAACTAAAAATTGAAATCTATGTTCCAATTAGCGTGTTCACTATTTGGTTCGTTTTGGGACACAAGGACACATTTGGTAGAAATAAATAATGAAAACATTAAAAGATTCATATTGCAGAAGATTATCTTCCTCCTCGCCATGTCCCGTTACTCGGGGTCGGCTTTCCTAATCATGAGGCGCCATTTACTCCGGTGGTAAGCATCGTCAGTAGATAGGCCTAACTCCTTCATATCCCTTTGGACATTCGTCATCCAAGTAGTCTGAGGCCTACCTCTCCCTCTTTTCTGTGTAGCCATGGAAAGACACTTCTTAACCACGTGGTCATCGAGTCGTCTTGTAACTTTCCCGTACCACCTTAGCCTGGACTCTATAACTTTTGCGGTAATGGGTGCTACCTTAAAACTACCGCGAACATGCTCATTTCGCACTCTATCTTTAAGCGTTACTCCTCCCGCCCAACGCAGCATACGCATTTCCGTGGTATGTAAATTTTTGTTCGTGGATTCCTTTCGTAGCCCAAGTCTCGCTACCGTAGAGTAGCACTGGTCGTACTGCTGTTCTGTAGACCTTTACTTTAGTTCTTAGGCATCTTCGGATCACAGAGGACTCCTGTTAGTTCTCGCAATTTTTTCCAACCTGCTGTTATTCTATGTGTTATATCGGCAGTTATAGAGCCATCATCTGCAATGACAGATCCAAGATATTTAAATTTGTTCACTCTAGGTAGGACTTCACCGTCAAGTTTATGACTGACCAATTATTGAGTGAAGAGATGAAACAGATAGTGTTTTTTCCGGATACCAGATATACAAGGTACGAAACCGGACCGCCGAATATACGGCTACCGGGTATGGTTTTCATGGTGTCACCGACGCCGATGTCCCGGGTTCGATTCCCAGAATGGTTAATGTAAAAAAATATATTCTTGGTCTGGGTATTAGTTTCACCTACGTTGTTGTTGATTTTAACAAAACAAGTGCTAGGAATAGTTGCTCTGGGATCAGAACTGAGCATTAATTTACTACGAATATTTACACTAAAAATAAATTACCTCTCCTATTTTTGCTTTGGCTTAATGTAAATAGACCAGGACGCGTTTTCATAGGAAGAGGCAAGGTGGAGTGATGAGGAACAAACTGTGAATTGACCAATCATAGTGCTCGAAATCCACGGATCAAAGATTTCCACCAATGTTAGTGCTCGAAATGGAACCTAGGATAAAAATAAAAGGTAATTAATTTGATTCGTAATTATTTACCAGACCACAAAGCCATGTATTACAGGCCTCTGAAATAACTTCTTTTTACGGCTTAGAAGCCGGGCGGGACCAAAGGCTTAACATTGCCTTCCGAAGTACTATTATTTTGTGATGTAAACCGTTTTCATAACGAAGTAATTAAATTTCTGTTTACACAGTTTGTCATGGCTGTGAAAATCATAAGAGCCCAATTAGTATTCAGACTTGTTACTTTAGAATTAATTACCGTGATGTACTTACTTACTAAGTTCGTGTAAACATTTGGCAAGTACTGCTATTATTTTATTGCTTACTTAGACTTTATTACAATTCAGTAAGGATTGAGATTGTTTAAACAAAGTGTAAGTTGCGTGTGGTCTACATCTGACGGCAAAAGACACGATGGATCCATTTTCCTGTAACTCAAGTTATTACATCCGTCTCGCTAGTAAGTGATTATAGTCGTATTAAAGTATTTATAGATATACTGTAGGTAAGAACTTAGTATCCGGTATTATGAAATAAGTAGGCTTTCTTACATCTTCATAACATCTTTTTAAATATGGATTTTAAAAATTATTTTGCAATGATTTCCGCTTGTTAACCTCGGTCCTAGGTACCTTCACCACACTACCTGCATTGCACTAACACTGAATGAGCAAGCACTATTTCATGCAGGAATGCCCGCCCTCCCTACAAAAATGCATGCAGTACAGATAATGCAGTTATTAGTACCCAACACAGATATATGAAAAACCTCGACGCGTTTCCCCACTTCACGTAGCATCCTCAGGAGTTATCGCCTTCCCTGCGCTCCCACCGCGTGCCGTCATGTAGTTATAATTATGGATAACCGCAAAGTAACGCCTGAGTTTATTTTTGCAAAAATGAAGCGGCTCTTTTACCTTGCGCGTGTTTTTGCAAACAGCAATGAGTTTAAATACTGCTGGTCGGCGAATGGCAAAATATTCATTCGTGAAAGAGAGGGCTCTCCTTTCCACATAATCAAAGAAGAATCAGACCTTAAAAAATTAACTAAAAAGTGACTAGTCATGCTATATTATTTCTTGTTTATTCTTATTCATAAGTCAATATTGTCATATTTAAATTATATTCATGAAATTGTTTCTCTTAGCTGTAAAATAGTACGTATCACCAGTAGAAGCACAAATACATACACACATTCACCATTACACTGTCTCAGACATATCCAATCAATCAAAACATACACATATCTTTATGCTACCTCTAATCACGGGTTTATATCCCACGGAGTGTTTATGGCTTTTATGGGCCTGCAATATTATTATTATGTTCATGTTCCATTATTTTTTAATACTTTGCTAAATTATGGATAGCCACCAACGATTAATCTCAGAAATCGACAGCGTATCTATCAGTAACTCGTATATTTGTTCGCCAGAAAACGTTTCAAGTTATATACCTACTTGTATTAATTGCCTTAAAATATTCCATGTGAATATAAGAAGTATCGGTAGTACAACTAATTTTGGAAATCTTTTACTACTCTTAAATCGCATTATTCTCGATTTAGACTTAATCATTCTATCGGAATGCTGGCTGAGTAAGTGCTCTTTTCTTCCAAAATTACCTGGTTATCAAAGTCACATCTCCAAAAACTCTAATCAAAATGATGGTGTCGCTGTTTATATAAAGGAAGGTGTAGTTGCAAAAGTCGAAGAACCAATAATAGCTGATGCAAACTGTCTCACTATAAAACTTGCAAATGGTGTGGTAGTGATTGCCATTTACCGTTCTCCGTCCTGTAAAAATGTCGATAATTTTATTAAAACGCTGGATGTTATCCTGGCTTCACTGCGACACTTCAAATCGATTGCTGTGATTGGTGATTTGAACATTAACATACTTCCAGATAATTTTGACCAAAATTCACAAAAATACCTACACCTGTTGGCATCTCACTCTATGCTACCAGCTCATCTGTTCCCGACTCATAACAAAAGCTGCATTGACCATGTCATGCTTAAAAGTGACAAAAACTCAATTACGTTAATTCTAGATTCTCTATTTACAGATCACTCTCCGTTAATATTTTGGTGTGCATTTAACGCAAAATTTTGTGAGCCCTCCAGAATTCGTACCTTAAAACGAGTTAACTTAGAGGCTTGTCTTATAGAACTCGAAAACATGGACTTTTCCAATATTTATAATTGTACCAACGCCGAAAACGCCGCCAAATCACTCACTAATGTATTGTCGTTAGTTATCAAAACCCACACGAGCAATGTTAATATTCCCAGTAGGAAACGCATAATCAAACCCTGGATCACGCCGGGTTTGTTACGTTGTATCCGACATAGGGACAAACTTTACCGTCAAACTAAAAAATATCCACAGAATGAAAACTTATCTACTTCCTACAAACGATACAAAAATTATTGCAATAACTTACTTAAAAATATTAAAAGAAAATATGAACACTCACAATTTGAGAAATACAAAAAAAGTCCTAAGGAATTATGGAGCCTTATAAAAAATGTAACAAACCTTCATCAAAAATGCTCTCCTTCGGAGGAACTGTTGACTGCGTATAATGATCCTCAATCAGCTGTTAACTCTGTTAATGGATATTTTGCTCGTGTGGGTAAAGAGCTAGCTACTAATATAATCAAAAACCCTTCGTATGCGTCACTTTGTTATTTGGCTGGGGAATCACCTGCCTCTGTGTTGAGCTCCATGGTATTGTTGGATGCTGACGATAGTGAAATTGAAACTGTTATATTGGGTCTCAAACAGAACAGTGCTACGGGCTGTGATGGTATTCCAACTTCATTATTAAGGCAAGCTAGGCATGTCCTGATTCCTGTTCTCAAACATGTTTTCAACCTCTGTTTCTCTTCTGGCACTTTTCCAACAGTGTTCAAGAAGGCTTTGGTCCACCCCATCTATAAAGGTGGAGACAGGTGCAGTGTCAATAACTATAGGCCAATATCGGTGTTACCAGTCTTATCTAAAATACTTGAGAAGCTTCTGAATGCTAGACTGGTTAGTTACTTGGACTCTTTCAATTTGATTGCTCCCAACCAATTTGGTTTTAGGTCTGGTAAGTCAACGGAAGATGCAGTTTTGAAACTTACCAGTATCGTGGTTGACAACTTAAATCATAAACTACATTCAGTTGGTATTTTCCTTGACCTTTCTAAGGCCTTTGACACTGTCTCTGTTTCCATTCTTCTTTGTAAACTTCAACGTATCGGGATAAGGGGTACTGTGCTAAAAATTTTTAGTAGTTACCTGTGTGATCGAATGCAATATGTCGCAATGGGTAATATCACTAGTGAATGCGAATCGATTACATATGGTGTCCCGCAGGGCAGTGTACTCGGACCGACTCTGTTTCTCATTTATATAAATGACCTTTGTCAACTAAAACTTCCAAATAGTAAGATTATTACTTATGCGGATGACACGGCGATTATAGTTCATGGACAGAGTTGGGAAGAGGCACAATCCCATGCGGAATCGGCGTTACGCATGGTCATGAAGTGGCTTGCTTCCAATCTCTTAACATTAAACTTAAATAAAACAAAGTTTATCACTTTTGCTCCTAAAACTTCATTGCAGCCTCATGAATCGTTTAAAATCTCTGCCCATGGATGCGAAGTTATGCCTGGTAGTCCTTGCGCCTGTTCAACGATATCACGTACACATAGTATCAAATACTTAGGTATTATCGTTGATAGTACTATGTCCTGGAATGAACATATTAAGTCTATGGTGGCACGCATTAGGAAACTCATTTTCGTCTTTAGTAAGCTAAGAGTGGGGGCTGATCTGGCGACATTAAGAACTGCTTATTTTGCGCTTGCTCAGTCTATAATTACCTATTGCATCACTGTTTGGGGTTCAGCTGGTAAAACTAAAATGCTGCTACTAGAAAGGGCACAGAGGGCAGTTTTAAAGGTTATGGCATCGCAACCGATTCGGTATTCAACCAAATTAATTTTCAATTTCTGGGAAGTTCTCTCCGTTCGCAAATTATTTGTTTTGAATGTTGTTCTTCGCAAGCACAAACTATTGACATACAAGCCCAACCTCTTGCATAATAAAAGAAGGAAAGATAGAGTGTGTCCTGTGGTGAGGGCCAGGATTGTGCTGATAAAACACCATTTTGATTATATAGCTCCTTCCATCTACAACAGGATAAATAAGATTCTGAATATTTATCCTCTTTCTTCTTACAAATGTAAATCTCTTCTGATTAATTGGCTGCTTAGCCTTGATTATGATTCCGTTGAAGGTCTTATTAAGTAATGGGTTGATATTCAATTGCAACGTAATTCTGTAATCTCGCATACTTAAACTCACTCTCTCCTATAAACTTCACACACACACACACACACACACACACACACACACACACACACACACATGTATGTATATATACATATATATTAACTTACCTTTTTATGTTAAAATAACTAGCTGTTAAGTTATAATATGTCTGAAACGCCCATCTGTCTGGAGGTGGGCGTTAACATCTGTAACGCAGTCCTAGACTAAAGCAAATGTTAACGCTTACATGTTTTTGTATAATTGTTTTTGGTTTCAAATAAATAAATAAATAAATATTAATTTTTACATCCTATTATACTCTGGGTGTCTTAAGAGTTAAGTTCCAGCAAAGATGAAAACCTCTCATTGTCTGAACTGTTAGCGCCAACTCACCGCCAAAACACATCGATACCTTCAGGTTCAATTGTCGTATAAACCAAAACCGTACTTTTCAGGAGAGCCAAAAAACTTTTTTTTTTTAATAAAAAAAATCATAACTTTTTTATTTCAGAAGCTATTAAAAAATGACCAAGAGAAAACATTCTTAAAATTTTGCGATAAAAAAATCTAATTATTAAAAAACATGCCCATCTTCGTTAGTTTTAAAGTTAGCTTGGATTTACGTCTTTAAAAAATACACTCGGTGGTTTATACGACGTCCTATAATGGACCTAAAAATATATCTTTACGTCGTATTTGAATTTTTAGTAAACATGAGATTGCAATTGCTGACGTAAAGACCGATAGATGTAGATTTTTTGGTTTTTACAACCATTGATTATAGTGATTAATTTAAATGAATAAAACATTGTATAAAAATAATAATAAAACATTGTATAAAAATAATATTATGTTGACTATAAGCACACTTATATTGTTTCGAAAATGTATAGAAATATATTTTTAGTGTTATAACTATATTTGGTTGATGTAGATAAGATAAAATTGCCAGAGTACGAAAATAACTTTCTTTTATTGTTTTTATTTTACAATTTTGTAGCAAAATTATGGCACAAAATTAAGAATTTTTAATAACTCTAATTAGAAAAAATCAACATATTGGAACTTAAAAGACGAAACTAATATTCACTTCTGTGGAACATGCTTTGTCCAGCTGATGACCGCCCAGAAAATCTTGTGGTTCAGAAGGAATAGGACGACATCCTCTGTAATCTATTGTATTCTCGTTTGTTGAGTGGTGCCGGAGGAGCTGATTTGGCGCGTCTGAAGGCTGTCATAAGGCATGAATCTGGTGCGTGGTTACATGCCTTTCCTTTTCCTCAATTGGGCACACTGCTCGATAACGATTCTTTGAGAATAGCTGTTGGTCTAAGATTGGGGGGCAAGGTGTGTAAAGCGCATCGCTGTATTTGTGGTTTAATGGTGGAGAAGAATGCAGGACCATGGGGTAGTGAGGCTCGAGACCTTTTTAAGGAGTTAGAGCGACGGTTGCGAGAGAAAGGGAATGATTCCCGCTCTGGGTCCTGGTTGGTTCAGCAGGTCTCCATTGCCATTCAACGTGGCAATGCAGCCAGCGTAATGGGAACCTTCGGATCAGCCAGGCAGCGCAGAGAGACTGAAATTTGCTAATAATTCTTTTGAAGTTAGTTATATTTTATGTGGTGCTTTTTTTATATCATTAATATATTAGCTTACAAAGTTTATAATTATGCAATTATGGCAAAAAATTAAGACTTCTTTCTCGGTGTAGGGCTGCCGCCAATAAAATTGATTTTGATTGGTTGTGATGAATTTGAGACTTCTGAACAGGGAGTAGAGCCATGGTGTGCTCGGGAGAGGAATTTGTAGTTTTTTGAGAAGTTCAATGGTGAATTTATCTTTTTACAACTTTCATTATTGCTAAAAGTGACCATTTATGGCAATAATTAAAAGTTTGGGTACTTTAAAAAAAATATAATTCATCAGTGAGCATCTCAAAAAGTTTTAAATTGCTTTCTTGAGTACAGTGTGGCTCGTTTTCTTTGTTTTAAAGTCTTGAATTTATCACATTTAGTCGAAGTCGATAGGCAGCGGCACTGCACCTGAAAAACAGCCTTTTATAGGTAGTTATGAAAATAATTCCAAGTAGAAATAATCAACTATACGTTTTTAGTGACTAATAAAATAACATATTAATAACAAAATAAGCCTAGGCCTATTTAGAATATGTGAAACGAAATACTAGTCAATCCGCTCTTACTCATCTTCTTTAAACAACCTACTGAACACGTCGTAAACATTGAAATCTTTGAATGCGTAATGCGTACACTCTTAACGTAAAAACTATTTGCAATTATCATAGAGTTGATCTATCAGAGAGTTTTACGCCCGGGTTAAAAAAAACGTATGGTCATTACATCTTAACAGAAATACCAAAAAACTACCACTCGGCTTTTACACTGTTTTTATGGAATTTGTTTAACTTTTCGGCAATACTTTTTTAGGGTGTATAAACATTTTTTTTTGCGAATTTAAACATTTCGAATATACAGATCTATAGAGAAAAAAATTCTGATCAAAATGTTATATTTAATTCGATTTGGCCAAAATGGTTTATACGCCAATTGAACCTGAAGGTATCGACATTATAAAGCGTGACCATTATTTTGCAATTCTCCTTCTAGAATGTGACTTAACCAACCGAATACATTATGTGCTGATGATGACAGTGACAATTTAAGGTAAGTATACCATAAATTCTTCCCCCTAGTTTTTGTATCAAAGCAGAAAATCGATTACCAAAAAATCCATGTAGCCAAATAGTTTTTTAATCGATACAATGCCGTGACCACGGATGGTGCGGCAAAACATCACGGTCGCCGGGAATTGTTTTCAAATGACCGTTGCGCGCGTTTTAAGAGTTTAATATGCAAAACGGAGGACGGGTCGGATGACTGATCGGTGGAATGATCCGTAGCCACAAATAAGATACAGAAGTCAATTTCATGTATGCACTTCACTTTGACTGGACGAACATTTGGATCAGCGGTAGTAAACGCTGCTTCTGAGCCATGGGTCGCGGGTTCGATCCCCGCACAGTACAAAATATTTGTGTGCATGAACATGTCTGTTTGTACTGGTCTGGGTGTTTTCTATGTATTATAAGTATGTATTTGCAAAAAAAAAGTATATTTAAATAAGTTTATCGGTTGTCTAGTACCCCATACGACAGGGTACATAATAGTAGCTTAATTTGGAACTAGATGGCTCTGTGTGGCCCAGTGAGGCATGTCTTAAATATTTAATGTATTTAACTTTTTATATGTATGTAAATAAATATTAGTATGCTACTTATTAATTTGTTTTCATTACCTTTTTTTGTTCATGATTGACCAAAACAATGCATCAATGTTATCATGATTTCAAGACCGTTGAAATAACCTGGGTATGTATTGCAATGTATTACCAATAGATACTTAATAACCTGAATTGGCCGATCTAGGATCACGGGACTTCAGCTAAATTTAATTAAACAGATGAAGGATACGTATCATAGATTCCTAGTTCTCTTTAAAGCGCAGCACCTATATCTTAAGTAAATTCCAAATACACAAAAATAAGACGCTTCAATGTAAGTATTCAAAACTCAAAACAATGGTTTCATTTTGCTTTGTAAACATCAAACGCAATATGCTACTGCAAAGTGTACGCTCCAACTAGTCCTAGCAAATAATGAAACAAAACAAAATATGATTGAAACGAGTCGACATAATATTACGAGTGCAAACCGTAATGCACAATGCAAGTTGAAAGAGAAGTCTCATTTGAATACTAGTGGTTTATTAAGGTCGTGAGATCAAATCATAATTAAACTATTTTTGCATTAATTGTTTTTAATTTTGGAATTTAGAGTTTAAAAATCATTAAGTTCTAGAATTGAGAGCCGTCTATTAAGATATTAAAATAAACACTCTCTAAAAAGTTACAGAGTTTGTTTGGATTGTGTGGTACCATTCAAAGGGCAGAAGCGCTTTCTGTCCACTACATGATGATGAAAAGTCAGTTTCATGCCTTAGCTCTAATAAAATGAGAAATAGAGAAGATTAAGGTTACGTCTTCTTTTCATATTTTTCTTTGGTTTTATTCTCTTAAACTATGTATTCTCTTGAAATGAAAGATAAGTTTACGGATTTAGAACGTGTTTATTTTTTATTTAACCCGACGTTTCGAACCCTTTACAGCATCAGTCTACCCGTGACCATAAACGCTGTAAAGGGTTCAAAACGTCGGGTTAAATTAAAAATAAACGTGTTCTAAATCCGTAAACTTAACTTTCATTTCAATGTATAGTGTTTGCGTAAACTCAAGAAAACAGTATGTATTCTCTGTTACACGCAAATCCGTGCAACATGTCTAGGGAAATTTCAAGAAATATGAGACTAAAAGATGCATCTTTTTAAAACAAAGGTACCTATTGTGCGTTTTGCTGAATAATTCGAATTGGGTGAGTTTGATAAATGAGCGAACATTAGTTACTGCAATGAATTCACTTTAACACACTTTAAGGAGGGATCCATCTGGACCTATTTCTACTTTGGTACAAAACAGTTTCTTGGTATCGCTTCCCTTTGTGGTCAGTTTCACAAAAGAGTTCATTTTGCTAGCACACCGTGTGTTCAAGTTGAGTTTTGGAATAACAGGAATATGGAATTTTATGTATTATTTTAGTGCAGATCAGCATTTTAATGTCAGGATTTTATCGTGTTGTATCGTGAGATATTTTTACTTGTGATAATGACGTAGGTAAGATGCAGGTCTTTGAAATAAAAGCGTCTAGTTGAATTCTTCTATGAGTCCCGGGGTTCTTCCTCGGGGTCCCGGGTTCGATCCCTAGGTCGGGCAGCCAAAAAGTTTCGATTTTTTTAACATTGCCCGGGTTTGTGATCACCAACCCGCATTTGGCAAGCGTGGTGATTATGCCAGTACACCCATCATTGCTGTGGTAACTTGAATTCAATGATGGAGGCCTTTTCCCTGCAGTGGGATGATTATAGACTGTTACTTTATCGTGTATAAAATTTCAAGGTTCAAACACAGGATCTTTTTGGTATTAATAGTGTCACAAAATTACCTGATTGTTTAAATCTAGATACTAATTAAAGAAACGGTTATTTAAATTTAAACCAGTTAAAATATTCTGTATCTAGTAATTCAAATGAAAAAAACTTGGAGCTCAGGCCTTTTGATCCAGAGCCTACAAATAAATAAATAAATAAATGTGGACAACATCACATACTTGGTTCTGATCCCTTTGAATAACCATTTAAAGCACTCGCATTTTGGAAACCAGAAACAACGAAGGTATATCACAAACACCCAGACCCGAAAAAATTATTATATTCATTTTTTCTACATTGACCCGTCCGGGAATCGAACCCGGGACCTCGGAGCAGGTGACACCTTGAAAACCGGTGTGTACGCAACTCCGCCACGGAGCACTACAAGCCTGAGAGTGGACATATAATAATAGTGGGCTGATATGGGTAAGTGATGGTGATGTTCATAGGTGATCACTGATAAATATCATCTGCATTGTTTGCACCCTAGTACGTGTTAATGAAATAACGCAAAAACCTCCCTGGTGGTAGCTCAGCCATGAAACTGAACGACTTTTGTTCTACAACTTTAACGAAACACAAAAAAAAATATTTCAATTTTCATACAAACTGATTAGCGGACCGAGTTAATTTGATCATCATTATCATCCTAATTTTATTTTTGACACTTTGTGAATTTATATCCACTGCTGGACACAGGTCTCTCCAAAGAAGGATTTTGCTACTATCGCTACGCTTGGCAAGTGGGTTCACGATCGTTTGGCCAATGACGGAGAGAAGACGCTGCTGCCCGTCTTCTTCTGGCCTTACTTCTTTAGTCTCCTTTAGCCGTATTTTACAGATTGTATTACGGAGAGTGTGCTCTTGATCTGCATGAGCTCACTCTGCCTTCCCCTTTCTATCTTCGGGAATCCTGGCGCACTGCAGGTCATCATGCCTTCCTCGTTGTTAAACCGCGATTGCGTACTAAGCGCTTTTCCTCTTCTTTTGTGATGAGCATCGCCAAGAAGTGGAATGCCCTGCCTGTGTCTGTTTTCCCGAAAAAATATAATCCTAAAATTTTTAAAGCAAATAGTGAATAGGCTGCTTCTGGGTAAGCTCGCTCCATCTTAGGCTTCTTCTTAACCGTAGAGTTAAGTATGTAGTCAAGAGCATGCCCATTAATTATTAAAAAAAAAGTCTCTTACGACTCACATTGTAAAACAAGGGCTGGCGGTTTACTTTTAATTTCACCAAATGACACATCAGTGATAATGGTAAAAATTTTACAAATTTTTAATTTAAACATCTTAAACCTGCTCATCTATACTTAATATATCTATACTAATATTATAAAGCTGAAGAGTTTGCTTGTTTGTTTGTTTGTTTGAACGCGCTAATCTCAGGAAGTACTGATTCGAACTGCAAAATTATTTTTGTGTTGGATAGTCCATTTATCGAGGAAGGTTTAAGCTATAAAACATCACGCTGCGACCAATAGGAGCGAAGAAACAGTGAAAAATGTTGCAAAAATAATCGCGATCATAATAACAGAAATTGACGCGGACGAAGTCGCGGGCAACAGCTAGTCTACAATATAAAGCGTAGTTTTCAAAGCCTAAAGTTCGTTGACCTTTCGAGTCGTTAACGGGTCGGTAGTTTAATTAGTGACGCGTAAAGACATTGTCTATGAAGGCCTTTGATGGTGCGGCTCTGTGGTCGCCAGGTATGCGGTGCGATTCGTGCTTCATATGGCGTATTAAAATTTAGTCTAGTGGCTTAAAAAGCCAGCCAAGACCTCGGGGGCCTATGTTCGATCCTTGGGTCTGGCAACAAAACTACGAATTTTCGAACAATGCTCAGGAACCCGCAAATAGCGATCGTGGCGATTATGCCTGTAGCCCTCATTGCTGTGGTAACTTGAATTCAATGATGGAGGACTTTGCCCTGCAGTGGGATGATTATACGCCGTTACTAACTAATAACCCTTCTACATACTAGCCCCGCGATCTTGATCCCCTTTTTAAGCCACAAGACCAACGCGGACTAATTTAAGAACCAAAAATAATACCTACAATACCTACATTAATAAACAAATACTTATACAGGCAAACGTACCATATTTTTTGTCGGTATACACCCTCGGCTAAAAAGGTTTTATCAATAGCATTCAAATTGTAAAATTCAATCGTTCGAATTCGTATATAAGTAAGTTTATCGGTTGTCTAGTACCCCATACGACAGGGTACTTAATAGTAGCTTAATTTGGGACTAGATGGCTCTGTGTGGACCAGTGTGGCATGTCTTAAAATATTATTATTATTATTATATTGTAGAGTTCATTTATTTTATACATGTTTATATACTGTCCTTCAAAATTTTAGTTTTACAATATAATTAGTTTCTAATTTTAACATAACTCCGTCCGTATTGTGCATGTTGTGGCCGCCTTAAGATGATTTTTACATTTTATAAATATCACCTATGAAGATTATATAAGTAAGTTACCAATGTAATTATCCCAGGCAGTCCAAATTAAATAAATAAATAAATAACATTATATTTTCGTTACGTATTCAATTGTCAGTTGACACTACAATAAAAAGTGATCGTTTGAAAAACGTGGGAAATGTAATTAAGAGATAATGCTTTCAAATTGTGGTGGTTTGATTGGAATATAATTGCAGAAATAATTAAATTAATAAGATCGTTTGTTACCTAAGAAATAACATTGTTCAAATACCAGTTATACGTCCTGGACTATTAACATCTTTAATTATTGGCTGTTATTTTACTTTTTTTAACATTTATTTTGTTGGACGGTGTTTTATCTTTTTTTAAGCTATTGCATAGCTTCTATCGCGGGCCTTGAGCGTGGAGACCAAATCCAGATATTCCGTAACGAAAATAACCTAACCTAACACTCGGGGAGAGGCACGATCGAACAATTTTGAATTTACGGAATTTAAAAGAATTTAGAAGAAAATAAGGATTTTGACAGTATGGTTGCCTATGGTAACCATATCTGCCAAAATAAAAAAAATAAAAAATTACAAAAGTCAAAATTAGAAAATACATAAAATTATAAAATTAAGCTATTGCATAGCTTCTATCACGGGCCTTGAGCGTGGAGACCGAATCGAGAAATTCCGTAACGAAAATAACCTAACACCCCCCACTCCGACCAGCACAGCGGTGATTCTTTTTAGTTTTATAATTGCATAAGTTGATAAAAAATGCTATGCAATAGCTTTACCGCGGCAGTCTCCGAGTACCACACGTCTTTTTCTTAATAAACTAGTGTACCCCGCGAACTTCATATCGCCTCAAAACGTGTCAAATCTCATTGTAATCAAATTAGGCGTGGTAGGACTAGAATACAATTTCTTAATTTTTTAACGTTAACTTTCCAAAGTTTTTAATAGATATTATCGTATTTCTGACCAAGACAAAGCCAAAAACACCAAAATCGACTTAGTAAGTGGCGTAACTAACAAAATATACCTAGTTTATAACTATTTTATTCCAGGAACCATATTTTGGCGACCTTTTTACTTACAGGCTTCTTGGGTAAAACATACGTTAATCATACCATAATACTAATCTCATTACCATAAGAAGATACAAATTTTTTAAATCAATATCTTATTTGTGATTTTTTTAATGATTATCTTATCGGTGGAGGCAGATAGTGCAAACTAGCGGCCGGTCCCAATAACCTATCTATCTTCAGTTTTGGCATATCGGAGATAGAAAACAACTGCTGTCTTTTTTTCTCTGGACGGCAAAATCAGAGACAGAAGATGTTTTCTATCTCCGATATGCCAAAACTGAAGATAGATAGATTATTGGGACTGGCCGTAGATGTAGAACATCCAAATCCATCGATGACCACGATCCTCAGTCATGAGGGAGCGACCACAGAGAGAGAATTGAGAAAAATTAGCAGGCTGTTTTATAACTTGTAATAAATAATAAAAAAAGTCTGTATTTCACATACATTGTTCCGATCCCAATTTAAATAACTATTTAAAGCACTCGTATTTTGGAAATCAGAACCACAAACACACAGACCTGAGAAAATATCCCGCCCGGTGAAGGTGTAACGGCCTTCTGCCACAGCATATCATAGGTCAAAAAAAAAAGACGTGTGGCACTCGGAGACTGCCGCGGTAAAGCTATTGCATAGCATTTTTTATCAACTTATGCAATTATAAAACTAAAAAGTATCACCGCTGTGCCGGTCGGAGTGGGGGGTGTTAGGTTATTTTCGTTACGGAATTTCTGGATTCGGTCTCCATGCTCAAGGCCCGCGATAGAATCTATGCAATAGCTTAAAAAAGAAATAAAACGAGAAAAAGTAAAAACACTATAATCATGCTCGAACAGTTGAAGGAATAACAGTTCAGAAAAGCAAATAGCTACCTTATATCCCGGTTTAGAATACTCCTCCTGTGGGATAAGTATTTTTAAATTTTCATATAGCAGATACATAATATTTACATGTTTTTTCTTTTCAATTTTGGTCAGTTCTCACACATCACGAGACTGTGGGATCTACCTCCTGGTGGTCCACCCTGGGCAACGGCATCTTTGGTTTTCTAACCAAAGATGCCGTTGCCCAGGGTGGACCAGAGAGGCCGCCTGGATGCTACCACGGGTTCCTGCCGGAGTCCAGCGCCAACCAGTTTTTCTGTGTTCCGCTGGTGTGTGGGAGAACTAGTACCTATGGGTAAGCTCGCTCCATCTTCGGCTTCTTCTTAACCGTATAGTTAAGTATGTAGGCAAGAGCAAGCCCATTATTTATTCCAAAAAAACACATCAACAACGTTAACAAAATCTGCGGGCATGTGGTTAGAAAAATGCTATTGTTAAATTTGTAACCTCAGCCTTTGTTTCACCTTGGAATTCTACAAAATTTGACACGGACGTATATCACGGCAGTTTATTTACGTCTAACAAACACGTACGAGTACTTACACGTATACATGCTGTGCATCGCAATTAATCCCATTAAAGAATACTGTTGACATTCGACATTATCCAACATGGCGCGGTAATAAGGAACTTATTAAATTTGTTTAGGGAGATAAGCAAATAGTAGCTAGTATCTGATATCTGAGGTCTATTTTAATAATATCTACATATGTATAAGTACGTTTAAAGGAGTCCGATATAATAAGGATACTTAATTTCCATGCAGTATTGGTAAAGTAACAGCCTATAATCATCCCACTGCAGGGCAAAGCCTCCATCATTGAAATCAAGTCACCAAAGCAATGATGGTTATAGGCATCAATCATCACACTTGACTAATCATAATCGCCACACTTGCCAAATGCGAGTTGGTAATCACAAACCCGAGCAATGTTCGAAAATTCGAAACTCTTGTTGCCCGACCGGGGATCAAACCGGGACCCTTGGTCTCTTGGTCCGGTATTCAAACCGCTAAACCAACGGGGCGTCACTTGAGTATTACATTATTTATATAACTAGCTGTTTTTATATGCATAACTAGCTTGTGCCCGCGACTTCGTCCGCGTCAATTTCTGTTATTACGATCGCGATTATTTTTGCAACATTTTTCACTGATTCTTCGCTCCTATTGGTCGCAGTGCGATAATAAATGGAATATCTAATACAAAAAAAATGTTTTTATTCGAACCAGTACTTCCTGAGATAAGCGCGTTTAAACAAACCAACTCTTCAGCTTTATAATATTAGTATAGATTACGTTCTGAGAAATGCGATATCAGAATAAGGATTAGGATGAAACCAATTTCCACGCGAAGATAAACGCAAAAAGATAAATTAACGGCCTATAATCATCCCATTTCAGGGTGGCATATACCCTGAAATGGGATGATTATAG
Organism: Anania crocealis; assembly: GCA_949315895.1. Lineage (NCBI taxonomy): Eukaryota > Metazoa > Arthropoda > Insecta > Lepidoptera > Crambidae > Anania > Anania crocealis. The sequence goes on from OX438882.1 coordinate 25,274,997, forward strand.
GCCGTTTCATCATTGAATTTAAGATATCACATCAACAATGGGTATAGGCATAATTTCCGCGCTTGCCGCATGCGAACCTGTGGATCGAACCAAGGATCCACATAATGGCAATGTACTAAAACCTTCCAGGTATTAATTACAAACAGAACGATTAATTAATATTTTTTTACACTCAATATTAGGTACTGCTGTGTATTTATGCCGTCATACCTTGACTAAAACGCGCGACAGTGATGTATCATCACTTAGTAAGCTATAAATTTTATTAAATCGTTTGCTATAACTCTTTTAAATGAAGTAACAAAGACGAATAATCGCTTAACAATGGCAGACAAAACAATAACCAAATATGACCGAGGTTATTTGGATTCTTACGTATGAATTTTTATTTTATTTAAATCTATATTAAATACAAGAAAAAAATATTAAGGACTCGGAAAGAGACGTTCAGTGGCCTTATAAGATCTTAATTATTAGCCCCTTGAACATACCCTTCCGAATTTAATGTTTGAATACCTAGGTACCTACTCGTAAATCATGTAAGCTTAGAAAACCCTGTAAAAGTAATTGAAATTTGTAATTTTATAGTAAAACTAGCTGTTGCCCGCGACTTCGTACGCATCAATTTCTGTTATTACAATCGCGATTAATTTGCAACATTTTTCACTGATGCTTTCCTCCTATTGGTGGCAGCGTGATGCTATATAGCCTAAAGCCTTCCTCGATAAATGGAAGACAAAAATTATTTTTCTATTCGGACCAGTACTTCCTTAGATTAGCGCGTTCAAACAAACAAACAAACTCTTCAGCTTTATAATATTAGTATAGATAAGAATTAAACTTCATGAGTCGTTGTTTTTTCATTAGAACACAGTCATTCGCATCGAAGCGTTCAGAAAAGCAATGTAAGCAGAACGGCTAATCAATTTAGATTTGTCGATAAAAATGCATTGACTGTTGTTTTAATGATTCTTTTTGAAATAAATACTAATGATAGTCTTCAACATATAACATCACGCTGTGACCAATAGGAGCGAAGCATAAGTGAAAAATGTTGCAAAAATAATCGAATTCTTATTAACAGAAATTGACGCGGGCGAAGTCGCGGGCAACAGCTAGTGTTTATATAAACGAGTTTAATATTTTGTAATAACGTACATGCATTATTTTATACTCATGTTTATTTTTTACCGACAATAAAGCGAGGTAGTTTTTAAGTTCACTAATATGATTTTTGTCATATTTTATGTAGTTATGTATTAATTACTAATCTAATATGATAAATACGAACGTTTAGATGGATTTACGTCACTCAATTAACTTACAGCCCTAGCTAAAAGCACTAAAAATTAAGCGAGCAGATAAGATACATATAATAATAGAGTACCTAGCTTAAATTAGCTGGGTTTAAAGAGATCAAGTAGGAATCGGGAAAGTGTAAATATACCTACACTTTTTATTCATATATTTTTAAATCCTACTGCAGGCAAAGGCCTCCATCATAAAATTTAAGTTTCCACAGCAATGATTGGTACAACCATAATTGCCACGCTTGCCCAATGCGGGTTGGTGATCACAAACCCGAGCAATCTATACTATAATATTATAAAGCTGAAGAGTTTGTTTGTTTGTTTGAAAAATTCTTTATGTGTTAGATAGTCCATTAATCGAGGAAGGCTTAAGGCTATATAACATCACGCTGCAACCAATAGGAGCGAAGCATCAGTGAAAAATGTTGCAAAAACGGGAAAAAATATTGATATTAAACGCTATCATAAAAATAATAATTGACGCGGACGAAGTCGCGGGCAACAGCTAGTTCTTAATAATTTGAAACTAATGTTGGATTGTACCCAGGACCCCAAGATCTTGGCTCGGTATTTAACTATCGGTATTTACTAGACCAGCGGGACGTCAATATATTTATTTTTGACGTGACAACGTCTTAAATTAGGTTGCGGCTGGGAGTCACTTATGAAAAAGTGTAACGCTCGGTAACGTTACGATGAGTCACCGAACGAGAGAGAGGCCCGCCGAATGCCTTGCGTCTCTCTCCCACTCAACTATGATCGGTCTGCCGCGCGCGCAGCACTAGAGAATTAGGCGCATTGAATCGGCGCATGCTTGTGTCTCTGTCTTTGTCTTTCTCGAACGTTCTTGGCGTTGGAAAAACAAGAAAGCGTCATAATACAAGTTCACACGTGTGGTTAAAGTATCGTCAGCTGTGTCTGTAGTGAAAATGTGGAGTGCTTAGATTTTCTATAGTTAAAATTTGTGCAATTCTTATTTTCATTCAATTCCTTGTTCCTATTGTGCAATTTAATTATATTCATATCAATAAATATTCTACCGAGAAAAAGACGTTGTCACGTAAAATCTTCGCCCGTAAAACCGACTTTACAGGCAACCATTTTATATTATAGATTACTTCTAGTTCTAAGACTAGGATTGGTCTATGAATACAAACCTTTAGGTACCTACAAGGTTTAGATTACAACAGACGGCTCGACGCCAGAAATTGAAAGTGGAGGTATGTTCTAGGAAACACAAGAACTTTGTTCGAGGTGTTATTTGGTATTTTACTTCTCATTTTGTTCGTAATTAACGGTATCGGTATTTACTAGACCAGCGGGACGTCAATATATTTATTTTTTAATTTATTGTAATTCCTTGCAATGAACTTAAGCCATCTGCCATGTCCAAAAGTTGCAGTCGCGTAAATATAGGTTCGTTGACCCGAAAACCATGTATTTAAACATTCTATTTAAACTAGAATGTTTTGTGACATTAACAGAAAATTTCGTGACTGACTGATTCGTGTTCGACGAAAACGGTTACAAGTGGTTACATTATACTTGCATTGTAATTGAAAAAGTAAATATGGGATGAAAAAGTAAAAGGACCTATGACAAATATAAGCTGTAAAATGGGTACTACCAACTCGTAGGGACTAGCCAAAATAAGTGCAAGAAAATATAATATAAATAGAAGACAAAAAATGTAATAGGCATTATGACGACCATTTGGATCAGCGGTAGTTAACGCTGCTTCTGAGCCATGGGTCGCGGGTTCGATCCCCGCACAGTACAAATATCTGTGTGCATGAACATGTCTGTTTGTACTGGTCTGGGTGTTTTCTATGTATTATAAGTATGTATTTACAAAAAAAAAAAGTATATAAGTAAGATTATCGGTTGTCTAGTACCCCATACGACAGGGTACTTAATACTACCTTAATTTGGGACTAGATGGCTCTGTGTGGCCCAGTGAGGCATGTCTTAAAAATATTAAAAAAAATATTAAAATATTATTGGGAAATCATCAATTACAAAGGAACTTTTTTGTATAAAATTGTTTATTATCAAAATAATGATGTAGTTTATATGGTGGAGAAGTTGCTACTTCTGCTACTGCCGTACGCCTTCCAAAAATCCATAATCCCTACATTCGAGAATTTACTATCGATATGGTTATTGAACGCCCCGTTGGTCTAGTGGCTTAAATACTGGGCCAAGATCTCGGGGTCCCAGGTTCAATCCCCGGGTCGGGCAACAAAAATTTTCAAATTTTCGAACGTTGCTCGGGTTTGTGATCACCGACCCGCATTTGGCAAGCGTGGTGATTATGCCTATACCCATCATTGCTGTAGTAACTTGAATTCAATGATGGAGGCCTTTTCCCTGCAGTGGGATCATTATAGGCTGTTACTTACTTATGGTTATTGAAAGATTGAAACCAATTGATGACCTACGTGGTGCAGTGGCGTTTACCTACTGGTTATCAAAGCGTAACCAAGGTAACGGTGTAACCAAGTTCATTTTTGACCTGACCAGGAATCGAACCCGGGGGTTCCTGGTCAAGTCAATGATGAAATACTTATACAGGGTGAAATTTTAACCACTTTCCAAATTTTAATATATCAATCTACGAGACAAAAAACAAATGACGTATTTTTTCTTTTGTTATAGCCCAGTACAAATATGTCAAGATAAAGCACTTAGAAAATGTACGCAAAAAAACAAAAACTTTTGATACGGCTGCCTAGCAACACTTTTTCTACGCGGTTCGCATCTTATTCATTTATTAAGATACCATTCTTAAGTTTTTGATTTTCCCTTTATACCTTAACAGGTCTAGGACCGTAAAAAATGAAAACTATATTGCAAAAAATATTTTCGGGTGAAAGCTTGATTTACATTTTTTACTACATTAATGGGCTTTAAGTACGAAACTGAACACCTATAAAAATTTTGGAAAGTGGTTAAAATTTCATCCTGTATATATTTTTTTATAATTTTCTGAGGTCTGGTTGTTTGTGTACCTTTTTTATTCCTGATTTATACAAAGTGACTTTCGGGTCAGAACAATGTTACCTACATTGTGACAACATATTAATAAAAACCAAAATATCTGCACTACTAAATTACTTATTATTACACTATTTAAAGATTCCAGCTCACTCTATAACATGTGTCCCATATTAGTTCACGGTTCGCAATAGAATTCATCCAACTATTGTTATCAAAGTTCAACCCATAAAAACACGAGCGTCTTCGAACCCGGTTTGTCTGACACCTGCCCACTCGTCATCGGTGACAGACATGCATTGAATCATAATTAATGTATTGTCGACAAACAATAGACTGTTAACTGTAATTAATGAGCACACGATACCCGGGGTTTCTTTTGACGTCGCTTTGCTACTTGTTGTTCATAAATCAGCTTTTGAATATAATGAAATTATTGTCACTTTTATCACTGCTTGTAATCGTGAAGTTATAAGATCTCGTGAAGTTATTGAACCACAAGTATACCGGTCCACTATTGAACATGGTCTCAAAATACTCCAAAAGGTAATAATTACCCGTTTTCTTTGGTAATTCATATATTTTTCATGGCAGCATAAAATAATACCTAATTTCAATATTTGTTACTATTGGCATGATAAATATCTGCTAACTTAATACTCATTGGTTTTTACCAGATTGACCGAAATCGATGATTTTTATAACGATAATACATATAATTTGAAAAAAATGGGAGGTCCAATGCTATTTTCCGAATCTAATGTACAGAAATATTTATCCCTCACGGAAACAAGGTTGAAAAGCCATAAAAAATGTTTTAGATTTAAATTTTTAAAACTAACTAAAGTTACTTTTGAATAAAAAAAAAATGCAATACTAGTGCCTATTACTTCAAAGGAAGTCGTTGAAAAGACCCCTTACAATGTGTCAGCTGACCTTCTTGCTTCAATTAAGTATATTTGTATTATATACTTTGATTTTTAGAAATTTAAATACTATAATGCGTAGCTTTATAACCATCTAACTTTCACCTTCAACTGCATCGAAAACGGTTCAGGTGTTTTAAAAAAAACTAAAAAATTGTTAGTATGGAAAAATGACTTTTCTCGATTTTGTCCATACAAAACGGCAATTTCATATTTTAACCCCTAATATTAACGTAAAATAGGGGGTAAAAAAAACTGAATTTTTCACATGGCCAGTAATATGTAGCCTGTTACCGTTTCGGAATACCAACAAAATTATTTATTTACCCACCAGAAAAAATACAAAGTATGTTGTACATAAAGCACAATAATAATAAACAATTGGTAATTTTTTTTTTAATTAGACCATTTCGTAATCAATACCTACTAATTTCTAGTGGTTTAAATACCGGGCCAAGATCTCGGGGTCCCGGGTTCGATCCCCGGGTCGGGCAACAAATAGTTTCGAATTTTCGAACGTTGCTCGGGTTTGTGATCACCAACCCGCATTTGGCAAGCGTGGTGATTATGCCAGTTCCCATCATTGCAGTGGTAACTTGAATTCAATGATGGAGGCCTTTTCCCTGCAGTGGTATGATTATAGGCTGTTACTTTTTTTTAATAGTTAAGACAGGACAACGTCTGTAATTAAGCTCCAAACATTAAAAAAAAAGAAACGACAACAAACTTATTAAATTCACGGTTTTTTATTTGTAATGAATTTTAGACATATTATAATACACGTTCAGACATGTTAATAAATTTTCCAAGTTACGAGACTGCTCTGACGAACAAAGGAAGGGATTCGGTTTCCAATCAGAACTGTCACAAACACGATTTGCGGTTAATTAAACGATGTTAACGGCTAATGGTAATAAATATGGTAATTAGTAAGTAATGCTGTTTGAACTTCGACGCGTACCTACAGTTTACATTTCATAGCAGAATGAATTATTATGATCATCATCAGTCTTTCTATGCTATGCAGACCCAGTCCCCTAATTCGCGTAACCAAATCGTATCACAATCGTAACTGAATTGCAGGTTTGTGACAGTTCTAGTATGGGCTAAATGTCAAAATCGTCCAATTCAGTCACGATCGAACTGCGATTGAAATAGCTGAATAAGGCCCTAGATTAGTTAGTTCACTGCTGGACATAGACCGCATCAATATTAAGTGTTAAAGTTTCTTTAGTTACCACTCTTGGTAAAATAAAAAAAGACGTGTGGCACTCGGAGACTGCCGCGGTACAGCTATTGCATAGCATTTTTTATCAACTTATGCAATTATAAAACTAAAAAGTAATACCGCTGTGCCGGTCGGAGTGGGGGGTGTTAAGTTATTTTCGTTACGGAATTTCTGGATTCGGTCTCCACGCTCAAGGCCCGTATAGAAGCTATGCAATAGCTTTATTTTATAATTTTATGAATTTTCTAATTTTGACTTTTGTAATTAAATTTTTCTGTTATTTTGGCAGATATGGTTACCATAGGCAACCATACTGTCAAAATTCTAATTTTCTTTAAAATTCTTTTAAATTTCGGAAATTCAAAATTATTCGATCGTGCCTCGCCCCGAGTGTTAGGTTAGGTTATTTTCGTTACGGAATTTCTGGATTCGGTCTCCACGCTCAAGGCCCGCGAAAGAAGCTATGCAATAGCTTAAAATACATTTCAATAGGTGTAAGGTTCAAAGAATCTGAAAAAGCACGAAAAACACTGAAGTGTAAGTTTTTCCTAAAAATACGGCTTTTTTTATTATTGGTTGTTTATAGTTTCAATTTTAAGAGGAAATACTATGGCCGTTTTTCCATACAAACGTAGTCCCCTGTTTCCTCCCTGGATAAAGCCAGTAGAGCAAAAATTTTTATTATAAAAATCTACGGCCACTATTAGCATGTTTCTATGATTTCTGTTTTTTTATAAATTAATTAATAAAAAAGATATGAACCCTCAAAAATCGAAAAAATTCGCCAGATTTTCCGCTTTGTTCGAACACCCAAAAAACAAATTTGGCAAAATTTTGGAAAAAAACGAAAACATCCAAACACGGCCAAAGCCTTTCTTTATTTTTAATGGAAAAAGTATTTAAATCCGTCTAGTTTAGGAAAAGTAATCGGGGGACTACGAAACGTTGATTTGGTGTGTTTTTAGTAGGTATTTTCGGTCCAAGAAGCAGTTGCCTCTATCACACTCTGCGGTGAAGGCGTTTGGCACTGCGCGACAGCAATAGATTTTACAAATACCTATTTTTCAATTCTCTCGCTAACAGTAAATTTATAAGATTTTTCAGTTGTTTGTAGATAAAGTTACGTGTATACCTACTATATTTACATTTGTCACTTACTAGTAAGTTGTTATGCATTTTCTTTAATTTATTACAAAACTTAGATTTGGATTGGCTTACAAACACATCACTCAAACATGCCTTTTTGGAATTTGAACCTGCAACCGTTGGTTTTGTTGTCCGCATTGCACACCACTGGACGAGACGGTCTTCGAACCAGTAAAAAAAGTGATATTCAACTTTATAATACCTAACTATAAGTGTCATTGTTCTATGACTTTAGGAACAAACGGACTTCTTTCATTTTGTAAGTAAGTTATAATTATTATCATCACTCGTACACCTATCGGCTTGCAATTCACAAATTGACACGTATGTGCAAATATTGCATAGTGCAGTAATCACACGCCTATCACATTAAAATGTCACGTAAGTAGGTAACCTTTTCACTAGACATAACACAAGTACGAGTTATTGCAAGAGTAATGAGGAATTGTCTTTAATTAGAATTTCACTTTCAAGGGAAGTGAATCTGAATTATAATCTTTTACATTTAAATAATTTAGTTAGAAAAGTCTTGGTCAGCTAAGCAAAATCATATTAATAGTAAAAAAAAACTTACACGTTGTATTTTGAAACTCTTATGTTGTTGTCAGTAAACGAATGTTGTGTCATTCCTTAAGAGAGCTTAAATCGTTCCAAGCTAAATCGTTCTACTCAAGCTGGAGCCGAAGGGAGATTTATAATTTCCTACTAAAGAGAATATACTGCTAGTATACATAATGTAAATTCGCCGTAAAACCGTTTACGACGATATAAAATTGTGTATGTAAGTCCAAATCTTCATCAACCAACCACAAAACGGGGGACAATCTGAATGTATCTTTATACGATGGACTTTAAGTTGAAATTTTATTGAGGAAAGGTTTACGTATAAAGGAGTTGATGAGGTTTCTCGATTATATTCAAATTGTACAGTCCATCAAGTATTGTGTGATCCCGGCACATAAAAATAGCCCCCTTCTCTTCCAATGGGTGTCGTTAATGAGTAGGTACTTCCAGAAGAAGCAGTGTCGTCTCTCTACTATTGGCCGAACTGAGAACGCCAACCTGCCAACCAAGAGTGGCGATTATGGCGTGAACTGGTTATAGGTAAGTGATGACTGATATACGTGATGATGGTAATGATGGTAAGTCATCAAATGATTAAGAATAAAATTATTATCTGAAATCTTTTGCAGTAGTTACATTTTTAGCCGTCGAGAAATATGTAATATATGAGTATATAAACTTGAAAAATTTTGACTCAGGCGGGAATCGAACCCGAATCTCCTCGCAAAAAAAAATTTCAAGTTTATATACTGATATTATAAGTGCAATTAAGTTGCTAAAATATGAAATAAAGTATGTAATATATGAATTTATTTATTTTTATTTTTTCGTATGATTATATTACTTTTAACCTAGTCAAACAATTTCGATTATTTTTTATTTTATAGGTATATTAGGTATATAGTATAGGTATATTTTAAGTTTGATAGGGTAAAATTCTTGTTGAACGAAAAACGTTTCCCCGAAGAGTAGCAAAAAGGGTCAAAAAATAAAATATTTTACTCATAAACGCAACCGACGAAATTAAAATAAGTCTGAGCCAAACAAGTAATCTCTAACTATGAAACATCGACTTAAAAATGTTGGCCTGTTTTTGCACTCTTTTAGTTGGTTGAATTCTTATAAATAAGTTTGAATTCACAATTTATTTTCATACTATTCGATGACATAGCAATTTGTAGGACTGCTACGATGCAATGCGAGCTCTATACTATGCAGCTTAGGATCGAATTTGGTACGAACACATTCAACAAGTTTGAACAACAATTTAATTAGGTTCAAAAGAGCTTTTATTCTCATAAGAAAATTACATTTTTCGCTTATAATGAGATACATAAAAATAGTTTTCCGAAGTATTAGGCGCCGGTACATGCTGCTGCTATAATTATGTAACTTAAGTTTGTTTTTAAAAACATTTATACTATTAAAACCCTTCAAATCGTTCGGCAATTTGTTAAACAGCTGTCTGTCAATTAATTCATCTTCATAACAGTAGGTGTAGAGTTACAATATGTTACAAATTGGCGGCTAATTAACGTTCTTGGTACTGGCATTAATTACAGGAGTTGCTCATAATAATGTTTATTACCTACGTTATTTATGGTTATTGGGAATCCATCGATAGTTTATTATAACAATTTCGTTAATGCTTGTAATGCTGTCCTAGAAATACCTATGTGGTACTCATATTTTGTTTTGTGTTAGTTAATAACATTACTTGAGATGTGTGTAAACTTTGCTATATCTAATATCCTTCTATTTAAATAAGTTTATAAATAATACATGTATACTGTAAAATTAGTATGTAATGTAAGTTTATATTCATTGTATGTAATGTTTCCTCCAAAGTAAGTATATAAACAGTTCTTACTCTTACATTGAATGTACAGACAGCACGTCAACCTACCACATAACGTAAAATTTTCTCAATTGATATTGATCTCTACTTGTTGGACTTAGTAGAAAATCAATCCAATGACCTTTAACTTTTTGGGTAGGTTGACCTGCCGTTGTCTGTAAACTGAAATTATAATATACTAGCTGAACTTCATAATTCGATTTTGACGTCTTAAATGTCATTGGACTCAAATATGGCGTTTACCTCACACCGCCATCTGTTAGATCGTATGGAACTCACAGTTTGTTAATTAATAGAACAAATAATTTTCAATAAAATAATATTGCGACTATAAATTGAGATGTAAGCTATCCTATCTTTCAGGATCAAACTGCACACGGTGTGCAAATTTGATTAAAATCGGTTAAGTAGTTTAGGAGTCCATCGCGGACAAACAACGTGACACGTAATTTTTATATATTAATATTAAGAAGAAGATATTAAAGATATAGGGTAGCAAGAACAATCAAGAATAAATTTCATTCTTTTTTTTTATAATGCATGGTTTACTCTTGACTACATGCTTAACTCTACGGTTAAGGAGAAGCCTAAGATCGAGCGAGCTTACCCAGAGGTACTGGTTCTCCCACACACCAGTGGAACACAGAAAAACTGTTTGGCGCTGGACTCCGGCAGGGTAGCATCCAGGCAGCCTCTTACGAAGCCTACCACCGCAGAGGGATGTCTTAGCCGTCATAATTGGTTAGAAAACCAAAGATGCCGTTGCCCAGGGTGGACCACTAGGAGGTAGATCCTTTCTTTCTGTTCTTGTTGCCATGCTTATGGTATATTTATTTAACCTCTCCTGTCTAACACTGGTTTGCTTGGAAGAGTTAACTTACAGCGATGAGATCGTCCCCGCCCACATTAAGGATATCGATACCCTAATTTGCAAACCAACTAACTCCTCTGGACCAAATTTTACAGTAATATTGAAGTCTTGTATACACACACACATACACACTTCACGTTCATAAAATTGACACTTCTGCACATGATTGTACAATGGACATAGTAAAAATTAAACTATTAGGCCAACACTGTATCACAAAAACCTTGCAACAAACATATCAACTCCAAGCATCACACCAAAAAAAACCATAAGTCAAATCTAATAACTCCAATCCCTGTGCAAATTTTCCAAAAATCATGGCAAAATAATGGTACAAGGCTGTTTAATCATAAATACACTTATCTTAATATATCTTCTACTGTTTTTAAGCTTCAAACGGTAATAAAACACACTTTGACCATTTGTTATGAAAATACATCTTCGGGAGCATTCGTACGCTTGTGTGACGCCATACAAAATGGCCGACTGCGCGGGAGATATTCGATTATTTTGTCAAAATCGATGCGTTTCGTTTCACGCGGAGTTGTTTGATTTTCAAATGGCGTTTTACACCAATACAGTTGGGAATCATGGAGTTATTAGTATTTCAAAAAATAGAGCTAAAAATCTAGTTTCTGCCAGTTTCAAAATGTAATTTTCGTAAAAAGTGGAGTTATTAGGTTTGCAAATTAAGGTATCGATATACATTTATTTTTAGTTAATTTACTGTAGGTACCTTCTATAATATGAACAATTGAGTGTTTTGCCAATCTATCTAAAACTAATAACATGATATAGACATTGTATACAATGTCTTAAAAAAAAGTACTGATTTACAAAATAAAAAACAAATCCCAGTTGTAAGAATAAATTTTATTTTGAACCTTATTTATGTGAGTTACATAAACCAAATACAACCGCGATTTAACTGGATACAGCGACATCTGTAAATGATTCTTAGTACTACTGCCTTGACTTTGTTTTAACATTGGTTAGTAAGAAAATCAGATTAAACACATTGAGTCTAAGTAACGCGAGCGAAATAGGCCACAGCTAGTGTTTAAATCTTCCGTTGTTGCGATAAACGTTTTAAAATTCCCCTCTCTGTCATACTCTGTTTGTTTTAAGCCTGTTGTAAAGCAGATGTTTTAAAATCTAGTGTTGTTCTAGAGCTCGGAGTTTGCTTCCGGCTAAATTAAATCCGGGTCAGCGAGTTGCAATCGGTGTTTGAACAGCCACAGTTTGTATGAGCTTTGGCTTGCGTACTTACTATTTATGTTGTTCGATACAAATGGAATGGATGGATAGGTAATTTTCAATTTGAAAAACCGGCTTAAAATGAATACACTCACATAAAACCAGGGCCCCAATTCTGCTAATTTATAAATGGCTCAATAGCATCGCAATCGTATATTTTGACATTACTTCCATATTAAATGTGTCAAAATATACAATTGCGATGCTATTGAGCCATTTGTAAATTATCAGAATTAGGGGCCTGCAGCTCTAGACAAGTTGCAAACGTTAAGGAACGTTTCTCTTTCTTAAATCGCTAAGGCTATGACGATAGCTTTTTCGATTGGTAGCAAAGTTACCTATGAAGAACCTGGCGAACGCTTACTTTATTCGTCCTAAAGAAATAAATTATAAATGTCCAAAAAAAATGATTTTTTTTGCTCAGGAAACGAATAGAGACACATGGACTTAGTTTCTTAATTTTGAGAAATTATCATACGCGACATTTATTATGATAAAGTGGTGGCATTGTTTTTTATGTGTCTATAAGTGGGATAAATCAAATAAAAGTAAGAAACAACGAAAGTGGTCTCAGATCCACGTTCTCGCGTAAAACTCCTTTGATCATTGAAAAGTACAAACCAGATATACATTTCAATGAGTTACGTTAGTTTAGGGTAAGTTAGTATGTGTAAGTAAGTATTTATAATATTTTATGTATTTATTAAGAATGTAGAATTCTCACTAATGACATTGAAGCATGGTATCAGACCTTAGCCGAATCCGAAAGGAACAAATAAACAAAAAAAACATAGATGTCAGTGGCACGTCAATAAAATAATTGTTAAGTTTTACGAATTTACTACTGAAAAGTGAAATGTAAGTATTTCGCAAAACAAAATTACATATTAAGAATTATCTAATAGGTTTAGAATGTTGTTTCTAGTCTTTTAATTAACTTTCAGCTGTGAAACCTAGGTTGTGAGAAAGTCTTCAGTTAAAGCTGTCAGCTGCTGGAGTTCATGGACAGGTATTTTATATTTTTAAATTCATATATCAGCAGTAACCAATTTCTTAGTTTATAACCCTGACTTTGTTCGTTCACAAAGCCCGCTGTTAATGTAGGTATACTAAAATTTAATACTTACACTTGACACTTGCGAAATCTATAGGGAAACGCCATCAACTCAACAAAGAAGATCTTTAGCCTCTGACTAAATGGCCTTAAATGGTATTACTTTCTGTAAACTATTAATACTTAGTGCATAACAAAAGTGCGTGTGTGTTATGTGGCGAGTGGTTGTTTATGCTTTTTGTGCAATATGGTCGGAGCGTGGATTTTATCAGTCGCGCTCTTTCAAGCTTTACGTCGATTCAATGTGCCTCTGACCATGCGGTGATCGCTTCCTGTCTTAACAGCGTTGATCACAGCGACATCATCGAATATGTGCTTCTTCGTTGACATGATAAAATCGATCTCGTTTTTGACTTTACCGTCCGGGCTGATCCAGGTCCATTTGCGGCTTACGGACTTCTTGAAGAAGGAGTTCATAATAAAGAGGTATAATACTAAGTAATAGTATGTTACTCAATTAAGCATAATGATCGATTTCATACAAAACTAATGAGATAAAGTTTGTTTCTGTTATTGGACGGAGCGCAGCGAAGGCGACAACATCTAAGGATAGTATGCACACAGGTACATGTATTTACATAGTAATAGACACAAATAAGATAAAATAATTGTTTTTTAATAAAATACGCACATTTCAATAACAAGCGCGGTCAAAAGTTGAACATGTTCAACCTTTTTTTGACACGCGCAGTACGTACACTTGGGGCATCTAGCCTATCAATGTCTGTGGTGCAAAGATGGCGTAGGCAGGCATTTTTTAAAACCGACTAAATAATAATTAATAATCAGTTATGGAGTGGTAGTGAGCAGGATACATAGAACCCGTCGCTGTCGGGCGGGGCGACTATTTGACGGAGGTCACAGTATGCCACTGGATGAGGAACTGGAACGGTTGCGAGATCCTTAAGGGAGGCCTTCCTCGAGCGGTGGTCGTTAATTTCCGTGGCGGCTACTACCTTCGTGGCGGAGTGGCGTATAGATCGGTTTTCAAGGTGTCGCCTGCTCCGAGGTCCTTGGGTGGGATATCAGCTTGTAGATTTTTTTTCCAGACACAATTAAAATGGGGACAACTCCCCCCAAAAAGTCTACAAGCGTTTTGTGTAGAAAAAAATGGTTTTCTACATTTTCCCGAGTCTGAGTGTTTCACTCACGATCGAGGGATTAATTGCAATTATAATTTTAATTTTAAAACTTGAAAAATTATGTCTCAGGTGGGACTCGAACCCGCATCTCCTCGCAGTCCGCCTGAGACATAATTTTTCAAGTTTATACAGGATGAAATTTTAACCACCTTCCAAATTTTAATATATCAATCTACGACACAAAAAACAAATGACGTATTTTTTCTTTTGGTATAGCCCAGTACAAAAATGTTAAGATAAAGCACTTAGAAAATGTCAGCCATAAATCTGAAATTGTTGATACGGCCTCTTAGCAACACTTTTTTTACGCATTGCGCATCTCATTCATTAATTACGATACTATTCATAAGTTTTTGGCTGTCCCTTTATACCTTAACAGGTCTAGGACCGTAAAAACTGAAAACTATATCGCGAAAATTATTTTTGGGTGACAACTTTATTTACATTTTTAACTTCATAAAAAGGCTCTAAATACGATACTGAACGCCTCTAAAAATTTTGGATAGTGGTTAAATTTCATCCTGTATACTGATATTATAATTGCAATTTAATTGCTAAAATATCAAATAAAGTATATAAATAGCTGTTTCATCTTAACTGACTGTCAAACATCTGCAAAGATGTTTCTTTCGGGTGTTAAGGGTGCAAACTCCTAACATTTGATGGATCAACGCTGGCTTACAGCGAAAATAATATACTTGGAAAAATTCGCTGTGTCGCAGTGTCTCAGTGGCTTTATTATTTTATTTTATTTGTCTAACTCGATTAATGATTATGAATAAGTTGTTATGATTAATGGTGATTTCTCGTTTAGCACCGCCTTTACCTACAAGATTGGTGTTTTGCTATAATTGCTGTTAGTTTGAGTGCGTAAGTGAAATCAATATCGAAGTTGTTATCCTTGAAGTAATTTTTTTAGATAATTATTAGGTGAAGTAGCGAGTAAAGAAATTATAAAGCTAGTTAACGCTGATAATATATTAGGTGGTGTCACTTGTCTCCGTATCTTTAATTTTTGGTAATTCCTTACCTTATTATAAAACCCTTTAAGGAAACACTACGGGCGAGAGAATTGAAAAATAGATATTTGTAAAATCTATTGCTGTCGTGCAGTGCCAAACGCCTTCACCGCAGAGTGTGATAGAGACAACTGCTTCTTGGACCGAAAATACCTACTAAAAGCACACCAAATCAACGTTTCGTAGTCCCCCGATCACTTTTCCAAAACTAGACCGATTAAAATACTTTTTTCACTAAAATTAAAGAAAGGCTTTGGCCGTGTTCGTATGTTTTCCTTTTTTTCTAAAATTTAGCTATATTTGTTTTCTGGATGTTTGAACACAGCGGAAAATCTGGCGAATTTTTTCGATTTTTGATGGCTCATATATTTTATATTAATTAATTTATGAAAAAACAGAAAACATAGAAAGATGCTAATAGTAGCCATAGATTTTTGTAATAAAAAATATTGCTCTACTGGCTTTATCCAGGGAGGAAACAGGGGCTACGTTTGTATGGAAAAACGGCCCTTGTGTTTCCTCTTAAACCCCTAAGATACCTTTTAAACCTTCACCCGTGCCACAAGTTTCGGGATCTATAAGGAGTTGCTCTTTCTGCCACACGATGGAACTGGCACCCGCACGGTAAATCCATGGAACGCTAAGAAGCTTGTCTCATAACATACTTAGTATTTTATGTACGACATGTGTTTACTCACTGACGACTGTTGATTGAGTTATACACGTGGAACTGATGACTAAATACTATTGTATTTAATTTGTATTTTATTTTGACCAAACCTCAAATACTTAGACGTAAAAATATTACAACTATACGTATAGTTATTATGTCTGAACAGAAACCAATCTCACTCATTTTTCCCATATTGTATGTGACATGAGCAAACTAAGAAACCACAGTTACTTTTTAATAAAATCATAGAAGAAAACTAACATCTTTATAGAAAATGAAAAAAAAATCTTTACCTCGTTACAACAAAGTCTAACTTAATTGAATATTATAAACTTTCGTAATGTTTGTATAAGTCGCATCATAATTTTTATGTTGCGTTTTCTTATTTCTGTAAGTTAAAACACAGTGTTAGTTTTTACAGCCATACTGTATTCGCCATAACTGTAGTACGCATAGAATTATCTGTGTCCTAAATTTGTGTTCTGGCAAAATCGCGTAACAAACATACATCAAAATTTTTGCATATTTTGTAATGTTAAGTAAAATTAGAGTCATTGATTCGAGGCACCATGTACTTACTTTATTTTTTTATGTGTATACCACTTAGCAATAAAAAATTTAATACCAATAAAATAATTTAAAAAAAGAATAAATGAAAAAAAAAGACCATAGACAATACTTGCGCCATTAGTCAGTTCACAATAAAATTGTTGTATTTTTATCTCTGTTTTTTGTAAGATTTCTTTTATGCATCCCAAATCAGTGTGTTGAATTTGTATATGCTATCTCAGCGGGCTATGGAAAGAGCTATGCTCGGAGTTTCTCTTAGGGATAAAATCAGAAATGAGGTGATCCGGCAGAGAACTAAAGTTACCGACATAGCCCACCGGATTAGCAAGCTGAAGTGGCAGTGGGCTGACCATATTAGCCGCAGAACCGACAACCGCTGGGGTAAACGAGTTCTTGAGTGGAGACCGCGTCTCGGCAAACGTAGTGTAGGACGCCCTCAGGCTAGGTGGAGTGATGATTTGCGCAAGGTGGCTGGCAGGAGCTGGATGCGAGAAGCCGAGGATCGACCTAAGTGGCGTGCAATTGGAGAGGCCTATGTCCAGCAGTGGACTGTGATAGGCTGATGATGATGATGATGATGTTGAATTTGTATAAAATTTTTTTGCAGCCAGAGTTCGTGGCGTTTAACTATTAATAAATTCTGTATTAACCCCTTGTATGTGGGTAATTCCAGACACAATAGAAAACAATTCTCATGTAGCTCGGATCCGAGAATAAACAGCAGACGGGTTAAGAGATGCTTCTATGATTTTTTCGTTACTAAAATCAGGATACAAATGTGACAGGCTTTTTGTGTATTTACATACCGTCTCATATTTGTAATATTTGAAGTGGAAAAAAGTTAGATAGGTTTATGCAGGGAAGGGTAATACGACGTAGTTGGTAGTAGTATAAGGACGACTTCCGTAGTAGAAAAGCTTAACTGTTTCCTAGGTTTTGCCAACTTTGAGTTTCTAGGTCCCGGTCTGTTTGTTCAAAAAATATCTCGGAGTGGTGAAAACACCGGTTTTCAAGGTGTCGCCTGCTCCGAGGTCCCGGGTTCGATTCCCGGACGGGTCAATGTAAGACGAAGAAGTGTTTGTCTACATTTTTTCGGGTCTGGGTATTTGTGTTACCTTCGTTGTTTCTGTTTTCCATAATGCGAGTGCTTTAAATTGTTACCCACTTTGCGATCTGAACAATATGTGATGTTTGGTTCAGTGGGATCTACCTCCTAGTGGTCCACCCTGGGCAACGGCATCTTTGGTTTTCTAACCAATTATGACGGTTAACAGATCCCTCTGCGGTGGTAGGCTTCGTAAGACGCTGCCTGGATGCTACCACCCTCCTGCCGGAGTCCAGTGCCTAACAGTTTTTCTGTGTTCCGCTGGTGTGTGGGAGTACCAGTGACTCTGGGCTTCTTCTTAACCGTAGAGTTAAGTATGTAGTCAAGAGCAAACCCATTGTTTATAAAAAAAAATTTTGTCCATATTTAATTATTTATTTATATCGTCTCGGGTATGGGTGTTTGTATTGTGGCAACCGTGTCAATGCACTTAGCATTGCATTGTAAAGTTCAATGTCCAAATTCATACACACGCACAGGCACGTGACACAGAACTGTAATGTTTAGTATAAGCGTTATGAATAAATGAGTTGGAATTAGAGACTAGCCTCCATCACTTGTCTTTCCCATCCTACACGCCAGATAAGTTAACACCATAGATTTGATATAATTAAATCTATGGTTAACACGCAATATTGAGACTCCCACAGTATTAACATCATTGACTGATGATTGCCACAAAATTTAAAAATTATTTCATTCGGTATCAGAAAAGTGTATGTAATGTTTTCGACACAAAAAATTGGAAAATTATCGTAATTGGTATCTTTCATGATATTTTTCGATAATACTTTATTTTACAAAGTTTTTTTATATCTAATATATAAAATTCTCGTGTCACGGTGTTCGAACTTGAACTCCTCCGAAACGGCTTGACCGATTTTGATGAAATTTTTTGTGCTTATCCGGTATCTATGAGAATCGGCCAACATCTATTTTTCATCCCCCTAAATGTTAGGGGTAGTCCACCACTAAATATTTTTTTTAATTTTTAGACAAAATTTTTAATTTCTATTTTTTTATGATACAACATACAAAAATACAATAGCCATTTTAGTAATTCAATCATTTTTCATACCGCTCGATAACTGATCAATTATCGTCTTTTTTGTAAGGGTAGGGTAGGGGTAGGGAAGGGTTTAGGGTAGGGGTGGAGGTACGGTAGGGGTAGGGTAGGTTAAAGGTAGGGTAGGGGTAGGGTAGGGGTAGGGTAGGGGTAGGGTAGGGGTAGGGTAGGGGTAGGGTAGGGGTAGGGTAGGGGTAGGGTAGGGGTAGGGTAGTAAAATATTAAAATTTTTGTTAGCCATTTTAGTAATTTAATCATTTTTATGGCAAAACAACGTTTGCCGGGTCAGCTAGTCTCTTATAAGTTTAGTTTTGCTTCTTCTCATCTGTTTTATAACTCTGTGTCTTGTAGAGACTTGACGTGTCTTTTAGATATTGTAGAGACTTTGGTACGTAATTAAGCCGGTTCTGTAACATATCTTTTAACCGTGTCTGGAACAAGTACAAAATTGCACTGGCTTTTATCGGCTGCTTTTAAAAGTTGTTGTGTTTATAAACACTTTCTAAACACTTTTCTAGGCTAGATAGTAAGGTAAGGTGGATGCAGTTACGCAAGACATGTCCCTGTGCGTATTTAAGGTCACAGACACACGTAATAGGGGTTAAAGTATGAAATTGCCGATTATTTTACCACTTTTTATTTTGTTTATAGCTCTTAAGTATAGTCGTATTATTGCGTAATTCTTTTTGTATTGTATCAAAAACTAAATAAAGTAACTTTTGACTAAAAAAAATGCAATACTAGTGCCTATTACTTCAAAGGAAGTCGTTGAAAAGACCCCTTACAATGTGTGTCAGCTGACCTTCTTGCTTCAATTAAGTATATTTGTATTATATACTTTGATTTTCAGAAATTTAAATACTATAATGCGTAGCTTTATAACCATCTAACTTTCACCTTTAATTGCATCGAAAACGGTTAAGGCGTTATTAAAAAAAAAGTTTTAGTATGGAAAAATGACTTTTCTCGATTTCGTCCATACAAAACGGCAATTTCATACTTTAACACCTAATATTTGTGGTTAAGTAATAGAAATATCGCCAATTTCACAGTTAAACATGTTGAGTATTTTAAGAAAAACATAAAGGGCTCATGCGCATAACGTCTCTTTCGCAGAATGTTTCTTTCGCAGAACGTCTCTTTCGCAGAATGTCTCTTTCGCAAAATGACTCTTTCGCAGAATGTCCCTTTCGCAGAATGTCGCTTTCGCAAAATGTCGCGCCAGGGATTTAAGAATAAAATTGCGATTTTCAAAACAAAATCATTTATTAAAATTATAAAATAATTATGTAGTCAAAACTTTGGTACCTACTTAAATTTACTTAAGTATTCCAAATAAAAAAAATATCAATAGATATCAAACATTTTACACACATTCAAAATTTCAAAGGTCAAAAGAATCAATACTGTTAGTAACATATCAGACAACACAGATAAGATAATAGTAGCTATTACTAATAGTAACATAAAATGTATTTTAGTAATTTTTAATTATTGTTAAAAAGAAAATGAAATGTTTTGCGCATGAGCCACATAAAGTTAAGGTAATTTAAACTTCCATAATCACTATCACTAGAGTTAATTGATTAATAAAAGACTACGACGGAGGGTAGATCGATTTGTCTGTTCTTAACAACTACCCACCCGCATAGAAATCAGTTCTCCCGTGATCATGGCGCTTGCAACAGTGCCGAAATATCGGAAACTCATAAAAACTAAGGTACATGGTATAAACCCCGTATCAATTAACTCTGGTGATAAATTTAAGGTGCCCTTAATACAAATAAATTGAAAAGTGTTGACAGATTAAAAAATTTTTGATTTTTAGCGGACATTTTCTGAGTGCTCTTGATATTCTTTTACTCGGCTATACCAAAACATTTGTTTTATGTCTCGTAAATGGTTTTATTAAAATTTCATCCTGTAAAGTAAAGTAAGTATCAGCCTATAATCATTCCACTGCAGGGAAAAGGCCTCCATCATTGAATTCAAGTTACCACAGCAATGATGGGTACTGGCATAAACACCACGCTTGCCAAATGCGGGTTGGTGATCACAAACCCAAGCAATGTTTCACAAACTCGAAACTTTTTGTTGCCCGACCCGGGGATCGAACCTGGGACCCCGAGATCTTGGCCTGATATTTAAACCACTAGACCAACGGGGCGTTTCATCCTGTATCATGGGCGTAGCCAGCCATAGGCTCAGGGTGGGGCAGCAGTCTAAAACTATTCCCGCGGTCTAAACTTGGATATTTTTTCATACAAAAAGGTTACATCCTAGTAGCACATGTATCTGTCTAACTCCGTAGTGAATGACCTGGCTAACTCCGAAGGCGTGGAGTAGGAGTGTGGTTGTCCTGTTCTTCAAAAAGGGATATTAGACCCTGCTGAAGAACTATCAACCCTTTCCCTTCTAAGCCACGTCTATAAGCTGTTTTCAAGTGTCATCACGAACCGCCGTGCGTGAAGACTCGACGAATTCCAACCACCGGAACAGGCTGGATTTCGGAGCGGATACGGCACCATAGACCACACATTTACACAGTGCGGCAGATTATACAGAAGACCGAAGAGTATAATCAGCCCTTGTGTCTAGCATTCGTGGACTATGTGAAAGTCTTCTGAGAGAAGAGATCTGGTCCGTTTTGGAGTCTCTGCAGCGTTGCCAAGTACTTGGCAATCTACGTCCAATTGATGAGATGTCTCTACGAAGCCGCCTCCATGTCCGTCCAAATACCTACATAATCAGCAAACAAAACCTATACCTACGTTGCATCGAGGAGTGCGACAAGGGGACGTCATTTCCCCGAAATCGTTCACAAATGCAATGGAGGATATGTTCAAGACGCTGAATCACACACAACAGTATGGAACAACACTGACAGCTGCAGGCAAACCAAGAATGCTGTTCCGGTGGCTTCAAAACGGCTTGCCCGCAAACTGCTCAGGCTAAAAAGGGACCATCTCTCCAAAATAATAGGTACCCTTACCGGTCACTGTCCCCTAAACAAGCACCTATTTACCCTAGGTGTCACAAACAGCCCCCTATGCAGAGGATGCATGGAGGCAGACGAAACGCCACAACATGTACTCACTGAGTGTAACAGTGTGGCCGCGGAACGGGCATCCTTCCTCCAATCATCAACATCGGTTTCAGAAATCAGAGGAAACCCGGGAAAGATTCTGGCTTTCTGGAATCACCTGGGATGGTTGGAGTAGAAGGCGGGGAACACGTACAATGGCCCAATAAAGAGGCTAAGTGCGGACAAAGCCCAGACTAAACAAACAAACAAACAAACAAAAACAAACAATGTTCAAGACGCTGCAATGGAAAGGACGAGGAATCAACATCAATGGCGAATACATCTCTCACTTGCAATTTGTAGACGACATCGTCATTATGGCAGAAACGCTGCAGCTTGCAGGCTGCAACCTACAACAGATGCTGAATGACCTGGCTAACTCCTCTGTAAGCATCGGCTTGCGGATGAACCTGGATAAAACCAAGGTTATGTTCAATGAACATGTACTACCGCGACCGATTGCGGTGCACGGCGCAGTCTTCGAAGTCTTTTAAAATAATGTGTACCTTTTGCAGACATTGCAGTAAGGTAGAAACAACTTTAAGGATGAAGTGAACAGAATAATTTATGCTCGGAAGTTTTTATGATCGGATAAAAGACATTTGAATCCTTTATCAGTTTTGCCACTTATATGTCTTTCAGAACCATCATAGCCATATTTTTTCTTCCCACAAACGGTACCACAGTTCAGCCTGGCTGTGGAAACTACTACAAAAGTTATAAAACTCGGGAAAGGGCTCTGTTTTCTTAAAAAACTCTTCGAATGTCATTTGCATGTAATAAGGGTCCAGTGATATCAAAGAATATACCGGTATGTTGTTCTCCGACAAACACTTTTCCAAAAACATTATTAGCGAGCCTAGGTAGGGAATAACCAACGATAGGGAATAATCTATGTCCAAAACTGGGTAGGACTCTCTGCCGGAGGATTTGCAAGGTGCGTCTGTCTTTTCGCGATGCGTGGCTTTGCGAAATCAACTTCTTGAGCGTCAGCTACAAAACTGCCGCTGTGATAGTCCATATTTTCACGATGTTTTTAAAGTAAAATAGTAAACGAGCCAATAATACGAATAGTGCTGCAATAGAAGAAGCTCTGCGCTGCGCGGGATGGGGCCGGCGCGGGTGGCAGGTAGCTATCCAGCTCAACTCAGTCACATACAAACGAAAAACAAAAGGATTTTGAAAAAGGATAACTTTTTGTCTTGATCGCATTTTTTTATGTGTCGAGTGTAAACTTTCTTACGGGTATGAAGTATTAGTTAGTACCTAGATAATTAATTTGTTTAGGTTTGGTTAGGTACCTTAGAGGTCAGAGCCCCGCAAGCGCCCCACCCTGCCCCACCGTGGCTACGCCCATGACAGGAATATTATAAAATCATGTTGCACTATATTATGACGTCATATCCTTCTCCGCATTGAATAACAAGATAAATAGTTTTAAAACTGCATCCCAACTATGAGAATGCAGTCATTTTAAAGTCACCCCCGTATATTTGCTGTATTGTTTGTGTTTGCTGTTTTGCAGAAACATTTTTGTTCTAAGAATATATTGTCTTCGTTCATTTGATATCCCACTCGTTATGACTATAAAATTACACAGGTAACAGTTTTTGAAACTATCTATTAATATTTATAAATATACTTACTTGTCAATTTTACAAGACCGATTCTAGGTTATCGAAAAAAAAAACTATAAAATATGACGCTTAACTTCTAACAAAATGATTATTTAAATATCAAAAATCTTCAATGAACTTAGAGCTTAACGGATAAAGTATTGATGAATATTGTAAAGAATTTTGCTTTGTAAAAACGAATTTACCAAAACAACAGAAAATTAAAATGGTATCAGCATTTTAAAAGAATTCAAGGAAAGCTAAGGAGATGTTTAGTATTGTTACACGGAATTAATAAAGCGGTATTTAATTTTATAATGGCTGTTAATAATTCTGTACATAAAAGTAAAAGTAAGTAACAGTCTTTAATAAACCCGAAATCTTAGACTGGTACTTAAACCAGGCGACCAATTGGGCGCAAGTAAATTGCTATATTTCTTCATAGTTTTTTTCCTGTACCCAAAGGTTGTCTGGCAGAGATCGCTCATTAGCGATAAGACCGTCTAAATTGTACATCTTACTATAAAAATTGTATGTTATTTCGTTATTTAGTGTGCAATAAAGAGTATCTATAGATAGATAGATAGATAGATAGAATACTCTTTATTGCACACCAGAAATAAGAATAAAAATTACAGTAAAATTTAAAACAAAAGGTTGTACAACTTCGGCGGTCTTATCGCCAACAGCGATTTCTTCCAGGCAACCGTTGGGCATTGGATACTACACAGAGGAAGGGGAAGGTGAAGTAGAGTACTTGATGTGAAAATAATCACAGTTAAACAAAACTACATCTAAAACTTAAGTGCTACTTAAACATAAATAATAATCTATATTTATTTTATAAACGGTAGGTAGCAGCAGCGTCGTACTTTCTGCCATTGACCAATCTGATTACTGAAAAATCCTCCATTTGAGGTTTGTGTCCAGCTGTGGACTAATATAGAAGGTTGATGATGAATATTAATCCCTCGATAGTGAGTTATTCCAGACACAATTGAAGTCAATTGTTATCGTGGCACCCGAGTGCCTCCTAGGGGTTGAGGAATTAAAGAGCTATAAAGTTCATGACTTTGTGAAATTGTACATACAAGATAATTTCTGGATCAACTTCGAAGTTTCTTTAGCAGTAGAAAGCCACTTTATTAGTGAATGTCATAGGCTTCAAACTAATTCCATATGTTAATAGTCCGGTACCATTTATCTAATACTAGCTGTTCCCCGCGACTTCGTACGCGTCAATTTCTGTTATGATCGTGATTATTTTTGCAACAATTTTCGCTGATGCTTCGCTCCTTTTGGTCGCAGCGTG
Source organism: Anania crocealis (assembly GCA_949315895.1). NCBI lineage: Eukaryota > Metazoa > Arthropoda > Insecta > Lepidoptera > Crambidae > Anania > Anania crocealis. The sequence continues at coordinate 25,299,856 of OX438882.1, forward strand.
ATGTTATATTTTATTTTATTTTATTTTATTTTATTTTATTTGGAAAACACTACAGTATCTTATGACTAAATTACTCACTAGAATTGTATCTGTCGGAGAAGGGTCAGACATCAGAAGTAAAACACAGTCAGGATTCCAATTCCAGAGTTTTAATAATCAAATGGTGTTACAATATTATTTAAAAATTAATTAAATTATAATTATGCCGACAATGAAACAACCTATATAGTATAGGTATCTGGCAAAGTGGCAGAGAGGGGAGGGAGGGCAGTGCTAGTTCACCGAGACAGTGATCCGTGCACCGAGACGCAACCGAAGTGAATGCGTGCCGGACTGAGGCAACAGCCGCTTATAAAGCCAACTCCGACCGTAGCACGGGTGGGGAGTAGTGGGGTGACTCGATGACGTCCGTCCGGTGCACGTTTCACTAGCGCCATCCAGCGCCGTCTCTTTAAACTGCTTCCGTTTCCGTCACGGCCATTCTGACAACTAGCCCGACCTCGGGCATTTATTCCGGCATGCCTGAGTAAGAAACGTTTTACCCATTCAACAATCGAAAAATGAAATGCTGGTCTAGGTCATTATCCATTGCGTAGACAAGACCCCTACAGCTATCAAACGTTGGCCTAGATCATCATCTATGAGCAGATGAGACCCCTTCAACTCAAATACTGGTCTAGATCTTCATCCACTTGAGTAGATGAGATCCCTTCAGCAACAATAAGCTAACTCATAACATCACATAGATTCAGCAGATAAAGTCTCTTCTGAATCGATCGTCAAGGTTTCAGAACCAGCAGATAAGGTATCCGAGTTGACTGAGAGAGTATCAGAAGCATCATTACACAAATTTTGAGACAAATCGTTACCATTATTATGAGACTGTACATTATTATCGACGTCCTCTATCTCAGGCAAAACATCATCTATCGTGGCTCGTTCATTGTCATCGACATCGTCAGTGGTATCACTATAACTATCTGCTATTTCGAGGAAACCTTTTTGACCATCTGGTACTCTTCTTAAATTTTCGTGAGCAAATTTATAAGTTCTGCTTGACCCATTGATGTGTTTGAGCTCATAACGGTCATTATCTAGGACCTTTATTATTTTATAAGGTCCTTTAAATTTCTTGTCTAATTTACTTTGATGCCTCTCTTCACATTTGACAAAAACAAAATCTCCTACCGAGAAAGGTCTTATTACAGCTTTTCCTCGATTAAATCTACAGGTATCAGCTTGAGCAGATCTTTTGCTACTTTCTGATGCCAATGAACGAGCTTCCGAAAGGTTAATTCTATTTGGTTCAGATGAACTGGGAGACAATCTAGCTAAGTTTAATGAATTAGCTTGTACACCAAACATCAGCTCAATAGGCGTAAAGCCAGTAACTCTGGAGCGTGTACTATTGAGAGCAAGCTGAATATCTCCCAGTTGATCCTGCCATACATTATTGGAATGACATTCAATTACAGTCAAAATGTTCTTTAAAGTTCGCATGACCCTTTCCACCTGACCGTTAGCTCTACTGGAACCAGTGGCTATTAGATGAAGTTCTATGTTATTATCCTTACAAAAATCTTTGAAATCGTTACAATCGTAGCATCGACCGCGATCGGCGATAATACGTTTCGGGGCTCCAAATAGATTAACTGCCTTTTTTATTGCTTTAATTGCGTGAGAAGAGCTTTGGTCTGGACTATACTCAAGAAGTACGTATTTGGTAAAAGTGTCTATTAGTACTGAACAATATTCCTTTCGCTCACTCTTGCCGCTTAATTTTCCTGTCAAGTCTAAATGTACCGTATGCCAAGGTGTTGGGTCCTTTGGGATCGAATGCAGCTGCACTTGTTGTGCGCCAGAGGGGCCTTTAGAGGTTTTGCAAATGATACAGCATTCAATAAACTTTTTTACAAATTTAGCCATATTGGGGAACCAGTAAAGTTCGTATAGCTTATCCAAAGTTTTGTCAAATCCTAAATGCTTAATCTCATTATGGACATGGCTAATTAAGGACCATACAAGGGAACGGGGTATAATGGGCAACCAGTTAGTAGTCCTATAGCGCTCAATTTTTCTATACAGTATTCCTTGTCTAACATCATAGGTACGGGCTATTTCATCAGGTAATTGATTATTGCGAATTTTAGAAATGATATCTGAAAGTTCTGAATCTCGTTCTTGTTCAACAACCAACCATCCCTTGTCTAGTTCAAGGAAGTTTACACTCCGGGGCTTGTTACTGCAATTTTCGGTCACATTACGGGATAAAAAGTCTGCGTGGGCCATTTTACGGCCTTCTTTATACATGATGTCAAAATCGTAAGCTTGAAGTATAGCCCACCATCTATGTACTCGAGGGGTTAAATCACGTTTTGAATGGGAAGCTTTAAGGGCATTGCAGTCTGTGAATACTGCAAATTTTCGTCCATACAAATAATGGCGAAAATGTTCAACTGCTCTAACGACTGCTAAGGTTTCTAATTCATACGAATGATATCGGCTTTCTGCATCGGAAGTTTTGCTACTAAAATATGCGACTACGTGTGGCTTATTATCTCTTTTTTGAATTAACACCGCGCCATAACCTTCAGCACTTGCGTCTGTGTGAAGTTCAGTTGGCAAAGTAGGATCAAATATTTTTAAAACTGGTTCAGAAGTAAGAATTTGAATAATTTTTTTTATGGATTTGGTCATGTTCTGGAGTCCATTGAATTTTGCTTGTGGCTTTTCCCTTTGTAAGGTGATATAATGGTCTTATTAATTGAGAAAAATTCGCGATGAATTGTCTAAAGTAATTGGCAAGACCAATTAACTGTCTTACTTGTGTAACATTGATAGGAGTAGGGACATTAGTCAAAGCTATTATCTTATTTGGGTTTGGTCGAATTTCACCTGCGGATATAACGTAACCAAGGTATTCGGTTTGTGTTTTCATAAACGAGCATTTTTTGATATTAAATGAAAAGCCAGCGTCTGCTAAGGTTTGCAACAATTTATCTAACCGATTTAATCCCTCATCTACAGTTTCCGATGCAGAAAGCACGTCATCCATATAAACTAGAATTTTTTCATCACTAAGGGGCTTAAGGGCATTCTTGATTGCTCTTTGAAATACTTGGGGTGCATTTCGGAGACCGAAAGGCATTGCAAGATATTCGTATTGACCTTTAGGGGTAACGAATGCGGTCTTCTCTATAGAGTCCTCATGAACGGGTAGCTGATGAAACCCTGAGGCCATATCGATTGTGCAAAAATAGTGTGCACCATGTAGTTTATCTATTTGATCGTTGATCAAAGGTAGCGGATAGTTGTCTGATTTGGTGTTGCTATTTAACTCCCTATAATCTACAACCATTCGTTTACTACCATCTTTTTTTTGTACTAGCAATATGGGACTAGAAAATGGGGATGAGCTCTCCTGAACAATATTGGCTTTCATTAATTCACCTACCTTACCATCGACAATTTTAGACTCTTCGGGAGATAATCTATAAGGTCGTCTATGTACTGTCTTTTGTGGATCAATCAGATCAATTTTTAATTCACCTGTTTGGATTCGGGAAGTAGGTAAGTCTTCGATAAAGTGATTAGAATATTTTTCCAATATGAGGAGTAATTTATCTTTATCTGAATCAGTTAAATCTGTGTCAACTAAATCAAATTTGAAAGAGTTTTCGGACTTTAAACACATGCTAGCTTCCCTTGGTTGTTTTACGGTGAAGCCGTCCTCGCCAATTTCAACAAGAATATTTTGAGTTAGGATATCTCGACCCAATAGGACATCATCCCGAAGATATTCATCAGCAAGAGCATGAAAAACCACTTTAATTGGAATGTTTTGAACGATAATTTCGCAAGGAATCTGTTCAGTACTATCAACTCTACCATTGCCTATTCCTGTCAAGTGGACAAGGTCATACGATCTCTCTCCCTTAATTAATCGTGAAACACTATACTTAATTAGACTACATTCGGAACCAGAGTCAAATACAAAGGATAACTTTATACCATTGCACTCCAGGGTGTCGCGCGCTGTTCTGGAGCACACGTTGACTTCTTTACTGCTGGCAGCGGGTTCTCTTCTTGTGCTGTTAGCTCTCGTTGGGCAGCCAGAGACAACATGGCCCGGTTCGCCGCACACGTAGCAGGTCACTTGGGGCTTCTGAGTTGATTGTCGAGTGTCTGGAATGCTGACTCCACGAGGTGTTATGAAAGTTTTCTTTTTGTCACGACATTCGATAGCTCGATGTCCAATTCTGCCGCAATTGTTGCAGTTCCCACGAAAATTAATTGAAAGTCGTGAGCGTTTAGGATCAGAATTATCGATTTCAGAATTTTCATTTTTACGTTTAAGAGAAATACCTCGCAAGGTTCGAAATAGCTGCGCTTTATTATTTATTACAGTGGAATTTACTTCTCGGCGTATCAGACTATCACACTGAGATAATATCGAGATAATGAAGCCTACGGTTACGTTTTCAGGCAGATTGGCATCGGGAATTCTTTCAATTAGTTGCCATAACCGCAAGCAGGCTTGAGCGGGTGATTCGGTTGGACTTATTTGAAATTTTAAGATTTGATCAAAATGATCTTGAATAAGCATAGGACGGGAAAACTGAGCTATTAAAATTTCTTTGATTTCTGACCATTCAAACTGGTCTGGGTGTATTTTGGTTAGGTATGTGCCAGCACGTCCTTTAAGACAATGGGTTAAGGCAAGGATCAGGTCTATCCCTCTTAGATTTTTGCTCTTGATTATAGCATCATTTAATTGGCACCAGCCCTCTATTTCTGAGTTAGGGTCGTCAGGGTCAAAGGGCACAAGGGCAGTAAATGACTGGGTGGAACTAGGTCGGTGTGATAGTGCTTCAGACATTTTGGAAATCATAGTTTCCATGAACAGGGTCATCTGGTCTTGCATCTCGCTACCAGGTGGATTTCTAGAAGTGGGCTGACCTTCGTATCCCACTTCTGATGTCGGCGAAGGGTCAGACATCAGAAGTAAAACACAGTCAGGATTCCAATTCCAGAGTTTTAATAATCAAATGGTGTTACAATATTATTTAAAAATTAATTAAATTATAATTATGCCGACAATCAAACAACCTATATAGTATAGGTATCTGGCAAAGTGGCAGAGAGGGGAGGGAGGGCAGTGCTAGTTCACCGAGACAGTGATCCGTGCACCGAGACGCAACCGAAGTGAATGCGTGCCGGACTGAGGCAACAGCCGCTTATAAAGCCAACTCCGACCGTAGCACGGGTGGGGAGTAGTGGGGTGACTCGATGACGTCCGTCCGGTGCACGTTTCACTAGCGCCATCCAGCGCCGTCTCTTTAAACTGCTTCCGTTTACGTCATATCTAAAAACCATTCACGTGTTTCCACATATAAATTCTAAGTATGGCTTGTACATATTAAAGTAACTTAGGAATAACAAACGACATGGGACAAAAATCAACCAAGTAAAAAACAAGTCGTAGGAACTATCCAGTCAGTGCACCGCTTCAAACCATCTCTTTGACAAACGCTTTTTGAGTGAACAGACACTAGTGTTAAATAAGTCTAGTTCGAGGTCATCGGCCATAGCATTCAACACGTTAGGAGCCCTAATAAAAAAAGAGTTCTGCCTATATTTCGTAGCACTGTGTGGGATGAAAAGAGCCGCAGGCCTCCTCAGGGTTCGGTGCGGTACTCTGAGATTTATTAAAGAAAGGAGGTGTCGAGAATCTATTTTTGATTGAGCTATTTTAAAAAGCAGTACTAAATCTGCAATATTTCTTCTCTCGAGCAGCGGTAGAGTGTGATGTTTATTGCACCTGTGTTCATAGTTTTCCATGTAGGTTCTGCTCTTGTACTGCAAAAATCTCATGAACTTACGCTGTATACATTCTATTTTATCAATGTAGACATCATACTGTGGGTTCCAAACCTGTGAGCTATACTCGAGGATGCTGCGCACATATGTGCAATATAAGAGCTTAGCAACTTCCAGATTTTGAAATTGAGAGCAAGAACGCATTATGAAACCTAGTAACCTGGTAGCTTTCTTGACTATTTGCTCAACGTGAGTCTCGTAAGTTAATTTAGAGTCGTGAGTCACGCCCAAGCCCCGAATTTCGTCAACATTTTTTAATCCCGTCCTTTTGAGCGAGTATGTATATTCTGTTGTATTGAGTTTACGACTGAAACATATACTAAAACACTTTGAAATATTTAAATCTAATTTATTCTTATTACAATACTCTTCAAATCTATCAAGATCAAGCTGAAGTAAATTACAATCATTGACACTGTTTATCTGTTTATATATTTTCATGTCATCTGCGTATAATAAAAATTTTGAATTGAGAAAACAGCTAGACACGTCATTGATATAAATATTAAACAGTAAGGGTCCTAAAAGCGAACCTTGAGGAACACCAGAAGGGACGAAATTCCACTTGGAGCAGTAACCATTTGTAGCTACTGCTTGACTTCGGTTCTCTATGTAGGAGGTGACCCACCTGAAAAGATTACCGTGTATTCCGGCTGATAGTAGCTTATTTAGGAGTATTGAGTGGTCTATCCGATCAAAAGCTTTGCAGTAGTCGGTGAAAACAGCATGAACTTCCCCTCCTGCATCCATACCAGAGGTCAAGAAATCAGTAAACGTTATTAAGTTCGAAGTGGTTGAGCGGTTTTTAAGAAATCCATGTTGTTCTGGTATAAACAGACTCGATAGCGTATTATAGACTTGGTTATGCACTATGCGTTCTAAAACTTTGGCAAACATACATAATTTTGAGATTGGTCTATAGTTCTTGACCTCGCCCTTATTACCGCTTTTGTGTATTGGAGTTATGAATGCGGCCTTCCATAAGTTGGGTACGGTACCCTCTGACACCGAACGCCTGAATAGTATTGCCAGTGGTCTTGTTAAACTTTTTGCACAGCTAACTATAAAAACTGGCGGTACAAGATCAGGGCCTGCACCTTTACTAAGATCCAGTGACTTTAACAAGTTAAATATACAATCATCTTTAATTTTTATGTCTCCAATGGTATTAAAAGAGTGTTCTTGCGAAAAGAACGATCGTTGAGTTGTGACAGTGCTAGGGGTGCCACCAGGGAGGAAAGTAGATTGAAAGTAAAAGGCAAAAAATTCACAAATCTTGTCTCCAGAGCTAGCAGATTGCCCTTCGTACATTAAGTTGGCTGGCAGAGAATTAGTCCCTTTTTTATTCGACTTAATGAAGCTCCAAAACATTTTAGGGTTTTCAATAATTGAATGTTCTGCTTTATCGAGGTATGCGCTATAACATTGCTGCTCCAATAATTTAGCCCTTTTGCGCAGCAATGAGAAAGTAGCGTAATCTGAGGCATTGCCGTAAATGCGATATTTATTATAGAACTTTTGTTTTTCTTTCAGAACTTTTTTTAAAGCTGAGTTGTACCAGGGGGGGAAAGATAGTGATGAAATCATTTTCTGGGGTATGTATGTGTCTCTTAGATCGTATATAATTTCGTAGAATAATTTCACCGCGCTCTCTAAGGATTTATTATTTAATGTGCTTTCCCACTCAATATCATCAATAGAAGAGTTAATTTTGTCGTAATCTCCCAACCGATAGAGAAATACCTGTCTAGCTTTTGAAGCAAGATAATTAACACTACAGAAGTTAAGGTAGACATTAAGAGCTTTATGATTCACGTCCTCGGGCACCAATGGGTTGTCGCATGCCATCACAGATATACTTGAGTTACTTAGTACTAAATCTAGAAGTCTATCGTTGATATTCCTGCATAAATTGAATTGATTTAAGTTACATTCCGTTAAGACATTGAAAAAATTTATTTGAGTTTCGCCCGTGATGCCATGCGGCTGAAGATTTTCTCCGTCACTGATCCAATTAATTTTTGGCAGATTAAAATCCCCCAATATTACAAATTTATCGTTTGGACATGAATTTACTATCGACGATAAACCTTCGGCAAAGTTATGTAACTGTGTGTTAAAAGAAGGCCCATTATTTTCATCACAAAGATAAAGAGCGCAAAAATGCACCCTGGTCGGCGTAATATTATGATGTTTATAGGTAACGGTTATCCATAAATCTTCAGCGGAAGAAGACCACTCCGGGCGCTTCGTTGCTGTTAGATCGCGTCTGACAGCTAAGAGTACCCCCCCACCATACATCTCCCTAGTGCGTACATAATCTCTGTCCCTTCGCCATACCAGATATCTATCGTCAAATAGCTCGCTATTACTAATACCATCGATGAGCCAAGATTCAGTAATTGAGATAACATCGTATTGATGCAAGTACAAGTTGCGTTTAAATATATGCGTTTTTGTGCGCAGTCCTCGAGCATTCTGATAATAAATATTAAGATTAGCCATCTTTAGACAGTAAAAAACAAAAGCTATATATGATACAAAATTGATCCACAATACGCCCACAGGTACCACATATACGTTCACAATAATAGTTGTGTTTAATAATAACAGGTGTAAGATATAGATAATTACTTATAGTGATTAAACTATGGATAGCGATGAAAATAACAAGTTCTTTAAGTAGTGCTAAATGTGTTGTAAGCTGAGGGTAAGCATTTAAATATGAGGTTTGAATACAAAGCAAGACGAGTAAAATAAAAATAAAAAGAGCTGCAATATTAAAGTCCGAACGTTCCTTAAGCAATTGTCGATTTAAGCTCGCAGAAGCGCAATCAATATTGACCCGTACAGCGCCGCTATTGTTAGCGAGTACAGTCCGATACGCTATGAATAGGTGCAAACTTACGTGTCGATACCGGCCGATGACTCCGCCGCTTATCACCAAAACTGGTTTACAATTCGCACTGGGTTTGAACACGGTTCCCAAACTGTTTACAGATAAGGATTCATATAATACTATAAAAGTGATAACTAATGTAAAATAAATAAATATTAAATTTTTAACAAATCTTTTTCGGTTCTTATTTGAAATATGGGCGATGTGTCCGATTTTCTTGCCATTATTTTGCAGTGCTTCACCCATATGTACCTGAAGTTTTTTTCCTTAGCCAAGGCTTTTGCTTTACTGAGTAATGTTTTATTAAAGGGCGTAAGATGATCATTGACGTAAATTTTCCCAGGAGTAGTAAATCCCAAACTCGAAAGAGATAGTTCTTTACAGTTTCTAGCCATAGACACAAACTCTTCCTTCAGGTGGCGACTATTAAAAGCCACTAATATCGATTTTTCAGAGTTTGTCAGCCGAGTTGGAATGCGTGCTATGTAGTTAATTGCTTCTTTTCTGTAGGGGAAGTTACATAAACGTCCAATCTTTTCGATGATGTCGAAGAGGTTTTCGTTCTTTTTCAAGGGAACGCCACGAATCTCGACGTTATTTGCTCTGGCCCACTGGTCTCTATCTTGAAGCTCTTGGCTCAGTCGAGTAACTTCCGCACGCAGAGCTGGTATCTCATCTGCTGATTTCTTCATTTCCTCCACCTTGTCTTCAATCGCTTTAATTTTGTCCGTAAAGTTTGTAATGAGATCGTGCGCCATCCCAAGTGACTCCTTGAGATCTCCAATGTCACATTTTATCAACTTGACGTCCTCAACCAACGACGCCAGAGGAGCCAACTGAGACATTATCTTATTTAGCTGTTTTGCCATCTTGTCCAATGGGTCAGACTGTGCAGATGTAGAAGCTGGTGATGGAGATTGGTTGGTCTTGCAATTAGGGCAACGCCATGCATTCTTCCGGTCTCCTAGTTTACGGTTGCCAGATTCGGTGACTCCAGAACACGGAAAGTCGAAGCGTTGTTTGCATGCACTGCAGAATGCTCCGTCAGTGTGTTGAACACCACAGCTCGCACATTTAAACATTTTTATTTTCTTGGCGTGAAGTTTGAGAAACACAGGAAATGACACAACGACGAACAAGCGTCTGTTTGCAACTAAAGCCAGAAGGCGAATGGATATAGCCCAAAGCCTTCGTCGTTACATGGACTATCTAACACAAAAATATTTATAACTCGAACCAGTACTTCAATAAACAAACAAACAAACAAACAAACTCTTCAGCTTTAAAATATTAGTATAGATTTTGTATACCAATTGTTTTTATTTAACATCTTGGTATGCTACAGTATTTTTTTCACGAACAAGCAATTGATATCTTTAAGGCATCTATCCACTATTTGCGGCTCAAATATGACTTAGACAAATGTTGCCGTTCAGAAATCCGAAGCACTAAAGAAGTTACATGATTCACGAAGTTTCTGTAGATTAATTCGAAAAAAAGTTGCCACATAAACAAAACAAGTTCGTGTTCTTCAGTTTTGCCATCTGTCATTTTCCACAAACTTTAGCGGGTACATGAAATATCGCCTTTGCGACAAGATAAACTGTGGTCGTAAATACATTTCGCATGGAGCATTCCTTTAGATATTTGTCTACAAGATCTGATTAAATGTTTTGAATATCGGAAGACGCTTTGAAAATTATTGCAGAAGATTTTAGTTGTTGGGGCTAATGATAAGTTTCAAAATCTAGGTCTAATAATGTAAGAGGTAATGCTTGTTTTTTGTATGTTTGTAAAAATAATAATTTAAAAGTACTTTTCTTTTTTTTTGTAAAAAGCAAAGATTTATTTTTTCAATTTATATGTTTGGGCCAGATCGAGTAACAAAAATCCATCTTATCTTTCATTTTAGTAAAATTGAAAAGAAAATCATTCAATTTCAAGAAAGAAAAATCCAGAGCTGAGCAGTTAACTTATGTGGTACAAATATTAATATGTTTTTCTTGAGTGGAAACGATATATTCACGTGCTTTCTCCCGTATGATACTAAAGAACCTCGAAAAAAAAACATTTTTGGTTACTATATACAAAGACCCATACAAAAATGACATTTTAAACTCTCCAAACTTTACAATAAGCAGCAAATGCCATAGGCCATACCTACCATAATAAAAATTAACCATAAGTACATGTTTTATAGATGAATGCAACTAGGTACGAGTATGAACTTGAAGGATAAAGAACACCCATATGTTTACTAGAATCTAATTTTAATATTTTTTTATATGATGCATATTCTTGTTGGAAACTCGCACTAAATTTTAAGCCGTTAAGATGCTTCAGTGTATAGCCGTCGTCTGTAAATCAATGTAAATTTAATAAATAAATAAAATTATTCCGTACCTTGATAAGTCGGATGACTAAATGCGAAGTCCGTAAAAAACTTTGGATTTCCCGACCTGGAAGTAATCGTATTAGAAGTCCTCAGATGACGGGTTTCTATCAAAAAAATATTATTTCCAAGGATCCAAGATTAAATAGGATTTCAGTGATATTTCTTCCGTAAAATATTTACTTAGGGTGATGTTTCTGAAAGCTTATATAAAAATGTTTAAGCTTACAGAGGGTTTGTTAAGTACTTTAAAATTGATTACTGAGTTGGTATCGTTAGCATAGCTTTAAGAAAATGTCAAAGTGAAAATACCTAGTTTCATATTTTGCATGTTTTCGTTACTGTTATCCTAATAAATGCGACGTATAGAACCAATGATAAGGAATGTTTTAGAAGGTGTAAGGTTTTATAGAAGTAAGTAGCTTATTTTCCTGTTTTAGGGTTCTGCAGTCAAGTAAAACAAGAAATATTTACAGATTTGCCATGTTCATGAGCCTGCATTTCTGCGGTTAATGTCGCAGACTATGAGCACTAAAAGCACCATTAATGTGTGAACATATTTGTTATAGAATAAAAATAATACAATGTAAAAAAAAGAGTACTTGTATTCAAGTTACATGAAGTTGAATTATTTTTTCCTCATCTATCTGATAGCGTAGGATGCCATTAGATAAGTCCTTAACTCTGTGGGTCTGTTTAAATACCAATGTGTGTGTGTGTGAGTGGTGAATTTAGTTTTAAAGTAGAACTACTTTAAAACTAAATTCACCACTCACACACACACACATAGGTATTTTTAAATGTAAAAGCTCTGTGTTCCCCGACAGCTGGAGTTAGGTAGATTTTGCAAGCTTAAGATAGTTGATCGACTTTTTAAAAGCAATTAAAGAAGGAACTAACACATCCTGTGAAAAATAAGATAGATAAAATGTAGGTTACTCATAATATTTTATACTGATTTAAACTTTCATGTACCTTATCACTATACCATGTACCTTATTTATTATGAGTTTCACGGGAGAACAGTTCTCTCGTGATCATGGGCGCTTGCAACAGTGCCGAAATACCGGAAACTCATAATCATAAATAAAGTACACACGGCGGCACATCAGACTATACATATAGACCTTGAGACCGCCTTTATGCCCTATGTAATAAAAGCTGTTATCGCAGTTCAACTGTTTAACTTGATGTGCTCTCGAGGTACATGATATAAATCCCGAATCAAATAACTCTAGTCACTCATAATATTACTTATAGCGCGAGACGCACTTGGCCAGTATAGTTTTAATCTAAATCAAAAGAAGAAGCAAGACATTTTTTTCGTCAGATCTAATGTCTTTCCATTATGGCAGACAGTCAACACTTTTTTGAAAGCAAAAGAAGGACATTTATAGTAAGAACACATCTGAAAACGCCAAGTCATGCATGTCTCCTATTCTCCAAAGAAGATACAACCGACCATTTCCTGAATGGGGGGTCTTGCCCATGTCCTGCCTGAAATATTGTCATACGTTGGTCCCGATGACACAAAATGATTTATTATCTGTCGATAGAAGCGGGCAGTGTCTATTAGAGCAGGGGCAGAATATTGACACAGAGGAAGTAATAGTGATAAAATATCGAATGATTTATTATCAACGTGTACGGTTCATCGCAGATGGTAAACCCATTATTTATCTGTGTTATATTTATTTTACACTGGTAAGTTATCAAACCTGAGCTAAATAACAACTTGTTACATGATCTTTAATGTTTTTGGAACGAAGTTCCTTATCGCGCGTTGCGTAAGGGGGCTAGACGGAAAAAACTGTAACGACACTTTTTGAACAACACTTTTTAGTTGTAAGCCGTGCGGCGTGCGCGTGTTTCTCTGTCTGAGAGAGAGAGAAAGAGAGGGAGGGAGGGAGAGGGAGAGAGAGGGAGAGGGAGAGGGAGGGTGAGGTATAGGGAGAGGGGTTGAGAGGTAGAGAGCGAGGAAGGGGAGAGAGGGAGAGGGATATGGGTAGGGAGGGAGGGGGAGGGAGAGGAAGCGGGAGGGAAGGGGAGGGGCGAGAGGGAGGGGAGGGAGAGGTAGAGGGAGAAGAAGAGGGAGAGGGAGAGAGAATTAAAAATAAATAAAAATAAAATGAAAATTTATTTCAATTCCTTCACTAAAAATGAACTTCGTTCCATCCGGGTGACCCTTGACACCTCTCAAGTTTTTTTAATTACTTTTAAAAGTACCCATTAATTTGACGACCGTTATTATAATAATTTATTTATTTATTTATTTTTTATTTATTTATTAAAAAAAAAAAAAAAAAAAAATTTTGTAATAGTAGTTAACTAATCGCAATTAATAATTCTAAGTAGTATGATGAACTTGCCCTTGGACATTATGAAACAAAGCAGAGTAGTTAGTACACACGGCAGCACATCAGACTATACATGTTGACCTTGAGGCCGCCTTTATGCCCTACGTAATAAAAGCTGTTATCGCAGTTCAACTGTTTAACTTGATGTGCTGTCGAGTGTACATAAACAACTATTTTTGAGTTTTTAAATACACTTGGAGAACTGATGTTTTTGTTAGTTATATTTTGGTAAGTGTGTTATTTTAGAATCGTTTTTGCCAGCTTATAATACCTAGCCTAGTATTGGCGAACACTGCAGGCGTTTTATTACAAACATCAAGATGGCGAGGTCACTTTTTGTTTGACACAGGCCATCTTTTTTTTAACACTCGTTTGGCACCATTGGATACCTAAGATTATAATTTTGCTAGCTTCTTAGCTTAAACGTTATTAAAGGTTAACAATAATCCCGTCACTTTGACGCATTAAGATGGCGGGATCAAGCTGATTTCCTTAAACAAGTAATCATTTTAGTAATACGACTAAACAGTGGTTAAAAACTCATTTAAAACTTTCTAAAATACATGTACAGATTTCTTCGAATTTAATTATTTGATAATTTGTTTGTTACTTTTATAATTAAAATAGTAGATAAAGGTAATAGCTTTATTCGTCTCTGTTAGCATACGTACTAGGCACATGTACCTATTCCATAAAATACCGAATATGTCGATATTTTGGAGCTCATAAATCACAGCCGGCCAGTATCACATGACCAATTTGTACAGCTGCAGTACGTTATGGATTAAACCGCAACGGGGAAACGATGACAGATAGGAACCCTTGTACAAATGTTTGACAGTACAATAGGTATTTTTGAATTTGTGTAATACATTACATCAGAATATATCTCTTTTATCTCACATATATAAGATATAAATTACACTAATCGAGTTAATTTGAGTAATATTTACTTAAATTTGGGGTGGTGGGATCTGCCTCCTAGTGGTCCACCCTGGGCAACGGCATCTTTGGTTTTCTAACCAATGATGACGGCTAACAGATCCCTCTGCGGTGGTAGGCTTCGTAAGAGGCCGCTTGGATGCTACCACCCTCCTGCCGGAGTCCAGCGCCAAACAGTTTTTCTGAGTTCCACTGGTTTATGGGATAACCAGTGCCTCTGGGTAAGCTCGCTCCATCTTAGGCTTCTTCTTAACCGTATAATTAAGTATAAGTAGGTATGTAGTCAAGAGCAAGCCCAATATACAATGTGTATTTTCGATACTTGATCAAACGAAATGTGCGGATACTAGATAAATATTTGTGTGCATGAACATGTCTGTTTGTACTGGTCTGGGTGTTTTCTATGTATTAAAAGTATGTATTTACAAAAAAAAAGTATACAAGTAAGTTTATCGATCAGTTGTCTAGTTACCCCATACGACAGGGTACTTAATAGTAGCTTAATTTGGGACTAGATGGCTATGTGTGGCCCAGTGAGGCATGTCTTAAATATTTATATTTACTAGACCCAAAATTATCGACAAAAAAATCAAATCAAATCAAATCATAAAAAAATTTAAAATATTTGGTAACCATTTTTGAATATCAGTAAACATGTCTTTCTAAAACATGCATCGTTGGTTGAAAAATTAGTCTGTGAAAATCTTACCGGATTGGCCATGGCCTATTATTTCCAATACTAAAGCCAGCATGGATGGACGCGCTGTCAGTGTCGAGTGATAGTGTTATAGTGCCTTCGTCAAAAACGAATTTTTTTATGCAACAAAAAAATGACACTGGTCATTGGTTGACCTAGGAAAAGTTATGCGTGGTCATACATAAAAAAATCGTGGTCTAATTGTAGCTAAAAAAAAACAGCAGGAAATCAGAAAAAAATATCATATTATTTCAATCAAATTCAATTTAAATTCACAAAAGAAAGGCAAGTTTACGCACAAATGCCTGTTTTTTACGATTATCAATACAACCTATTGGATATGGGCCTGGTGAGTCATAAACATTAAGTAATTTGGTTATCTCGGTCTCTCGTCCCTTACTAAACAAACATTTAACCCGCAACTAAACTCTTAAATCGGCCGGTTTTGCTGGCATCAAAATATTTATTGCACACAAACCTTAAAACGATGCAAGCTGAACATTTCCAGCATATATTGACCAAGCATTACATACACATTGGATACTAATACGGGATCAGCTTATGCTGGGAATGCGCAGGTTGATGTGTTGTCCGCTGTACAAGTTAAATCTGGGCTTTATTGGCTTTGCAAATACCAAAATACGGTCGTTGAACCCATCCCTTCAAACATTGAACCTAAATGGAGTTATTACGAACCTACGTAGCGACTAAAACAATCCCACAGGAACTAGACTTCAATACAGGTATCAAAAATAGTTAGGATATTTTATCTTTGTACAAAATTTCTATCAAAACTGTTCAACTAAGGTTACTTAGTTTCAGCAATTTAATTTTTTAGCTCCACGTTTAATCAAATAATTCTAATTCTGAGCACAACTTCAAGGTCGGCAATGGCCTAGGAGAAAGATAGGACGTAGACCCAGCAGCATGCGTCCTTTGGCTGAAACAGATAGTTTTACGATTGCAACTGATTCACTTCCGATAACGTTAAAGGTTTGTAATAGGTCACTCGATTTTAATATATTCGGCATTCGCCATTAAGGGGTTTAATAAAAATGCAATATTCAGAAACGTTGGTAGTGACGCCCGGCGCCCGTGGAGCGCTTAGTAAAATTTTCGATACAAAATCATTTTGTACTTAAGCGACTGCTGAAGCTCGGAGAAGCGGGCATGGAGCTTGAGATAGAGTTAAATGTTTTTTAGTAACTTTTGTTAGGTTAAACAAAAGTTTCTGAACTTTTTCTAACTAATCGGTCAGATTTTTTCTAGTTTAAACCATATTGTCTTAACAACTAGATGTTTTCGTTGAACTGGATAATTGCCCGCCTTTTGCACAAAATATCAATAGAACCATTGTTTTCATAAATGTTTTTTGATGGTCATTGGTGCCATCTTCTGTCGTAAGGATGTAATAAAAACAAGTGATGATAAAGATAATTTATTATAATAAGTATTACCTGATTATTCTTAAAGAATTATAAACGAGTAAAAATGAAAATACAAAGGATCAAGTTTGTGTCGGCGCAACAGTCAATGTCGATCGTAACTCAATCTTTAATTAACATTTTGTATTTTGTAAAAGTGACTAAACTTAATAATAGGGGTTAAACTTTATTTGATATTTTAGCAACTTAATTGCACTTCTAATATCAGTATATAAACTTGAAAAATTTTGTCTCAGGCGGGACTCGAACCCGCATCTCCTCGCATGCCGGGCGGGCGCCATACCTAATGGTATGGCGCCCGCCCGGCATTCGAGTCCCGCCTGAGACAAAATTTTTCAAGTTTATATACTGATAATAGGGGTTAAAGTAAGAAATTGCCGATTATTTTCCCACTTTTTATTTTGTTTATAGCTCTTAAGTATAGTCGTATTATTGCGTAATTCTTTTTGTATTGTATCAAAAACAAAATAAAGTAACTTTTGACTAAAAAAAATGCAATACTAGTGCCTATTACTTCAAAGGAAGTCGTTGAAAAGACCTCTTACAATGTGTCAGCTGACCTTCTTGCTTCAATTAAGTATATTTGTATTATATACTTTGATTTTCAGAAATTTAAATACTATAATGCGTAGCTTTATAACCATCTAACTTTCACCTTTGATTGCATCGAAAATGGTTCAGGCGTTTTTAAAAAAACTAAAAAATTGTTAGTATGGAAAAATTACTTTTCTCGATTTCATCCATACAAAACGGCAATTTTATATTTTAACACCTAATATAAAACGATAGTCAGATAATTCAGATCAAAGAGAATGCATATGGTATTGAATTAATTGGAACTCACAATAATTGTAATAAGCAAAGAAACAACCAATGTAATTAAGATGTATCGCTTGTTCCCATACTAAAAGCGCACCCCTAAAAACAAAGTGGTAGTCAAATCGCGCAGTATTCAGCAGGTGTTGCCATCCGACGTTGAGATTTTCCCTATTTTAAAATTGGTTTCGTTTGGAACTTTCCAACGACCTGACTGTGCACTTTGGATTTATCAGGAACATGTCTTCATAAATGTTTTTACCGCTACCTAGTCACATTAGGAGCAGTTTTTCTTTATAATCATTACCAGCCGAAGTACTAGCTAGTAACGATATGTACCAAAAACATATATTACATAACTAGCGCACCCCGCGAGCTTCGTATCACCCCAAAATAGTATTCGATTCCCGGACGGGTCAATGTAGAAAAAATGAGTTTTTCTACATTTTCTCGGGTCTGGGTGTTTGTGGCACCTTCGTTGTTTCTGGCTTCCAAAATACGAATGCTTTAAATAGTTATTCAAATTGGGATCAGGACAATGCATGTGATGTTGTCCACATTTATTATTTTATTTATTTATTTTATTTATTGTAATCAAATATGGCGTGGTTGGAAACATTTTTAATGCTTATTATCTTATTTCCGACGAAGACAAACCCAAAAACACTAAAGTCATAAAAATCGGTCCAGCCGTTCTCGACTTATAAGTGGTGTAACTAACACGACTTTCTTTTATATATATAGATAGATAACGAGTATAAAGTACATCCCGTTGATCTAGTGGTTTAATTAACGGGCCAAGATTGCGGGATCCCAGGTTCGATCCCCGGGTCGGGCAGCAAGAGTTGTATTTTCGAATATATCTCGGGTATGTGATCACCAGCCCGCATTTGGCAAGCGTGGAGATTATGATTAAAATAAAATAAATATTTAAGACATGCCACACTGGGCCACACAGAGCCTTTTTTCCAGTCCTTGTAGACTTTTTTCCAGACACAATTAAAATGGGGACAACTCCCCTAAAAAGTCTACAAGAGTTCAAGTACCCTGTCGTATGGGGTACTAGACAACCGATAATCTTACTTTTATTCTTTTTTTTTGTAAATTCATACTTATAATACATAGAAAACACCCAGACCAGTACAAACAGACATGTTCATGCACACAAATATTTATACTGTGCGGGGATCGAACCCGCGACCCATGGTTCAGAAGCAGCGTTTACTACCGCTGATCCAAATGGTCGTCAAATTGATTGTACCCATCATTGTCGTGGTATCTTGCATTCAATGTTGGAGGCCTTTGCTCTGCAGGGCAGGATGATGGTAGGCCTTTTATATTCTGTCCCACAATTTAAGGAGGATCGAAAATTAAAAGGTATTAATAAAAATACAGTTTACATAAAATCAAACTTTAAACTTACTTCTGTTTTATATCTTTTGGGAATATTTATTTTAGTAACCTGTAATAGGGTTTGATGAATATAGACAGGTTAAAAGAAGACGTGCAACAAAATTTTCTTTCCCAAATAAACACGTTGTTTTCTCTCAATTTTATACAAAGCTAATTACATTTGTCCGTTCATAGAATGGCTTTGTTGAATCCTAAAAAAGCTGCCGGCTTTGCTCGAATGCAAAATAGAAACGTTTGAATGCAAATTGCCGGTGATACTTCTAGCTATTGTAATACCTACAGTTTTCAACGTAGATTGGTTCGTTTTAATATTTAAAGTCAGCGAAAACAATACAAATAGTGACGGCTCAGTCCTAGGGCTGATAGACATACAGAAAAAAAAACTATGAAAAATACTCTTACTCGAGTCTGGGTGTAACGGCCTATTATCATCAAGCTACTGGGCAAAAGCCTCCATTATTGAATTAAAATTACCAAGCAATGATTACGGTACTGGCATAATCACCACGCTTGCCAAATGCGGGTTGGTGATCGCAGGCCCGAGCAATATACGAAAATCCGAAAATTTTGTTGGCCGTCTCGGGAATCGTACCCGGGACCCCAAGATCTTGACCACTAGACCAAGGGGCGTTCGAGTGTGTGCTTGAGTGATATTAACAAATATACAATATAACTTGGAGCGCTATGTAGCCGCTTTCTACGTAAACGGAGCACTAATTCAAAAAAAATCCTGGCAGCTTAGCGCATGCAGAAAAAGCTAATACCTACGCCACCAATCCGGGGAGCAAGTATAAAAAGTTATAGCTCCGTACACAATTATTGCGTATTACTTTGTACTTTTATTTCAAAAAACGCTCTAGTTTATAGTTCTGTAGTATGAGGCACCGGTCTCGATGCTAAGTAGAGACATTTAGATGCAAATAGTAGGGCGATAGGCGGCCATTTGTTTGTGTATCAAGACTGTTCGTCTACCATGTTTGCCTTGGTACTTCAGTGATTTGCACACATATTATGTAACGTTTGCAAATCATTGGGATATAATGGTCTGCGAGCACAGTGCGTTCAAAATAATGAACATTAAGTTCTAATAGTACTAGGCTTTACTTTTGTAAAGTTATTATATAAAATGAGTGGAAAGGAACGTGTTATGTGTGAGATAAACAGGACGATGTATAAATTACTTTGGGTGAAAGAGCAAATTACATTACGAATGACAGATGACGCATAAAAAAAATAGTTTAGTAAGTTTGTAAAATGTTGGAGAGAGAGTATAAAAATAAAGGTGTCGAGGATTCAAGTTGTTTCGTAAACATTTTTGAGTAACTCTGTTACGGACACACGTCAATCTCGTTTAATTTAATATTTAGTTTATGTAATTAACCTTATTATTGTATTATTTTAGCTTTGAATATGTATGTATGTAAAGACTTTATATTTTATCACAAATAAACGTAATTTCTGTTAGGGCCTTAGTTTATAAGGAAATGTATTAGCGCAGGGCTTGTTTTATTTCAATAAAATAGCAAACCGGTTTCTTATTTCCACTTACAATATCTAAAGCATTAGCTAGGATCTGGTATGGTTGTTTAAAGGTACTGGGGTGATGGAAAATAACTGTAGGCCGTCCCGCTCACGCGCGGCGGAGGTATCCTATAGGCTGTCCCTGTCCCCCTAACAGATTCTGAAGGTCGGTAGCAAAAACCCATGTAGGTGGGATTGTAAGTGGAAAAAATGTTAAGAAGCCTGTAGGTAGGTTTAGAATATGTAAGACAGAGATAGCAATACACATATCTGACCTCTCTTTTCTCCGAAGTTATTATGTGGGTGGATTGAGAAAGTGTCCAAAGACCCACCCACGACGGACATAGAAGTCTCCTTATGCCGACTATCTATGACCGGCCACAGGCCCATTCTCATCGCTTCGGCCTACCTCTCCGGTAACAAAACCCCAGTCAGGAGTGACTTTGAGGCCCTTTTCGCTATGAATGAAACCGTCTTTATAGGCGGCGACTTCAATAGCAAAAACACCCAGTGGGGATGCCTATGCACGACCACTAGTGGCACGCGCTTTAGCAGACTCGCTGAAACCCTATCCTTTGACGTTGTACCGCCTCTAGAGCCCACCCACTACCCATACAACGTCGAACATCGTCCCGATATTCTTGACATGGCTATTCTAAAGAATGTAGGCCTTCGGCTTCATTCGATAGAAGTCGTGCATGCCCTCAACTCGGACCATCGTCCGGTGATAGTTCGTCTCGGCTCCCCGGAGTCATACTCTCCCCCCATGAGGTCGTTGATAGACTGGGACAAACTCAAGTGTAAACTTGAGGATTGTAACAGCCCCCAACTTTCCTCAATCCCCGACGACATTTCTTCGCCAAATGAGGCTGTAGAAGCGATCGACGCTCTCACCAGTCACATCTCGGTCGCCATCGGCGATTCGTCTAGGCAAGTGCCGGAGATGGGAAACCATCGTTTCAGGCTGCCTGATGACGCGCGAGAACTGCTGAGAGCCAAGAACGCGGCTATCAGGGCCTACGATGCGTGTCCCACCGAGGAAAATCGGGTTCTTTTGCGCGGCTTACAGCGTGCTGTTAAGCAACGTATTAAGGAGCTCCGAAACAATCGGTGGGACGATCTACTTAAAGAAATCTCGCCATCTCACCAGGCCTACTGGAAGCTGGCGAGAACCTTTAAGTCGGACATAGTCGCATCAATGCCCCCCCTCCAAAGACCCGATCAATCGTTAGCGCTTGACGATAACGAAAAAGCCGAATGCATGGCTGACAGTCTAGAGGCACAGTGTTCCCCTAGTACCCTCCCTTTCGACCAAGACCACCTTCAAATGGTGGACGATGAGGTCCAGCGCCGCTCGGTCATCCCCCCCTCAACCCCTCTCACCCCTACTACCGTTGATGAGGTGCAGGCGATAGTCAAAGGTTTCCGCCCTAACAAGGCACCCGGGCCGGACCGTATCTCGAACAGAGTACTCCGCGCCCTGCCCGCCCAACTTCTCTGCCTATTGGTGGCAATCATTAACGCCGCAATGACCCACTGCGTCTTCCCCGACTCGTGGAAGGAGGCGGAGGTCATAGGCATCCGAAAACCGGGAAAAAACCCGGCCGACCCCACCAGCTATAGGCCCATCAGCCTCTTAAAGACTATGGGCAAGATATACGAACGCGTATTAGTTTCCCGATTAAGAGATTACCTCTTCTCTAACAATCTCTTAATCAACGAGCAATTCGGCTTCAGAGCCTCCCACTCCTGCGTCCATCAGGTGCACCGCCTCACGGAGCACATCCTAGACGGTCTCAATAGACCCCGCCCCTTGGGAACGGGAGCGTTGTTCTTCGACGTGGCGAAAGCGTTCGACAAAGTCTGGCACAACGGCTTGATTTACAAGCTGTACGAACTCAAAGTGCCGGACAGTCTCGTGCTCATCTTACGGGACTTTTTGTCGAATCGCACTTTTCGTTACCGAGTCGACGGCACTCTCTCCTCCCCTCGACCCATCAGAGCCGGAGTCCCCCAGGGCTCTGTGCTATCACCCCTACTCTTCTCCGTTTTCGTAAACGACATCCCCAAGACTCCAGACACGGAGCTAGCCCTTTTCGCTGACGATACCGCCATTTACAAAACCGGTCCAAACTCAAAATATGTGATCCTAGCGCTACAGCGCGCGGTCACCAAATTGGGTGAATGGTTTAGAAAATGGCGTATCGAAGTCAATCCCGACAAAAGTGCAGCGATGTACTTCGGGCGGAACATCCCCGTAACGCCCTCCCCTAATCCGTCCTGCCCTAATGTCCCCACTCATTTCACCCTATTCGACCAGCGGATCCCATGGGTCAAGCAGGTCAAATATTTAGGTGTCACCTTAGACCGACGACTATCGTTCGCATCGCACATCAATCGCGTCTGTAACCGAGCGAAGTTCTACACGCACCGACTGTACCACCTAGTCGGCCGCAAGAGTAAAATGTCGCTTAGAAATAAGTTGACAATTTACAAAACTTGCATCCGCCCCGTGATGACTTACGCCAGTCCGGTGTTTGCTCACGCCGCCCCGTCCCTCCTTAAGAAGTTTCAAACACTTCAAAATCTCTTTTTGCGTCGGGCCTCGGGTATCCCGTGGTTCGTACGCAACAAAAATATCCACCGAGATCTCAAGATCCAATCCATTGCCCTCTATATGAAAGAAGCCTCTCAACGTTTTTTCGATAAGGCAGTGAATCACCCCAATCCGCTCATAGCGGAAGCCGCCACGTACACCCCCCAGAGGGATGTCGCCTTCCGACGCCGTCGGCCCAGGCACGTGCTGAACGACCCCGACGATCCGATCACCGCGTATGTCACAACAGCCAACACCGCCTTAAGCACTTCAATTACTGCACAACACAGTAGTTCTCCACACCGCACCCGTCGGAGGCGGGTGCGTGGTCCCGCCTTTCATTTCGGCCGACACAATCATGTGCCTGGCCGCTTCTCACCTGCCCCCCCCTCGGACGGCGACCCAAGCCGAGGTCCGAGCCTACAGAGGCGCCCTTGAGGTCGCTGTCCGATCCCCCCTCCCAGATCGGGCCCGCCAGAATGGAGCCCGACCGTGATCCGGCATGCCACGGCATCTCCGGTTCCGGCGGCGCCACCACTGGTGGGTTCGCCATTTGGTAGGGTGCCTTTAGCACCCCACACTGGCCCGATCACGCCCGCTAGTATGGGCCCCGGTGCGAGCGAGCCTGAGGCTTCGCTTCGCGAAGCCTCACCCTCGGCCGCACCGGAGTACCGCTAGCGTGGCGGACCTAGGCTGAGCGCCTTCAGCGCTCGCCACACTCTGCCCGGTTTAACTGATTAAAGCCTCCCATATGGGGTTTCAGTGATAGGTCCGTCAAAAAAAAAAAAAAAAATAAAGTGTCCAAAGAGTAAAAGAGACTATGTGTGTTCTATCTTTGTCTATCTAAGGAAAATCACGAATTTTGTATAGTCACTAGGCTAATTTAAAAAATGTGAATAAGAATAGGACGTGATCAGGCAAAAATTGTCTCTAGACCCGACAACTCCGTCGTATTCGACGACGAAGAGAAAGCCGAATGTCTGGCCGACAGCCTAGAGGCCCAGTGCTCTCCTAGCACGCTTCCTATAGACGCTGCCCACCTTAGTATGGTGGACAGCGAAGTCGAACGTCTCTCGGCCCTCCCTCCAACCTGCCCCCTTGCACCCACCACCGCCGATGAGGTGCAAACCATCATCAAAGGTTTCCGTCCAAACAAGGCTCCCGGTCCGGACCGGATCTCCAACAGAGTCTTACGAGTCCTCCCCGCCCAACTAATTTGCCTATTGGTTGCTATCTTCAATAGTGCCATGGCAAACTGCATCTTTCCAACCGCGTGGAAAGAAGCAGACGTCATAGGTATCCCTAAGCCCGGCAAGGACCGCTCCAAGCCCGCCAACTACAGGCCCATCAGTCTCCTCAAGACTATGGGCAAATTATACGAGCGTGTTCTCGTCTCCCGCCTAAGAGATTACATTTTCTCGAACAATCTCTTAATCAACGAACAGTTTGGCTTCAGAGCCTCCCCCTCTTGTGTCGAACAGGTGCACCGCCTAACGGAGCACATTCTCGACGGCCTCAACAGATCCAAACCGATGGTAACCGGTGCACTCTTCTTCGATGTAGCGAAAGCATTTGACAAAGTCTGGCACAACTGCTTGATCTACAAGCTGTACCAACTCAAAGTGCCCGACAGTCTCGTGCTCATCCTTCGAGACTTTCTGTCAAATTGTACCTTTCGCTACCGCGTAGAGGGGTCTTATTCATCTCCCCGCCCCATCAGGGCTGGAGTCTCTCAGGGCTCCGTGCTATCCCCTCTTCTCTTTTCAATTTTCATTAACGACATTCCCAGGTCACCGCAAGTAGAGCTAGCTCTATTTGCGGACAACACAGCCCTCTATCACTCTGGCTACCATGCCGGTTACATCATTAAGGCACTACAACGTGCAGCCCAATCCCTAGGTGACTGGTTTAGGATGTGGCGAATAGAGGTAAACCCCGAGAAAAGTGCAGCAGTGTACTTTACTCGAGGTTTCTTCGCTTCAAAACATCCTAAACGATGACTTACACCTATCACCCTATACGACCGTCCGATCCCTTGGGAGAAGACAGTCAAATACCTAGGTGTCACCTTAGACCGTAGAATGAGCTTTAAACCTCACATAAAACGCGTCCGTCAGACTGCAGACTTTTACTTTTCAAGGCTCTACTACTATATCGGCAGGAAGAGTAAAATGTCACTTAGAAATAAGTTGACAATTTACAAAGCCTGTATTCGACCCGTGATGACTTACGCTAGTCCAGTGTTCGCTCATGCCAGCCCCTCAGAACTAGAAAGACTCCAAATCCTCCAAAACAAATTCTTACGCTCTGCCTCGGACGCCCCGTGGTATGTGCGTAACGATAATTTGCATCGCGACCTTAACATTCCGTCGATTGCCAGCTTTATGAAAGAAGCGTCTCAACACTTCTTTGATAAAGCCGTCAATCATACGAATCCTCTCATAGTCAAAGCCGCCACCTACTTGTGCCAAAAAGATGTCGAAGCCCGTTTCCGCCGACCGAGGAACGTTCTCGAAGATCCCGACGACGAAATCACATCGTTCGTAAAACAATTCACCACTCACAACAGTACACACCCGACAAGCACTAGATCGAATCAGCGCACTCGCCGGCGAGTGCGAGGACCCTTGCATCATTTTGGCAGGTACAGACATGTACCTGGCCGCTTCTCACCAGTCCGCCCTTCGGACGACGGCCCAAGCCGAGGTCCGAGCCTACAGAGGCGCCCTTGAGGCCTAGTCTGCCCCCCTCGATCGGGCCCACTAGAACGGGGCTCGCGTAGATCGGTCTGTATGCACAGACCAGTCTGTGTTGCAGCGCCGAGCTACGCGATGCAACCACTAGTCGGGTTGACCTCTTGGCCGGGTGCCTTCAGCACCCGACATGGTCCGATCGCGCCGCTAGTACGGGGCCCCTGCGCGGGCGAGCGTAGCGAAGCCTAGGACTCGCCTCGCGCTCGAGGTACCCGCTAGCAGGCCGCTTTTGGGCTGAGTGCCTTCCGCACTCGCCTTAAACCCGCCCGGTGAAGCTGTAACGGCCTTCTGCCACAGCATAGGTCCTTTCAAAAAAAAAAAAAAAAAAAAATTGTCCCTGCGCTCAACTCGACAAGTGTTTTCGTCCGCATACAGTCCACTCAGGAAGTCCATGGTCGGCTTGTTCCTACAACCAACAAACTCGATGAGAGCATTGGCGGATCTTGAAGTCATTTTAATAATATCTAATAAATTTTATACTATTTAATTTTAATTTGCAGTTTTACTAAACTTTTTATGTGAGTAAACATTAAACTATATGAATGCTTGGAACCATGTAAATTGAAACTTGCGTGCTTCTACCTATTACTAAAATTTTGTAGGTTTATTTAATTTTACAAACCATTTTTTGCAGTTATAGATTTGTACAAAATAGTGCCACCATTGAACTTGATAATTACAAAGTAAGTAATGTCGTAAGAGTTAGTTATCACAGGGTTTCTATAACGTACAGCAACTGCAAATGAACGTAAACACTTTTCGTTTTACCAACCTTATATCGTTGTATTAAGAGTCAACACTTCAAAAGTATTTACATACATTTGCAGCTTACTTACTGTACCTTGTTTTAAACGAGTTAAGGCGAGACGTATGTCCAGCGGTGGACTTTTTTGGCTGAGTGATGATGATGATGATGATGACGATCGTATTTCTATGAGTATTTGTTGATGCAGCACTGTTACGCGGTACATACATAGGAAAAAACAAAATACATGATAGAAACGCAGCAATAACTTGCTCTTGTGATATCTACAGACCAATCTTCTTTTATATAAAATTCTCGTATCACAATGTTAGTTACCTACCTTACTCCTCCTGATTTTAACTGATTTTTACCAAATTTTATATGCATGTTTAATAGGTCTGAGAATCGGCACCTACTATCTATTTTTCATACCCCTAATTGATAAGGGTTGTTCACCCTTAACATTTTTTTTTTATTTTTAGACAAAATTTTTTGTTTTTATTTTTCTATAATGTGGCATTAAAAAATACATACAACCCTAAATTTTTACCCTTTTATCACCAACCCCTATTTTTTAATAGCCATTTTAGTAATTTAATCATTTTTATGGCAAAACAACGTTTGCCGGGTCAGCCAGTAATATCTAATATAGTACAGTCAGATTAAAACATATTATGTATCTTCGGTCCCTACACCGAGTGAACAAGTATAAATATGTACATATAAAAACGCCCATAACAAATGCATGCAGTACAGATAATAAGGAACCAAACACCGATAAGAGAAGCCACGACGCGTTGCGCTACTTATCGATGCGCTACTTATCGTGACATCTTCAAGAGATGTACAATGTTGTCGGCTTCGATATGATCTGACAATTTTTGAGTTCAATCGTTCAATTCATATAAAGACGACCCTACAAACATTAAAATACTTACTATATTAAACAAAACAATAACGCCCCAAAATCTAATCTTTATCAAGTCGCCCCCGTTTCAGAATTAGCATACTTAAACTTCTTTGGCTCTAATTACCGAGTAAGACGCGTCTAGAGCGGATATAAAAGAGAATGGACCCAATTAGACCGCTGAAATGAAGTGTCAAAGGCGTTAGCGAAGCTTCGTATCGCAAAGTATTGTGAAAATGGACTTGAAAGTCGGTGTGAATAAATTACATCGTAATAGCCCTATTGTACGAGCAAGGACCATTCTGAGCTGCTGTTGGCTGTTGGGATTCATTTTAGAGTTATATTTTGTCTTCTTTCGTATCCTATAACTATCCTTCAAAGATATTTGACGACCATTTGGATCATTGGTAGTAAACGCTGCTTCTGAGCATGACCCTGGGTTCGATCCCCGCACAGTACAAATTTTAATATTTGTATGCATCAACATGTCTGTGTACTGGTCTGGGTTTTTTCTATGTATTATAAGTATGTATTTACAAAAAATATATATATAAGTATCTTTATCGGTTGTCTAGTAGCCAATACGACAAGTTTCACATGCGAGGAGATGCCGGTTCGAGTCTCGCCTGAGATACAATTTTTCAAGTTCAAATACTAATATCATTAATAATTTTGATTTTAATACGTCATTACCACAAAATGCTCTGAGAAAGAACTACACAGCCTTCAATACGGTTTAGCATTTTTGAGCAGTTTAAAGGAAATGGGTTTTCTTTACATGTTACAACGTGTTCCTTTTGATATCTCATAACTCTAAGGTTATGTTGACGACCATTTGGATCAGCGGTAGTAAACACTGCTTCTGAGCCATGGGTCGCGGGTTCGATCCCCGCACAGTACAAATATTTGTGTGCATGAACATGTCTGTTTGTACTGGTCTGGGTGTTTTCTATATATTATAAGTATATATTTACAAAAAAAAAGTATATAAGTAAGTTTATCGGTTGTCTAGTACCCCATACGACAGGGTACTTAATAGTAGCTTAATTTGGGACTAGATGGCTCTGTGTGGCCCAGTGAGGCATGTCTTAAATATTTATTTATTTATGTTCTATAGGTAAAAATAATATAAAACGCCCTAAAATATGTGGTTCAAAAATCCATAGTTTCGAATATAACATCAATTTTAGTTAAATTTGCTAAAAAAATTTAACCAGTATGGCGAATCCTTAGTTTTGCGAGACGTTGGCAAACTTACACTAAAGTGTAGTAGTAAAGTAGCGGGAGAGCGTAACTTGTAAAAAACATTGACATGTGTGGGTGCGAGTAAATCGTTTTCATTAAAACTAGTTCATTCGTAACAAGGTAAGGGTGTTTTACATTAACAGTCGTGACTTTTTAGAATTATTTTGTATGAAAAAATTAAACAAAAAAAATTCATATGCAATTTGATTCTTTACCATGGTCTGTTTAATACCCTAGAGTTATGGGATATCAAAAGGAACACATTGTATTCGTGTACCGCCTCTTACGACGCCCATAGGATGAGGAGGGGTGTTATTATTACATTTTAGACTCGCTTTTTACGGCACTCGGCTATATCGGATAGTAAAATGTGTATCTCATCACTCTGCATTATCTGGAAGAAAAAAATGGAAAGTCATTTTCAGTTTGGATCCTTTACACCCGAGTGAAACATAAGGAAGAATGAAGATAAAAACATGACTTACAGTTCCACGAAATACATAATGACACGGGAACATTACTCATACGAAAAGAAATACATAGTCATTGCGCATGTTTTAATATATTAACTATGAATTTGCCAGTTGAAAATATTTGCTTTTAACGGGCATTGATGAAAAATAGAATGAGATCAAATCGTCCCGTTTCTTGACAGCCTGTTTCAATACAAATATTTCCAAAACGAGGAAGTAAGAAGAAGTAATTGCCTATAAATAATCTTATTGTAGGGCAAAGGTCTCAATCATTAATTTTAAGTTACCCCAGCAGCGATGGGAACACGCGAAATCACCACGTTTGTCAAATGTGAGTTGGTGACCACAAACCCGAGTAATGGTCGAACATTCGAATCTTTTGCTGCTTGACCCGGGGATCGAATCCTGAGATCTTGGCGAGGTATCGAAACCACACGACCAACGGGAACCAAGATAGGTAAGTAACTAATAACTCTTGCACGTTTTCCTCTATCTTGTAGAATCTTGCTGTACGGGACAGCGTTATAAAATGTTAATTGTATATAAGTTTTTATTATTTTATATTGTGATATGTTTGAACTTTGAATTTGTAATTTTGTATGTTGTTGAATTGTAAATTATTGTAAAACTTTATATTGTTATGGGAAATAAATGAATAACAGCCGGGGGTTTAGGAAACACACCCTAAGTAGGCACACACCCTCGTATAGGATAACGAGGACTAGGAAGGGAAATAGGACGCGGCTCTCTTTACGGTATTGCCTTTTCGAGTCAAAATACAAGCCCGTACTATTTCCCTCTCTTTCTAATTGTGAGATGGCATGCGGCTCTCCCTACGGTATTGCCGATCGACCGCGGAAAACACGCGCATGCCATCTCCCCTCTCGCTCGCACCGACCTCTCGCTCACACAGTGATTGCGTGGTAGGGGATTTTCCCGCCAAAAATTGTGAATATAAGGCGAGCAGGGGGTCCATAGAATCATTCGCCACTCATTTCACCCTATTCGACCAGCGGATCCCATGGGTCAAGCAGGTCAAATATTTAGGTGTCATCCTTGACCGACGACTATCGTTCGCATCGCACATCAATCGCGTCTGTAACCGAGCGAAGTTCTACACGCACCGACTATACCACCTAGTCGGCCGCAAGAGTAAAATGTCGCTTAGAAATAAGTTGACAATTTACAAAACTTGCATCCGCCCCGTGATGACTTACGCCAGTCCGGTGTTTGCTCACGCCGCCCCATCCCTCCTTAAGAAGTTTCAAACACTTCAAAATCTCTTTTTGCGTCGGGCCGCGGGTATCCCGTGGTTCGTACGCAACAATAATATCCACCGAGATCTCGAAATCCAATCCATTGCCCTCTATATGAAAGAAGCCTCTCAACGCTTTTTCGATAAGGCAGTGAATCACCCCAATCCGCTCATAGCGGAAGCCGCCACGTACAACCCCCAGAGGGATGTCGCCTTCCGACGCCGTCGGCCCAGGCACGTGCTGAACGACCCCGACGATCCGATCACCGCGTATGTCACAACAGCCAACACCGCCTTAAGCACTTCAATTACTGCACAACACAGTAGTTCTCCACACCGCACCCGTCGGAGGCGGGTGCGTGGTCCCGCCTTTCATTTCGGCCGACACAATCATGTGCCTGGCCGCTTCTCACCTGCCCCCCCCTCGGACGGCGACCCAAGCCGAGGTCCGAGCCTACAGAGGCGCCCTTGAGGTCGCTGTCCGATCCCCCCTCCCAGATCGGGCCCGCCAGAATGGAGCCCGACCGTGATCCGGCATGCCACGGCATCTCCGGTTCCGGCGGCGCCACCACTGGTGGGTTCGCCATTTGGTAGGGTGCCTTTAGCACCCCACACTGGCCCGATCACGCCCGCTAGTATGGGCCCCGGTGCGAGCGAGCCTGAGGCTTCGCTTCGCGAAGCCTCACCCTCGGCCGCACCGGAGTACCGCTAGCGTGGCGGACCTAGGCTGAGCGCCTTCAGCGCTCGCCACACTCTGCCCGGTTTAACTGATTAAAGCCTCCCATATGGGGTTTCAGTGATAGGTCCGTCATAAAAAATAGAATCATTCGATCCAGCAGCAGCAAGGAAGAACCTTCTCTCCTAAGCAAGTAGGAAGAGCCCTAGAAGATCAACCTGAACAGATCCTGGGAAGAAAAATAGGAAGAATACACAGCCACCTCACCGCATACAATACAGTCCACACAGTAAACATTGGGTTGGCTGTTACTCCGTAACCCGACATAAGGCGTTATCATTTCATCAACATCATCATCAAACAAGACGGGCGTCTGACCGTCTGGCTTCCTCCCTCAATCTTCGTACCAAACCCGGCCACGTGTCATCCGGCACACTTGCAACTCGAAAATTTATTTGGATAACGTAAATAGCAATATCATTCATTATTCATTAGTTTAAAGGCTTTTTATTTTTTAATATAATTAATGGTTGACCGAATCTTCATGTTTGTATGCTTACTTGCACACTGTGTTCTTGCTGTCATGCTGCGTGCTGCGTGCTTGCTCGATATACACTAGTGGACCCGACAGACGTTGTCCTGTCTTAACTATGAATATTGATTAGAAATGGTTTAATAAAGAAAACATTTTACCCATTATTTATTATTATTATGCTTTATGATTTATACAACATTCTTTGTTGTTTTTTTTTTCTGGCGGGTATATAAATAGTTTTATTGGTATTACGACGTGGAAACAGGCGACATTACTGGCTATGTGCAAAATTCAGTTTTTTTAACCCAATATTTGGCGATATTTACAGCACGCATTCTGTCAATGTCATGTCAAACGCCATTCACTAAAAAAGTTTAAATTGTCAAAAGCGATTGTCATTTTTAATCGATAAGAATCTGAAAATTAATGCTTCAATATAATGCATATTGTCTGATTTATTTAATACTAGCGGACTCGACAGACGTTGTCCTGTCTTAACTATGAATATTGATTTCAAATTGTTATAATTAATTAAAAAAATATTTCAGATACAAGTTTATTTCTTGACATTGCAAATGCTGACCGCATTGGGAACTGTAACTAATTACTCATGTGCTGTAACCGTTTGCAGAACACATTCTGTCAATTTTATGTCAAACGCCATAATGTTACAAAAAAAAGTTTAAATTGTCAAAAGCGCTAAGTTTACATTACAAATAATTTAGTATGGTGATTAGGTTTTCTTAAATTTTCTAATTTTCCGCGCAATTTTCTTTCATAAGGACATTCTCCTGAGAATAACAAACAAAAAAAAGAATTAGCGAAATCGGTCCAGCCGTACACGCGTGATGCAATGACCAAGGGAAATAGGGATTAATTTTTACATATATAGATTATAAATTTTGAATGTCTGATCAATTAGTTTATACTCATGGATTCATGAAGCTTAACGATTTTCTATCTGCTCAATTTATGCAATCGGCTGTTACGCATTAAAATTATTTGACATCATAAATTCCCCTTGAAAGGGTAAACCCCTGCTCATATTACATCTGCTCATTTACTTTTTTCTCTATCTAAGCCTACTAAATCAGGTTTACATAAACACACATTTGCTACAATTTAATAACTATTTAGACTTCAATAGCAAAACTTAATTCAATCTGACCCAGTCTTGAAACCAAATAAGACCCGACTTGAGTTTGTTATAGTTATTTCCAGTCATTGGGTATGCAAGGTTTCGCAACAATAGGTATTTTGACGAAATTCCATGAATGGGAATCCCGTGTCACGAACTATGCATTTTGATGGATGTTTTACCTTGATAACAACTTCAGCTATTTAGTTTAGCTTCACTTCCCCATTAACGTTACTTCCTAAAACTTCTGTTCCTAAATAGACAAAACGCAAAGAACAAAATAATTTATGTGATCATGGCGCTTGCAACTGTAGTCTGTACCAACCTATTAAATAACAAAAAACATACTGTATATTTTGAACATTCCGTACCTTCGAAGTATTACAATATGGAATCATACGAAATCCTTATTTGACTATAGAACCTTAGCAGAAACAAACTAAAACGAATAGAAATACGTTTATCCAGCGTTCTCTGATTGTTTTATCAATATTCACTTGAGCGAGAAGTGATTCGATTATTCGCTTTGTTTTCGCTTACCGACTTCGATTTGAGTTTTGTCAATTTAGAATTCGTTGACTGCGAGAAGGTTTTGTAAAAGTCGTGTAACCTTAAAAGGGGAAATTGTTTTTATAATAAAGGATGTTTGTGTTTTCTTTAGGAAAAGGTGTGTTACAATAACCAGGCAGACTAAAGCCTGAGTTTTGTTTACATAAATTTGAGGTCATTTCCTTTTTGTCCATCGATAAAAAATGGCAGGTTCTTTGCTTAACCCGAAACTTATGTAGGGTTGGGTATTTTGATAAATAGGCTCGCAACTTATCATATATAAATCTCTATATACATTTTCCTAGTAAAAGGGAAATAGTTTGTTTAAACAGGGTGTATGAGAGAACGGATCAGCTGGTTGAAGTTAGGCCTTTATCACGTAAACAAAAGAAAACTAAAAGTAGCAATCTATTACATTTAATTACAGGTAAAAAATTCGTAAATACCGACCGTTCAAAAAATTAAAAAAAAATGTATCTTCAAGTAGTATTTAGCTGTCTTTCAAGTGGTTCAATTGTAATTTTCCTTTTGCAATTTTACCAATGAGTCACCAATAATCTATACTTATAATATAATAAAGCTGAAGAGTTTGTTTGTTTGTTTGTTTGTTTGTTTGTTTGTTTGTTTGTTTGAACGCGCTAATCTCAGCAAGTACTGCTCCGAATTGAAAAATTCTTTTTGTGTTGGATAGTCTATTTATTGAGGAAGGCTTTAGGCTATATAACATCACGCTGCAACCAATAGGAGCGAAGCATCAGTGAAAAATGATGCAAAAATAATCGAATTCTTATTAACAGAACTTGACGCGGACGACGTCGCGGGAAACAGCTAGTGTTATAATATAATTTAATATGTTACTTTTCTTAAATATTGTAACCTAGTTACTCAGCTGCTCTACGTACATCCTGCTGAACATTCTGTATTTATTTGATAAAATATAGCATTTAATTTCTGATAAATACGTAGGTATAAAATGTTTTTTAAAACCAAATAAGTCAGATAAAAGTGTGCTACAACAATAAATATTTCTAATGGTAAGAAAACTGTCGTTTTATGTAAAAGAAATGCACTACAATTTCTGAAAGGACATTACAAATGCTTCTAAAAAAACTCTAAGGGCAGACAATTATAGTGACCGAGTTTTCTGCGCTGCTTCTTCTCGGGACAAACCCACACTTGTCCTGAAGTAGTAGAAGTTTTAAAATTGGGCCGTGTAAACACACCTCCTGGGGCCTATTCGCAGAAATGAAACTGATTTTACTAATATTTCTTTCGCAGATTTTACTGATAGTTCTATCAAACTAAAAACAACCCAATAGAACAGAAGAAAACGTAATATTAAACCCCTCAACAGCTTTCACACGTGCTGCAGCCGAAGGAATATTTCATCAATTTTATTGTACGGTCGGCCAAAAAAAGTGGTCTAACAGTTTTGACAAATAAATATTATTAAATCTATGTAAAACAGTGATAAGGTTGAACACATGGACTATTCACGTTTATGACGTCGTATTTATAAGTAGCTAAATATTATTGCATGGGAAAATCAACCCTGTTGTTATATGATGCGCAAAAAATTTTCAACCTTAAGTGGAAAGACTACTTTCTTTGCCGACCATACCTTCCGACCTACTTTCCTCCTACCTAAGTTTATGGCGAGCCCTTATGGGCTTCGTCTTTGTGGAAGTTAATCAAAATGTATTAGTGCAGTTAGTTTGGCGTTGTTTTTACGTCCGGATAATATTATGATCGGAACAAATTATTATTACAATAGACAGGAAGAGAATGTAGGGAAATTAAAGACATGAAAAGAAAAGAAAACTGGTCAAGAGCGAGTTGGACATGCTTTACGAAGGTTTCGTACAAATTTGTGGAAAATTATTATAAATATTTGGATCAGCGGTAGTTAACGCTGCTTCTGAGCCATGGGTCGCGGGTTCGATCCCCGCGCAGTACTAATATTTGTGTGCATGAACATGTCTGTTTGTACTGGTCTGGGTGTTTTCTATGTATTATAAGTATGTATTTACAAAAAAAAAAGTATATAAGTAAGTTTATCGGTTGTCTAGTACCCCATACGAGTACTAGGATACTTAATAGTACCTTAATTTGGGACTAGATGGCTCAGTGTGGCCCAGTGAGGCATGTCTTAAATATTTATTATTTATTTTATTATTATTATTATTTATATTTCGGCCAATTATAAAGAAAAGATGCCGCTGCTTGTCCCAATCTTTTATGGTACTATTTGAGCCGCCTTTTATAAAACACTCAATTGGTGCTACGGTGTATTCTGTTTCATAAATTAAATAAAATTCAAACAAGAAAACTCGAAGTATGTAGAGACGACATATAAGGCTACATCGAGGCATCCTTAATTCGTTGTCATAGATGCGATTTTGCAATGAAAAAGCCTTAGCCTTGTACTTTGATTTTCTTTGAAATCTACCTAAAACCAATTTCCTGCCCGTTTGTATTTGAACTTCTAAGAAATATTTTTTGATGTGACTCACTGGCGCATGCAGTAAAGTCTAATTTCAATCAATTATCCACTCTAATGCTAAGGAAGTAGAAGCAAAATACAATAGGTTAGGTTAGTCACGAGTTATTGTGACGGCACCAATTGCCTTAGAAACAACAACAAAACTAAACAACTAATATATATAACTAGTAGATTCGGCAAACATTTTTTGAGACAGAAGAGTGTTTTTTTATTCCTGAATATCAATTTCAATACTTATAATTAGAGATGAGCCGGCTACCACTTTGGCCGACTAGCCGACTAGCCGGCCAAATGCGTAATGTTACGGGAATAGCGACCGTGCATGGGTCGACAATTGGTGTATAGGCACATCATTAAAAGGTTTGTAGTGGGGTGTGTAAATAGCTGCACCATGTAGAGGGCGGTAATCACAACCTATAATACGTTGTAAAGAGCTTTGAACAATATGAAATAATAGTTAGGACATAAATACCTGAAAATTATTATTGACTTCCAAAACAAAACACTATCAATTAGATACAACAAGTTATGAAAGCCCACCAAATTGCTGAACAGTCCGGAACCGCTGCAATTCTGTATCTTGTATTGTTCGCCGTTACGCCTTTACTGGATTCTTCTTTGAAAATGCGGTTTATGCGGTCATTTTGAAAGTAGAATATTTTCAGTTATTTTACATATGAGTGGTTTTTGGGAACAAACAACAAATATTGCAAAAGCGCTTTTGATTGGCTGTGGGAAGGCGCATCCGGTGCCATTTTTGCTAGATTTCAGCCAATCGCGGAGCTGAACTTAATGTTAATTAATAATGTAATCGCTTTGGAAGTCGAGAGAACAACTATTTAAATATAAAAAAGTGATGTAGAGCAATGCTCTCCCAGATGGTGTAGTAGTGTAATCTACCGATTAAGCAAGGCTCCATTTTCGATTCTCAGTCGGGTCAATTTATTATCTTTACTAAATGGGCTTAGGTCTGTTAGGAAGAGGAATGGACTTGTAATCGTGCTTTGGAAGGCAAATTATGACGTTAGTTCTAGTTCCTTTCAAATAACTGAAGTCTCAAGTAGAGTAAAATCAGAGGTCTGTAGTAAATAAAGTTAAATGGAATTTTTAAAACGAAAGACTGTTATTAAGAGCTAATTAGATTTGAATAATAAAGATTAGTAAAGGTGAAACTGAATAAAAACGTGTAAAAAAGACAACCTGTTTGTACAAATGATGACATTAAATAATTTTACTTTGCTTTAGATTTCAAAATTCATTCATAATAAAACATAACATTTTATACCACACAAAGTAATTATATGACATCGTGCTTTATTATTTTGTTTGTGTCACAAACACAAAATAATAAAGCAATAGTAGATGCGGGTTTTGTCTCCAAAAACGAGCCCTATGAAATGTCTAGGCCCTCCAAAATCCTTTGTAATGTAATTTCACCAGGTGAAGTACCGCCAACTTTTGTTTACAAACGTTTTAAATGCTAATGCTCCACAAACAAGCGCGTACACTTTTTGTACGCCGAACTACATCTTAATTAATGCAAAGATATGCCGCTTTTGATGTTTTCGTTGCCATGTTGGGTTAATGATAAATTTAATTGTTATAAATCTAATTTCGCCCAAAATTGTGGACGACGTTAACAAGAAATGTGGTTAGCTATTTGGTTTTAATGAGATACTCGCTTTTACCCACGACTTCGTTCATTTTAACCCGATCAAAATGTCAGACAAACGAATAAGTTATGATCGCGTTCAAATAAATACTTTTGCAAGATCTTATTCTTTTGTCTACATGTTTGTCTGTGTCAAATTAAAGTTCTTAAGTATGAAAAGTCTTTCAGACAGATGACAGACGGAAAGATAAAAAGACATACGGACGGACGGAGCAAAACTGTAAGGGATCCTGATTAACTCGTAACACACTGGACAACTACGAATGTACCACAAATACCCAGTTTTAATATTATTAAAAATATGTTTATATAGCTGACCCCGCGAACTTAGTAGCGCCTTAACTTTAATTTGATTTTGACGTCTGAAAGTCATTGTCATCAAATATGGCGCTTACCGCTTACCTTACCATATTACCTTACAACGCCATCTGTTAGAATCGAACGGAACTCACAATTTGTTAATAATAAATAATTAATTTCTAATAAAAAATAATAAGACTATAAATTGAGTTATAAACTATCCTGTTTCTCAAGTTAGATCGAATCACACACAGTGTGCAAAATTTGATTAAAATTCATCTGTGCAAAAAAGGAAGTAAAATCAAACAATTTTATAACATAATTTTTAACTTCATTGTTGAATGACGTTAAACAATTTATTTTGAGCGAATTCTAATAATAATGGGTTTTCAAAAAAAAAAAAAATATTCCACACTCACTTAGCGAAAGAGACATCTAGCCAAACCTTTAAAAATACGTAATACATGCATCGTTTTACATAGTGGAGCCTCTGTGAAGTAATTATCGTTTAATCTCATGTAAATGAAGTAAACAAAAACTGTCCAGATAATCAGTATTATGATAATAAATAAACGTATTACTTCGCTTGTTAATAATTTATTATAAACTCCCTCATTATCATGTTTCATGGATCACAAAGGCTTTAAATTGGTATGCAAAATAATTAATGGAGTCATGTCCTACTTTTTGACAAAAGTATCCGTTATCGTGATGAAAAAAATACTTTATTTTCCAGCTCAGTTATTTTTTTTTGCTTTATTTTAAGTGTGTGTCACAAGTAAAAAAAGCAGCATCAACATATTTAATTTATTCCCTTTTTTTCGCTGGAAAAACCTGCCATAACGAGGCAGGTGTCAAGATATCTTAGTTCTAACATATTTCTGATTCTATCGCACAGGGAAGTACCAAGAAATGCTCTCTTCATTTGCTGTGCAACTTTAAACCCTCTTTAGAGACTAATACGAACTCTTTATGAGATTTTAGAAATACTATAAGTCAGAAATATTGATGGCCATTGGGCTAGAAATAGTTGAGTATAACTAGAAGATCAATTGCGTAGAAGATTCTATAAGGTTTTTTAATCCAGCAGTGTACAAATTAAAACTGATAAAAATGGAGATGCAAAATATTAGGTATGTAGGTACATTATAATTTAGATTAGTGTCGTACATCATTTTGTATTTGAATTTTTCACACGCTCGTATAAAGTATTTTGCAGCCCAAACTCTCTCGGGATCAATTTGAATAACAGAACACGTTGTTTGAAACAAACTCAGACTGCAATGGAGAGTTCAATCGCATCATATGATTCCATGTAAAAAGGAAGCCAAGATTTTTACGCTCATAGCGGTTTAACCTACTAAGCACTTCATATGAAACAGGTTGTTAAACTAAAAAAATACTGTAGAAAAATATAAGATCTCATAAAAGTTAGAGCTGATAACTGTCAAAAAATACGTACCTAGGCATTGTCAGAAAATCGGGGAATCACTTCACACTGGCCTCATAGGCCAATACAAATTTTCGTCTGTTATGATACTTATTTATAGATCAGTGCACATTTAAAAGAAAAATCAAAAATTGTGAGGCTATGAACTACAAAATAACAACAGCTTAACATATTTATGAGGTCATTATGTTACAACAGATGTAAATTTTCGTTAGCATCAATATAAGAGATTATACCAGAAATTAGAGATAATGACTTACTTATTTTAATTTCTAGTTTTACATATCTATAGCGGAAGCTCTAAGCTCAAGATCGAGAAAAGTGGCGTGTCTTGGGAGAGGCCTATGTCCAACAGTGGACTGCCGTAGGCTGATGATGATGATGATGATATCTTTATTAGTACACTAGAGGTCCCGGCAGAAGTTATCCTGCCCGGATAAGCAGCGCCACCAACGGGGTCTATCTAACTGTATTCCAAAACTATGTATTTAGGAACCCATTGAAATATACACGTAAAATTTCATCCAAATTGGTCCTAGCGTTTAAGAGGAATAGGGTGCCAGTTCCTATAAGACGAAGGCCTCAGATTTATGGAATTTTCTGTTAGATGTGTAACAATCTTAATAATCTTTCTAATTATTCTAAATATTCAGTCACTCTAGAATGGATAACGAGACGTTTTTAACCGTGAATTCGGCACCGAGATAAATTACAGGCTAGAACAGCATATAGGTTTCTGTAAGATAGTTTTTAATGTACTTGCAACCGCAGTCGCGCGCAACTGCTAGTCATATATAAATACTCGTAATAAACCGGTAAAAATTAAATTCGGCCTCCTAGCCAGTCAAAGTAAGGGTTTGAAGATGCGAGTATTTTTAGGGTTCCGTACCCAAAGGGTGAAAATGGGACCCTATTACTAAGACTTCGCTGTCTGTCCGTCTGTCCGTCGCTCTGTCACCAGGCTGTATCTCAAGAGCCGCGATAGCTAGACAGTTGAAATTTTCATAAATTATGTATTTCTGTTACCGCAATAACAACAAATACTAAAAACAAAATAAAATAAATATTTAAGGGGGGCTCCCATACAACAAACCCGTTTTTTTGGCCGTTTTGGTATGGAACCCTTCGTGCGCGAGTCCGACTCGCACTTGGCCGGTTTTTTTCATTTCTCTTGGCTGGAGCACTACCGTGCTCCCAAACTTTTGGATATCAGTTTTCCCTCAACTTTCCGTTAACTAAGCCAGGTCGTGAGTTTTTAACAAATTTTATTGAAGTTGATTAGTATTGGACAGAATTTTTAAGGGAGAACTGACGCATATTCCAACAATGACCGAGTTTTCAATGCTGAGTTTTCGACCGTTTTGGTTTGTTTAAGTAACAGCCCAGAGTAATCCATTGTAGGGAAAAGGCCTTCATCATTGAATTCAAGTTACCACAGCAATGATGGGTAGTAGAATAATCACCACGCTTGCCAAATTCAGGTTAGTGATCACAAACCCGAGCAATGTTCGAAAATTGGAAACTTTTTCTTGCCCGACCCAATGATCGACCGGACCCCGAGTTTTGGCCCGGTATTTAAACCACTAGACCAACAGGGCGTGGTTTGTTTAATTGACGTACTATTTAGTGTTTTATTCGTGTATCTCATTTATGTAGTTAATGTCTTCCTTGAGAGGGTTAGGGCTTATTTTCACTTTTCAACACGCTGGCCTATTGCGGGTTGGTGGACGGCAAGGGTGACGATGTGGCAACATCGCCCCGCTGCGGTGTCGTCTGACGTTTCTCAAGCCACCCGAAGGCCTCCAACAGGTCTTAACGACTGTTATCTCGTGACAACAGCCGGGACCGACGGCTTAACGTGCCCTCCGTAGCACGGAAGCGCTCATGGTATGATGCCACAAACGGTCACCCATCCACCTAGTGACCGCTCCCAACGTTGATTAATATTAGTGACAGCGACTGATCACTAGGAAGCATTGGGCTATGAGCGCTTCATATCATAATTATCATAATCTAAGCTACCTCCAAACCAGATTTTATCAAAATCAGTACAGTAGTGAAGGTGTTAGAGCGTCGTAAACGAATTTTCGGCGGCAGAATATTA
Source organism: Anania crocealis (assembly GCA_949315895.1). Taxonomy (NCBI): domain Eukaryota; kingdom Metazoa; phylum Arthropoda; class Insecta; order Lepidoptera; family Crambidae; genus Anania; species Anania crocealis. The sequence goes on from OX438882.1 coordinate 25,341,119, forward strand.
TCACATTAAATTTGATAATCACTAAACATTATTGTCAACAATGTGTGCTCAAAATTTCATTGTCAATCAATATTATTGCAAACGCTAAAGTCGGCAGTTATCATCAAACAATTTAATTTGTCTTATTGTTTGTATAACCGAAACCTACCCTTATCAACTTAGTCATATACATTCTACGGTAGGTTAAATTTTCGTCGTTTTATTTGAACAAACAAAACAATTTGATTGAATATCAGGCTATCAGCCCTTCTGATGAAATTAAATTCCAAGCAGAGGTCACATGACGTATCTGAGTACACGTACAGGAAAATTTACTTATCCTCCGAAGTAAAGGCAGGGTAACACTTCTACGAGTAATACGTCAGTTTAAACCAATCAATCAAACCTAATTCGGGGTTAAGGTCGAGAGATGCTTCACGTTTTCTTATTTCGTATTGTAAGTACCTTACTCTTTAAACGAGATTAATGATATTGACAATGTTATATTTTGTAAAAATACAACGTAGTTTATGAAAATAATCGAATTGTTCGGCTAGCGATCCGTATTCTAGTCTTAATTACAGAACTTTTAGGGTCATTATAATGAAACAAATCTTCTATACTAATATTATCAAGCTGAAGAGCTTGTTTGTTTGTTTGAACGCGCTAATCTCTGGAAGTACTGCTTCGAATTGAAAAATTCTTTTTGTGGTGGATTGTCCATGTATCGAGGAAGGCTTTAGGCTATATAATATCACGCTGCAAACAATAGGAGCGAAGCATCAGTGAAAAATGTTACAAAAATAATTGCGATCATAAAAACAGACATTGACACGTACGAAGTCGCGAGGAACAGCTAGTAACTCATATAATGAGGTTTTTATTACGAGATTTCTACTATAACTTATGCCTTGTTTTTATGAGTTTCCGATATTTAGGCACTGTTGGAAACGCCATGATCACGGGTAAACTGATTGAAGTGCGGGTGGTTGTTAGACCGATCTACTCTTCGTCGTAGTCTTTAAGGGTAAGTACTTGACAGTGGTACTACTTTTTGATTTCAATTGTTTATCTGACCATTCTTCGTGTGTAATGGTGTTCAGTAGAAAATATCTGTGTATTGTGAAACTCAGTCCAGTGGTGTAGATATGTGACACTCATAGTAATTCGCGAATTCTAATACGAGAGGTAATTTTCTAAAATGATACTGATCTAGTTTTTTGGGAATTGATTTTGTTTAGAAGTAATAAAATAAAATTAATTGGAGGCAGCACATAGCTCTAGTAGTTCCTTTAAATTTAACTTTAATCATATCATACTATATTTATCCGCATTGGCGTGTTACTCCAATCTGGTCCGTTCCGGATGCCTCATAAATAATATACGGAAGGGTATGTAAGTAAAATGAAGCGCAACCATCGATCACCCATCACCGGAACATTTGTTGTACGAGTAACTAAAACTTGGCATATATCCAACGTGCGGTTAGCCTCACGGTGCTATATACCTGTGCGATATTTTTATAGTTTGAAAATATTGTTTAAATTTTTCATGCGACTATTTGGAGTTTTATGTGCAACAATGCATCAAAAAAAAATAGTTTATTTGGCACTTTGCAAATTTAATCTTATCTATATCAATCTATATATATAAATATGAATCCCTATTTCCCTTGGTCATCGCATCACGCGTGAACGGCTGGATCGATTTCGCTTATTCTTTTTTTTAATTATTTGATATGTAACCTTATCGCTTTTGACAATTTAAACTTTTTAAATGTAACATTATGGCGTCTGACATAACACTGACAGAATGCGTGCCGGAACGGTTACAATTTCCAGTGCGGTTAGCATTTGCAGTATCTGAAATATTTTGTTAATTATTTACTTATACCAATTTGAAATCAATATTCATAGTTAAGACAGGACAACGTCTGTCGGGTCCGCTAGTTATTTATAAAGAAAGATCAAAATAATACAAGTAATTTAGGCTAAAATTTATGCTGTAACTAGAAACACTGTTAGTTTGTCTCATCATCATAACCGGCCTATGCCAGTCCATGGTCGTCTCCTAGAGCCTCTCCAAATGGAATTTGCCATAATTGCCACACATGCCAAGCGGCTGGTGATCGCAGTTTGAGCAATGGTTCAGTAAATACACTGCTGCTTGTCTTTTTCTGGCAGCACTTTAGTCGCCAATTACTCTCGGTACCCATAGGAAGAGAGGTGGTGATATTCTTTTAATGTGCCCACACTACTTGACACTCTTATCACCATCAACCATAAATATCCATTAATGACATAATATTTACCTGTCCTTTGTCTTACCGACTTGGTTATTGTAGTTGTTTTGAATAAGCCCACCCATGTTGATAACAGGTTTACTATCAATAATTACTTAGCGTTTGTGTGCATCGTATTCGTGTGTGCCGTGATTCGAATTGATTGCATCGAATGTATCAGGAGTTGTGTGGGCGCAATTCAGAAGATTAAGCGTGTTTAGAGTGTTGGAAAATACGCCTTTTTGTTCCTTGGTGAGGTCAGAGGTGACTAAAGGTGTCTTTAGCCCTTTGACAGGTATAGTCAATTTTAAAATTCATTGGTTTTGGACTGTATCGTAACGGCATAAGGTTTATACTATGGTGGCAATATACTTGCCACTACCTTATAAAGGGTTCCTACTGTTTTCGAAGCATTAATATCATTGTCATCATCATCATCATCCCAAGCGTCGCCCACGGCTGGACATAGGCCCCCAAGGATCTCCATAACGATCGGTCCCGCGCCGACCCAATCCAACGATATCTTTACACAGGTACTTGGATCGAACCGAAATTCAAAACATTTATGACTCTTTAAAATATTATTTCTTAATCTTTTAATTTACACCTGACGCCATGAATTCTCTACTTCCTTTTGCACATGGGCCATCATGCTACGTGAGTTATACCAGCAATAAAACCAGTTACACTCCGCCGTGGTACAACAGTAAATCGCAGAAGGAGCCAACAACACGGTACCTACCGCTGTGAGGTAACGTTGTTTCATCGAAGCTTTTGGGTGTGTAATTTTAATAACCGAGATAAATGTTCTAAACAACATGAACGACTATTCAGGTGTGTGTTAAATTTATTAAAACTACAGGATGAAATTTTAACCACCTTCCAAATTTTAATATACCAATCTACGAGGCAAAAAACATATGACTTATTTTTTCTTTTGGTATAGCCCAGTACAAAAATGTCAAGATAAAGCACTTAGAAAATGTCCGCAAAAAATCTAAAATTTTTGATACGGCCACCTAGCAACACTTTTTTACGCGATACGCACCTCATTTATTCATTACGATACCATTAATACGTTTTTGATTACCCCTTGATACCTCATCAGGCCTAGGACCGAAAAAATTTAAAACTATATAGCGAAAAATATTTTCGGGTGAAAGCTTGGTTTACATTTTTTACTTAACATTTTTTACTTCATAAATGTGCTCTAAATACGATACCGAACGCCTATAAAATTTTTGGAAAGTAGTTAAAATTTCAGCCTGTATATTGGACAATAGCAGGAAGCCTAAAGATTAAGTACTTACTTACTTTTAAAAATAGTATCAATTAAGAAAATATGATTAAAAGCCAGTAATATCACAGATAAGCAAACTCATTATCAAAGAGTACGCTTAGCCAAGAAAGACAATAAGCTCTATCTAAACGTAATGCTTCCCGGAAGGACTCACACATACAGGAACACACAAACATTTGCTAAGCCAAAGATTGTTTTGTCTTTGATATTTACTTTCGTAATACCTACCTTTAGCTTAAACTTAAATTACGAAATGAAAATATACATAATTTTATCTTATTTTTAAATCTTTATTATTAATTCCTCATGAAAAAAAGCATTTGATTATTGCATGCATGTTATTATTTATATAACTATTCCGTTTACTTTTATTTCATTTAAACATTTATTTATTTTGTACCATATCCATTCCATAATGTTAACTCTTTCTTGTTTAATAACAAATTTCTCGTTCAGTCAGTGGCGTGTCGACTCATCGGGCTGCCAGGGATTCTCTGGTTAGATTTTTGGCTTCTATCGAGAGTTCAAAATCAATTTAACGGATTTGGCATGTCTGCTGGGTTTTTACGTCTTTGTCGCGTCAGGGTTCCGCTGAAAATCAGCGTCGAGATGTGTCTACGGCTGTCACGACTAATGCCTGAGCGGGAACATCTTTGACATTTCTTTTTCATGCTTTGAGTCTCTTTGAGTTATAAATGTTTTTGTTGGTATAATGGAACGCAACCAAGTGTAGTTCGTTTTTCAAAAGTGCGCATAACAGACTCTCTCTGTTCGTTGTTTGTATTGTAACGTCAGTCGCTTGAATAAAAGCCATTATTATTGTGCAAACCCAATTCTTTATTATTTCATTTATCACAAATACATAACTTTCCTTTAGTTCTGTTCTGTTATGTTTTGTGCTTTCATTAATCTTGTTTGTTCTTACTTGTTTATTATTTCTTTCAAAACTTTTATAGAAAAAATACTCTGAAAGACAGTAAAGATACATTAAAGTAACCAATGTTAAAGTGTGTGTCGGGTTAAGGTAAAAAGCAAGGTTTAAATAAAGATATTTTGCTAAATTCTACATTTGGGAGAAAATATTCTTAAATTTGTGCCAAAGTGCTTTTTTTTATTGTGAATCACAGGTAATAACTTAGATCTTCTGTGTCTCGCCAATGGGCATACAATATTAGTTACAGTTCTACACAATTTAATAATGTTTCTACAATAATACTATGCGTCTTTATTAATGAATCGGACAGAGATTTAAATACTGCGGTCTGTCAATGCTATGATGCAAATTGTGAGTGGGTAGTATGCAGTACATAATTTTTCTTGGGATATCACGAAACCAATTTTGATCGGTAATGTGTTTCGACTTTGACATCAGAGAATCAATAAATTCTGTCTCGTAAAACCTATTTGCAGAAATAAAACTCTTTCTAATAATAGACCTAAAGCAATGATGTTACATTGAAACGAAGCAAATTATAAGCGCGCGCGTTGTAAAGACTCAAATACGCCATAATTTGCCGATTTTACAATTTGAATTACTATGAAGGTATCTATACTTAAAAATTTTATTGGGTTAAAGCTTTATTTGATATTTTAGCGATTAAATTGCAATTAAAAACGCCTCGAACCGCAATATTTTATCGACTACTACTCGGAAAAATTGTGGGCTATCGACGAAATAGAATAACAGCGCAAGAACCTCGGCCATACAATCACATTATTGAGCAAGTCTAGGAACTACTTTATGTTAGAAGTCCAGTTGTAAGTCGTTCATCATCATCATCATCACCAGCATCACCGGAGGATTTTGACATAGCCGCTATGCCTGACGGACGGGTTGGCAATCGCAGTGTGGTCAATGGTGTAGAGAAGACGCTGCTGTCCGTCTTCTTTTGGCAGTACTCCTTTAGTCACCTTTACGACCGTAGAAAGAGAAAGGCTGGTGCGATTCTTTGATGTGCTGGCACTAGACGACAGGCTTGTTGACAAGTACAGAGGCTTAGTTCCCGCTGGAAAAGTGTTTAATTAATAAGGAATACGAGCAATAGAACCTGAGTTATGAATATATCTGTCATCGTAAAATTGTAAACTGCGTCAGTTCATAATTGAACGTCCAAGGATCACAATTTAACCTTTTTTTAAGCTATTGCATAGCTTTTATCGCGGGTCTTGAGCGTGGAGACCGAATCAAGAAATTCCGTAACGAAAATAACCTAACCTAACATTCGGGGCGAGGCACGATCGAAAAATTTTGAATTTTCGAAATTTAAAAGAATTTAGAACAAAATTAGGATTTTGACAGTATGGTTGCTTTTGGTAACCATACCATATCTGCCAAAATAACAAAAAAATTTAATTACAAAAGTCAAAATTAGAAAATACATTAAATTATAAAATTAAGCTATTTTGCATAGCTTCTATCGCGGGCCTCGAGCGTGGAGACCGAATCCAGAAATTCCGTAACGAAAATAATCTAACACCCCCCACTCCGACCGGCACAGCGGTGATACTTTTTAGTTTTATAATTGCATAAGTTGATAAAAAATGCTATGCAATAGCTTTACCGCGGCAGTCTCCGAGTGCCACACGTCTTTTTTTTTTTGTTTACGCAGGAAAAAATGCATTACGTATACCTACTGCTTCAGGGGCAGCAGTAGGTTATGTGGGACTCTCTTGTCGGTGCCCACCAAGCATACCCACTAAAAAGACCTGTGGTGTACCTTGCAACGTATGTTGGCAGTGTATGGGTTTCCCTTAGGATACCCTCCATGCACTGCCTACGTACGGCCTATACCGGGACTCAGACATAAAGTATGGGTGATCCTGTACACCAGGAATCACCCCCAGTCTGGAAAGCTGTGCAATGCGAGCGTTGAGCCCCCGGCCCAACGCCCACTAGCCTGCTAGAGGGGGGAAGTTGAGTTCGGCGTATGCCTTCTCGTCCTCCCCCATCTACGCCTTCGGGTCGGGTCCGCAAGCAACCTCGCCGACCCGAACCGTGGCCAACGTCTCACGTCCACTCGCCGCCCAGCATAGCTCAAACCATACTGAGTAGCGAGCGACTACCGTCCGCCGCGGGGCTGACGCCCCAACGGCAACACCGCCGTCGCGCCCTCCAGCGCGAACGGCCACAACAGGCCATGGGCCGAAGCCCGCTACCACCGTCTGGGGGCGCATTCAACAGCTGCCCAAGCCCACCGGAAGCGCCTCCTATGTGGATTTTGGCCCGCGCCGGCCAAATAGCCGGTACCCTCCATGTCTGGAGGGCGTTCCCCTATCCGCCCCACCTGGGGACGCGCCCGGTAGGAGACCCAAAACTCCCTCGGGATTACAATTTAACCTAACCTAACCTAGCGTTAGGTAGGTAGTTTATAATTACAAGCGTTGTTTTGTAAAAAATACGATATTTCGATTTGACCGTCTTTGGAGAGAATTTGTAAAGCTCAGTCGTGGAATAATATAGGTTAAAAAGGTGTATGTAAAAATCATCAGGGCGTCCCAAATACGTTTTTAGCAGAGCAATACCCACAATACGAGTATTTCTATACCGGACATCATTAAAATACGATATCAAATTGGCGTAAATGCTAAAATAAGCTGGATAATTCGAACAGTAAACAGTGCTGGTGAAAGCAATTTCGATTGTAATCAACGCGAATTGTTGAAACTGCGAATTAGGGATCGGCCAAGTCAGTTGGGAATATTTGAAACAGCTAAATCTGTATTTAGTGTTCCCAAACATTTTGATATAACAGGAAGGTTTTGGTTTCGTCTGTTACGCCTAAACCATGTTATCAATTTTAATGCAATTTGGTATAGGGACAGATCAGATCGACGAATCAGAAACGACATAGGTTGTTTTGTATCTTTTACTGGGTGTTCGCCCGCACAATTTAACGAGTGGCGTTATGAAAAGACCATTTAATTTTGCTTGGATTATTTATATTGGTAAACCTGTGCGAAACTGGGACAGAAGTTGATGAAACGTATGCCTTGTAAAACATAAATTTATCATAATCTACATATAAGATTATCTGATTCAAAATGAAGTTGCAAGAGTTCACGCGAAGAAAACTGCATTGCAAGTTTAAGAATGTCGCGTAATATAAGATCAGGAATAATTCCTGAAACTGTTATGTACAGGCGACGGCAGTTCAACCTTCCTAAAAAGTTAAAGGTCATTGAATTAATTTTCAACTTTAAGTCCAACAAGTAGAGATCAATATCAATTGAGAAAATTTTTCGTTTTGTGGTAGGTTTACGTGCTGTTTGTACATGAATTTTCATAGTCACCCTACAGTCATGGTATTTGTCACCAAACTAGAGTTAATTGATACGGGGTTTATACCATGTACCTTAGTTTTTATGAGTTCCCGATATTTCGGCACTGTTGCAAGCGCCATGATCACGGGAAAACTCACGGGAGATCATGGCGCTTGCAACAGTGCCGAAATATCGGGAACTCATAAAAACTAAGGTACATGGTATAAACCCCGTCTCAATTAACTCTAGTAATAGTGACCATGGAAGTTTAAATCAGTTTGTCACCAAAGTCATGTTTTGAAGCTCGTTATACAGTAATTGTATAGACGCAACAGCCGGGTTCCTATTACTCGTATAATATGCAGTCAAACTGATTCCGACTATTATAGCAATTTGACATATTACACAGTATGCGCGGATTAACAAGGGATTTTGTATTAGTTGACTAAAATGGCTTGGGCTTTTGTGATTTGTCTGTCATTAGACTTTGGCTAGATTATAATGGGTGTTGGAACTGGCAAGCAAATCTAGTACTCAAAATGTACCAAACAATTCAACTATAGCGGTGTAGTTCTAAGAGCGGCATTTTTGAGTTTTTTTAATTCATCTGAGAACTAGAAAACAGTACAAGTTTTAAAGTCTGAAAAAAAAATGTATTAGTTGAGAATCCAGCCTAGTCAAATTCGTTATTGGTTACTCGATTTGATTAACTTGGTTCGATAGAAAAAAAACAAAAACCTACATCTCTTCGAAATGTTTTTTCAATTTGACGATTAAACTACGGACATTTCAAATAAATATTTGTATTCTTGTTTAAGGCTACTAAATAATAATTATAGACACATTCGCTGAGTTTGAATTCAATAAGGCTCGTCAGGCCCGTACTGTCGCGCGCTGGCGCTTACGGTGCGCATAGGCACTCACGTAATAGGCGATCGATGGATATCGATCCATAAAGCCCGAACTTCCAAGCCTTAAAATTGTGACTAGTTCTTGATGACATCGGCATTTTATAATATTTTACTTCGCTTAGCGCTTCTTGTAAAAAGTAGACATGTTTATGCAACATTAAAAAAAATGAACAATTACATAGACGAGTCTACGATTGTGCTAAAGTACCTAATCATGATTGAATTGCCATTGCCTTTTAATTCAAAGCAATGTATTTCCCTATGAATTGCATGGTCCTACAAGTGGCTTCTGATTTTCGATTTATCTTTTACATGCAGGTATATATAATATTCGCTATTTAACCTACATAAAAACATAATTGTAAAAAAAATTGATAAATACCTCTATGCATCGTATCGTAAAATTGTTTTTTGTTTATTCAATTTCAATTGTTAAATACCTATTGATGTGAAATTATTTGAACACGATTTAACAGAAACTGTGATATCCGAACACCACAGACACAAAAATATAATATAAACGATCACTAGATTATAATGTGTGAAATACAATCGTAGCCGTCAACACGCCTGTTAACAAAATGTTGCTATTGGATTCTATAAGGAAATTTGTAAGTTTATCAAAGTTTTTCCGCTGACTGCATGAATTTATACATGAGTTACGAACTGTTTCTCGCCATTTTGTATGCGTGGAATTTTGAATTTTAAACTTTTCTACCGGAATCAGATTTCTGGGATAAAGCGTACAATCTAGCATTCCCATTTCTAGTACTATTTTGATTGATTAACAAACATATTTATATCCAATCTTTTGCATTTAAAAAGTTTTCATATAAAAATTAACAGCTTCGGACGAGTCCACACAGCCTAGTCTTTACTATATTGTCATTTTAAAATACATATTATACAATATCATAAATACTTACATAAACATAATAGCCTAACCTAAACTAACCTAACTCATTGAAATGTATGGATGGTTTATACATTTCAATGAATACAGGAGTTTTACGCGAGAACGTGCATCAAAGTCAAATAGGAGTGCCTTTCCTTGTTTGTCACTTTTATTTGATTTATCCTACCCACTGTCACATTATTATAACAATGCCACCACTTCTATCTTAGGATAATAATTGCCGCTTAGGATAATTTCACAAAATTACGAAACAAAGTCCATCTTTCTCTTTTCATTTCCCGCGCAACAAAACTCCCACACAACCACACAAATCAAATCAAATCAAATCAAATCATTTATTTCTAAGAAAGTGATACATATAGGATCTTAAATAAACATAGTTCAGCACATTCTGCCACTAGTGGCGTAGAAATATTCATATTACTCTATTATGTATATATTTTGGATACAGGCACGCACATTTTTTAATCAATATAATATAATTATAGTTAGCCAATTTTAATTATAATTTAATTCAATTTTATTAATGTGAAATTTCACTACATTATTCTCGTTCGTCGTCAATTAATTATTAGAAGTCATCTTTAATAATATTCATTTGTAAAAATTCACTAACAGTATAGAAACATTTATTCATTAACCAGTTCTTCAGATTGTATTTAAATTTACATAATGTCATATTTCTAATAGTAGGAGGCAGCTTATTAAATATTTTAATTGCATTGGAATAAACATTATTTGAACATATTTTTAGTCTATTAAGTGGTAGATATAGCTTAGTTTCATCTCTTCTTACTCTATTGTTTTTAAGCACCTCACTTTTTAAAGGGAAACAACACATGAACACAATGTGATGTGACATTTTTCTTTCTTTTGGAACCGGGTGACTGGTTAAGGTCTGGGACCCCGGCTACCATATCAATATAGGGATCACAGGAGTTTTACGCGAAAACGGGGATCCGAGTCAAATAGGAGCGCCTTTCGTTGTTTCTCACTTTTATTTGATTTATCATACTCACTGTACAACTTACACCATATATTTTAACCTTTCTCAAAAATCACTTTAACTGGGAAATCAGCATGAAAATCAGTGTAATAGTTTTAAAGCTCATCACGAACAGACAGATCGACGTGGCGGAGGACTTAGTTTTTAAGTCCTCCGCCACGTAGATCTGTGATCGCCACGTTAAAAACTATGTAGTAGTAATAATATTATGGTGTGTGATGGCACTATAATCTATAGTATGGTGATACTGCTACTTAGCAGTAGCAGTATCAGCAACGGCCTATAATCATCCCACTGCAGGACAAAGGCTTGAATCATTGAATCAACTTATCTTATCTATTACGCCACAGCACCTTACTAAGCCTGCGCCAAGCAAAGCAGCTGGATTTGTCAACGTAAAACTTACACACACACACACAAACACACACAAAATTAGTATAGATGCGGCAGTTGTGATCATCATAGGCCTTTTTCCACTCTAGATGCGTGATCCCGTTAAAAGGGCGGAAGAAAATCTCTGGATGCTGCGGTTAGATGAGAACATACGAGCTGGTATTGTGTACGAACACGTTCTTAAGTTACCTTTTATAACCAGCTTTTAACAGTGGACAACATCACATACATTGTTCTGACCCCAATTTGAATAACTATTTAAAGCATTCGTATTTTGGAAACCAGAGACAACGAAGGTACCACAAACACCCAGACCCGAGAAAATGTAGAAAAACACATTTTTTCTACATTGACCCGTCCGAGAATCGAACCCGGGACCTCGTAGCAGGCGACACCTTGAAAACCGGTGTGTACGCTCTCCGCCACGGAGGTCGTCCACTGCTGGACATAGGCCTCAGGGAATATTTTGCCACCATCACCACGATTATACGCTAGTATTGCTTTCGATCACATTCTTAAGATGCGGTTTATAACCAGTTTTTTTTTAATAATCAATGGGCTTGCTCTTTACTTAAAAATAAATAAATAAATAAATATTTTAAGACATGCCTCACTGGGCCACACAGAGCCATCTAGTCCCAAATTAAGATACTATTAAGTACCCTGTCGTATGGGGTACTAGACAACCGATAAACTTACTTATATACTTTTTTTTTTTTTTGTAAATACTTATAATACATAGAAAACACCCAGACCAGTACAAACAGACATGTTCATGCACACAAATATTTGTACTGTGCGGGGATCGAACCCGCGACCCATGGCTCAGAAGCAGTGTTAACTACCGCTGATCCAAATGGTCGTTATACTAATTATATACTTAACTCTACAGTTAAGAAGAAACCTGAGATGGAGCGAGCTTACCCAGAAAGTGGCACTGGTTCTTCCACACACCAGCGGAACACAGAAAAACTGTTTGGCACTCAACTCCGGCAGGAGGGTAGCATCCAGGCAGCCTCTTACAAAGCCTACCACCGCCGAGGGATCTGTTAGCCGTCATCATTGGTTAGAAAACCAAAGATGCCGTTGCCCAGGGTGGACCACTAGGAGGTAGATCCCACCACCATATCAGTCCACTGCTGGACATAGACCTCAGGGAAAATTTTGCTACAGTCACCACGCTTGGCAAGCTCACTGGCGATTGGACAGTGGTGAGAAGGCACGGCTGGCTGTATTACGGTGGTACTCGCAGAACATGGAAAATGGGTAGAAAGGCTGTCATACGCCATTTGTATGAAAATTGATGTCGCTGGTTGCGCCCCACTACTACTTGTGCACATAATTAACACAAGCTTTCGCACACATAAACAAGGTCAAAGAACGCCAAGCAAGTGAATTCTTTTGACGTCGTGCGACGTCTTTTTAACCTTTTTTCCGTGTTCTGTGGTGGTACTCTTATAGACTACTCTTACAATACCCATGGGAAGAGAAGGTGTGGTTCCATTCTTTTAATGTGCCCAGACACACATAGGTACACAAGTTATCGTTAGAATCAAATTGAAGTGTTAAGAGTAGTTTTTTTACGGTAGCTTCCCGCGACATTTACCAGATCTTCGATGCATCTGGTGGTGGCCTACATAATACTTTGCTCGTCTGATACATTGCAATATTCCTCCCCAAGGTCTGTATGATGAAGGTTTTAATAATTGTAATATAGACTTATTTGCAAATAATTTAAAAAACTTTAAAAAGTTTATTGTTGAGCGGCTATCGTCATACGGCTGCATTAGTAAGTAAGCAGGTTAATTTTCAATATGCTGTTTGCTTCTTCTTTTATTGATGTTTTTGTTTTCATGTCGCTTGGTATAGTTTACACCATTATTGTACTATCTATATTAATTTTACTAAGCAGCTTGCGACAAATGGTTTATAACTGTAATTAACACGAGGATAGCGTTGTGGGCTGCAAATTTATTAACTTTGTTACTTTATAAAGTTTTTTAAGTTTTTTAAGTCACTATTTTGTAGCCGTTTGCTGTCTCAATGATTAAATAAAATAAAAATAAAAATAAAATAAAGGTCATCGATTTTTCCTGCTATATGACTCGCCTTCCATCACTGCTATTCAGCTTAGCAATCCTTCGAGCGATGCCGGTAAGCTTAGTTACGCTACGGATTTCTTCATTTCTGATTAAACAAAGCAAGGTTTTGCTCTATCCATTGCGATTGATATTTGTGCGATTTTGAGCTTCTAGTGATATGGGATAGGATTAAATTTGAAGGAATAAAAACATGCATAATTGAAAAATCATAAGTGAAAGAAGACATATTACATGCTCTAGGTACTACTCACATTGAGTTTGTTTTTTCACAAGAACTGACTTACCTTTTCCCTTTTTTTATCTGAACTTTTCTATTACCAAACCCAGGTTCTCCAAGGTCTATGTCATTTGTTTATGATGTCTGTTTAAAAAATATATGTTATGAACTAATACGCGAACACCCGACCGTGTGTAGTCAACCGACCGCACAAGTCCGAAGACCCAAGATAAACGGAATTAAGCTGGGCAAAGATTATTTCCACGAAAAACGCCTCGACGACTTTTGTCATTTGAAAATAAATCACCATAGAAAAACACATTAAAACATTACACTTTTGTTTTAAAATATCTATTATCGTTATAGTTACTTGATGTGGATACCGTTTATTAAAAATAACGATAACACACGTAACGTGTTTTCAGTAAAACATACTTTAATGTTACTTTTGTTAATCTTAATATATAAAAATTACGTGTCACGTTGTTTGTCCGCGATGGACTCCTAAACTACTTAACCGATTTTAATCAAATTTACACACCGTGTACAGTTTGATTTAACTTGAAAGATGGAAAGAAAAAAAAAGAAAGAATAATTATTTATTTGACATCAAACAGAAACATAAAATACTTATCAATAAAAATAAAAATATAATACACAAAACATTAAAAAATAAAATAATAACAAATGTTGCCAAAAGGGTCCCCCGCTCAGCATTTGTCGTGGTAGCTTAAGGCATGCCACGACGCTGAACTTCTGCGGGAGCCTACACATTTAATATAAAACAGGAAGTAAACACAAAACAAGTGAGTGACAATGGAAAAAAATAAATAAAAGAAAGAACATAATAATAGGAAAAATACATAATAACGAATAAATAAAGTAACATGCACAAAACAGTTTGAAAGTTTAAATAACTACAAAAATAAAAATAAATAAAACGAACAAACAGAAAGGGAAGCCACGCAGCAACATAATTGATATGGTGATATGGAATTGAGATAGGATAACTTACATCTCAATTTATAGTCGCAATATTATTTTATTGAAAATTTTCTGTTATATTATTCTGAGGCGATACGAAGTTCGCAGGTTCAGCTAGTTCCTAACTGTATTTTTCCATAAATTTAAGCTTTATGCAATTTCCTTGGTTAAATTGAATGTAGTAATTTCAAATGATAATTGGGGATGGGGAAAGCCCACGATAGACAATTGTGGCGTGACATGAAGGAGGCCTACGTCCAGTAGTTGCCGGACAATGGCTGTTGATTGATTGAGTTATTAAAAAGATAATTATAAATCCAATTTTAATATTCTTTACTAAAATCATCATCAGCTTTTGTTCAGTAAAACGGCAACATAATATAAAGAAATAACGTAACGTCTCGATAATTTTTACCGATATTAAATTTGTTTACCGTTATACTCGTAGTTATTAACGATACTATGTACCAAACTCTATCAAATTATAGGAATAGGCTACTTTTATTAATAGAATAAAATAGAAAATCTTTATTGCTATTGTGGTACATTAGGGTTACAAATGGCTCTCACATTATGTATGATATGCAAATAAATAGAGATGCATGCATGATAATTCAAATTTATTTCCATTGTAAGGAAATTACATACTTTAAAAAAAAATACATTTAACTTATTATTGGTAATTATTCAAATAGCACTGCTTACTCAACAGCCTGTATAAACCTGATTTCAATTGATTCACAGGCAGAGCTTGTAATAAATTTGGTTGGAGTAGCATCTCTTTTGGCATCCTTTTGTAGAATAAAACGGTGCAACCAACCTAGTCGGATACGTAAGTAGGTAGTTAAGAAAGCACATTTTCACTAAAACTTATTTCACTACACTTACATAACAACAATTTCAATGTTCACAGGAACCTTCATCAAGCCTTGCTAGTAGCCGACCATCAAACGTGAGTAGGTACCTATATAAATATTTACAATACACATACTTACCTACGTGACTCAAGTGCCCGCGTGTTTATTATACAGCATATTTGCCATTTGCGGTAGTCGACCCAATAACTAGTTTGGTGGTCCGCCTAGCATCCCACTGAACCTAAGATTGACAAAGTGGCAAGAGGGTGAGCAAATAGCACATTAGGTCCTCCGCTACGTGACGCGGACGCCTGGGGCGGGGTCCGTCGAGGAGACGCGGGGGGGCCGCCACGGATACCTCGACGCTAGTTTGTTATAATGGGGTACAATCTATACTAATATTATAAAGCTGAAGAGTCTGTTTGTTTGTTTCTTTGATCGTTTGAACGCGCTAATCTCTGGAACTACTGAACTGGTTCGAATTGAAAAATTATTTTTGTGTTGGATAGTCCATTTATCGAGGAAGGCTTTAGGCTATATTCTTTTAAAAACTTCTTTCATCATTTTAACAGATATTGAAGCTGACGAAGTTTTGGGCAACAGCTAGTCGTGATATAATTTTAGGAAATGGAGTACTTATTATTTTATATTCCGCGCGCAGGCGTCCGTCGCTGACTTCGCCGCGTGCGCTCAGCTTGAGGGAAGACCCGCGTGACTTAGCTGTTTTCTAAATTTTCCTCAAAACAGAGGCCCTGCTACGTAACGCGAAGCCAGTATATACGGATCTATCTCTTTCAGATATGATGAAATGTGGAATGTGTGTTTCAGATATGAGTAAAAGAGACAGATAGAGTTAAATTAGCGGACGTCCGTGTGCAGATTCCGCTCCACGTAGCGGAGGCCTTAACATTAGGTACTTATAACACCAGGAGAAGTAGGGTTCTTGAAAGAAGATGGCGCTTAGGTCTGCACAGCATGCTAAACTGTAGGATAAGTAGACCTGTGAAATAGAGAGCCATTCATATACATCATCTTGACTATTTATGACTTCTGTGGTGGTGTAGTGTGCGAACTGGTTTTCAATTTTCAAGGTGTCGCTTGCTCTGAGGTTCCGAGTTAGATTCCCGGACGGATCAATGTAGAAAAAAGATTTTTTGTATTTCCTTGGGTCTTTGTGCGGTGTTTGTGGTACCTTCGTTGTTTCTGATTTTTACGACACATGTACTTTAAATAGTTACGTACTTACTTTGGGATCAGAACAATTATTATGTGATGTTGTCCAAATAAAGTCTATTTGTACAGTGTTTACACCCTAAATTAGGTACTTCAGTATGTCTGATTTATATTTAGTGCCTACCTCGTTAGGGCAAAATTAATATTTTCCAAAGACACATTAAAACTGTAGCTGGAAAATCTACATGAACGTTCGTGGCTGGGAGACTAAAATTTACGTGTATTAATATCGCGACTACGCTTGAACAAAAGCAAAAGTCAGGCAGTCATACCACATGCTGGCTTCTATTAAATAATAAAGCAGCAATAGCATTTTAGCACAGGAAATTCTACTTGTTACATTCTCTTGTTTATTATGATTAACAAGTTCGAGTGAGCAAAACGGTCGAGTACAAAAAGACCCAACGTAGTAGTTATGAGTTTGACTCGCAGACGATGGGTTTCTATTACCCTTGTTGTAAACAGGCATATATTGATATGAAAGATATGTTTACGTTCATGATTACGGTCAGATGGTCTGCCCGTGACCATGATGCTGTAAAGTGTTCGAAATGTCAAGTTAAAACAAAATAAACGCGAATTAAAATCCGTAAACATCTTTCATATTAATGACAGTGTTCGCATAAACTCAATTTATTTATTTATTTATTTATTGAGGTCTACCAACAGTTTCATGTACTAATACAAGCTATATAATATTACAAAATCACCATAATACAGAGATAAATACTTATGTATTTAGTTTCTACTAATTACTGGTAAACACCACATGACTAAAAAACAGACTTAATATCTAAACTATATTAAATCCTTGCCTATTGTACGAGTATTCATAATACTTCGAATCGAATCATTAAACATGTCTATCCGGTCACTATGTTGATTTACTATACTGCAAAGCCTCGGTATGGCTGATTTAGCACCAAGAACAGTGCGGAGAAGTGGAGGGCATAGAGGTGAAATGGGGTAACGCGGATGGCAACGAGGTACCCTAAGACAAAACTGATTTAAGAGTAAAGAGCTATCTATTTTGTGATTCAATGTTCAAGAAAAGAGTAGGACTAATATATGATATCATCAGCTCACATTGAAAGTTTTGGACATGTCTCTCCAAAAAGAGGATTTTGTGGTAGAGTGAAGACGCTAATGCAATGAGCATTAGGCGTACACCTTTGGTCGCTCCGCAAGATATCCATTTAGATCCAGCCATTAGTGAGTTGGAACCACGGGTTAGCGCTCCGGGCGATATTACCCAGGGAAATCATCCGCAGTGCACTAGGTATACTAAGTGCAGTTGAAGTTAGTTTATGTTTCCACATAAACGGGACTGTCCTCGAAGCTAGTTTCAGGGGATCCGAGACAAAACTATGGGCGTCCATGATCCACCTACGATGGCAAGCACGTCTTAGCAAAATCTTGGTGCACTAAGTACAGGCCGCTATACCTATGTAAACACTTTTTCGTTTCACCGTCCTTATGTCGTTGTATTAAGAGTCAACATTAGTCAGAAGTGTTACATACTTTTGCAGCTGACTGTACAAACGCAGTGCGCAGCGCAAAAAATAAATGTATCTTTCTTTCTATATTTCACTACTGCACTACTACACCAACTAAGGCTAATGAAGATGATTGTGTACTCTCGCATAGCACCGGTTTAAATTACCAGTTCGATGAATATTTACCGGGACAAAGCGGCATTTCTCTTGTGTATTTTGACCTGGCTGGAACCTAATAATGTTTGCATGTATAAAGGAAAATCCATCTGATATTTTAGTTGAATTTAATGACATTCGAAATACTTGCTCTAGGGAGAAGGCTTACTCTTTGTGTCTTACAAAGGTAATGCTACTCGTTATCGAAGACGGCTTAACTTTGGTAATGATAAAATATAGTAGTGATATGAATAATATTTCTACTTTTAACTCTTTTGAGGTTTGGGTAATCCTTCGAGGAGATATTAGCAGAGATTATACGTAACAAGTCAAGAGATTTTTTTTAATTAAAGTCTGCTACAAAAAGAATTGGACGAACTCCGTGGTCAAGTAGCAGGCACGTGCGTTCTTGGAATGTTTAAAAAAAAACAACAAGAACAATCAGAAATAAGCAATTAAATAGGTAGCTACTTAATGTGGTACAAAACTCAGTTTTTGCTGTTGTACTATTTGTATGTATTTATTTTCTCAGAATCTCATAAAGACCAAGGTACATGGTTAAAATATCGAAGCAACTACTCGTTATGAGTTTTAATAATTAGTTAAAAAGCGGCGGTCAGAGCTTAACAATTTCTTGCTTGCCTTTAATGGAAAAGCAGAATCCCGTCTCATCGTACGCTTATCGTAACTCCAGCTAAAGTTTACCTTTTTGGAGCTTTATCAATTTAGATAATTGGTATCTGATAATCAGTAATAAAAAAAAGTAAGTAAAAAAAATTGAGTTTATTATTTGATATTTTTTTAAACATAAATAAACAAACACACATCCGCCATAAGATATTGCAAGTGATTATGTAGGTAACCTACTTACCATTAAGCGTGCATAGTAACGGGCAACAGCTAGTCGAAACAATTATAGCTTTGAAATGTTTGAATTTGTACTGCACAACATTATTTTCAACAATCATTCATGTTTAGTGGCTATCTCAAATGGAAGTAACTTCGAAGACGCTTCACGGAGTCACGTCTTAATCGATAAATGAATGAACCGCATAAATTCCTGATCGAATTAAAACAAATGGCCGTAATGGTCAAAGCTTTTAAGACTTGCGTTTAGCTTTTCAACTTCAGCAATTTTCAAATTTTTCACATTTCAATTGATTTACGAGTATAAACGTTTCAATGGAATCGCAAAATTAAAATTCGAAAATGATTTCTGTTCGTTGAAGTGAGTTCGATGAAATTGAATGGTCATTAAATTCTTAGTGCAACTATTAAAACATTTGCGCGTTTGCATTTTGGATGAATCGCTTCACGAGTGAGTAACGCTAGTAATTAAAATTGTTAGAATTGCTTATTCCTCGATCGTGAGTTATTCCAGACACAATTGAAATCAATTGTTATCGCGGCACGCGCGTGCCTCCTGAGGGTTGAGGGATTAATATGAAAAATATTATGAACTTTTTTATCAACGTACAATTATTGAGCGTTCTCGTACAATCTTAATTGGTATCACGATAGTTCAGCGTGGAATGCCAAAGTTTTGCATTGAGATCTATTTTTTAGGGTTCCGTAGCTGAATGGCAAAAAACGGAACAAGAATATTTGATTTGTTGTCTCTTGGTGTCGTTGTGGGCAATTAAGAGATTATCGTCAGAAGAAGGCGAGGACCAGCTTCTACTCTCTACCAGTGACAATAATACTTACCCCCGTATTTATAAAGAAGTAATTACTTATTGCTTGAGAAAGTCAAAACTTAAAGTGTTCATACCTAGACGCTGACTGCAGCCGATGACCTTGAGCAATAAATACGCCCACAAATTTATTCGCCTTTGAATTTCTTTGCAACGCGCGGCAGCTATCACTGTCGATTCCCGTAGGAGTGACAGAGAAAAAGCGCATGGAATAGAAGGGCCTAAGTGCCAAACAACAAAATTCGTTGTGCAATTTAAAATTGCCATTTTATTAAAAATCTAAATCAGCCATTTGCTTAAGCAACATGTAATATACAATATAGCAAAATTTTATTATCATTGTTATACGGACTGCTGAGAAAAATGGTAATTTATATATTTTCAGAGGCTACTTTGAGATTATTTTCTATCGAGAAAAGTTTTTAGAATCGTGTTTTGGAAACAACCACCTAGTCAAGAATATGATCAATTACAACTACATAGAATTTGGCAACAATACGAGCCATAGGCTTAAAGCAAAACAATCTTCATTGAGCTGAATTTGGCTCATGTCAGCGTCTTAAGGAATACATATTGTTACTGAGGTAATTAATTTTAGTCAAGTAATTACTTTTACTTGTCTATAAATACGGGTGTTAGTGTATTATTATTACCTAAGTGACGACCATTTTGATCAGCGGTAGTTAACGCTGCTTCTGAGCCATGGGTCGCGGGTTCGATCCCCGCTCAGTACAAATATTTGTGTGCATGAACATGTCTGTTTGTACTGGTCTGGGTGTTTTCTATGTATTATAAGTATGTATTAACAAAAAAAAAGTATATAAGTAAGTTTATCGGTTGTCTAGTACCCCATACGACGGGGTACTTAATTGTAGCTTAATTTGGGACTAGATGGCTCTGTGTGGCCCAGTGAGGCATGTCTTAAAAAAATATTTATTTATTTAAGTGTTAGCAAAATTATCCTTCCAGAGACGCCGTTGTCCAGCGGTGGTTCAATAAACTGATAATTTCCAATTTTGTGATACTTACCCGAATAGTAAAAATTTTAACACTTTAACGCCTCCTTTTTCTAAGTCGATTGAAAGTAAAAGTTATTCCGCAAGTTTGTGGATTTGTGGACATACCTACAAACTTTCTAAAAAAATAACCCGACTTATCAAGGATTATTTTTTGTTTGATATCTAGGTTATTTGATGTTCTAGTACTAAATTAACCTAAATATTGGACCTGTATAAATTCATTTCCGAGCACTAAGGAGCGGTGCGGTGAGCCATCTCCAAAATCCTGGCCGTAAATCCAGGCATGCTTGAACTCGGTTTGTTCGATAATGGAGCTTTTACACTAAACGACAATAGGTACTAGTTCTATTTTTAGTTTACTCAGGATTTAACATTCTACGTACTTAACAGCTTACCCGGAAAATCATGATCATATATCAGCGAAAATAGTATTTGATGCCTTTGATACTTTCGATCCTTGCTTCTCATAAAAAAGACATACGGTTTTTTTTTGAGTTAACGCGAATTAAAAATGTTTAAAAAAATCATTTTTCAAATTACCTACATTAAGAGGAATAACACCTTAGTCTGCCCGTGACCATGAACGCTGTAAAGTGTTCGAAATGTCGGGTTAGAACAAAAATAAACGCGTATTAGATCCGTAAACATATCTTTTATATCAATCATAAAAAAGATTGCAAGAAACGATTAGGTTTATTATTAGGAAGAAAGTTTTTTATTCATAAAAAAGTAACAGCCTATAATCATCCCACAGCAGGGAAAAGGCCTCCATCATTGAATTCAAGTTACCACTGCAATGTTGGGAACTGGCATAATCACCACGCTTGCCAAATGCGGGTTGGTGATCACAAACCCGAGCAACGTTCGAAAATTCGAAACTTTTTGTTGCCCGACCCGGGGATCGAACCTAGGACCCCGAGATCTTGGCCCGGTGTTTAAACCACTAGACCAAGGGGCGTTAGTTTAGCTTTTATTCATACTAATATTCAAAATGTGAATGTAATTCAGTCTGTATATTTGTCTGTTTTGCTTTCACGCCTATACTACAAAATCAATTTCAATACTATTTGACACAAAGATATAACGTGAAATCATCAAGAACAGCTGTAATCGTTTATAATGGAGAGAAGACATTGCCAGGAGCACGGAACACGAGCTCTTCTTCTGGTAGTAATACTTCAGATGCTACTTACGACACCCATAATGTTAGAATTGAATTGTGCTACTTTTAATTTTTATTAATTTTCATCAATATATATTATTTAAATAATCAATTGGCTTGCTCTTGACTACATACTTAACTCTACGGTTATGAAGAAGCATAGGATGGAGAGAGCTTACCCAGAAAGTGGCACTGGTTCTCCTACACACAGAAAAACTGTTTGGCGCTGGACTCCGGCAGGAGGGTGGTAGCATCCAGGCGGCCTCTTACGAAGCCTACCACCGCAGAGGGATCTGTTAGCCGTCATCATTGGTTAGAAAACCAAAGATGCCGTTGGCCAGGGTGGACCACTAGTAGGTAGATCCTACCATCCACATCAATATAATACGCTAACACTACGCGACATCTAAATTGAAAGGTGTAAACGGTCTCTTACAAGCTCGGCACAGGTATACCGTAACGAGGCGGCTGATACATCACGATGCGTGCAAGCCAAAGCAATTACATTGCTTCAGGAATAGCTTAGGCTGAGCAATTTTACCCGCTCCGGAATCTGGATTTTCGCTAGTAAAATCTTTTGTTAGAATTTTATGTCACAGTGTATATTTTGAAACACGAGGTTAGAGGTTGGAAGTGATATAATAAGGGTAAATTTTTTTGTACATATATTTCTATTAGTCCCTAACTCACACCAGCAACATCCAAACTATCACATTTATAATATTAGTATGTATCTAGGATGAAATTTACAAATACGAGTATAGGTTTTTAGGGTTTCAAACTCTGCATTAATATTTATAAAAAATACAGATGATACCGTGTGATGCTATCCAGCAAAACCCAGTTAAATGCAATGATTATGACTTGTTGTTATAAATTACAGCTTTGTAACTTCTGGAATATATTTTATGTATACTTTATTTGATATTTTAGCAACTTAATTGCACTTATAATATCAGTATATAAACTTGAAAAATTTTGTCTCAGGCGGGACTCGAACCCGCAGGAACTGCGAGGAGATGCGGGTTCGAGTCCCGCCTGAGACAAAATTTTTCAAGTTTATATACTGATATTTTATGTATTTTTTATAACATTAACATTGGCGGTTACATATAAAAATAGCTACACACTTTCCCAGAAAACAATATAATAATAACGTTAGTTTAAAAACAGATATAACAATAGTTTGGGTACGATCCAAAAGTGACCATCAAGCGAGAAAGTGAGTGAGCGAAATCAGCGCATCGAGCGTAGCGAGCGTAGCGAGCGTTTTGCGGAAGCGGCCGCCGAGCGTCAAACTCTATCTAAGGCGCCTAAAAAGATAAAAATCTGTATCAAAATGTACCCACACCGCTCAATATTTAATAAAATTTTGATTAACAGTTTTACTGATAAAGTGAGAGTAATATTAAGGAATCTTCATGTAAACATTTTAACAGTAAATAATTCGTTGTATTCAGGTAACTAAAACTGCTTTGAGATATTTTTTTAATGAAAGATTATTTGATTACAAGCGACGGTGATAGTTAGCTATCTGATTGATCTAAAAAATTGAAACGAAAAATCGGCAAATTATATTTTTTTCCTAAAATAAATCATACACAAAGATTTGTACTTATTACATTGAAAGCTTTTAAAAACTCAAGAAACAGTATAACTCATTTCTGGAAACAGGAGCATAACAAACGAGGTAATAAACACAAAGAGAAATTTATATAAAAGTACCCAGTCAAAACCAAAACATGCATCAATTTTGCAAGACTTTTCTGTACAGGGAATTAAATATTGTTCGGTGCTGCTGGCATGTGAATTGCTTATAAAATATGCTGCCTCTAATGTTCGTTGTTGCTTTACGTAAAAGAAATCATTGTTTTGTTAAATACGCAGCTTTTAAAAGCTCGAGCATGGCCGACTCGCTCGAAGACACGCGGATTTGGGACTACTTGGGGGTATTACGTGAGTATTAAGTAAACGGGAGCTGCTTTGACAATAAAACAGTATCCGAGATGATTTTCGTGCTACGAGAAAAGTACTTAATTCTACGTATACACGGTGCATTTTTAACTACCTGTAAACTGAAGCCCACGTTATATAACTATTATGTATAACATCTTGGCAGTGTTATTTACACTTGTTATATTTTTTTTTTTATAAAAATAAAATATTGGTTCAGCTATTTATTTTCAAACACGCTGTGACACGCACGTATGTAGCTGTTTAAGGTTCATTCTAATACCTGATTATGTCTGGAGGATAATCATATTACATTAGAACAGATTGTGAAGTCTCGTAAGAGGCGAAATTAAATGCAGATAGTAGTTTATTTTAGAAACGCAATCCACATACTTTTTTTTCTTTAGTTAATTAATAGAAATAACACATTCCATCTTGTGGATAGGCTTATGTTTCGCGATTACTGTTGTGAGCTAAAAATGATAAGCAGCAGTAAAAAAACCTTTTTTAGTAGCTGACAAGCAACTATTCTTTCTTTTAGTAATTTTAAAATTATTTTTATATCAGTTTAAAATGCTGATGATAATAAAGATAGCTACAAATAACAACTTACAATTTATTTATCACAAAAAGTTACACAACTACGAAAAATATGAAAATAACCGAATCGAAGTTCCATTATGTTTTAATATTTCTCTTGGATAAAAAACTAGAACGTAAACTAAATATTACTTAAAAAAAATACATGTTTTCAGTATTGTCCGCGCATAACGGAACGCACGAGAGGCGGCGCGGCGGTAGGCAGTGGGGCAGCAGTTTTGATTCTCTTTGACATTAGGGTATAACTTTGTAAATAAAACGAACATATTGAAGAAAGCTGCAACACAAACACTTATTTTTTACTTTGAATGAAGACAAGTTGGCCATAAAAAAGAAGCACAACTTTTATTTCTTGTAAGTACATACATCTGTGATTACAAACCCATATCAAAATATTCTATGCCATTGGCTGTGAGCAGAATCAAGTCTTCGCTCTTTCTGTTGCATTCATAGATCGTAAAATCTTTTTATTATTCCCCTTTTACATACCCCGTGAGTTAAGTACGAGTCCGTAAAGAACAAAATTGCTACTGATAAAACTGAAGGCTACAAACGATATGCGAG
The DNA here is from genome assembly GCA_949315895.1 of Anania crocealis. Lineage (NCBI taxonomy): Eukaryota > Metazoa > Arthropoda > Insecta > Lepidoptera > Crambidae > Anania > Anania crocealis. The sequence continues at coordinate 25,366,202 of OX438882.1, forward strand.
AATTCTTCGCTTATGGTTGTTGTATTAAATCGATTGGAACTGATTTTATGCATTTCTTGGATAACCTTAAGCGCTCAAAGGTTAATTTATCATGGTTCTGATTATACACCAAAAAATCTTAACCCAAAAGGCTTTTTAAAAATTATGGTAAGTAAGTAAAAAAAAAATTGAGTTGCCGCTATTGGCTTTCGACTTATGTTTTTCTATTATCTCAATTTGATCAGTCTGTATTTTTATCATCTTATTCTTTTTTAATATCAATGGGACAAACTCTTTGCTCTACCTACCAACGGTATCATAGTCAAACACGTTTTAATTTGGAAAAGGAAAAAAATATTCTTAATAAACTTTAAAAATTAGGTATTAACTCTACCTAAACTTAATTCAAACAGGCGACAAACGAGCAGTCAGTTCAATTTAGCTTGTTTCAGATTGTTTTTTAAAATTTTACTTTTCATGAATAAAAAATTTGTATTTACCTACATACTTTCATTTTGCTTAACTTACGCATGGAACGTACGTATGCTTTAAAATTAACTAATGCCCGCCCACCTTATGGCCTCTTCCCTGAGGACCATTGTTTACTTCCCACGAATTCTATATTTTCTCTTTCGCCTAGAGTCTAACATCAACAATTTATTTGGACCAAAATTATTTACATCTCCGTATCGTAAGATACTAAGTCTTGCGAGATACTGAATATTTGATATTTTCCCCTTCCATCGATAGATCCAAGACACTGTCCAAACAGTCTGTTCCCTAGAGGTGTAGTGACAAACATTTTCCGTTTTCCTTGCAGTATCTTTGGATGAAATGTTGCCTGACTTTATTATGAAGGCGCAAAATCAACTTAATCTTATTGTAATTTAATTAATCTTTACTTATTATCATAAATGCGAAAGTAACTGTCTATCTGTTTGGGCGTTTTTCCACTCACCGGCCCGGCACCGGAACGGCACCAGCATGGCCGTGCACCGGCACCGGCGCCGTGGCTTCGTTTTGCCATTGGGCCGGTGTCGGTGCCGGTTTACGCCCGGTGAGTAAGTACAGTGCTGATATGGACTTCAGCACGACGACACCCAAAGTACAATGCGTAGATAAAACAATGATAATGCCAAAACCTGTCAGATTTCACTGTACCTGTACCTCTCACACAAAAAACTATCGACTTCGAATCGTTTGCGTATCGAAAGCAAACGACACAAAGTTCGTGCTTTGTTTTGTAGTTCTCGTTTTGACCGCGCGAGCGCTGTTCAAGTTTTCATACTAAATATTTCGATGGCGATACGAACACGTAAACGATTCGAATTCGATAGTTTTTTATGCTAGACCCACCGGTCTCGGCACCGGCGGACTCTACGCCGGGCCGGCGCTGGCGCCGGTAAGTGAAAAAGCGTGCCATACATTTTCATACATTTTTGCTTCCCTACATAAGGGACCTTCTGTCTAAAGTTAATGTGTATTTTCTGATCGTATGATTTTCCATAATCGCCACGTTTGGCAGTTGGGATGGCGATTGCAATAAGCCAAATGATCTAAAGAAGACACTGCTGCCCGTCTTTCTGGCAGTACTCCTTTAATCGCCTCTTACGACACCCATAGGAAGGAAACTGGTGACGCCATTCTTCTAATATGCCGGGTATCATACGACACAGCTTCGAACCCATTTAAAACAATATTATTCCTTTTGATTGAAAACATCACTTAGGTATTAAAATTGCCTCTCCAAACCCATGTCATAATCTACCTCATAAAATAGTTTATCCATACCAATAGATTTGCCAAATCCAATGAATCCGTAGTGCACTCCGACATGTCAGTTAAGGGTTGCCCGCGATTAATGACAACCCCTAATTACCCTCTCTGGCCACAGCCACAACGCTAATGATGCGAATCTATTAAAGCAACCGCTAAACTTCACTCTGGCGTTTCATTTGATTTAATCATTATGTTTTAGTACGTAAACATTAGGGGTTGCAGCTGGGTTTACGTTTTTTACAATCGACAAAAATTGGACTCATCTTTGCCGGCATAGATTTAATATACTGCTGTTAGATTGGCAATGAAAAGAGACCAAATATAATGCAGCTATATGATAGAACGAGATAGATCACAAGGCCGTTCACGTACACGCTAAGAACCCGTAGTGTTTTTCTGAGTTCTGACGTCTGTCACGCGCAACACAATATTCCCTTTAGTTTTACTAGTTTCATTTTTATTATTGTAAAAAAGTGTCGAGTTGATGTATTTTTATTATGGTTTCATGTTCAGTACCTGGAAGTAACTCATCTAAAAAAGGGAACCAACATATTTGTGCATTTCACACGTCAACACACAATCGCGATTATCAGCAGCAAAATTCAATGTTTCAGAGCTTTGACAAAAATTTTGTATACTAATTGATAGGGCATTTCATCAGAACAAGGATTTAAATTCATATGAATTCAATTAAAAATAATATCAAATACGTGAATTTCAGCAATTACTAACGTCACTTTTGTATTTTAGTGATTGACATTTTCGATGATATCTTATCGACATTTCATTAGCTGACATATTTCACATTGTAAACCGCATACAGCCTAAATTGTTGAAATACGTTACGTTATGCTTGAAATTGCCTACTAGAAAATAATATTCGCCCAATAAATATTCGAGCATTTGCAGTTTACATTTGGACCCTAAGTGTTTTTAACACAGAGGCGATCAGCCTGTAAAATTACGCTCTGGATCAATGTCCATATTGTTCAAGCCCCCATCCATTCCCCATTAGTTCCCCAATCCCCATTAATTAAACATTAAATATATGTATATTTAGTGTACGTTTGTAATGTGTAATTGAAAAATAAATATCAGTTTTATTTCAACTTTGGCGATCGCGATCGCAAAATGAGGCAAAATTGTTAAATACTGGCAAGTAAAGACTACGATATTTTTTACAATAAATTGATTTTGTTCGGGGATAAGTAATTATAAAATAAAAAACATATCTAGGTATTTACTTGCAGTTTTTTAGCGTTCTTTTAATAATACTAAAAAATAAGTCACCTGCGTCAACGTTAACTGTGTCGATGGAATCGATATCGAAAGCAAGCAGGCAATGCAGTACCTGCACTATTTATCTCACGCACATGCTCACTTTATGCACACTAGCGTAACCTAGTTTTGGTCTCGTTTTCAGGATTCAATTGCCAATCTATCTATATTAAATCTATGTTTGCCGGCTACAAATAGTTTTGAAAAATTTAAATGTTTTTTGACAGGTTTCTTAGTCTGTTCATCTCATGCGTGGATTGGAGCAATAGATTTAAACTTGCATTTGTATTTTCAGCAAGCCCTTTATTTGATACCCGTATTGTAGGAGTGCATCTTTATACTATAATATTATAAAGCTGAAGAGTTTGTTTGTTTGTTTGTTTGTTTGAACGCGCTAATCTCAGGAAGTACTGGTCCGATTTAAAAAAAAGTTGTGCGTGTACTAGTGTACACACGTAAGAAGTGAAACTTCTTTATGGCCTTATTTTTCGAAAAATGATCTACATGCAACTTTCCAGAAATTGGTTAAATTAGTTAAATTGGTTAAATTGGTAACATTGGTTAAATTGGTTAAATTGGTTAAATTGGTTAAATTAGTTAAATTGGTTAAATTGGTTAAGTTGGTTAAGTTGGTTAAGTTGGTTAAGTTGGTTAAGTTGGTTAAGTTGGTTAAGTTGGTTAAGTTGGTTAAATTGGTTAAATTGGTTAAATTGGTAAAATTGGTAAAATTGGTAAAATTGATTAAATTGGTTAAGTTGGTTAAATTGGTAAAGTTGGTAAAGTTGGTTAAGTTGGTTAAGTTGGTTAAGTTGGTTAAGTTGGTTAAGTTGGTTAAGTTGGTTAAATTGGTTAAATTGGTTAAATTGGTTAAATTGGTTAAATTGGTTAAATTGGTTAAGTTGGTTAAGTTGGTTAAGTTGGTTAAGTTGGTTAAGTTGGTTAAGTTGGTTAAGTTGGTTAAATTGGTTAAATTGGTTAAATTGGTTAAATTGGTTAAATAAATATATTATTAAATATTTTCCAACGCCGATAAAGAAGTTTCACTTCAAAAATAATAGAAAACAGCACACTCAGGCACGTTAGAAAGAGTGGGAGATACTAGTTCCTCTCCCTTCCCCTCGATCTTACGCTTTTTCGATCAGCATCACGTGACCCTGACGCGAGTATGGAAGTTTTTACCCATCCAACAAAAAAGTGCTCAGCGCCGCTAAAGAAGTTTTCACTTCAAAAATCTTTTTGTGTTGGATAGTCCATTAATCGAGGAAGGCTTTAGGCTATATAACATCACGATGAAAAAAACAATCGCGAACATAACGGAAATTGACGCGGACGAAGTCGCCGGGAACAGCTAGTTAATAATAATAAATCCGCCATCTTGAGTGAATTTAGAATGACACAGCAAACCATTTACCGTCAAAATTAATAAACACAGGCGTTACCTCTGGGGTACTAATTTTAAATATCATTGGGTACTAATAAATTGCCTTAAAAAAAGCAAAGCCCTCCATAATTTAATTCAAGTTACCACAGAAATAATTTGTGCAGGCATAACCACGGTTGCCAATTGCGAGTAGGTAATCAAAAGCCGAACAATGTTCGTAAATTCTAAACTGTTTTTGCATGACCTGGGGGTCGAAGCCACCCTGCTCCGAGGTGTTAAATACAACGGGGTGTTACCGTGTACTCTACCTGAATAAGGTAAAATCACTTAAGATCGCCCTTCCTAAAGAAAACAAATAAACCTTACTTTTATTTAACACCACATGCATTTTAACGTGAAGCCCCTTTAAAAATCACGTCAAACAGCCATAAAAGTTTTATAGGCAATATTTTGATGGGCGCCTTTTTACGATAGCTTCATAAAACGTTGATTGGCTTCAGTATATTGGCCAGTTAATAGATTAAACGCGCTTGCACTCAAATTAACAGTTGTGTTTTAAACAGAATATTTTTAGAATTGGTCATTTTAAAAATATTGTGCCTGAAATACTTCATTGCTTTGCAAAAGTAATGATTTGATTTGATAGTTTTGCAAAAATCCAAATGACGCTAAAACAAATTTACTTAATTTGAAAGAAAACAAATGTCGTCGAGATAAGTCATAGTGTAGACGGTTTAGGGTGTTTATTAAACGGGTGTTTATTAGACGTTGTCCTGTCTTTACTATGAATATTGATTTCAAATTGGTGAGAGACAAACTTCTTAGCGTTCCATACATGCGGGTGCCGGGTCCATCGTGTGGCAGAAAGAGAAACTCCGAGTAGCTCCCGGTTGTACGTATAAGGGACCCCTTTCCGACGTACATCAACACTCACCTTCACTACACGTCTTTCTCTGTCTCTTAATTAAAAAAAATATTTCAGATACAAATTTATTTATCGACATGCTAACCGCCCTGGAATTGTAACCCTTTGCAGCACGCATTCTGTCAATGTTATGTCAAACGCCATACATTAAAAAAGTTTAAATTGTCAAAAGAGCTAAGGTTACTTAACAAAGAATTTAGTATGGTGATTAAGTTTTCTTAAATTTTCTAATTTTCCGCGCATTTTTCTGATTGTTTTATTTCAAAAGAACACTCTCCTGGCAATAACAAACAAAACAAAAAAAGATCGGGGATGTTCTGAAGAAAGGTCAGGTCAAGAGTACTCTAAACCGACGAGCATGCATGAAAAGATTGATGAATGTGGAAGAAGCGAAAGATGTATGCCAGGATCGTAGTAAGGTGGAAGGCCTTGGGAAGGAGGCGTGATAATATGTATGTATGTATGTACAAAAAAAGAATAAGTGAAATCGGTCCAGCCGTTCACGCGTGATGCGATGACCAAGGGAAATAGAGATTCATTTTTATATATATAGAAGATATAGATAACACCAATCAGAGCTGCCTGCTACTAGTATATTCCTATGTATACTCACTAGGCAGCTTCAACAAACAATATAATACGAAAATAAGTTTTTTGATGAAATAAATACATTTTGATTTTGTTTTTTTTTTATTTTGATCACTTACTAAAGCCCCATTGGTCTAGTGGTTTAAATACCGGGCCAAGATCCCGGGGTCCTAGGTTCGATCCCCGGGTCGGGCAACAAAAGTTTCGAATTTTCGAATGTTGCTCGAGCTTGTGATCACCTACCCGCATTTGGCAAGCGTGGTGATTATGCCAGTACCCATCAATGCTGTAGTAACTTGAATTCAAAAATACAGGCCTTTTCCTTGCAGTGGGATGATTATAGGCTGTTTATACATTTGTTTACTTACTTAGTATGTACGAGTACTTATAAACATTCAAATAAGCACTAGGCGAAAATTAAACTCCGAGTTCCATGACGAGGTCTTGACTCGTTGGCGACTCGTCATTATAATGTTTATTGGTAGCTTAAAACATTTTAACAATGGGGACTACCGTTTCTTTGCTCACCAGTTGGCGCCACTGTAGACTGAGGTCCGGAGTTATAGCTGTCAAAGGCGATTGGCGCCGAAACAAAGTGTTATATCTTGAATCTAATTAAGGTTATATTGTTTATAAATAACTATCTTGATATCAACAAACTAACTTCTGAAATAGTTGCTCTTGAGGCCGCCTATTTTTGCGTTTTTTCTTAATTCCGCTTTTAAAGCATTCACATTAATCGCCAAATAATCCATATTTGCGATATTTTACGAAGGAGATCACTTTTCAGCAGGTAAATTAAAGAAATTATAATTTATGCGACAAATTCCGCAAAAACCAGTACAAAGTGAATGATATTGGACCTCACGCGACACTAGCGCCTCTAGTGGCAAATTCACTAGCGATAGCCCCCATTGTAACAATATGTGATTGTGATTACCCTTACAAATAAAGTTCACCTACCATTTTGTTTGAAAACTAATAATGACTATATTTTAATTTTTTTTTATTGATAAATTTATTTTTGTCATCACGATCAAACTTCAAAGCAATATTATAAAGGCCCTTAACGTGGCCCTTCTCAATAACATAGAAATTTTAAATATCAGAGCATTATTAAATAAAAATTATAAGCATTAATTTAACATGACCAAAGATTTGCCTTCATATTTGCCATTGGAACAATTTTTTAATATGTTTAAAATTTAAATGAGTTTCACAAACAAAACATCGGGCTTTAAAATATGTTGAACCTTTTTTCTAGCATCTACGGCGGTTACCTTACAAAATTGAAATGAAGCTACAGTTAAGATAAAATGACTAACGGCCGATTCCAATAACCTATCTATCTTCAGTTTTGGCATATCGGAGATAAGAAACAGTTTCTATCTCTGTTTTTGCCGTCCAGAGAATCAAAGACAGAAGTTGTTTTCTATTAATTATGCCTAACTAATCAAACAGCAATCCATAGTAGATTAATTAGAGTAATTCTGATACCAGTAAAAGGTTCTCGCGATTAACAAAATTTATTGGTTTGCTGATATAAGCTGTTGGTCTTCCGAATATTAAATAAATTAATAAAATAAATACCCGTGACGGATAGATGGTTTTGTTATTTAACTTTCACCCTTGAAATCTATCTCACGGTTGGAAATTAAAGGTACCTACTGAATTTAGTACCTCAAAACGAAAGTCTTTCACCAGTGTAAAACGCCAGCAACAAGTTATAGCATTGTAAAGTGGTCTATACTGGTCTCATAAGTAGGCTCAACGTCGCACAGCGGACAATGAAAAAAGCAATGCTTGGTATGTCCAAGCTCGATAGAATCAGATATAGCGTGAGAGACTGGTGGGCGTTGGGGTGGAAAAGCTGTGCTTTGGACAATTATCGATACGTAGCTCTCGACCAGGTAGACTGACAGACTGGTGATTGTTAAAAGTTCCTGCCTGTGATACATGATAGACGTAAAGATCTAGGATGTCGGGTGGTGGTATCTACCTCCTAGTGGTCCAACCTGGGCAACGGCATCTTTGGTTTTCTAACCAATGATGACGGCTAACAGATTCCTCTGCGGTGGTAGGCTTCGTAAGAGGCTGCCTGGATGCTGCCACCCTCCTGCCGGATTCCAGCAGCCAAACAGTTTTTATGTGTTCCGCTGGTGTGTGGGAGAACCAGTACCTCTGGGTAAGCTCGCTCCATCTTAGGCTTTTCTTAACCGTGTAGTTAAGTATGTAGTCAAGAGCAACCCCATTATTTATAAAAATATTTTTTTAATAATTAAATTATTGAGAACAAAATTAATTACTAGATAAAATCGGTTTTGTTTATGAACGCATTCTTTTCTATTTTTGAAATAATTGTAATGAAGTTGATCTTTCAAAGATGCAGAATGCTATTTTAACTTGAAAAATTATGTCATGCGATGAGATACGGATTCGAGTCCCGCCTGAGACATAATTTTTCAAGCTTAAATACTGATATTGTAATTGCAATTTAATTGCTTAAAATATCATATAAAGTATGCAGAATGCTAATTTCAAATGAAGTCGAATTGCATGTTAATGCGACAAAAGATACCAAGGTCTTCGTGGACTTAAAAACTACAGCACTCTTTTATTAGTTGCAAACTCGTTGTAACACAATTATTTTTTATTTGAAAGAGTTAAGAAACTCCAGCGGGACTGTGGCAAAAATGGGGAGTAAATGTTAGAAACTATTCAGTCCGCAATTTTCTGAAGACCAGATGAGTCCGTACTACCGGTTTTTTAAATAAAAATCGTGGATTCTTAAAAACTTTATAATTTGTGAATTGAAATTAGCCCTGAATTACGTAGGAAAAGTACCGAATTATTGTAGTTCTGCGGTGTTCCGCCTACCATGCACGGATTTAATTTCTAATCAGGTTTTTCTTTTATTGATAATAGGCTTGCTCTTGGCTTCATCACGGTACTTAGAGACTTTGCCCGGGTTGGACTGCTAGGAGGCGGATCGCACCCACCCCAAAAAAATGATCAATTTACAAAATAATTACTTACGGACTCAGTACTTATGTCTTATATAAGAGAGACAACTCACCCAACAATAGTCGTTCTTAGAATGTAATTTGAACTTTAAACCATTAGTATTTAAAACATCAGTTGCAATAATGATCTTGTTATCAGATGGAAGTCGTAACAACAAATCAAGTCATATGCCTGTTATAAAAGGCTTGGTAACTCTGTCCAGATAATCCTTGAAGGATGAAGGATTATCACATGACTACAAAAAAAAACAAGAAACTACAAAAGTGTATCAGGTGGCACCTGTACTTTGGAATCGCCCCGTTGTTCTAGTGGTTTACCGGGCCAAGATCTCTCGGGTTTGTGATCACTCATTTCATCATTGCTATGGTAACCAGAATTCAATGATGAAGGCCTTTGCCCTGCAGTGGGATGATTATAAGCCGTTACTTTAATTTCAACCGTACTTTGGTAGGGGCGTCCAAACAATCGGATCTTTCATGAAATTTGCATAGTTATATAACTAGTGTCGTTCGCGATTGTTTCAAGTAGTTTAACTTGCACTTTTTACTTGGAAGTGTTCGAGCTAACTTTGAATGAACTTTGATCACTTCGTTATTAAAATTCTTTGGCTTTATTTTGATTTTACTATTAAAACATGTATTTTAGAGGAATTCACCGTAAGCCAACGTAAGTCCGTAGATAAATAATAAATAATAAATAATAAATAAATATTTAAGACATGCCTCACTGGGCCACACAGAGCCATCTAGTCCCAAATTAAGCTACTATTGAGTACCCTGTCGTATGGGGTACTACACAACCGATAAACTTACTTAAATATCTTTTTTGTAAATACATACTTATAATACATAGAAAACACCCAGACCAGTACAAACAGACATGTTCATGCACACAAATATTTGTACTGTGCGGGGATCGAACCCGCGACCCATGGCTCAGAAGCAGCTTTTATTACCGCTGATCCAAATGGTCGTCGTGATCCAGATGGACAGATCTCTTGGGCAGTTCTCCTTTTGTCGCCTCTTATGAAACCATAAGTTGAGAAGAGATCTATTTTTTAGAAGAGTTTATACCTACTAAAGAATAGAACATACGCACAATCTGATGGAGAAAGACTCAATGGATAAGTTTTGTTAACACTACAATGAGAAACATTCCTCTGATTTGTTTTACAAACAAATAGCTTTTCAAAAAGCCGCTGAGACGTTTATAACAAACTTTACGATTAAAATTCCTTATCGGTTAAGGTTTATCTACCTTTTTGGAAGTCGTGTTGTTTTATTTTTTACACACATTAGAAGCGCTCATAGCCCAATGCTTCTTCGTGATTAGTTTCTGTCACGAATGTTAAGCAACGATAAAAGTGGTCACTAATTGGATGGATGACCGTTTGTGGCATCATACCTTGAGCGCTTCCGTGCTTCGGAGGGCACGTTAAGCCGTCGGTCCCGGCTGTTATCATGAGATTACAGTCGTTAAGCCCTGTTGGAGGCCTTCGGGCGGCTTGAGAAACGTCCAACAACGGGGTGATGTTGCCACAGCGTCGCCCCCGCCGCCACCAACCCGCACTAGGCCAGCGTGGTGGTACTAAGGCCTTAAGCCCTCTCCTTAAAAAGGAGAGAGACCCGTGCTCAGCAGTGGGCGAAAATGGGTTGTTACTTTTACTTTTTTACTACTTACATAAACAGCATCAAAAGCTTGAACACAATGTAATCTCTGAGCACGTGTGTTGTAGACAATCTTTTCATATTAATTTTTGTTTTCAGTCATTTGCCGCATTTTGTTTTTCCACAAAATTAACAAGAAAGCTTCAAGAAGGCTGTAATGTGGCGTTGTTATAATAAATAAACCCAAGACCAGTTGCTTTTTTTAACAAAGTCAAATACCTAAGTCAGCATTTCTGCAGTCGCATAATATTGCGTTGACTTAACTCGAACTTTCCCAATTTTAAAATATACAGCTTAAATCTACAAATATTGCTATTGATTCTGCTTTCATAACTCGAGAACGAAAATATTTTGATTAAAAAAGCAAATGGTTTTCAGGGGTCCTGTGACTTTCATTTATAGCTTGTAAGCTCTTAAAGTCTTTGCTTCAAAGTTTAACTAGCAAAACACACTACTATCAATATAATTTCAATTTTATTCTTGTAAAGATCTTTGAGGTGTTATTTTTTCAACCATACATGCATTAATAAAACTTGATTATACTTTCATTTTTAGGAGCACTGATAAAAGATCAAAAGTTGTGGCACATAGCATTCAGTCAACTTTTTGTTATTATATTAGAGCATCTTTAACACGTAGATATGTAATACAGTTATTGTAATAGGTACTTATGATATAAATAGCTTTTTCCCGCGACTTTCCCTACTTAGAATAGTTACTTAGCAGCTTTACTTAAATTTCAAAGCTCTATTCTATCTCTGTTGCAAATTTTATCAAAGTCAGTTCATTGGCTAAGGCATCAAAGCGTAACAAACAAACAGAGTTACTTTTATATTTTTAACCACCCGACCTGATGACATCCATGAGGAGTTGAGAAAATTTTCAAATGTATACTCGTATAGGCATACACATAGCGATTTTGTTATTTATACCAATACTAGCGGACCACGCGAACTTCTTATCGGCTCAGAATAGTATTTTATTTTGACGTCTTAAGAGGAAACACTACGGGCGAGAGAATTGAAAAATAGGTATTTGCAAAATCTATTGCTGTCGCGCAGTGCCAAACGCCTTCACCGCAGAGTGTGATAGAGACAACTGCTTCTTGGACCGAAAATACCTTCTAATACTAGCACACCAAATCAACGTTTCGTAGTCCCCCGATTAATTTTTTCAAAACTAGACCGATTTAAATACTTTTTTCATTAAAAATTAAAGAAAGACTTTGGCCGTGTTCGTATGTTTTCCTTTTTTTCTAAAATTTAGCTAAATTTGTTTTCTGGATGTTTGAACACAGCGGAAAATCTAGCGATTTTTTTCGATTTAGGAGGGCTCATATCTTTTTTATTAATGATTTTAGAAAAAACAGAAAACATAGAAACATGCTGATAGTGGCCATTGATTTTTGTAATAAAAATTATTGCTCTACTGGCTTTATCCAGGGAGGAAACAGGGGACTACGTTTGTATGGAAAAACTGCCCTTGTAAATCATAAAAATTGGTCCACCCTTTCTCGAGTTATAACAGGTGTAACTAACATGACTTTATTTTGTATGATAAAATTCTCGTGTCACAGTTTTCGTTGCCATACTCCTCCGAAACGGCTAGACCGATTTTGATGAAATTTTTGGTGCTTATCCGGTATCTATGAGAATCGGCCAACATCTATTTTTTATCCCCCTAAATGTTAGGGGTAGTCCACCCCTAAATTTTTTATTTTATTTTTTAGACAAAATTTTTAATTTCTATTTTTTATATATATTATGATACAACATACAAAAATACATACAATCCTTCACCCTTCACCCTTCACCCTTCTACGATCAACCCTTGTTTTTTAATAGCCATTTTAGTAATTTAATCATTTTTATGGCAAAACAACGTTTGCCGGGTCAGCTAGTTTTATATAATAAGAAGATAAGCTTTCAAAAAGTATCGTTTCACTAAGTATGTATAAATTATGACTTATGAGTTACTCATAAGTCAAAAAGTAGGTATACACATTTTTTGAATGAGATCTTTAGAATAAAAAAGTTTCACAGTCAAAGTTGTTAATAAGTAAGTGACATCTTACTTCAGTTATTTCTTTATCAACAAAACTCGTGAAAAAATTACCAAAGTAAAATGTGTCGCGACACTGAATTTTTTCTTGTGCGTTTATTTAATTCGGAGGAGCGTCACAAGAGTTTGTTGTTGTCAGCAACTTGTAAAAAGTTTTTGTAGAAAAATACGTGACATTAACGCTATCTGGATCCCTTACTAGAATCTCTCGAGTTTTTTAAAATAAGTAAATAACTGTGAAAGATCCTGGGGCTTTATTCAGCTATTTCAATCGCAGTTCTATCGTAATTGAATTGAACGATTTTGACATTTAGCCCACGCGTTTGGTTACGCGAATTAGGGGACTAATAGAAAAGGAACCTAAAACCCATCCAGTTAAAGCACCAAAATGGTATTTTTTTACACAATAATACATAATATAGGTTATAAAATGAAATATGTTTATTGCATGATTTAAGTTACTTTCCCATTGCAAAAAATTGTGAAAATTGGGCTCGTACTTCTTTTCAAAATAATTCAATTTATGGGCAACTTCCCAGTCTTGTAACGTTAGGCGCAAGATTGTATGGGAAACGGGTTTGTCCTAATATCGGGCTATAATATTTATTGCATAATAACATTTATTACAATTAAATAAGGTGCTACAGAGCTTAGCTTGATGTACCGATAGTACATATCAATGCATTCTTGCCTAGTGCTTTTTCTTCCAAAACTTAACCGAGTTACGTTGGATCTTATTTCGGAATACAGCCTTTGACAAAAGTTGACCACTGAAACGTCCTGGGGCCTAATTCGCGTAACCGAATCGCAGTTCGATCGTGATTGAATTGGACGATTTTGACATTTAGCCCATACTAGAACTGTCAAAAACCTGTCGTTCAATTGCGATTGTGATACGATTCGGTTACGCGAATTAGGGGGCTGGATTCTACATCACCCAGGACAAAAAGTGAGCTGTACGTCCTGGGTAGGTACTATAGTGCTAAGTGATCAGAAAAATGAGGTAATCTGACGAACACAAAAATCGTTGACTGTGAGTAAAGGCTTTTATAGTCTCTGATCGTGAAATACTGAGTCATAAAAATAGTTTTTGAATTATGGTGGCTCAATGCGCCCTGCATAAATTATGGACACAACTGATGTTTTGGCATTTCAATAGTTCCACTTAAGTCAGTAAAATTTTCATACAAGAAAACGTAATAATAAAAAGATTACGTATTTTTATATCGACAACACGTGATAGGTGCCAATATTGGTATAAATTTGCTGTCTTAAAGATTTCAGAGAAAATATGTTTCACTCTATTATTATTTTCTAAAAATAGAATGAATTATCAATGATCTGTAGTTAAATGATTTTTTTTTCTTTAACACCTTGTTAAGAAAATGTTTTCTACACATGATAAACATATTTAACGACATCTATGGTTGAATGGAATGTTATTGAAGTCTTATTATTGGAGATTTTTTGCAAAAACTAAATCAGTCGATTTACCTATTTAGATAATTAAGTTTCATATATTTTGTCCCACCAACAAAATATTTCTGTTTAACTAAGCTATTATTATTATAAGCCACTATTTCTGAAAGGTGTTCAGTTGTTTTGGTAATATCGATGAGTGTTTTTCATACTATTTTTGCATTGGAAATCATGAAACTATTAATCTAATTTAATACTACATATAAAAAAAAAATAATAACTATTTAAAGCATTCGTATTTTGGAAACCAGAATCAATGAAGGTATCACAAACACCCAGACCTGAGAAAATGTAGAAAAACTCATTTTTTCTACGTTGACCCGTCCGGGAATCGAACCCGGGACCTTGGAGCAGGCGACACCTTGAAAACCGGTATGTACGCCACTCCGCCACGGAGGTCGTCAAAAAGCAGGCTACTAGTCTAATTCAAGAGGTAGTACAGACGACGGCAGGTCAACCTACCTAAAAAGTTAAAGGCAATTGAATTGATTTTCAACTTTAAGTCCAACAAGTTACAGATCAATACCAATTGAGCAAATTTTACTTTTTGAGGTAGGTTGACGTGCTGTTGTCGGTACATATACCAGAGGTTAACATGGAAATGATTTTGACATAAAAAGTTTGTGTGTTGCCAGTACAATAAAGAAAACGCTTCTTCTCAACTCGTAAAATAGACTTAAGAAGTATATCTAGAAGACATCCAGGCATCTGCGTCCGTGCTCTAATATTGGCCAAACTGCGATCGCCAACCCGCCTGCAAAGCGAGGCAATTATAACAATCACCTCCTTTTAAAGAAGCCTATCTCTAATAGAGGATGGATAATAATGTGACATGGGTGAAATATCTTAAGAGAAACACGGATAAACGGTATAACAATTTATTAAAGACTGACGGGTCGTCGTCCTGTCATCGACACATTCCATATTCAAATACCCAAACATCACATATCTCTACCCTAAATCTATACTAAGATAACATATATTTTATAAAATAATATAAACTAGAATTTGTAACGCGGTGGATTGTTCAATCTACATTGACGAACCGGACGAGACTGAGGCGGTTCAGGCGGGCTAGCCGCGGGTGGGTGAGGCCGCGGTGTGGTGTCCTGTATGGTGCTCCGAGCGCAGCTTTGGCCTTGGACCGACGTCTCTCGGTGCCCTGCTGTGGAACACGTCTGTTCAACCGGTGTCATCGAGCCCCGACTGTTCGGCAAAGGTTCGGCCTCGTTACCTTGATCGGAAGTACTAAAAGGACAGATTATTGGACTACGTATCTTTTGTTTAAGCTGGTCAATATGTCTGTGAGACTCCTTACCGAAATCATCGATAACCCTATAATCGGAAGTTCCTATCCTTTCAGCAACTTTCCCCGACACCCATTTATCCTGTCCCCCAAACTGACGCAACCAAACTTCATCACCGGGTTTAAATGAACGAGTTCCTTTAGCGCTACCTACTTGTTGTAGATTTTGAGCTTTATTTACCTTAGCGCCCCTATCCGGTTTTAATGCATCTAGTTTTGTACGTAACCTACGTCCAAACATCAATACAGCAGGTGTTTCTCCCGTTGTGCAATGTTCGGTGTTTCTATAATGAAGTAAAAATGTATCTAAAAATAAATTTACATCTAAATTTTCTCGGTTTGCCTTTTTAATATTTTTTTTAACGATTCGTACTGCATTTTCAGCAGCACCATTCGATGCAGGATGATATGGCGCTGTAAATATGTGTTCAACTCCGATTGATTTTAAAAACATTGCAAACTCGTTACTAGTGAAGGGCGGCCCATTATCTGATACTAATTGCTTAGGTATACCAAACCGAGAAAAAATATCACTCAAAAACTTAATGCTGTGAATGGCAGCCGTACTAGGTACTTGAGTCACCTCCAACCATTTTGTTCTAGCATCTATTACAACAAGAAAAATTTTTCCAGATATGGGACCCAAAAAATCTACATGTAGTCTTGACCATGGTTTATCAGGCCACGGCCACGAGCAGAGTACGTGTCGTGGGGGTGAATCACTCTCCGCGGCACAAACCTGACAACTGCGGCACATCGCCTCAATAGCCTCATCCATCCCAGGCCACCAAACATAACTCCTAGCAAAAGATTTAGTTTTGACTATTCCCATATGAGCTTCGTGTAATTCAGATAAAACTCGCGATCTGCAACTATCCGGAACAACAACTCTGTGTCCCCACAAAATACATCCAAGTTCTTCATATAATTCGCTTTTGCGATTGAAAAATGGTCGAAGAGTTTTAATTTCATTTTCAACTGGCCATTCGCTGCGAATATAACTAAGTATTCGAGCTAAACATGGGTCATGACTTGTTTGTCTCTTAATTTCGTTAAAATCTAATAGCATAGCGTTGTGTGCGAAATGTAAGTAGGTCTGTTCCGGCAAGGTCTTTTTATTGACTGAAGCGGGCAGAGGCACTGGTAAACGAGACAGCCCGTCTGCTACGTTTTGTTTCGAAGTTACGTATTCAATGTTGTAAGTATAGGCGGAGAGTTTAATTGCCCATCGTTGCAACCTACTAGCCACCATTGATGGTATTCCTTGTTTGGGTCCAAAGATTGCCACCAGAGGTTTGTGGTCTGTTCGTAAGGTAAAGTGCCTCCCGTACACGTACTGGTGTAATTTTTCCAGACAGTAAACAATAGCTAAAGCTTCCCGCTCGATCTGGGAATAATGTTTTTCAGCTGAAGTAAGTGCGCGGGACACATACACTACTGGCCGCTCACCATCGCCTATGGCCGCGCTCTCTCCCTCCCTGTCGCTCTCGGACCTCTGGCTCAGCACGCCGCCTATGCCACGAGCGCTCGCGTCGCACGTCAGAAACAAAGGCTTATTTGGATCGTAATGGGCTAGAACGACCGCACTTGTCAAAATTGATTTTATTTTTTTAAATGCAACGTTACAATCCTGACTCCAATGCCAAGTAACTCCTTTTTGTAATAAATTATAAAGTGGGGTCAGGATCGAACTTAAATCTTTAATAAACTTGGCATAAAAGTTTACGGTACCTAAAAAAGCTCGCAAATCAGTGATATTCTGTGGCTGAGGTATTTTTAATATGCCCTCCACCTTTTCCGGATCAACCTTAATCCCTTGAGCAGAAATAATGTATCCTAAATATTTTACCTCATCCGTCATAAAAGTGCACTTATTTGATTTTAATTTCATGCCATTGTCATAGAGTCGTTTTAATACTAATTCTAAAACCTGCAAATGACTATTTACATCAGGGGACCCGATAATCACATCATCAAGGAAAACCTCTACATTTGGAATGTCATTGAAAAGATTCGACATAATGCGCTGAAAAATACCTGGGCTTGACGCAAGACCAAAAACCAGTCTCTTATACTTAAATAAACCCTTGTGAGTGTTCACTACGGTTAAATTTTCTGGGTCATCAAGCTCTATTTGATTGTACGCTTGAGTCAAATCAATTTTCGAAAAATATTTGGCTCCATTTAGCTTGACTAACAGGTCATCGATTCGCGGTAAGGGGTATCTATCAACCACAAGGACAGGGTTTAAAGTGATTTTATAGTCGGCACAGATACGGAGCCCCCCATCTGCCTTACGTACGGGAACCAGAGGCGAGGCCCAGTCGGCACTGTCGACGGGCTCGATGACGCCGTTCCGCAGCATGGCGTCCAGCTCGGCCTCCACGCGCTCGCGCAGCGCGTACGGTACGGGCCGCGCGCGGCAGAATACAGGCACCGCGCCCTCGCGCACCCGCAGCCGCGCCGTCCCTCCTCTGAATCGGCCCAGACCCTCTGTAAACAGCTCCTTATACCTGTCGAGTAGTTTGGATAATTCTTTGTCAACATATACATTTTTTACCTCGCTTTTCTTAGGAAGATTATGAAATATAGGTATCTGAATTCCCAATTCGGATAGCCACTGCCTACCTAATAACGAAGTAGTTCCTCCCTCTATAACAAAAAGTTCTAAATTTTTTTTTAACTCACCATATTGAACTACCGGTCTTATAACCCCCATAGGTACAATTTTACTACCATCATAAAACTTAAATGTTAAATTAGATCTATCTAATGGTATTATCTTAAAAAAGTTATCATAAGTTTTTTTACTGATACATGATACTAACGACCCAGTATCAATTTCCATCGGTAACTGAACCCCATCTACCGAAATCAGTATGCTCACCGCCTTATAGCTGTTCAAACTAAGTTGAAGTAACTTCGTTGAATCTTGCCAGCCTTCCTCATCCGATGGTGATATCTCGTCTTCCCCGGACGATACCGACGCCTCTACGACGTTCGCCGCTGCGCGCACTGGCGCCAGCATATTATTTCCAGCAGGTCCCTGCTCTCGTCTTCTGCTTGACAGTTTTGGACATACACGACGCAAATGTCCCCTCTGCTTGCATCGCCCGCAGATGAATTTATTATAACGGCAACCATCAGCCTGATGGTCCTGCGCTCCACAAGCGTAACATTTCTTTTCCGAGTCATTATTCATACCGTCCCATCCATGCGAAGTTGTAGCTTGGTCCGTCCTTGCACGGCCACGTCGGGCGGCCCCGCGCCCGCGCGCCAGCGCGTGCATCGCGGCATCGTCGCCCTCCGGCGCGCGCTCGACCGCTGCTGCATCTCGTCCCGCAGCTTCCATTGCACAAGAAATTCTAACCGCGTCCTTAAAAGATAACTTCTCCTCCGTAAACAATCGCTGACGAAAGGCCTCGCTTCTAAGTCCACAAACCAACTGATCTCTTAAATTTTCTTCTAAAACGGCGTCGAATTCACAAAACTTAGCTAGTTTTTTAAGCTCGGAAATGTATTGTAAAATCGTTTCACCTGCAAACTGTCTTCTTTGACGGAAATGAAAACGTTCTGTCATGAAAGATGGTTTTGGTTGAAGATGCGCCGTCATTATTTCAATTACTGTAGCATAATCTTTGGTACTAGGTTTATCTGGGCTTGTTAAATTACTTAGGAGCTCGTAGGATTCATCCCCCATCGCAGCGATCAAAGTGGGCAACCAAAATTCTTCTTTGACCCCGTTCACTTTGAAATACATCTCGATCCGCTCAACGTACATTGTCCAATTTCCCGATTTTAAATTAAATTCATTTAATTTACCGATCGACATGGTGGCACAACACAATTATTCACATAAAACCAGTAATCCTCGTCGCCAGTGAAATATCTTAAGAGAAACACGGATAAACGGTATAACAATTTATTAAAGACTGACGGGTCGTCGTCCTGTCATCGACACATTCCATATTCAAATACACAAACATCACAATGGGCTGGTATTTATACCACTACAACCACCATCTATCTAATCATAAGGATAATTTGCGGTCGTCTCGTAAACTACAATTCTCTTTTTCTTCTAATTCTTCATCATTTTATTCACAATCTTTCACAGTCCAGTCTGTCCGTCTTTGAAACTCTTTAATAAGACCACCTTAATGTACAGATGTGACAAATTGTAATTAAAAAATCATGTCACCCATGTTTTGTGTAATAAAAGTATTATCTATGTATCTATCTACCTAATCAATCACATATATCATCTCAACAGAACCACAAGGCGAGTACCCAAGTTAATATCTCGCACAGACAACCAACAAGCTCTACACGGACATAAATACCAGTAGATCCCGGGTGATATAATAGATTTGTCACGTGATCCCCTCAGACGGGAATTAATCTCCGAATACGGGGAGCTAACACGCACCGATATGTCAGCCGCTAAGCCCTGTCTTTAGCTATAATGAACCTATGTCATAATATACCAGTGCTCTGTTTAACTGGCAGAAATAGGAGTTTTTGAATTGGAAACGCAAAATTTTGTTTTATGTGATATAAGAACTAGATACATTTAAAAATGACACACATCTTTTGGTTGCTGATTTTGTATCCCGTTTTTCATTTCATATCTTAGTATGTATATATATAGCCAAACTTTTTATTAATTTAAACTAAGTTAAAAAATAATTACGTACAGTAACAGTCTACATAATCATCCCAGGGCAGGGAAAAGGCCTACATTGAATTCAAGTTATCACAACAATGCTGGGCCCAAGCATAATTACCAAGTTTGCTTGCTTGGTTGGTGAATGGTGATCGCAAACCCAAGCTGCGTTCGAAAATTGGAAACTCTTATGCAGTGACATGATTATAGGTTATTACTTTACTTTTAAATTCTTATCGGATTGTGTAAAACAGTTAATAATATTTAAGACATGCCACACTGGGCCACACAGAGCCATCTAGTCCCAAATGAAGCTACTAATAAGTACCCTTTTTTTTATAAATAATGGGCTCGCTCTTGATTACATACTTAACTATATGGCTAAGAAGAAGCCTTAGATGAAACGAGCTAACCCAGAGGTACTGGTTCTCCCACACACTGTTTGGCGCTGGACTCCGGCAGGAGGGTGGTAGCATCCAGGCGGCCTCTCACGAAGCCTACCACCGCAGAGGGATCTATTAGCCGTCACTATTGGTTAGAAAACCAAAGATGCCGTTGCCCAGAGGGTGGACCACTAGGAGGTAGATCCCACCACACTGTCGTATGGGGAACTCTAGACAACCGATAAACTTAAGTACTTATATACTTTTTTTTTGTAAATACATACTTATAATACATAGAAAACACCCAGACCAGTACAAACACACATGTTCATGCACACAAAATTATTTGTACTGTGCGGGGATCGAACCCGCGACCCATGGCTCAGAAGCATCGTTTACTACCGCTGATCCAAATGGTCGTCAAACAGTTAGTGAAAGGTTAAAGCTTTCTTATCAATTGAATATTTACAAGTAACATTATTTGTCATTCCTCTTTTTACTTTTAGCTCGACGGTGACAAATTTGTAATAACAAGTTTATATAAAATACCAAAAACCCCAATAGACTGACTGACTAACTGACTGACTTGACATGGCGATGAATATTTCGTATAAATACGAAGTTTTTCATATTTAACATTTAATTTCAAGATGAAAAGAGCCGAATTAATACAATCTCGTCTAGCCAGAATCTTGGGAAAACAATCGATTATTGTCATATTTTTTTGTATCTACAAAGCATTGGTATTGAACATTGGAAAGCACTTAAGCGCCACGCTGTCTCCGCTGAAGATATCAATCGTTTGGTATTTTACAGTCCTTAAGGACGAACTGAGCTAAAGGATATCCCTAGAGGGCGCTGCCGAAATGTTTTAATGGAAACACAGGGAATCATATTTTGAACGGGAACGCGGTCCAGTTGACCTATGAATTTTATTTCTAATTTTACAAATTTAATATATTTTTTTCCAGTCCTATTATTTTATCAGGTTATTTTTGAGTCTTACTTACTGAATTTTCTTCTATCAATTATTTGAATTATGATGCACGTATTAGCATTGTTATTTTTTACATTTTAAACGTTTTGTCTTGATGTTTTTTTTTTAAAGAAAACTTGAATAATTCCAAGCCCAAGTCCCCAAAAAACAGGACTGCCTAGTTTGGGGCTACGGTCTTCATAGATTATGTTACCACAAATAAGTATTTAAATTTTAATAATGAATATATTGAACCCGCATCTTCATGCATCCATAATATTTTTTTAAACATACACATGGCTTAGAATTTCTGTTTTGGTTGCCAAATGTAAAAACAAATAAATTCTCACAAAGATGGCAATATTTATTCGGCCAACAACTGCATAGCATAACAATATTATGCAAAATTAAATGCCCCCCATGCTTTCTGCAGTTAGTAATAGTTAACAGGAAAACTAATTTGTTTCAGCCCCTATGAATCACTACCTCCACAGTTATATCAGTGCTTGGTATGTTCACTATAAATTCATATGAAACAACATAGCTTTAATTCAACTAATACAGAGCAGAATAATTGTTTTCCCTGAAAATTTACCAGTTCTAAAACTGAAATTATTATGGAACTAAGTAATAGCCGAAATGGAACGCCATAACATTAGCGAACGGAGTTGATGTTTGTGAAGTACTTAAAATTTGATAGATGAAATTAATTACAGAAATGGTTTGAGTCATAATTTTCTATTGCATATTTAATTTTAACATCAGAGCCATAGGCAATCGCTTTATAAAGCAAAGGATTAAGTAAATTGTTTATTTTAAAACGAGAAGAACGATTCAAGAAGCAAATTCTTTAAACTTTGTTAATGAATTTAAGTTGACAGTCGGATTTCCTCATTTTTTATTCATAGCCTTTTTTTCACATAACCCGGAACCTCAGAGTAGGTGACATACACCTTGAAAACCAGAATTTACGTCGCTTTACCACGGAAGTCATTAGTAAACAGATGATGTTAAGTTTTTTCATTTAACCTGTTGGTGTAAAATCTCGATGCGTATATTTTCAGTTTTATTTTCCTTTGATAAAGCACTGATTGACGAAATATTTCAGATCTATTGTACGTATCGTATACGTAAGTTCTTTTCGTCAAACAGTCATGGGCGTTGCATATTGTTCTATGGAATATGAATGGCTTGTATTGTAATTTATTTTAAATCCGTTCTGTTCAAAGTCTTTAATCAGAAGACGAGCAACAGTGTCTTCCTTCTACAGCTTACGATCGCCGAACTGGTAACCTAGCGTGGTAATGCGTGATATTTTTTTTTGTGTCGGCACTAGCTACAAAAAACGGCAGGTCAACCTACCCAGAAACTTAAAGTTCATTCAATTGATATTCAACTCTAAGTCCAACAAATAGAGATCAATATCAATTGAGAAAATTTGTCGTTTTGTGATAGGTTGACGTGCTGTTGTTTGTACATTGATATACGTCCGTTTGTATTATAGCTTGGAATAATCTTCGAATTCTTTGTAGTGAGCATTTATGTACAAGTTTAGTCAAATTCAAGCGATTGATTAATAACAAAAACAAAATATTTTTTGTACTCAAAAACAACTGTTTCAACAAGTACTTTCAAATGTATTTACTTTTATCTATCGCAATCATGCATTGATTCTTTTCGGCACTGGCCTGGACTTGTTCCAAGGAAGTGGTAGGTTTAAATATTGGGACGTGTGCAGAAATAAATCAGATTTCACTGATTTTATGTAGACAATTAAATTATTGCAGCTATGAATAATGGGTTTGCCTTTGACTACATACTTAACTATACGGTCGGAAGAAGCCTAAGATGGAGCGAGCTTACCCAGAGGTACTGGTTCTCCCACACACCAGCGGAACACAGAAAAACTTACTGTTTGGCGCTAGACTCCGGCAGGAGGGTGGTAGCATCCAGGTGGCCTCTTACGAAGGAAGCCTACCACCGCAGAGGGATCTGTTAGCCGTTATCATTGCTTATAAAAATCAAAGATGCCGTTGCCCAGGGTGGACCACTAGGAGGTAGATCCCACCACTTACACTCAATACACTATTCTGGATCGCTTAAGCCATAACAAAATTGACTGCAAAATGCAAGTTTACGCTAGAGATCTGCTCACTGAATGCATATTAAAACGGTTGCCTATTTCAAAATGTTTTTCAAACTCACCTAACTTTTTATAAGACCGACAGATGTTATCAGACGAATAAACGCCCAAATTTCAGACTTCTCTGAATTTAACTGTACATTTCGAGCGTCTGATTTTTGGAGCGGCTAATATTTTAACCGCGAATTTAATTTGAGCACAGCTTTGACATGCTTTGATCTTTTGGATGCGAGTATGTGGTTGTGTATAACCAGATAATTTGACAAAATTAAAACGACCTTTTATACGCTGTAAATAAGCACTTTTAAAGTTGTTAAACTACCACGCATAAATTTAGATAGTTTTGTAAGAAACAAGGTCAAGGATACATTTAACCTATAATCATCCCACTGCAGG
Source organism: Anania crocealis (assembly GCA_949315895.1). Classification (NCBI taxonomy): domain Eukaryota; kingdom Metazoa; phylum Arthropoda; class Insecta; order Lepidoptera; family Crambidae; genus Anania; species Anania crocealis. The sequence continues at coordinate 25,390,233 of OX438882.1, forward strand.
GCAAAGGTCTCCATCATTGAATTAAGTTACTGCAGCGATGATGAATACATGCAAAATCACCACGCATGCCAAATGACTGTATCAAAAAGACTGAAGCAAGCAAAACGATAGGAAATAGTTATGCCTGCTTCACCTTCCATGTATTAAAGATTGAGGAAAGTATCTTCAATGAAACTTGTTCTTGGAAACACTGGTGGTATGATATTTAATAAATTATTACAGGAGGTTGGTTGACCTATCGTGTCATTGTCCGGAGCCCAAGTGGCAGCACGCTGCTTTGTTACTCAGGTCCTGTATCCATGTATCCGTCTGTAGTTAGCCACAGGGATGGAAGTTAGGTTAATGTCAAAATTAGTACTTAATACTTACTACTACTACTACTACTTTACTTACTTAATTAAATTATTACTTAGGTCGCTTCAGATCGTCTGTACTCACATTTCGTTGTACGTATATTTGACATGACGCTAAGTACATTATAATTACAGTTTACAGTAATGCATGCTTCACCTTCCTTCTATTTGTTCCATAATTTCTTATTCAATTCTCTCCCAGACCTTCTGTTTGCCTTTGTATACTTGTTTGTATCTATAATGCTTAATAACTACCTATGTTATGATGGTGAAACAGCATTTGGCCCCCACAGGAAGCGTTTAAAGTTGTGTTTCTGACGTCATATTTTTCAGTTAGTTAGTTTCCTAAACTCATACTATTCTCCGTTATGACAACTACCGTACTGCATTGTCGTACACACTGGTTTTCAAGGTGTCGCTTGCTCTGACGTCCCAGGTTTGATGCGCAGACGGGTGAATGTAGAAAAAAACTTATATTTCTATATTTTCTTGCGTCCGACTGTCATTTCCTCAATCACTGTTTTTGATTTCCTCAAGTGCTTAAATTAAATAGTTACTTAATCGTGGATCCAAACAATTTATTTATTTATTTATTTATTTAGAAACAAACGGTCATATACAATTTAGAAGATAAATATTATTGCTAACAAAAAAAAAACCTATAGTTTCCCTAATTGCTACAAAAGCAGTGATAAAAACAAAAAACTACTAACAACAGCTTTGTCCTAAACAAAGAATACAGTGTATGTGTACAAATTTTATCTATACGTACTAACTTAATAGTATAAGTGTAAATGAGGAAAATAATTAACATCTTTAAGAGGTAAAGATACTAGAATAAAATATAACAATGTACCCATGTTGTCCACATATTTGGAGGTATATTTTAAAAATTTAAGTTTTACTTCCTATAAAAACATATAATTAGTTGATGTACCATGAGAAAACAACAGTAAATATATGGTAATAAATACTAACTAAAATTTAAATAGCAATGACCTCTGTCATTTTCCTTCGGACACATTAAAAATATATTCACTCAAATTATAAAGTTCCTAACTAATGAGCCCTAACTTTTTTCGACACTCAAAGCAAATTCAAAGCTGCTAATTTCCCAGTATTTGTATGTTTCCAGCAATTTCGTCGGAAATGTTCGCTAATGTTTACTAATTAAGACTTGAACGTTGGCAGACGGCGCGTTTAGACGCTTTTAAGCTCGCATTGTATATTACAGTAACAGGAAACGTGCCGTGAGGTGCTAGCCTAAAATAACACAGCAAAAATAAATCTACACGAATACAAAAAAAAGTGAACGTACTTCAAAAAAAAAATCACAAAAAAGTAAAAAAACACACAAGAAAAATGATTTTATTAAAAAAAAATACCTACTTACAATAATATTTATACTACTAACAACTAAACAATTCGAAGTCGTTGCCGAGCTAAATAGATTACATGCCTATTCTATTTATTAAAAGAATGCTATGTTGGCGAGCGAGAGTTAATTGCCGCTCGCAAACATAGCAATTTTTAAAATTCTAAATTTGATTTGGTTTGGCACCGGCTTCAATCTGTTTAGTTGTAAGTAGTTAAAATAATATTGTAAGTAAATGGGTTTAAAATAAAAACGTTTTTCTTGTGTTATTTTTTTCTTTTTAGTGAGTTCCTTTTTATCTTTTTTGTAAATTTTTATGAAGTCGGTTAAATTTTTTGTAAAAAAAAAACTCTTTTTAGTTTTAAATTGGCCGGCGGTCGCTCACTCTGCAACCTGCCTTAATATCCAAAAAGCCTAAACAGCGATACTAAAAGTCTGCAAACTAACATCAATCACTGTGCGCTATTAGCGTCCGGAAGACTTTGTCTTACTTATTTTTAGATTTATAAATAATTTTACTGTTTTATTGAAGACATTCCGAAACGCTGTGGATTTTATCTTTTTATAATCTAATGAATATTTAGTAGATAAGTAAATTGAGTAAATTAATCGATTAGGTTATCAGTTTACTAAAAACAGTTAAATATAGAATTAAAGTAAAACAAGTTCAAGTCGGTCTCGCCCATTGAAGGTTTCGAACAAATTTTTAACCTTTGCTCAACATAATTGATTTGGTATTTTATCTATACTAATATATAAAGCTGAAGAGTTTGTTTGTTTGTTTGAACGCGCTAATCTCAGGAAGTACTGGTCCGAATTGAAAAAATCTTTTTGTGTTGGATAGTCCATTTATCGAGGAAGGCGGCTATAAAACATCACGCTGCGACCAATAGGAGCGAAGCATGAGTGAAAAATGTTGCAAAAATAGCCGTGATCATCATAACAGAAATTGACGCGAACGAAGTCGCGGGCAACAGCTAGTTATATATAATATTTTAATCTAATTAGCAAAAAATCACACACGCTCACTGTTAGGGTCCTAAGACTACAGAGATAAATGAATAGACGTGGACTGTATACACATAGGTTATATTTCTCTGGTTACTTTATATTCGTAATAATTTGATCGCGCCTATAAGGGAGGAACCGCGTGCGATGCCGATGGTGGTCAAGAGGCTTAGTGCGGAGGATGGCACTTACGGAATGCGAACGCCACTCGCGTACACGAGTATTCCCGATGATGCCCGAAGCGCCAGGAGGGCCCGGGAGCGCCAACACTCACTCTCTTACGCTCAGCCATGTCTAAAATTGTACAAATGGTAGTCAAAATTATTTGCGTAGATATTAGAGATAGATTTGGATAGATAGATAGATAGATAGACAGATAGATAGATCCATTTGAAGAATGAATGGAGCGTTGCACGCTTTTATGTCAGAAGGTGCCCGAAAAGGCCCGCCTGACTGTGCATGGAGGGGTGTTGGTTCCAACACTGATGTATGGGAGTGAAAGTTGGGTGTGGCAGAGAAAACATGAAAGCAGAATAAATGCAGTAGAAATTAGAGCTTTCAGAAGTATGGTTGGAGTCAATCTGAGTGACAAGATTAAAAATAGTGTGATAAGGGATCGATGTGGTGTAAAAGAGGATGTAGTGACCATAATGAAAAAGGAATGCTTAAATGGTTTGGACATGTTGAGAGGATGAATGAAAGCAGGTTGAGTTGACTAAAAATATATATATGGCGAGTATGAATGGAAATGTTGGAAGGGGAAGGCCTCGACGAACTTATCTTGATCAAATCGGGGAAGTTCTAAAGAAAGGTCAGGTCAAGAGTACCCTAAACCGGCGAGCGTGTATGAAAAGATTAATGAATGTGGATGAAGCAAAAATAGTCTGTAAGGATCGTAGCAAGTGGAAAGATGTGGTCTCTGCCTACCCCTCCGGAAAAAGGCGTGAGTGTATGTATTGCATGTATGTATGTATGTATAGATCCATAATACTTTTATTGCACAAAACAAAAGTAACATGAATTACAATTGACACATCTGCACAATAAGGCGGTCTTATTGCTAAAAGCAATCTCTACTAAATAGAAACTTACTAATATTAATAAAAACAATTAATATAAAATGTCAAAAACCAAATCAAACCAAAATAAGTAGTCTGCAAACATGGTATTTTGAAAAGGGATTAATATTAGAATGTATACCACATTCTCTTGCGTTTCCCACAGATAGAAATAAAGCGAGTGGAGTTATAATCTTGCCCTTTTGTATCTCTGTACCAAATATGAAAGCAATTGGAAGTGCTTTTAGCAGACTTCATCTCATTCTTAGGGTTCCGTACCCAAAGGGTAAAAATGGGACCATATTACTAAGACTTCATTGTCTGTCCGTCTGTCCGTCTGTCCGTTACCAGGCTGTATCTTAAAAGCTGCAATCGCTAGACAGTTGAAATTTTCACAAATTATGTATTTCTGTTGCCGCAATAACAAAAAATACTAAAAATAAAATAGAATAAATATTTAAAGGGGGCTTCCATACAATAAAACCCGATAGTTTTGCCCTTTTTTGCTCGATATAAATAATGGCAACAGGTAGGCACTTGAAATATTCACAAAACACAGCTGTATTTTTACTTTAATAATAATAATAAAATTAAAATAGAATAAATATTTAAGGGGTCTCCCATAAAAAAAAACGCAATTTTCTGCTCGATATCAATAAACGGTAACACTACATTAACAAAATTGATGTACACACGACAGCACATCAAGTTAAACAGTTGAACTGCGATAACAGCTTTTATTACGTAGGGCATAAAGACGGTCTCAAGGTCAACATGTATAGTCTGATGTGCCGCCGTGTGTACCTTCTGATGTTTACCTAGTCAAAGGTACGGAACCCCTCGACTCGCACTTAGCCGGTTTTATTATAAGTCAGAACTATCAACCGATAGAAGAAGATAGTATTATTGAAATTGATGGTAGTTTATAAAAACTACTCGATACTCAAATCGATACAAAAATGACGGCTAAAACTGTTCTCGATTGAACGACTGATGTTGATTTGATGTCAGTGACAATTTCATAAATCGGCGCGCGCGCCGGTGGGTTTTTGACGGGAGTTTGTGAGATTCGTTTAGAGTCCGTTTATTTCATCGAATTTTTATTGTTTATAGTGATTTTTGGGTCGTAAAAGTGGTGCTATTTTGCGAAACAAAGTGTCGTGCGAGTGAACAATATACAGTTCGGTGAAATAACATGGTGTATGGGTCGTAACCAAGAAAAGTGGACCGTGAATTTTGCGCGGGAACGCGAACACCACCACTTTCTTGGGGACTTCTCTACATTCCTTCAATCTTTCGACTGTCTCCAAAAACTCTATCGAAGCATTAAAACGTCTAACATCATCGTTTTAATGCAAGAATAAAGACAATATTACTAAAGAATTGGCTGTATGGACAAGTATCTAATCCGAGGCCGATAAATATACTAAAGAAAAGAAAAAAAACATAACCCCGCCAAATTAAGTCAGCATGCAAATAGTATTTTTATTAATGTCATGTTGTGACTATTCGATTGATATAGGTTGCACTAAAAGGGTATTTTTTGATGCTGATTTTGTAATCAATTTTTTATAATAAATCAATGATTATTAACTGATGTTCGGACTTCTGTTAAAATCGACATAACAGTCAGGTTTTTTTTCGTAATATTATTTTTTTTTGTTTAAATAGGAATTAATAAATATTAAAAAATTCTATAATTGAATGTTAGTTATATTTTCAACATTTTTTTTTTTCATTATTAGTCGATTTTATTCTCTGTTTTTCTCTTTCTCAAAATGAAAAAATATACGACTTATTAAAGACGTCGTTTTGTCCAGTCAATCAAAACGATTCATTTACAAAAAAACACGTAGCATTACGAACTACCTACTACTACTTTTTGAATTCATAACTGCGTTGTTTACTTGTATTTGTATATTATTTTTAGATTGTAACGGCAGTTAATTATACGTAGTGATGGGCTGATCAACAAACTATCGATAAAGATAGTCCTCATAAATAATATTATTTGCACTATCTTGTATCCTTACTAGTTGGCTTGGATAGCATTTACCATCATCAACATCAGTCTACTGATTGACAAGGACCTCTCTAGAAGAAGAACGTTGCCATAATCGACACGTTGGCGCGTTGACGATTGCATTTTGGCCAATAGTAAATTTGGTATGACAATATTGTCAATTTGGTTTAACTGGGTATTATGAGTGTGACATATCTGCTTTATTTATAATTTGTGAGTTCTAATCTTTAATAATCAAGATTAAAGTTTAAATATTTGTTAAAATTTTTGTTAAAATTGTACATTAATTGTTTTCTCATCTTTGTAACACCATGTTTTGAGCAAACGAATAATTTAAAATCTGAAAGATGAACTACTTCCGTTCAACTAAGGATAAAAAAAAATATACGTCTTTACCTATGAAATTGCCGTTCTGCAGTACTGGCCATTTCAAATCAAAATAATTTTTGTTTGGCTAAGAATTATAATTTCAAATTAATTTTATTTAAAAAACATGGAATTCTTTTTCAAAAGTAGTAATTTGTTAATTGATTAGTGTTACATTTTTATCGCATTTCAATCTTTTTCGTCATCATGGATACGTTAGAAATTCGAGTAATTATGGAATATGAGTACCGTCGTGGCAGCAACGCGGCACAGGCGGCACGCACGACGTTTACGGAGCTAACACAACAAACCAACGCACCACCTGTTATTGGTTTGCTCGTCTCCGTTCTGGAAATTTCGACCTAAAAAATAAACCTCGCGGTCGTCTGAAGACTTTGGTTGACAATAACGAATTAAAGGCGATTGTAGAAGCTGATGATACAAAATCTACAGCTGAATTTGCAGCAGCTTTCGACGTCGTCAAAACAATATTGCTCCATTTGCGTCAAATTGGCAAGGTAAAAAAGCGTGACAAATGGGTGCCCCACGAACTTAATGATCGCCAGCGCAAAGTACGCGTCGAGACGTGCCTTGCACTGCTCAACATACACACAAATGAAGGAATTTTGAACCGCATTGTTACCTGCGATGAAAAATGGATTCTGTTTGATAACCGCAAGTGCTCAGCAAGTTAGTTGGATCCTGGTTCAGCACCTAAACAATGCCCTTAACGAAAACTTACCCCTAGAAAAGTGATGGTCACTGTTTAGTGGTCTAGCACCGGTGAGATTCATCACAGCTTCTTACCAAACGGGGTGAGCATTACTGCAGATGTGTACTATGAAGAACTGAACACAATGATGGAGAAGCTGGCTTATCTCCAACCAGCATTGGTCAAACGCTCGTCTTCACTGGTCCTGCACGACAACGTGCGACCTCATACTGCACAGCAGACGGTCTTCAAGTTGCAAGAACTGGGGTTAGAAGCTCTCCGTCATCCGCCCTACTCACCATACCTTGCATCTACAGACTACTACTTTTTCCAGAATTTGGATAACTTCTTGGCGGGAAAAAAATTCAATACAGTACAAAATGCCTTTGAAGAATTAGTTGCCTCCCGTCCTGCTGATTTCTTTAAGAAGGGCATCAATTACTGCCACTGCGTTGGCAAAGATGCGTTGATTGCATGGGTGATATTTCGATTAATACAAATAAAAATTTACATGAAAAAATTCGTTTCAATTTTTTCATACAAAACGGCAATTTCATAGGTAAAGACCTAATATATATAATATCGATACCATGCTTTGATTTACTATCGATATCATTGTGTTTGATACTACATCAGCCTTATGCTATGTCGACAACACATTCAATTCGTTGAAAAAATGCGCCGGTTAATTGGGGCAAGGCCGGAGGGAAATCTAGAGGTTGAGGGCTAATAGAGGATTGGGTACTGATAACATTGCTACGGGATCTTGGTAAGTCCTCTTTTATGTGCGCTTCTTAAGGTTATAATGTACGAAAAGATGAACCTTATTTAGTTTAGGTTTATTCGATTAATCTTTATTGTGTTTTCCAGTGGCAAAAATTTAGTTAAAATCAGTTAAAATCAGTTAAAATCAGTTAAAATCAGTTTTATTTCTGCAAATAGGCCCCAGGAGGCGCTTTTACACGTCCCAATATTTAAACCTACCACTGCTTCGGGACAAGTCTGGGCTAGTGCCGAGAAGAAGCAGCGCAAGAAACTCGGTCACTATTGTCAGTCTTTTTTTAAATAAATTTTTACAAGGTAAGGTAATTTTTACAAGGTTTAAGCAAGTACGAGCTGGGACAACTTAATGCCATACATTTCTATCATTTAAATAATCATTAACAGTGTAATAGCCTTTTTTCATTAAAATAACTTTAACATACGATTTAAGTTTATGTACAGGGAGTTCAGCAATATCCTTTGGTAATTTGTTGAAAATACGGATACAATTTCCCATAAACGATTTTCCTACTTTTCGCAGTCTGAAGCCTGGAATGGCGAGTTTATCTTTATTTCTCGTATTAAAATTGTGTACGTTACTTTTCTTAAGAAATAAATGTATGTTCTTACGAACGTATATAATATTCTCGAGAATATATTGAGAAGACACTGTAAGTATATTAATCTCTTTGAAGAGCTCTTTCAGCGAGTCACGGGGTCGAAAGCCGTAAATAGCCCGTACAGCACGTTTTTGCAATATAAAAATTGACTCAATATCTGCCGCTGAGCCCCACAATAGAATTCCGTATGACATTATGCTATGAAAGTAGCTACAATATACTAATCTTGCCGTTCCAACATCAGTCAATTGCCTTATCTTTCTCACAGCATAAGCAGCAGAACTAAGTCTTCCAGACAGCCCCCTAATATGAGCACCCCATTGCAAATGAGAGTCTAACTTAAAATTAACTACCTGTGTATGATTTTCAAATGATTACTAAGTAATAACCATCTTGTTATAAAATATTTTAATCTTTTCTAGAAACTATAAACTGATCTCTATGTTTTTTTGCTCAGCAAAAAAAAAAAAAAAAAAAAAAAAAAAAAAAAAAAAAAAAAAAACATAGAGATCAGTTTATAGTTTCTAGAAAAAGATTAAAAATATTTTATAACAAGATGGTTATTACTTAGTAATCATTTGAAAATGATTACTAAGTAATAACCATCTTGTTATAAAATATTTTAATCTTTTCTAGAAACTATAAACTGATCTCTATGTTTTTTTGCTCAGCAGGGCGCCCTGCTTAAAGTTGATCAAATTTAATTGTGAATTGAAAATGTAAGCTCTAACAGGTGAAAAAACGCAGGAACAAATTTAATTTAATTTAATTTGGTTTAAATACCGGGCCAAGATCTCGGGGTCCCAGGTTCGATCCCCGGGTCGGGCAACAGAAAGTTTCGAATTTTCGAACGTTGCTCGGGTTTGTGATCACCAACCCGCATTTGGCAAGCGTGGTGATTATGCCAGTTCCCATCATTGCAGTGGTAACTTGAATTCAATGATGGAGGCCTTTTCCCTGCAGTGGGATGATTATAGGCTGTTTGTTACTTATTGCAAATGGCGGTGAAACATAATAGGCTGAATTCAAGTGAAATACTCTTGTTGTCGTGTTTATGCAGTTTCTCAAGTGTTGACCTCAAGTGGATTCTCAAATTAATTCAAGTTCAAATAACCCTGTCAAACTATTTGTGACCTTAAACGCTATGATTAACGTATCTGAAGACAGACGGCTAATTTTGTATTTCACGAGATTAACTTGGTCAAAGTTCAAGTCAGAGTGATCAGTGCTTAGCAGAGTGTTTGGAAAATATCGACACTTTATGTATCGATTGATGCACTCGTATTTGTTTTAACTATACAAAACAAGCAACAATATTGAAGCTAACACTGACTTGTGAGAGATTCCCATAAAGACAATTAAAAGAAAATACCAGTAAAAAAAAATCGACCATCGTAGATGATAAAGTACTTATGTAGGAATACGTATGAAATTCTGTTAGGGTCTTGCTGGGCTTATATATAAACTTATAATATTAAAAAGTAAAAAGAAATCATCCCGCTGCAGGGAAAAGGTCTCCATCATTGAATTCAAGTTACCACAGCAATGATGGGTGTACTGGCATAATCACCACGCTTGCCAAATGCGGGTTGTTGATCACAAACCCGAGCAACGTTTGAATATTCGAAACATTTTGGTTGCCCGACTTGGGATTCGAACCTAGGACCCCGAGATCTTGGCCCGGTATTTAAACCACTAGACCAACGGGGCGTATTATGTAAATAAATCTTTAAATATTTGTGCCTTTGACGATCGGATATACCAGACCCAATTAAAATCAATTGTTATCGAGACAACCGGTTGTCTCTTGGGGCTTGAAGCGCTACAGCTTCAATACACGCTTAATCCCTCGATCTTGAGTTATTCCAGACATAATAATTGAATCAATTGTTATCGTGGCACCCGAGTGCCTCCTGGGGGTTGAGAGATTAATAGGATTTCATTCTGTAATATTAAAGGAGGAAAAGACGAGTCTTCGCGATCTAAAATAAATTGACCCGATGCTAAATGTTATCGATAATAATATTCTCTTGACAACACTATTAGTCCTTTTCCGTAATCTCCGGGTGTGGGCTAATTTAATTTTTGCCAATCCCTTTCCGGGGCCACCGAGTAATTGTTTCATCAATTTATTTTCAGTAAGCAAACCCTTGTAACAATTTCAACACAGTATCTGATATCCAAAGCGGTATACAGTTTTTAGGAGATGTTCATATTTGAAATTATGATATGAACATTATTCTGGACGGTGCACGGTTATATGCGTACCTACTTAACTAATATTGATGCATATTACCTACGAGTATTACGCTGAGTCTGGAGAACTGTCCGAGATCGTACTTAGAGAAAATAATGTCGCTGTAAGTATTACATTACTTTACTGAATTTTCTGGAGTAACATAGACAAGAAAGCTTTATGTTTTACTACCTCATACTTTACAAATTATTTGAAAACAATATATTATTGTTTATAAAATAAAATAAGTAGGTATACCCGTAGGTACAGGCTAGTAATGTTTTTAGAAAACAGCCATAGCCACTCTTAACTAAACATCAACAATATGATAACTCCAATCATCATCATCACCATCATCAATCCAATTCTGGAGATCTCTAGAAGGAGCATAATGCTTTAAACCCTACGCTTGCCCGGTGGATAAGCAATTGCAAATAGCCAACAGTAAAGAGACAATGTTACATTCCTTGACAAGGCAGTACTCTTTTTATCGCTTTCTACGACACACAAGAAGAGATGGTACACTATTCACAAAGCGTAACTGGGAGAAGCGGAAAGGAACATGCCGTGCATTAACCAATCACAGTGGTCTCTATCGTGATCAGTGGAGATTACAAGCTCTATGACTGGTTAATTCACTGTCCGCTCTGCTCAGATCCGTACTAAAGGCAGCCTTATTTTAAGCAAATAAGTATAAACAAGAAAGTGATAGCATTTTTATAATCTAGTAAATATAATAATATTTTCCTCGAAGGCATAATGATGTACTTTTACATTTTAAATAATTTGCTGCGTCATTATCCGGCGGAGTAAACATCGTTATAAAATGTAAAAACTTGAATACTGCCAGTCGATGGAGAGCACTTTTATTGTGAGAAAGGGTTCTTTTCGGACTCAAGGCATAAGATGGAGCGTTAGTACAAAACGTTTTAAGGAAATTTAAAAAAGCGTGTTGAAATTCAATTGCAGATCCACTTAGAAATTCAATTCTTTTAAATTAAAATGTCGACTGCCATAGGCGAGAATTGAGATCACAATCTATGGCTTCAAAACGGACATAAAACTGTTTGATCTTAACCTATTGCAAAAAAAATGCAAAAATATTTCTTTCGGATGTTAGAGGTACATAACCAAACAACATTCATAAACTCCCCTGGCTTACTCGTTGTATAACAAAATTTGAACACAACCTTAATACCGGCTTTCTTTAATTTTCTGAAATTTCTGCCGGGTCGTAATGACAGTAGACGCTTAAATTTTTATAGGGTTGACTGATTACGATGATATGTCTATAAGATAAATTGGTATGATATTTTAAAACCCATGCGTGGAATATTGCTTGTTAGGTTAACATACAATTTTGAAATTACTCGTATATTTTGAGTGAAAACCTTTGTTCAGTTTAATTTTTATTTTTTGGAAAAATCGCTATCTCTTCTCTGTTGCGTCTTAAAATGGAGTCCATTGATGCCGGTGATTCAGGGATTCTCCTTGATGGGGAGTTAGGGGTAATCACGCCTTTTGGCGTTTTCTTCCCTCAATATTAGACCCTTACTTTGTTTTTGCTGTCGTGACAAGATTTAGGTATGACAATGCGAAAATATTTAATTAATTTTAAAATAAATATTATTCTCTAGTCTTGTGTCGTTTGGTGTCGGCACGTTAACATAATACTCCTCCTACGATCTCCGTGGCGGAGTTGCGTACACACCGGTTTTCAATGTGTCGCCTGCTCCGAGGTCTCGGGTTGGATTCCGGGACGGGTCAATGTAATTGTTCAAACCAAAAATTGATTTTTCTACACATTCTCGGGTCTGGGTGTTTGTAGTACCTTCGTTGTTTCTGGTTTCCTAAATACGGTGTTTGTAGTACCTTCTTCGTTTCTGGTTTCCTAAATTCGAGTGCTTTAAATGATTATTCAAATTGGGATCAGAGTAATGTACTATGATGTTGTCCACATTTATTTATCTAACTATTGCCCGCGACTTCGTACGCGTCAGTTTCTGTTATTATGATCGCGATTACTGTTGCAACATTTTTCACTGATGCTACGCTCCTATTGATCGCAGCGTAATGTTATATAGCCTAAAGCCTTCCTCGATAAATGGACTATCCAATAAAACATTTTTTTTTCAATTCGAACCAGTACTTTCTGATATTAGCGCGTTCAAACAAACAAAGAAACAAACAAACAAACTCTTCAGCTTTATAATATTAGTTTAGATTTATTTATTTAATAGCCTCTTCCTATGGCTGTCGTATGAGGTGGCTAAAGTAGTAGTGCCAGAAGAAGACGAGTGACAGCGTCTTTTTTTACCATTGGAAAAACTAAAATAAGTGCTTTAAAATAAACAAAAGGATGTGCGCTCTAAACCTTGAGTCAAGTGACTTCATACAAAACTATATGAAAGAAAGAAAGAAGGAAACATTTGATTGGCAGAAGCACATTTCAGTAGACATAGACGATATAACAGCTAGAAAATAGAACAAAAGACAAAAAAAAATACAAGTATGCCTAACTGCCTATATGCCTTGTTCCCACGAAAAAAAAACACATTATTTTCTGATGTCTAAGTTATAATATATATATCAATTAAAATCTTAATAAAAATGCATTTTAAAAGTAGTTTTTGGGTGAAAGATAAAATAATAAATTTTTAGCCAGTGTCAAATAAACAATCAACGACGGACGTCATGGACGGCTTGAAATAACTTTCATTCTATTTTGTTAGTAATATAAGGCTTATGCGAAAAGTTTTCTTATTAATATGAACCGAAAGCCCAAAACATCAAATCCAAAATGAATATCTTACATCAAGTGCTGATCCCACTTGTCAGAAGCACTTTGATACCTCACCGCTGGTCCTCAAAAACACAAAAGTTCTTCAAACACTTACGGCAGAGCAAGAAACGACCCAAATATTTCGGCCGTGAGTACTATCAAAAATGCAAGGGCACTCCGAAATTCGCTATACTTGGTTTCATTTTTCGCACTTGTGTTTTTTAGTGAAGTATTCCCGCTGATGTTAATTAGTGCGGTACCTGTTTTTGCTTGTTTTCCGTCCATATTTAATTTCAAATGTTAAGTAGGTTCGTATGTAACGTAACACTGAGTCATACAGCAAATTTATGCGTAGTGTAGTATAACAAAAAGTTTAAATAAATGTATAAAATACTTACTTACTTCATAGTTGGCTTACAGCCAGTTCCAATAACCTATCTATCTTCAGTTTTGACATATCGGAGATAGGAAACAGTTACTGTTTCTATCTCTGTTTTTGTCGTCCAGAGAAACAAAGACAGAAGTTGCTTTCTATCTCCGATATGCCAAAACTGAAGATAGATAGTTTATTGGAAATGGAGACGCTGACATGAGCCAAATTCAGCTCAATGAAGATTGTTTTGCTTTAAGCCTATGGCTCGTATTGTTGCCAAATTCTTGACTAGGTGGTTGTTTCCAAAACACGATTCTAAAAACTTTTCTCGATAGAAAATAATCTCAAAGTAGCCTCTGAAAATATATAAATTACCATTTTTCTCAGCAGTCCGTATAACAATGATAATAAAATTTTGCTATATTGTATATTACATGTTGCTTAAGCAAATGGCTGATTTAGATTTTTAATAAAATGGCAATTTTAAATTGCACAACGAATTTTGTTGTTTGGCACTTAGGTCCTTCTATTCCATGCGCTTTTTCTCTGTCACTCCTACGGGAATCGACAGTGATAGCTGCCGCGCGTTGCAAAGAAATTCAAAGGCGAATAAATTTGTGGGCGTATTTATTGCTCAAGGTCATCGGCTGCAGTCAGCGTCTTAACCACGTTTATGCTTAGTAAGGTCCTTATGTGCTGGATATTCCGATAAAAAAAATCGAAACTTTTTGGAAGAGCCAAATAATCTCTTATCTTATTTTGTTTTGTTTTGTGTATTTTATTTGTGATTATGTCAGTTATTTCGCTACGAACTTGATTCTGCTTAAATTATTTTGAAAATAACAGACGTGCAAGATATAGTGTAAAACCCTTCTTTAATTACCTGGTTTTTTTTTTGATACTGATGTATTCGATCAATTGTAAAACTTATCACTGCCGATTGCAAACTTGCACTGTACATCTCTGATAGAACGTAGACCTAACTAGAGGATTATTAAATATATTACGTATGGTTTTTAACATTCGTCAAGTAACTGATGCGTTTTAAAACGCACTTGTGCAGATGCGTCCAATGGGGGCCATCGCTAGTGAATTTGCCACTAGAGGCGCTTGTGTCGCGTGAGGTCCAATATCATTCACTTTTCACTGGTTTTAGCGGAATTTGTTGCATAAATTATATTTCTTTAATTTACCTGCTGGAAAGTGATCTCCTTCGTAAAATATCGCAAATATGGATTATTTGGCGATTAATGTGAACGCTTTGAAAGCGGAATTAAGAAAAAGCGGCCTCAAGAACAACTATTTCAGAAGTTAGTTTGTTGATATCAAGATAGTTATTTATAAATATTAAACCTTAATTAGATATAAGATATAACACTTTGTTTCGGCGCCAATCGCCTTTGACAGCTATTCCTCTGGACCTCAGTCTACAGTGGCGCCAACTGGTGAGCAAAGAAACGGTAGTCCTCATTAAAGCAATTTATAACACAACAGCTCTTAAGCATCCGCTGTAAACCTCACTGTTTACATATTTTTTTAATTTTGCATCATAATTGCATTTTTAAAAAAAATAAATAATGGGTTTGCTCTAGACTATATACATACTTAACTATATGGTTAAGAACAAGCCTAAGATGGAGCGAGCTAACCCAGAAGTACTGGTTCTCCCACACACCAGCGGAACACAGAAAAACTGTTTGGCGCTGGACTCCGGCAGGAGGGTGGTAGCATCCAGGCAGCCTCTTACGAAGCCGGTGGTAGGCTTGGTTAGAGGTAAGAGGCAGAGGGATCTGTTAGCCGTCTTCATTGGTTAAAACACCAAAGATGCCGTTGCCCGGGGTGGAACACTAGGAGTGTACGTCCCACCACCCAAAAATATTATTAATAAATCAAAAGCTCCATATTTTTGTCAATTTTTTTAAAGAACGCAAATTAGCACACACACATAATTGTTATTGGAACGAAGTTCCTTATCGCGAGTTATAAAAGTTGTAACGACACTTTTTGCTATAGTTGTAAGCCGTGCGGCGTGCGCGTGTTTCTCTGTCTGTCTCTGTCTAACATAGAGAGAGAGAGAGCGAGAGAGAGAGAGAGCGAGAGAGAGAGAGAGAGAGAGAGATTATTTATTTATTTAAAAATAAATTGAAAATAAAATAAAATTTTATTACAATTCCTTCACTAAAAAGGAACTTCGTTCCATCCGGGTGTCCCTTGACACCTCTCAAGTTATTTATTTTATTTTAGGAACGCTATTCTAAACAATAAATGCTATGATTAAATATTGCACATTAGTCCGCGTTTATTTCTCCTTCATTCTAAAATGCAGTTACTAAATTTCGTACACAATTATCGTAATTCCATGCACACTAGCCAGCGCCAAGTCGGATGAAACTAAATGAAGTTAATTTGGCGCGTTTAGCGAGAAGTGACGCTAATCTACAGCCAACTTTATGCTGAGAGTGTCCAGGAATGGTTTTGTAACAATTTTTAATGAAAACGTTAAATAATATAATGGAAAAAATAAAAAAAATTGGTGTTAATTTGTATATTAAGTTCTTGCATTATCATACTATTACGATAACCTACCCAAGATCTCGGGGTCCCCGGTTCGAATCCCGGGTCGGGCAACAAAAAGTTTCGAATTTTCGAACGTTGCTCGGGTTTGTGATCACCAGCCCGCATTTGACAAGCGTGGTGATTATGCCAGTACACCCATCATTGCTGTGGTAACTTGAATTCAATGATGGAGGCCTTTTCCCTGCAGTGGGATGATTATAGGCTGTTACTTTACTTTACTTTTTACGATACCCTTAGAATGAGAAACGCTACATTGGTCTTCGCATATTAGGTTGAACTTAGAAGGTAAAATGATTTTCACCGAATAGAATTAATATTACTTTATTTGATATTTTAGCAATTAAATTGCAATTAAAATATCAGTATATAAACTTGAAAAAATTTTTTTTTTTTTTTTTTTTTTTTTTTGTCCCGCCTGAGACAAAATTTTTCAAGTTTATATACTGAGAATTAATATTTCTTTCTTTTATCGGTCTAGTATTTTGACTACCGTGCTAAGAATGGTGTCCTGGATTTCCTCCCTGGGTTAGAATACATGAATTTTCAAACATTGCTCTTGTTTCATCACCGACCCACATTCGGCAAGCGTGGTGATTATGCCTGTACCCATCAGTGCTGTTGTAACTTGAATTCAATGATGGACGCCTTCGCCCTGCAGTGGAATGATTATAGGCTGCTCTTAACCAAACATAATAAATGCCAAAGTAAATCTGTCTGTAGTGGATAAAGACATTTCATCATTTTTTGATGGAAACGGATCCCGGTATCAGTGCATACAACTCGGCGAGATCCGTGGCCAACTCGATCTGATCTCGAGATTGGTGGAGACAAGCCCAGAGTTTTACGCTTAAACTACGAAACTGATTTTGTTGAAATTTGCCGCGATTTTAAAGATGACCTTGAGAAATGACAATTGTATCCCACTGCTGGGCAGTCTCCGTGCATTTTCAAGTGGGCGGAGCCACGGGAAAAAAGCTGGTTGCGTCTAGGTTCAATTCAATTCAATTCAAATATTTTATTGTGTTCTATAATGTGACAAAGATGTTATAAAGTATGATATAAACAGTTTATTATAGATACTCGTACTTTATTTGATGTTTTAGCAACTTAGTTGCAATTATAATAGCAGTATATAAACTTGAAAAATTTTGTCTCACGCGGGACTCGAACCCGCATCTCCTCGCAATCCGGGCGCGGTGCTATACCATTAAATTTTTTCAAGTTTATAATATACTGAGTTTATTATAGACCCTGTTGTCAAGGCAGGAATCATACCAAAACAAGCCTATATTTGCGCGAATTTTTCTCAATCTAGCAACTTAAAAGGTACTTTTTATTACTTAATTGTTGTCGTTATTGAGAGTGGGTATAATGCTACATGGAGTGTATCATTGTATGGAAAACAAGCTAAACCAACCAAAGACGAGTGATTTCGACGCTTTAGGGAGTTTGTCGTTAAATCGAGTGACGTTACATGGAGTTTACACGTATATTTTTTGTTGAACTTGTATAAAAATTCAGAATAATAAAAACACCATAAATTATAAAGTACCTATAGCAAATAAAAGTACACACCACAGTAGTTACAAATAAGAAAAAGTAATAATAACCGTCATTTTTATTCATCTTCAACTTTTTTAAGAAAATGTTTGTGCTATCCGTACTTTAGCTACCGAGTCTCAATATGGCTACATAATAAGGTTATTGTTCCCGGTTTTTCGACATTTATGAATGAAAATAGGTAATTTATGTTACAAAACTAGATTTTTCTAGTTGTTAGACGATATTATGACAAAATTACATGCATTTCTTATCAGTCACAGTATTTTCACAAACATAATTTGAAGACGAATGGAGCCTAAATTGTCGTATTTTTCCCGTTCTAAAAGTTTGTCGGTTTTTTCACTAATTTAACAATCAATTTTACAGAAACCAATACGAAAAACATGTTTTATATTCTTTTCCCAGTAATTTCATGTAAGAATCTTATAAGAATATTCATTATTTTCTACGAGAATTCATTTTCAATCCAAGAAGTCTCACTGACAATTCACACTACTCTCAAATCTATGGCTGCCGCGTACAAGTCTTCACATTTTAATTATTTTTTTTATTTTTCGTTCGGAAACGTGCATAGAAGTAATGCAAAGTCTATATCTTTAGGAATGACAGATTAAAAATATCAGCCTAAAATCTATGGTAGGCGTCTCCAAACACGCAAAATTAATACTCAAAGACAACGCGTTCCTTATGTACACCCGTGTGTTCGAGCGACACTTACCGCCAAAAAAGTTCCCGAACACCCGTGTGTTCATAAAACAGTCCCGTGGATTGTTACGCTTTTACATTTGATTTATTGCCGTGAGTGACAGCTATCTGACAGCCCGCCCTTTTTTTTTCTAAGAACATCGAAAATTGGTGTATACTACCATTACTGTATAATTAAACCCTATGAATTATATATCACCGTAATCTGCATGAAATTTCCCATCTGAAAATCATAATATCCACACTAAAAAACACTTACTTGTATTCCAAATGATGTGATGAATTTTAGGTTACTACATTGTTGTACTTTGTTTACACTTTAAACACTTTGTTTCACTAATTAGCCATTCACTAGCTCTCAAATAACACTAACACTACAATGTTTGTATTATCAACTAATAATTCCATAAGTTATACGCTTTGAAACACGATATTCACTCCATAACGATTAAATAAACAAACGCCGATACGAACCACCAAGTGCACGCAATGGCCGCTAAAAATAGACTGGAGAAATGATGGTTGGCAGAAAAATCGTAAAGTAGAAAATATTTTTTTTTTGTTGTCTTGTTTAATTCTGTTTTAGAAACGTTTTATTGGTCCATAATATTTAATGTAAACATGTTTCAAACCTATATAACTATTTAATTACCTACCTATACCTAATTCTTAAATGGAATACACCTAATATCGCTGGTCCCTATTAAGAATGTTGGTAGTACGTTTTGACCGATTTTTACTTTTTAACATTTTCGAATTCTAAATACAAAGGTTTATAATATTTCGTTTCAAAAAAAAAACTAGTTTTCATTTTAACAAAATTACCCAACTTAAAAAAGTCGGTAAATCTCAAACGTTCGATTAAAAACGTAGGAAGTAACCACGCGACATTTTTAGCGGGGGGGAAGGGGCGAGGACTGTACCGAGCGAGCGCGGATCTGCCAGTCGTAGCTTTATTAGAGGGAGAAGCGCACGCTTGATGTTTCCAGATTGATTGATGTATTTTACTGTGGCTACTACTCATTTTAGTGACTAATAATAATGTCTGATCGTTCTAAACGAATCATAGACCTAATAAGTAAAGCTTCGGGCCGGTCTGTCCCTCCAAAGAAACGAAGATGTGAAGTAAATTACAATATTACAACTCATTCAGGTAAGAATGATATCATTATTATTATAAAGTTGTAACACACTCTATAAAAGAGTAGCATAATATTAGTTTTTATTTGATTACCTTAGTTTTAGTTAATTATAGACATTCATTTGGTAACTATATTTCGGTGCGATTAAAACTGTTGGTTAAGGTAGATTCGACATTCTTAATCGATAAAGGAAAATAATTTATGTCAGTAATGCCACAACCGACATTGTCAAATGGATTTTATTACATTAGTTTTGTCAGATGTGCCACAACCGACTTTAATTAACGTGTCTGAGTATGTTATGTGTGTCGTATGTTCTACTACTGTCATTTTTCATTGCTATCGATATTAAG
The DNA here is from genome assembly GCA_949315895.1 of Anania crocealis. NCBI lineage: Eukaryota > Metazoa > Arthropoda > Insecta > Lepidoptera > Crambidae > Anania > Anania crocealis. Next base: position 25,410,241 of record OX438882.1, read on the forward strand.
CTGTTTTGTCGGATGTACCACAACAGTCATTTTTACGCGTAAAATATGTTATTTTAGCTTTAATATCTGGGGACTTTAGGAGATTTATTCTTTAAGTTTTTTTATTACATTAATGTTGTTCTTGTTTTATTTTAGATCGAGGTAGCTCACCAATACCGGAAGAGTTTCAGGAAGAGTTAGTTCAATTAAAAGATTTACTGGGAGACGATGTCTTTGATATAACTGATTCAAGACCGGTCGAACCATCTATTAATAATTACATAGACAAACCTTCCTCGCCAACAATTTTACATGATTTTGATGCTGCCACAACCAAACACGATGCAATAGAAAATACAAAAGATGTAACAACAGAACAATCGCCAGTTCAAACATTGGAAGAGTCATTACTGGTTGACAACACAGACAATCCATCGACGCCAATACCATCTCCAGCTCATTTCCATGAGGAACTTTGTGGAGAATCTTTTTGTTCTGTCTGTGTAGAGAAAATCGTCACGAACGATGAATTATATGGTATTGATCTTCCTACACCTTCAAGTGTCACGGCAACTCCTACAAACGGAACTCCAACTTCTAGAAAGATCTCTAGAAAAAAAACATACAAACAGGACAGAGGCAAAAAGCGATTGCGTCACGAAGAAAATTGGGTTGTCACCATAAGGAAGAAGATGAAAAATGAAGGCAAAGCATTTGTAAATCAGAAAGGAAAACATGTTCCAGAAAAAAGTTTAAGGCAACCTTGTGGATCTAAATGCCGCTATAAGTGTACTGAAAATCTTCCAACAGATCAACGTCAAACCATATTTGACAAGTTTTGGAGTCTAGGTAATCGTCAGAAGCAGTGGGAGTATGTCGTTAAGTATACGAAAAAGATGCATAAGCGCCGTCAAACGATTGAAATTGCTAAGCATGATCGACAGAATACGTTTGTGTATTATCTTCCAACAGCGAGTAAAAACCAAACAAGAGTATGCAAAACTATGTTTCTTAGTACCATATCTTCAGGAGAACGTATAGTTACAACTGCCTGGAAAAAATATGATGGCGATACGGCAATTGAAGTCGACAAAAGGGGTCAATATGACCATAAACGCCCCGTTTTAAATGATGAAATGTTGCGAAGTATTCGAAACCATGTGAATTCCTTAGATCGCACAGAGTCACATTACACTCGAAAGGATTCAAAGAAGCTTTACTTAAATAATATAAAAAGTATATCTCGGATGTATGATTCGTATGCTGAATGGTTTGATCCAAAAGAATATACGAAAAAAGCAAACAAACGTCAATATCGTGACATTGTAAACTCGAATTTCAATCTCGCATTCCATAAACCTAAAAAAGACTTATGCGATGTTTGCCACGTTTTTAGGAACAACCAATTTCCTATTGAGGAAGAGAAAAATGCTTATGAAAAACATCAGGCCCACAAAAAAATTGCTCGACAACTTAAACAAACAGACAAACTGGAAGCTTCTAAGAATCCCAGCATAGTATCAGCTACCTTTGACTTCCAAAAAGTGCTACAATCGCCACATGGTGAGGTAAGTATATTTTATTATAAAAGGAAGTTAAATTCATTAAATTTCACAGTTTATAACCTTGCTTGCAAAGACGCCACATGCTACATGTGGCATGAAGGCACTGCTAAAAGAGGTGCCAATGAAGTATCCAGTTGCCTGTACGATTTTATTAAACACAATGTGCAAAATGGGGTTAACGAGTTTCGGTTTTGGTCGGATAATTGTGCAGGGCAAAATCGAAACCGCATAGTTTTTGCCTTATATTTGCTTGCTTCAAAAGAGTTTAAAGTCACCATCACGCACAGATTTATGGAAAAAGGACACACTCAAAATGAGGGTGACAGTGTTCATTCTGCAATAGAAAGAGCAAGCGATCGTAAGTTAATTTATGCTCCTGAAGAATGGTACTGTTTGGTTCGTTGGGCAAAATCAGAAGGCAATGCTTATACTGTGAAAGAAATGGCAAGTGAAGACTTTTATGATTTCAAAAGTTTATTGACTAACAAGAACTGGACTAAAAATACGGATAACGAAAAAATGCAGTGGACTCAAATACGAGAAATAAGAGTTCAGGCTAATGTTTATGATCGCATTGAATATAAATATGATCTTGAAGAAAACCCAAAGACAATAATTATACTCAGATCAGGCAAACGAAACGCTCAACGCATCGATAAAGAATTTGAAATATCGAAAGCTTATGATGGACCATTACGCATACCTTTTGATAAATATAGAGACTTAAATCAAATGTGTACATCAGGTGTAATACCAGAAAAATATAAAAGTTTTTATAAAAACTTGCTGCATACAAACTCATCGGTAGATTCAGCTCATTCTGACGATACTGATTGAAATTCCAGAATATATTTGAACAATATAATTATTTGATTACATTTGCAAGCGCTATACTAGCCAATATTTTAATAATTAATCTTTTAAAGAATAAGTAAAATGTGTTATTTTATTTTTGTAATTGTTGATAATTTTGTTTTTGATTCTGTTTTGTTACGTACCTGTGCAATGAGAAAAATAAGGGTTTTTTTATATCTCTACAATTATTTGTTACTTGTTTTAGTTAATTATAGGTACTTTAATTTGAAAAAAATACCTCCTAAAGATAAAACGTAATAAATCTTATATAAATGTTTTTTGAGATAACCATTTAAATAAGAAAGATTTTTAGACTATAACGTTATGTGCCTTTACTAAGAAAAGTGATATTAGTTATGATAAGTTACTTTAATTAATAACAATACAAAGTGATTTTCAAACTGTGATTCTCATAGTAATTCGTGTTTTGATCTCAGTATTAATAAGAGGCTAATTACGTAAATCTACCTACTTATACGAATATCGCTGACTCCTAAACCTCTAAGGAGGACACAACCGAATATTGCAAGATGACGAAATCGCTGATGCAACTCTCGTGCAAATTCAACGTGACCACGCCATCGCGCCACCAACCCCGAGATCATCATCATCGCCGCCACTTCGTATCCAACCTCGATCGGGTCAATTTGTAACTAGTTGTAATTTAATTATTAATAAATTAGTTTAAAAAATTAATTTCGGTTTTTTTCGAACCTCCTGCTGTCGCTTCTATATTTGGCGCAGTCGGTAGGATTCTCGCGGTCGGTTTCGCGCTTCATCACGAAGATTTCCGTCATAACGAGCCGCCCGTGTGGCTATCAAGTCGCGTTCGAGAATCCAGAACCAGAAGCCAGCCAGCTAGAGGGTATCCAGACATCGATACACAAGAAAAGCCGAAATATGTTCATGTAAGTGCACTTGAATCATTCTCGTGTTTCCTATCCTATCCTATCTTTAGTCCCTAATTTTAGTCACAATTTTTCATACAAGAAATTCTGGATCCCGTGGGTCTGCATCTAGCAGGCAACGCAGGGAACATTTGCTAGACTTAAATAGGTTATTTAGTTTATCAGAAGAAATGGAAATTGATCCCGATAGTATTTACAAGGCCTTACGCCTTGTTCCCGATTTTGACGGGAACCCCAACGTCTTAACTAGATTTATTAATATTTGTGATAGGTTATGTTCAGACTATTTGCGAGATGATCCCAATAGTCAACTTAATAATTTGTGTCTCCTAAACGGCATCCTGAACAAAATCACGGGACCCGCCGCTACCATTATTAACTCAAATGGCATCCCAGATAACTGGTTAGGGATTAGAAATGTCTTAGTACATAACTTCGCTGATCAACGGGACGAGACAGCACTCTATAACGACCTCTCCCTAGCTATGCAAGGCAATAGTAGCCCACAAGAATTTTATGACCATTGTCAAACTCTTTTTAGCACGATAATGACCTATGTTACATTACATGAGACACTAGGAACCACTATAGACGCTAAGAGGGTTCTGTATAAAAAGTTGACCATGCAAGCCTTTGTACGAGGTTTAAAGGAACCGCTTGGATCTCGTATAAGGTCTATGAGGCCAGACAGTATAGAAAAAGCTTTAGAGTATGTGCAAGAAGAATTAAATATTCAATATCTTCAGCAACGTAACGAAAGTATGCCTAGACACCAACTAGCCCATCGCACACCAGTTGCCTTACCTATAGCCTCCTCAATGCCTAAATTTAATAACTTTAATACTATATCTAATTTTAATAATCAGGCAGCGCCGAGATATAATCCGCCGCCGCCTCCGCTCCGCTTATCAGTGCAACCGCAACCTTTTAAATTTAACTCGCCTAGTATCGCACAGTCTCAACAGCCGCGTATGACCCGCACACAGCAAATGTTTAGTGCACCACCACCGCAATATAATGCCCAAAGTAACATGTTCAGGTTACCACCTAGGCGTCAGCCTCAGTACCAGCCGCCTCCTAAACCTATGAGCGGAGTACAGCAATTCACACCCAGACCTTTGCCACCAACTTCATTTGGACACGATTGGCAAAGATTCGGCAATCCCCCACCAAATAATTACTTCAAATCACGCGAAGTCAATTTAAATGAATGCGCATACGATGATCCATACTACTCAGATTACTACTACGACACAGAATATTATAATGACTTAACTGATTGCAATAATTACGACGCATCTTATGACTATGACTATGCCAATAGAGTTCAGTATTACGAGCCCACTGGTCACAATAACGTAGAGTCAAGTAACGAGCCACAAGCATCTAGTTCCACAGAACAGGATTTTCAGATAGCCCGCCCGTCAGACAAGTTAAAATAGAGTTGAATATACAAACGCAACGGCAACTTCCTTACATTCAAATTTTAAACCCGCCGCTTAAGTTATTAATAGACACCGGCGCAAATCAGTCGTTTATTAGTCCCGAATCTGTTGAGAAATATTTCTGTAACTTTCCTTTAGATTACGACCCTTTCGAAGTGACTAACGTTCACGCAACCAGCCGTAATGACTACTCTATAACACTACCGTGCTTTCCCGAACTAAAATCCCAAGATAAGATAAAATTATTTGTGTACCGTTTCCATAATTATTTCGACGGTCTTATAGGCCTAGATCTACTCACTAAATGGGAAGCGAAGATTGATCTTAAAGATCAGACCCTCTCAACCCAGTTTGCTGTCAATCCTATTAAGATGTACAACTCGCTGAACGTCAACCTCTATGAAGACATTATCCCGGCAAACTCTTCAAAAATAGTTCGAATCCCAATTAACGCCCCGGATGGTGACGTCCTCGTCGAAGAGCAAATTATCTGTAATTGCCACATTTCCGATTGCATTACATCCGTTAAAAATAGCCGCGGAATCTTAGAAGTCTATAATCCTACAAATAACGATATAATATTCTCATTAGACCACCCAGCGCAGGCACAAGTTTTTAATATCGAGTGCATGCGAACTGAGTCCGTGCCTACGTCACGCGCACGCGCCGTCATTTCGCGCCTTAGGACAGATCATATGAACGCCGAGGAAAGAGCTAATATAGAGACTTTATGCTCGCGTTATGCCGACGTATTTTATTTGGAAGGCGAACCACTAACATTTACAAACCAAATTAAACACTGTATTAAAACGACAGATGATGTTCCGATTTATACTAAAAGTTATCGCTATCCTTATGTACATCGACAGGAAGTCCGTGATCAGATAAATAAAATGTTAGACCAGGGAATAATTAGACCTTCCACGTCAGCCTGGAGCTCACCCATATGGGTTGTGCCCAAGAAGGTTGATGCTTCTGGTAAAAAGAAGTGGCGTATAGTTGTGGACTTTCGTAAACTGAATGACAAGACAATAGACGATAAATATCCAATCCCCAATATAACTGACGTCCTTGACAAGCTTGGCAAATGCATGTACTTCACCACACCTCTTTACAACGCATTCAGTTAAATGATGTCGAAGATAAAATCTTACAACTTCAGAATCAAATTCAAGCTTACGAGACTAGACTTCCTAACGAAACTTATGCTTTATATGAACTCCAGATTAATTATTTAAATTCTAAATTGAATATAGTATTAGAACAGTTACATAGCTTAGAGCCCAGCCGAACTAAACGAGGCCTTATAGACGGATTAGGATCTGTTATAAAAAGTATATCGGGTAACTTAGATCATTCAGATGCGATTAAATATGATAATGCCATTAAAACACTTCACAATAATGAGAATAAGATTTCATTTGAGTTAAATAATCAGATAAGCTACAGTAAAGATTGGATGACGAAAAACTTTGGTATTCTCTCTAAATTAGTCAAAAATCAGCGTATTATTAACGGAACTTTAATTTTTATAATGAATAAAGAAAGTCAGCATTCTGAGACTTTAACTAAATTTGCAAAGTTTGCTCAGCTACTAGTTATAATTACTGAAAATATAGATGACTTATTAAGTGAGTTAATTACAGTAGAAAATACTTTAGCATTTATTCGTGCATCGAGCACACACCATTCAATGCTAAAGATTAACATCTTAAGTAACATGTTAATTAGATTAAAAAATATATACGGTAGAGATAGCATCTTAGATTTAGAATTACGGGAATTTTATGATCTTATAAAGCCCGCTTATTACTTTATAGATAAAGAAATAGTTTTAATATTCAAATTCCCGATTGTGACTAAAATATCCTATGACCTATATAAACTATCAATAGCACCTAATAAATATCATCAAGCCCTCATACCTACTTATCCTTTCATTGCTACCAACGAGAATGCATTCGTGTACATAGAGGCAGAATGTCCGAAGTTATCTCACGGCTATCTCTGTGAAGAAAACATCAACCATCAGATCCGTGCCGTACCTGACTGTATCCAGCATCTCATCTCACAACAATCTTTGGAGAAGACCTGCAAATTTACAAACATCACTCTGAGTAAAGAAGCAATGGAAAAGCTAGACGACCAACACTATGTTATCTCGCTGCCACATCCCACGAAGATTCATCTTATCTGCGGCCGAGAAGACTACACTCAGCTTCAAGGAAGTTACTTTGTCACTATCCCACTCACCTGCCAACTACGCACACCCGAATTCACTATAATCAACGATAGTGACGAGATAAAAGGTCAACCTCTTAAGATAATGAAGATACCGAATATTGAAATGCAAGCCACAGATTCATCCCGCATTGATTTGCACTCAATCAACCTGCAGAGCCTTCACAGCATCCAAGATAAAATAGCGCTCCAAACGCCTGTACAAATCGACACACCGCCTGCCGAGATATTATACCACACTACCATACCATTCTATTGCGTACTATTAAGTGCAACTGTACTCATCTTCGTAGTCTTGCTACGACGCTACGAGATACTTACCTGCAAACGTACCAGTAATCAAGAAAATATGAAGTCCGAAACTCACGAATACGAGAGCCCGGATAAATCTGTAATAGAAAGAGAAAGAAAACCGGGAAGCAGTCATATTACCATACCAGCAACATTTCCTCTCAAAGTTCTCAAATAGTTGCTGATCTGTGGGCGGAGGAATTACGTAAATCTACCTACTTATACGAATATCGCTGACTCCTAAACCTCTAAGGAGGACACAACCGAATATTGCAAGATGACGAAATCGCTGATGCAACTCTCGTGCAAATTCAACGTGACCACGCCATCGCGCCACCAACCCCGAGATCATCATCATCGCCGCCACTTCGTATCCAACCTCGATCGGGTCAATTTGTAACTAGTTGTAATTTAATTATTAATAAATTAGTTTAAAAAATTAATTTCGGTTTTTTTCGAACCTCCTGCTGTCGCTTCTATATTTGGCTAATAGTAATAAGTCTTATCTTTTTATAATAAATATATTTTCGCTATCACAATTTTTTATTTATTTCACCTACTCTTAATAAAAAAAAAATTCATAATATTAGATAAGACATTAAAATCAAATGTTAAATCCACTAAAAATGTAGGATATCCCACTTCGTACAAAAACTTGTGTACGTAAAACGTATAATAAAGTCGGATGTGGCATATATGACATTTTAACACATTTTAACTCCGTTCAAAAATGTCACATGTGCCTTATCTCATCATAAACATAAAAAAATAGAAAATACAATAAGGCAACATAAAAACATGTCTTTTATTTACATGTTATCCAAATTTTAAGCGCCAGGCTTAAAGGGTTAACATTTTATCAACAAAATCAACTTTAATTTGCTCTCCTGTAAAGTTGTATTTTTGCAGATCCGACTTTCTTAATAGGGACCAGCGATATGTAAAATTATTATCGATTAATTTTGGTTTCGGAATAGATTGGACTTAAATCCATGACTTCTACTTATTAGTCATGGTCATCTTAGAAAGTTTGGTTTGCATGATGCCGACAGTCGAGTTTATTACAGAGATAATGTGGTTTCATAAGTCAATGAACGTTAATAATAATAATCCAAATAAATCGAAATTAACTAAAAGTTATTCTTGAAACGTAAAAAGCGTTTTAGTTCATTAAGCACTTTGTTTTGTAACTCAATGAATTATTAAACTTTTCTTAAGCGTTTTAATCTCCGACTTTCGGCTAGACTAAGAATTTGAATAAAATTGTTACATTTCACTTTAGTAAATATTTTAAATCGGCGGTTTCAGAATCAATGCACAATATTCTGGTTAATTTTATTCGACTGTTATATGTAATATAAATTGTAGTAATATAAGACGATATTACTTGGAAAATTTTTGTTTGGTGCATAAACGGCCGTATTTTTTTTCACTTTAACTTTAATAAATTTGTTTTTCTCACAGTTTCAAGTAGGTTGCATGATTACAGATAGAGAAACATTTAAATTTCAATTATATATCTCCACCTATTTCCGGTCTTGACAGCCAGACGGACGGCAGGACGTTAGGGACATAACATTGAATTGAATTGAATTGAATTAGAGTGTTCCTATAAGTTTTCCGTTTCTTATATTTTCGAGGTACTGAAACCTAGATATAATTACTCTTTTCCATGCGTTCTGGGCGCGAAGTTCTACTAATTTAGCCACCGAGACACTACAAACTCGGCGACAATTTTTCAAGCATATTCTTATCGCTATAAGCCAGCGTAGTTTCATCAAAAGTGCAGATGTTTGACAGTCAGTTAAGATGAAACAGCTATTTAAATACTTTATCTGATATTTTAGCAACTCCCTTGCAATTGTAATGTCATTACAAATTTAATTGTGACTAGTACTTCGGCAGTTAAAGGCTTAATCCCTCAACCCCTAGGAGGCAATTTCAATTGTGTCTGGAATAACTCACGATCGAAGGATTAAACTTAAAAAAATATGTATCAGGTGAGACTCGAACCTGTTAACCTAACTTCATGTATACTGGGCGCGGAGCTTCACAAATTTAGCCACTGAGATCTATGGTAAGGCTTCTTTATATGATCTGAAGTCACAGGCGCCAACTTTTAATTTCTGTCAGCGCTCACCTCCATTGCCTGAGGATCCTACCCTGCCTAGCTACGCTTGGTACAATCCAGCAAATACTGTTATTAATAAACTAATAAACTTCTACTTAAACTGCTAAACAAAGTTAAAGGTCATAGGTAGGTTGACGTGCTGATGTCTGTACATAATTGGCCTATATTCTCGCATTATGCCTGGAACAAATAAGCTACCCATCATTGCTGCGGTCACTTGAATTCAATGATGGAGGCCTTTGCCCGGCAGTTGAATCATTATAAGCCGTTTCTTACTTACTTACTTATAAATAAAGCTTATTGTATTACTGGCTGTTGCCCGCGACTTCGTCCGCGTAAATTTCTGTTATAATGATCGCTATTATTTATGCAACATTTTTCACTCATACTTCGCTCCTATTAGTCGCATCGTGATGTTATATAGCCTTAAGCCTTTCTCGATAAATGGACTATCCAACACAAAAATAATTTATCAAATCGAACCAGTACTTTCTGAGATTAGCGCGTTCAAACAAACAAACAAACAAACTCTTCAGCTTTATAATATTAGTACAGATATTTCTGATGTTTCTATATAATATTGTAAGAAAGATAATAAATTACACCTCTCATCTTAACAATTAGAAAACTCTAGTGAGATCACTAGGGTGTTTTCCAATTGCTATATACTTCTCAAGGGATATGGCTTAATCAAAATATTGGAAACCAAAACAAGTATTAGGTGAGATAATTTTGGACTCATTTTATTTTGTGAAGTAACAAAGAAACAGTCATTATTTTTTATTTGTTCATACCTTTACATACAAGTTGAACCTTAAATAGCGATAAACCTTTAATTTAATTTAATTTAATTTATTCATCAGATCAGACAACGCAGGTCCATTTTATTAGTAAAATCTTATAAGCTACATTAGTAATAACAAAAACACAAAACAATAAAACAGATATAACTATAGATGGCAGCGGCGGGTCAATCAGTGTTCCTCTTGACCAGCACCCTGACAAGATGGCGAGTTATAGGAGAGTCATATCTCCCCGCTATGGTCTTCAGAATGGAGTTAGAGCTGGCCCGTACCCTGCAGAGCAACGACGCTGCTTTTTTACGCATGATAGCATAGAAATCTTAATCTTTAAGAAACAGATTCTGGTGTTTAAAAAATACATGTTCTTTGTAGACTACCATTAAAATATTATAATTTTCAACTCAAACTGTAAAAGCTGTTTATAAGTAAATACTTAGTTCGGCAAAATCAAACATTTAATAAGGTTAAAAACTTTAATCGCGTTAGAAATTACATTCGTCTTACTAAAACACAAGTCAGTAAACAATTTGTTTGTTATTAAATTTTTGTGTCACTGTTAGTCCCAGACAGACATTTTGTTGGTGACTTGAATGAGCTGTAAAATACAATAATGTATTTCAAAACTTGTCACCTGACTATAGTCTTTGTCGTATTATCGGCTTTCCAGTCGAGTGCCAAAAACACAGCCACCACAATTATTTATAGCAAACAATTTTAGCTTTATCCCCGTGGAATTCGAGGGAGAAATAATTAATTTGCAAAAAGGCCGTTTACGGTAGAATTTATGCTGTCACCGTTGTATTAATTAGTTTTATTTGAACCTGATACGTTAATGGAGAGGTAATTTAATACGTTATTTTGAACCGACTAAGACATTAGGTTGATCGCCTTTAATTAAGTATAGACGTTGTTACAAGCAAAACACTTTAATAATTTCGTATTAAATTTAAAGTGGACAACATCACATAGGTACATTGTTTTGATCTCAATTTGAATAACTATTTAAAGCACTCGTATTTTGGAAACCAGAAACAACGAAGGTACTACAAACACCCAGACCCGAAAAAATGTAGAAAAACTCATTATTTCTACATTGAACCTAAATTCTGGGAATCGAACCCGGGACCTCGGAGAAGGCGACACATTGAAAACCGTTGTGTACGCCACTCCGCCATGGAGGTCGTCAATTCATAATTTTAAGTGTGTAGCTGAATATTATTTTTATAAACCTTGATTAACAAAATTAACATAAAAACAAATAAGAGTAGGTAGTTTGGTGGGTTCGCCATTTGGTAGGGTGCCTTTAGCACCCCACACTGGCCCGATCACGCCCGCTAGTATGGGCCCCGGTGCGAGCGAGCGTGGCGGACCTAGGCTGAGCGCCTTCAGCGCTCGCCACACTCTGCCCGGTTTAACTGATTAAAGCCTTCCATATAAGGTTCCAGTGATAGGTCCGTCAACTAAAAAAAAAAAAGTTTGAAAAATATCGTTCTCAAATCGGCTCAATTAAGAATCGATCCCAGAAAGCATAGTAGTGATGTTGTCCATATTTTTTTACATTTTTTTCATGAGGATTTCAAATAAAGCATATTTTATATTATAGACGACCATTTGGATCAGCGGTAGTTAACGCTGCTTCTGAGCCATGGGTCGCGGGTTCGATCCCCGCACAGTACAAATATTTGTGTGCATGAACATGTCTGTTTGTACTGGTCTAGGTGTTTTCTATGTATTATAAGTATGTATTTACAAAAAAAAAGTATATAAGTAAGTTTATCGGTTGTCTAGTACCCCATACGACAGGGTACTTAATACTAACTTAATTTGGGACTAGATGGCTCTGTGTGGCCCAGTGAGGCATGTCTTAAAATATTTATTATTATTATTTATTTATTTATTTATATTATAAGTTAAAAAACTAGGTTTCTACAATACCAAAAGATTTATATAGTTTATTTAGTTATAAAACTAAAGACGCCATGTTATTAAAATGTTTGAACTAAAACAAAAAGCAGTCATATTATTTCGATAGTACCTACCTACCTAAAGTTGAGAGCAAATATACATACTGACATGTTCTTATGTGACATATTATCCAAACAAATTATCAAACTTTCTGAGAACTTTGTATATGAATCTCATTAAACTTAAAAAGGTAATTTACTCTTCATCATGGTTCACTTGTTAGCCCGAATAAGAACATTCATCTAAGTTTTTGAATATTTTAAAGTAATTTGAAATTTGTAACCTTTGTGAGTTTGTTTACAGAGTATTTTTGTTAAGCCAACTATTATAATAAAGTTTAAAAAAACCCTTGCTATGGTTTTTTGTTCTTATCATTAACCCAAATACTGCGACAGGACTATTAAAGGCCTAAAATTTCGCTGTTAAGTTACCCCCAGTTTCGAGTATTTAAAACAAAATTTCTAAGATGTTTGCACTGTTAGGTTACTCAGTACCTGTCCGTGTGTGATTTGAAGCGGTTATATTTACAACTAAACACTTGTTAATTTCACGTTTTTGTGTTATTTAAGACGTAAGAGTTTTTGTTTTATGATGTCTGCACAAAGATGAGGTTTTAAGATTTATATACGTGGGTATTGTGGCCAATTCCTTTTAATATTTAATTTTAGAAATGTTATTTAGGTCATCAGGTCATTAACTTGTTTTTATTTAAAAAAAAAAGTTATTTTTGTCGTTACACATTGATGGCATTTTAAACGCCCCGTCACAGTATGGGTGTTTATAATTATGATTGTTTTTTTTAGAACTCGACCTCTGAGAGCACTCAATATCGACGAAATATTGGATGAGTTGAAACGATGCTATGATGATTTGTTGCCAAATCGAATTACACCAATTTCAGAAGTTTAAAAACCGTTTGATGATTTTAGAATTCGCTGATGTTCTACAAAGTCGTCATCCAACATTGCCATTTTATAAGTTCCTCGAAAATTATTTTTCCTCTACTTCACGAATTTGGTAATAGGGGTCTAAAAGCAACTGGCACCATTCGTGAAAATAGAACGTCAAAGTGTCCCCTTGAGCCCAAAAAATATTTAAAAAAAACTGAAAGAGTGTCATTTGTGTACAAATCTAGTTTGCCCAACAATATTTTGGTTTGCAAATGACAATAATGTCACAAGAGCAAAAAAATTGGTTGCCTGTAAAGTCGGTATACGGGCGAAAGTTTTACGTGACAACGACTTTGAGTGGTAAAATAATTTTAATGTGAATATTCATTCGTATAGTAGGAAGAAGGATGAAATAATAGTAACAATTTAAAACATTTATTTATACAAAGAATTATATTTAAAACATTAATTTATACAAAGAATCTCGCACTGAATTTCATATTAACAAAATTTTATTGAACTGGATTTTATAGAAGCCCAAGACATGAACCGGTGTGTATGCCTATCTCTCTCACTCTCTCTCTCTCGCCCTGTCTCTCTCGCTCTTAGGCGGGCTAACTGTGCTCGAGTGGAAGGGACGCGTGCCTTTCACTTTTTATGTCTGTCTCTCTCGCTCTTAGGCGGGCTAACCATGCCCGAGTGGAAGGGACGCGTGCCTCTCACTCGCTCTTATTGTGAGCGCATAACGTGAGCGGAGCGTAACGCAGTTTCTTGAAGTGTCACCCGGCAAACCAATTTATAAGACGTTGTCACGTCAAAAGATTTGTACATATTGACCAGCCGTCAGTTAAAAAACGATAGGTATAATCGGACTTCCATTCGTGGCAAAAAATGTATTTTTCTTTATTATGTCACACCTTAGATATTATTATTATTATGACTGTACACAATGCATGGAAGCTTTATAAGTGAGATGGCGGAGAATAAAATCATCTCACTTTTCGCAGATTAAAATATAAAATATAAATAAATAAATAAATAAATAAATATTTAAGACATGCCTCACTGGGCCACACTGAGCCATCTAGTCCCAAATTAAGGTACTATTAAGTACCCTGTCGTATGGGGTACTAGACAACCGATAAACTTACTTATATACTTTTTTTTTTTTTGTAAATACATACTTATAATACATAGCAAACACCCAGACCAGTACAAACAGACATGTTCATGCACACAAATATTTGTACTGCGCGGGGATCGAACCCGCGACCCATGGCTCAGAAGCAGCGTTAACTACCGCTGATCCAAATGGTCGTCAAATATGATAAGAGAGGACCTTGTTCCACAGGTAGATCTCATCGTGAATCATCTCGATATGACAGACTTGATCACTTGGTCTAGAACAGACCTAACATAGATATAAAGTGTGCAAAATCAAAAGTTTTTTTTGTCAAAAGTGCAAAATTCACTCACATCGTAAGAACTGCTTCTATGAATATCACACTAAATCTGAGTAATATTAACCAAGTTCTATGTTATACAATATTTCATTAGCTATCTGTGCATTTTTTGTTACTTTGGCACCTTAAATAAAAATAAAAATAAACTGTTATAACAATGCATTTGATTGTAATACCGTCCCATACTTGTATATGACGACGGGCCTTTTAAAAGGCCGTCTTTTCCAGGCTTTTCCGTTTACATTTTTTTTTTATTATTATTTTCCCAGTTATTATGAGACGTTTCTACTACCATATCCAAATTTCAACAAGATGGTGAGCAATTAATAGTTTCAGTAACATCGGGGTTAATTTTTAAATTGTTAAATTGCATTGTACAGGCAACGGCAGGTCAACCAACCCAAAAAGTTAAAGGTCATTGCATTGATTTTCAACTTTAAGTGCAACAAGTTGAGATCAATATCAATTGAGAAAGTTTGACGTTTGATAAAAGTAACGACCTATAACCATCCCACTGAAGGGCAAAGGCCGTATCAGGTAACGTACCAGTATGAAGCGTACAGGCATAATCACTACGCTTGCCAAATGCGGGTTGGTGATAGCAAACCCGAGGAACTTAATAGACTTAGGCGTTACTTTGCGGAAATCCATACCTAATTATGGATTTAGAAAATTATTTTGCTAATGATTTCCGCTTGTTAATACTAGCCTAGATACCTTCACCACAGTGGTGAGCGGGTAGTGTGACACTTCCCGCACTAACACTGATTTGAGGAAGCACCTGCACTCAGTGTTAGTGTGGTGCAGGTGCTTCATCAAATCAGTGTAAGTGCGGGTAGAGTGGTGAAGGTATCTAGGCCGGTGTTAACAAGCGGAAATCATTAGCAAAATAATTTAATAAATCCATAATTAACCCGAGAAACGTTCGAAAACTCGAAACTGTTGTTACCCGACTCGGGGATCTCGGTCCAGTATTCAACCACTAGTAAATATGCCTTAAATAAAAGTTTGTACTAACAAACCATTTGTTTGAGTTCACTTCTTTATACAAGGTTTTGTAATGAAACGTTTTTGAATGAGTGTTAATTTTCCAAAGTAATATTAGTGTGCTTTGAATGTTTCTATTCATTCTACAGTTGGTTGAAACGTATTAAATAATGTAAAACGATATACCAATATTGATTTAAAATAAGAACAAGATACACAGACACACACTTACAGTGGCTATTAGTGGAAAATAAATTCTTTAAACATATTACCTCTAGAGAATTGGAGGTTCTTAATTCTACGCTTTTCAATTTTTTGATATATGTTCATATTCATATTCATATTCATTTTTTCACTTCATAGTATAATTTTGCGGACAATACAGGCATAAAGATATTAATTTGAATATATTATGACCTCAATGAGGTATTCGTGATTTCGATTATACATATCATTTTAATTTATCTTAAATTATCATTCAGAATTTCATTACTTACAAATAAAATAAAATAGTAACAGCGCAGTAGTCAGTACTCGTACAATTTTACAATAATAGTATGTCAATTATTAGTGATTGATTACAGATGTCAATTCAGATAAAATGTCAAAATTAAAAGTCAAAAATAAATCTATAATTCAAAATATTATTAATAATAATGTCAATGGTATTAAATAATTAAATTTTATCAATAAAAAATTCATTTGAGTTATAGTATGCTTTTGTCATCAAAATTATACATACATACACTCACGCCTTTTTCCCGGAGGGGTAGGCAGAGACCACATCTTTCCACTTGCTACGATCCTTACAGACTACTTTCGCTTCATCCACATTCATTAATCTTTTCATTCACATCAAAATTATCTTCAACTTTATTCCAAATTTACGAGTATTACCAACGTTATGGTAAAAAATCACACAATTATCACTATTAACACCTAATTAACTGTGCACCCACTGTGCATTATGGATGCTCATTTACTTCAGTTGCATAATCTTTTAACTCATGTACGTTAGGTTGATATTTAATACCATGTACGTTTAACGAATTATTGGAAAAACAAGGTGCATGATATACACTCTGAATTGATTTAGGGTAGAGTCCACCAACAGACGTTTAAGTTTTAAACAGCGTTTAAAATATTATTTGACATATTTTGTATGGGAATTGTGTCAAATTAATCGTCAATCTATGTTTACCGGCTGTTTAAGTATTGGTGAACTCGGGTCTAACTCGTGCAAAAATAACCATGAAAGTTTAAATCAGTATATTCGCTGTTTTTATTCAAACTTGGACAGTTTGAAGAGTCAGTTTTGTTTAGGACTCTGTAAAAGTAAAGTAACAACCTATTTCGCTCATTGTTAAGCACGTGTCTCTCTTTTTTATGGAGAGGGGTTAAGGCCTTAGTTCCACCACGCTGGCCTAGTGCGTGTTGGTAGACGGCGAGGGCGACGCTGCGGTAACATCACCGTTGGAAGTTTCTCAAGCCGCCCAAAAGCCTCCAACAGGGCTTAACGACTGCTATCTCGTGACGAAAGCTGGGACCGGTTTGAAGGTACAAAAACGAACATTCCAGAAATTAAAAAAAAAATAGAGGCTCAGGCAAAATGTTTTGGGCTAGTTAGTTAACAGATTACTTCACCTGCCCTCCATTTTCGTACGTTCAAGGTTGATTCCGTTTAATAATTGAATAATTTAAAACACCAGAAAGGGTAGCAATAAAGTTGAACTACTCATATTTAAAAAAATACACTTTTTTTAATAGTCGGTGCCAAACAAAATAGATACCTTCAGATGATATTGTCAATTAGATGGCTTTCACGTTTTTCGTCTGTTAAATAATAAAATTATTGGAATGAATAGCTCGTACCACTGGCGCTGCCCCACCCTCGGCTATATAAGAGCGGCGCAGACCGGCAGTCGGGCATTTTCTTGTTGGCGTTCGGACAGTGCACATCTCTCGGCGCGTTCCTCGGTTGGGTTAATTAGTGTTTTAATTAGTGTCTTTAGTTGAGTTATAATTGTGTTTCAATTGCTATGTAAGTAGATTGTTATTTTTATTTATAGTGTGGGTAAATTGATTAAAGTGTAGTAAGATTTGTGTTTCGCTAATTTGTTGATTTCTTTTGATTTATAAAAAATATAAAGATTGTTAAACCTTAGTAAATTGTTTTTTTTAATATTCCTGTTTCTGACTCCTAAAGTCAGAAGTGGGATAGCATTAAAGCACCCAGGCTCATTACTAGATACCTTGCTTCGCCATTTTTATCGACAAATTAAGCGAGACACCAATATTACGAGTTTGTTGCAAATTCTTGATTATTCGTAGTTATGTCCGATCGACAGCGGACTTCGTGTGATAGGACGCGCCGAGATGATGGGCATTATCGGTTGCGTGTCCATGAGGACTCGCGTAGGTCGCGCAGATCGCATAGTAGGTCACGTAGGTTGCGTAGTAGGTCGCGCAGTAGATCACTCAGGCGCAGTGATGTATACAGGTCGCGTTCGCGAGATAAATCTCCGAAACGGAATTCGCGCAGACCACGTAGTAGGTCACGTAGGCAAGATAGCTCGCGCAGAACACGCGACCGAACGCTCACACCTCCTAATCCGCGAGATTCTCAGAGTGAATCCTCAATGCAAAGGGCCTTAAATTCTATTTTGTCGCGTTTAGACACCTTAGAAAACAATCGTTCGATAAGCATCCCGAATAAAAATAATGACGAGAACTTTACAGAGGCTCAGTCTTTATCATCACAAGTGAGCACTCATGACCGGTGTAGATTAGACTCAATTTCCCATGCTATTCTTGCTCGTCCAAATAGTAACCAAGATTTTAACTCGAATAATCCCTCACAAGCTACCGATATTGCGAGCATGGAGACTTCAGGGATTGCGGTGCAGAACGATTTATTAACGTCACTAAATCATGAAACCGAGGTGTCCGAATCGACACGCATGCTGGCTGAAGCAATAAAATCCCTGAATCCTTCACGCACGCAGAATTATTTCGTCTCTAATTTCGATCCAGCGTTGCACGACATCGATGTATGGTGCGCCGAAGTCGAACGTGCTAAGTTAGCGAACAATTGGCATGATTCGGAATGTTTGTCGCGCGTATCGAACTGTCTTAGAGGTGACGCTCGTACTTGGCTTAATGAGTGGGTGACAAATGACCGTACGTGGTCAAGTTTTATACGGGAATTTAAACCATTATGTCCGAGAAAACTAGACTATGCTAACATCCTTTACGAAACGATGAGCGCCACCTCCGATAAATACACTTCATATGCGGAATACGCACGTCGCACTCTATTACGTTTGCGTATAGTCAAAGGGCTCAGTGCAGAATTAATGGTGTCGATAGTTATTAGGGGTATCGTTGACCCACAGGTCCGGGCGGCCGCAGCCAACGCAAATTTAACGTCTGAAGACCTAGTGTCATTTCTCTCGATTTATGTCAAGCCCGTTCGCGTAAAACCAGATCTAAAACATAGTCAGAGCTTACACAGAAAACGATTTCCTTTAACTGGTAATGCTAGCGGCACGAAATGTTTCAGTTGTGGGCAGATTGGGCATAGACAAGCGCAATGTACGAAGAAAAATAGATCTGAACTACCCTCATCAAAAATAAATTCTGATACCGTAACTGCTTCACATAAAAATACTCAATGTAGTTTTTGTAAGAAACCGGGCCACAACGAAGATACCTGTTTTGCCAAAGAACGATCTCAGTCTCGGAATAAACGCAACATAAACTTATGTACCGAGCTTTCAATTAATAAACTTAAGCATAATGACGTGGTAACCGCTGTTGTTCAGGGGGTCCCTGTCGATGTTTTGATCGATAGTGGCGCTTTAAATGTTTCTTTGATTTCGGAAGATATATTAAAACATTTCTCTTGTCACAGAAAACCTACAACTTGCATCTTAAAAGGAATAAGTAAGGGTGAAGTTAAAGCGGATTCAATTGTCACTTTGACGATTGAGTTTGACCAAATTTCGATTGAGGCTGATCTTGTAGTGGTACCTAGTTCATCCATGTGCTTCCCAATTATAATCGGTACTGATATTTTGAATCGCGACGGTGTTACGTACATACGTACTAAACACAAACAATGCCTAACTCACTCTTCTAAAAACGCAATTTTAATCAACACGGTTGTCAATATCGAAGCCGATATAGTGAATACCCCCCTTCAGGGCGAAGAACGTGCAAAGTTGTTGCAAGTAATAGGTGAGTTTTCACAATTTTTTATTTCTGGAACCGCAACTACCACCGTGACTTCAGGTAAAATGCACATAAGTCTTTCCGACGAAACACCAGTAGCCTATCGACCGTACAAGCTTTCGTATCAAGAGAAGCTTAAGGTTAGGGAGATAGTTAACGACTTGAAAGATAAAGGAATTATTAGGGAGTCCAATTCGGAGTACGCGAGTCCCATCATCCTTGTTAAAAAGAAGGATGGTAGCGATCGCATGTGTGTGGACTATCGAGCTCTGAACAGATTAACTATCAGAGACCGATATCCACTGCCACTCATCGATGATCATGTAGACCGGTTGGGCAACTTCAGATACTTCACCAGCCTAGACATGGCTACTGGTTTCCACCAGATTCCTTTGGATGAGCAGTCCATACACAAAACGGCTTTTGTTACGCCGGAAGGGCATTTTGAATATCTCCGGATGCCTTACGGTTTAACCAATTCACCCATTGTATATCAACGTATCATCAATAACACCTTACGCAAGCACATCGAAAGTGGCAATGTGCTAGTCTACGTCGATGACGTGCTCATCATGAGCAATTCCGTGGAGGAAGGTGTCACTTTGTTGCAACAGGTCTTGTGTACCCTGACTGAGTCAGGATTTTCCATAAATTTACGTAAATGTACCTTTCTTGCGACGGAAGTCGAGTACCTAGGTCGATTAATCAGTCAAGGACAGGTAAAGCCGAGCCCCCGCAAAGTTGAGGCGCTGGTTAATGCCCCGGTTCCAAAGAATGTAAAGCAAATTCGACAATTCTTAGGCCTAGCTGGCTATTTCAGACGATATGTTCCAAATTACGCAACAGAAACCGCATGCATTTCAATGTTAACAAAAAAGGATGTTAAATTCTTCTGGGGACCGGAGCAAGAACAAGCCCGACAAAAGATCATATCACGCCTAACTAGTGAACCCGTCTTATCTATCTTTGACCCCTCATTGCCTACAGAGCTGCACACTGACGCCAGTAGTAAGGGTTACGGTGCAGTTCTTATGCAAACCAACACTGACGGGCAGAAACGCGTAATAGCGTACTTCAGCAAAACCACACAGGGCGCTGAAAGCAGGTACCATTCTTACGAGTTGGAGACTTTGGCGGTTGTGAGAGCGTTGCAGCACTTCCGTCATTATTTAATTGGTATAAATTTCAAAATCATCACTGACTGCAATGCTCTCAAATCCACCGAGAAGAAGAAGGACCTGCTTCCACGTGTAGCCAGGTGGTGGGTTTATTTGCAAGATTTCTCGTTTGAAATTGTGTATAGGAAAGGTATCATGATGTCTCATGCCGATTATCTTAGTCGGAACCCCCCTGCACAGGTTTTTCAAATCACTAGACCTCGAAATTGGGCGCAGATAGCGCAACATGCTGATAATGAAACCCAAGGTCTCTTACAACAATTACAAGATGGTCGGTTAGACTCCCGGCGCTACACTCAGGTAAACGGCGTGTTGTACTATCGCTACGAACAAACAGGTGAAGGAACGAGGCAACTTTGCTATATTCCAAAGGGCCACAGACTAAGCTTGCTTAGGATCTTTCATGATGAGCACGATCACATTGGGGCTGATAAAACTATAGACCTGATCTTGAAGCATTTTTGGTTCCCAGGACTTCGTCAGTTTGTGGCGAAGTACATAAGCCATTGTCTCGTGTGTATATCTCACAAACGAGTACCTAGAGCACCACTTCAACCCATATGCTCTTGGGAAAAACCTGACCTCCCCTTTCAGGTGATTCACATCGATGCCTTAGGCCCTTTACCAGAATCTGAAGGGTATAAGTTTGTGCTTTTAATGGTAGATGCCTTCACCAAGTATTGTTTGCTATACCCAATTTACAGGCAAGATGTAAATGAGCTAAAACGCACATTTACAAACGCCATTTCCCTCTTTGGGGTTCCCCGACTTATAATAACCGACCGTGGGCGAATGTTTGAGTCGACAGAATTCACAAAATTTCTGTCTGATATTAGTTGCGATATCCACTATATAACCCCCGAGATGCACAATTCAAACGGACAGGTGGAGAGATACGTACGGACTGTTTTAAATATGATCCGTATCGAGGCCAATCACAAGGGTGCTTCCTGGTCTGAACAGACGTGGCGGCTTCAGCTAGTTCTCAACATGACGAAGCAAAAAACCACACAAGCTTCGCCATTAAACTTACTCGTTGGTATCGACGCAACTACCCCAATCATTCAGTCTCTCGTACGTGACGTTGCTCTAGACTGTTCCCAGAACCGAGAAGCGTGGCGAGAGCTGTGCAGAAGCAGAGCCAGTCAACTGTTAGACAAGAACCGATCCCAGCAGGATGCTAGCGTAAATCGTCAACGACGTATGCCTCGTACATTCGCCGTTGATGATTTAGTATTTGTTATAAAATACTCTCAGTCTACAGGCAAGCTGGACTCTGGTATGCGCGGGCCTTACCGGGTGGTGAGGAGCCTGCCCAGCGGTCGTTACGAGCTGAAGCTGCTGAGTGGCTCTTATGGGAAGACCACGCAAGCTGCAGCCCAATACATGGTGCCCTGGCGTGGAGAGTGGTGCCCTGAGTCGTGTGCTGCTTTCTTTGAGTGTAAGTGGAACGGACTAAAGTAGCACAGGTTTGTGGTGATTTGACTCATCATGACAGAACGTATGTTAGGTACATGATAGGTAGGTAGATAAAATAACTTAAAAAAAAAAAAACATAGTAGATAAATTGCTGACACATCGTTTTTCACCTACACACTAAATTAATAACTAACACGAACACATAACTTTCTCATAAATGCTTAACTCTAGTATGCGTACTTATTAAGTGATGAGTGAAGTCACTTACACTGTGTTCTACGGATGTCTATGTGTGGTTTTCATTTGAGGACCTGGTGGACATGCAAACTTGGGGCCTCTGTCCTGTGTGTGTGGACATGCAAACTTGGGGCCTCTGTCCTGTGTGTGTGGACATGCAAACTTGGGGCCTCTGTCCTGTGTGTGTGGACATGCAAACTTGGCGCCTCTGTCCTGTATTCGGATATAGTGCTCTATATCCCATGTAGTGTGACTTTCCCGTATGGGAAATGGTTCATGTGTGATGCAAATGCGTATCGATAGACCTATAGACGTGTAACCATCAGTGTTACCTCCGTCTGTGTCTGTGATGTAATTATGTGTCACTAAGCTAAAGACAGCAAAGGGGACGCCCTCTGCTTGTCGGGTATGTTCACAGGTATGATCCTGAAGAGCCTGGCAGTAAGTTTGAAGAACACTGAGGCTCTACACTACGTTGGTTTGGTTTTCTTATTTACTTATTAATTATTATTACGTAATAACAGTGTGAGAGAGAGGTGTGGAAGAGTTTTGACTTAACTGGTTAAACGGGTGACCTTTACTTATTGTTGTCGTTTTACCGCAGATGACGAAACGCATGATCGCGACGAGTTTCGGTCTATGACAGCACATGAAACGGACGAGCCTGTGGCTGGACCGCCTTCGGCACCACTCGAGGGGCCAGCATCGCTGCGTGACAAGTTGAACTCTCCGCAGCCGCTCCAAGATGTCGTCGAGGACGACTCCACGTCAGGAGAGGCCGTATTGGAATGAATAGCTCGTACCACTGGCGCTGCCCCACCCTCGGCTATATAAGAGCGGCGCAGACCGGCAGTCGGGCATTTTCTTGTTGGCGTTCGGACAGTGCACATCTCTCGGCGCGTTCCTCGGTTGGGTTAATTAGTGTTTTAATTAGTGTCTTTAGTTGAGTTATAATTGTGTTTCAATTGCTATGTAAGTAGATTGTTATTTTTATTTATAGTGTGGGTAAATTGATTAAAGTGTAGTAAGATTTGTGTTTCGCTAATTTGTTGATTTCTTTTGATTTATAAAAAATATAAAGATTGTTAAACCTTAGTAAATTGTTTTTTTTAATATTCCTGTTTCTGACTCCTAAAGAAGTATATATTTTGTAAATATGTATTGCTATAAACATAGCTAGCCTTATATTATCAAAGAACGATTGTCAAAGACAGTCAGACTGCTTTGTGCTAACTTTGAGTTCTTATCATATAAAACCATTAAAACTTTGTTTTCTTAGAGTCCTATCAGATTAACGTTGTTTATGCGCGAATGAGCGAGTAAACATAACATGTCCGAAACACGCATTTTTTAACGTAGGTAAACACTATAAATATATTCTAAAGTTAATTAACTTTACTGCAATTATAATACCAGAATTTAAACTTGAAAACTTAAAAAAAATTGTCTTGCCTGAGACAAAAATATCAAATTTAAATACATATCCTTTGACGATCGGATATTCCAGACACAATTAAAATCAATTATTATCGAGACAACCGGTTGTCTCTTGGGGCTTAAAGCGTTAACATTTTAAAGTAGCATTAATACCTTATGAAAGAAAAGTCTAGAAGCGATAATTAAAACGTATGGGTACATAATAATATTCAAAATGTAACTGAAACGTCGTAAATTTCTCAGAAGTTGATTTAAATGTAAACACAACAGTTATTTGTATCGAATCAAATTCAAAATCGATTTTCTATTCTTTACGCACTTCACGCAATGAAAGAAAACAAATAATATGATCTCCTAAATAAAGTAACGAAAAACGGTTATATAGTTAAACTTTATGCTGTAGAAGTAGGAGCGAGAGGTATACCAGCAAAATCTCTCTATAATCTATTGAAAGACCTTGGCTTGGCCAGAACTGCAGTAAGTTCTATACTAGAGTGTCTGAAGCTGCATTAGCAGGTTCGTACCAGATTTGGCTCGGCAGGGAGAGAAACACGAGTTGTGAAGTTGATGTACGTTAGAAAGGGGCCCCTTAAACTTACACCCGTGTCACAAGTCCCAGGAGCTACTCGGAGTTTCTCTTTCTGCCACACGATGGACCCGGCACCCGCACGGTGAGTGCATGGAACACTAAGAAGTTTGTCTGTCTATATCAAACCTTTTTATTTGGTGGTTCTATTATAAAAAGTTGATTTATTTGAGCACCAGAATCGACCTTTCAAGGGGTATTGCGTTATTCTGATTCCATCATGTCCATTTCAATCCTAGTTTAGCCTTTGTATTTAAAAAAAACAATACATTCAAACCGCAAAGTAAAAAGAAGCGCGGCGAGCTAATAAATAGAAAACCAAATTTCATTAAAATTGGCTAAGCAGGTTGGGCATGAAAGCGTTACAAATAGACAGGCAGTTTTTTTTATACGAAACAATGGGCTTGCTCTTGACTACATACTTAACTCTACAGTTAAGAATAAGCCTAAGATGGAGCGAGCTTACCCATAGGCACTGGTTCTCTTACACAGCGGAACACAGAGAAACTTTTTAAGCAATAAAATTGATGATGTAAAAACTTAAGATACTAGTTTTCGGGGTAATGCAAGCGGCCATATTTAAATATAGGCTTATGATAATAATAGCTATTCCAATCCAAAAATCCAAATATCGATTGAAGTTATTGCTATAAGATATCGAAATAGCGTCACCGGGTCATCGAGAGACCTTGCCGCGATCTTGAGTCGGAGGCTAAAGGTGCTTAAGCACGCCCCGATACCTACTCCACGTCCCTTCAGATTTGTAACACGAAGTCATAATTTGTAGATAGTAATGAAAGACAATGTATACTGGGAAAAAAAAGCTGTGTCTTATTTTTAACCGAATGCAAAGTAAAAACAGAAAATAAATAATGTAAGCTAAGGAGTGTTTACATGGAGAAAGACTACTACTAAGTACTACTACTTACTTAGTAAGTTAGGCATCGGTTATTTTGACGACCTCCGTTGCGGAGTGGCGTACACACCGGTTTTCAAGGTGTTGCCTGCTCCGAGGTCCCGGGTTCGATTCCCGGACAGGTCAATGTAGAAAAAAATCGTTTTTCTACATTTTCTCGGGTCTGGGTGTTTGTGGTACCTTCGTTGTTTCTGGTTTCCAAAATACGAATGCTTTAAATAGTTATTCAAATTGGGTTCAGAACAATGTATGTGATGTTGTCCACATTTATTTATTATTTATTTATTTACTTTAGTATAAGTACTATACCAAAAAAGGAAAATTGGTCTACTCTTATAAAAAATCCATTTGATAGACTCAAAGTTAAAAACTTGGCCCATTATTTATCAAATTACCATAGAAGATGAGTAGCTTTCAATTTAGGATAAGGTAATATACTATTGGCAAGATTGTTGCATTCAAAACCCAGATAGACTATTTATTTTATTGATTAGAAAAAGTAAGTAAAGTAACAGCCTATAATCATCCCACTGCAGGGAAAAGGCCTCCATCATTGAATTCAAGTTACCACTGCAATGTTGGGAACTGGCATAATCACCACGCTTGCCAAATGCGGGTTGGTGATCACAAACCCGAGCAACGTTCGAAAATTCGAAACATTTTTTGTTGCACGACCCAGGATTCGAACCTGGGACCCCGAGATCTCGGCCCGGTGTTTAAACCACTAGACCAACGGGGCGTTTAAAATGTGTTTTATTTTATTGATAAGAATCAGTAGATTAAAATATTTATATTTTTCTGTAAATCATCGTCCTTATACGGGTGGGTTTTAAATCGCAGTTGGTTAACTAAAATGTGGTTGCTTCTGCAAGGCTTCTTCTTTACTTTCCTCTTACGACATCCATACGACGAATAGGGATCGTGTTCTATGCGGACGGCATTAGGTTGGCACCTCACAGCAATTCTATAAAAATGAGCCAATAGAAAATGTTTAAGTACTCCCCCTCCCCTCGGACGGTGACCCAAGCCGAGGTCCGAGCCTACAGAGGCGCCCTTGAGGTCGCTGTCCGATCCCAGATCGGGCCCGCCAGAATGGAGCGCGACCGTGATCCGGCATGCCACGGCATCTCCGGTTCCGGCGGCGCCACCACTGCACTGGTGGGTTCGCCATTTGGTAGGGTGCCCTTAGCACCCCACACTGGCCCGATCACGCCCGCTAGTATTGACCCTCGGCCGCACCGGAGTACCGCTAGCGTGGCGGACCTAGGCTGAGCGCCTTCAGCGCTCGCCACACTCTGCCCGGTTTAACTGATTAAAGCCTCCCATATGGGGTTTCAGTGATAGGTCGGTAAAAAAAAAATGTTTAAGTACTTAGGTTACGAAAGCTGTGTAATAATAAGACAAAAACAAGATGATCGCAGTTGACTGTGATGCGCAAACTCATAAATAATTCAAATTATTTTTAATGAAGCAATATACTTTATTTGATATTTTTGGCAATTAAATTGCAATTATAATATCAGTATATAAACTTGTAAAATTATGTCTCAGGCGGGACTCGAACCCGCATCTCCTCGCATGACGGGCGGGCGCTATACCATTATAAGCCACCTAGACACTGCGACTCAGCGCGAATTTTTCAAGCATATTCTTAACGTTGTAAGCCAGTGTTGCTTCATCAAATGTTAGGAGTTTGCACTCTTAACATCCGAAAGAAACATCTTTGCAGATGTTTGACAGTCAGTTAAGATGAAACAGCTATTTATATACTTTATTTAATTTTTTTAGCAATTAAATTGCAATTATAATATCAGTATATAAACTTGAAAAATTATGTCTCAGGCGGGACTCGAACCCGCATCTTCTCGCATGCCGGGCGGGCGCTATACCATTAAGCCACCGAGACACTGCGACTCAGCGCGAATTTTTCAAGCATATTCTTAACGCTGTTACAAGCGTTATATACTGATATTATAATGAAGCAATAGTTGGCATATAAATTATTCTTAAATTAGGAAGCCTGTTCTTTGAACTTTGTTTGAAAATCGGGTTTTAAAAAAAAACATTGCTATGTTCGAGTTATAGAGGAAAAATATTGTATGTATTTTAAATTAGCTCGTACTAAGAGTTTTACTTAGCATTTTGACTTATAAAGGGTTCAGATATTAAGAAATATAATTTTAAGAGCTTGTAATGAAAAGAAAAACACATTTTTTCAGCCTATCGAGGTTCGACTTAAGAAGGTTCCAACTACTTTCAGATAGATCCTATCATTTCTGTTGCAAAATCGCACTTACTCCAACAACATAAGCTTATTCCGTGTTTAACCTGATCTGCCGCCTGTTAGCTAGGCATCGGTTATTTTTGATATCACCAAACAGATCGAGAAAACAACATGACACAATCGAAGAGAAAAATCGAATCGGAGACGTTGTTCGCACCAATCTAATTTGGGACGTTCTAATCCAAACAGAGTTCTAATACAGTAGCTTCGTTCGTTCCACATCGCACGCAAACTAATCCATCAACATATTATATGTTTTTTTTTAAATAGGCTTTATCACACCTAAATACCTAATAAATATCTTAAAACTTCTTTGAAACCCACGATTATTTACATAACATCTAAAAACTGTTTTGATATGAGTTTCAGATAATATTTCGGCATTTGAAAGCTTAGATAATGCGCTTGAAGTATATGCGGTTGATTATTATTGGCAGATTTCATCTAATTTGATTTCATCTCAGTCGCTTGTAATTTTATGTTATATCGTATTAAAATCTCAAAGATAAAAACAACCGGGCAACTATGAGTCACACTCGCGCACTGAGAGTTCCTACCACCAATATAAACAGATATTGAAACAGCAACAAATTTCGGTTTTCGGATTTGTCCAATAATTGTGCTACAAAAATATTGCTTCTTTATGAATTTCATTATTCTAGAACGACGGGAAGTACCGTGTATCTTTTGATTACCTTATCAAATATATCAGAAATACGATTTCAGTGGTCACATCTTTAAATTATGTAGACTCTAAACTTTAAGCTGTGTTACTTTTTTCACACCTTTTAGAAACCGCATACGTTCCTTAGAACAAGAATCTTGACGGTAGATAGACAGACAGACAAACAGACAGACAAGGGACTATCCTTCATCCTTTGGAGGCAGGTTAAAATGTTATAAAAATCTGAAAGAAATCTTATCAATCAATAATCTTTATTTTTATTGTACAACTAAAAATGCGGAAATAGGGCCAAACCTAACATGTATTGTTTCAAATACTCTTAATTACAAGACATATGATAATGAGCCCTCTCCATCAAGATCTGTTGTGGGTTTCCCGTGCCGTTGTGTGCCGAACTGGAAACATATTGGAACTATGTTTTAGCCGATTACTTAGGGGTTATAGTCCCGGGGATAATCTTGCCGTTCCGAATCAATTGGCGAAAGTTGGCATCGAAGGTCATGGGAAATTGGATTACAGACAGCCCAACTTGCAGCTTGATCAAAACCTTTGGCAATATAAAAAATATAAAGTATTTTTCGCATTTTCGACGGCTAGAAATAGGGCTAGAGTGTAAGGTTATGGCCATAAACTGAACTATACAGCATTGAACGCACACCTAGATCAAAACAGATGTAAGGCAAAAATACCTATGTTAACATAAATCGAAAATAATTCTATAACTAAGTGTATTATTTATTTTATCAATAACAGTATTTTTTGAAAAATATTAAATACCTATAGATTCACAATTTTTTAAGCTATTGCATAGCTTCTGTCTCGGGCTTTTAGCATGGAGACCGAATCCAGAAATTCCGTAACGAAAATAACCTAACCTAACACTCGGGGCGAGGCACGATCGAACAATTTTGAATTTCCGAATAAGAATTTAGTAGACAATAAGGATTTTGACAGTATGGTTGCCTATGGTAACCATATCTGCCAAAATAACAGAAAAATGTAATTACAAAAGTCAAAATTAGAAAATACATAAAATTATAAAATTAAGCTATTGCATAGCTTCTATCGCGGGCCTTGAGTGTGCAGACCGAATCCAGAAATTCCGTAACGAGAATAACCTAACACCCCCCACTCCGACCGACACAGCGGTGATACTTTTTAGTTTTATAATTGCATAAGTTGATAAAAAATGCTATGCAATAGCTTTACCGCGGCAGTCTCCGAGTGCCACACGTCTTTTTAATATTGTAACACGCTGTGACGCGCACAGACGTATTATTTTGCTGCGGCAGTGTTTGAAAATTAATAGCAGAACCAATATTTTTTATACTTTATTTGATATTTTTGCAACTTAATTGCAATTATAATATCAGTATTAAAACTTGAAAAATTATGTCTCAGGCGGGACTCGAACCCGCATCTCCTCGCAATCTGGGTGCGGTGTAATACCATTAATGGCGCGCTGTACCATTAATGGTATACTGACAATCTATACTAATATTATAAAGCTGAAGAGTTTGTTTGTTTGTTTGTTTGTTTGAACGCGCTAATCTCAAGAAGTACTGGTTCGATTTGAAAAAATATTTTTGTGCTAGATAGTCCATTTATTGAGGAAGGCTTTAGGCTATATGAAATCACACTGCGACCAATAGGAGCGAAGCATTAGTGAAAAATGTTGCAAAAATAATCGCGATCGTAAAAACAGAAATTGACGCGGACGAAGTCGTGGGCAACAGCCAGTATTTTATATTTTGATTTAAAAAATTGATTAAAAAAATAAAACATAACACTGCCAACATGATATACACAATGGTTATATAACGTAGACTTCGTTTTACACATCCGTTTTTTTCTTGCTTCTTCTCTTACAATATTATTCAAACTATCTACCAAGTTTAAAAAATAATTATTTTTGAACCGTCTAAAATAATTTTATTTCATTCAATTTAAAACCAAAACCTTCGGAAATATAATAAATATAAAGTATCAGTAGTTAAACTTGAAAAAGTATGTTTCAGGCGGGAGTCGAACCCGCATCTCCTCGCATGCCGGGTGCGGCGCTTTAACCATTTAGCAACGGAGACACTACGTCATGAGCGTCAGTTTTTCAAGCGTATTCTTATCGCTGTAAGCGTTGTTTCATAAAATGTTACGAGTTTGCACCCTTAACTAGGTTCGAGTCCCGCCTGAGACATAATTTTTCAAGTTTAAATACTAATATTATAATTGCAAATTAATTGCTTAAATAACATGTAAAGTAAATATAAATTATGTTTCGTATTTTTGGCTCGATATAGAGCTCAAACGTTAGGTAATGGGGACTACCGTTTCTTTGCTCACCAGTTGGCGCCACTGCAGACTGAGGTCCGGAGGTATAGCTGTCAAAGGCGATTTGCGCCGAAACAAAGTGTTATATCTTGAATCTAATTAAGGTTATATTTTTTATAAATAACTATCTTGATATCAACAAACTAACTTCTGAAATAGTTGCTCTTGAGGCCGCCTATTTTTGCGCTTTATCTTAATTCCACTTTTAAAGCGTTCACATTAATAGCCAAATAATCCATATTTGCGATATTTTACGAAGGAGATCACTTACCAGCAGGTAAATTAAAGAAATTATAATTTATGCAACAAATTCCGCTAAAACCAGTACAAAATGAATTATATTGGACCTCACGTGACACTAGCGCCTCTAGTGGCAAATTCACTAGCGATAGCCCCCATTGCCACAAACCGAACTACACACACCTCAACACACACCTTGATTAAAACAGATGTAACTCAAAATATGACTAACTTGAGTTTTTAAGTCATATACATGCTTCACTCTTCCACAAAAATACATTCGTTTTCTTGTGTCAAATTATGCATCGAGACAGCTAATATTAAGATTATGTTGAAATTAAATTAGTTATGTTACCCAAGTGTTTTTCAAATGTGCTGCGATAAGTTCAATTCGGAAATACGTAAATACAGGACTAATAAATACTTAATACGGACTAAATACAGGAGTCATAGTCGGAAGGATCGGCGGCATGTTTGCAATTGCAATTTCAAACGTTAACGCAATGATTTTTCACCGTTGTAACCCAACCCCAAAAGCACGACCTTTGCCTATAAAAAAAACAAAAAAAAACCTTCTGTCGAAAACAAAGGACATTGTCAAACACAGTCGCATCATGTATGCCGAATACGCAAATGGGTGAATTCTTTTGTCCGTTTCGATAGTTGTAGGCATTGAAGAGTTTTGGTTGCATGACAAGCGAAAAGTGCAGATCGATACTTTTGACATAAAGGTGAATGACACTAGAAAATGGCTACTTAATTACATGCAGAGGAGTTGTGAGGCTAGCGCGTATGTTTGTTTACGGAAAACATCGGGCCAAACTTTCAAGTAGGTACAGCTTTAATATTAATCAGAATAAAAATATTTTATTAAGCTATTGCATAGCTTCTATCGCGGGCCTTGAGCGTGGAGACCGAATCCAGAAATTCCGTAACGAAAATAACCTAACCTAACACTCGGGGCGAGGCACGATCGAACAATTTTGAATTTCCGTAATTTAAAAGAATTTAGAAGTTAATAAGGATTTTAACAGTATGGTTGCCTATGGTAACCATATCTGCCAAAATAACAGAAAAATTTAATCACAAAAGTCAAAATTAGAAAATACATAAAATTAAGCTATTGCATAGTTTCTATCGCGGGCCTTGAGCGTGGAGACCGAATCCAGAAATTCCGTAACGAAAATAACCTAACACCCCCCACTCCAACCGGCACAGCGGTGATACTTTTTAGTTTTATAATTGCATAAGTTGATAAAAAATGCTATGCAATAGCTTTACCGCGGCAGTCTCTGAGTGCCACACATCTTTTTTTTTTTTCTTTATTAGGGAAACAAACAGCTTAATAAAGCACATTATAACTTATGAAATACAAATTACACACTAGCCAAAGTAGTTTCCACTATTAGCTTTTACATTTATCTATGTTAAATGAGAAACTTGCACAGATTATCCCAAAGATAAAGAGTAGGTATATGATTGATAGGAATATCTATGATTGAGAACAGATTAAAACTGGAGTAAGGTCGAGCAAGTAACAAAACACGCGAAGACAGTTAATTGAAAAGGGAGAGTAGTTTTAACACTGGCGTTTATGAAGCAACTATTTCGAACTTGATTTGAATATCGACAAAAAAAAGGAAAAAAAAATGCGTCTATTTCAATGTAAAATTTTGGATAAAAAATAAAAAATAAAACTTTTTGTTAGAAGGTGTAAGGAAATGTCAGTGTATGTCTATAGCTGCTGTAGAAATACTCTTTTTCCTTAACTCGTATATCTTTTAAATACTGTAGCTTTTCTTCAGTAACTTAATGCGATTGCCATAGAGTATCGCATCCATTATGTATTGTGCTCGCAATCTGACCACCTTTTTTATTTTACGACCCATAAAATAACTCTCATTGCGTCAATACTACTGTTCTGAAAAGGGGACGTAATTCCAATATGAGGAAGCTGAAAATGGAACTGAACTCAAACTTGTAAAGATAGCCTACTAGCCTCGTTATAGTAAAAACAAGTGTAAATTGTTTAAAAAACTGTAACCCGAATACGAAAATGATAATTGTTTAAGCATAGATATTAGTAGTGCTGGGCGCTGGCATGAAACTTTATGTCTTCATGGGCTATGATGACGTCTTCCTATTTAGACTGCTTGGAACCCATTCTTCAGCCTGAGTTTCTCGATTCAATTGCAATTACAACTGGACACAGCCGCTTCGCTGAAGAGTAAAAGATAAACATAAAATTCTATGGTAATTATTTGCTCTGTATTTGCTCTGTCACGTTGCACCGAATGATGAAACCCGAGAAATCAGAAAAGTAGCTTGACTAAATGTTGGTTTATTACTTAATGGAATGTAATGCAATCATCGTTTTCTTTTGGCCCTAATCCTTAATTACTACTCAATAATTAAGAAATACATATTCTTTTATATTATAATGCTTATACTATTACACCTCAAAATACTGATAGTATTTTGCAATTAGGTTGCTAAAATATCATTCGTCGACACTAGCAATGTCTTAGTAGCACAATAGTTATTTTTGCAAAAGTATTATGTATTTCCCGTTTCAATTCGAATTGTAAGTGTGTAGAGTTTTAATATCGAAATAATTTTGCTGCACTTCTTAACCTAGACAGTGATATTCTTGTAAAAAAATATATTCCTTCGCATAAAGTCAGAATGGCAGAGCGTCACGAATGAGCGCAAAAAGGCGACACATTATAACAACCGCCGCTCAGAGACGTATAAAGCGCATTGTTAAAATTGAAAAGTATTACTCTCCATTTTTGCAATAAGTTTTTCAGGAAATGCAATTTGTATTTTTAGAAGGCGGGTTGCAAACTCAAATATAGATCGACTGCGTTTGGCTACAATTAAATTTGCAAGGGAAAGTTAGCTGCAAAATTACTGTTTATATGAAAAAAAAAATTATACTTACACTATAAATTCTAGGTTGAATTAGATTTTTAAAGCTTTTTACTGATAACGTTAAGACGATTCGTATTAGTTAAAGCACAAGATATTTTTGTCGTAAGCTATTTATCCACTCATAGAGCAAATTTCATTTTTGGTTCCAAAAACCAAACATAATAATATGAGTCATAATATTTTATTAGAAAGAATTGTTTAATAAGTTCGTGTTATGTAAAAGTTAATGAATTCTTCGTAATGTTATATAACATTAAGCCTTCCTCGATAAATTGACTATACAGCACAAAAATAATTTTTCAATTCGAACCAGTACTTACTTCCTGAGATTAGCGCGTTCAAACAAACAAACAAACGTATAAACTCTTCAGCCTTATAATATTTGTATTTTGTATAGATGTATTGTAAATATTATAATATTATATCAATGGCTTTTATTCTATATTTTGCATACTCCCAAAACTCCCACAACATGTTAAAATGAATTGTCGATTGGCTTTTAATCCCTCAACCCCCAGGAGGCACTCGGGTGCCACGATAACAATTGATTTCAATTGTGTCTGGAATAACTCACGATCCTCGATCGTGAGATTAAATATGAAAATATCACGAAATAACCACGTATTAAAGGGATCGTAACAACTCATATCATGTGATGATGGAAAAACAGAAATAATAAAACGCTCTTAAGTGTAAAAAAAAACTCAAGCAAACCACTCAATTTATATGTCACTGGAATTAATATTATACAGTTTCATCCTGTATAGGTAGGTATAGTCTAAAATATTCATGTCCAATTACGGATTTCTGATTGCTATAGCTTCAAATGCACCAGTTTGTTCATCGTATTTTATAACTTATTTTAGGCGAGGCAAATGAAAAAAAAAAACCTAATATATTTATTCGTAGGTAATACCAAACCATAAAACACACAAGTCGCAAATTTATTTAAAAAATGAAATAAATTATCAAACGCAAATCCAACGGCGAATGTTTTCCCAAGCGCGTTACCCAAAAATATCGCAGGTCATAAAAAATAAATATATTTTTCTGCCCTCCGACTGTCAATTAAGATTTTTTCAAGCAAAGCTTTTTATAATTGGCCGTAAAAAGTCCGCTGATTTGAACTCTATTCTGTTAGAAATAAGACTTGATGGTTGTATGTAAATAAATGCGGATGAAATAATACTGGAATCCATGTTTTATAAGCAGAAGCGAACACGTATCCCGGACAAAACGGGTCAAAGTACATTTGTGGTGTTGCACAGATAACAATGTATGTGTGGGGACACATGCACGAAGATTGGTCTGTGCATACAGACCGATCTACGCGAGCCCCGTTCTAGTGGGCCCGATCGAGGGGGGCAGACTAGGCCTCAAGGGAGCCTCTGTAGGCTCGGACCTCGGCTTGGGCCGTCGTCCGAAGGGCGGACTGGTGAGAAGCGGCCAGGTACATGTCTGTACCTGCCAAAATGATGCAAGGGTCCTCGCACTCGCCGGCGAGTGCGCTGATTCGATCTAGTGCTTGTCAGGTGTGTACTGTTGTGAGTGGTGAATTGTTTTACGAACGATGTGATTTCGTCGTCGGGATCTTCGAGAACGTTCCTTGGTCGGCGAAAACGGGCTTCGACATCTTTTTGGCACAAGTAGGTGGCGGCTTTGACTATAAGAGGATTCGTATGATTGACGGCTTTATCAAAGAAGTGTTGAGACGCTTCTTTCATAAAGCTGGCAATCGACGGAATGAACCGATCGTGCGCGCGCGCTCCGTAATATTTACGTGCGCGACGAGACAGGGACGGAAGATGCGCCGAGGTGCCGTCCTACTCATTCCTCAGATAATGCGCGGTTGATCTAGATTTAAGAAAATTAGTTTACCCATTTTTAATATTTTTATGTAACCCAAAATTGTATATAAAGAGACCGAAATAAAGCAAAGTATTCCCATTCTGCAATTAGTGTTTGACTTAAACACCCAACACACGCACCTACCTATATATGTTTATGTAGTAACTAGCTAGCCTAGCGATCTTCGTACCGCCTCAGAATAATAATTAAATGTTTTGTAAACATTGCTGAATCGAATTCTTTTTAGAAAACACACTCAAACATATTTTTCCCGCCCCATCTGATCTTGTGGTTTAAGCTCTAGGTAATGACCTCGGAGTCTTAGGTTTTTTCGTTTCGAAAGTTTCGAATTTTTTTACATTACCCGGGTTTGTGATCACCCATCCGCATTAGGCAAATATGGTGGCAAGGCAGGCATAAACCTGTGCCCATCATTGCTGTAGTAATTTAAAATTAATGATGGAGGCCTTTGCTTTGCATTAGGATGATTATTTTACTAAAATTTTAAAGAAATCACCAACAATAGTCGTGATTTAAACTTTCATAGCAATTAACATATTTAAAGTTAGTTATTTTGAGATTACTGTCATGTACAGCTCTGCATATTACTTATTACCAATTTAAATTTTAACGCGAAATTAAACGCGATCATACCTTAATATCGTACCTCAATACCTGCGATCGCCAACCCTTCAGCCCAGCGTGGCGATTATGGGCATAATCTCCAATGCAGACTCCACAAGTCATAGCCCGCTGAGCGACTTTGAACTGATGAAAGAAAGAAACTCCAAGCATAGTTTTTTAGCTATGCTTGTAGTTTCTCTTATGGATAAAATCAGAAATGAGGTAATCCGGCAGAGAACTAAAGTTACCGACGTAGCCCACCAGATTAGCGAGCTGAAGTGGCAGTGGACTGGCTATATTAGCCGCAGAACCGACAACCACTGGGGTAAACGAGTTCTTGAGTGGAGACCGCGTCTCGGCAAACGTAATTTAGGACGCCTGGTGGAGTGATGATTTGCGAGATGGCGAGGATCGACCTAAGTGGCTCGCAATTGGAGAGGCCTATGTCCAGTAGTGGACTGGGATAGGCTGATGATGATACCTTAATAATTTTCCTGAGTCGTTTCGTGTTATAGTGTCCTTTCATACCACTTTATGTGTAAACACATAATATTATGTAAATACAGGGTGAAATTTTAACCACTTTCCAAAATTTTTATATGCGTTCAGTATCATATTTAGAGCCTATTTATGAAGTATAAAATGTAAATCAAGTTGTCACCCGAAAATATTTTTCGTGCTATAGCTTTCAATTTTTACGGTCCTAGACCTGTCAAGGTATAAAGGGAAATTCAAAAACTCATGAATAGTATTGTGATAAATGAATGAAATGAAATGAATGCACATTGCGTAAAAAAAGTGTTACTAGGATGCCATATCAAAAATTTTAGATTTTTGGTGGACATTTTCTAAGTGCTTTATCTTGACATTTTTGTACTGGGCTGTACCAAAAGAAAAAATACGTCATTTGTTTTTTGCCTCATAGATTGCTATAATAAAAATTGGAAAGTGGTTAAAATTTCACCCTGTATTACTTGAAAACCCGTACCTTTTATAGCGCTACGCGAGCAGCACTTTATAAAATACTATAATATAGCTGCAAAGCTAGCATAGGTCTCAAAGTAGAAACTAGATGTTGCCGCTCGATAGGCCAATATCGATTGTCTGTCGATAGCCTATCGATAGTTGAAGAAAAAACGATAGAATAGATAAACTATCGATACTATCGATATTATTGCTGTTTAACGATAGTATTGGCCTAACAGACACGTCGATACTATCGATAGTATCGATACTATCGAAACTGTCGATTGTCCTATCGATCGTATAGATGATTTTAGCGTTCAACTATCGATTGCAAAACTATCGATTTTTCGGCAACACTAGTCGAAACTCCCCGGTCGTTGACAATAAAGAAATGGCTATTCCAATTTATTTCGGATGAAGGGTTCACTGAAAACCCTGCGGTCGGTTACATATTAAACAATAGTCCCTTTAAGCCCTCTCTGATTAGTCTGTCATGGTGACTTGCTAAATCATTGTGCTAAGAAAAAAGTACAGTATAATCACATTACACGGACCATACTTAGCTTGCAACGGCTGTAGACCACGCTTTAGCAAATGTCAAGAAAGTTCTTTGGAACTCAATCACGATTGAATGGCTGAAAGATATCAATGAAATTAAAAATAGCGATACATAAATATAAATGTAAATGTGGACAACATCACATACATTGTTCTGATCCCAATTTGAATAACTATTTAAAGCACTCGTATTTTGGAAATCAGAAACAACGAAGGTACACTCGACAGCACATCAAGTTAAACAGTTGAACTGCGATAACAGCTTTTATTACGTAGGGCATAAAAGCGGTCTCAAGGTCAACATGTATAGTCTGATGTGCCGCCGTGTGTACCACAAACACCCAGACCCGAGAAAATGTAGAAAAACACTTTTTCCTATATTGACATTACATTTTATTTACTAACCACAGCAGCTCGCAGAAGACCTGACATTGTATTTTTATATAATCCCTATTTTTAGGGCACAACACCATATAAAGCATTTAAGTATATACTTTATCTACTGCGCCATAGACTAGCCTAAAAAACTTCAAACTGAAATCAGGTCAATGAACTCAAATTTCCATGGAAATAATCAGCTTATAAGCCTTTAGAAAAAGCGCCGTAAGTGATTGAATAAAGAAGCACAGACATTTTGAATTGCTAATGTAATAACTTAAAGGAAATGATTGAACATGTTACTTTCATTTTACGAAGCCCTGAGTATATAACGTTACGGGAAAGAGACAACAATACGTTTACATGATACTGTGTTGAGATTAAGGAAGAAGTAATTATAATTTACTTAAAGAATAAAACATTTTTGTGTATTCATATAATCGAATTTCGAGTTTATTTTAACGACAATATTGCTTGAAAACGGGCTCGATTTAACTGCCCGAAATGCAATAACTCGGAAACTTCCAAATACGTTTTGTTCCTTATCTTATCAACAAAGGGAGAATTTATACTTATTTAACTGTTTTAAGTAGACAAAAGATTCATTAAAAGGGTTGATAGAAGTAAAAAGATAGCATTGACAGTAATGTACGAGTATCAATGAACAACTTTTGTTTAATTTAAGTTTATGAGAATATTTAATTTCTCCTAACTTTTTAAATTCTTCTTTTTTAATAAGCTAGGTACCCTATTATTAAATACCAACCAACGGCTTTCATCGTACCTTCCAAATGCCAATTTACTATTATTATCAATATTTTACTATTAAGGGTTAAAGTATGAAATTGCCGTTTTGTATGGACGAAATCGAGAAAAGTAATTTTTCCATACTAACAATTTTATTTTTAAAACGCCTGAACAGTTTTCGATGCAATTAAATGTGAAAGTTAGATGGTTATAAAGCTACGCATTATAGTATTTCATACTTTAACCCCTATTATTTATTATATTTCATAATATTTTACTATAATTATGTAAAGAATAAATATCTGTAAAGAAAGTTCCTTAATATAAATAAGACGTCATTTGAGACTGCTACTTAGCCCTGCCCATATCCCTGGCGTAGCAACCATTATCCCTAGCAAACATGTTTTACAGACACATAGAAAAATTCGCAAACTATTGCGAACTCCGAAAAAGGTTCGCAAACCCTTCGTTTAGTTGTAGAAAGTTGCTGTTTTCGTTGATCGCCTGGACTTTTGTTTGACTTTCGTCGAATCGGCGGTAGCGCTTCATCGCTGGGTTGCCAGGTAGAGTTATACTTATTACCATTTCCCTTCCCAAAAAAAAACTTTAAAAAAACTTTGTCTTTTTAGTTTTGACGACAAAAAGTAGCATTCTGACTTACAACTTATATGATTACGCCTATTTTACGATAGGGACAAGTACAGGCAAAAAAAAAATCATTTTGAGTTATCAAAAACCAAGCAGGTTGAACTTTATAAGTAAATAAAACAAATTTGTAAAACGCCACTTATTCTATAAAAAAATAAGAAACAAAAACAAAAGTGAGATTCAATAACTGTAA
The DNA here is from genome assembly GCA_949315895.1 of Anania crocealis. NCBI lineage: Eukaryota > Metazoa > Arthropoda > Insecta > Lepidoptera > Crambidae > Anania > Anania crocealis. Next base: position 25,450,203 of record OX438882.1, read on the forward strand.
GGACATTACATTAAAATACAAACATAGCGGCTTAAAATGGTATTTTTTAACCGAAATTTATGTGTAGGCAACACCGAAAGTGTCTTTATAGATCATTTGATTATTATATCTTCAATGGTAAACAAAACCCTGCAAGACCAGGACGAACAGTCATCCGTTTTAATAAATGAAAGATCTCTTAATAACGAACTTTTGGATTGCGTAGAAACATATCGTAGTACTGCATATTTAATACATTTTTCAAACAGTCGATGTAAAAATATTTTCCTTTGACTATTTTTTACATGAAAAATGTTTTCTTATAAAAAAATAAATCCCCGAAACAGGGAAAGAGTCACAAATCAGGCAACCGAGCTCCGTCGATAGATAAAAACAAACATATCTTTCTCGTACGCCAAATTTTTTTTCCTTAATTTCAAACCTTAACGCTCTGACATAGAGTCGCTGCGTTAGTGGCAATATCGATCCCAGTCGTTAGAAGTAACATTGTGAAAGCAATATTCAATTCCATTGGACTAGTACAGAATGAAGTTTCTATCAGTAGAGTTTTCTTTCAGTAAAAGGCTGCATTGTGAATATTTCAATTGAAATGAGAGCGTTTTGGAAGTCTCTCTCGATAGCTCTATTACGTTGAGGTCGTTTTTTACTAACGAATAATCAAAGCTTGGATTGTTTTTTTTTTATCTCCGACGCAAAAAGAGGTTTGTGGGTAATAAGCTTGACCACTGTGTATCTGTTTGTGGCAAAAAGTAACTTCTAAACGGGCGTTTTTCTAATCAGGATAAATAAACAGGCAGAAAAAAGAATTGGAAGATATTAAAACTATGAAAACATCAGTCAAAATTTTCTGCCGATCGTCCCGAAAAGGCGCTTTGCCACATCTTCAATATTTTAACCTAACACTGCTTCGGGACACGTATAGGCTTGTGTAGAGTAATAGCAACGCAAGAAACTCGGTCACTATTTTGACAGTTGATTAATTTAAATAGTCAATAACAAACAAAAATGAGAAAATTCGTAGGAGTAAAAATATATATACAGATATCGCGACGATATCGTACATGATGACGACTTGCGGCTAAGGTCCACCAGAAGGTTCTTTAGACTGGTAAAAGTTTAAAACCACTGGATGCAGAGGGAGGAAGACAGATTACCGTGAATATTTACGTGTGGATATTTCATTAAACACGCGCAAACGTGCGAAACACAGCTTATACACTTGTGTTGAATGACATATTTTATTTGAATTCTTCTTCTTCTTCGTGTCGATGACAAACTCTGTCATATTTTACAGGCCCAGTACTCTGCCACTTTGATGGCATTATCCGTGGTCTCTATTAGCTCCTCCTGAGTGCAAGATGGTAAATGGGCCATGGTCTGCGGATTATAACCGCACTGGCACCGCAGGTCCTGGCCCTGCAAAAATCCCCACCTGAAGCGATTTTCTTTGCTCCGGCCGACCTGAGTTCGGAGCCTGTTAAGGGACTTCCATGTCGGCCTCGGCAGCGATAAATATTGAAACAAAGGGTGTCGGCAGTGAGCAGGAGTTTTGCCATAGACTTTGTCTTTCTTGAGAGTCATTTTATAAAACTTTTACGAACATTTGGATCAGCGGTAGTTAACGCTGCTTCTGACCCATGGGTCGCGGTTTCGATCCCCGCACAGTACAAATATTTGTGTGCATGAACATGTCTGTTTGTACTGGTCTGGGTGTTTTCTATGTATTATAAGTATGTATTTACAAAAAAAAAAGTATATAAGTAAGTTTATCGGTTGTCTAGTACCCCATACGACAGGGTACTTAATATTACCTTAATTTGGGACTAGATGGCTTTGTGTGGCCCAGTGAGGCATGTCTTAAAAAATATTTATATTTAAAAATATTTTACGACTTTATTTGAATGTAACTTGCTTACCGTATATTGCCGGTGCTTTAAAAGAATATCGCTACCCCTTCCCTTCCTAAGGGTGTCGTAAGAGACGGCCAAAGGAGTACTGCGAGGAGAAAACGGGCAGGAGCGTCTTCTTTCTGTCATTGAACCATTTGGATCAGTGGTAGTAAACGCTGCTTCTAAGCTATGGGTCGCGGGTTCGATCCCCGCACAGTACAAATATTTGTGTGCCTAAACATGTCTGTTTGTACTGGTGTTTTTCTATGTAGGTATAATAAGTATATATTTACAAAATATATATATATATATAATTATGTTTATCAGTTGTCTGGTACCCCATACGCTAAGTTAATTAATAGTCGCTTAATTTGGGACTAGATGAATCTGTGTGGCCCAGTGTATACCACACTGGGCCACACAGAGTCTTAAAAATATTATTATATTATATTATATTGGCCAAACTGCGATCACAAACTTACCTGTGGCAATCATGGCTAAATCTTCAGGTTGATGATGATGACAACTGCCAGATGTAACCAGATTGTGATCTTGACTGGTGTGGCCGCTATACAAAAGCTTACCAAAACTATTTTCATAGCCTGCCAACACAATTTTAATGAACACACAAAAACATGCCTGAAATTGATACCTTTCACATTTTTTTGCCAATCGGCGTTAGAAGGCCATCAGGTGCGAAATTTCAATGACTATTTTCTATGAAAAATACCTCGGATACCACAAATTTTCAGTATTGTCAGCAAAGCTACTTTTAAGGCTACTAAATTATGGAATTGTAGACAGTACTCCAAACAAACCCGCTGGCACAGCTAGTCGTAAATAAAGCACATAACTGCTTGAACATTTTCCTCTTGCGTATGTAGAGTGGATCCAGGAAAGGCCAGGTTTCATTTCATGCATGATTCATCCAAGCGGATCCTTAGATTCCACCGCTCCAACCGACATACAAAGTATACTTAAACTCAGTAGGTCTGTTGTAAGGTAACAACGATTTTTGTTTTGACGTATGATGGTTTTTCAAGGATAGTAGTCAAAAATTGACGAATCAAGTCAACTGTCTACAACTTCTTCTTCTTCTTTTTTCTCCTTTAAGAATTCAGAGTTTTACAAACCGCCTGTCATAAGCCTCTGACGTGATTTGTTTTCACGACTTCCATCTAGCGGTACTGGATTTTACCAGTGTGCCTTCCAAATTATAACCCCGTTTTAGATCCAAGTCAGTTAATTTTTTTTTCTAAATTTTTCTGTTATTGGGTCAATTTTTCTGTCATCTGAGTAATTTTTTTGACCAATAATATTAAATGAAGTAACAATATTTAGTAATTGAAATTGTGTCAAATTGTATTTGAACGTACGGCTCTCCTAACTGTGCAACAAATAAATAACAGCCCGACCGTGATCCGGCATGCCACGGCATCTCCGATTCCGGCGGCGCCACCACTGGTGGGTTCGCTATTTGGTAGGGTGCCTTTTTCCCCACACTGGCCCGATCACCCCCGCTAGTATGGGCCCCGACGCGAGTGAGCCTGAGGGCCGCACCGGGAGACCGCTAGCGCAGCGGACCTATCCTGAGCACCCTCAGCGCTAGCTAAATTTCCGCCCGGTTTAACTAAATAGAGCCTTTCATATAAGGTTTCAGTGATAGGTCCGTCCGAAGAAAAAAAAAGAGACAAACAAAACGAGAATACTGAATATTCTTACACTATACCGTATTCCTGGAATATCCGTTCGGGTGAACTTTCTTTTTGTTTATTGGCTCTTATTTTTATATTTTGGGGATATATTTCATTTTTAGCGGGCTAGCGGGTTATGTGCTAAAGTATGAAAATTATCTAGACTGTTTCGATTTTTATAGACTGCGTGACTTGCTTCTTGTAACGTTGAGCCATAGCTAATTATAATTGGATTTTCCTATTTTACGATCTATTTTTAAGCAACTGAACTACCTTATGGTGTAAACAAAAAATACATTTCCTCAAATGCATTATTTGACTGCCTCAGGTGGTACTTGAACCCGCAACCTTCCGTTGACTGGGCTAATGTTCTAACCAATTGAGATTCCAAGACATTGTTAAGGTGACGAATTTACTTATAGCTTTTACGTTTTAAGACTAACGTAGCTTGGCTTTGGCCAACGTATCTTAGAAAAAAAAACGTATAAGATTAGCTACGGTCGGCGTAAGCGGTGTACCAGTTTGGTCAAAATTTCATGTGTCAATAAAATATAGGGCCATAGGGACTATGACCTTTTATTATTACCTAGTAGCTGTCAGAATATATTTGTATGGGAAAATCAACTCTGTTGTTCTCTGACGCGCGGATGACTTTCAGCCTTAAGGTCATCATGGCACACTATACCGGCACCGCACCGGCACGCCTCAACCCAGCAATTAACTTGCTATTGGATTGCACAATTGGATTGGATACTGTAAGTGTTGTGTGTCGAGAACAGAAGTGTAGTAATAGTGAGTTTTCAAACAGTGGTACCGGTATCGTGTGTAATAAAAGACTACGACGGAGGGTAGATCGATTTGTCTGCTCTTAACAACTACCCACCCGCATAGACATCAGTTCTCCCGTGATCATGGCGCTTGCAACAGTGCCGAAATATCGGGAACTCATAAAAACTAAGGTACATGGTATAAACCCCGTATCAATCAACTTTAGTAAAGTTTTACAATAATTTACAATTCACAATAAACATACAAAATTACAAATTCAAAGTTCAAACATAATAAAATAATAAAAACTTATATACAATTAACATTTTATAACGCTGTCCCGTACACGAAGAGTAGAGGACCTGTTGCCTGTAACCCAGGTTTATCCTACTAGGCAGCATTACTCCAAAACTCTAGATATCTATGCTAAATAATGCAAACTACATACCTAAACTAACTATAAAGAGAAATGTACATGTCAGTTGAACAAAGTTATTATTATTAATATCAGACGACCACGCCGTCACCACACCAAACATAGCTTAGAATGATGGAATGATGATAATAACATAACAATAACTACTTTTTCTATCGATGCTCGCTACATTATTTTATGTTCTAGCCACCTCGACTAAGTGACTCCCGCGCAAAGTTCAAAGATACGTGTGATACGTGTAGAACCTCACTGCACTGTCCCGACTCATTTGGCAGAGTCGCCATTGTTATCTGTAAGTGGCAAAGCGGATTGGCAAGGTCAATCGGCTCACGTAATTCGAGAATACGTTTTCACAAATAACATTTATAATATTCACAGTGTTTGCATTTTGTTGTGACAGAACCTGATTGTATGTATGTTGATAAGGCTTAAAAATAAAAAAAAACAATATCGTGGGCAGTGTGCTAGTATAAATATAAATCAGTTAAGAATTTTTCAATCGTGTAGCAACATTTCAGTTGGCGAAACGTCGGAGTGTCTTCTCTAACTTGTGTTCTATCAGGATTTACGACAATGTCGCTTAAAACATTGGGAATAGGGCTGTTCAAAATGTTTTTAGTTAACATTTGAAACTATTGAAAATGTGTTTGAACATGATCCACTTATTGACCAGTAGATACAATCCCTACTTGGGATTTTAGCAGGTTCCATTGTGGCAACACGTACTACAAACTGTCAATTATCTCTCTAAATGCATACCAAAATAACCTTCAGGATTTCTTCATCGCATATTAAGCTTGCTAATGTCTATTTATTATAATTACTTACTAAAATTTTATAGTATGTACACACGGCGGCACATCAGACTATACATGTTGACCTTGCGACCGTCTTTATGCCCTACGCAATAAAAGCTGTTATCGCAGTTCAACTGCTTAAATTGATGTGCTGTCGAGTGTACATGGGATACAGTTGGTTGCTTTCACGTAGAAACTTCTAACCCGATTTCGCTGAAATTTGGTAAAAAGATAGGTAGCCCTTGAAAAAGGACATTAACGGCCATTTCCAATAACCTATCTATCTTCAGTTTTGGCATATCGGAGATAGAAAACAACTTCTGTCTTTGTTTCTCTGGACGGCAAAAACAGAGATAGAAACTGTTTCCTATCTCCGATATGCCAAAACTGAAGATAGATAGGTTATTGGAATCGGCCGTAAGGGACTACTGGAGCTGTTTGCTGCCCGCAATTAATTTAATTAAATTTCTTCTAACAAAATCATTTCTCAAAAAACTAGAACAGTATTACCTTAGCAAATTACCTTTAGTATTTAATGAATCATAGTAAACTTTTCATTTAGTTGTCAATAAAGTCGAATTTGTCACTAACGCCAAAAGCGACCGCTTTTAGAATGTACATTACGAAAGAATGTCAGAATGAAAAACAGTTAACGGTGATTCAATAAATAACAGAGGTAATTTGCTAAGGTTATACTGTTCTAGTTTTTTAAAGTATTGATTTTGTTTAGAATTAATAAAATTAAATCAACTGGGATCATCACAAAGCTCTAGTAGTACCCTTAAATTATTTCGTATTCCACAGCTAGGCTCTATTTTCTTACTTTTGCCCGCTATAACGTGTAGTTAACGCAGGCAGAGCCACAGAAAAACGCCAGCTAAAAGTAACAGACAGACAGATTACCTTTGCATTTGTAGTATTAATGAGGCTAAGGATTACATAAACAAACACTCAATTTATCATTTAAAAAAACATCTATTTTACCTCAATTTTAATCTTGGTTGTTTTGATAAGATGATACTCGTATCTTATTACTTGTATCTCAAATAATGTACATGTTACAAAGCTTTTAAGAGCATCGAGATTTTAATTCCTGAAAGCCTCAACCCTCGAACTGGAATCAGTCGACTTGCGACCGTCCGTGGTAATCCAATTCATGAACCGGCTTGTTGCTTACGCGGTGTTCGCGACATATTTTAAAATCAACAAGGAAGAAGCCTGCAAGTGGCCACGCTCGTATCAAACTCATTCTGAACTTTAGAGCTTCAGCACAGAGTTGAGATACGTGTGCACGGAAAAATCTATGGGGCAAATCTAATATTTGCGATGCAAGGAACGCATTGAAAAATTCTCCTACAAATAAATCCATTTTTATATCAGTATATTGAACCGGTTCGATTTAAGAGTACGTGTCTGTGTTTGAAATGACATTTTAAATTCAATTTTGGTCTCTATCTAAGTCTTTAGGTGCTGCATTTGTTGGGCATTCGTTTTCAAATTGCAAAATTTATCAAGGCTTTTGATTCAACGTGTATTTCTTTTAATTTCTTTATGTATTCTGGTTTATTCTATTTGACATTTGACAAAGTAAAGCGGGGAACTGGAAGGTGTTGAGTGATACAATTCTGATTTAAACTTACTATACAATTAATGGCTGTGAGGTTAACGATCATAAAGTATCAGAGTTCAGAAGTTTGACGTGCACTAACATCAGACTTATTATAACTAAAAAAGAAATTTACACCCTAAGGATTAAAAAGAAGGGCTGACAAGCCAAAGAAATCACTTTAAATACACTTGTAAGACGGGAACGAAAAACAAGTAAAGCATTATTTAACCATTCGAGCGTTTCGACTTTGGTGCCAAAAAACTTTTAAGCTAACTGTTAGTGGCACTTTTGTGGATACTGCTACTGAGTAACGTTTGGAAATAGTACTTTTTATCCGGAAAGTCGTGACTATGAATATTAAAAATACCCGTAGCATTTAGTATCGTTGCATCTCGTTTTTTTAAGCTATTGCATAGCTTCTATCGCGGGCCTTGAGCGTGGAGACCGAATCCAGAAATTCCGTAACGAAAATAACCTAACCTAACACTCGGGGCGAGGCACGATGGAACAATTTTGAATTTCCGAAATTTAAAAGAATTTAGAATCAAATAAGGATTTTGACAGTATAGTTGCCTACGGTAACCATATCTGCCAAAATCACAGAAAAATTTAATTACAAAAGTCAAAATTAGAAAATACATAAAATTATAAAATAAGCTATTGCATAGCTTCTATCGCGGGCCTTGAGCGTGGAGACCGAATTCAGAAATTCCGTAACGAAAATAACCTAACACCCCCCACTCCGACCGGCACAGCGGTGATACTTTTTAGTTTTATAATTGCATAAGTTGATAAAAAATGCTATGCAATAGCTTTACCGCGGCAGTCTCCGAGTGCCACACGTCTTTTTTTATTTCAGAATGAGTAGATTGGATACATTTCTCTCAGGCTGTTATACGTGGTAGCTTATTGGTTGCTAAGTAATCGACGCATGCTGAACAGTTTGCGAACAAACTAGTACGGGAAAACGAATACCAACTACGCAAACTAGCTTACATATGCCTCGTTTTTTTACTCGTCCGTTCATTTGGACCTTGGAAGAGTAACTAGTATTAAATGGTGAGGGCGAGCGAGAGAGCACTAACCACGCAGTAGCAATAGAAATGAAATAAAAATTTTCTTTATTTTAATTCTAGACAAAGATTTGACAAAATAAACAGAATTCTGAAATTTGCGAATTATTTTGCACAAAAGCAATGCGAGTGTCTGTCAACAGGAATGAAGACTGCGCACCAGATGACGATCTGTGGGTAGTCCCCTCGCCAAGTGGACCGATGATCTGCAGGTCGCAAGACGTCGCTGGATGCTGGTGACGCGGGATCGATTGTTGTGGAGATCATGTATCCAGTTGTGATGGTTATTTGGTTTAGCTGATGATGACGTTGATGAGTTTGACATGTCCTCACTTTTTTAAAATCTATGGTATTACTTACGCTAACAAAGTTAACGATATTTTAATGATTTTTAACGATTCATATCATATTAGGGGTTAAAGTATGAAATTGCCGTTTTGTATGGACGAAATTGAGAAAAGTCATTTTTCCATACTAACAAGTTTTTAGTTTTTTTAAAAACGCCTGAACCGTTTTTGATGCAATTAAAGGTGAAAGTTAGATGGTTATAAAGCTACGCATTAAAGTATTTAAATTTCTGAAAATCAAAGTATATAATACAAATATACTTAATTGAAGCAAGAAGGTCAGCTGACACATTGTAAGGGGTCTTTTTAACGACTTCCTATGAAGTAAATATTGAATTTTTTTTTAGTCAAAAGTTACTTTATTTAATTTTTGATACAATACAAAAAGAATTACGCAATAATATGACTATACTTAAGAGCTATAAACAAAATAAAAAGTGGGAAAATAATCGGCAATTTCATACTTAACCCCTATTACATATTTAACCCCTATTACATTCTGCCTGTCCAATCAACAGCAATCGTCCACAAAATAGCTATGTTACACGTACTCAATTATAATGTCGGTCATTGAAACTTTTTTGCTTACAAACAAGGTCAAATTTGAATTAGTTCAATAAAATGCAGCGAAAGTTAAAACCTACCGTACATTTGGCAACAAAAGTTAAAAATTCAAAGTGGCCTACAAAAAACCTAAAGGTATCATTTAGTCCATTTTTTTATAGAGGAATTGGGGTGTAAAATATTGGCTTGAAAATGAAATAGAACAAAATGTTCTATAGACTTCTTATGAGTCAAATAATGGAGTAATGCCATTTAAAAACGTGCTGCAGCTTCTTCTTTTCAATACTAGCCAATCATCATTGTCATCATCACCAATTTATATTAGTCCGCTGCTGAACAAAAAAAAAAGATTTTGCCATAATTACGGTGGGTTGGCAATCGCATTTTGAGCAATGGTTGAGAAAAGATTTTGATTATCTCTCTACATTTCGCTAGACTTTTTTAATGAATAAAACAATTGGTACATTCATAGAGGTACATTATTAAAGTTGTTTTCGAATATTACCAAATATCTTTAATATTAGCCTAGCCTAACAAAAATGGCTAACCTTCACAGGCTTAGGACCGTAAAAATTTAAAATAATGTTACGAAAATTATTTTCGGGTGTAAACTTGACCAACATTTTTATTTCAGTAATGGTCTATAGAAAAAAATACAAGTTTTGAAAAAAAAAGCATCCTGTTTATTTACGTAACATAATTTCTACTTGACTGTACTTATTTACAGCTGAAGTGTACTAGGTCATTATAATACAATTTCTCAAACATAAGCAGTGGAACACGGAAGGCAAGCTTTATCAGTTACAGCTTACTCACTAATTGGTTTATAGGCTAAATACATTTTTGACATTGAAACTGAAAACGCTTTGTTTTTTGTATAATGTGGCGTGTGTTGCCCATTTATTAACTGGTAGATTCATTTATTCAAATTGGTAGGTTCAGTTTGAGGTTAAGGCATTTAACATAGCGTTGAAAGTCACCATGCTAATCTATAGAAATGACTTGATTTACATAATGCACAACTAAAGAGGAAAAAGTCTGACAATAATAATAGTAAATGTTAGGGTAGTTTGCGAATATGAAGAAGGTTTTATCATTGAATTATTTTTTACTTAAAAATGTTCTCAGTATTTTTGTAATTGAAATGAAGAATGTATTTTTTCTTCTTCTTGCTTCTTATATAAAAATAATCAACGGCCGGCTAGTATGTACATAATTATGTTTGTAAGACATCATTAAAAACTTGTTCGGTTTCGGGATTTTTTCTTGATGCAATAGAAAGAGTAAAAAAAAGGTTTGTTTCTAGCGTTTAAACAAGTAAGTACAGAGAACAGCAGGTCAACCTACCTATAAAAATAAAGGTCATTAATTAGATTTTCAACTTTAAGTCCAATAAGTAGAGATCAATATCAATTGACAAAATTTAACGTTTTGTAATAGGTTGACGTGCTGTTAAAAAAGATAAAAACCTCAAACTACACTTATCGTTTTGTGTCATTGAGGGCATTGCACCTACAGTATTATTTGTAATTGGTGGCATACCATTATTCAATTTTATATTTGATTATAATGTTTGTATCTTAAAAGCTAGTCATTTTTAACTTTTTCTAATTACTTAATATCTATCAAGTTAACTAAAAAGCCAAAACAGCTATTCAAATAAAAAGCTGACTTTGAAGTTATAATATCAGTAACTTGAAAAATTAGGTCTTAAATTAGGGCGCGAATTTTTCAAGTTAGAATACTGAAAATATTATAATTGCAATTAAGTTGCTAAAACATCATTTAAAGTATTTGAACTTATTATTATTTGACCATTGAACCCACTTAGAGTTTAAAATTTCGTTCACTACATTTCACTGCTATGGTCCATCAAACTTTAATTCAACTTCCTTCATATGAAAGTGGTACAGAGATCTATTTTAATAATAGCAGAAATAAAAAAAAAACAGGCATGTTGGCAAATTCCAGTTTTTAACAATTATTATTTAACCTAGAACACATTACGTATTTTTGTATACTCTGATACCAAAATAATTCCTTTCATTGTTTTATAAAACTTGAATTCGTTTGAACTCAAAACACCACACAGATACTAATTACTTTAACCTTTGGGGACGACAATAATTATGTGTTCGCTATAATAAGCTACTGTAATGAACAAAAAACAATTACTACGAAATAATTACAAGTGAACATCAACAATGATAAATGAATCAATTAACGTAGTTTTTGAAATTAAAATAACGAATCTGACGTAGGTTTATTTTTATAAAATAAATAGAATAGAAGCACTCATAGCCTAATAATGCTTCTTGGTGATCAGTCTATGTCGCTAATGTTAGGAAACGCTGAGAGCGGTCACTAGTTGGATGAGTGACCGTTTGTGGTATCATACCATGAGCGCTTCCGTGCTCCGTCGGTCCCAGCTGTTGTCACAAGATAACAGTCGTTAAGCCCTGTTGGAGGCCTTCGGGCGGCTTGAGAAACGATCAGGCGGGGTGATGTTGCCACAGCGTCGTCCTCGCCGTCCACCAACCCGCACTAGGCCAGCGTGGTGGAACTAAGACTTTAACCCCTCTCCTTATAAAGGAGAGACCCATGCTCAACAGTGAGCGTAAATGGGTTGTTACTTTACTTTATTAAATATAAAGATTTTATTGTTATGGTGTCTAAAAAAAAAATAGCACCCCTCCTTCTTTCTATGGACAAAGAGGTGACTAAATGAGTACTGCCTTAAATGGACGAGCAGTAGCGTCCTCTTTCCATTATTGTCCACACAGCGATCGCCAACACTCCTGCCAAGCGTAAGGATTAATGCAAAAACTTCCTTTGAAGAGACTCGTTTCCAACTATAGACTGGTATAAACTATTGATTAAAATTTCTCTTCCAACTAATTTATAGAGAGTGTTGGTTGTAGGAACAAGCCGACCATGGACTTCCTGACTGTATGCGGACGAAAACACTTGTTGATTTCTTCAGAGTTTATTTTCTTTTTCTTGAAGGTGACCGTGAGAGCAGGGACAATTTTCGCCTGATCACGTCCTATTCTTATTCACATTTCTTAAATTAGCCTAGTGACTATACAAAATTCGTGATTTTCCTTAGATAGACAAAGATAGAACACACATAGTCTCTTTTACTCTTTGGACACTTTCTTGATCCACCCACATAATAACTTCGGAGAAAAGATTGCTATCTCTGTCTTACATATTCTAAACCTACCTACAGGCTTCTTAACATTTTTTCCACTTACAATCCTACCTACATGGGTTTTTGCTACCGACCTTCAGAATCTGTTAGGGGGACAGGGACAGCCTATAGGATACCTCCGCCGCGCGTGAGCGGGACGGCCTACAGTTATTTTCCTTCACCCCAGTACCTTTAAACAACCATACCAGATCCTACCTAATACTTTAGATATTGTAAGTGGAAATAAGAAACCGGTTTGCTATTTTAATGAAATAAAACAAGCCCTGCGCTAATACATTTCCTTATAAACTAAGACCCTAACAGAAATTACGTTTATTTGTGATAAAATACAAAGTCCCCACATACATACATATTCAAAGCTAATACAATAATAAGGTTAATTACATACACTAAATATTAAATTAAACGAGATTGACGTGTGTCCGTAACAGAGAGTTTACTCAAGGACAGGACTATGAATAAAACCAGTCAGCAAAGTTTCTAATTTTAGTTTTGTTACTACTTTATTTTGCTTAGGAAAACATAAACTCTGCCTAAAGTTGTCTATTTATATCACACCGTTAGAAAGTTTTAAGTAATTAAAGTAGCTAGTACTAATTATGTATGTAGTTATGTAGTCTAGGTCAGCCATAAGTTCTGTTGCAATTAAAAATGTATTTTTAATGAAGTAATGTAATAATAGGGGTTAAAGTATGAAATTGCCGATTATTTTCCCACTTTTTATTTTGTTTATAGCTCTTAAGTATAGTCATATTATTGCGTAATTCTTTTTGTATTGTATCAAAAACTATATAAAGTAACTTTTGACTAAAAAGAAATGCAATACTAGTGCCTATTACTTCAAAGGAAGTCGTTGAAAAGACCCCTTACAATGTGTCAGCTGACCTTCTTGCTTCAATTAAGTATATTTTGTATTATATACTTTGATTTTCAGAAATTTAAACACTATAATGCGTAGCTTTATAACCATCTAACTTTCACCTTTAATTGCATGGAAAACGGTTCAGGCGTTTTTAAAAATACTAAAAAAATTTTTAGTATGGAAAAATGACTTTTCTCGATTTCGTCCATACAAAACGGCAATTTCATACTTTAACCCCTAATATTATGAAAATTTATACCTATATTTATTAAAGTAGTATAAAGTCTCACAAAAAAATTGGTTGTTTGTAAAGTAGGTTTACGATCGAGATGTTTACGTGATAACGAGAAAATCTCCATTCGTTTGTATGCCGCTAGAGTGAGAGAGACGGAAGATCGGTCCACTCACTCGAACGCTATGCCAGCCTCCGCTCGTGAGGATTCCGCGTGACAAGTTTCACGGAATGACTGGCAGCGCTCGAGATGAGACGGGAGATCGGTCCGACTCTCTCTCGTTATACCTGCGATCGCGCTCGTGAGGTTTTGGTGTGACACAAGTTTCTGAACATGTCACCCGACTAAAACGATTTTAAAGACGTTATCACGTCAAAAAAAATCTATTCGAAATGGCCACCTTTGGCTGAAAAATTATGTTCCACCTGAGACATAATTTTTCGAGCTTAAATACTGATATTATATAGAAATCAAGTTGCTAATATTATAACGTAGCAGACAACGCTACAAAAGAAAATACGGAAAGGGGGAAGTTAAGGGGACCTACCTCTCTAAAACTATTCCCTAAAAGCTAAATAAAATACAAGATTATTATTAAAAGTATAGTGGTATATTTACATAACTAAAATTTACAATATGAATGAGGAGTGGAGGTGGCCCGGCTATAGACCACGCCAGGACCCAACTGCGCAGCTAAAGGGAGATGACCCGGCGGTCTGCCTGACCAAGCCGGGTGCAGCTGCGCAGGATGGAGGTGGCCCGGCAGTCTAAGTGACCGCCAGGGTCCAGAAGCACCAAATAAAGAAGGCCCGGCGGTCTACGTGACCGTACCAGGGTCCAGAAGCACCGAATGAAGATGTGCCACTTTTTAATTTAACTCAATTTATTACATATTTTATAAAAGCCGAGAATAGTGTCTGCTGAAAGCCGAATGTCAACTGATTGACGTGCTCGCCCAACATGGGCGAGGCACGATCGAACAATTTTGAATTTCAAAAAAGGAAAATAAAGCAAACCAAAGTAATTATATTATACTTTTAATATCTTAAACAAAAAAGTCATTCGTTTCTTGCTTGTTCCTTTGTAGTTTCTCTAAGCACAAGGCATTACAACATCCATTAGGTATCCTGAAACTTAGTTACAGGGTAGATATTAAGTAGCTTAGAGCTTAAACTGATTTATTAAGTGCTGAAATATTCGTAAGTTGTAGAAGGCAATGTTAATCTTAATAGCATGAAATACGGTGGCTGGTTTAAGGGTAACTATTGTTGTAAGTTTGCTATACAAAATGTGTTTTGAATTAAGGTTTCACTGAAACTACGAAGGTAAAAGTAAAGTTAAGTAACGGTCTTTTGTCATTCCACCGCTGGAAAATTAGAGATTCTTGTTGCCCCACCCGGGGATCGAATCAAGGACTCCGAGATCTTGGCCCGGTACAATACAACATACCTACAACAAATGAGATAACGTCCGCTGAAAAAAAATAATGAAAGTTGTAGTATCATCAAGCAAGCATCATCTTAAAGAACAAGTATTTCATATCAGGTTACCTTTTGTTGCAAAATCATCCTTAAGTCAGCTACATAAGATGCCCCAGTGTTTACCCTATGTGCTGTCGTCTGAACTTATTTCAGTTCAATAACAACTTGATATTAAAATAAACAAAGTTCGCAAAATTCCGTCAATACCCGTTTATTCATCGCTACCTGATATCGTAGCTCGTAGACGCTACGCTTCGTAGAGTTTGCTACGACGTAGTGTCTGTGAAATAAGCTCTCGATCATAAAGGGAAAAGCGTAGACGCTAATGGTAGACGCAAATACTCGTAGATACGCAAGAAAGATTTTAAATGTATTTCTTTAAAATGAATTCTGGTTGAAATAATGAAGTTAACAATTAATTAATGTGTACAATAAATTAATATCGTCTTATATTTTTCACCCTTAGTCTCAATTAAAGGCATTATTTAGTTATACTTTAAAAAAGAAAAATGTTATTTTAAAATAACACAAAAAACTCTTTTAGGCAATCAACGTGCTGGTGAAAGTTAAATTATACGATTTTTCAACTACCAGAAAAACGAAGTCCACGTTAAGTATGTAATGTATGTTCTTATGTACAATATCATGCCAGTGTTGTTTATTTTGACAATAAGATTAATTTTAGTAAAATATTAAATATTTGTCTGTTTTGGAGTCCCTGCAGCGTTGCCAAGTTGATTGGCGGTACGTCCAAGTGACGAGATGTCTCTACGAAGCCGCCACCATGTCCGTCCAAGTACAGAATCAGCAAACAAAACCTTTGCATCGAGGAGTGAGACAAGGGGACGTCATTTTCCCGAAATTGTTCACAAATGGAAGGGAGGATATGTTCAAGACGCTGCACTGGAAAGGACGAGGCATCAACATCAATGGCGAATACATCTCTCACTTGCGATTTGCAGACGACATCGTCATTATATGGCAGAAACGCTGCAGGACCTACAACAGATGCTGAATGACCTGGCTGACTCTTCTATACGCATCGGCTTGCGGATGAACCTGGATAAAACCAAGGTTATGTTCAATGAACATGTACTACCGCAAACGATTGCGGTGCATGGCGCCGTCCTCGAAGTTGTTCAGAAAGACGTGTACCTTGGGCAGACATTGCAGATAGGTAGAAACAACTTTGTGAATAGAAGAATCCAGATGGATTGGGCGGCATTTGGGAAACCTCGTCGAGTATTCTCATCGTCGATCCCACAATGCCTCAAGACGAAAGTCTTCAATCAGTGCGTCCTTCCTGTCATGACATACGAAGCCGAAACGTGGACACAAACGGCTAGGCTAGTTCACAAGTTCAAAGTCGCTCAGCGGACTATGGAAAGAGCTAAGCTCGGAGTTTCTCTTAGAGAAAATCAGAAATGAGGTGATCCGGCAGAGAACTAAAGTTACTGACATAGCCCACTGGATTAGCAAGCTGAAGTAGCAGTGGGCTGGCCATATTAGCCGCAGAACCGACAACAGCTGGGGTAAACGAGTTCTTGAGTGGAGACCGCGACTCGGCAAACGTAATGTAGGACGCCCTCAGGCCAGGTGGAGTGATGATTTGCGCAAGGTGGCTGGCCGGAGCTGGATGCGAAAAGCCGAGGATCGACCTAAGTGGCGTGCAATTCAAGAGGCCTTCGTCCAGCAGTGGACTGCGATAGGCTTATGATGATGATGATGATTAAATATTGATTCAGAATTTTAATTTTGAAACGCGCTCTGATGCGCACCATACGTATTATTTTGGTGCAGTGGGGTCCCAGGGGAATGAACCTTACACAGCTACGGCCGTGTCTGCCACAGCGTTTTTTAAAATGAATAGGTGAATAAACATTTTACAATATTTTAGAGTAGGAGTATTGATAAACAAATAAATAACACTACCAAGATGTTATTATATTATGATTAAATAACGTGGGCTTCATTTTTCAGGTGGTTGAAAATGAACGGTGAACAATTCAATAACGCATTAAATAAATTATTTGACACAAACAAGTATTGGTAACTCAATGGTAAGATTAGATGCTTTGAGTCAAATGAAAGGCATTTTTATTCAAATAGTATTATTTTTATGATTGTATGCTTTTAAAGTTCACAGGCTATCACAAACTACAACAACTGATATTGAATTCTTTATATACTTGCTCTTTCGTTTAAGTTTAGATGAAACCTGATAGAAATATGCTCTTCAAACAGTAAAAGCTTTGATTAAAGTCAATGTAATCAAGTATTCACTTACTTACTAATATTATGAACGCGTAAGTTTGTATGTACAGGCAACAGCACGTCAACCTACCACAAAACGTCAAATTTTCTCAATTGATATTGATCTCTACCTGTTGGACTTAAAGTTGAAAATCAATTCAATGACCTTTAACTTTTTGGGTAGGTTGACCTCCCGTTGTCTGAACGTATATTTGTTAATTTTTTTTTATAACTGCCTAGTAAAGCTAGCTTTTATATCAGAATAACGTATAGTATATAATTTTTCAATTAAATTATGTATTAAGTAAAAAAGTAAAGTAAAGGTATATAATCATCCCGGTGCAAGACAAGCCTTAGCCATATAATAATATTTTTTAAGACATGCCACATTGGGCCACACAGAGCCATCTAGTCCCAAATTAAGACGCTGACATGAGCCAAATTGAGCTCAATGAAGATTGTTTTGCTTTAAGCCTATGGCTCGTATTGTTGCCAAATTCTATGTAGTTGTAATTGATCATATTTTCGACCAGGTGGCTGTTTCCAAAACACGATTATAAAAACTTTTCTCGATAGAAAAAAATCTCAAAGTAGCCTCTGAAAATACATAAATTACCATTTTTCTCAGCAGTCCGTATAACAATGATAATAAAATTTTACTATATTGTATATTACATGTTGCTTAAGCAAATGGCTGATTTAGATTTTTAAGAAAATGGCAATTTTAAATTGCACAACGAATTTTGTTGTTTGGCACTTAGGCCCTTCTATTCCATGCGCTTTTTCTCTGTCACTCCTACGGGAATTGACAGTGATAGCTGCGGCGCGTTCCAAAGAAATTCAAAGGCGAATAAATTTGTGGGCGTGTTTATTGCTCAAGGTCATCGGCTGCAGTCAGCGTCTTAAGCTAATATTAAGTACCCTGTCGTATGGGGTACTAGACAACCGATAAACTCACATATTATATACTTTTTTTTTGGAAATACATACTAATAATACACAGACATGTTCATGCACACAAATATTTGTACTGTGCGGGGATCGAACCCGCGACCCATGGCTCAGAAGCAGCGTTTACTACCGCTGATCCAAATGGTCGTCATCATATCAGGAGGCTTAACCTTAAAAAAATACTTTACCTACCTAAATCGACTTAAACAACATCCGCGGTCGACTGCTGTGCAAACTGTTTGCTTCAAGGTTCGAACCCCGCTCAGGGCAAGGTCACTCTCAACTCAACTCACTTACATTTTTTCTCGGATCTTCTGTTGTACCTACATTAATGTTTCAGGTTACTTAAAACAAGCGTCTTAGTAGCTACTTAATTTGGTATCATAACAATATAATTATCATATGTTTAAGATTCATTTTTATCAGTTTTTACGAAAAACATTACATATTTCTTACCTTGTGGGCCATTTTAGTGTTTTACCTTACGAAAATACTTCCTAGTTTCTTACATAAAATGTATCCCTAAAACTAAGAATGCATAATTATTTATGCTCCTTCAGTAGTTGTAATTTAAATCTTTATATATATAATTCTTCTGTGTGTGTGTATGTCACTGAACTTCTCTCAAACGACTGGACCGATTTTGATGTAATTTTTTGTGTGTGTTCAAGGGGATCTGGGAATGGTTTAGATTCACAATAGGGTAGGTTAAGGGTAGGGTAGGGGTAGGGTAGGGGTAGGGTAGGTGTAGGGTAGGGGTAGGGTAGGGGTAGGGGTAGGGTAGGGTAGGTAGGGGTAGGGTAGGGGTAGGGTAGGGGTAGGGTAGGGGTAGGGTAGGGGTAGGGTAGGGGTGGGGTAGGGTAGGGGTAGGTTAGGGGTAGGGCAGGGGTAGGGTAGGGGTAGGGTAGGAGTAGGGTAGGGGTAGGGTAGTAAAATATTAAAATTTTATAAAATATATACAACCCTAAATTTTTACCCTTTTACCACCAACCCCTATTTTATGTTAGCCATTTTAGTAATTTAATCATTTTTATGGCAAAACAACGTTTGCCGGGTCAGATAGTATCCTTATATATTACTTTTAAGAACAAAGACTTCCATGCAAAGTTCCTCTTCTCATTTAATTTTGTATGAACATCTCCGTTATATTCTTAAAATTTAAATTTCAAAAATCCTTCCTCAGCAGATGTTTACGTTACAAAATAAACAGACAATATAGATTTCAGCTTTCTAGACTTAGTAGTTTAAGATATACGTTCGTAGTGCAGTACGCAATTTCATAAAGAAAAATAAGGTATACTTTCTTACTCAGAGTATAATAAAAAAACTTTTTTTTTTATATTTTACACATAAAATGGAACATTATTTGTTTAAAAGTACCTAATATGTAAGCTTATCATTAAAATATACTATGCTATAGTCTGATATACAGACAATGGTTAATATTAACAATAAACAGTAAAAAAAAATATGATGTTTGAAGAATACCTACCATATACAATATCTATTATCAAAAATTTTGAAATACTGTAAGCCACTTGATCAATCACACGGAGAAAAAAATATTTTACAATACGACTTGTAAAAACAAATCTATTAAAAGTTAACAAAAAAACTGCGAGTGCTATCAGAATAATAAATATAGTCGCTTAATTGCAAATACTAAAAAAATCTGGTAAATAAGTAAGTGTACGAAACATGTCAAATAGTATCAGTTACTACTTTCTTTGTAAAGATCAGAATAATAAGTTAGTAATGGGCACAACTATGATTATGTATTGCTAGCAGTACAAATTTGATGGTAAAGTGTACCGAAAAATGTGTTCAATGTACCAGAAAATTCACGTTACTATAAACTAGATTTTTAAAATATCATTAACAAAATGTATAGTTGTATAGCACTATGCGATCTTGTTAACTTCCTCAAAATTTTGGTAAGTAAAACTAGACCTTTTTCTCCGTGTAGACACTTAAATAGTACTTATTTATTAATTTAATCAGTCAGTACGTATCTATTAAAAAAAACTAATCATTCTTCTGCGGCACGCCTAAATCAACATCTCGACTTAATACTGGCTGGCTACTTTGAACCAAAAGAATATAACTTGCCATCTCTACTGGAAACTACTTAACTTCAGCACTTCATATATTAACCATCCCACACACTCGTTCGAATTTCAAAAAGCAATAGAACATCCAATCAAAAGCCTTGGCGGCACTATTAAATATTCGAAACAAAAACTTCTCAGCAAGTTGGCAGTCCACGACGGTCGGTCGGTGCGTGCGGTCGCGCCACGATGCCGCGTCGAAAATGAGAACGCTACTAATAATTTACTTCGCGACATTAGTGAATTGTGATTTTAAGGGTGATTTTGTGAAACATGTAAGGCATGGTGGGAGGACCCTGATCCGACATGGCCGGTCGCGAGTGCATTTTTCCCGAATGCACTCCAGGGCTCGGGATTTGGTCGCCCAAGTTATTGAGGCTGAAAGAAGCAGTGAGTTAGGTGAGACTTTTCAAGAGTTTGACTAATTGAATACTGTGTATTTTATTTCGTTATTAAATTAATTTACTGCAAAATTTTAAAATGAAATGCTTTGCGTACTCTATTAAACATTAGTTGGTTTTAACAAACTTAATTATAAGAATGGTAACGCTAGAAATTGAAAGTTCATTTCTGAAACATAATATTAATAGGACCAAATAATTCAACTTTAATAATACTGTATAAAATTGAAAAGTTTTTAATTCAAACAAAACCTTAAAGAATATACTTATTTTATAAGCCGATACAAAATAAAATTGCCTATTGATAAACTAATTTAGTTTTAGAGAGTTTAGAGAGTTTTCATAAAACATTCTGAATTATTCCTAAGGGCAAAATAGAACAAATCGTAAAAGTCAAGAAACACAAACTGTTTTACGACAGTTTTTATATCGTTAATTTTAAAATATTTCGAAATAATTCTTAATTTCGAATACCGCTACATAATTTAACTTATTATGGATATACACTTGTTTTTGAACTAACAAAACAAACAGTTTCCGGATAGTTTGTGCAAATGAATTGAAATCTAACATAACATAAAGCTATTATTGAAGTAGGTGCTGAATCAATAAAGGACTTGTCTTTAGGGCTGTTATTAAAATACTAACGATGCAATTTCAGACCCGAAAATCGTACATAAAAACTTTAAGCACTTAAAACATGGAATAACTGTAAACATCGAGATGATCAAAACTAATCTACTTAAATAAAAATAATTAACAAAGTCGATAATTTATTTTATAATTTTCTTTGTAGCCCGCTGAAAAATAATACATACTGGTAATGAGAGCACTATCTGAAAAGGTCATTTGCAACATTTTTGTATGGGGTAATAAACAGACAATTTTTTTTTTTGTACTTAAGTTAAAATCCAAGGTTTTTACTGATTAAAAGCAAAATATCTCAGTAATGGTTAATTTTAACACATTAGTGTCCATTATTTTATCCATAAACACAATTTTTAATTTAGCGTGTACGAACGCCAAAAAATTATTTTAAGATAATTTTGGAGAATTTCATGATTTTTTAGGAGCACAGATTTGCTTCGCTTAATAATACATGACCTTATATTTTTATAATACAAATGATTTAGAAATAAGTTTTATAATGTGATAATTTAATAAAAATATAATATAAGTTGCAATGTTAACTGTAAATATATATACGTCCATTAAAAACATATTATCTATAAAAGTAGCTTTTGAGCTGTGGCAGTGTGTACATGTCATACAAAAAAATTTAATTGATTTTAGAGGGCTCTCAGTAGCCTTTATGACTGCTCACTTATTAGACTTTTTCTGATTTTTAAGTTTCTATATTATAATATAATATAAATGTATATTTATTCATGTATTTTAATAGGGGTTAAAGTATGAAATTGCCGATTATTTTCCCACTTTTTATTTTGTTTATAGCTCTTAAGTATAGTCGTATTATTGCGTAATTCTTTTTGTATTGTATCAAAAACTAAATAAAGTAACTTTTGACTAAAAAAAAATGCAATACTAGTGCCTATTACTTCAAAGGAAGTCGTTGAAAAGACCCCTTACAATGTGTCAGCTGACCCTTTTGCTTCAATTAAGTATATTTGTATTATATACTTTTATTTTCAGAAATTTAAATACTACAATGCGTAGCTTTATAACCATCTAACTTTCACCTTTAATTGCATCGAAAACGGTTCAGGCGTTTTTAAAAAAACTAAAAAATTGTTAGTATGGAAAATGACTTTTCTCGATTTCGTCCATACAAAACGGCAATTTCATACTTTAACCCCTAATACTATATGCCGAAGCAGCTCCATAACACTCGTACCCATAGAGTAGCTAAGACAACCACTAGAATTCAAGTCATGTGATTATTGATTGAGGTAAACTAAGTCAGGTGTGGATAGTATAAATTGCATTGTTTGTGTGTTATTAGAAATCTACATGGTATCAAAAGACATGCCTTTTACACTCGGACCCATTACGTAAAAATCAAAAGTGGTTTTGCAAAAAAAAAAACTAAATTATTATCATGATTTATACTTTTAAAATCACTATCACTAGAGAAAATTAATTTAGGGTTTTCATATACCTTGTTTTTATGAGTTTCCGATATTTTGAAACCATTGCAAGAGTCATGATCACGGAAAAACTGAGCTCATCTCAGTTCGAATTAAGTGTCTCTAGTAGGTAAATCACTATTAACTGAAATCAAGTGAAACATTTAGAACGATATAATTAGCAACATGAAAAAAATTTGATTTCAATATATTTACATTAAAATTTCGAAACGTATTTACAATAATATTTAAAACTGCCGTTTGGTCCTAAAGTACAGACGAATCGCTTCATTTCGGTGTGCGTTACTTGAAAGGCGATGAAAAAGCTGGCAGAATAAGTCGGGCAGAAGTGGCTTTTCGCCACCATTGGCTAAACTGCCAACCAGCCAAATCCTCCTCTTGGAGTGTCCAGCAGTGGACAGATATACGTTTGTGATGATCGTGATGATTTGAACTTAGGCTGTTCTAAGTGATATTTTGTATGAGATATTATGTTAAAAGCGCGCGTTTGAAGACTCATAAACGCCCTAATTAGACCGTTTTTTGCAACGTCCACGTCGAGTGCAGTCACGAGCGGTAATCATTAAAAATTATAGCTCCATCTCTTTTACTTGCGTGCTATTTCGCATCTTTTATTCTGCTTTATCAGTGAAACTTGTCAATGTGTGCAGTTTTGAATTGCTCGGAACATATTTAATACGCAAATTACTATGAAGGTAACATACCTATAATTTAAAATATCATTGTATGAGGACTGTGCCTCAGTTCTTATGTTCCACCTATGATGATTTTATTCGATTTAATCATTCATGTAATAAGAATAAGATACACAATCCTACACAAAAATGGCTGTCCACATTTTGAATGATTGACGTTAGTTTTTTGTCGGTGTCAACTTTACAAACCGGTGACATTATATCGGCGTGCAAATAGTGTGGATATAAAAAGTGCTCCCTTATGACAAATGGATGCATTTTTAGTTAGGCTAGGACACTATCTGTTTTTAGGGTTCCGTTGCCAAAGGCAAAACGGAACCCTTATAGATTCGTCAAGTCTGTCTGTCTGTCTGTCTGTCTGTCTGTCCGTCCGTATGTCACAGCCACTTTATTCTGAAAGTATTAGCATGACACAATTAAAACTTCGTAGGTAGGTGTATCTTGTTGACCGCTTAACGATTCACATACAAAAAATAAAAAATAATTATATTTAAGGGGGGCTTCCCATACATAGAACTAAAACAATTTTTTTTTACTCATACCTATACGTATGGGGTATCTATGGATAGGTCTTCTAAAAAGACATAGAGGTTCCTAAAACCATTTTTTCCAAAAGTCTAACATTTGGAAGATAGACGCTTCCAAAGTGGTAAAATGCCTGTGCAATGCCTCCCCCCTCTAACTTTTAAAATAAGCAAGTGACAATTTTGGAAAAAATACATAATGTAGATCTTAACAAAAACTTTCAACGAAAATTGGTTTGAACGAGATCGAACTGGTAGTTTTGAAAATCTAGCACATTTTTAACAACAGCAAACAGAACTTTGACCTTCATACAAACACTATGAAAAACAAAGTTATTGTTGCAGTCATCAAAATATTGTGGTATTTTAGTTAAACTTGGTACAGAACCCTCAGTGCGGGAGTCCGACTCGCACTTAGCCGGTTTTATTTATTACATAAATTGATTTAACTGACATATTCAAATTTAGTTACTCAACAAAGTCTATCACAAGATAAGTCCGTAATGATTACTAACGGTTTGAATCGATATCTTCCAAAATAGATTCAGAAACCTTCAAAAGTAAAACTCTCTTTACCTAATAAATTTTTAATTTGCTATATCGTTACTGGAAAATGAAAACATTATTAACATGAAAACTATGAAGCCTTCTAAAATAAGCTAGTGTTTGTGAGTTGAGTAAATGCTAGTTAAGAATACATGAGTCTTTACTAATGAAACATTTGGTATAAAGGTTGGGACCAACAGTTTTCTTTGATCAAATGTTAATTTTGGTGTTTAACTGTTAAAGCAAATAATTGTCATGATGTTAATTTATTTACCAAGCATTTTTATTTACATTTGCTTATAATAAACATATTTCTTTGTTCGTATTAAAAAGACGGAATTTTTTTTTAGTATTACATATCGTATCTTACATTATATTTGTATGACTAGCTTTCCAAAATAGCCTGACGTCAGACCTTTCCAAATTGTAGGTGGCTTAAAAATCTCTCACAATACTGTATTTGAAGGAAAGTCAGATAAACGGTAAAACAGACATGGCTATTGCCAATAACCAATAGCCTAAATTGGAAACTTATTAAGAAAGAATTGCACTATTCTATTTTAAACAGGAACAGGAACAGGATAATATAACCTTCTTACAATTGCGGGGTATTTGCAACCCAATGCGAGTTTTCTAAATTTTGGGGGTTTACAACCGCAATGCCTGATAGAAGTTCCAAGACAGCCTTTTAAGAAAATTTAACCCTAAAAGGCTAACAAATGACTTGATTTTTTCGTACGCACTTTGCTAAGATCACACAAAGTTTATGGCACACAAATAATCTCGCTCTTCGCTGTGTAACGAAACAAAATGCCTTATGTATCACAATGGTTATTAATGGTATTATTCTTGCGTACTGCGAGTCATACAAATTCTCTGTTTTGGCTGAATATTTTACGGTCCCTGCCAAAAGGCTGTTGACAACACAATAATGTATGAGTTTAATCTCACTCCGTTCTATAAGCCATTTATTGTTTATTTTTTATAAATATTAATGAAATTTAAAAGATTTTTTTGAAACTAAAATACTGTTATACTAGTAGTTTGTTCATTTAGGTAAAAAGGTTTCGGAATTGAAGTAAATCTGATTAAATTTGTCTGTAAAAACATTAGCTAATCAGAGCTTAAGTCGCTCCGTATTGTTATAATCATCATGCTTTCGTATGACTTTCCTGGTGATAGTGTGTGTCAGAATTTTCACACCTGTTAAAGGCCTGGCGATTTGCTCTTTCGTCTTTCATCTTGCGGCAGATATTGAGACCCATGGCTGTACGTGCCTTCCGAACGACCATAACTACCTTCACCTATCGAGTCCCAGACCAATATAAATGATTGTTTCCGCAATTGATCTAAAAGGAAATCGAACTGAGTCCCTTGTGTAGTTAGCGGGCCACCGCACCCCTAACTAACCTGGTAGTAAATGATGAAAGGTACCGATCGTTTTATATAATTTTTTGTCATTGGCTCAAAATTAGTCACTCATCCTTATCTTCGGGACATTTTTTTTTAATTTAACCTATTTTTTAAGCATGGTAAAATTTTCTCCTGAATCATACAGGGCCTATTTTAGGATATGCTCAATCAAATTTAAGAATGGAATTTCGTTCTAAACATAAATGAGAGAACAAGCTTTAGATCAAACATAAAACCGTAAAAAAATCCGTCATTGCATTAACAAAATATTACGGGAAGATAACGGTAATCCCTTCTTAAGGGCGAACTCTAAACGAGATAAACAAACTGACGAAGGAAAGAAAATAATGATTATGTTAATCAGATCCTCAAGGAGCAAAGAACAAATAATTCGAGCTGATTAAGCTTAGCCTTATTTGAGCTAAGTCGGATTAAATTGTCGATCCGGAGAAAAACGAAGCGGTAACAATGCGATGGTTGTTCTTTCAGTTAGGAGATGGAATAAATAAATGTTTAATAAAATTGACGACACCCGTGGTGAAATACCGGTGTGTTGTATTCAAGGCGCCTGCTCCGAGGTCCCGGGTTCGATTCCCGGACGGGTTAATGTAGAAAAAAAGTATTTTCTACACTTTCTTGGCCCTCGGTGTTTGTGGTACCTTCGTTAATCTAATTTTTACAATACGAGTGGCTTAAATAGTACTCACTTTGGAATCGGAACAATGTATGTGATGTTCTCCACATTTGTTTATTTATTTATTCATTTTATTTAGCAGATACCTTTTTGTCTGCTTGCAGAAAAACTAACAGCGAACGTCAACAAAAGTAATAGTTTTTAAAATGGAACATTACCGTTAAAGCTTATGAACGGACATCACTTTAATTGTTTAGAAAAAAATCCAATTTTTCCGACAGTTTGGCATACTTCCCGCCAATCCAGTTTTATTCTAACTCCCCACTCTCCTAAGCAAATAAACATGAATATTAAAAGAGATGGCTCCAACTGACGGGCTATTCCACAATACGGGTTGAGTTAGTAAGTTCATTGCAAACGAGAAATGGCATTTTAACTGTTTGGTGTCTGGTAACCAGGTCTATTATTATTAACCAACTTAAAAAAAATGTGTCAAACTGAAAATTTTAGAAATGATCTGGTATGAAAATCACCAGGTTTTTCATGAATGTCTTTTTTTTCGGACGGACCTATCACTGAAACCTTAATGGAAGACTTTATTCAGTTAAACCGGGCAGAAAGGCGAGCGCTGAGGGCGCTCAGCCTAGGTCCGCCGCGCTGGCGGTCTTCCAGTACGGCCTCAGGCTCGCTCGTGCCGGGGCCCATACTAGCGGTCGTGATCAGGCCGGGCGTAACTACTCGTATCTGTCTGTTTGTATTAGTGTTGTATTAATCGAAAATCATGTACCCTATCGATAGGCCTATCGATAGTATCGATACTATCGATAGCACAGGACAAGGGAATACTATCGAATGAGTTCAATACTATCGATAATATCAATAGTATTACATTTCGTTATTAACAAACTATCGATACTATCGATACTATCGGTTTTATTTGCAACGATACTATCGATAGTATCGATACTATCGATTGTTTTGGACTATCGATAGTTTAACAAATTGCAATAGTATTAGGTATGTTTCAACAGTAATGGTAGTGTTGGACCATTTAAGCCGATAATATTAAGGCAATGTCAAATGATATTACCGCAAGGATACTATCTATTTGATATTATTTATTCCTATATCTGCATAGTTTACTGTTTTTAACTATTATACCTGAAAATTGTAAACAATACTATTGCAAATTATTAAACTATCGATAGTCCAAAACAATCGATAGTATCGATAATAAAACCGATAGTATCGATACTACCGATACTATCGATTGTTTGTTAATAACGAAATTAAATACTATCGATAGTATCGATAGTATTGAACTCATTCGATAGTATTGCCTTGTTCTGTGCTATCGATAGTATCGATACTATTTATTGTATCGATACTATCGATAGGCTATCGATACTATTGATATGACGTCAACTATCGTTAGACTATCGATAGTCGACTATCGATCGGCAACACTAGTCTGTATGTCTTACTGTCTGTCTGTAATCTGTCGTTTGATCTGGATGAAATTTCGTATAAAGATAGATTAGACTTTGAGAAAGGACATAGACAATTTTTACCCGACTTTGGCTAAGCCAACCGGATTTTAGCTGTTTAGGTGTATAGTGGTTATTAAGGCTTTCCACTTTTGCGACTAAACTACTGAGTCGATTTTCGGGAATGAGGTATCAATCGATTCCATATTATAGTCCAGGTAAAATAGAATACCTTTTGTTAAAATAAGCTACACGGCGAATTCAACAACAATAGACCCCGACATATTGTTGTTGAATTCGCCATTTAGCCTTTGAAAAAAGTTAGCAGTCATAACAAGTAGGGTATCAAATGAAACAAGACAAAATTGTGAGTACGAAAATTTTTGAACAATACATAAAATATACAGGTTGACTTTGCAATCACTGCATTTTCGTAGTCGGGTTACAGCTTTTCGAACTGTTTATTATATATACTTTATTTGATATTTTAGCAATTAAATTGCAATTATAATATTAGTATATAAACTTGAAAAATTATGTCTCAGACGGGACTCGAACCCGCATATTCTCTCTCCCCTCTAAAATTGCAATTTAATTGCTAAAATATCAAATAAAGTATATAAATAGCTGTTTCATCTTAACTGACTGTCAAACATCTGCAAAGATGTTTCTTTTGGGTATTAAGGGTGCAAACTCCTAACATTTGATGAAGCGACTCTGGCGAGCGTTAAGAATATGCTTGAAAATTCGTTCTGAGTCGCAGGGTCTCGGTGGCTTAATGGTATAGCGCCCACCCGGCATGCGAGGAGATGCGGGTTCGAGTCCCGCCTGAGACATATTTTTTTAAGTTTATATACTGTTCATTATAATAGGGGTTAAAGTATGAAATTGCCGTTTTGTATGGACGAAATCGAGAAAAGTCATTTTTCCATACTTACAATTTTTTGTTTTTTTTTAAAACGCCTGAACCGTTTTCGATGCAATTAAAGGTGAAAGTTAGATGGTTATAAAGCTATGCATTATATTATTTAAATTTCTGAAAATCAAAGTATATAATACAAATATACTTAATTGAAGCAAGAAGGTCAGCTGACACATTGTAAGGGGTCTTTTCAACGACTTCCTTTGAAGTAATAGGCACTACTATTGCATTTTTTTTTATTCAAAAGTTACTCTATTTAGTTTTTGATACAATACAAAAAGAATTACGCAATAATATGACTATACTTAAGAGCTATACACAAAATAAAAAGTGGGAAAATAATCGGCAATTTCATACTTTAACCTCTATTATATTGGTTATCTGCTGGGCATAGATTTCGACCCGCCCTATGTAAAAGGTACTTCACGACGGCAGACCTGCGGGCAAAAAACTGTTTAAGGGTTATGCAGATGCACGTCTTAAATACGACTTACTTGATTTTGCTGTCACAATATTTCACATCGTCAGCGTAATAAAAACCCGCCATGATCACTTACCTGCACTTGGCAAGCGTGGTGATTTGACATCTACCCATCATTGCTGAGGTAACTTGAATTCAATGATGGGTGCCTTAACCCTGCAGTGGGATGATTATATTCCATCACTTAAAATATATCGACTCAAACTTGTTTTCTATAAACTTTGTTGGGAATATCCCTACTGTATTTGATTGCATTTTGCGAACCCTACTTAGCTCTGACGGTTTTCCTGTTAACTTCATTGTGTATGCTGCTGCCGTAAATAATTTCATGTAGGTATACATCTACAGCCGTTTAGCGGGCCTTGAACGGGTTGCTTGACTCTTATGTCTTAAAGTCATAGGTAGGTTTAAATTAAAATGTCACACATAGGTAGTCAGACTTTCAGTGGACAAGTCTGACTTACACTTATCCGTTTATGCACTTATCTGTTAAATTTTTGTACGCAAATATGACTGCGCAAACTGCTTGCCTAATCTTGATGATTATTACATAAGAAATTAAGACTTTTTCAATTATTTAATAAGAAGATAGATATTTTCTCATACTTTATTTTATTTTATTTTATTTTATTGATACACACAACAAATTACAATCCCAAAATGTTTCAATCAAAAATTACAATCAATATATAAACAAGACCGTAATCCTTAAAAATGTGTACACATTCACAACCATATACTTAACTTAAAAGAAAACAAAATTAAGGAGAATCAACATATAAACAAGGAACAAAACAAACCATTAAAACAACATATCAGAATTTCATCACAAATCATTAAAAGTGAATTTAATAACTACATAAAGAAAAAAATAATAATATCAAATTTAAGAAGAAAAATTTAAAACTTATGAAATAAAATTAAATCAAGTAATTGTATCAAAAATAATAACAATTTAAATAACAATAACAAAAAGGAACAAATCAAGATATAGATAAATTAATATTAATTTGACAACTTACTAATTTAAATTACATTTATCATTACACCAACAATATACATGCAAAATAAAAATCATGAGCAATGTCAACTATGTTGAATTAATTAATTATATTGAATATAGTGGAATTAAAAATTAAAAATTAAGAAGCAATGCCGTCTTATACGTAGTATAAGACGGCATTGCTTCTTAATTTTATAGTCTAGGTCAAAGGAAAGTATTCTAGACAACAAATTGTCGAAATAAATGGAGTTAGATCTCACGATAATCCTATAGAGTTTGGTGTACCTCAAGGCTCTATTCTGGGTCCTTTATTGTTCCTAATATATATTAATGACGTATCTGTAGTTTTAAGCGACGCCGACATTGTTCTGTTTGCTGATGATACTACTCTGATTGTAAAAGATAAAGATTATGATAAACTAGCTCAAAAAATTCAATATAATGTTAACGCAATTATAGATTGGTTTTCAAAAAATAATTTACTCATGAATGTAGATAAAACCCAATTAATCAACTTTAGACTAGGCAATACAATTACGCCTCCATGTGTGCGTAGCACCCTTGACGATCTTAATTTAAGTGAAAAGAACTGTGTAAAATTTCTTGGTATTACATTAGACAATAAGCTTACTTGGGCGGTTCAAATAGAGGAACTTTCACAGAAATTGGGATCAGCTACATATGCCATCAGAAAAATTAAAGAATTAGGAGGTTTTTCAGCGGCTAAAAATGTTTATTTTGCATATTTTCATTATCTTATGGCATATGGAGTTTTAATGTGAGGTACTGCAGCTGAGTCCAGCAAGATTTTTAATCTACAAAAAAGAGCTATCCGATATATTTCTGGCCTAAAATATAACGACAGCTGTAGAGATAAATTTAGACAATTAGGTATTATGACAGTAACTGGGGAATTTATATACCAAAGCATCTTATATATTAAGGATAATGTTAATAACATGACTAAAAAGAGTGATAACCACACGTATTCCACTAGAAAAAAAGATCAGATAATACTTCCAAAACATAGGTTGGTTAAATATAGAAAAAGTTTTTTGTTCATGGGTGTCAAATTTTTTAATAAAATACCATCAGAGGTAAGGGACCTACAGAAAAAAGAATTTAGCGAATTAATTAAAAATAGACTAATATTTAAAAGTTATTATAATATAAATGAAGCGCTGACGGATAATGACATTTTTAATTTATGACATTTTTGTGATTATATGTTTGTTCTTATTATATTATTTGCTATGTATGACTGTTATTGATTATTAATTTGACATTGAACAATGTAATTTAATTGTAATAATTTAGTTTTAAACTTTGAATAAGTAATTAATTTTAATTTAAAATATTATTGTTTATTTTTTAAATTGCTTGAAAATGTAAATAGTTGACGTGTCTAAGTGTATTGTATTACCAAAAGATGAAATAAATGAATATAATATGAATATAAATTTGGAATCCCGGAGAATGTTGATATAAACCTTTTTGCGACAAGGCTGTATTTTTTCCGAATGAACAGACGGACGGACAACGAAGTGATCCTACAAATGTTTTTATTTTACTATTGAGTTACGGAACCCAAAAAAAAAAGGTTTTAGACCCATAAATTTTTGTAGAGGAAGTTCTGTGATTGTAGTAGTGGTAGGTACATAGTAAAAAAAAAACTATTGCAATCTTCATACTTATCTTAGAAATATTTATATTGTAGATATGACTAGAATCTCGATAAATTATATAGTAGTAAGTAAAGTAACAGCCTATAATCATCCCACTGCAGGGCAAAGGCCTCCATCATTGAATTCAAGTTACCACAGCAATGATTGGTAACAGGCATAATCACCACTCTTGCCAAATGCGGATTAGTGATCACAAACCCGAGCAATGTTCGAAAATACGAAACTTTTTGTTGCCCGACCCGGGGATCGAACCCGGGACTCGGGGATCTTGGTCCGGTATTTAGACCACTAGACCAACGGGGCGTTTCTATTGAATACTTGTTTAAAAAAACTTGTATTTTATTGTCATCGTCATCATCTAAGTCATAGACTAAAGCCAAGGGCTATAAGGGCTCACAATAACTGTGGTCCTCAAGCCGTAATGCAAGTGTACCTGTGACTAGTGAAATACAAGGCTCGAGGCCTCCGAGTCCTTTTGGATAGAGTTCGGTGCCGTTTACAGGGCTCGCCTCATTTTTATTACGCTCAACAACTCGGGAGTGCCTCCAGGGCTCGTGCCTTTTTAAAGCTCGAGCCTTTTTGAGAGCTCGTTCGATCTCGAAGCTTTTTCAGAACTCGAGCCTTTTTCAAAAATAGACTCGACCTCTAATATTACGCTCAAAGGCTCACGTAAACTCGCAGTCGTCGATCAATCCGTCAAAATATTCGAGCTCTGTAATTTGTAACTTGAATCATGTACACCACTGTTTTAATTTATTATTTATTTACGTAAAATTGAAGTCAGAAACATAAATTTGAGTTTTTATTGTGAAGGCTTGCGTTCATTTCACGACTCGAGTTCTTTTAAAGGCTCGAGCTCTTTTGAAGGCTCGAACCCTTTTAAAGCCTCGAAGCGTGGCTCAGAGAACTCGCGCCTCGGCTAGGCTCGGGACTACGAGCCTACCAAGCTCACTGAGTCCTGCCAATTCGCCTCGAGGCTTCAAAAGCAGAACTCGACGCCTCGAGGTTTGTACATCACTACCTGTGACGCAAGCGAGCTGTGACATCCAAAAAATTAAAGCCCGTTTTTAAATGCTTTTCCGTGTAGCTCTCTGAGCCATGGATCGCATTTTAACTAAATAAACCCGGTTGGATTGAATTCGATTTATTAGTTTGTTTAGCAAACTATATTCAATGCTTTTTTAAATTACAAACGAGTACAAAGTGTCTTGAGAATAAAGGTTAGATTATGTTTTTGGACAAACGAGTTGTTGCTAGCGACTTCGCACGCGTAGAACTATGCCACGGTAGCACTAAATTTTACTAGAATAAAAAGTAGCCTAAGTCCTATTTCAATCTGTGAACGATCTGAAAGCAAAATTTCACTCTGATTTGTTTAATCGCTTACGCAAGAATGAGTAACAAACATCCATGAAATTCGCATTTATAATATTAAATAGATTAGTTAGATGGCTAACTACGAATTTAACCTGTCACATGGCATTATAAGGGTTAATAAAAACGGAACTGTTGCCTTACTCTGCAACACGAAGCTCGTATTAACGGATATATCTGTCTCTTTCATTCAGATACTTACTATAAGACAACGGTATGTGTGACAGAGACAGATAAATTCTAATATACGGTCATTGTGTTCCGGAGTAAGGCATCTAGACACAATACGGTACATTACGTAACAGCGGCTTCGGACAAGTTGCTTTTTAATATCGTATATGCTCGACGAATAGATAACAAACGTATGAAAAAGACATTAGCTTACGATCGATCGATTTGTAGTCTATTTGTCGAGCGTAAAAGATATTTGAAAGGAAGGCCACACAAGAACTTTAAGAGGAAACACTACATATGACGAATACGAATCAAAAAATATGTATTTGTAAAATCTATTGCTGTCGCGCAGTCCCGAACGCCTCCCCCGCAGAGCGCTATAGAGACAACTGCATTTTGGACCAAAAATACTTACTAAAAGCACACGAAATCAACGTTTCGTACTCCCCCGATTCCTTTTTCAAAACTAGACCCATTTAAATACTTTTTTCATATAAAATTAAAGTATAGCTTTGGCCGTTTTGGATATTTTGCTTTTTTTCTAAAATTTAGCCAAATTTGTTTTCTGGATGTTTGAGAACAGCGGAAAATCTGGCGAATTTTTTAGATTTTTGAAGGCTTATATCTCTTTTATTATTTATTTTATGAAAAAAGGAAAACATAGAAACATGCTAATAGTGGCCATGTTTTTTTTTTTTTAAATATTGCTCTACTGGCATTATCCAGGGAGGAAACAAGGGACAACGTTTGTATGGAAAAACGGCCCTTGTGTTTCCTCTTAAGGCCGCCGAAGGCCTCTTTTGAAGTTTCTCTCGCGTTACAGCGGCCGTGGTCACAAAGCGACTGAGGAGCGGCGTCTTAGTCGTCACAAGCGAGCGCGTGTTTTGTGTGATTTTTTTTTTCAACCAACAAAAATAAATTGTAAGCTAGCAATTCTAGGGAGTAGTTTTTGATAAGACAATAATTAAGGACACCTAACTTTTAGAAGGGTTGACAGATTTTTTTCGAAACAGTATCTATAATACCATTTAAATGTTAAAGAAAACCGTGGTTATCACACCTTGGTGGTTTTTCTATACTAAGTTACACACCTACTTATTGTGAAGTAAGTTTTTTATGGTCATAATAAGTTTAGAAAAATAAAATTATGACAAAATTTTCTTTTTTATACCTGAAGTTGAATAAAAAATCCGAAATAACATAATAACAACATCATAACTAAATAATATCATCACATTATTAAATATGTAGCCTATTTTGTGGCAAAACTAAATCAACTGAAACCGTCAAAAGTTTTGTATCGATATAAAATTTAATACTTTTTTAGGAGTAAATAAAAAATATCGCCGTCTGCCTTAAGTAACAATATTCGTAACCAAATCGTAATCCGACAAAGCCTTAATCAGTATAAGTATCTAAAGCAGAATTGGTTTTCCTTGCAAAGCAAAAGCAATAATATTTTACGTTAGTATTACAATGCAGCTCGTTTGCACTTCATCCCCAGCTTCTGCTAGGACGAAGTTTCTAGAATCCAATTAAGTCCGGTATTTATATTGGACATATTGATCTATATTTTTTTATGAAGATAATCCTGTTTTTAGGGTTCCGTACCCAAAGGGTAAAAACGGGACCCTATTGCTAAGACTTCGCTGTCTGTCCGTCTGTCCGTCTGTCCGTCGCTCTGTCAACAACTGTCTATTTATATAACTTGGCCGGTTATTAAAAGTACTTTAAGGTACAATCACATTTACTTGCATACAGGGTGCTAGGTATGTAGGTAAATGGTACTTTTACAAGCCGAAATCAGCCTATGTTTATAGAAGCATATAAATACTATGGTAAAGTCAGAAATTTCATAAAATCTTTTTTGAACAAAAGTTTTTAAAACATAAAGGATACAATTTTGATTTTTCAAAAAAAAATTTTTTTGAGTTCACTATACTATTGGAATGCATATTTAAAATATGCTAGTTTTGGCTTGTCATACTAATTACCTAATATATTTGCCAACGTGAATGTCTGGGGTATTTACCAAGACACATATTTTTTAATACCGAATTTCATTTCACAGAAAACTATTCTATGAATGTTAATATATTTTTTTCTTAATTTATCGAATAGTTAATAATCGCCGTTTCATAACATCGAATAAAATTTAACAAAAAAAATGTTTCGCAATTGTTTTGTTAAGCAAAATTACGATATATGAAACTAATGTTTCATAGAATTATTAAGTTATCGATAAAACCATTCATAAAAATATTGTTCAATATGTAACGGATCCCATAGCATACGCATGCAAGTAAGAAGGCATGCATGCATGCCTTGCCATTAATGCATGCAACTATTCCCCCTACCTAAAGAGGCTGAAAATATTGATCCGAGTTTCTTGCGCTGCTTCTTCTCAGCGCTAGCCCAGACTTGTCCCAAAGCAGTGGTAGGTTTAAATATTGGGACGTGTAAAAGTGCCTCCTGGAGCCTATTTATAGAAATACAACTGATTTCATCATTTGAAGCATGTGTAAACAATCTAAATAAACAAGTTATTGTACTGTATGATAAATAAAGCTTTCAATTTCATACATTGTTTGACTTTTTTTTAAGTCTCAACCTTGAATTATTTTAATTTGCGATTTAAGCACTTTGATTAATGAAACGTTCACATTTCGTTTTACGTTACTAAAGAACAGTGTTATAC
The DNA here is from genome assembly GCA_949315895.1 of Anania crocealis. Taxonomy (NCBI): domain Eukaryota; kingdom Metazoa; phylum Arthropoda; class Insecta; order Lepidoptera; family Crambidae; genus Anania; species Anania crocealis. The sequence goes on from OX438882.1 coordinate 25,486,627, forward strand.
TTTGTAGCCACGGCCCTGTTTATACCGCGGTCTGTCCCCTAATTCGCGTAATCAAATCGTATCACAATCGTAAATGAACGACAGGTTTGTGACAGTTCTAGTATGGGGTAAATGTCATAATCGTCCAATTTAATCACGATCGAACTGCGATTCGGTTACGCGAATTAGGCCCCTGATCTATTGTTCTTAAATATACTAACTAAATACACCATCTACGAGTTATAATCTAATAAGTTGGTACGAGTATGTTTAGTAATTATGAAGTAAAAAAAACATTCGCTCAGGAAATCGGTAGTGACTAGAGATGAAAGAACTCGAGTCTTTTAAGTCTTTTAAAAGAAACTCGACTCGTTTCGACGACTTATGACAGTTCACAACTCGATCAAGTCTTTGAACCCTGAGTCCTGAGCCTTTTAGGAGTCTTGGACTATGACTCGAGTTTTATTTTTAGACTAAGTCAATTTAAAAAGACTCGATATGTTTAAACGACTCAGTCGTGACGAACGGACTCCAACATTTTAATAAGACTCGACTTGTTGGAGTCGTAAGTCGTAAGGCGCGCTAATACGCTGTAATGAGATATACTATTAATACTATTTGTATTAATTTAGAATTACAATACAATTATTTTATTTATTTATTAGGTACACTAAAGTTTTATTATATATTATTTAATAAATATTTTATTATTTCATTTTAAACAGCTCATCGTGTGCTAAACGACTCCAGTTCTTTATTAAAAACTCGCGACTAAGTTGTGAGTTTTAATAAAGAACTCGAAGTCGTTTTATTTCCGAGTCGTATTATAACGACTGGAGTCCCTAAGATTAATAAAAACTTCTTCGAGTCGAGTTTTGAAAATGAGTCTAGTCTTCACTTAAAGGACTTAAAAGACTCAAGTTCTTTCATCTCTAGTAGTGACAGATGCAAATAAGGATGAGTTATAACAGTAACCGATTACAATTTTCTTATCATTTTATCACGTTCATATTAATTACTATTATGACACCACCTGGACCCAAAATCAACACTACCATGCATTTGGAAATAAGAATTATAAGGTGATCGAACATGATCTCTAGCCGCACGCTAGAGATCATGCTCTCCAGCCGAGCCCTATGAAATGTTCAGTTTATCAGTTAAAATCAGTTAAAATCAGTTTTATTTCTGCAAATAGGCCCCAGGAGGCGCTTTTACACGTCCCAATATTTAAACCTACCACTGCTTCGGGACAAGTCTGGGCTAGTGCCGAGAAGAAGCAGCGCAAGAAACTCGGTCACTATTGTCAGCCTCTTTTTAAATAAATTTTTACAAGGTAAGGTAATTTTTACAAGGTTTAAGCAAGTACGAGCTGGGACAACTTAATGCCATACATTTCTATCATTTAAATAATCATTAACAGTGTAATAGCCCTTTTTCATTAAAATAACTTTAACATACGATTTAAGTTTATGTACAGGGAGTTCAGCAATATCCTTTGGTAATTTGTTGAAAATACGGATACAATTTCCCATAAACGATTTTCCTACTTTTCGCAGTCTGAAGCCTGGAACGGCAAGTTTATCTTTATTTCTAGTATTAAAATTGTGTATGTTACTTTTCTTAAGAAATAAATGTATGTTCTTACGAACGTAAATAATATTCTCGAGAATATATTGAGAAGACACTGTAAGTATATTAATCTCTTTGAAGAGCTCTTTCAGCGAGTCTCGGGGTCGAAAGCCGTAAATAGCCCGTACAGCACGTTTTTGCAATATAAAAATTGACTCAATATCTGCCGCTGAGCCCCACAACAGAATTCCGTATGACATTATGCTATGAAAGTAGCTAAAATATACTAATCTTGCCGTTCCAACATCAGTCAACTGCCTTATCTTTCTCACAGCATAAGCAGCAGAACTAAGTCTTCCAGACAGCCCCCTAATATGAGCACCCCATTGCAAATGAGAGTCTACAGTTATACCCAAAAAGGTAGTAAAATCTACAGAGTTTAGTGGTTCATCTTTAACAATTATATTAGGGGCAGCTAACCTTACGTTTGGCATCGTAAATTTAACACATTTTGTTTTATTTGCATTCAGTAAGAGATTATTTGTTGTAAACCAATGCAATAATTTAGAGAGGGTATTGTTAACATCGTCAAATGAAGATTTGCCCCTCTTGGTTTTAAAAATCATGGATGTATCATCTGCAAACAATACCATCTCACAAAGATTATGTAAGTAACAGGGAAGGTCATTTATATAAACTAAAAATAGCAGGGGTCCTAATACTGATCTCTGTGGGACACCCATAACAAGGGCCGACCCTGAAGACTCAGCTCCATTTATGCAAACCTTTTGTATTCTGCCTTTAAGGTAAGAACTTATTAGATCCAAGGAATCATTCGATGCACCATAATGTTTAAGTTTTTTAAGTAATATTTCATGGTCTACACAATCGAAGGCCTTTGAAAGGTCACAAAATACACCTAAGGCATCTAGCTTACTCTCCCAAGCCTTAAACACATGTTGTAGGAGAGCAACTCCAGCATCGGTAGTATTTCTACCTTTTCTGAAGCCATATTGGTTGCTATTTAATAATTTATTTACACTAAAGTGAGATAAAAGCTGATTAAACATTATTTTCTCGAAAATTTTACTTAGCCCTGGCAATATAGATATAGGTCGAAAATTAGAGGGGTCACATTTTTCGCCAGACTTAAACAAAGGAATGATTTTGCTAAACTTCATTAAAGTTGGAAATTGTCTATCATCAATACATTTGTTAAAAATAATAGCGAGTTGAGGGGCTAATGAACTTATGATTGTATTGATAATATTGACAGAAATTCCCCAAAGATCCTCTGTTTTTTTCATATTAAATTCTCTAAAAGTTTTTGTAATTATATCAGGGTTTATATGTCTAAAATTAAATGAAGAATTGCACTCTTCGACAACAGACTTGAGAAGGGATTCAGCTAGATCAGCAGAAGAAGCTAGCCCTTCAGTAGTAGAGGGAGCTATATTCGAAAAAAATGTCTCAAATGTGTTTGCAACCTCCGTGTTCGTGTTTATTAGCTTATCCCCTAACTTGAGAGAGTAAGTAGGATTATTTGGTTTTACTCTACATGTCTCTTTATTAATAATATTCCAAGTGGTTTTTGCCTTATTTTTGGAAGCCGAAATTAAATTATAAAGATATATTGACTTCGCTTTGGCACATACTAATTTAAATAATTTAGAGTATTTTTTAACATGTTCTATAATATGTGGGTTTTGAGAATCTGCCTTTAAACTATATAAATCATATAATGTTTTTCTGCTTTTATAAATACCAGGTGTAGCCCATTCATTAAACTTACACTTCTGTTTGTTTATTTTTACTTTTTTCTGTTTAAAATGTTTATCAAATTCCTTTTTAACTAAACCAAAAAGATTCTCATATAATTCATCAACATTCTGATCATCATGCTTTAGCAAATTTACACCCTCTTTAATTTTTTTTTTTAAATTTTTCTATTTTATTAATAGTAAATTGCCTATACACAGAATCTACTTTGTTAGAGACATAATGGTGCTCGAACGATGCTTCTTGTCCGCTGTGGTCCGAAATAAGACAATTTAAAATCGTTTTTTTTAACACTTTACCATCACAAAAAATATTATCTAAGCAAGTAGCTGACGTGGGCGTCACCCTGGTGGGTTCATTAAAAAGATTAATTAGATTATAAGACTTAAAGAGATTAAGAAATCGGGTGGACAACTGCGTTTCTTCTAATATATTAACGTTGAAATCCCCACATACCACTACTTTCTTATTCGATTTTGAGAGCTTTTTCAGAGCCTCATCCATAACAGATTCAAAAACGTGGTAATTAGCTTTGGGGGGGCTATACACGCTAATTATGATATATTGTTCCAGCTCAGCACACGCTAGTTCAATAGTTCGTTCAACCGTGAGCGACACAATGTCTTTGCGTTCTTTACATTTTAATTCATTTTTAACAAGAATAAGTGACCCCCCTCTTGGTGCAGACTCCCTTATGAGCGAACTAGCGACTTTATAATTTTCAATGTTTAACATTAGTTGGTGTTTTTTAATCCAATGTTCTGTAAGGCATATGACATGAACGTTATAATCTTGAAGAAATAACCCTAAACCTAACTCTTTGCCGGCCAGGCCTTGTATGTTTTGATGAACAATATTGAAATACATATCAGGCCTAGCTTTTGTCTTTCCTCTCAGTTTAAAGCCTCAGAGGTTGTCAATGGCACAATATTTAAATTAGTACAAGTACTAACATGTTCATAAATTATACTTTTGGTATTTTTAGCAAGACATTTAATATTAATATTATATGCTAACAAAGTAGCAATTTGTTTTTTTATTTTATGAGGCAGGTGTACAGAGCCGCCTGTCAAAATAAAACTGTTGTTAATAAATTTATTTGTGTCAAAAAACACAAACTTGTCACTATGTCTTTGACATAGGTTATATAATAAAGTATTCATTAAGTGAATACTTGCATTAATATTATTTAAATTATTTTTACAAAATGGAAAGGCACAAAGGCATATTTTTTTAACACATAATTTATCTAAAATAGAAAATGATTTTATAATATTATTTTTGGTAATTTTTTGACTATTACCTAGCATTAAAATAATGGTACTTGAGGTTGAACATGTTTGAGTATTTTCTATTGTTTTAATTATTTCATCAAACGATGCATCCGGCATGCAATTATTTATTACATTGCAATTTAATTTATTGTTTAGTATAGAGCCATAACCAATTCCTAGCCTATCTGAATATAAAATGACCTCATTCGACTCCTCTTTATATGTTGCCTGAATCTCATTACTTAAATTTAGACAAGACAACTGTGGATTTTCGACTCTCTGTTGGTAAGTGCACTGAGTTGAATTTATCATAATATTAGGTAATGATTTACAACTAGCATTAGCATTGCCAAGATCAAGTAATTGGTTTGCAGCCAGGATGTGTTCATTAATTTGGTCCTGAGCAGAGTTGTATAACAGTGTCATGGATTCCAGTGACTTATGCAACTTCGAGATGTCATCCTGCAATTGTAATATGTCAGAGTCATGTTTCAACCTACTTTCTTGTAATTTTTGACTATATATTTCCAGGCTATCAACTAAATCAATACGTTGCTTTCTCAACTGTACATTTTTATAAAAGCATTTCTGCTTTTTAACAAGTTTATTTGTTTTTATAATGTATTTATTTAATTTGATATATTTTTTAATGTTATTTCTACTGTTTAATCTAATTTTACTATTAACTTTGACATTAGTTTTGTTTGAATAATTAAATTTTGGAGAGAAAGCTAATTCACCGGGGGTGCCTACTAATTCCTCATAGAGGTTTAATGTCAGTGCACAGTCCTTTTCTTGTTTTTCATCTTCCAAATCAATTATGGTCTTGTTGGCATCTCTAAGTTCATGTTCAAGCTCGTTGTTCCGTCTGAGAGTCTGCTCAAAGATATTGCTGCATTGATCGAATGTGCTGACCGTGTTCAATTATTCATTACGGTGTATGGAGACCTCTTCGAGTTGGGCATGGACATCAGCTAATTCTTTCTTAAGTTGAGAATTCTGCAAGATGATCGTTTTGAATTCCTCTTCACAATCGTCTCTTTCCCTAAGAAGCTGGCTACAACTTTCTCTACTTTGCTGCAATTCATCGAGTGCCTTTTTAAGTTTCATCTCAGTGTTATGAGAGGTCATCTTGCGAGTCATGATTCCAGTCTGGGTATCCATTGTGTGTGTTTTAGTATGGTCTGAAATAATGCAAAGAAATGTGTGCAACAGACGGTTTGGAAAGAAATTAAGTTTATGTAGGTAGATAATTTATGATTTATATGGCAAGAAAACTGAACTGCTATTGTTAATTTATTGTACAAGATATTTGGTTGAATGTTTATAAATTGATTAAAATAGGAGCTGATAATTGAAATTGGAGCAGTTAATTATGTTTATTTATGGAGGTAAGCAAAAAAAAAAAAAAATTGTAGAATATGTGCAATCTTAAAATTAACTAAGTACTAATAACTAATATTGTCCAGTATTATCATTTGACTACTGCAATGTACCTGTAAATGTGTTACTGTATAGTATTAGGAGTAAATTGTCTGCGGTTAAGGGGTTGTTATCGTCAACTTTACTTCCACTATTACGTCAAGTAAAGAGAGGCACAACAGAACCGAATCGTATTGAATTGTGGCGTATCTCACTTTCGTGAGGTTTGATCAGTATCTGTTGTTGAGATAGTAGGTATTTCAGTAGCCAAACAACCGACAATTACCGCGTAACAAGTACTTATCTATTAGTCTGTTTAACTTTCTTAAAAAAATAACCTCAATTATTTATACGTAGGTACCATACAATTTAAATTTACATATAGTGAGATTTAACAAAGCATTTACAGATTTACATGTATTATGAAAACAGTACTATCCTGGTTTTAGGTGATCCGTTAGGTCCTTTCAAATTTTGTCAAGTTAAGTGTCAAAGCCGGCCGGCAACTTTTCCAAAACTTTAGTCACGATACAGGGTTTAAACTTTTACAAAAACAATTTGCAGTTAATGGTTATGCCCTGCTTTTGTTATCTATTCAATTATTAACACTTTAATACACTTTATTCTAATTTAAATTAAATAAAACTACAGCAGCTGATTGCACTACGTCTGACAGCTAGGGTTGCCAGGGCAGAATATCAATTCAAAGTTAATCAATTTATTCAAAGTTATTGGACGTAGATACTAGATTATAACTCGTACATGGTGTACTTAGGTAGTACAAACAGGGGCGCGGCTGCAGAGTGTAACACGAGGAACAACATCTGGTAAGAGAGATTTTTTTTTATAACATATCAACTATTTAATTTTGCCGTCGGTATGCTGTTTTTGACCTGGACCTGGACCCACGTACCCAATCCTTTTTTTTAACATTATTTTAAGATTTCTACTTTTAGACGCTATTATGTAAATAAAACCAGGTTATATCAGCAATCAAGCTAGAAACAGTGAATACAAGAATTTTATTATCATTGTATAGTTTCTGCATTACACAAAATTTCCTTGACCTTATTAATGAAGAGGTCTCAATAAGTTGTGTAATGGGTTGTCACCCTACAGACGTTAGAGCCCTCTATCTCTGTCACTCGGACCGCGTTTTGTAACTAGTGCACGTTCTAGTTATGTAATGTAGAACTTCCTTGTTGTCTACAAACTCTAACATGGTTACCCAAAGATGTGGCAACGCAGTTTACGTCTTAGGTAAGAGATGTTTTAGCCAAATTAAACGAATGATTATTATTAACCAATGTTGTACAATTATTAATTATTAATAACCAACCACATCAGACTATATAATTATGTAATATGGCTACATACGTTTGTCATGTAGATAAACGTTTGTCTAGCGAAGAATTTTTATCGCAGGTGGTTGCCATGTTAGGAAAAATGATAAAATAATAAATAATAAATATTTAAGACATGCCTCACTGGGCCACACTGAGCCATCTAGTCCCAAATTAAGTTACTATTAAGTACCCTGTCGTATGGGGTACTAGACAACCGATAAACTTACTTATAATTATTTTTTTTGTAAATACTTACTTTTAATACATAGAAAACACTCAGACCAGTACAAACAGACATTTTCATGCACACAAATATTTGTAATGTGTGAGGATCGAACCCGCGACCCATGGCTCAGAAGCAGCGTTTCCTACCTCTGATCCAAATGGTCGTCAACTACCCAAGACAAAAATAAGACAAGTAGACAAATTTTCTCATGTCGTGCGACAATTTTATCGTGGTTTCGCATCTTACCCTACTAGTTTTGATGAAAATCTGGAAAACGTAGCGTGAATCTCACCTTGTAAATCAAAGGCGACATCTAAGGCGACCAGCCTTAAAGGAAAGTTGTTGATGATGATCATAAAGATGATGATGATAAGTGTAGTAATGATGAATTACTACATGAAAATGTAATCTTTGACGATTTCCAACATTTCACTTAAACTGACCAAGTCAAGTGAAATAAACCAAAATCATAAAATTTGTTTGCAAACCTACAAGGAATCGCGCGCCTCAGTATTTCCACTAATTAGATTTATCCCAAGGAAGCTCTTTGGAGTGGAATAAATACATAAACATCGCCTAATTGATATTCAACGAAGGGAGCCTTAAATGAGTTATAGTGAAGGCATTGATCTTGAACCGAGCTCTAAAAATATGACGAATATTGTATCAAGTCTTAATGCAAAGTAAAAGGTTTTTTTTTCTTTTTATGTCTGGGCTTGAAAAGATTGCCATTTTATGTCCAGGGGCTTAAATCTTGGACTAATAAAACATAATATGATGCGACTAATAAAAATCGATTGCTTACCACTACTTCACAAAATATAGATTTCAACGAATCCTTATGGGTATAAGAACCGCAGACTCTTAGAGAATCATTTCTGTAATTTGAACTATTGTTTGTCATTTTCTTGGATTCGTTTCCATAATATATTTAAATACTATATTTCTTCGATGCTTCGTCTTTCGTAAGTAGTGTGTACGTACAAGCCGGTTTTTTCTTTTTGTTTGACTTTCCTCCAAAAAGAGTCTGGTGTCAATTATATCAAGGTGTCAGAGTATCCTATTATTGGCCCCTGAAGAGACTTGTTCTTACTTACGACTTTCATCTTTAGAAAGCAGCTGGGAACAACGTCTTAGTATCTCTCGAAGGGTTACCTCCGCATCCAGATCTGGACTGATTTAGAAATAAAGCATCGCCTAAATTAACCCTAACTGGGAAGCGCACTCGGGGACCGTACGCGGTTAAGTTTTCAGAATATATTACACAGAGTAATTTTACGCCTTTAAATTGATAGCAAATGTGTCAATATTTTTTATATTGGGTAAAGATAGATAGTGAAGCAATTTCAGAGCGGTATAATAATCATTACCAGCCCAGCTCAGTTTTCAGAGGATTTTTCCACAAACGCTTGGGAGCCGGGTACCGATGGCAGTTCAGCCATAGAGAAGACGCTGCTGTCCCTCATTTTCTAGCATTGCTCCATTATTAGGTCCTTACATATGAAATTGGCGTTTGGTATGGGAGGAACATAAAGGCAAATATTTTTTAATATAATATATATGTATTTAACGCCCCGTTGGTCTAGTGGTTTAAATACCGGGCCAAGATCTCGGGGTCCCAGGTTCGATCCCCGGGTCGGGCACCAAAAAGTTTCGTATTTTCGAACGTTGCTCGGGTTTGTGATCACCAACCCGCATTTGGCAAGCGTGGTGATTATGCCAGTTCCCATCATTGCATTGGTAACTTAAATTCAATGATGGAGGCCTTTTCCCTGCAGTGGGATGATTATAGGCTGTTACTTTACTATTTAATCAAAGTATGTACCATTGTTATCTATGCACTTTTGACATCTCATGGGTAGTTCATTGATCCCTTTCACTAAAAAAACCGTTCGGACGGCAATCAATAAAATCTTATTAAAGGCGGTTTGTACTGCCTCATCGAAGTTGAATTTTTTCCCTTGCAAGAAATTATCAAAATTTTGAAAATAATGGTAATCAATTGGAGCTCCTCTAATTTGGTAGCCGTCTGTTGTACAGTGTGTGGTCTAGCGTTGTCGTGAAGCAGTAGTGGCGTAGAACGATTGACCAGCCTCGGTTGTTTAGCAGCTAGATTTTCCATCGTGGTTTGCAATTGCTGACAGTAGATATCTGCCGTAATCGTCTGGCCAGATTTGAGAAAGCTGTAATGAACGACACCGGCGCTAGTCCACCAACCGCTTAGTCGAATGTTAAATAGATTTGGCTGTCTCGACAGGGTTCAGCCATTGCAACGAGCGCTTTCGACTGTCATACAGGATCCACTTTTCATCACAGATAATAATTGGATTTAAAAATCCCATCATTATTGTGCCGGTAAAGTAATGTAACGCAGCATTCGACGCGCGTTTGGCGGTTTGCTTCACTCAATTCGTGAGGTACTCGTACCTACCTTTCAAGCTTTTTATTCTTCCCGATTTGCTTAAAATGAATTCAAACAGTTTTATCACTAACACCGCAGCCTGCAGCTAACTCTGACGTAGTTTGCGATAGATCCACTACCACTATAGCTTTTAATTCTTCATTATTAACTAGGGTCTTCGCCCGTCCACGGGGCTTGTTCTGCAGGTCGAAATTTCCAGAACGAAAACGTTGGAACCATAAACACACGGTGTTTTATTTTGCGACACGACCGCCATATACATCGTCAACTCTTCGAACCGTTTCTGCAGCACTGGTACCACGGTAGAACTCGTACTAGTAAATAACGCGATATTTCAAGTTTTCCATTTTGTAAAATTACGTCACTTGTAAAGAGAAAAAAGGAAAGAAAAAATGCAAATGAATGACAGTTTACAAAACACATATACATGTGTAAATAGCTGTATAAATTTGAATTTGCAACTCCTAACCAAAGGGGAGATTCTTTAGATCAAAGTAGTCAGTACTACAGTACGCCAATTTCATATTCTAAACCTCCTCTTCTTCCTCCACTCTTCCTTTATTTATGGGCCTCTTACGATACCCATAAATATAGGAAGAGTGGTGCTGCTCTTTTAACGTGCATCAACACACAAAGATAATGAGATCATGAATGCTATATAGCCAATTCCTAAGTAGACGCACTACGTCGTGATCATTTTAACGTTGTTTTTAACTTCCCAAAATAACTCGATAATAAATATTATAACGGTATATCGCCCGCATAAATTTAAATTACAACATTATACGCTGACAGGTAAGCACGTTATTAAATCAAATAATAAATAATGACCCGTTCGGAGACGCGTACAAAATGGTTTTCCGAGGCTTTCCTTCAAAGGTAGTAATTAATTTTCCATTACTCGCAACTGAAAGCGAATTCCCTGTCCTGGTAAGGAAAGAGTTAAAGGCCCTTCAGACAGTGAAGGCATTAGCGGAATTGGTTATTTTTTAAAACATTTTTTTTTAAATATTTAAAAACCAATTTGTTGTTTTTCTGACAAAAAGTGATGATTTTGATTTGATGCGTTTTAATAGTATTTTTTTAAGGTTGACTTATCTCTTGAATAAGTTACCTATTTATTTAACCATTAAGTTAGTAACAGATGTCTTACCAACCTTCTTAAATACCTGTAGATTACTTCGTACATTTGGTGCAAAACTGCAAAAATCGTTTGGTGTTGTTTAAAAATATTACCACCTCTCTTCCCATTAGTGGGTCATTATAGGAGAAGGTACTGACAGAAGTAGACAGGAAGGAGCTTCTTCTGTCCATTAGTGGCCAAACTGCGATTGCCAAGCCCGCCAAAGGTGGCGATTATGACTTGATTATCCTTCAGAGCTGCCTGTGTCTAGCAGTCGATTGATATTGGGTGGTGATAGTGGTGAACTTTTGGCATCTAAAACAAGAAGGATATTAAAATAATTTCGCCTCCAGGTACTATGAACAGGGCCTTATTTTTAAGTATTTCTGTAAACAAGGCCTTACGTCGTACCTCAAGAACCATTAAGTTCGATAAACGTGGTTATGACGAATAATTGTTTGTTTTCCAACTATTGATAGATCTAAGTAAAATCAATTAAACTCTGCTTTGTTTGGTAGTTATGGAAAACTACTATAAATATTAAAAAGAGGAAAGATATTTTGTGTTTTCGTATGTTTATTAGGAATAAACTCTAAAACCACCAAGTTAAGTAAAAAGTAAAGTATCCGCCTATAAGTTATCATCCCAATGCAGGACAAAGGCCTCCATCATAGAATCCAAGTTTCCTTATCAATGATGAAAACCAGTTAACCGATTGAAATAAAATTAAGAGTGTCGTGTTGCGCTGGCACTAACAAAGGATAATACCACCCCTTTTCTTGCTATGGGTGTCGTAAGAGGCGACTAAAGAAGGACGGGTGATGGGATCTACCTCCTAGTGGTCCATCCTGGGCAACGACATCTTAGGTTTTCTATCCAAAGATGACGGCTAACAGATCCCTCTGCGGTGGTAGGCTTCGTAAGAGGCTGCCTGGATGCTACCACCCCCCTGCCGGAGTCTAGCGCCAAACAGTTTTTCTGTGTAGCGTATCGCCTGCTCCAAGGTACCGGGTTTGATTTTTCAGAAGGGTCATTGTAGAAAAAAGTATATTTCTAAATTTTTTCGTGTCTGAGTGTTTGCGATAACTTATTTTTTTTCCTATTTCTACGAAACTAGTGTTTTAAATAGTTATTAACTTTAAGATGATAATGTAATTGTTTGTATTGTAATGGTGTCGAACACATTATCTAAAATACTAATATACGCCTGAGTATTGCTTTAGTTATCTGGTACTTTAGTAAAAGGCAACCACAAAAACGCAGGTATTTCACAACATTTATTATGATTGGATAAATTTCTTCACACTGTTGAAAATAAGTTACGTTACAAATAAAACTCTAATTTGTGATTAATATTTAGCAATGATTATGTATTATTTAACAAAAATGAAATCTTTATTAAATTTCCTTATTCCTTCCTAATTGTATAAATCTTTTTACTTTACGACATGTCATAATTGGTCCATGCTGGCTACTAAATTACTAGTACAAGATAACATATTCCTTATTTCCACATATAAAGCGTATAATTTAGCAAGAGCTTATAAAATCCCGTGAGCATACTTCATCAATGCCTAACTAGAATCCAGGAATTTGCTCATAACGCGTAAAGGGCATGTCTACCAATTCATCTTTGTCCTTCGCGACAATAACGTGGTCTCCTGACTGAATGGCTGTCGAGAGGTTTTTGTGAACATTTTGGTATAAATGAATCTTTGCACATGTGTTTATAAAATTGCAAATACTGACGACAAAACACCAGGCTACAAACTAGAGCACCCACCCAAATGTTTGGTTTATGAAGGGTTTTACAAGAAATATTAAATTTTATAAATAAATAATCAGCAAAACTTGTAACAAAAATCGATCTGATTAAGTTTAAATTCAAAATTTTGCAGTTGCTAAATTTTATTTCTTTATCAAACAGTAGGTACACTGGTAATTACCAAATCACCATAACAGTTAATTCATCGCGATCATCAACCCACAAATAGTTCTTATGGACGTAAGACCCCACAAAAGGTGGGTTTTGTAATAATCGTCACGTTTGGTTAGCTGTTTGGCCTGTAGTGGAGAGACGCTAGCTCGTCTGTTTAGTCGCCTCTTCTCTATTTATCTGATGAAGCCCATGCAGTGTCCATCTTCGAACATCCTCCCTGCTCATTCGCATCCATTTAATGCCAGCTTACCACTATCAGCCGTCCATAGTTTGGGTGGGCGTCCTCTGACGCGAGTGCTAACGCGGGGTCGCCAATCAATTCTTTAGCAGTGTCTACGCACGGGCAGCGTCACGGATACCCGAGAGGCATGAGGGATGCACAATCACCAAACGAACGTTTGGTTCGCGAGCAAACATCGATGCTCGGTCGAACCACTCCCTTCAATAACTTTCTAGTGTGGGGTCACTGTTGTTGTACTTGTCCCGAATTATACTCAAACCCTATAAAATACACTCCGTTTTTTATTCCACCTTATTTACCACCGAAGGCACCAACTTTTCTCCTAAACAGCAGTCTTCTCGCCCACCAGTTGTGGTTTTTCAGGCTATATGCCCTGCCCATTTCCACTTACACAATTTCTTCAACCACTTCGATCATATTTTTTTAGGATTCGCTCATTGCTTTTGCACTACATAAGACTGACACTGAGCATTAATCTTTCCATAGCTCACTGTGTGTGATAGGGTTTGAATCCATCTGTGTGTAATTTTTCTACACAATGGAGGCTTTTTAGAGGGTAAGACAGGAAAAAACACTGATTGATTGTCGCTTCTTACGAAAGACGTAGTGCGAAAAGACCTAAGGCTATTATGTTTTGAGTTGGAGAGAGCAACACAAACAAATATAAAACCGGCCAAGTGCGAGTCGGACTCGCGCACGAAGGGTTCCGTACCGAAAACGGCAAAAAACCGGTTTTTTTGTATGGGAGCCCCCCTTAAATATTTATTTTATTTTATTTTTAGTATTTGTTGGTATTGCGGTAACAGAAATACATAATTTGTGAAAATTTCAACTGTCTAGCTATCGCGGCTCTTGAGATACAGCCTGGTGACAGAGCGACGGACAGACGGACAGACAGCGAAGTCTTAGTAATAGGGTCCCGTTTTTACCCTTTGGGTACGGAACCCTAAAAAACCTAATGGAAATAATAAAAAATGTTTGTCTGATCAGATAATGCGTTAAAAGAGTGCATGATGTCTATCAAAACCATTATTTATGTAATAAAAAACCTAATTTATTTCTTTTCCAGACATAAATAAACTTACCATTCCAGGTTTCAGACCGCGTAAAGAAAGGAAATTGCAAATTTCAACAAATTTATTATTCTTTACAAGCTGTCAATAATTTGATGTGTAATTATAAACGTTTTATGTAAAATTAAGCTGCAATCTCTAAGGGAAGAATAATTGGGCTAGCGAAAAAATAGATCAAGAGAACATCAAACGACAAACGAAAAATACTTAGATAAACCACTAACTGTGATAATTTACCTGTCCAGAGTTTGACTCAAAATTTGGATATTGCCATAATTTCAGAATTTCAGACTAGACCTATACCTATGGCGCGCGGTCTGGGTATTTGAAAAAAAAAGGCTGTAAAACCCCATAATCCGATCACGAACTGGAATCATCGATGTGGGACAAAAAGCTGCCGAGCTGCTACGAAAATATTCAACGGATCTAAACGAATCAAGTTGAACCAGAAAAAAGGTTAAATCTATATAGTACGAACATAAACATTATTGTTTGTAATTTTAACCTTACTTTTATCCAATGGTCAGAATGTGTTTTTTTCCTCATCATCACCTGTGCCAGTGTCAACCCAAAAATAAAATAGAGTAATATTATTTTTTATTTCCCTTAAAGGATAGTCTAGTATCAAAGTTTTTTAAGCCGCTTATAATAGGACTCTGACGTGACTGGTTTTCACAACTTCCATCTTTTGAAAAAAGCCGGGACTAACGGCTTAGCGTACCCTCCGCACGCCTTCAAAACCGCACTCCTACCAAACCCAAGCCAGTTGAGAGAAATTCGTCCCTAAATTGACCCGATCCTTTGGTTTTTCGAACACATCACAGAAGGTAAAGTGTTAGGAGTCACATTACGCGCTAGGGAATGGAACCAGCTCCCCGGCTGGCTTACTGTGTAGAAATGGACCACCCACCTGATACCCTTGCATATGTGATGGACAACCGTACTGACGTACGAGACTGTCAACTGAGACGTTCAAGGGGTACAGGCAAAATACATCATAAACTTCCTTCTGGCGCAGTCAAGTTAAAAGATTGATAGCAGAAGCGTCTTTTTGACTAAACCGCAATCGTCAATTCTACTGCCAATCGGTGCAGTAATGGCCAAAATTTAATGTTTAGATGATTGAATCTAATGATCACTATCGGAATAAATTATTACACCGCTGGACTATCGTTGAGATCTTTGGTAAAAAAAAATGAAAATGCGAATGCAAATATTCGTTTCAGGGCTAGTGAATACTGCTATAACTTTAAAAATCATTTTTTTGCTTTAATTACCGTGTTGTGCTAGGTAATAGGGGTTAAAGTATGAAATTGCCGATTATTTTCCCACTTTTTATTTTGTTTATAGCTCTTAAGTATAGTCATATTATTGCGTAATTCTTTTTGTATTGTATCAAAAATTAAATAAAGTAACTTTTGACTAAAAAAAATGCAATATTTACTTCAAAGCAAGTCGTTGAAAAGACCCCTTACAATGTGTCAGCTGACCTTCTTGCTTCAATTAAGTATATTTGTATTATATACTTTGATTTTCAGAAATTTAAATACTATAATGAGTAGCTTTATAACCACCTAACTTTCACCTTTAATTGCTTCGAAAACGGTTCAGGCGTTTTTAAAAAAACTAAAAAATTGTTAGTATGGAAAAATGTCTTTTCTCGATTTCGTCCATACAAAACGGCAATTTCATACTTTAACCCCTAATATTAATATGCAAATACTAGCTATTGCCCGCAACTTTGTATGCGTGGATTTTTTAATTTAAAACTGTGCATTAAAATTATCCCACAGGAAGTTTTAAAGTGAAAGAGTAACAATCATCCATACATTCTGAGAAACTTTCGCGTTAATAATATTAATAGTATAAGTTTTAGATCTCTTTACTTTCGTTGTCTCAGGTAGAAACATAAACTAAGTTTGATACACGTTTAATTAAGAAAATCCTCATCCCGACGGCTAAATTGAAGATTCTGTTCAGTTTGTTACAATTAATCAGGATTTCGAGCTTGTGGCTCTAAATAATTTCCTTGTGGAACTTGGAACGCTGTTTCTATCAGTACCATTTATCATCTATCGATTTTTCCCTCGGTCTATTACGGAGCTTGTAGCATGTGAAAGCTTCAAAGCGAGGCTAATAGCGGATGGAGGGAATGAACAAGAAAGCTTAAGTTAGTCTCTCGCCTTTTCGGTTTAAAATGTGCCGTGTGGTGCTCCTACAAAACTGGAATTGCACTACCGCTTCTTCTCATCGTACATCGTAAGAGGCGACTATAAGAATGCCACTTGAAGAGGATGGGCGGCTACGTATTATATCCACTATACAAAATGCGATCTACTCAAAGAAGACTGTGACCATGACTGCTGATGATCAAGTATGGGAGCAGCCTTGAATATAATTGCGCCTAACATTTTAATTCTCTGGGTGTTCATCTGATCTAGTGATATGGAACGCAAGCTAAAAGACCTGTGTTCGCGGGTTAGAATCCTTCAAGTCCTGAGTCATGAATGTCTAGGAATTTTCTAATTCCTCAAAAGGTTTAAGGCCACACAGCGGGTAATGATTATAGAGAGAGGAAAGCTTGGTACTTCCCCACGCGATGGAATCATAAATGAGGCAATCGGAAGTAGAAAATATTACCGACAACACTCGAAGAATTGCTGCGCTGAAGTGGCAATGGACGGGACATTTATTAAAAAAAACTGATGGCTGTTTGAGGTAGTGAGAGGTAGACGATCTGTGGGCCTACCCACAAAGTGGATCGACGACCTGGCGAAGGTCCCTGAATATAGTTGGCGCAGGACCGATGATGGTGAGCAGAACTGATCGAGTGATCTTTTGGAAAGGGTTGTGTTTATCAGTGAGCGGAGTTTGGCAACAATATTGATAATAATCCATCATCAAAAATATCACACATCTTCATCATCATTGCCTAGTTAAAGGGGCTTGAGTGTTTGTATTATTATTAGATGAACTTAATAACGCGGTCTTCCCAAAAACTCCACTTTGCAATTCCTACTCATTCTTTAATTTTAAAGAGTTGACACACAACCTATCTTCTATCACAAAATTTTTACCGACTAATTTTTGGTTAATTTAAAATTATGATAATATTCCCAACTATTGTTAATCTATTTTTAATGTATTCAGTTGTTAGGTATGTATACTAATAATTCTCTTTTTAGGTTACTTATTTAGTCATGCATGTGTTAATTACATTTTGAAACTCTTCGTCGTCAACGGTAAGGGGAGTCTTTCAATTATGTTTCAAATGTCCTTTGAACTTGAAGGTCGTCTTAAATAAATTATAAATTATATGCTTTCTGTATTTCTTATATTGGATTTTATTCTGTTTTGTGTGCAATAAAGAGTACCTTTCTATCTATCTATATTATTTTTTATTTTAATTAAGTCTTTTTGATCCTCCCTAAGCCGCCATAAACGCGGCATTGTTATTAGCCCCACAGGTCCAGTTTTGTGTTTTGGTAAATTGCGTAGATTACATCACTCCGAGTACCTTTCCGTGGGTGTAAATAATAAACTTTTAATTAGTTTATTTTGTATTTTTATATATATGTTTAATGGGCTTGGTCTTGACAACATACTTAACTATACTGTTAAGAAGAAGTCTAAGATGGAGCGAGCTTACCCAGAGGAACTGGTTTTCCCACACACCAGTGGAACACAGAAAACTGTTTGGCGCTGAACTCCGGTAGGAGGGTGGTAGTATCCAGGCGGCCTCTTACGAAGCCTACCACCGCACAGGGATCTGTTAGCCGTCACCATTGGTTAGAAAACCAAAGATGCCGTTGCCCAGGGTGGACCACTAGGAGGTAGATCCCACCACCCCAAAATGGCCGTTACAATGTTTTACTTTCGGTGCAAAGAAAAAACTTGTCCTTAAACTTTATTAATAAACTAGAGGACCCCGCGAACTTTGTATCGCCTCAGAATAGTATTTGATTTTGACTTCTTAAATGTAATTGTCAAATGGCGTGGTTGGAAATAACCGGCCAAGTGCGAGTCGGACTCGCGCACGAAGGGTGCCGTACCAAAAAGGCCAAAAAAAACGGGTTTGTTGCATGGAAAATATAGAGATAGGTTATTGGAACCAGCCGTTATAAGTGGTGTAACTAACGGCCGGTCCCAATAATCTATCTATCTTCAGTTTTGGCTTATCGGAGATAGAAAACACCTTCTGTCTCTGATTTTGCCGTCCAGAGAAACAAAGACAGAAGATGTTTCCTATCTCCGATAAGCCAAAACTGAAGATAGATAGGTTATTAGGACCGGCAGTAACACAACTTTCTATAATATATTTTATAAAGATAACCTTTCACGACTCTCATAGTTCGAAAATGATCGCTATATTATTTTAAAGTCGGCAAAATGGCAACAAATATTTATTCAATACTAATAACCTTAAAATATAACACCCCACTATATCCATAAATCAAAAGTGTTCATGAATACTTAATGGCGGCCATTTAGTGTTGGCTGTCTCAATGCTGAAAATGGATTAGTCTCGCGTTTGACGTAAAGGCCTAATGACTTTTGTTTAATCAACTACAATTCAGCGCGCGCGCCTATTCCAGGCAGACACGTTGTTATTCATTCCAGGATTTTAAAAATAGTAAAAGTTGAAAAAAATAAAACTTGTGAACAAACTATATATTGTTGTGTAGATAATGGTTCGAGCTTTACGATAGTGAAAACAGTTTTACCAAAGGTGTATTGGTTCTAAGGTTATCAGAAGGAACATTTAATATTAATATTCGTCAACGAACCAATTTCGATTACTCATCGCGCTCGCTACGGTGTGTGAGCCGGCCGCCTCATTGCCGTTCTCGGCATTATTCTTATCGATGATGTCTCAAACAAATACAAGACCATCTTAAACCAGGCCTACTTTACTTAAGCCTCCTTAATGACCTCAGTTCGTCATCAAAATCCATTTTTCGTAAGCCGTTCACCCAATTTCGTCTCATCGGATCTGAGCCAGTAAAACTAATCAGTAAGTGGTAATAAAGAAAGTTTCCCTGCCTACAGGTCCCTAAAAGAACTCAAGACAGTATTTACCCTCGGTAATAGCTTTTTGAGGTTAAATCTCCACATCTAATCTACGTCCCAATAACGTCGACTCATCAAATATCAAACCCGACTCGTTCCGATCAAAGCCGAGTGGTTCCGAGAAGCCACTTCGGTCCGTAATTTTGTCTGGAGAAATTAATATTCGACCCACTTGGAGTATCCAATTGAAGTTATATTGCCTCACCTAATGTGTATATGGGAAAGGGTTGGACGAGGTAGCGTCTTAAGAAATTGTAACTGAACAGTTGTAAGCTATCGGAAAGCTACGAAATAACTTCGCGTTCAAATAACCTCAGTGTCCCAAGACGAAAGTTTGTAAGCAGTGCGTGTTGCCATTGATGACTTATGGAACTGAAACTTAGTAATGTAATATTTGTCTCTGAAGGAGGCAAAGTCACTTAGCGGGTAGTTAACTTAGCGGTGCTTGGTATTTTTCGGAGCGACAGAATCAGAAATGAGAAAAACCTTAGTTTGATGAGATGAGGAATAGTCAAGACGGATAGATTTATGCAAATCTTTCTATCTAGGAAAACCTATAACTCGATAATAATGAAATTATCGGTTAAGAGAGCCCCTTAGTAAGAGTGTCTAGAATTATCTAATATCTTTTATTATTTTCTATATTAAGACAAGAAGCTACAAAATACGATCGAATGCAGGCGCTGTTCTTAAATCTTGTTTTATGACTTTGTTTCTCACTATGATACTTTGATAAAAAATTTAGATAATTCCAGACGCACTTACCGAGAGTAACATCTGAACAGATATTAAAAACTTTATTTCCAGAAGATAATATTTTCTAACATAGTAGCGGTAGTGTAATCTAACCCTTTTAACAGTTATCCCGGTTCATGTTACCTACTAATATAATAAATATTAATGTTTTGATGGACGTTTGTATCTCAATTACGCCAGAAATGCTTAAAGAATCTGAATGAAATTTGGCATAGAGATAGAATATCGATAAGAATAGCGCACAGTCTATTTTTTATTCTGGAAAAATGCCGACACCTGTGGGATACAACAGCTTATCTTCTAATATAAATCAATCTCTGAAATATATGTACGCGTTCAGGTAACTTCCAACTGACAGCACCAAATTTGGTAATTATATATTGTTATGATTGTAATGGTTAGGAGAAAATTTGTATAGACGATAATGATTGATAAATGTAAAAAAAAAATTTTAAGAAACATCCACATGGAAATTGCGTTAAGCTTAATATGGTCATAAACCGGTTCATTGGTAACAATGAACAATAAAGAATTCCCTGTAAAGGGAGGGAAAGCTTATTTATATTATATATTCCGCCTAACATAAAGTAAGAAAAAAAGAAAAGAAAGAAAAAATATTCATTTGGCATCAGACAAAACAAAATACACATATCAATAAGAATAAAAAATTAAATACACTAAACCACGACATTTAAAAATAAAATAACAAAGTGATGCCAAAAGGGTCTCCCGCTCAGCATTTGTTGACGACGCTGATATTCTGCGGGAGCCTACACATACATTAAAAAAAATCAATAACGTACCTAAGCTTGTAGTAAGTTACTGCATGCATTATGCAGCATTTTGATAAAATATTCTCTCATACGATTTTCAGGAGTCTCGCAGGCAAAGGTTTACTATTACCCTCTCCTCCCCTCACCCTTCAACCGTTTGAATGTGAGGTTTTTCCTAGAAAGTGAGAGCTAGACGTAACGGTTCCCTTACCTAAGACATGATTGATAATTAATGTTGGAGTGGATAATATAGTACATTAATTACTTTTAAACTTTTGCGTTCTTTGACTATTTAAACATGTATAACGTCACTGAATTTCTAACACTACGTAAATCATTTTTGAGAACTTCTCAGGAGAGCTAAAAAACCTTTTTGAATAATTCCCAACCGCAGCTGACAGGAAAGCTCAATGTATGGAACTGGGCTGGACTTGCGTACTGTTTCCACAGGACAGTGACTTCCGTGCTGTTCCTTTTCTGTGATTTCAAAGGTTTTTATTGGTCGAATCTTGAATCTGATTGGGCGAGAAGACGCGTCTTTCGATTCACTAGTGAATGACATCAAAATGTCAAAAATTAACGTGATGTTAGAACTTCAGTGACGATAAGTGGATTTAAACGCGAACATACCTCCTAAGTTATTTTGTAATTTCTACCTTGTACAGTTAGCTGCAAAAGTATGTATACACTTCTGACTAATGTTGACTCTTAACACAACGACATAAGGTTGGTAAAACCAAGAAGTGTTTACATATTTATGTAGCTGTACCTTGTTTTTCTGAGTTTGTTTTTTCACGGAATGGCACTCTCGAAAAAAACTAACTCTTAAGACAATGAATTTATTTATTTTTTTGCCTGATGTTACTTTGTGTGTTATGCCGGTCAAAACAATTCAGGAAATGAATAAATAAGTGTGGACAGCATAAAAAAATATTGTACTATTCCTAAAGTAAGTTAAGTACTACGAGTAGGTCAAAAGAAGCTATATTCGACTGACAAAAGGAGGAAAAAAAGGAGGAGCTACATTATATTTTTCTCAATGTCCAATTATATGCAAATTATCTGTAGTTGTCTGGCAGCATGACGATGTAACATAAAAGAATATTCTATTCTATTCGTAATAGGTCGAACTATTGGTTAACATATGCACTCAAAATGAAATGACTTCAAAACACCCAAAAAGAACGAAGGAAGCCATTTTAAATGTATTATCATGGATTCCATTCGTTTACTCCAGTAGCGGTTCGTCATAAGCTTCTTTATAAAAAAAATGCGATAGTTATCACGGTTTTAGCGACTGCAATTTAGCCAACGGTAGAGAGACAACAATGCATCTTGTCTTCTTCTGGCTATACTGTACACCGATAGACTGAGAAGGGATAGTACGATTTTGTTCAAAGTCGTTGTTCTACGTTACATAGGTCTGGTGCCAAACTAAATAAACAATAAAACCGGCCAAGTGCGAGTCGGACTCGCGCACGAAGGGTTCCTTACCAAAAAGGCCAAAAAAACGAGTTTGTTGTATGGGAGCCCCCCTTAAATATTTATTTTATTTTGTTTTTAGTATTTGTTGTTATTGCGGTAACAGAAATACATAATTTGTGAAAATTTCAACTGTCTAGCTATCGCGGCTCTTGAGATACAGCCTGGTGACAGAGCGACGGACAGACGGATAGACGGACAGACGGACAGACAGCGAAGTTTTAGTAATAGGGTCCCGTTTTTACCCTTTGGGTACGGAACCCTAAAACACTGTTGATTGGATGACAGCAAATATTTGCTCCATATTATGTGATATTATGCTCTAAGCTTTTTTGTTGTTTCCAAACCCAAAGCGCTAAACTAAAGTCAAGATCAACACATGTAATATTGCCTCAACAGTAGTAGGGTAAGCGTTAAAAATTCTGTTATAAGATACTACCGACATAACTCATAAAGTGTTTTACCCTTTATCCAAAGTTGGGAACGAAATTATGCCTTATAACATTGCTGTAGAGTTCAAAATGTTTAGCTGACATTTTGAGGGAAGAAATGAAAAAGTTCGGCATAGTTGGCTCCTCGTCGCAGAGTTTGACCCTTGGAGACGTTTGTCATAGCACACGGCGTGCCAAAAACTATAATCTGGGTCTATTTACCGGCTCCAACTTGTAGGTTAAACGGAAAAGTATTTAGGAGTTTTATCTCAGAAACTAGTTTTGTGGGTCGGTTGTTAGAAACAGGCGGTAGATTGTAAAATATAATATTTATTTAAAATATCGTACGATCTATAGAGTTGATAAATCAACCACTGTCTCGGCAGAGTAAGCTATTGGCTCTGCAGATTAAGTTTGAACAAGCCTCTTTAAAAAAAATATAAATTAGAAAAATTGTTTTCTT
Organism: Anania crocealis; assembly: GCA_949315895.1. Classification (NCBI taxonomy): domain Eukaryota; kingdom Metazoa; phylum Arthropoda; class Insecta; order Lepidoptera; family Crambidae; genus Anania; species Anania crocealis. The sequence goes on from OX438882.1 coordinate 25,509,998, forward strand.
TCACTGAGTTGAGCCTAAAGTAGTACACGTACGTAGTAAGTAGTACACGGTTACAATTTAAATATCTCAAAAGGTTTAAATGTTAACAAATATGCGACAGACAACAGCATGTCAAATGTCAACCTACCACAAAACGTCAAATTTTCTCAAGCAATATTGATCTCTACTTGTTAGACTTAAAGTTGAAAATCAATTCAATGACATTTAACTTTTTGTTTTAGGTAGACCTACCATTGTCTGTACTTAAAGAAATTGTCTAAGATCCCACCATACAACGACCTTCACCGAGCTGTTTATTGGATGAAAAGTATTTTATATACAATTAAATATGCCAATAAATATATTGCAAATGGGTTGACTAAAAAAATTCAGTCCAGAGTATGATTAATTAACAATCTTTTTTTTATTTTAATTTTTTTTTTTGATTCTGAAACGGTTCACCAACAGTCGATTGCTCCATGAACGTTTGGCCAACAGAATCTTTGAACCTTTAACTTTTCGCCCAAAAGACATTTGACCCATGAACTGTTCACCAACAGAACGGTACGTCAGTGAACGTTTGACCAACAGAATCTTTTGACATCAACTTTTTGCCAACGATCGTTTCGCCCACTAACTGTTAACGACTAAAGTAACATTATTAGCAATAATTGTAAGAAATTTTAAAGTTGTAAAGTTGTAATAGGGGCGACTTTGCAACAAAAATGGATAGTATGATGTGCTGGTGTCGTACATGTGGAATATAGTAAAAATAATATAGGGACTGCTTGCTTAAAAATTTTATTTTTTGTCAATTAATCTCTGGCACTTTTATGTTTTAAGATCTTTTTACTCCTATGACCACATTTTAATGAAAAAGTATTCTTAGCTCCATCTTTTGGTGGCGTGTTAAACTAAATTGCATTATATTTTTCCCGTATTATGTGGGTAGGTTGAATTCAACAAACTATCGAACTACCGTAATTAAAACTTATTGGTTTGTTTAGTTTGGTGTTCTTGTGAATTCTGCTACGTTTGTTTAAAGTAAATAAGTTTTTTAACTAAGATAGCAATGAGTGCCTGTGAAATTGTTAAGTCTAAACGCGGAAAAGATATATTAGTGCATAATGGTTATTCTTATCATTTACACAGCAAACGAGATAAAAAGTACTATTGGCGTTGCGTGAAGAAGAATACATCTAGTTGCAATGTGCTTATATCTTCTTTATTTATTGATAATACTCATACTATAGTTACAAATAATCACGAGCATATGCATTTACCAGATCCAGAAAAGGCTATTGAAATGAAATTAAAAAAGAATATTAAAGAAAAAGCTAGTTATTCGATGGATACTCCTTCTCAGATAGTCCAACGATGTATTCAGGAAATACCTACATGTAGCTCCCCATACATGCCTACTAAAGACGCTATGCGAATGCTGGTACACCGTGAGAGAAACAAGAACATGCCAATATTGCCAAAAACAGTACAGGATGTTAATATTCCTGAGGAATTTACGCATATAGACAACGAACAGTTTTTAGTAACTCATTTCATTGAAAATGATACTTGTATACTTATGTTTACAAATAAAAATAATTGCCAATTGTTAAATAATAAAATAAATAAAAAATAAAAATAATTTATTTTCAGACAAATCAGTCCATAGTATGTTAGTAACAATTTGATCTTAATGATTATGTTAGTACGCACGGTTAGTAACAACTTATCTAATCTAATGAACTATGTTAATTTACAGAAAAATAAGCAATGTGGATGGTCGCTTTACTGTTTCACACATCGAACATGTAAATCAGTAAAGCGACGAAAGATGGCCGAATCCAGCCGCTCCGATATCATTTTCAGGATTCCATTCATTAATGATTTTCATTAATGAAGGCTGCTTACTGGCTTATGGACGGAACGTTCAAGTCCAGCCCTGTTCCGTTTATTCAAATATACACAATCCATGTAGTAGTGGGTACAATAGATGGAACACATAAGATTGTGCCACTGGTTTATGGGCTTTTGTCTCATAAAAATGAAAAATGTTACGGATTATTTTTTGAAATATTAAAAAGATATATTTATCACAAATTTAACATTAGACAGATTATGGCGCCAAAATTTATTCTTACGGATTTTGAAACTGCGGCTATTAATGCCATCAGACATGCTTTTCCAGACTGCATTAATAAACTTTGTTTTTTTTCACCTTAACCAAAGCATATGGCGGCATATTCAGACATCCGGCTTAGCAAAACGCTATAGAAGCGACTCAGTTTTTGCTAATAAAATGCGACACTTCGCTGCATTGGCATTTTTAGAGCCAAATGAAATTCCTCGTGCTTTTGACATAATAAGGGATGAAGTTGTACCAGAAGAAGCAGAAGAGGTACTAACATGGTTTGAAAAATATTATGTTAGAGGGACAACAAAGATTTCAAAAAATGTTAGCTCTAAGATGACACTGTCTCGAAGTTCACCCAAATTTCCGCCTTCAATGTGGTAGGTAGTTGAAAGTCACAGATGTCAAGTACCCCTATCTCAAAATTCCCTCGAGTCCTGGCATAATCGCTGGAATATTTTGCTAGGCCGACGTAAATGTAACATATTTACGACTATCAGCGAAATGATTAAGGAACAAAAAAATACGGAATGCCTATTGGAACGCATAAACTCTTCAGAGCCCATGCCGAAGCGAAAACGAATAGGTATAAAATATCAAGAACGTATCACCCAGCATTTAATCAAGAATGATGAGATGGATTTAAAAAGTTTTTTAAGTGGCTTGGCACATATTTGCCATTTACAAAAGTAATGTCCTTGTAACTATATCTAAAAATTGATTATTTATTAATTACAGGAATTATGTACCAACTATGCCTCTATTTATTTACCTAGACGTTAAAACTGATTTAATTTATATTTCCTCTACTTTAGTGCTTAATATTTTATTTTAATTTAGTAACTGAAATACCTACACATATTTGCCAGTTACAAAAAATGCCTATGTGATTGTATCCAAAAAGTAAATTTAATGAATTACGGGAATATGTTAAAAATATATTTGTTTACGTTAAATAAACATGAATTACGTGTTAAAACTGTTTTAATTCGTATTTACGAGTTGTATTAAACTATTATATAAAAATTTTGAAACTAAAGTAAATTGATTATTTTGATTTAATTTGAATATTATTTTTAAAAGAATTATTATTTATTATCCATTAAAGCAATTTTGTAAGATGTTGTACGATGAGTGAAAAATCTTCCTTTAGAACCTACAAAAAAAAAATAAACTGAACTGAGAGAAAAATTAAGCCTCAAGATTTTGAAGTAGGCTGTCCCTATATTATTTCTATAGATTATACGTGTACCTACATTTTCTTACATATTGCTAATAATGTTACTTTAGTCGTTAACAGTTAGTGGGCGAAACGATCGTTGGCAAAAAGTTGATGTCAAAAGATTCTGTTGGTCAAACGTTCACTGACGTACCGTTCTGTTGGTGAACAGTTCATGGGTCAAATGTCTTTTGGGCGAAAAGTTAAAGGTTCAAAGATTCTGTTGGCCAAACGTTCATGGAGCAATCGACTGTTGGTGAACCGTTTCAGAATCTTTTTTTGATTTTACTGGTTTGGTTAATAGACAAATTTCATACCAATCGAAAATATGAAGCCCAAAGAATATGCAAACGTTAGGTTGACTATTTTATTCCCGTCACAACTCTTGAGTAGGCAGATATAAACAGGTAAATCGAACTAGTAACTTGCACCGATCTGGTTAATTAAATAAAGTTAAATACAATAAATATTATTCATTTATGAACACGGTGGTATACGGTTGAATGCATAAAAAAAAGTCATGAAATTCGGTTGTCTAATTTAAAAATTCTACTCCGGACTGAAATTTTTTAGGCAACCCATTTGCAATATATTTTTTGGCATATTTAATTGTATATAAAATACTTTTCATCCAATAAACAGGTCGGTGAAGGTCGTTGTATGGTGGGATCTTAGGCTAAAAGGCAAGGCAATAGTAACAAATGAGTCGGTGATAAACAGGCAATTTTATAATATCAGTATATAAACTTGAAAAATTTTGGCTCAGGCGGGACTCGAACCCGCATCTCCTCGCATGCCGGGCGGGCGCTATACCATAAGGCCACCGAGACACTGCGACACAGCGCGAATTTTTCAAGCATATTCTTCGCTGTAAGCCAGCGTTGTTCCATCAAATGTTAGGAGTTTGTACCCTCCAATTTTATAATCATCGTGATGATCAAATAACTAAAAATATTTTACTCTTTTATCTTCACTGGCCGATCAAATTGTCTGTGCCATAATTTGTTATGATATGACACAAATAAATCACTTTAAAATTTTATCAATTTTTGTATAAATTGTTGCAGAGAAGCCACGTGCAATAAAATTACTGTAAACCTACAGAGGCGTATTTTCCTCTCACAGTTTGCATATTCATTTTCAGATCTATTTCCAATTACCTACTTTGGATTTCTTGTTGCCTCCTGCAGGTATTGCAAGGATGGCACACTTTAACTGGAAGGCATATTTGCTTTCGCGTAAATGTGCAAGTACTTATGACACTGCAATTTCAGGTTGGGGAAGATCGTGGGATGAATTGAGTTATAATTGCCCTGTTCATATTTGTCTAGTGGTTTAAATACCGGGCCAAGATCTCGGGGTCCCAGGTTCGATCCCCGGGTCGGGCACCAAAATATAGCACCAAAAAGTTTCGTATTTTCGAACGTTGCTCGGGTTTGTGATCACCAACCCGCATTTGGCAAGCGTGGTGATTATGCCAGTTCCCATCATTGCAGTGGTAACTTGAATTCAATGATGGAGGCCTTTTCCCTGCAGTGGGATGATTATAGGCTGTTACTTACTTTTTTTTTTACTATAACACTTGTACCAAAGTAGTAGTAGGGTGAATATTGGTACGCGGAAAATATCTCATACTGTCTACTTGAAAAATTATAACGGATAAATGATTTATCGTTAGAAGCTGTATGATATATGGTCAGAAAACTTGCACGTCCTCAAAAGCTGTTCACTCTGTCATATAGAGTTGACACAGTTACTGCAGAGTGATTTAAAAAAATATGTGTATCTGTATTTACAGTCAGCTCCAAAAATATGTATGCACTTATGACTAATATTGACTCTAAATTTTATACAACGACATAAGGTTAAACTAAATTTATTTTTACATGCTTTTGCTGAAATCACATCGATTCCAAACACATCTTCACACCCTTAAATCCTTAACACAGATCCAATTGCAATTGCATCGTTGAAGTGGCAGTGGGCGGGACACATAGCGCGGAGAACCGATGGCCGTTGGGGCGGAAAGGTTCTCGAATGGCGACCGCGTACCGGACGACGTTACAAGGCCCCCTACAAGGTGGACCGACGATCTGGTCAAGGTCGCGGGAAGCCGCTGGATGCGGACAGCACAGGACCGATCGTTGTGGAGATCCTTGGGGGAGACCTATGCCCAGCAGTGGGCGTCGTTCGGCTGATATGATGATGATGATGATGATGAAGATCCAATTTGGGTTCACAGATTAGGATATATCGAAGTGATGCCATTATACATGCCATAATTACACTCAATGAGTAATGCATAAACAGATATAGACAAAGACAACTATTGCGGACTAGCATTAAACGGAAAGGGACGCAAGATGATTAGAAAAATACGGGCAAGCGAACGTCAGTGTCAGCTGAGATTTTAGTTATGATGTTCAATAAAAACGTACTCACTGTGTCTGTGAATGAGTATAATCGATTGCATTTTTCACGCAACACATCACAGATAATCATTCTGTTATGTGTTGCGATAGCGTGAGATAATCATTATGTGTGTAAAATCACGTCTTTAGAACTTCTGATCAAAAAATGTTAATATTTTTAATCTGAATCTTAAGTATAGTTATTTTTTCTGTCAAAATATGAATTGTTGGTATCCAAGATATCATCATAAAATTTAAAATTTAAACTTTATCTCTTTGACTCTCTGATACGACTCGACATTTAATTCATCCTTTACTTGTTGTAAGATATTATGTGCCTTCCTTTTCTGTTTTATTCTATCTCTGATATAGTGTTCTATATAATACAATGTTATGAAACGTTCTTGCACGTCTACGTTCGCATCTAGTGTGAATAGACGTTAAGCCTTAACGCGAGGTTGAGCATTAAACTTTTTATGAATGGACAAAATAAAAAACCCTATATTACCCTCACTACGATTTAGCTTCCAGTTTAGAAATCAGAAATTTCGATAACTCGTACAGAATATATCGGGCTTTTTAAAATCAGACCAGTTATTATGTAAATGTGGTAATTTCATTGGGTTCCGTGCCATTTCGTAAACGATCGGCATACAACACGATACGGACTCGTGGCATATTGCGAATCGGTTAATATTGGTACGAAGATGGCATTTTGCATTATTATGTCTCCTTTGAGTTCGGTTTAATACTTATTTTTATTTTTAACAAAAAACATGACGGTGCCAATACTAGTTGGTGTAATAAATAAAACAAAAAATAATAATTCTGAACTAAATAGCGTTTACTTGTTAATTATACATTACATAAAGTACTTAATAAATAGAATTCATTAATATTACACTGTTGTCAAATTGAATTGCGTTATTATCAGTCAAGTAATCATTCTAAAACATCCAAAATACTATGTTAGACGCTAATACAGATCTATCTATCTATGTTACTTAAGTCATAAAATTAAGTGACCTACCGATGACATAGTTTTTGACCTAAACTTGCAATTAAGTAATCATTTGTGTTCAGTTCTTCCATGGTCATGGTCATCACCTCGATTTTTGAACTTGATAGAAACCCTAAAACAATTAACTCTCATGATATAGTTCCTGCCATAAGCCGAGGTGATTAGCTTTCTTTCAACAAAAACAGTAATGAATGGCACAGGTCTATCTTAATTACATTGCCTATGTTGCCAAGGTAGGTACTGATCTATGATAAATATTATCTGGCGTGTTAATTACACCACATTTTTATATGCTGCTCAAAAAATCTATATACATATTAGGTGTTAAAATATGAAATTGCCGTTTTGTATGGACGAAATCGAGTAGTCATTTTTCCATACTAACAATTTTTTAGTTTTTTTAAAAACGCCTGAAACGTTTTCGATGCAATTAAAGGTGAAAGTTAGATGGTTATAAAGCTTCGCATGTCGTATTTAAATTTCTGAAAATCAAAGTATATAATACAAATATACTTAATTGAAGCAAGAAGGTCAGCTGACACATTGTAAGGGGTCTTTTCAACGACTTCCTTTGAAGTAATAGGCACTAGTATTGCATTTTTTTTAGTCAAAAGTTACTTTATTTAGTTTTTGATACAATACATAAAGAATTGCGCAATAATATGACTATACTTAAGAGCTATAAACAAAATAAAAAGTGGGAAATAATCGGCAATTTCATACTTTAACCCCTATTATATATACTTGTATCTACAGTAAAACAAAGTCGTATTACACCATTTATTACTCAAGAATGACTGGACCAATTTTTATTTACTCGACTACATAAAAAGAGGAGGTTCTAAATGTTCGTCTGCATATATATTTTTTGATATTTGTGATCTTAGATTTGTCTTTGTCCGGTAAAGGATAATAAGTATTAAAATTGAAATATTTTTGAGTCAGCTAGTTCTATCTAAATCCTTGTTAGTGGTTTCAAAGCTACTGGAAAAGCATATAGGCAATCATTTCTTTTAATATCCATCGAAAAAAAAACATGTCTTGTGGATAAATTTAACATTTATTTGTTGCAAATTAAACTACTTAGTTCATCTAATAAAGTTATTTGATTCGGGGTTTATACCATGTACCTTATTTATTACAAGCTGTTGCCCGCGACTTCGTCCGCGTCAATTTCTGTTATTATGATCGCGACTACTTTTGCAACATTTTTCACTCATGTTTCGCTCCTATTGGTCGCAGCGTGATATTATATAGCCTAAAGCCTTCCTCGATAAATGGACTATCCAACACAAAAATAATTTTTCAATTCGGACCAGTACTTCCTGAGATTAGCGCGTTCAAACAAACAAACAAACAAAGAAACTCTTCAGCTTTATAATATTAGCATAGATGAGTTTCCGATATTTCGGCACTGTTGCAAGCGCCATGATCACGGGAGAACTGTTGTATCTGCGGGTGGGTAGCTGCCGAAATATCGGAAACTCATAATAAATAAAGTACATGGTATAAACCCCGAATCAAATTACTCTAGTGATAGTGACCATAAAAGTTTTAATCAGTATAGTTCATCTAATGTTCTTAGGTAGTTAGGTACTGTAGGTATTTTGATAGTCTTTAGCCAGTGAAGTATAAAATTGGAGATTCATTCATACCGACTTACAAACGAACACCAATTCATTTATGCCATATTATTATAAACCTAGCCTAACCATATTATAACATTTTGTAAACATATTTATTTAAAAAGAGCCTGACAATGTTGTCAGAGTTCTCCTACACTTGTCCCGAAGCAGTGATAGCAGTGGTATAATATAAGAGCGAGTAAAACTTGATTAAAATATAATATAAAATTGATTTTACTGATTTTATAGAGTCGTTTTAGAACTACATTTCCTATTAGAATGGTATATTTTGAAAGCCCTACCAAGTACATCAAAGTCTGAGGGTTATGGCGTTATTCATGTGACGATATTCGACCGATCGACATCGATTAACTTCTGGGAGTGAACTTAATGAGCCAATCAGATCAGCGGCCTTAGACAAGTGGCTTTCTAATATCGTTTAAGTTAACTCACTTTCTAAACAATCGCACACACAGCTAATATACTGAACCGAGCGGTAAGTGTACTATGTGTAAAACGACTGCAGACCGTACGCGATGATTTGTACGGTTAGGTTATGATGATTTCATTTATGTAATTACTAGCTGTTCCCTGCCACGCTTCGCTGTGGCACATTGTGATTGAATGGTTTTTGTTTTTTATGTTTTTTTTTTCGCGGTAGCTTCTTAATAGATAAAAACAATCCTTGATGCGGATTATACAGGATGAAATTTTAACCACTTTCCAAAATGTTTATAGGCCTTCAGTATCGTATTTAGAGCCTATTTATGATGTATAAAATGTAAATCAAGTTGTCACCCTAAAATATTTTTCGCGATATAGTTTTAAATTTTCACGGTTTTAGACCTGTTAAGGTATAAAGGGACAATCAAAAACATATGAATAGTATCGTAATGAATGAATGAGATGAGCAATGCGTAAAAAAAGTGTTGCTAGGAGGCCGTATCAACAATTTTAGATTTTTGGCGGACATTTTCTAAGTGCTTTATCTTGACATTTTTGTACTGGGCTAAACCAAAAGCAAAAATACGTCATTTGTTTTTTGTCTCGTAGATTGATATATTAAAATTTGGAAGGTGGTTAAAATTTCACCCTGTATGTCATGCTAAAATTTCAGCTCGATCGGTGCAGAACTTTTTGAGTTTTTGAAGCGTACACAAATCAACTTAACATTTATATATATAGATTTGAATCTGTATTTTTATTATTCATACTACATAGATGTTTTCGATATCAAATATAAAAGTTTTCGATTGACCTGTCTTCATAGATTTTTTAATGACTGTATTATACTCGGAAGATTTTTTTTTTTTTTAGTATGTTTTTAATCGTCATCTTATTTTCTAGAAATGTAATTGCCACAAATTTAATTAATTAATGATTCATATTGTAAAAACAAAGCGGCATTGTATCTGTAATTAATACAGTTCTAGAAATAAATATTTTATTGTTCAAGAAGCTCCTCGGTCCTGAGTATAAACAATCAGTTGTTTAAAAAAACCCATAATAGAAAGACACAGTAATTAAAACATCCTGTTTTTAGTCCACAATTGAAACGTTTTATCAATTGTTATAAACATGCAATGAAATAGATTTTCACAAGACATCATAATAATATAAATGAAAACCTCTTTTTAGGAAAATATGCGGATTTAGCAAATCTTCGTATGTTAGCAATAATAATACATTATTCATGTGCCCTTATTCCCGCTCAACCTATTCATACAGGGTGTTAGCCGAAACCTATGTAAAATAAAAAAAAAAAGATTATATCTAATTTCACGTAAGGGAAGGTGAAGTCAGAAATTAGATTATAATAATTTACTTTATTTGATATGTTAGCAATTCAATTGCATTTATAATATCAGTATATGAACTTGAAAAATTATGATAAATACGCCTGAGACATAATTTTTCAAGTTTATACAGGATGAAATTTTAACCACTTTCCAAAATGTTTGTAGACGTTAAGTATCGTATTTAGAGCCCATTTACGAAGTAAAAAATGTGAATCAAGTTTTCAACCGAAAATATTTTTGCCAATATAGTTTTATATTTTTACAGTTTTAGGCCTGTTTAGGTATAAAGGGAAAATCAAAAACTTATGATTAGTATCGTAATGAAAGAATGTGATGTGCATTCCGTAAAAAAAGTGTTGCTAGGCGGCCGTATCAAAAATTTAAAATTTTTGACAATTATTTTTTTTGTACGGGGCTATACCAAAAGAAAAAATACGTCATTTGTTTTTTGTCTCGTAGATTGATATATTAAAATTTGGAAGGTGGTTAAAATTTACCCTGTATACTGATATTATCATAATTTTTTTATTTTTTATATCCTAACGAACTACAATTTTGATATTCCGATTTGTATAAAAATAGGTTTTTTTTTCAAAAATATTCTATATCATAATTTCTGTATTCACTATTGTATTTAAATGCATATTATATGATATAACAAACCGAAAGCATCTATGTTTACATGCTGTACGATTTACCCAACACCCTGTATATAGTTTCAACCCGAATCACCAGGTTTACTTCAGAAGCTCGTGTCCTTAATTGTTAAGGGTAGAAGCAAAGAACATATTTTTGTTTAAATTGCTTGACATCTAATACTACGAGTATATATAGTAATTTTATAAAACTGAAGAATTTGTTTGTTTGTTTGTTTGAACGCGCTAATCTAAGGAAGTACTGCTTCGAATCGAAAAATTTCTTTTTGTGTTGGATAGTCCATTTATCGAGGAAGGCTTTAGGCTATATAACATCACTCTGCGACCAATAGGAGCGAAGCATCAGTGAAAAATGTTCCAAAAACGGGGAAAATTATTCATATCATTTGAAGCGGACGAAGTCGCGGGTAACATCTAGTAATATTATAAAGCTGAAGACTTTGTTTGTTTGTTTGAACGCGCTAATCTCTGAAAGTACTGGTTCGAATTGAAAAAATCTTATTGTGTTGTATAGTCCATGTATTGAGGAAGGCTTTAGGCTATATAACATCACGATGCGACTAATAGGACCGAAGCATCAGGGAAAAATGTAGCAATTATAATCGCGGTCATAAAAGCAGACATTGTCGCGTACGAAGTCACGGGGAACAACTAGTTAATAATATAAGATTATTGTTTTTAGTTTCGTTTTCCTTATAAATATCTATATATCTATCTTCCTTCTCCCTCTTCCATCTTCTATTTTCTGTCTATTATCTTCTGTCTTATAACTAATATCTTTATTCTCTAAACTAGCTGTTGCTCGCGACTTCGTTCGCGTCAATTTCTGTTATTATGATCGCGATTATTTTTGCAACATTGTTCACTAATGCTTTGCTCCTATTGGTCGCAGCGTGATGTTATATATCCTTAAGCCTTCCTCGATAAATGGACTATCCAACACAAAAATATTTTTTCAATTCGAACCAGTGCTTCCTGAGATTAGCACGTTTAAACAAACAAACTCTTCAGCTTTATAATATTAGTATTGATAAATAAAAATCAATCACCGAAATGTGTGCACAAAGCTTGAAATCGAATCGAAACAAATTGGATAATTTTTTTGTTGTGTCAGTAGAAGGTACGAGAATTGTCAGATAATTGTATAATTATAAAGATACTTCAGAAATATTTACATGAAAAGTTAACTTTAAAATATATTTTTATTATTATATTTTTTTTTATTTTTTACTTTTGTATGTCCATAGCTCATTATCGTATTAGATTATGTCTTAATGATAGGTAAGGGATGTTCTAAAGTAAATTAAATGAATAAATCAGGATACAGTATAAAAACTTTAAGTTGAGACACCTTAGAAAACCCGTCCTATTCTACCCTTTAATAAATATTTTCCTAATTCTACCTAGTCTATAGTAATGTAAGACATTGTACATACATAGTCAGGTCATAAGTTCTGTCACACAATACAAATTTTGAATTTAGAATGCTGGCCACAAAAAAGTTTATTGAATTCGAATTTCGAATTTTTCATGAAAATAAAAATGTGTACTTTTTAGAATTTACCTCATTTTTAAATGTGGAGTGGACACTTAAAGAAGACCGTGTCGCGGTTATTGCGTTGCATCGTTGCGGTTACGCGCCAATTCAGATTTTCGACTTACTGAAAAATTTGAATATAACCTAAAGATTCGTTTATCGTACCATAAAACGATACAATGAAGACTCTGGTGTAGATGACAGGTCAAGAAGTGGTCGCCCTCGCTCTGTTAGGACTCCAGCAGTGGTAAAAGCTGTGAAGGCGCGAATTCAAAGAAATCCCATACGTAAGCCCTTCTTACGTATGGGATTTCTTTGAATTCTGATGACTGTTGGCCCTTCAGATGGGGTTAAGCAGGACCACAGTGAAAAGGGTGTTAAATGAAGATTTAGAGCTTAGAGCATATCGAAGAAAAACAGGACATCGTTTGGACGCTCGTTTAATGGGCCTGAGACTGAGAGATGCCGCGCTTTGTTGAAGCGGTACGCGGAAAAAAAGCATCGCGAAATTATTATTTTTTCACCGTGGAAGAGAGCTACAACAAACAAAATGATAAGGCACACAGCAGTGAAGAAGCGAGCAACCGTATTCCGCATGTCCAACGAGGTCATTTTCCATCCTCGCTCATGGTTTGGTTGGGAGTCTCTTTATTGAGGCTTAACTGAGGTACATTTTTGTGAGAAAGGCGTAAAAACGAATGCAGTTGTGTATCAAAATACAGTCCTCAAGAACCTTGTGGAACCTGTTTCTCATACCATGTTTAATAACAGGCACTGGGTATTCCAACAAGATTATACGCCAGCTCATAGAGCGAAAAGCACACAAGACTGGCTGGCGGCGCGTGAAATCGACTTCATCCGGCACGAAGACTAGCCCTCCTCCAGTGCAGATTTGAGTTCGTTAGATTACAAGATATGGCAACACTCGGAGGAAAAGGCCTGCTCAGAGCCTCATCCTGATTTGGAGTCACTCAAGGCATCCTTGACTAAGGCAGCCGCCTATATTGACATGGATCTCGTTCGTGCTGCGATAGACGCGCAGATTGAAGGCCTGTATTCAAAATCGCGGGGGTCATTTGAATAAACTTTATTACCATGTGAATCTATGTTTTAATTAAGTTCATTTTGCTACATAAATGGTTACATAAATAATAAACATGTCTAAATTATTTCATATTACACATGTGACAGAACTTATGACCTGACTAGGTATACTCGTATGTATATCAATATTAATGTTGCGGTCCACTCAAGACACAAGTGCCGGTTATAGGTTCCACGGCAAAGCAAGCCTACTGCTGCTCCAGCGTACCCACTTTGCCTTTGAGCTGTATTAATTACTTAAGTTATTGGTTGCATAACCTTACTTCTATATGGAGACATTTTCATAAGTACCTTGCTTCTGGGGGAAAACCTACGTATCTTCTTAGAGTCACGGAAAATCCATCAATCTGTCTAGGTTATTTATCTCGGGAACACGTGAAAGTATAATTTTTTTATGAAAATATACTTGCTAAGGTCAGACAGTTCCTTGAAGTGGCTTTAAAGTAAACGTAAGAAAAAGATCCACTCTCAAGGGATCAAAATGTATAGGGTGTTTCCCGTCGACCTAGAACTATGAAATTTGAAACATGATTTTTGACAGATCTAAAAACTGTGTCTACTTTTCCACTTCAGTTATAAACAACCAACCAAGTGCAAGTTGGAGTCGCCCACGAAGAGTTCAGTATCATTCTTTAAATAGTAAAATAAAATCATGTCTGTTGTATATGAGCTTCTTAAAATTAATTGTTTTCTGTTTTTCAGAATTCATTGTTATAGCGACAATAATTTGAAACACATAATCTGTGAAAATTACAACAGTTTCATTATCACGGTGCGTGAGATACAGCCTGGTGACAGAAATTGCAGAAGAACGGACTGTAGAGTCTTAGGAATTGGGTAGGTACCGTTTTACCCTTTGGGTATTCAACCCTAAAAATAAAATCTTACTTGTATGTAATCAATCATTAAACTAAGTAATATTTTTTGTGGCCATAATATAGACGACCATTTGGATCAGCGGTAGTTAACGCTGCTTCTGAGCCATGGGTCGCGGGTTCGATCCCCGCACAGTACAAATATTTGTGTGCATGAACATGTCTGTTTGTACTGGTCTGGGTGTTTTCTATGTATTATAAGTATGTATTTACAAAAAAAAAAAGTATATAAGTAAGATTATCGGTTGTCTAGTACCCCATACGACAGGGTACTTAATACTACCTTAATTTGGGACTAGATGGCTCTGTGTGGCCCAGTGAGGCATGTCTTAAAATATTTATTTATTTATTTATTTATTTATTTATAGGCCTAGTACCTACAAAGTATGAAATCTACGGTGGGCGAAATAGGCTTGCACCTTACAGAGCTACTAAAGAACCTAATGACTAGTAAAATCCTTTCCAGCGATGTACTGCTGAAGCCAGCACTGAATCATGAATATTTAAAAATAGTATTCATGCTCAAAGCTATTGCAACAGCTGGAATTGAAACTGACGACCTCTCGCAATATATGAGAGTAATATAAAACTTAATATCCCACTCATTTGCTGTAGCCAGCGTGCAGCGAGTCAAAATATAACATAATTATACCTTTACCCCTATACTACAACTTTACAAGAAACCATATTAAATCCCTACGAAAAGAAACATGTTTATCCTAAAAAAGCCTTATATTTTTTCTATTTATATTATTTACCGCTTACAAACTTTTAGCTCTTTTTTATTATTTTAGATATGGTATTTCGATTGAAAACTTTTCTTTGTCGTTTCAAAGATCTTAAAGGAGCTCAGCGGAGTGAATAGGTATGAACTATGAATTCTCGAACCGAAGAGCTCGAATTTTGTGCAGTTCATACATTTCAAGACTAATCACAGGATTAGTTCTACTGTGCCGAACTGCGTCTAAGTGAAAACGCATCCTTAATTGGTATACATTGTGTGTTTGTGACAGTGACATTCATTTTCTTTACCTTTTATAATATTAGAATAGATTCATAGTGTTGTCGTGGATTAAATTTGCGAACGAATCCAAGGCAAAAACATATAGCTTTCACTATTTCTTCATAAAACCTATAATGCTGCTAACGGTGACTAAAATTAAAATTAAATATGCTATTTGACTTCTACCAACTTTTGCGCAATTTATTAATGTATGGTTTCCGTGGTAGGTATTGTAAAGAAACCAATATTTACCGATGTTAGTTTATTAAAGCGTAAGTTTATTGCGTTATTACAGCGTTATAGTGACATATTTTAATTTTTTTATTAATTTTTATTTAGCGCTTTCGGCCTTACGAGTGCTATTTGAGAAGTAGCCTATGCTTCGACATTGACATTTATGAAACACTAGCTGTTCCCTGCCACGCTTAGCTGTGGCACATTGTGATTGAATGGTTTTTTTTTATTGTTTTTTATAATTTTTTTTTCGCGGTTGCGGATGAATGGATAAATTAAAACAATCCTTGATACGGATTATATATCATGCAAAAATTTCAGCTCCATCGGTGCAGAACTTTTTGGGTTTTGGAGCGTACACAAACCAACATAACATTTTTATATATATAGATGTGGCTGAGTAACGGCCGGTCCCAATAACCTTTGTTTTGTCTTTGTTTCTCTGGACAGCAAAATCAGAGACAGAAGAGGTTTTCTATATCCGATATGCCAAAACTGAAGATAGATAGATTATTTGGACTGGCCGTTAGTGTAGTGATACTACTTACTAGTGATTGAGATTGTTTTTGTGATCGTAATCGTTAATACATACATACATACATATTATCACGCCTCCTTCCCAACGGGGTAGGCAGAGACCAAGGCCTTCCACTAACTACGATCCTGGCATACATCTTTCGCTTCTTCCAGATTCATCAATCTTTTCATGCGTGCTCGACGTTTTAGAGTACTCTTGACCTGACCTTTCTTCAGAACATCCCCGATTTGATCGTGGTAAGTTTGTCTAGCCCTTCCTCTTCCAACGTTCCCTTTCACACTCGTCTTATAGATCTGTCTAGTCATTCTTCTCTCATTCATCCTCTCTACATGCCCAAACTATCTAAGCATCCCTTTCAATCCGTGTGACAATATCTTATTACACACCACAACGTTCTCTTATCACAATCATTTATGTTTGTTAAAACCCCTATTACCAGTGTAACTGTTACTCCTTTCTCTTTTTATCGATAATAACAAACTTGGATGTTAAATTCTTGGAGGCAGTTAATACAAATTTGAATGTTGGATAAATGTGTTATTTGTATTTGTTTTGATCCGTATGACATCACAAAAACTAGTATGGTGGGCAGCTTTTTCGCCGTTTGTATGAAAAAGACTTTAGACGTATATAATTTTAAAATAACGCGAAAGTTAAAGGAAAATTTTAATTAAAGATAAATTATTAATGAAATAAATAAATATTTCAGACATGCCACACTATGCCACACAGAGCCATCTAGTCCCAAACTAAGCAACTACTACGAAATTAATTAACGCATTATGATAGCGTTTTGAAATTAATCCTGTTCCTCACCTCTGGCTTGCCTTCATTGGTCGATCGGAGTGAACACTGACGAGGAATATATCTCCCACCTCTTGCTTGCCTTCATTGGCCGGCCGGCGTCGCTAGAGCAGAAATAGTATTGCAGTATTGCAGTAAGATCTTGAACGGATTACCGGGATTGTCCTGAGAGCCGTGTAATACCTCTCCACTCCTCAAGCACCTCAGGCTATGTTGCCCCCTTGTCGCTACGTCACTATGTGCTAGCGGCCGTTTCCGGGGGCCCATTAATTGAGTGTGCAAGTCACCCCCTGCCATTTTATCCGTGTGAGTAACATAGGTCAGGCAGGGGCCATAGTCCTTCCATAGTCCCAGTTACCCAGTCCACTAGCACCCAAACCCATAGCCCAGTATCCTTTGTCCACTTTCTGCAATAGTCCTGCACTAACCGGGGGTTGTCCTTGGGTGTACTTGTATAGTGCGCACAGGGATAATCGTCGGCTGGTGTCACATTACATCATTAAGATCAATGTTGTCTAACGGGCCTCTGCGAGTTGGCTTCGGCCCCTCGTATGCCTTCCAAAGGTCCGGGACTCCATAGTCCCGTGATAGGAAATGACAAACATAATAATATTTAAGACATGCCTCACTGGGCCACACAGAAACATCTAGTCCCAAATTAAGCTACTATTAAGTACCCTGTCGTATGGGGTACTAGACAACTGATAAACTTACTTATATACTTTTTTTTTGTAATACATACTTATAATAGATAGTAAATACCCAGACCAGTACAAACATACATGTTCATGCACACAAATATTTGTACTGTGCGGGGATCACACGCGCGACCCATGGCTCAGAATAAGGGTTTACTACCGCTGATCCAAATGGTCGTCAAATTTTCGAGACACTCCTTCCACTTACATTGTAGCTATTAGTCTGAACAAAGTGGACTAGTGGTTTCTAACAGTGGCCTGGCGTGGTCTTATGAAATTTAAATCTAGACTGTCAGGACAATTTAGATCAAAATTTTAAAGTAGAGAATTGACATAAACAATAACTGACACTCAATTTAAACTCCAGACAATGTTTGGTCAAACGATAAAACAAATTGAATTTACCTAACACCAATTAAGTACGTTGGATGTCTTTGTGTGGATTAAATTTCGTCAAAATTATTCGGTTTCAGCGTTAATTGTGGAGTTTGTTTTATAGTACGAGTAGGTATGGTTCGAATCGTTCGTAAGGCAAACTGAAAATTCGATGTTGAAATGAGCATTCTAATGTCTATAGAAAAGTACAGTAAAGTAACAGAGTATAACCATCCCACTGTAGGGCAAAGGGAACAAGTATTTTGTAATTGCTTCCTGTGATTAATTAAAAAGTAAATTTTGACTAAGGATTGGTCCAATGTCACATTTAAACCCTTAAATGTAAGGTAGAATGAAATCATTGATTATTATGTACTAGCTGTTGCCCGCGACTTCGTCCGCGTCAATTTCTGTTATTATGATCGCGATTTATATCAATATTTCTTCTTGTTTTCGCAACATTTTTCAATGATGCTTCGCTGCTATTAGTCACAGTGTGATGTTATATAGCCTAAAGCCTTCCTTAATAAATGGAATATCCAACACAAAAAGAATTTTTCAATTCGAACCAGTACTTCCGAAGATTAGCGCGTTCAAACAAACAAACAAACAAACAAACAAACATATAAACAATCTCTTCAGCTTTATAATATTAATATTAAAGTATAGATTTTGCAAATATAAAAACGATTTTTTTTATTATAAAAATCAAGTGTATTTATACAATTACTTAAAAGTTATGTGATAGTCAAAACACCTTGAAGCAAACCATTTCTCGTTCCAAACGTAGCCTTAACCTAAACACAAGTTTACTATACTTTAACAAGGCAGTTCCGATCACCGGCGTACAAGGTTAGAGCTTCATAGCTCATTACTAATACTATGTAGGTAAGTAAATAATTGCTTGTCTGATTGATTTGACCTAGTCATGCCGGTTCAAAATAGTATTCGTACACTTTAAGGTGTCGTAAGAGGCGACTAAAGGAGTACTGCCAGAAGAAGTCAGGCAGCAGCACGGAACACGGGAAAAAGATTCGAAATGCGATGTTCGAAATGATTCGAAAAAAGATGCTCATTCTTCTGCCCAAATATGCTTTGATTGGTTGATTTAAAGTCGTTTATGTGTAAAAAATCTTGTGTTTATTATGCGCACAAGTCTTTTATGCACTACTGGTCAAATTGTGATCGCCCAATCGCCTGCCAAGCGTGGCGATTATGAAGAAATTAGCAATTTTAAGGTCTATTCTGAGCAGATGATGATGATAATGATAGTTGAATAATAATATATCAATTTTTAATAGATCAAATATCTGTGGTCTCAATTCTTTCGAGTAGAGTTGTGGATTTGATTAGTAATTAAATTATTCAAAAGTACTTCACTCTCTGTTTCTATTTATTTTCTTGTAAAGACAAAAGAGTCTGTGAGTATAATTTCTGTAAGATTCTTTTCCTTACCTCCATAATACCTAAAAGTTATTGATTAGACGACATCGAAAACCATTAAAAAGCTAGAAAACAGTCCAATACGAAAAGGTCACTGCAAAATGTCCAACTTTAAATGTAAGAATCTAATGTCGTAAGCTTCTTTAGCGTATATTTAAATTGTCTTGCGATAAATTCAGTTCTTAAAAAAGCGTGCGGTCGTAAGCTATTTTTTTTTTACTCAACCTACATCATCCCAATGCTGGGAAAACGTCTTCCCCAACGCTTTCCATCCTCTGTCAGCGGCCAATGGCTCCCAATCTCTAGCGAAGCTGGACATATCGTCACACCACCTCTTTTTAGGTCTACCCCTTCGTCGGTAGCCGTCGGGTGGTATCCATCACGTGACGATTTGGGCCCATCTATCCGGGTGCATTCTACACACATGCCCCGCCCATTCTATATGGCTATATTATTAATTATTATGACGTGTTGTTTAATAAAAATCTTCAAAATATTGTTTATACGTTACGTCACAAAATACACTAAATAAATAAATCTAATAAAATGTAAATCAAATTGATAATAATCATTATTAAAGTCACTCAATAATATCATTACAAATATTACAATTTATTACAATTTATTTCAGTTTTACAGTTAGGGAATACAATTTATTGTCCTTATAGATTAGGTTTTTTATGTTGATGTGCTTCGAGCAACGCGGCCTTCCGTCCCGGAAGGGAGTAGGCATAGCGATTCTATTCTATACAAAAAGTTCTGGCATTTTTTGCGGGGGGAAATGTGCACACAAGCGCAGGTTCGCATACTCACATACAAAAACAACACTGTAGTGACGACACTCACACACAAAAAATTAAACAATTCAGCAACAATTCGTGTACGGATAAGTTACAACTCACACATTGCCCCGTTTTCAACGTAAATAGAGTTGGACTTAACTGTTCATGTAGCAATATCGATATTTTTTTTTTAATTTTATACCGCTAAGAGCTGATGATTTTATACCGCTATCGCTACAAAATAATGAGCTGTTTAGAGGACTGACACCATATAAACCGTGACACGACATTTAAAAATATTAGAGGGATGGGAAGGACTGGAGGGATTGGAGGTATGGGTTGAGGGATGGGAGGGACGAACTCTGCCGGATCCGCTAATTATGGATTAATAATGAATTTGAGAACAGTAAATTACGTATCTGCGTGAAAATTAGTGATAAGAAGTTCATTGGTTCTTAAAATGAATTAATGTGATTAAATATATTATATAACGTCGTCGTCGATAACCACCACACTTTATCGACAAACATTATGTCATGTGAAAGTAATAACATCACTATGTTGCCCAGCGGCAAGAAATCGGATTTATCGCGCGACCGATCTGAAATTTGCACGGGCGAGCGGACCTGATGTTGTCGAACAAATCCAACAACTATTCAAGAATAAAATATGCGAATTTAGTGTTTAAATGTAATTAAATGGCAATAATACGATACAAATTTACTTATATATGAAATGTAACACCATCATTTTGTAAACTTGATGTTGCAGACCTCTTTTTACAACAGAAAACTGAGCAATTCGGCATTTTTAATACGGCAGCGTTCACTTGCGCGACTGGACTCGGTCTAGGAAGAAATCTGAGCGCAACTATAGTTTTTATAAACGCTAATGCCCAATTGGGCTTATACCTTTGACAGAGGGGAAACGCTTCGTATGGCTACTCCCTTACGGGACGGAAGGCCGCGTTGCTCGAAGTTGATGTGTGATTTGAATATTATTTACCAATGAATGTTATTTATTTATTACTGATACAGAAATATTTTATAAAATAGTTACCTACTAACTAAATAATGTACCTATTATTAATATTATAAGTTAGCATAAAATTGGATCTAAATGTAGGAAATTTTTAACTTTTAAATTTTAAATGTAATAATAAGTTATATGGCGCCATCCTCTCTGTCTACTAACATTTATATTGCTGTGCCCGAACAGGGTCTATAATGAAACCATATTTAATACTTGTAACACCTTTATAACATTATGGAATGCAATAAATTATTTGAATTGAATTGAATTGAACCTATTAAAAGCTTGCTCTGGCAATAGTCATGGTAGCACATTCAACTGTATGATGTCACATGTCTGTAAACACCATAAAATTACTAAAATGATAGCAAATATTTACAATAGCGTGTGCGCATCAATAACTTCGCTAAAATCATTTGTTGTTCTGGTTATTTATTTAATTTTAAATGTAATTTTTTTTTGACCCTCGACGCAAAACGAGGTGTGTTATCGGTTTAACGTGTCTGTAGCACCGTAGAACCTAAACCAGTAGACCAATAATATGATGTGGTTTTAATTTTTAGAAAGCTTACCTAAGTGAGCGAGGTAATAATGACTTTTGATTTATGAGAATCTATTCAGGCGTTTTAAAATTTCTCAGCTTATTAAACCATATTTTTAATGCAAAACGCAAATTTATTATTATTTTTCAAACTATGATATAACCGTTTGAATGCCGTACGTAAATTGCGACTGAGAAGAAGAAAAAAGCTCACCGTATTACATTACTATAGTGTACTACCCACAGTTTATCACACGTATAAATTAGCAGATTTCGATGCAAATACACATCTGATATACACAAAGGTATTATAACTTCGGGCAAAAAATATTACGCTCCAGTAAACATCAGTTCTTCCATTGAAACTTCGCTCTTATACTCTTTGCAATAAAGAACCAGGTTTGCAACATAGGTGTATGATATACAGGGCTGATATGATATTAGGGCAGGCAATTACATCAGAGATGTGTGTTTTATGTGTTTGCGAAGCGTAAAATGGAAGACGTTCTCGTATTTGTAATCTTTCACTGGTTTCTTGGTAAATAAATTGGTATTACAGGAAAATATATATTTATTGCTTTAACAATGACTTACTGTTGAGGAGATAAGGGTGTAATCATTCCTTTCTTGATTTTGCTCTACGCAATACGTTTTTGTCTCGGCCTACATCGTTTTCTACTTTCGATCCATTTAATATTAAGAACTCAAACAAAGAAATTTTCAACGAGAAACCTGAAATAAGAAAATAGAGAAATAAGATTGTTTGATAAGCATCCGCTCTAATTGAGTCACCGCTGTTAAACGAAGATCACGTTTTGTAACATTACGTATCACAACACGGCAGTGTTATTTATTTTATCAATAAAAATAAATTTATAAGACAGACATATATTTAAAAGACAGACAGCGAAGTCTTAGTAATAGGGTCCCATTTTTACCCTTTGGGTACGGAACCCTAAAAATGAATAGTTGATACAATATTTTTCTTAGATTATTTGTATTGATAAAAAAATAACACTGCTAAAATGTAATATATAACGTAGGATTTATTTTTCAGGCGGTTGATATTGCACAGTGTAGACGTCCAATACAGTTTGATTAAGGTTCGGTGTTTTTACACGTCATCATTACAGGAAAACGACGCGCATTGCTAGATATGCATTCCTTAAGAGGAAACGCTAAGGTCGAGACAATTTAAAAATAGGTATTTGTAAAATCTATTGCTGTCGCGCAGTCCCTAACGCCTCCCCCGCAGAGCGCGATAGACACAACTGCATCTTGGACCGAAAATACCTACTAAAAGAACACAAAATCGACGTTTCGAAGTCCCCCGATTCCTTTTACAAAACTAGACCGATTTAAATACTTTTTTCATTAAAAATTAAAGAAAAATTTTGGCCGTGTTCGTATATTTTGCTTTTTTTTTTTAAATTTTGCTAAATTTGTTTTCTAGATGTTTGAACACAGCGGAAAATCTGGCGATTTTTTTTTAATTTTTGAAGGCTCTTATCTCTTTTATTAACAAATTTATGAAAAAAAGGAAAACATAGAAACATGCTCATAGTGGCCATAGATTCTTATCATAAAAATGATTGCTCTACTGGCATTATCCCGGGAGGAAACAGGGGACTATGTTTGTATGGAAAAACGGCCCTTGTGTTTCCTCTTAAGGATCTTCACAACAATCGGTCCCAACCCACTCGTTTTTTTTTTTAAAGAACTTTTCCGTGGCAGAAGGCCGTTACAGCTTCACCGGGCGGGTTTTAGGCGAGTGCGGAAGGCACTCAGCCCAAAAGCGGCCTGCTAGCGGGTACCTCGAGAGCGAGGCGAGTCCTAGGCTAGGCTCGTCCGCGCAAAGGCCTCGTACTAGCGGCGCGATCGGACCGTAACCCCACTCGTCTCGCATCTAGCGGCTTCCCGCGATCTTCTCCAGATTGTAGGTCCACCTAGACGTGGGAGGCTTACCCACAGGTCATCGTCCGGTGAGCAGTGGCCATTCCAGAACCATTCTGCCCCAACGACCATCGGTTCTTCTTATTATATGTCCCGCCCACTGCCATTTCAACTACGCAATTCTTCAAGCGATGTCGATTATCTTAGTTCTACGGATTTCCTCATTCCTGATTCTACCACGCCGAGAAATACCACGCATTGCTCTCTCTATTCCTTACTGTGCGACTTTGAGGCTTTTTATGAGACCTACGGGTCTCTTGGAAAGACGTTCGCTCCACGTTTCATCACTAAGGGACCACGTTTCATTTCTATAAGTTTTGTTACACTTACACCTAATCTTTGAAAATAATACAAGCACTTTATTATTTTTTGAAGCATACCCTAAATAACGCCAAGAGGCGTGGAAGTTTGGACAGTTAATCAACAATTCCCAACTTGTGCCATGTGGCGACATAACGAAATTAGAAAAGCACCACCTCTTTCCCTATGGGTGTCGTAAGTCCAACTAACGAATTACCGACAAAAGTAGGGAGACCCCTTCTCCTCGTCACCTTTAGCTAAACTACCAGCCAATTGTTTCGATTATGGCAGAATACTCCTTTTGGTGAGGCTTGTGTCGTTGTTTTGACTCCTTTTGGTGAGGCTGTGTCCAACGATGATTTCGAAAAGCAACTACAGAAAAACACGGAAGAGAAATTCGTTTGCAAAAACATTCTTCCGAATCGAACCTTCCACTGCCCCGTGTTTAAGTTCCACTGCCCCGTCATCCGTAAAAACTTATTTACTGCCAATAATACTTAGTGAATGTAATACGGCAAGTCGTATGTAATCAGGAAATATTAGTTTAGCAAGTCGTTATCGCAAGAACAGAAGTTTTCCCACTAACAAACAGAAGTACGAATGACTCTATCAAGAAAAATAAGTTGATGATTGTGATCTCTACATCGTGAGACTTGCACTGTTAACGGTTATGTTAAATTGTATAAAAAATATTTTGTTAGTTACTCTAAATCGAATTTATTTATTTATTGAGAAAATCAACAGCACATACATAACAATTACTTACGCCTAGTATAAAACTATAGACTATGTCCAATAACAGAATAACATATAAAATTATATTTGTGGGTACCAATTATTATACACGAAATAAGAAATAGGATTTCTCTCCCAATCTTTATGAGGATATGTTATAATATTAAAATCTTTCGCTTTACAGCGCAAACAATTTGAATATTGATTTGAATGGATTCATCGACGCAAATAATGAATCTGTAGTTCGTTACGTATACTATTTATTTTTTCTTGCAATATTCTGATGATTTAATAACAATTTATCAATTTCATTTAGAGTGGTTATTAAGGTTTTGATCACTTGAAATTATATTTAATAAATGAGGTCGTGGCTCACTTAGCAACGTCTTACCTCTTACCGTCTTAAATAACTCAGGCATTTCGGGAAAAAACGATTTCAAAGGCGTCTTTCTCGTCCTTTTAAATATCTAAACAAAAACAATTGAAATACCACGTAAAAATAGTATTTCCAGGACGGAAAAGCAAAGCAAAAATATTCTAGACAAAACAAAATCAGGAAAGAATCCAGTCTGTCCTCAAGCTCAGAGAGATCTGAAGTAAAACTGAGGCTGACATTTTTATGTTTCGCTTTGTGATAATGCCATTTCTTTTAGTTAAAGGAATATTCCGCCACTTTTACCGTTGAAGTTGGCATAATTTGTTTAAATTAGGTTGGTGTTAAGGTTGTTTCGTGACTTAGTTGTTCGAGTTTATTTATTTAACTGAACTAAATAAAAAGGCTTTTGCTCGGTTGACTTAGGTAATGAAGTTTTTTAATGACATAAACATAAACATTGACGACCATTTGGATCAGCGGTAGTTAACGCTGCTTCTGAGCCATGGGTCGCGGGTTCGATCCCCGCACAGTACAAATATTTGTGTGCATGAACATGTCTGTTTGTACTGGTCTGGGTGTTTTCTATGTATTATAAGTATGTATTTACAAAAAAAAAGTATATAAGTAAGTTTATCGGTTGTCTAGTACCCCATACGACAGGGTACTAAATAGTACCTTAATTTGGGACAAGATGGCTATGTGTGGCTCAGTGTGGCATGTCTTAAATATTAAAAAAAAAAAAAAAGTCTTGTCAAAACGATAAGTTTTTCCGGAAAACTGTTTTTAATTTTTTTATTCTGTGTTAGTTTGTTAAGATCAAAGGTCATCTTTGCCTTTCGGAAATATAAGATTTTCTTGTAGGTATAGCTATTTTAGGTTTTTTTATTATATTTAATTTATCAGTATTTAAACTTAAAAAAACATGTCTCAGGCGGAACTCGAACCAGCGTCTTCGTGCGTACTGGACGCGGTGCTTTACCAATTAAGCTTAATTTTTAAGTAATTTATAAAATATCAAATTTAATAATGTATTTTTATTTGTATTTTCAATCTATGTGATATTATGAACATTTATACTAAAATTACTTTTACTAATTCTTACAAAACATTATAAATATAACTACTCGTATCTTTTATTGTTACAGGTAAGCTACATACAGCTACTAATCACAACTTTAGCTGGAGTATTCATTTGTAAGTAACCTTCTTCGTATATCTAAAATAACATACAAGACTTGTTGAATAACATACAAGGAGTCATGCAACTCATCAGTCACTTTAAAAAAAAGATTACTTACCAAGTTTGTTTGTTCAAATATGACAAAAACTATTGCCAAACAACAAGTTTAACGCTCAACTTTGTTGAAAAGCCTTATGGGTTAAATTTCTGCGACAATTTAACCTTTTTAAAAATGTATGTGGATAACATCACATACACAATGTATGTGATTTTATCCACATAATTTTTTCTGGTCACAGAGTGAGTAACTATTCAAAACACTCGTATTTTGGAAACCATAAAAAAATGAGTGAACCACAAACACCCAGACCCAAGAAAATGTTGTTTTTTTTTTACTACATTGACCCGTTTGAAAATTGAACCTGGGACCTCGGAGCAGACGACACCTTGAAAACGGGTTCGCCACTCTGTGGCTAAAACATTACAAGCACTCATTACTACTATTTATTAATGTTATTACGGAGGCCTGATGGATGGTTTAAAGCCATAAGAA
The DNA here is from genome assembly GCA_949315895.1 of Anania crocealis. NCBI lineage: Eukaryota > Metazoa > Arthropoda > Insecta > Lepidoptera > Crambidae > Anania > Anania crocealis. Next base: position 25,536,902 of record OX438882.1, read on the forward strand.
AAAATAAATCAAAATCAAAATCTTTATTCAGTATCTCATTTACAATGATAGAAATGTGATCGGGGTCTCGTTATGAGATCCCCCTCTTCTTTTTTTTTTTTTTTTTTTTTTGCACACGGACGACCGGTCGTTTCCTATTGAAACGATCGCTCGAACGGCAACCCTCCCACGGGGGAAGGAGGTGGTGAATCCTCATGGATACCTCACAGCCGGCTGTGAGGTTATGTGAGACTTCTACTCACTAAACACCACCCTTATTCGCTACCACCAAAGGTGCCGTAGCGTATCTGAGGCGACCACACCCCATGGGGGAGTGTGGCGCAGGGCGTTTCTCGCCTAAGCGGTTTACGCACTGAAGGAGGCTGGCATTCGGGAGGAATGTGAGCCTAGAATAAATGAATTTAAGGAGCCGTTGTTCGTAATGAACGTAGGCTTAAATTAATTATTTACTTATCGACTGACTCCCAGAAGGGGTGGCAGCCGATTTAGAGGGCTGGGGGTGACCTGAAGGGTCTTATGGGGTGGGCTTAATTAATTAATCTGGGGCTTGAGACTTTTTATGACTCTCAGACACCTTTCGTGGTGACTAAGTGTCATAATAATGTCTCGGGTGGAACGGGCATTTCGCAGTTTGTTTGCGATTATATTTATTTCGTCGATATCGATATTATCGATAAAGTCGGACACCAAGGTGAAATCGTCGTCACTATTGTGTGAACGCGATTTTTGTGGCGGAATTAGGACCCTCTCATGCGGGGTGAAGGGGGGAGGTTTGGGAGCTGAGTTGAGGGGTTTCCTCCAGCTCCCTGCCGGCTTAGTGGCCGGGGCTGCCTCCCTGCCGCCCGATTTCGGGAGAGCAGGGAAGTTGGTGAATGAATGGGTAGGGGGGCCAACCTGCGACCTCATGGGAGGTTGGGGTTTCGGGCGCGGCGCGCGTGCACATCCCCGCCAGTTGGCAGGGTGGCCAAAAAGGCCGCAGTTCACGCACGCCGGTTCCCCGGGGGTGTCGCGCGTGCGTTCGCACTCCCTGGTGGAGTGGGAGCCAAGGCACTTAACGCACCTTGGTGGGGCTGTACAGTTAGCCGCTGCGTGCCCATAGAGCTGGCAGCGGTGACATTGGCCTGGGACCCCACGGCTGCGCGGGGGTTCTACCCTGATATTGGACAGGCCGCAGACTATAATCTCTTTGTGCCTGAACAAATCACGGGCGCGGGGACAGTTGGTCATGACGACCAACATCAGGGGGAAACGGCGTTTGCCCTGGCCGTACATTGGATGCACAGCTTCGACAGGGAAACCTTGTTTTGTGAGGTCGGCTTTGACCTCATCCATGTGGAGCTCTACCGGGACTCCGCGGAGGACCGCGCGTACTTTGCGCTCTTCAGGAAGAGCGTAAGTGTGATAGGGGAGTTTGTTTTTGGTTAGTAGCTCGATAAGGCTACGGAAGTCTGAGATGCTCGACACCTCTATTTTGATGGCTTCACCCGTGTTGGATGCACGGGTGTATTTAATTTTGCCCTCGATGCAAAGCCGGGACACTTCAGTCCACTTTTCTTTGCATCTAAGGAAAATGGGTGGGGGCGCCTTTTGTTTAGCGGAAATGGGCTTAGACCGCGAGTCTAGGCGAGCAGTGGGAGCAGGGGACACCGTTGGTGCAGTCCCTGCTCGATGCAGAGGGATTGGGACAGCGGGGGTGGCCGGGGAGGCCGGAGATGGAACGGGGGAAGGGGACGCTGGCGACTCAAGTACCGGAGAGCCCCGGTTCTTGGCGCGTTTACCGCGCTTCCCCTTTCTCGAGACAGACTGGAATGCCTCATCAGAAGGGAGAGACGTGGAGGACTCCTGAGATAGGGTCGGGGAAGCGGACCTGTCAGACAGGGTGCGCTTGAGAGTGGGTGGTGCTGAACAGACGTCCATACCGTCTGAAGACTGGGCGTCCTCGGGAGTTGTAAGACCAGATGGGGTCTTGCTGGTTGAGGGGGCAGTTTTACTGAAGAATTTGGGAATGAGTGCTTGGACATACTCTAGAAATTCCGGAGACTTAAAAAAGAGCTCCATAATGCTTGCCGGTTCAGCCATGTTGCAAGGGTCTTGCTAAACAGGCCAAAAAGAGAATTAAAAGAGAATTAAAAACAGACAATTAAGTGATAAATTAGATAGAGACAAAAAGTAAAAGAGACAAAGAGACACCCCCCGCCAGAGGCAGGGGGGAGGGGGGGCGGCGAGCGAACAGGTATCCCTAACGGATAGCCGTTCTTCCCTTCCCCTTGGGACTAGGCCCAAGTGCAGTGGGTCCGGGACTGCGGTTTTGCCAGGGCCTGGAGGCCCCGGAGAGCGAATCGGGTGCGCTCAGTTGGCTTCGTTGCCACCGTAAGGTATCAACCAACTCAAACGCGATCGGTTATTTAAAGTATCACTGTTTTGATACAAACAGTGAGTACAGTCAATAACAGATAATTGCACAACGATGCAAAATAATGCGAGTGCGAGCGTTGGTGTATGGCATTCGCCTATCACCGAAAGGATGGGAGGGGCGCACGGGCAGACGGACGTCTGCACCGCACGGAGTGGAAATGGAGAGTGCCCCCTCTTCTATAACAATATTGTTTATATAATCCGCACTTAATCTTAATAGGTATATGAAAAGTTGAAATAATAATACAATACAATTTAAATATGTGTGTGTGTATGTATATGTGTATTTGTGTATTTATGTGTGTGTGTGTGTGTGTGTGTGTGTATATATATATGTGTGTATTTGTGTGTGTGTGTGTGTGTGTTCGTATGTGTGTGAATGTGTATGTGTGTGTGTGTGTGTGTGTACCTATGTGTGTATTTTCTTTTGTTTACAACATTTTGAATATATAATTACGCTTAAATTATTTACTCTTTAATTATTATTTTTTTAATGAGAAGACGATGTGCCACTGCAGTGGAGAAGTGGTGACTCCTATCACCACTTCTCCGACAATAGGTTTTATCCTTATTAAAATGTTAAGTGTGGCCAGTATACTATGTTACTAAAACTAATTTGAAGATAAATTTTATTAATATAAAATATTATTTTGTGCTCTGCCTAGTATGAAAATTTTGAATTTTAATTTAAATTACGACTTTAAATCGTTGGATGCATTTGAAGATGGATTACTTGATATTGTTTTACTAAGTTTGCTTTAACAAGTTTTTATGTTCAATAAAATCAATCCTAACATTCATCCTAACAAAGTGACCGAGGTTCTCACGCTGCTTCTTCACGACACTAGCTCACACTTGTCCCGAAGCAGTGGTAGGTTTAAATATTGGGACGTTTAAAAGCGCTTCCTGGGGCATACTATATGCAGAAATAAAACTGATTTTGCTGACTAAGAATTTAAAAGCTTCATACAAAATACTTCTTCTTGACGAACCTTTTCTAACCCACCTATTACAGGCCGCTGACTTATTTTTAATGACTTCGTTCTTGTTTCTGAGGCTGGGAGTGACGATTTGATGTGTTTTCCAGTGCACTACTTTTTTTTTAGTTTTTTAACAAAAATCTTTCGATAAAAAGTGTGGCCAATAAATTTGCTCAAATCAACGTTGGTAGCTTATTTCAAATTTGCCGTCGATTCGTTCTTTTTTTTTTTGATAAAAGTATTTTTGTTCATCTTGTTCTTCGGAGTTTTCTGGATAGGGTTTTTGAGCATAAAGAATATTGGACTCTTACAACATACATCTGCAAATACATGCAAATATAACTAAAAATAAATACGTATTCGTCAAATAAGAACATCTTCTTCAATCAGCTAGTTTAAAGGCCGGATTTAAACTGGCCTCAAGCTTATGTTCTAAGAAGTTTATTTGTTTTAGTTAATTAAGTTAAAAGCAGAGATTAAGGCATAGCAATAGTGCCTTCAGGCTTAGCTTTTATTTACTAAAAGCGTACGACAAAAATAAAAACCAAGTCCGGAAATGTACTATGCATTTTCCTAAAACATTGGAATTAAAATGCAAAGGACAAAGAGGAAAGAACCAACAGAGTTCCCAATTAGTTCTTTGTTTCATTTTATGCCTAGTCACAAAATCGAGAGCCACGATTAGGCATGTTGCAAATATTTTTCAGCGTGAATATTGGAATACTCGTAGTATAGCTGTTGGTTCAAAGCCTTCTGTATCAAAGATACTTTTTTCATTTGCATCGGATACGGTATTTTTTGTAACACTTTTTTTCAAACGAATCGCCATAGTTGTTGGTAATAAAATCGATTTATAGTTTATTTGAAAGTTAGATGCGTTTTTTGTTTGAAAGCTTTGCAGTTTGGCAATCACTTAGTTGATAGTTTTGTACAAAATGTTTTTCTTTTAGATGAAATTTGCGATATCCTTGGGGTAGTGGCGTACACATCGGTGTCGCCTTATTCCGAGGGTTCACGGAGGGTTAATGAAGAAAAAATATGTTTACTATATATTCTCGGGTCTAGGTGCTTTTTGTGTCTAATATCGACAAATCAAATCAAATCAAATTTAATAGTTAGTATTGTCGCGGCATCAAATAAATGATGATATCAAATTTCTGACAATACTATACTATTTACATGCATACTAACATAGGCTGGTTTGGGTTGTTATAGCATTTACCTGTAGTAAAGTAAAGTAACAGCTTATAATCATCCCACTGCAGGGATAAGGCCTCCATCATTGAATTCAAGTTACCACAGCAATGATGGGTGTACTGGCATAATCACCACGCTTGCCAAATGCGGGTTGGTGATCACAAACCCGAGCAACGTTCGAAAATTCGAAACTTTTTGTTGCCCAACCCGGAATTCGAACCTGGGACCCCGAAATCTTGGCCCGGTGTTCAAACCACTAGACCAACGGGGCGGACCAACATCCTGTAGATTGCGATGTAATTGAATTTCATGGACGAATAGGGGGGCAGAGCTCTACTATTTTATGTAACGGATAATTTTCAAATATACAACGCAGTTCACGCCAAAGTTTGAATTGATAAGCTTAAATTAATTTTGTGTGTACACTTAGCTTATTTTGACTTAGTTGTCTGCCTTGAATAATTGAGGACGCCTCAAAATTAATGATGTTCGGATAATTGCGAAATAATTCCATTGTTTACCCTTGATTCTTGGTAATGTATTAATTAATCACTGGGACTATTATGTTTTGTGAATGGTATGCCAATGAAACCATTAACTATAAATTGTTCATTTGTTTGAATTGACAGTGTCTCTTTTCGGAAATTCGAACTGTTTAATTTATGAATGATAAGCATTTACATTTCATTTCTATAATTGCTGGCAAAGCTTTGATGAAACATTAAATTTAATCCTGTGAAAACATTCATACTATAGGTTTTTTCAACATAAGTACACATTTAACTAGTTCATGTTAATGAAAATGAGATATTTTTTTCATATCATTAACATGTTCTTGCTTGCGATTTATACAGGATGAAATTTTAACCACTTTCCAAAAATTTTGTAGGCGTCCAGTATCGTATTTAGAGCCCATTTATGAAGTAAAAAATGTAAATCAAGTTTTCAACTGAAAATATTTTTCGAAATATGTATAGTTTTCAATTTTTACGGTCCTGGGCCTGTTAAGGTATAAAGGGCAAATCAAAAACTTATGATTAGTTAGTATCTTATAGAATGAATGAAATGCGTATCGCGTAAAAGAAGTGTTGCTAGGCGGCCGTATCAAAAATTTTAGATTTTTGGCGGACATTTTCTATGTGCTTTATCTTGACACTTTTATACTGGGCTATACTAAAAGAAAAAACACGTTTTTGGCCTCGTAGATTGTTATATTTAAATTTGGAAGGTGGTTAAAATTACATCCTGTATATTACTAAATGATGTGGAGGGGCGAACCACCATCTTTCGCCTCAAGCCAACCTCACCTGCACGCGGTGCATTCTGCTGGACGACGAACGACCGATGGCGGTATAACCCTAACTGAAGGCGTTGTTAAATGTAGCAGGCCTGTGACGGGCGGCTACACGCCCTGCGATCGCCAACCCGTCTGCCCAGCGTGGCGATTATATGCAAAACCTCCAATACAGACGCAAAATAAGCCACGGCCCCCAGTTCCCGGCGGTCCCGCTATTCCTGGTCATGGTGGCGACGGCGGGGTGGGTGGGGATAAAAATCTCCGGGTTACGGGAGGCCACCAAAAACAATTGACCCTGGGGACTTACAACGGACGCACGCTACGGCTAAACTCGCATCTGGCTCAACTTGAGGTGGAATCAATCTCTGTCACGAATGTTAAGCAATGCTGGGAGCGGTCACTTATTGGACTGTTTGTGGCATCATACCATGAGCGCTTTCGTGTTTCGGAAGACACGTTAATCCGACGGTCCGGGCTGTTGTCATGTGATTACAGTTGTTATGAGCCCTGTTGGAAGCCTTCGAGTGGCTTTAATAACATCCAACGGCAGGGTGAAGTTGCTGACACCCTCGCCGTCCACCAACCTGCACTAGGCCAGAGTGGTGTAGGTAAGGCCTTAACCCTTCTTAAAAAGAGGGAAAAAGACCCGTGCTCAACAGTGATTTTGTTACTTAAAGTTGCATGCTACAAAAATTCCAGATGTTCTAGTGTGCGCTGATTGTGTTTTTGCTTTATACTCTACAATGACGGTAAAGCCGAATATTATTACAGTAATCAAATATCTTTAGTCAAAATTTTAATATCCAATTTATCCATATTATAATGCTTGTAACATCACTTGAATCAATTTATCAATCTACCTAATAGCACATCAACAATTTTGGTATCCAATCAAAATTCAATATTAATTATGGCATGAACATTTTGCTCGTCGTATAACAATTTCAGGCGTGGAAGTGTTTGTTTTGTTTGTGTTTATTTAATAAACATGCGAAATGTTAATAGTTTACGTAACAACTACATTATTGTAACGTGTTGTGATTAATTTGCATGATGTTTTAATCACAGTATAACAAGATCCCAGAAGACCAGTCAAGTTTAGTTTTGAAGTAGGTGGATACATTCATCCGAGGAAAAGTATTTTAAATGTTACTAATATAAAAAAATATATACTGCTCAAATTATCAGGTATTGCAAAAGTTCAGTCTAGAATCGAAGACTTAAAACTCTTTGATCATCTGCAGTCGAAACAGGTATGTTCTTTGCATGAAATGGGGATTCTGAATCATGGAGGTGTATTTAAATGTGCGGAGTGCCTAGCGAGCTATACAACTTCTTAATGCCCACCTAATTACTACTAGGACGACATTGAGTGTAATAACTTTAAAAAGAGAAACACGTTATGGAATTCAAGTTCCAAGTAATACTGCATAATACTATACTACGACTGCTTATAATAATAATCATCCCACTGCAGGAAATGGCTTCCATCATTTGTTTCAAGTTACCACAGCAATGATGGGTACGGACTAATCACTACACATCACAAACCCCAGCAATGTTCAAAAATTCAGATCTTTTGTTACCCTTACTCTTAATTCAGGTGTAAATGTTGCCTGGTACTTAATCCAGAAGACCAATGCGACGTTTGAGTACTTAGTGTGTTAATAAATATATCTTATCTATGAGCTTAGATGATAATACACTACACGTATGAAGTGATAGGTACTATAAATATTATAAGTAGATGAAAGAAAGTCAGTCAGTCTGCCCGTGACAATGAACCGGGTTAAACCTCAGATCATATAAAGAAGGGCCAAACTAATGCAAATTTAAAATCCTTACATATTTTTAATTTCAATGTAGAGGAAAACAGTTTTATTTGACTACCTACACGCATTTCGACAACTATATTATGGCAACAAGGCAGCTACAGGTAAAGTTCATACGTACTACCATTGCGTTCAATATTTTAAGAACAAGATAAACCATAGTTAAGAGGAAACACTAAGGTCGAGAGAATTAAAAAAAAATTGTAAAATCTATTGCTGTCGCGCAGTCCCTAACGCCTCCTCCGTAGAGCGCGATAGAGACAACTGAATCTTGGACCGAGAATACCTACTAAAAGAACACAAAATCAACGTTTTGTAGTCCCCCGATTCTTTTTCCAAAACTAGACCGATTTAAATATTTTTTTCATTAAATATTAAAGAAAGGTTTTGGCCATGTTCGTATATTTTGCTTTTTTTTTTAAAGTTTAGCCAAATTTGTTTTCTAGATTTGAACACAGCGGAAAATCTGGCGAATTTTTTAGATTTTTGAAGGCTCTTATCTCTTTTATTAACTAATTTATGAAAAAAGGAAAACTTAGAAACATGCTAATAGTGGCCATAGATTTTTATCATAAAAATAATTACTCTACTGGCATTATCCCGGAAGGAAACAGGGGACTACGTATGTATGGAAAAACAGCCCTTAAGTTTCCTCCTAAGAGAGAGTTTTGAAAAGAGTTGTACATTACAAACACACCTATCCAGAGTGTCAATAGATGATGCAATTGTATGCTGTTTAACGATATTCAAAGTGGCTCGTGGAAGCAATTGATAACTTGTTACCGTCCTAATCAGTTTACTGAACTTATACCCTGTCAAACAACAAGAGTAATTCTACTGTCCCTATCTTATCTGTGGTGATAGTTTTGAACTTCGCAAAGTTGTGAATGAGCTTTCGGAACTGATGTTTAGGGTTGATAAAGCGTGAGATATGTAAGAAATTAGTTTTGTTTCGTGAGCGATTTCCGGCAATAAGTTGTAAGGTGATACAAATGTTTAGTTTTCAGTTGCAAACAAGAAAGTAATCTGAACTGTGACTCTTTATAACTGCATACTTTATACATGGAGTAAAAGTTATTACTATTTTAAGTTAATAAGCATTAAAAACCTAACTGCATAATTGAAGTGAAACCATTTTGGGTATACGCTTCGCAGTTTTTTTGCTAACTAAAGAACTTTCGATGTATACATAGATAGAGCAAAAAAATCTTTGAAAAGCTGCGTATCATATTTTGCAAAAATGACGATTATATCTTTTTATTCAAGACCAGTAGTTGTTCCAGTAGTTTAAATAACGGGCCGAGATCGATCCCGGGTTCGATCCTCGGGCCGGGCAACGGAAATCATCGAGTATTTCGAACATTTCTCGGCTTTGTGATCACCAACCCGCATTTGGTAAGCGTAGTGATTATACCTATACCCATCATTGCTTTGGTAACTTGAATTCAATGATGGAGGCCTTTGCCCTGCAGTGGGATGATTATAGGCCGTTGTAATTTTTCACGACTTTTTTCTTATTTTTTATAAATAATGGGCTTGCTATACTACACGGTTAAGAAGAAGCCTAAGATGGAGCGAGCTTACCCAGAGGCACTGGTCCTCCCACACACCAGCGGAACACAGAAAAACTGTTTGGCGCTGGACTCCGGCAGGAGGGTGGTAGCATCCAGGCAGCCTCTTACGAAGCCTACCACCGCAAAGGGATCTGTTAGCTGTCATCATTGGTTAGAAAACCAAAGATGCCGTTGCCCAGGGTGGACCACTAGGAGGTAGATCCCACCACCGTAAAATCTTATCTTATCGATGTGTCAAAATTTCTATGAGAAATGTTTACCAATAGTCCAACACACATAAATAACATTTTCATTTATAAAATTTTAACGCTTACTTTAGCCTATTCTAGCATCCTGAATTACATAGACAACTTCATGTCGGATCCTGATTTTAAGTTTACTTGACTTGTCAGTCTATTGCAAAGTAATGAACACGAACAGAGACTGCACATTTTTGCACTGACATGTTATAAGTTTTATATTCAATTTCAAATTCAATTTCAAAATGTTTATTGCTTACTAAGTGTGTTGGTTACATTGATGTACTTATGTTTACTGCAGTACTTACAACTTAGTCACCGGTGGTATTGCAATATCGAGGGCTAGCATTAATCTAATATTAGGTACTTACTATTAATACAAACTCAAATTATAGATATTCTCTATTGCACACCATATTATTTAACCCAGAAAGGTACTATTATTTGTGTTTAGTATAAGCATTTGACGACCATTTGGATCAGCGGTAGTTAACGCTGCTTCTGAGCCATGGGTCGCGGGTTCGATCCCCGCACAGTACAAATATTTGTGTGCATGAACATGTCTGTTTGTACTGGTCTGGGTGTTTTCTATGTATTATAAGTATGTATTTACAAAAAAAAAAATATATAAGTAAGTTTATCGGTTGTCTAGTACCCCATACGACAGGGTACTTCATAGTACCTTAATTTGGGACTAGATGGCTCTGTGTGGCCCATTGTGGCATGTCTTAAAATATTTATTTATTTATTTATTTATATATAATATTATTATAAACTATCGATGTAATATATATTTAATTTTGATAATAGTTTTTAACTCAAATTTCCTTGTTTTATTTATTTATTGCTTCTATCGTTTAAATAGTCATTAACTGAATAATAACACTTTAATAACAGGTGGGATTTTAAAGTTTTTGCAAAATATTTTAAGTTTGATGGTTTTTTATGTGTTGTGGCATTTTATTGAATATCTTTACTGACATATAGTATGAACTAGTATTTAGCATTTTAATTCTAGACGGGGGTAAGTAAAGTCTATTTTTACGTCTTGTCTTGAAGTTATGTGTTTCGTTTTATTTTGTGAATTTGTTAATGTTTTTAAATGTAAATATGCATATATCATAAATGTAAATAGATGGTAAAGTTAGTAAATTTAATTTAATGAAATAAGGTTTGCATGATTGTTTGTTATCTATTTTTGCTATTATTCTTACACATTTTTTTTTGCATTATATTGTTATTATCATCATTAAATTTTACTGTAGTTATGTGTATTATGTTTCAAAATTTTTAGGTATAAGTCCAACGATCTTAATGCATTTCTGATTTGTAAACAAACAATCCTGAATTATTTAGACGGCTTCATTCCGGTTCCTGATTCTAACAATAAATCGCTTTGACGAGAACAGAGTAGTGCAGTAATGGCAAATTGAATAAATTATTGTCCATTAGGTAATCTTGCACAATTAATTAATCTGAGGCGCGTTTTGTACGGTGGGCTATGGAAAGAGCTATGTTCGGAGTTTCTCTTAGGGATAAAATCAGAAATGAGGTGATCCGGCAGAGAACTAAAGTTACCGACATAGCCCACCGGATTAGCAAGCTGAAGTGGCAGTGGGCTGGCCATATTAGCCGCAGAACCGACAACCGCTGGGTTAAACGAGTTCTTGAGTGGAGACCCCGTCTCGGCAAACATAGTGTAGGACGCCCTCAGGCTAGGTGGAGTGATGATTTGCGCAAGGTGGCTGGCAGGAGCTGGATGCGAGAAGCCGAGGATCGACCTAAGTGGCGTGCAATTGGAGAGGCCTATGTCCAGCAGTGGACTGTGATAGGCTGATGATGACGATGCGTTTTGTACGCAAGTGTTAAGTGTTTTATTTACCTCTATATTTTTATGAACTAAAGATTCTACTCGTATTTTATTTTAAAACTTCTTCTAATAATTTAAAGCCATGGATGTACAGTTACGCCCAGATGAGCAATATATTTCTAACGGCTGATAATGATGACTTATGATAATGTTATAGATGATGATAGTGATAATGATAATGTATAATGAAAAGTAAGTGATCTGAATCGAACTCATATAAAAAGACGATGATGCAATGTAAAGTTTAAGGTTTTTAGCAATGCTAATACTAATATAGTTAAAGATGTTGATAATTATTTTACTTGCAGTATTTTGGTAGTTTTTGTTGTGTTATCAGTCGGTCAAAGGTACAAAAGATTGTTGGTATTAAACGAGTCAATTAACATTTATTAAAGGTATAAAAAATATAGGTACACTTCTCTCAAATCGTACTAAATATACAATTAAGCATTTTTTTTAAAATTGTATCCATGACTGTTAAATATGATACCTACTATATAATTTATCAAAGTGTGATAATAAAGATAATATCTATAAAACACCTAAGGTTTAGTCGACCTCAAAACGTAGGTAATAGTCAGGAGTACCAAGATTTGGGATTCCGTGAAAATAAAATATGACTGCTCCATTTCCAATATTGGCACATATTTGGGTATCCGTTTCGCGCTAGGAATAATGATATCACGTCACTTGTGAGGACTACAAAATATGTAATCTTCAATCTACGATATAAAAATCGTGAGTGTAGCCAAAAGTGATCATTGCCAGGTTTCATCATCATCATCATCAGCAACTACTTTTTTTGATAATGATAACTTTGATAAATAACTCTAATAATTTCCTTCGATAAAACATGTGACTGAATTTACTTTATAACTCCCTGCCAATGTTAAGGTTGATCTCTTAATAATCCTAGTTGACAATTTGCCTTAAAGTTATGTCTGTTAGTAGGACCTAAGACAATGTCCCATTTGCTTGCCAAATTTTTTTTTTTTTAATAAAAATTGGGCTTGCTCTTGACTACATACTTAACTATACGGTTAAGAAGAAGCCTAAGATGAAGCGAGCTTACCCAGAGGTACTGGTTCTCCCACACACCAGCGGAACACAGAAAAACTGTTTGGAGCTGGATTCCGGCAGAAGGGTGGCAGCATCCAGGCGGCCTCTCACGAAGCCTACCACCGCAGAGGGATATGTTAGCCGTCATCATTGGTTAGAAAACCAAAGATGCCGTTGCCCAGGGTGGACCACTAGGAGGTAGACCCCACCACCCCAAAAACAGTAGTTATGTGAACAGTATTGAACTATGTTCTCAAGATTATGACATGCTTGACCCACAGTTATCTATTAACTGCTGGCCGGTAGCCGGTAAACGGAAAAACTATAGAAATATCCAACATTATACGCCATTAACATTCTGTTGGTCCAGTGTTTAAGTACCGGGTCAGATCTCGGAGTCCTTGGTTTAAACCCCGAGTCTGAAGAACTGTATGTAACTGTAAAATTATATAGTAAAAAAAAAGTATTATTATACTATTAGCGTAAACTCAAACATAATCACTGATGATTTAACAAGCTTTTTAACCAAAAACACTACTTTATCAGTAAATAAATAATAAAAACGTTTTATCTATGTATCTTTCGTTCGTCCATCGCAGCGGTCAACCAGTCAATTACTTAGCGGATAAATCAAATTATTCTATTGAGCTAATATATTATATAAGCGAGTCCTAACGTCCGTTAGGTTAGAGTGTATACGCGACTGTTTTTGACCCTGATTCTACTCGTATTACTCGTAAAAAGAAAGAAGCATGCATTAATGTTTTGAATACGTAAATAAAAATGACTCAATGACTGCTTGATTCATTGATGTACTACTCATACGCTCCATCTGTCTTCTGTATCAAATACCGGGCCAAGATCTTGGCGTCCCGGATTCGATCCACGGGTCGGGAAACAAAAAGTTTCGGATTCAAATATTGCTCGGGTGTGTGTTCACCGCAATTATCAAGCGTGGTAATTATGCCTATCCCCACACGGAGGAAAAGGTCTAGTTTTACTAACCAGAATTTTGAGGAACTCAACTAACGCATAGTGCTATACGTGACAACTATTCATTTTGTAAATAATATTTTAAAAATCTAGTTTTTAGTAACGTGAATTTTCTGGTACATTGAACACATTTTTCGGTACACTTTACCATCAAATTTGTACTGCTAGCAATACTTAAACATAGTTGTGCCCATTACTAATTCATTATTTTGATCTTTACAAAGAAAATAGTAACTGATACTATTTGATATGCTACGTACACTTAACTTATTTATCAGATTTTTTTAGTATTTGCAATTAAGCGACTATTTATCCTTTAAACTAATTTATAATATATTTAAGTTTATGTAGTTTATTATGCATGTATGTAATACTGTATTTTAATGTTATTTATGTAGTTTACTATGCGTGTAATATTAGATATATTTCAGATTGTAATTTTACATCTCAATTATTACTTCTCTTTACGTGTACTTTTGAATACTCTTCGCCGCCTTCCCCTTTCAAATCTGTTTCATCTTTCCTCTACCTGAAGGTTGTCTGGTAGAGATCGCTGCAAGCGATAAGACCGCCTAAATTGTACTAATCTAAATCTTACTCATGTGTTATTTTTCAATTTTATGGTGTGCAATAAAGTGTATCTATCTATCTATCTATCTAATTCTGATAGCACTCGCAGTTTTTTGTTAACTTTTAATAGATTTGTTTTTACAAATCGTTCTGGTAGTATTGAAAAATATACATCAGTACTGCGGGAGCTAAATTTAATGACGGAAGCCTTTTCCTTGCAGTGGGATGATTAGAGGCTGTTACTTTTTACTTTAAGTCAATATAAATGACTGATTGATTTACAAACGCTCTACTCAAGTTATCTAAACTAAAATATCGTTGCTTGATATGGTTCTCTTAAGAAGGCTCAAGGTCACACAGAGGGCAACGGAGACAGCAATGCTTGGATTCCCCTGCGCCATAGAATCAGTGGCCTTTGACAAGTGGCTTTCAAATATTGTTTACGCCAAACGAATAGTTAAATGTATGAAAATGACATTAACAAACGATCGAACAATCGTAAGCTTATGTTATTTTCTATTTGGCTTTGGCAATTTGGCAAACTAAAACCAACATTGCAAGAAAAACTGTGGAGCAGAAGTGGCAGTGAGCGACTATGACTCAACTAGAGGTTGATTGTATAACAACGCCTTTAAATTTTCGAGTAAATCATTTTTGAAAACAATGTTTCACCTTTCATAAAGTCTTTGAAATCTTGAACATTTACGAATGAATTGATTAACAACATAAGCTAAAAGTTCAATACACTTTTTATTACATTAAGATCATTCGAAATCTCCAGTTAAATACATCGAGCTAAATATAACGAATCAACAAAAACAATAAACGCACTACAACAAACTGAATAACTACTTCTATTCGCTATCTGGAATCACCTCATATCTCGGGCCATAAGAAACCCGACCCAAAAACCGATGGAAGCAAAAGGACTTAACTGATAAAGGTCGTGTTCTCAATGCCGTGGTAGCAATAGCCAAAACAGCGTTCGTGAAATTTCGTAATATTAAAGTCTTGATTTCGCTGGAATAAGGTATTTGATACACGTAAACATGATCAAACAGTGGATTTTCAATGACACTGATAATTCCTAAAAGTATATAAAGTGACTTCCAATCACTATCTAAATTTTGTAAAATTTGACCATAGATATTTTTTTATTGTGAAATTTGAGCAATGAAATTACCTAAGTACACTATCTCAGCTAATCGACTCCTTGCTAGACAAAGACTTTCGATAACGGGATGGCCTCAGCTATTGGTTCTGCACCAACCACATTTAGCGGCTTTCCGCCCGCGCCCTTCATCAGATGGCCCCTCAACAAGTAAAGAAATCACTGACTTGGTGAGGGGCCTAAAAAATAAAATTACTACATACTATAGTGTAAAGCACCTATTCCTTTCTACCTACTCTACTAATCTGCCAGTCTTCCTGAGAACTTTTCCAGTTGCATAATATAATTGGACTCACCAACGATGATCAGTTCTGTCCTTCGTTAGTCTGTCTGTCTCTCTTTTGGGGGTCATTATATTACTGCTATATTCCAGAGGATGTTTTTCCTCATGGAGTATATCTTACCTCTATTTAAGATCTGTACCATAGCTATCAAGCGATTGTCTTTTGTTATTTGTGGGGATTTGGTACAACAAGCGAAACTAGAAGTATGGTGTCGCTTCTAGCTTGTAAAGGACTGCCAACTGCGGAACATGTGTGAAGACACATGTTCCGCTTTGCTAGAGTCCATATTGCCACAATTTATTTTGTATCATTGCTTTAAGTAAGGTATTGCATTGGTAAAATCATTTGAGTGTGATTTCAGGCTGGTGATGAAACATCAGTAAGTACCTAACTATTGCCGTAAAACAATGTATTCTATTTTTTTAACTTTTAGACGACTACCCACTTGGGTATTGAGTAAGTTTATAAAGAAAGAAGATCTTAAAGTTTTAATACAAAGAAACAGATGATTCAATAAAATAATTGTATTTTATTCGATCATCAGTTCCAACTTTCTTCCTTTCAAATGTAAACAGTATTCATGTGTGAACTATGATTTCACTCAAGGGTCTTTCAGGAAAACGTCGTAACTAAAAACCTATAAAAGGGCACGCCGAATCGTCGCTCGTTCGCACAATCAACGAAATTGCGGAAAACTCAGATACGCTCAGCGCGGGCGCGCACTCCCAACTCATTAATTTCTCGCTTTCCCCGCGGCAATTACATAAATTTGTGTCGTCGCCCGAGCCATTGGTTTGGTGCTGCGTTCGAACCAGCCAGTTGGTGGAAGAATCCATCATAAACATCCATACTAATATTATAAATGGGAAAGTGTGTGTGTCTGTTTGTTTGGCCATGACGAATTGACGTGATTTTTTAAGTGGAAATAGTTGAAGAGATGGAGAGTGATATAGGCTACATTTTGTCTCTTTCTAACCCCCCACTTTCCTAAAATGGGGGGTGGTAGTTTGTATGGAGCAGTCCGCAATTTTCGAGGTAGAAAGCTAAAAATTGGTATGTGGACTATTTGTGAGTAACAAAAAAAATCGGGCATGATTTTTTTTGGAAATCCCCAACCCCTTAACAGAGGGGGTGAAATTTTATTGTTACTCCGAATTTAACGCGAGCGAAGCCGCGGGCAAAAGCTAGTAACAAACATAAATGCTGCTGGAAAGTCTTTAGTCGATTTGAAGTAGATGGTCAACTATACTTCTTTTTTTGGTATGACTTTCGGTCAGTGATAAAAAGTGACGGCCTATAATCGTCCCACGGCTGGACAAAGGCCTCCATCATTGTACTTAAGTTACCACAGCAACGATGGGTATAATAAGCACGTTTGACAAATGCTTGATCACAAACCCGGGCAATGTATGAAAATTCGAATGTTTTGTTGCCCGTTCCGGGGATCGAATCCAGGATTAGTCCGGTCACTTGACCAATAGAGACTTAATTAAATTTTGGAGTCAAATTCGCTAACCTATTACAGGACTCTGACGTAAGTTATTCTTACGATTTCCATTTTCCAATAGATATCTTCCAACCCACGGGTTAACATACTTTCTGAACCGAGACACCTTATTTAGACCGAGACAATTTAAAGAATCATCATCATAATCATCATCATCAGACTATCGCAGTCCACTTCTGGACATAGGCATCTCCAGTTGCACGCCACTTAGACCGATCCTCTGCTTCTCGCATCCAGCTCATGCCAGCCACCTTGCGCAAATCATCACTCCACCTGGCCTGAGGGCGTCCTACACTACATCTGCCGAGACGAGGAAATATTTAAAGAATATCGTTTTCAAAATTGATCCAACCGAGAGTTAAGCTTTAGACCTTTGTAAAGGCGCCTCATCTTACTACTACACCAACTGGGTCATCAACTGATAACATGATTTTATTCCGTTAGTGATATGTCAGGACAGTTGCAAATGCGGGCCAAATGGGGTGGTGGGATCTACCTCCTAGTGGTTCACCCTGGGCAACGGCATCTTTGGTTTTCTAACCAATGATGACGGCTAACAGATTCCTCTGCGGTGGTAGGTTTCGTAAGAGGCCGCCTGGATGCTACCACCCTCCTGCCGGAGTCCAGCTCCAAACAGTTTTTCTGTGTTCCGCTGGTGTGTGGGAGAACCAGTACCTCTGGTCAAGCTCGCTCCATCTTAGGGTTCTTCTTAACCGTATAGTTAAGTATGTAGTCAAGAGCAAGCCCATTATTTATAATAAAGAAAAATGCCGTATAAAAGAAATATATAAGACACTAAGCAAATGGGCATTTCGAGCTAATAGGGAAAATCTCTGTCTCACCTTTGAACTCCAGTACCACTGTTTGCAATCTCAGTAAGATTAAACTCACACACAAAATAAATTTTCAATGCGCTATCCGATTCGATTTTATCCGGATGTCACCCTATTTTTTAAGGTCCGATAAAGAACATTTTATTTTATTTAAGTTTCACCTAATGTTCGTCTAACGCCCCGTTGGTCTAGTGGTATAAATACCGGGCCAAGATCTCGGGGTCCCAGGTTCGATCCCCGGGTCGGGCAACAAAAAGTTTCGAATTTTCGAACGTTGCTCGGGCTTGTGATCACCAACCCGCATTTGGCAAGCGTGGTGATTATGCCAGTTCCCATCATTGCAGTGGTAACTTGAATTCAATGGTGGAGGCCTTTTCCCTGCAGTGGGATGATTATAGGCTGTTACTACTAGTACTACTAATGTTTTCTTAAATAGAGAAAATTCGATAAACGTAGATTAATTTACGCTAGCTAAGCCCTGGTTCATAATAATTATCCACATCAACCAAGGTAAGTATAATAAATTTGTGAATCACTCTGATTTCCAAAGTAATTTGTTTAACATTTATTACTTATATTTATGAGCTGTAACATAAACTCTTTTTAAACATTAGTTTTTTTTTTTGCTTTATAGTTTTGGTTCAAATCCTAAAGATAAAGAATAATAGTTCTTACAAAATTAAGCCACGCTTAAAAAAAGAAAGGTCCATACATAAATATATGTATATAAAAAAACTTCGTAGTAGAGAAGCATACACGCCAATGTTTACAGTGTCGCCAGCTCCGACGTCCCGGGTTCGATTTCTAAACAGTTAAATGTAGGAACAAATATTTTTTTTATTATGTCAGAATAAAATAGAATATAATAAGTTTATTTGGCACAGTTAGATATTATAAATTAAAACAAAAAAATATATTAATAATAATATGCCAGAGTTATCGAGTTTGAAACTTGTGTTCGTCCCAGTTATCTGCGGCACTTTCCTCGAAGCACTTCTATTCGTCAATAGATGGCAGTATATAGCATCAATATTTATTCATTGATTTTCATGTCAAATTTTCAATGAAACACAACTACTTCACGTATTTTTTAAATGCAAAACAATTTCTGTGTTCTAAATTTGATTAAAATCGTTAGGACTATTCTGAGAAACACAAATGTATCATGTTTATAAAAAATTTCTCACCAAAATAGAGTAGAAAGAACCAAAGATGCAACCTTCGAAAAACATTATCATTGAACAGCTAAATATAGAAAATACATGTTTGTGTCAAAAAATAAACAAGGAAACATAATATCAACGCAGCATAATAATCTGAGTTTAGCGACGCCTGCGGCTGTCATACCTTAGATTACCGCATAATTTAATTAACGGTTCAAAAATTGTACAGAATAAACAAAATATTTATCTTTTGGTTTAAGTATCCAAAACACATGGTAAGTAAGATTTATTACGTAACATTAACGGCGAATCGTATCTTTATTTTTACGAAAAAGTTTTAATGTGTGTACACACGACGGCAGATCAGGTTACCACAAAATGTCACTTTGTCGCAACATAAACTGATCTCTAAGAGTTTTAGTTACAGTTGAAAATCGTTTGGGGAAATTTGACATTTATAGGTAGGTTGATGTGCTGGCCACTGTACTTAGATGCAAAAAATTTAACGGGCTGGAACAGCTTAGACGTTTTTGCTTGTCACAGTAAACTCAAATTGGTTCCAATTTTAAAAAACTTGAACCTTAGAAGTGTATACATTTTAGAGAAACAGGATTGACAGAACATAAAAAACATCTCCTTAGTCTAAGCCGGTGCTAAGCAAGAAATGAAACGAAGATAATTTTGTGTAAAATATTATTATTTTTTGGCAAGATTTTTTTCGTTTTCTTAGTTCAGCAGAGGCTTTCAACCCAGTGGAAATAACCCATCTAGTAAAATTAGTATAATGTAGTTTGTATATCAGACTATTTTTTTGTTGCAAACTCGCACCTATTACAACAACTTAAGATATAATTCAGCCTAATATAATGTCGTCCATACAAACAATATGAAAACTCCAAAAAAAGATGATTACAGACGTGACCCCAATTTAGTAAACACATAAAATGAAATACGTTACGTCGTGGTAGAGAGCCCTCGTTACGCGAACTCGTCTCTAATTTGACTGGTTTATAAGCTAACCAGGTTAAATGTGAGCATACAAAATCTCTTTACAGTGTTGCCAGAAAATTACCATTTTAGCGAAGTAAAAACTTGTATCTAGCTCACCCGAACAGAGCAACGGACCAAATTTATGTGGTGTCATTAAATCAGCGGTGCCATTAGGGTACTTGTTAACTTGACGGTTTTTGCCCGGTTTATATCCGGTTTCCGATGATTATTACCTTATCTTGAAAATGAGTAGGGCTTTCTTATACAACTAAGGCTCTGTTTATAAAGAAAGCGGAGCTGGGCTTAGAGAAGAGGAGCGGTCCGTGAATTCACCTATCATAGTGCTTGTAATCTACAGATTAGAGATTTCGATTGATTGATTGGGCGACACACAATTCGATCTCCGGGAAATTAAAAATTCAGCGCCCACTTCTCTGAAAATCCACAGCTCATAGATTTTTTTTCGGATGTACTTATCACTGAAACCTTATATGGAAGGCTTTAATCAGTTAAATCGGGCGGAAATTAAGCGAGCGCTGAGGGCGCTCAGCCTAGGTCCGCCGCGATAGCGGTCTCCCGGTGCCTCCGAGGGTGAGCCTCAGGCTCGCTTGCGCCGGGGCCCATACTAGCTGCTAGTATGGGCCCCGGCGCAAGCAAGCAAGGAGCGGACCGTGAATTGGCCAATCAAAGTGCTCAAAATATATGAGGTGCAGCGTGTTTCTAGAGTAGCAGACCATTAATAGAGCAATCTGCCTGCTGCAGGCGTGATCGGGCCATTGTGGGGTGCAAAAAGCAACCTACCAAATGGCAAACCCACCAGATATTGAGCACTGTGATTGCTCTATTAATGGTCTGCTACTCTAGAAAAACGCACCTCATATATTTTGAGCACTTTGATTGGCCAATTCACGGTCCGCTCCTCTAATCCACAGATCATAGATTTAATGCCCTGTGATTGGGCAGTTCACTACTTGCTCCTCTTAATTTCGCTCAGTTGAGTTTGCCGAAACGCAGCTTTAAGCCTGTTTTAAGATTTTTCCGGCAAAGAGCAAAGGTTACCTATATGTGCCAAAGGTTCAAGCCAAAACTGTGTGGATCATGCTGGCATTTTGGCAATAAACATGCAATAAAAAGCATTATAGACGTATTAAGTTCTAAGTTACAGTAGAACGTCGTCCATGTCAACCGATTGACCATCACAGTCAGCCCATAATGTAATGCTGGTTACTACTAGGCATTTACGCTAAAGAGGATGTAGTGACCAGTATTGAAAAAGGAATGCTTAAATGGTTTGGACATGTTGAGAGGATGAATGAAAGCAGGTTGACTAAAAAGATATATATGGCGAGTATGAATGGAAATGTTGGAAGGGGAAGACCTCGACGAACTTATCTTGATCAAATCGGGGAAGTTCTAAAGAAAGGTCAGGTCAAGAGTACCCTAAACCGGCGAGCGTGTATGAAAAGATTAATGAATGTGGATGAAGCGAATGTAGTCTGTAAGGATCGTAGCAAGTGGAAAGATGTGGTCTCTGCCTACCCCTCCGGGAAAAAGGCGTGAGTGTATGTATGTATTTACGCTAAAAAGAGGATTTTTCCGTATTCGTTATAGCCATTGATGATTGATTCCGATATTTCGGTACCTATTTATGCCACTTGCTTTTGTAAGAACTGATTGCAATAATGGCGGAAACTAAAAAAAACTGTTCAGATAAAACCACCGAAACAACTTATTCTTCTGATAGTGACCATACAAATTCAAATCAGTGTATTGAAATCTGTTTTAGAAAAATTAAACCCAAACCGGTTGTAAAAGGCATCAGGGTATAAACCCCTTTATCGACAGAGACGACATAATAAGAGGGATGTCCCTAATATGTTTACCGGATAAGATTACGGTAGCCACAACCAACATTTGCTATTGTGCGGTTGGGCAAACATCAAATTACTACAGCTCAATTCATTTGGGTAGCCACGTACCGAGCTGTATTCATAGTGCGGCCTTGTTTGGCGCTGGCAACGAAGAAGAGCTAGCTTCTCGTTTTTTGCATATCTGTTGTAGCTACCCCAGCAGATTTAAAAAAAGATAAAAAAGCTTGAGCTAAAATAAATAACTAGAGACACTGTCAGTGACTGTCAATAGAACTATGATTCACTTGTCTCGTTTATAGTCAATTTCTCAATATGTAAGTTGAAAACGAGTGATAAAAAATGAAGACACCTTTTACTGTTGTCCTCGCCTAAGAATATCACACGAAATATTGGTTCTCTTTTAATCTGGTGTTATTCAACCTAATGTCAAATAAGACTCATACTAACAGGATTTCCACTAGGGCATCTATGACACAAGATATGCCACATTCAATCACGGATATTTTGAAGTGTCAGTTTGTATGGGAACCTACAGGATAATATTTTAAAAATCGACATACTAATACATACGTAGTTGCCAGAACTGTTAATCAAATATTTCGTGAAAATCCGAAGACATAGACATCTTAAATCTTATTTCAAAGAAATAAAATAAACCTTACTTTTGCGTCACGTATGCCCGGCCACGGCCCGTACGCGTTGTTTAGCAATGTTCCGTTTAATCTATGTTACAGTACAGAATAGTCTTCTTGAACTCAGCGGTTTTTTTATCCATGGATTATACAAAAAAATAGGTACAATGTTGTAGTGCCAGGTTCTTATACCTGTACCAACATGAGGGCTTTTGTTTGATATTACGAACATATTAATTGAATTTGTGTTTAAACGGCTAACTCTAACAGCGCAGTGCCGTACCGAGCGCCCACTCCATAAGGCTTCATTCGAACGTAAACAACGTTATTAATTTAGAAATTCACCCAACTAACAACCCCGTTTAAGTGATTTATAATTAAATTTCTACGAAATTTTCTGTTTACTTCTCTTATTTTATGAGTCGGTCAACTATTTGCCCGTTGATTTGGGCATCCTTTTGTGATTGCTAACTTCTTTGTGTTTCTTAGGTTTAGTACCTCAAAAGAAAAACTGAGGTTTCCGTACCTCAAAAGAAAAAACTTAAGCCTTTTAGGATCGCTTTGATGTCCGTCTGTCCGTTTGTCCATCCTTCTGTTTGTTAAGACCACTAATCTCAGAAGTTAAAGGTATCAACTTGAAATGAAAACTATAGTAGCAATATACTCCATGTGCCACACACCAAGTCTGGTTATTTTAGAGGTTCTTTCGCTGTGAAGGCTATCTACTGCGTGACATTCGGGAGTCAAAGTCACTTGCAATTTTTAAGTCTAAGCTGCATAGCCATCTTCTGAACAAGGTCGCATGTTAAATTAGCTATTTTCTTTAAAATTATTGGATATTTACCTCCTTATTTATGTTTGCATTTAAGTATTTCTGTGTATGTATTGCTTTTGTTTACTTCATTATTACTTCATTACAATGATATTACAAAAAAATAGATAGGTTATGTTCATATTAAATTGCGTTCGCAAAACGTCACGGCGCTGCACGATGACAGTTACATAGATTAGGAATTGTAACCAAAATCAGACAGTACAAATATTTGAATGTAGGTAGAAAATAGAGAGAAATAAAACAGGTTGTATTTGTGTTATATGAAAAAATATTTTTACTATGTAAGTACTTAACATAAAACATACATTGGAATTATGGGAGTTACACAAGTTAGAATTTTTAACAGAAATATTTATGTACAATTTTAACAAAAAGATATTACACAATTACATCCAGTCTGATTCACTTCGTTGCTTTCGCACTATTGCAATTCACTCTTCTTTTCTAACTTCATTACAAGAAAAGCTAGAAAATTGTGAATAGTAAATCTTAACACTGACGGGGTACTTACGTTTCATATTAGCTACTCCAGAACTTTAACATCACGGTTCAAACCACAGAACATGGAAAAGGGTTAGAAAGGCGATGTTGGCGGGGCAGGCACGTCACAGAGGTTATGAGCAAATGCTATTACTTCTGCCGAAACGTGAGCACTGTGATTGGTTAGCGTTCTTTGTACTCGTTTACGTGTAGTGGGACGCAAGCGGCGACATCGGTTCTCAACTTCTCATACAATTGGCGCATGACAGCCGTTCTAATCTTTTTCCATGTTCTGTAGTTCAAACTATCAAAGTACCAAATTTAATTATGATGAATTTCATTAGAATTATTTTTAAATAAATACCACTATGTGTGCTATGGTATGATTAACTCGTCATATTGATACCTAAATTGTCGCATCTGAATTTTTATTCTATGTCATCGTCTTAGCACTAACAAAGAAACTTAATAATTAAAAAACACGTAGTATAAAACAAATATTTTTATAAATTTACATGTGATATGTGATCCCTTGAGATTTATTCATTATAGCACCATAATTTGTGCAAAATCGAAATACACAAGACGGCATTTTTCTAAAATTTGTTAATCTGTCACTGTGACTCGCTCTGAAGCTTGTTTGACGCAAACTGATTGAGACATGTTACAATTGACTCAAAAAGACTTCTTAACTTAAACCGCGAAGTAACATATCTATTTCTTTGTAATATCATTGCTTCATTATAATCAAATAAAAGTGTTGGCTAATGTCCATGAATTATATCTTTGCTATAAACTGTTCTTTCTCTTATGTATTTATTCTTGACTTTTCTTGTTACCTGCTATTTATTTATTTATTTTATCTCTCCTGTCCTACAGGGTTGCCTGGAATAGATCGCTTACAGCGATAAGGCCGCCCTTGCCCACATTAATCTAATTGTATTTAGTTTTAGTCAAAGGATTGTACTAATTTTAATGTAAGCAATAAAGTGTTATCTATCTATCTATCTATTTATTCAAGTGAGTTCCATAAAGCAGTTCAAATTCAAAAAAAGATACGGCCATTAATGCCGCAAAAATATTTTATTTCGTACGTAGGTACATAATTAGCGTTGAACGAGTTAGAACAATAAATTTGACAAGTCTTAACTTTATTCAATGAATAATGAATAGGTATATTTATTTTCACCTAAACAAACAGAAGACATAATACGTGAGTATTATGATAGAAATTGAAATTGGATATTTCCTGGGTATAAAGGGTCCCGTAGCCGCCCGAACCTGCGGGTTGTCCGTTATGAACTTGACCGATTTTTGTCAGTGTATATTTTATAAAGATGCCCTAAACTAGAATTAGTTAAAAGTTCTAAATTATGCTATCTTACAAAAATAGTTTTGCTTCTATGCAAAAATGACGATAATAAACAGGAAGTTATTAGATTTGGTGAGAACGGTGAAGTTTTTAGCAACGTGTAAGTGAATAAGATGAGGGAAATCTTGCTTTGTTACTAGTACAATGTACTTATAGCAATGTTATTTTTTTATTCAAAAGTTGCATATTAGATTTTTTTGGAACTTAGATCATTGACATAGTTACAAGATAAGCTAGCTAAAGTGGCAGTCATACCTGTTGGGGAACGACGGGTATTGGGGCAAACGTGTTCTTAAGTGGAGACTGCGACTTGACAAAACATCAGTAGCCCTCTAGCTTGATGAGGTGACGATTAGCAAAAGGCAGAAGCTGCTGAAATGCGTCAAATCGAAGACAGGACGAGATGATACAGGTTTCATCCAGTAGTGGACTGTCAAATGAAAAGGAAAGGAAAATAAAAGGTTAACAATCACGGATAACGTTTACCTACTTAAACCTACCTACGTGTTACAAGTCCCGGGAGCTACTCGGAGTTTCTCTTTCTACCACACGATGGACCCGGCACCCGCACGGTGAATCCATAGAAAGCTAAGAAGTTTGTCTCGTCTCTCTTGCATTCAAATAATTCAATTACAAAATAAATAAAATAGGCGAATGTAGCTTGACAAACCAAACCTTTTTCAAAATTTGCTAAAATTTATTAGATTAGATTAGATTAGATTACTCTTTATTGCACACCACAGAAGAAATAAATTTACAGGAAATGTTACAGAAAGATGTACAACTTCGGCGGTCTTAACGCCTGTAGCGATTTCTTCCAGACAACCTTTAGGTGCAGGATAGGTACTACAAAGAAAGGGGAAGGTGCACAGAGTACTTTATGTAAAAATAATCAAACATAATAAAACAAATTAACTTAAAAAACTTAATTTCTACATACACATACATAAACATATTTCAAAATATAAACCTAAACTCAACAGTACATAAATACCTTATAATATACATACATATAATAAATATATATACAATAAAACATACATACACTAGATAACACATATGATGCATCAAAATATTGAACAGCAATCCATTATGGTTACAAAATAAATAAATGTCAATGTCAAAGCGCTAGTAAATGTGCTTTGAGTCGACGCTTAAAAACTAATAATGTTTCAGATAGTCTTATGGGCGGGGGTAGGGAATTCCATAAGCGGATAGAGTGGACGGTAAATGACTGCGAATAGTAGTTAGTGGAATGGGGAGGACATTTGAGAATAAGTTTTTTGGATGACCGTATCTCACAATCCTGTGATGACTGCAGAAATTGGAAGCGCTCTTTAAGGTACAGAGGTGATTTAGGGTTAAACAAAATTGAATATAATAAGGAAAGGATATGATAGTCACGCCTAAGTCGGATGGGAAGCCATTGGAGCCGAGACCGAAATTCTGTTACGTGGTCGTACTTACGTAGACCAAAAATGAGTCGGATGCAAAAGTTTTGTAAGCACTCCAGCTTGTCGAGTAGATTTCCGCTTAAATCAGAGTAGCAGCTATCTGCATAGTCAAGGATGGGAAATAGCAAAGCCTGGACAAGAGCAATTTTGGTAGGTATAGGTAAGAAATTACGAAGTCTTCTAAGTGACGCTGCCGCAGCGAATATTTTTCTACTAACTTCTGCAATCTGTGTACCCCAGGTAAGGGCGCTGTCAATGTGGATGCCAAGGTTTTTATTAGGTGTAAACTTTGTCTGTTCTGTGGGTGAAACACAAAAAATAAATCAAAGCGACCATATGGTTCCTTATATAATACATTGTGATACTCGTAGCCTAACATTCTTTCAAAATCTGTTATATTCTGGCGTTATGTTTCATTTTCGATTACTCATGACAAAATTGTATTCTTTTCTAAGAGATGTCAGGTGCAATCAAGTCGCTCTTAGGGCTCTGACTACGCTTAATGACTTATATCAAACGATAACTGTCAAGGCTTATGCTGAACAGAAGGACAATTACTTAGCTTTCTGTGATAATAATATCATTATTTTCCTTTTTTTTTTGTACCTAAAAAAACATTGTAATATACCTAATATTTTCATTGTTCGAATTAGAATTCATAGAGCACCATGACTTATTCATGACTATAACGGCCTCTAATCATCCCACGGCCTGCATCATTGAATTCAAATTACCACAGCAATGATGGGTACAGGAACAATCACCAAACTTGCCAAATGCGGGTTGGTGATCACAAACCGAAACAATGTTCGAAAATTCAAAACTTTTTCGTCTCATATATAATTATAATAGTTTGATATAATCAAACTTTAATAACGATTACTTTACATAATAATCATTTGTTATAACAAGACATGATATAATTTTGTTTGCTATAACGATTACTTAAAAAAATATATTTTATTTAATACCATTTAATATAACATTCATAACAAATAAAACCGTTTGAAATAAAACTCATTTTATGTATCGTTTATTCGTTATCAATTAGTTTGTTATACGCATCATTAATTCATTAAGAATTTGGTTGAATCACTACTCGCCGTTGTCTTTCCGCCGTGGTCTTTGCCCTTGTCTCGTCTGCCCCACAATAGAGTGCAATTTAAAAGCCGGAGGCGCGGAGGGAGTGCAGTCCTCGCTCGCAGTAACGAAGCTCGGGCGCCCGGGCGAGCTGCGAAAGCGAGTTTGGGTGCCAGAGATTTGTTGCGCAAGGGCGGAAGGACTGCACTTCTCGCAGCGCCGGAGAAGAGCGAAACTAAATGAATGCGTGCTTGCCTGCATGCATTCGTGTTTGCCTGCATGTATGCATGTTTGCCTGCTTGCCTGAATCCATGCATACATGCTGCTTGCCTGCTTGCATGCTGCATGCCTGCATAAATGATTGTATGCTTGTTAGCCTGCACCCATGCATGCTACTCTGCATGCATGCATATTTGCCTGCTTACGTGCATGCATACATCGTTGCCTGCCTATTTATCATATTACGTACTATTTCAGATTCGGAATTTACACTATTAGGTGTCTTTAAATTCTGCAATCTGACGATTTTATATCCAGTAATCAGTATCTGTTAAATGTTATACAAAACGAGTGTTATCAAAAATGAACGTTATACTAAATGTTATTATGCTATATACATTTTATTTGTTTTGAACATTATACCATGTGAATGCTACATTAAACGGTTGTTATACTAATTGATTTTAGCCCAATTGTTACCTATAGGTTTTAAAATAAGGTAATTTTAAATTTTAAAAAAGTGTTATGTTAAACAAAATTATATCATTTAATTGTATATGTTTTGATCTTTATGCGATATGTTCATATACTATATATTACACACCCAAATCCTAGCCCAAAACCACTAGACCAACGGGGCGTTTCATTTTCCAATTTTTGTTAGAAGCTTTACATTTTGACGAACACATCGACACTTATAAGAACTTGAGTAGTTATTATATCTATGCATAATTTATGAACATCAGGTCCATAAGCTAAATCTCGATAGAAACGAAAACATCTATTAAGGAAAGTTTTTGACTAACACATTATTTTGATTAGAACTGAAATTGTGGTCCTTAAAAGTAGGTCTTTGGTGAACAGAAAGCTGATTTGAACACACTCGCTTCCTACAGCTCGACAATAATTCGTTTCTAGTTTCTAGCACTTCACGCTTCTCGATCATCGTCAGTGGTAGGATAAGTACCTAACTGACCTTTTAGCTTTCACAGCACTGTGTTAGTGGATTTTTAATACCCACTACGAGTCCTGCCATCACTAAGCCAAACTTCCTGCTACAACAAAATAAAGCAACAAAAAAAAGACAAAGTGAAAAATTACTATAAGTGACATTGTGATTTTCTATTTTATTTCTCGGATGGAGACAAAATGCCAAGGAAAGCCTCGGCTTGTACCAGCCTTCGTTCTCATTAAGTAATGGCCCTGGATTTTCTGTCTCGAGATATTCTGGGGGACCGCATTTTGGATGGTATAGACAGAAAATTAAATATTTGTGTTTTGGACAGATACTTAGTCACAGATGGTAGAATGAATAAGTACTAGCAATTAATTATAACTTTTTTTTTTATATTCTTGCCATTCTAAGATCTAGGTTTAAAACGAATTCGTATTTTCTGAAAGCTACATTAATTAATTTAATTATTATAGCGTATGATTAAATTTTTTCTTTAATAATTGTTCACCGATGGATTTCTACCAATTCATTGGTAAATAGGTATTAAAAAAATAAAGTAACAACCCATTTTCGCTCACTGCTGAGCACGGGTCTCTCTCCTTTTTTTTAAGGAGAGTTCCACCACGCTGGCCTAGTGCGTGTTGGTGGACGGCGGGGGCGACGCTGTGGCAACATCACCCCGCCGTTTTGGATGTTTCTCAAGCCGCCCGAAGGCCTCCAACAGGGTTTAACGACTGTTATCTCATGATAACAGCTGGGACCGACGGCTTAACGTGCCCTCCGAAGCACGGAAGCGCTCAAGGTATGATGCCACAAACGGTCACCCATCCAATGACCGCTCCCATCGTTACTTTAACATTCGTGACAGATAGATCTAGCGACATGTCAGTACATTATTATGTACTAAGCCATTACGTTATTTGAGATTGTAACAAAGGACATAATTTTTTTACTATGGAGCTTGGTACTAAAATCAAATCTCCATGAACTTGGCACTGATATAATTTTAATAGGTGAAAGAATAAATTTTTACGAACACTAAATATTAATCAGCATTGTTTCTTAATTTTACTGAACAGATTATCTCATTTACTGCACTGTCTTAGAATAAGAATCTAGCAGTACTTTTTCAAGTTCAATAGGTAGGGTTTCTGATACTACGACTGTTTTGTATTATTTGTAATCGTATAAGCGATGATAGTAGACACTGTATGTTAAAGAAAATTATTGCAAAAATCAAAGCTTTAACAAACATTTAGTAGGTAATTACGAGTAATTAATTTAAATAATAAAATTGTAACTTGTTTTGTTGTCAGAAAATACTTTTTTTTACTTTTTGGTAATTTTTGTTTGTTCCATCCTGAATCAGCTAAGGTCTGAGACCATGCTGCCAAGTCATGGTAAATTCAGTCATTTTATAATGTCGCAAACCTTAGAAAAATGACCATTTATTCTCTTTTCCCACTCAAAAACCTCAAGATAACTACGTATTGGACAGCTGAAAGTCGTCAACTACTCATCAGTAGGCCACGTAAAACTCGTAACTTTAGTTCGGAAACGCATGCAGCTTAGGTTATTATATTATTTTTTAATAAAACGGAGATCTTTAAAAATCTTAAAGTTATGCAGAATGATAGTTTTTAGGCTCTAGATTAAAGTTGTATGTAAACTATGTTAGTTTATTACATTTGTACATTTGTATTTAATTATCAAAAAAAAAAATGTCCTTTGTGATATTTTTAGACGAATGTAAAATGTTATTTGAGATAATATAATTTGAGTGAAGGAAATTAGATCTGAGCTAAGTGTACAGACGTGGATATCTCATGTATTTTTCAAGTGGCGTGGAGAATTTCAGTTTCCTTCATTATGAATTGTGAGAGTTACGCATTATTCCATTATGTCGGCTTATCACAGTGAAAACATTAAAAATAGATACACATTTCGACATAAAGACAATATGAAATTCCAATTTTAAATATGAGCATCTAACGTCACGTTATGCCTAACTTAATGCAAATTCAATTCAATTCAATTCAAATTCAAATATTTTATTGCGATCTATAATGTTACAAGAATGTTATAAAGTATGATGTAGTCAGTTCATTATAGACCCTGTTCGGGCACAATTAGTAGTAGACGGACAGAGAGATACAAAAGAACAAATAAACACCTATTTTTACTACATACATACTTTACTTACTTTCTAAAATTGACTTTATATTCAATTTATAGATATCGACAAATTCAGTCTTACTTACATGACTTACCCCGTATTTATAAAGAAGTAATTACTATTGCTTAAGAAAGTCATAACTTAAAAGTGTTCATACCTAGTGCTTAAGTGAAACAAATTGGTCACTAATTAATAGTCATATTATTTTGGCTAAAAATGCTAACTTTTGGTACATAGTTATAACTTCTAGTAATTTCTTGATTAAGGAATACAAATTGTCTCTCAAGTAATTACTTGCAGTCAAGTAATTACTTTTACTTGTTTAAAAAAAAACGGGGGTTAAAGCTGAATACAAGTAAGTAAGAAGAGAACCGAAACGTTTAGTAGGTTAATTTTTACGAGTACAATCGACGAATAGGGTAAAATTTATAATATCAGTATATAAACTTGAAAAATTATGTCTCAGGCGGGATTCGAACCCGCATCTCCTCGCATGCCCGCCCGGCATGATATTATAATTGCAATTTAATTGCTAAAATATCAAATAGAAAAAAGCGTAAAATTTTACAAAATATTGCATGATGTTTGAAGGTGATTTGTTTAGCACTGACTCAAAACTGTTTCACGGTTTTCGTCGATTAAATTTTTGTGGCAAGAGTGTACTATTTTATTTTTAGATCTGACAAATAAAACCTATTTTTTTAAGCTTCAGGTCTTTTTTTTAATGTTACTTTACTGATAACTACTCTGTATTATAATGTTGACATTTCTTGAATTCTTTGCTACCTTCCCCTCTTTACCAATTTAAAGAATCCCCTACCTAGAGGTTGTCTGGGAGAGTTCACTACCAGCAATAAGACCGCCTGAACTGTACAGTTCTTAATTTTTTGTAAGGTGTGCAATATATATTTTTTTTAATTTAAATTTTAATACAAAAAATCTACGAGACAAACACTAATGACGTATTTTTCCTTTTGGTATCTATAGCCCAGTAAGTCAAGATAAAGCACCTAGAAAATGTCCGCCAAAAATCTAATATTTTAGATACGACCTCCTCGCAACACACTTTTTACGCGATGCGCATCTCATTCATTCATTACGATACTATTCATAAGTTGTTGATTTTCCCTTCATACCTTAACACGCTTAGGACCGTAAAAAATTAAAACTATGTTGCGAAAAATATTGTCGGGTGAAAACTAAACCAATATTTTAACTCATAAATGAGCTCTAAATACAATACATAGAAAATTTGGGCGGTGATGAAGAAGTCATCTATAGATATCTGCATGAAAACTCAACAACAAAAAAAAAACGCAACAAATTAAGGATCTCTTCTTTCGTCTTTCGGACATAATATGTTCGACGCGGATGCCAAACCCCATTCTTTTTCTTCGGTTGATAACAGGTGTCTTGAACCCACGTTAAGAGGAAACACTACGGGCGAGAGAATTGAAAAATAGGTATTTGTAAAATCTATTGCTGTCGCGCAGTACCAAACGCCTTCACCGCAGAGTGTGATAAAGACAGCTGCTTCTTGGACCGAAAATACCTACTAAAAGCACACCAAATCAACGTTTCGTAGTCCCCCGATTACTTTTCCAAAACTAGACCGATTTAAATACTTTTTTCATTAAAAATTAAAGAAAGACTTTGGCCGTGTTCGTATGTTTTCCTTTTTTTTTAAAATTTAGCCAAATTAGTTTTTTGGATGTTCGAACACATTGATTTGATTTTTTTCGATTTTTGAGGGCTCATATCTTTTGAAATAATTAATTTATGAAAAAACATAAAACATAGAAACATGTTAATAGTGGCCAAAGATTTTTTTAATTAAAATTATTGCTCTACTGGCTTTATCCAGGGAGGAAACAGGGGACTACGTTTGTATGGAAAAACGGCCCTTGTGTTTTCTCTTAAACAAACAGCTGACAACACGTTAGTGTGAACGCCTACCTTGTAATCCGCCTTGGATATTTCACAGAGGAGCGAGCTTTGTAACGCTCCAACGGATTATCCTGAACAACAAAGACACTTCGCACACTTTGAACATAGTATCTAGAAATAACAATCGACCTACGAAAACAGATTTTGGGCTTGACTTAGACAGAATGCCAATATGTAATAAATAAATCTGGTCAAATTAAAAATACAACTCCTATACATTGTGAGAAGACTCAAAAGGGTGATATTTATCAAAGCAACAACAGATTTAATATTTTTCTCTGTCTAATTGTCTGTTTATCCGACTTGTAGGTTATCATCTGAAACTTTTGTTTCCAACAATGTTTTGCTTAAGATCTAACTTATAAAATGTATATGTACTCGTATGTACCCTAAAGTAACAGTTTATTTACATCAGTATATAAACTTGAAAAATTTTTCAAGTTTATATACTGATATTATAAGTGCAATTAAGTTGCTAAAATATCAAATAAAGTTTATTTACATCCCACTGCAGGGCAATGGCCTCCATCATAAAAAAATCGAGTTCTACCGCAATGATGGGTACAGGCATAACTCATCATTGCGGTGGTAGTTTACCTTGTTAGCCAAATGCAAGTTAGTAACCACAAACCCGAGCAATTTAAAAAAAAAAACTTTTGTTACACGACCCGGGATCCAACTCAGGGCTACTAGACCTGGATGTGTATGAACGCTGAAGCATGTACACCGGCCAAAACTTAAATAATAGGGGCCAAGGCATCCGCCGCTAGCTCCGCCCCTGCCCCAGCCCCAACCTCGCAGTCTGCTTCACAGACAAAAAAGGCCCCCCTTCCCCCGCCCATCGTAGTCCAGGACAAGTCTGCCTGGACAAATATTTCGGCTGCTCTCAATGAGCGCCACATTGCGTTTTCACACGCAAAGTCGGCTTCCGACGGAATCCGCGTGCAAACGCCGGACATCGCCTCCTACAGGCAGCTCCAACATTACCTCAACGTAAGGAAGATCTACTTCCATACGTACACTCCCGTCGAGGAGAAGAAGCTCCGCGTGGTTGTACGCGGAATTCCGAAAGAAGTCGACACAGACTTCATCCTTACCGACCTTCAGTCGAAACAGCTTCCAGCTCTGGAAGTCCACCGCTTATTCAAAGCGCGTGGCAAAGCCCCTTACGATTTAGTACAAATCGTACTAGAAAATACCCCTGAAGGCAAAAAGATTTTTAATATAAAATCTATATGCCATATCTCCGGTCTCCGTATCGAGACCCCTCATAAAAAACTCACCCCTGGCCAGTGTCATCGCTGCCAGTTGTACGGGCACTCTGCCCGTAATTGTCACGCACGCCCGCGCTGCGTGTAATGCCTGGGCGACCACGGTACCGCCGATTGTCCTCGTTGTAAGGACACGGCGACTACCCCGCCCGCGTGTGTACTCTGCGGAGAGCAGGGACACACCGCGAATTATCGCGGTTGCCCCCGTGCTCCGCGAGTAAACTCACGGGTGCAGGCACCTAAGGCCGCGCACTTCCCAGCCCCTTCTTTTCGCCAGTTTCAGGCTCAACCCGCAGCCTTCCCAGAGTTGCGTCCTTACGGACACAACGCGTGGTCTCGACCACTACCCTGGGCAAGGAATGCCTACACCCCGGTCCCGGCCTTAAGCCAAACTGCAGCAATCCCGACGGCCCCTAAGGCCCCAAATATGGCCCCTATGGCCCCTACTGTGGCCCCTAAGGCCACCATTGTGGCCCCTAAGGCCACCATTACTGCCCCTCAGGCACCACCAGTAGTCCCTAAGGCCCCTCAGGCACAGCAGGCCCCGGTCACCCTCCGTGACCCGCGATCAAATGCCCCTAAGGCTTCGCCAATTGTCCCGTACGAGCAGGATGCCATGCTCATATGTAATCTCAGCCAAATCAACCCGGCTGAAATCAGATATGTAGCAGCCCAAATCCGTGCGCATCAAAAAGACCCATGCGCAATGCTTTGTCTTTTAGATAAGCACGCCGACCTCCTCAAAAAAGTTAGAAACATTTCCTCACCATGAATAATACACCCTCTAGAACGAAACCCCGGTCCCTTACCATCGCATTTTTTAATGCCTTTGGTCTTCAAAAACAAAAGGTAGAGATATCACTCTTCCTTATGAAGCACCAAGTCGACATCTTTTTGATACAAGAAACCTTATTAAAACCCTCCATCCTCCCTCGTGGTGCTATGATTGCCAACTATAACGTAGTTCGCAACGATAGGCCCACTAGAGGTGGCGGCACTCTAATTTATTACAAACGCTCCTTGCATTGCGTTCCCCTCGACCCTCCCACGCTCACAAACGTTGAAGCTTCTGTCTGTCGGCTAGCCATGACCGGCCATCAACCAGTCATAATAGCTTCCATTTATCAACCTGGCGACAAGACTCCCATAAGGAGCGACTATGAGGCTCTTTTTGCTATGGGACCCTCCGTCATTCTCGGCGGAGATTTCAATAGCAAAAATACTCAGTGGAACTGTTTAACAACCTCCAGCAATGGTAGAGAGTTAGCAGATCTCGCTGAAGTCCTCAATTTTGACATCATCGCCCCCCTTTCTCCGACCCACTATCCTTTTAACGTAAACCACAGACCCGATATCTTGGACATGGCGGTTCTAAAGAATGTAGGCCTGCGCCTTCGTTCAATAGAAGTCCACCATGACCTAGATTCTGACCATCGCCCAGTTGTCCTCCAATAAGGTCCCTGTGACCAACAGATATCCATGAAAACAATACTGGACTGGCACAGGCTCGAGAGCAATCTCGGACCTAGTCCCGATTCAGTATTGAACTCAATCCCAGACAGGTTAGGATCGCCTCACGAGACTAAGCAAGCGATCGATGCCCTCACTAGCCACATCACGACCGCTATTAGCGATTCGTCTAGGCAAGTTCCAGATATGCCTAGACATAGATTGAACTTGCCGGATGACGTGAGAGAGCTGTTGAGGGCAAAGAGAGCTGCGACCAGAGCTTATGACTCCTATCCCACCGAATATAACCGAACCCTTCTACGCACTTTACGGACATCTGTAAAGGAACGTATTAAGGCTCTTCGGGAAAGTCAGTGGGATAGCCTACTTGAAACGATCTCACCATCTCACCAAGCCTATTGGAAGTTGGCGAGATCCTTCAAGTCAGATATAGTCACATCTATGCCTCCTCTCTCTAGACCCGACAACTCCGTCGTATTCGACGACGAAGAGAAAGCCAAATGTCTGGCCGACAGCCTAGAGGCCCAGTGCTCTCCTAGCACGCTTCCCATAGACGCTGCCCACCTTAGTATGGTGGACAGCGAAGTCGAACGTCTCTTGGCCCTCCCTCCAACCTGCCCCCTTGCACCCACCACCGCCGATGAGGTGCAAACCATCATCAAAGGTTTCCGTCCAAACAAGGCTCCCGGTCCGGACCGGATCTCCAACAGAGTCTTACGAGTCCTCCCCGCCCAACTGATTTGCCTATTGGTTGCTATCTTCAATAGTGCCATGGCAAACTGCATCTTTCCAACCGCGTGGAAAGAAGCAGACGTCATAGGTATCCCTAAGCCCGGCAAGTACCGCTCCAAGCCCGCCAACTACAGGCCCATCAGTCTCCTCAAGACTATGGGCAAATTATACGAGCGTGTTCTCGTCTCCCGCCTAAGAGATTACATTTTCTCGAACAATCTCTTAATCAACGAACAGTTTGGCTTCAGAGCCTCCCACTCTTGTGTCGAACAGGTGCACCGCCTAACGGAGCACATTCTCGACGGCCTCAACAGATCCAAACCGATGGTAACCGGTGCACTCTTCTTCGATGTAGCGAAAGCATTTGACAAAGTCTGGCACAACGGCTTGATCTACAAGCTGTACCAACTCAAAGTGCCCGACAGTCTCGTGCTCATCCTTCGAGACTTTCTGTCAAATCGTACCTTTCGCTACCGCGTAGAGGGGTCCTATTCATCTCCCCGCCCCATCAGGGCTGGAGTCCCTCAGGGCTCCGTGTTATCTCCTCTTCTCTTTTCAATTTTCATTAACGACATTCCCAGGTCACCGCAAGTAGAGCTAGCTCTATTTGCGGACAACACAGCCCTCTATCACTCTGGCTACCATGCCGGTTACATCATTAAGGCACTACAACGTGCAGCCCAATCCCTAGGTGACTGGTTTAGGATGTGGCGAATAGAGGTAAACCCCGAGAAAAGTGCAGCAGTGTACTTTACTCGAGGTTTCTTCGCTTCAAAACATCCTAAACGATGTCTCACACCAATCACCCTATACGACCGTCCGATCCCTTGGGAGAAGACAGTCAAATACCTAGGTGTCACCTTAGACCGTAGAATGAGCTTTAAACCTCACATCAAACGCGTCCGTCAGACTGCAGCCTTTTACTTTTCAAGGCTCTACTACTATATCGGCAGGAAGAGTAAAATGTCACTTAGAAATAAGTTGACAATTTACAAAGCCTGTATTCGACCCGTGATGACTTATGCTAGTCCAGTGTTCGCTCATGCCAGCCCCTCAGAACTAGAAAGACTCCAAATCCTCCAAAAAAAATTCTTACGCTCTGCCTCGGACGCCCCGTGGTATGTGCGTAACGACAATTTGCATCGCGACCTTAACATTCCGTCGATTGCCAGCTTTATGAAAGAAGCGTCTCAACACTTCTTTGATAAAGCCGTCAATCATACGAATCCTCTTATAGTCAAAGCCGCCACCTACTCGTGCCAAAAAGATGTCGAAGCCCGTTTCCGCCGACCGAGGAACGTTCTCGAAGATCCCGACGACAAAATCACATCGTTCGTAAAACAATTCACCACTCACAACAGTACACACCCGACAAGCACTA
The DNA here is from genome assembly GCA_949315895.1 of Anania crocealis. Classification (NCBI taxonomy): domain Eukaryota; kingdom Metazoa; phylum Arthropoda; class Insecta; order Lepidoptera; family Crambidae; genus Anania; species Anania crocealis. Next base: position 25,574,751 of record OX438882.1, read on the forward strand.
GATCGAATCAGCGCACTCGCCGGCGAGTGCGAGGACCCTTGCATCATTTCGGCAGGTACAGACATGTACCTGGCCGCTTCTCACCAGTCCGCCCTTCGGACGACGGCCCAAGCCGAGGTCCGAGCCTACAGAGGCGCCCTTGAGGCCTAGTCTGCCCCCCTCGATCGGGCCCACTAGAACGGGGCTCGCGTAGATCGGTCTGTATGCACAGACCAGTCTGTGTTGCAGCGCCGAGCTACGCGATGCAACCACTAGTCGGGTTGACCTCTTGGCCGGGTGCCTTCAGCACCCGACACGGTCCGATCGCGCCGCTAGTACGGGGCCCCTGCGCGGGCTACGCATTATAGTATTTAAATTTCTGAAAATCAAAGTATATAATACAAATATACTTAATTGAAGCAAGAAGGTCAGCTGACACATTGTAAGGGGTCTTTTCAACGACTTCCTTTGAAGTAATAGGCACTAGTATTGCATTTTTTTTTAGTCAAAAGTTACTATATTTAGTTTTTGATACTACTACTTTGATTTCTTTAATTAACAAAAAGTGGGAAAATAATCGGCTATAAACAAAATAAAAAGTGGGAAAATAATCGGCAATTTCATACTTTAACCCCTATTATGTAATTAAATGTGAATTACAGAGAGATTAAGCTTTAACGCGTTTTTTTTTAGGTAACACTAACACCCGTCCGGCAACAACAAATTTAAGGGGTCTTCTAGAGCTAAGTGCTGTCCCCAATTGATTAAATTTTATTAGGTACTTCTAAACAAAATCAATTCTCAAAAAACTAGAACAGAATCGTTTAAAAAATATTTATTGAATCACTGGTAACTGCTTTTCATTCTGGTATTTTCTCGTATTGCACATTATTGCTGAAAACGGCCGCTTTTGGCGTTAACGACAAATTCGTCTTTATAAACAACTAAATGAAAAGTTTACTGTGATTCCATAAACTAGAGGTAATTTCCTAAAATGATACTGTTCTAGTTTTTAAGAATTGATTTTGTTTAGTAGTAATAAAATTAAATCAATTGAGGCCAGCACTCAGCTCTAGTAGTCCCCTTAACTATTTTTTTTTATTTATTTATTATAAGGACAGCCAACAAAGCATACACTTTACATTTACATAAAATACATTTCTATCAGCATAATTTACAGTGCTGCCTTAATTAAAGGCTATCACGACATGCATAGAAAACAAAAGTTGGAAACAAAGTGATTCTCTGAACGAATAACGTTATTTTACTTTTTAAGAACAAACAATTTAGATAAGACAGATTTAAATTTACGTAATGAATATGACATATCAATATCGATTGATCGATCGAAATTTTATCTTCGTTTTTCCGTTCAGACATCAAACCGAAGTTTTTAGAGCTGCAAAATCCGGTGTGTACGTTACTCGTCCGCAGAATTCGTCAAAGACAGACAAGGCAAAATAATTGAGGATTAACTTTTCCTCGTACCTTACGAAACCACGTAGTTTTTACGTGTTCTGAATAAAGAAATCCTTCCAATCAGACTAATTATTAGCCTTGAACTAGGTAAAGGTGCCACTGCAAGAATATAAAGGAGACAATTTTTTTTAGTATGGCGAATGGGCCCATTAAAAAATTGTGACGTAAAGTAATGAAACATATATCAAATTGTTCCTTATAATGTCTAGAAAATATTAGCAATATTAGTACTTCTTTATCTAACGGGAATATTCAGAAAATAACCATAACTAAATGACATAACCTAAAAACTTCCTACAAGTTTTATTTGATTATTTGCATACACAATGCTATTTATATCAAAGATATATATGTCTTAGCTAGGAATCGAACCCACAGGCCTTAGCTGACTAAGGTTAATCATATTTTTTCAAGTTTGAAAAAATATATCCATATTCAAAATAGAGGTTAGAAGGTTTATTGTGATTTGTGATCAATAACAAACAATAATATTACGTACCTACAGTTTAACCACTTAAACGTGAAGAAGGAGATGTATAAAAATAAAACCACCGAAAAATCAAACCAAAATACGTTTATTCCTTAGAATCATCATTTTCGGAATTGTCTCTCAGTAGCAGTACTTCCTCGTCTAAGAAAGATGTAGGTATTTTGACCTGATCCTGGTAGCGTGCTTAAGATAAAAACCACACAATGGCCATCACATGTGCACAACAACCGATAGTGCGTCTGCAGCATCACCATAAAAGTTTAAGCATATTTTTAGTCGTTTCTGAAGGTAATTTTCTTTGCATATTCCGTTGAAATCCCACTGCACACTGACACAACGGTTCAGTGGAATAGGAGCTGTACTTGATACCATTTTCTTCTTTTTTTCGTTAAAAATAAGGAAAAATCATGGAACATAAACACTCAGTTCGAAACAAACGGAAGGTATAATGTCAGTGATAACTGTCAAACGTCAAAACGGAATTGAGTTCCGTTCCACGGCTTTACTGAATGAACATTTTAGCAAAAGTGTTAAAAATTGAATTAAAACATTTTTTACCGAGTTCCCAATTATTTAGAATAAATAAAAGTACTTAGATAAAATGTGGTCTAAACATTATCTCCTAATTAAAATGGTTGATTTTGTTTTTATAACAACTTTGAAGTTCCTTTACACGAATTGTAAGACCTTGACATAATAAGTTATTCTATGCCTTGACTCTAAAATGGGGGAATGTTATAAAAAAAGTCAATACAACGCATTTTTAAATTGATTTTATGTTTCCGGTTTCATTTAAACACGATCTTTTATCTAATTGTCTAAAAAAATAAGTTATTATTTTAGGATACAATTACAACTTTATACGGTACCGTTGCTACTGGGCCCAAAAAAAATTGTCTCCTTTCATCAAAAGAAGTAAGGATAAGTGGAAAAATAAAAATTCGGAAATAAGTTTATGACAAGCAATAATAATAATTATTAATATGCAGAACTGATTATGAAGTATCATAGTTGAAATTTTCCTAGCACAGTTTCAAGAAAATTCAAAGAGAAATGATTTCACGAGAACGCAAAAATCATTTTTGAATGATAAAATTCTCGAACTCGATACTCCGTTAATTAAATCATTTCGCGAAAACATCGACAGATGGCGCTGTGCAAACAACAACTTGCGGTAATTAAATACGCCGCAACAAACGAAAATATCTTTGTGTTCAATATTCACGTTCATATCGCCACTCGGGCGGAAAGGTCAATCAAATAAGAGTTATGCATGATTTCACACGTTTAACCAATTGGGAACATGGTTTTTTTATTGTTATACGCGTGATTCTATTAAATTGGAGTTAAAAAAAATTATGTTGCTAAGCTGAACCCAACCTATGTAAACATTTCAATATACAGGATGAAAGTTTAACCACTTTCCAAAATTTTTATAGGCGTTTAGTATAATATTTAGAGCCTATTTATGTAGTAAAAAAATATCAAATTGTCACCCGAAAATATTTTTCGCGAGATAGTTTTCAATTTTTACGGTCCTAGACCTGTTAAGGTATAAAGGGAAAATTAAAAACTTATGAATAGTATCGTAATGAATGAATGAGATGCGCAACGCGTAAAAAAGTGTTGCTAGGCGGCCGTATCAAACATTTTAGATTTTTGGCGGACATTTTCTAAGTGCTTTATCTTGACATTTTTGTACTGGGCTATACCAATGAAAAAATACGTCATTTGTTTTATGTCTCGTAGATTGATATATAAAAATTTGGAAGGTGGTTAAAATTTCATCCTGTATAGTTATATAAATTACGAGTCACGTTGTTCTTCCGCGATGGACTCCTTAACTACATAACCAATTTTAACAAATTTGCACACCTTGTGCACTTTGATCAAATAGGTTATTTATGGGCATGAAACATTTTTAGATTACGATTTGAATGTTTCTTTTTTATAATGATATTAAATTTCTGACTTCACCGTAGTATTTATATGCATGTTAATATAGGCTGGTTTCGACTTGTTATATTAGGTGTTAAAGTACGAAATTGCCGTTTTGTATGGACGAAATCTAGAGAAGTCATTTTTTCATACTAACAATTTTTTTGTTTTTTTAAAAACGCCTGAACCTTTTTCGATACAATTAAAGGTGAAAGTTAGATGGTTATAAAGCTACGCATTATAGTATTTAAATTTCTGAAAATCAAAGTATATAATACAAATATACTTAATTGAAGCAAGAAGGTCAGCTGACACATTGTAAGGGGTCTTTTCAACGACTTCTTTTGAAGTAATAGGCACTAGTATTGCATTTTTTTTTTAGTCAAAAGTTACTTTATTTAGTTTTTAATACAATACAAAAAGAATTACGCAATAATATGACTATACTTAGGGCTAAAAACAAAATAAAAAGTGGGATGATAATCGGCAATTTCATACTTTAACCCCTATTATTATGTTTTGATGTTTGATGATGTAATGTTGATACATATACATTATTTTACATTTATATCAAACTGAAACCATTTCTGCGCTTAAACTCTACGTAGGACACTTTATTGCAAAACACTTATCACCAGAAATGTCGATACGCAGCAAAAGAAATCTAATCAATTGTGTATACTGACAAGGGTATGACTTGTAGGCCCATGGAATGACAGAGAAACTACCGAATGCCTTATCTTGCCTATCAAATCTTCGGAGAAAGTAAGGATACTTACTTTAGATTCAGGAGCAAATAAAACCATTTTATTGAGCATTTAACGTTAAGAATAAAATATTTAGGGCAAGATTGGTGCAATAAAAGTTTAAGATGGACCCTAGTGGACACTAGTGTAGGAATGAGCGATGAGACCTGACATTTTGAAAGTCTTGGGTCGGACTCTAGTATGTAAAACAATGTGAACAATACAATGACTTGAATAAAGATTTTCGACTGTCTTAGGTAGGAATTGAACCCACAACAGTAACTTTACGCTTACCGACCGACTGTACTAACCATTGAGCTACCAAAACATTGTCTATATCGACAAATTCGTTGAAGATTTTTACGCAATGGGCTAGCGGCGTCTTGTCAATACTTTTTTTTTGTCATGTGCGGTGGTAAAACTTTATCAAAACATTTAAAAAGATTGTGTGCAAGACTGTGCCTATTAATAAATATTTATAAAAATACTAGCTGACCCGGCAAACGTTGTTTTGCCATAAAAATGATTAAATTACTAAAATGGCTAACAAAAAATAGTGGTTGGTGGTAAAAGGGTAAAAATTTAGGGTTGTATATATTTTATAATATTTTACTACCCTACCCCTACCCTACCCCTACCTACCCCTACCCTACCCCTACCCTAACCCTACCCCTACCCTACACCTACCCTACCCCTACCCCTACCCTACCCCTACCCTACCATACCCCTACCCTACCCTACCCCTACCCTACCCCCAACCTACCCTACCCCTACCCTACCCTACACATACCCTACCCCTACCCTACCCCCACCCCTACCCTAAACCCTTCCCTACCCCTACCCTACCCTTACAAAAAAGTTATCAAACGGGATGAAAAATGATTAAATTACTAAAATGGCTATTAAAAAATAGGGGTTGGTGATAAAAGGGTAAAAATTTAGGATTGTATGTATTTTTGTATGTTGTATCATAAAAAAATGAAATTAAAAATTTTGTCTAAAAAATAAAAATAAAAATTAGGGGTGGACTACCCCTAACATTTAGGGGGATGAAAAATAGATGTTGGCCGATTCTCATAGATACCGGATAAGCACAAAAAATTTCATCAAAATCTGTCAAGCCGTTTCGGAGGAGTTCAAGTTCGAACACCGTGACACGAGAATTTTATATATTAGATTTCTCTTGGATGTTGGAAGTACACAAAAGACTACATAACTTTGAAGCGGTAACGCAAAGGTACCAGGTTTCCGTTTTTCCAGTTCGATCAATTTCGGTAACAATTAATTCTAAATTGGTATAATCTAGAAGGGTTATGGACTTATAATCTCGGAACGGATCCCATCTTCTGCTGCTAGATGCAAGTCGTAAAAACAAACCTCGTCAAAGGAATGTAATAAGTAAAGTAAAAGTAAAAGTATAAAAGTTAGGAAACAACACAATCAGAAGAAGACTTTAAAGTTCAAAATCCGTTAGTTATCCTTGCAAGTAGACTCTTACAAACAATTTAAGTATCCGTAGACGTACGTTAAAATCCCATGCACCACACAATATTTCCAAGGCCAATGGTGGTGGAAAAAAAACAAATCACACGAGCATTACTATTTAAAATTCATATTTACGTCTGCTTCAAAACATGTTTCTGTACTCGGTTAAGATCTAACAAAATATGCGCTAACGCGGCATACGGTTTCACAAAGCCGCCATCAGTTCTTTTCCTCTGTGACGATCAAATCCTGTCAGAGTGGTTTTTAAACCCGCACAAAGGAAGGGTTCTTTATATCTATTAATCTGCGAACAGAATAAGATGGGAATGCATTATGTATACAACGTTCGCGGAGGTGCCACAAGGTAAGAAGATTTAGAAGCACTAATTTATAAAACCAAAGTAAAATTTTTACTGCAACGCCGCTGCTTTTCGTTCAATTTAATAAAGTATATTTTATTATAAAATCGCGTACCTCATGTAAAATAAAAGCTTGACTCAGATAATAAAGATAGTGTAAAACTTTTGTGTCTTTGCTGGTAAAGTAACGCCTATAACCATCCCACAGCAGGGCAAAGGCCTTCATCATTTAATTATGGGTACAGATATAGGTAATCGCCATGCCTGTCAAATGTGGGTTTGTTATCACAAATCCGAGCAATATTCATAAATTAGAAACTCCCGTTGCCCAACCTGGGGATCAATCCCAGGACCCCGAAACTGTGTTTATAAACGCACATTACATGCGAATTTTACTTCACTAAAATACTCTCAATTACCCATGGATATGGCTAAAGAACTAATCTTTAATCCTGCAAATATTCAGATTATAGTGTCCTTTTGTACAACGGGTCTACCACTTCGTTATACCTTACTTAAGGCAGTACCCTCTTCTGAATAATTGAATAAAGTTTTCGAGCCGCTATGTGTTAATATTTATCTCTTGCCTTTATTTTGTAACGTTGAGTTTCAATAAAGGTGTTTTAGTTTTGGATAACACATTTCGTTGAAAAGTTTCAAGGGATAAGGATGAAGATTATAACCAGTAGCAAAGAGTAAACATTATAATATTGCCATCAGATTAAAACATGATGTAATAGATTAATTTATAGTAGTTCAGTTATATATAATGACGGTGCTTAGGGACACGCAGATAACTAGTGCCAATCATGAAGCTAAGACACCATTTTTATAATAAAGTAACACTAAAAAAATAAATAATAACAGTAAAAATAATAATAAGCCTAGATCTCACTGCTGGGCAAAGACCATCCTTCATTAAATTTAAATTACCACAGCAATATACCTGGGAAATATCCCCGATTATGCCTGTACCCATGTACAGGCATAATCGGGGATATTTTCCGGGACCTTAGATCTTGATTAGTACTCAAGCCACTACGTATTTGGTGACAGAAATTATATTTATGCTTTAGAAGATACACCTCGTCCAACGTATTTTTATTTGTTTTTAGATAATTATTATTAAGTGGTCTTTTCTTTTAATTCAAAAGAATACTGTTTATTTTCTATAAAAAAAATGAATGAACTGACCGGGATTCAGTTCAATTGAACACTTAGAACAGTTAAAGCACTAAGCTACTCGTATTATTATGACTTTAGTGTTGAAAACAATGGCGTGACTAATTTAGTAAGCATTAATATAAAAGGGCCGGTGGCTGACGGTCCATATTTTTTACAAACAAAAGTTCTATAAACCCATGCAAAAAGGGTTAAGGAAATGACGTCAGGGATAGGAAGTGATAAAATAAACTAATGATAGTGATTTAGTGACCGAATCTGTACATAATGGTGCAATTTAAAGGGTTTATTGGTTATGGAACAAATGGTGTTTAATGCAAATATGAGCCTGACACAGCAAAAACACGCTTTGCGTTTTCGCACTTTGTATTATTGTTCCTAACATTTGAAAGTCAACTGGCGAAGACGCCTTTGTATGCGTAGAGTTTATACTTCTCTCGCTGTATTTGAAATAGTTACTTCCAATTGTTTTCTTCTTCTTCTTATGGTGCCTCTCAAACTATGTGCCTGACAGTCAGTTTTGTATATTTGACTCGATCTCTTGCCAAATGAAAAAGCTCTGAGGCACTGGCGATCTCCGTCCATTGTCTGATGTTACGCAACCAGTACGAGTATTTCTTTCTCTGGTCAACTGCTTTCCTTTCCACTACTATGCCCATCATGATCAGCTGCAAAAGTTCGTATCTATCGTGCCTTAGCACGTGACCCAGATATGCAACTTTTCTTTTCTTGACGGTCTGCATCAGACAGCTTGACTTAGTACTTCTATGTTCATCACACGATGTATCCAGCAGCAATAGCGTCTAATGGTCCACATTCTGAAAACTTCTTTACGTTTCCGCAGCTCTTCCAATGGTTTTCACATTTTCAAACTGTTCTTAAAGCGATTAAGTTGCTAGGGTAAATCGAGAAAAAATACTTGAGGAATTTGTTAAAGGTCCTTCAGTCGAATAATGAATTTCTTGATACAAAATGTCTTGGTATCTCTATTGATATGAGCAGTCGTCCGTTTAGAGGAAGGTTGTGGGATCATGTCCAACCTAAGGCAGGCGATAAAATTTTATTGCTTGCAATTGTCTATTCAAGATATTTAAAATCGCTATCTAAGTACATGAAATCAAAATTCATAACTTAATGATCTTTAGATGCTCTCAAGTCTACTCATATACCTGAGGAGAGGTCACAAGTTCAATTTCCGGTGCAATCGGCTAAGAAAATGGACTTTGCTGAGAATTGGGTTAGATATTCTTATATTAGAAACTACGGTAATAATGGATTTAACAGGATCTTAAGATACTTGAATTCTAAAGATTTGATTCGGTTTTGGTTTTTATTTCAAGTCCCACTTAAGACAAATTTTATTCAAGGAGCTGAGTTTTCAATGTTCACTAGCAATTTCATCATATCAGCCGAACGACGCCCACTGCTGGGCATAGGCCTCCCCCAAGGATCTCCATAGCGATCGGTCCTGTGCTGTCCACATCCAGCGGCTTCCCGCGACCTTGACCAGATCGTCGGTCCACCTTGTAGGGGGCAACTAGCAATTTATTAGCTTAAAAAATAGACAAGAGATTTTAGCTTTGTTTTGGCATTTTCAAAACTTACTAAAACAGACGTTTATACCTTCCGGGCAAAATATATATTCATTGGTAAATCCGTTTATAATTTACAAAAAATGTAGCGGAAAAACAGTCAGGCACACTGAAAAGGCGTCTTACTTTCGTTATATAGAGATGTACAGAAAATGTAAGGATTACATCAACACGGTCCAATTATTCAGGATCTCAGCTAATATGCACATTCGACCCTTTACGATCTGATAAGGGTTATCTTTACCCCAAATATCGAAGTTTCTGTTTCAGTAAACATAGGTGTTTTGACATTTTCGCTAACTTTGATGTTGCGGTCAGACCCTTAAGAGTGAATGAACTATGAACGAATCATGTAAATATTTGCTAAATTATGGGAAAATGAAAGTTTTGGAATGTAAAATGAATCACCCAAGTGAATTAGTTTCATTTCAAAGTTAATATGAGAGAGACGTTATTTGACAGTGTTGCCATACTATCGATTTTGGTTAGGGTATGAATGACCATTATTTATTCTAGTTTAAGAAATATGATTATTAAGCTAGGTATAAAATTAAATTAGATCTCCAATATTAATAAAGAAAGTATAATTTTTGCAATTTGAGTATAAAGCTATTATTTTGAATCAATTACAATTAAACTAATAAGTATGCAAAAAAACTTTTCTTCTGTTGCTCTAATTGGTTTGTTTTATATGACTTCCTGCTCACGACAGAAGCCAGGAAATAATTTGTAGAAGGAAGTCTGGGAACAAACTAACATAAAAAATATTGCTTCCTAAATTGACCCGAACGGTAGCCGAACCCTAGACCTTTGCGTAGTAAGCTAACCACCAAACCGATACAGCAGCCAGGTCGTTTTCAAAACCAGAAATTATTGTGTAAGGTTCTATACAAAATTTAAAAATTGAACAAAAATTAATGTTCAATGTCGCATGTTTCTAGTTGAAAACAATTTATGTTTTAATGATTATTTTCAAAGAATAAACATTTCAAGAACAATTATTCGAATCTTTTTTTTTATTCTGATTCTCTTAGGATTGGACAGATGGCCCAATGTACAATTTCAACCTGAAACAACCTTAATATTCCTAAAATATTTTCATAAAATCTATACTAAGTTGATTTATAATACGATTTGCACTTATGTATGGCATCTGAGAATTGATTGGTCCATTCAGCCGTCAGAGCCGGGAACTCGTTTTATCCCGGAGGAAACGGGCCTGGGGTAGGAAATGTGTGCTTGACATGCGCACATTTTTCATTATACAGGGTGTTAAAAACTAAGAGACAAATGCAAGGAGATGGGTCAATAGCGGGTCGTGAGTGCAGATTTTTTTTAATTAACTGTTAAAAAAACATATTTTTATGTAGTGTATACCTTTTCATGGTCCTAAGTGTAGCGTATGATTATTCAGTAAGTTGATTGAGTTCTGCTTCATGCACATATCAGCTTCTTATCCTTTGCAAAGGTAAGTAATTTAGCTACTACGCTTCGCAAAAAGTATTCGATTAGAATTATTTTCGAACTATTTGCTTAATTTTTACTGTAATAATGTCTTATATGCATGAATTGAAGTACCTAATAAACATTTTGTTTAAGTCACTTTTTTGTACTTCTTTAACACCCTGTATAGTTGCGTTTTATTTATCGTGATGAACGTTTGTCATCACGATATAACAAAATGGCAGAAGCGTAACATTTAATTTAGCCTGGCCTATATTCCATACTAAATGTACCAAGGATATGTGGAAGATATTAATTTATGTGTACAGGATTAACGAAATGGAACTTTATGTCGTTGTATGACATGCATGAGTAAAGCCTCAAAAACTGTACCAAGATCAAACTCACTCTAACAATGGTACATTTGTGTACATTACAAAAAGTACGTTTTTGGTGATTAGACTACTTACTAGTCTATAGTTTTGGGTGGTTAGTAAGTGAGTAAGTCAAACATTTAAGGATTCCTAAGTCCCATATTCATAAATACATATTACTCAATGAAATCAAAAGAGAAACAGAAAAAAAAGAAAAACAAACAACTAGGCGTTAGAAACTATAAATCCCTACGTAGGTAATTATTTTGGAGACCTTTAACCTGCTGACCTAAATTAACTGTCATTTGGTCTTATGTTCGTAGGTACCATTGGTTATATGGTAGCCTTATAACCTTAAAACCACAGGTTAAACTATGTGGGTCAATTCTTTTTTTCTTGGTACGTAAAAGTATTTTTATGTTTGTACATAGTTACTTATAATTATGAAAACTTTTACTGCACTGCCTATTATCATCATTACATATGCATTTGTATTATTGTAAAAACTATGTAACAATAAAATTTTCCTTTTAATTCCAAAGATATCACCGAAATATGCAATAAAGACACTACAGTGACATAACTTTTTTTAAATTACTTTTTTAAATATTACGGTTGAAGCGTAAAATTTTTGATATTTTGTGGGTTGAAATTCATGAGTTCTTCTGTCATCATGGCGCTTGCTATAGTGCCGAAATGTCGAGGGCTACCAAATTATTGTGCGTATCTAGGTCTTGTATTATATCTCTCGGCGAGGTGGCATCGCATTCAAAGCAACGCTACCACAGATAATATAATACTAGTACGCTACGAAAACTGTAATCGATAACAGATGTCATCTGAAAGTGTGGCCGTATACGTTAACGACCGATGTCAATTGTCAATGTGACATTGTTTTGTGAAACGTCAAGTAATGACAGCCGTCACTGTTGTTGCTTGGGAGTGCTCTATGCTTGATAAAAATTGGCATTCAAACAAGAGCTGCCGTAGTGATCGGACGTAAGCACAGAACTCTACGCGTTCCGCAAAGCAATCTATCTACATCCTATTCCTATTTGTAACTTTTGTAAAAGTAACCGAACAGTTAATTAAAATAATAACTCAGTGATTAAACCACGATTTTATTTCGGAGAAATATCACCAAATACCCAAGATGGCTTATGAAGACGATTCTGGCTCTCCGCCGTCCGTCCCGCTCGCCCATCCGTCATATCTATGAGTGATAACAATTTATTTACTGACCAATTTACACCTGCTGCAAAAACCTCTATGCTTATTATGTGGATTGATAATATTAATAATTAATTATACAGTTTCCAGCTAGGAATTAACGCTAGGATAAAGCTAATCTCACTAAAAACTTAATGCTACTCGATTGGATCCAGGAATACTGATTGCATTTCGCTTTAGTGCCAATTATACTCGTTGTCGACCAAAGATCTGGCTTCCATCCAAGGCTTCCTTCCATTCTCGACTTGGAATCATGGCTTGATATACTTACCAGTAAGTGTCGTTATAGCAGCTTGTTGCGAATAACGTTATTAAGAATAAGCCACTTAAAAAAATTTGAAGGAATATTTAGGCATTAAAATTAAGTAACGTTATCAAAAGATTAACGGATATTTTTACGTTACGTTTACGTTTATGGATTAGCTCAAAAGATATTTGTCATAAATATTTGATAACTGAAAACACAGCTACATAGCAGCTTAAAATACCATTAGATGTTCACGCAAGAATGTTTGGCGATATTTAGGTTACGTGCTAAGCAACGCTACCAAACCGTACCTATGTGGTAGGTAGTCTTATGGTTTTTGAAGCACTTCAGCGCATTGCGGAATATTGGTCAGTCACTCCAAACTCCCCGTTGGTCTAGTGGTTTAAATACCGGATTTCGGGGTCCCAGGTTCGAATCCCGAGTCGGGCAACAAAAAGTTTCGAATTTTCGAACGTTGCTCGGGTTTGTGATCACCAACCCGCATTTGGCAAGCGTGGTGATTATGCCAGTACACCCATCATTGCTGTGGTAACTTGAATTCAATGATGGAGGCCATTTCCCTGCCGTGGGATGATTGTAGGCTGTTAAACTATACTCCAAACTGAAGATTTTTCTATAATCGCCACGCTTGGCAAGTGGATTGGCGTTCGCAGTTTGGCCAATGCTGCGAAAAGATGTTACTACCAGACTGCAATGTGTGGCACTTCTAGTTGCATTGCATCATAGAACACCCATAGGATGAAAATCAAAGGCTTAAGTAAACATATTTGGCTAATTAACTCTAACGAAGATCAGTCAGCCAGATCAAAAAGGTTGACGCACTTTGAAAACCTTGCGAAAAAGGTTTTGATAAAATCCTTTTGGAAAAACTCGCAAGAAATGTATTATGTAACTAGCTGTTTCCCGCGACTTCGTACGCGTCAACGTCTGTTTTTATGATCGCGATTATTTTTGCAACATTTTTCACTGATGCTTCAATCCTATTGGTCGCAGCGTGATGTTATATAGCCTAAAGCCTTCCTCGATACATGGACTATCCAACACAAAAAGATTTTTTCAATTCGAACCATTACTTCCAGAGATTAGCGCGTTCAAACAAACAAACAAACAAACAAACATACAAACTCTTCAGCTTTATAATATTATAGTATAGATTTATAATTGACTATCTGTTCCCTGCCACGCTTCGCTGTGGCACATTGTGATTGAATGGTTTTTGTTTTTTTATTGTTTTTTTTTCGCGGTCGCGGATAAATAGACAAAAACAATTCTTGATGCGGATTACATATCATGCTAAAATTTCAGCTCGATCGGTGCAGAACTTTTTGAGTTTTTGAAGCGTACACAAACCAACATAACATTTTCATATTAGAAGATTACGAAATGTTTTGAATTTAAGTTCGAACTGTAAAATGTGAAGGCAATAAAATTTAGTTTTAGAAAGAAATTAAGGTCGGAACGTTTTATTTTATTGCCATATAATATTGTCCGTTGAGTCTGCCTAGGACTTTATTGAGGGCGTTTTAAAGATTATTGTGTTAACAAACTTGTAAGTATTTAAATCTGTTTCTACGTGCCATTATAGCCCGTAATTAAAAAAATATATAAAATTAATTTAGTTCCGTTCAGCCGTTCTGGCTTGACTAATGAACAAACAAAACCTAACATTTATAATACAGTAACACCCTATAATCATCCCATTTCAGGGAATAGGCCTCCATCATTGAATTCAAGTTCCACAGCAATGATGGGAACTGGCATAATCACCACGCTTGCCAAATGCAGATTGTAAAGTCCCGTTGGTCTAGTGGTTTAAATACCGGGCCAAGATATCGGGGTCCCAGGTTCGATCCCCGGGTCGGGCAACAATAAGTTCCGAATTTTCTTTTTGCCCAACCGACGAACTTCGGACCCCAAGATTTTGGTCCGGTACTTGAAACTCTGCAAACAAAAATTAAACGAAATTCAAGTTCGTAACATGCCTCAAACTACGTATGACGCCTCATTGCATAGCCTGTGTTGTACTAAGCCTGTAACGCCCAGTGATATTGGTATCGGCTTCGTTATCAAATTACTGAGCTGGACGTAAACTACCGATAATATAGGAGTATGAGCCATGGTCTGTACAGAACAGTCTCTTCAAAATATCATATAACTAAGTTTCACGGGTGGGTGAATTTTTAATCACTCTCCAAAATTTTTATAGGCGTTCAGTATCGCATTTAGAGCCCATATATGAAGTAAAAAATGTAAATCAAGTATCACCCTAAAATATTTTTCGCAAATAGTGTTCAATTTTTACGGTTTTAGACCTGTTAAGGTATAAAGGGAAAATCAAAAACTCATAAATAGTATCGTTTTATCTGTGTGGTATCGTAATAAATGAATGTGATGCGCATCGCGTAAAAAAAGTGTTGCTAAGCGGCCGTATCAAAAATTTTAGATTTTTGGCGGTCATTTCCTAAGTGATTTATCTTGACATTTTTGTACTGGGCTTTACCAAAAGAAAAAATACGTCATTTGGTTTTTGACTCGTAGATTGATAAAATATATTAAAATTTGGAAGGTGGTTAAATTTTCATCCTGTATATCGGATTTACGAATTGTTTGTACTCCTAATAATAATTGTCAATAGCACACAAACTATTAGCCTAAAATTTTTTTCCCGCATTTTAACTTTTCCTAAACATCTTCGGTCTATTTTTACGACGCCTTACTTTATAACGCCGTATTAAAATTTCCCAAATGCTATATATAGCTGAAAATATCCTAATCTATAGTAAAGATTAGGATATGTTTTACAGTTTAAATTTTTATTCACAGAACGTTTATCAATATTTTGCTAGCAAATAGCCAAATTACGTTAGCTGCAGTCAGAGGATCGAAAAAAAAACAAAATTACTTAGGAAATATTTAATTAAAGATTAATTAGAAAAATACAATAATTAATTTATAACTAAGGAGATGAGACCTAATCGAAGTATGATTATGGAATGCTCTAACTACAAAAGTTATTTTACAAGAAGACATTGATTGACGTCATAATTTACTACATTGCAAATGCACTTCGGACCAATACAGAAATGTAGGGCAGCAACTCAGCGATCTTCATATTGGGCGACTGCGTAATTGCCATGTAAATATTACCTTATACTTATAATTATAAGTTAAGGCCACAGAACACGGAAAAAAGGTTAGAAAGGCGATAAAGGAGGGGCAGGCCCGCCACAGAGGTTATGAGCTAATGCTCATACTTCTAAAATTAATAAACTCAGTCGTTAATTTGCGGAAATCCATAACTAAATATAGATTATGAATTATTGTGCTAATGATTTCCGCTTGTTAACACCGGCCTAGGTACCTTTACCACACTACCCGTACTAACACTGATTGAGCAAGAAGTATTTCATGCAGGAATACCGCCCGTTCTCTCTCAAAAATGCATGCAGTACACTTAAAGCAATTGTTAGTACCCAACACAGATATAAGAAAAACCTCGACGCGATGTGAAGTGGCGAAACACGTCGAGGTTTTTCTTCGTACCAATAGCGCAAGACAGCCTTTTTAAACTCTTTCAATGTTCTGTGATTAAGGCCAATACGGTTCAGCCAAATGAAATAAGGACTTACAATTTTAGGCGACCCAAAAGTCAACCAGGGTTCCCGTTGGTCTAGTGTTTTCAGAACTGGAAAAAGATCTCGTGGTCCTGGGTTCGAACCCAGGGTTTTAGAATACCAATACCCTCTCTAAATTATTGCATTGGTTTACAACAAATAATCTTTTACTAAACGCTAAAAAAAACAAAATGCGTTAAATTTACGATGCCAAACGTAAGGTTTGCTGCCCCTCATATAATTGTTAAAGATGAACCACTAAACTCTGTAGATTCTACTACCTTTTTAGGTATAACTGTAGACTCTCATTTGCAATGGGGTGCTCATATTAGGAGGGTTGTTTAGAAGACTTAGTTCTGCTGCTTATCCTGTGAGAAATATAAAGCAATTGACTGATGTTGGAACGGCAAGATTAGTATATTTTAGCTACTTTCATAGCATAATGTCATACGGAATTCTGTTGTGGGGCTCGGTGGCAGATATTGCGTCAATTTTTATATTGCAAAAACGAGCTGTACGGGCTATTTACGGCCTTCGACCCCGTGGCTCGCTGAAAGAGCTCTTCAAAGATTATTTATTAAGAAAAGTAACGTGCACAATTTTAATACGAGAAATAAAGATAAACTCGCCGTTCCAGGCTTCAGACTGCGAAAAGTAGCAAAATCGTTTATGGGAAATTGTATTCGTATTTTCAACAAATTACCACAGGATATTGCTGAACTTCCTGTACATAAACTTAAATCGTATGTCAAAGTAATTTTAATGAAAAAGGGCTATTACACTGTTAATGATAATTTAAATGATAGAAATGTATGGCATTAAATTGTCCCAGCCCGTACTTGCTTAAACCTTGCAAAAAAATACCTTACCTTGTAAAAATTTATTTAAAAAGAGGCTGACAATAGTGACCGAGTTTCTTGCGCTGCTTCTTCTCGGCACTAGCCCAGACTTGTCCCGAAGCAGTGGTAGGTTTAAATATTGGGAAGTGTAAAAGAGCCTCCTGGGGCCTATTTGCAGAAATAAAACTGATTTTAACTGATTTTTAACTGAATTTTCGAACATTGCTCGGGTTTGTGATCACCAACCCGCATTCGGCAAGAGTCGTGGCCTTATGCCTGTACCCATCAATGCTGCGGTAAATTGATTCAATGATTGAAGCCTTTGCCCTGCAGTGGGATTGCCCGTTACTTTACTATAATAGGTTTAAGCAGAGCAGTATTATTCCAGATAACAGTACCCTTAGATTTAACAGAACTTTTGTTGCAATTGCAGGGCTTACTGTTTGAGTAATAGTGTGTATTTTGGAGTTAGTGTTTGTTTGAATACTCGCAAAGTTTCCAGTGCGAAAGTTGTAAATGTCACTAGCGGTAAGCGGTGATAGCTCGTAAGTTTAAATCCTATGATTTATAAGAGTTAGTTATTTCGAGATTTCTACCATGTACCTTATTTTTTATGATTTTCACATATTTCGGCACAATTGTAAGCGCCATGAAACAAGGTACCTGGTAGAAATATCGAAATAACTAACTCTTACGATAGTGACCATGAAATTTTGAATTCTATGATTTATGTCTGTGTGGGCAGTGAGGAGACATTTTTAAGAATGTAAGCTGAATTATCTGAACTCTTTATTTTAATGTTCCTTGTATATTTGGAAATTTGGAAACACAACACACACACACACACACACACACACACACACACACACACACACACACACACACACACACACAAACACACATACTCAAACACGTACAAAAATGCGCGTGCGCACGCTCAAACTCACACTCCCACACATACACACACAAACACACACTCGCGCGCGCTTAAAGTTCGATACGCGTTGATTAAATAAAATCTATCACACAATAAAACAAAAGGTGGCCCAGAAAGCTATGACATAATCAGGCTATCTTTAAAGAGTAGTCATACGATAAGAAGGATAACCCACCTCATTGTTGAAATCAATACAAATAGAAGTGCAGAGAAATAGGAATCGTTAAAATAAAAATCGGAATAATAAAATATTTCAACTGTCCTCGATTTAAATCTTAAGTTCCGAAATTGCTAACCCAAATGCCTCACGTATATTCAATGAAATAGTATGCTTATGTGGCTTTTCGATTTGCACTATGCATGTAGCCACATAACGTAATAATACTATGTGATAACTGTTCGCAAACACCGGGCTGTGATTCGGATGTGAGTACGTGACTCGACTGTGCGGAATGGAACTCTCAAAATCACTCGCTCCCTAGGTGCAAACGACAGATTCTGTGATGCAATTACAATATGGTCGGTATAAGCTCTTAGAATGGTTGAACCACTGGAGCTAGTATAAATCCGTTTTGACACAACTGATATCGCGATTGGAACTGCGCCTTAGACAAATGGCTTTCTCATATCGTATACGCCAGGCGAATAGAATATAACAAATGTATGAAAATGACATTAAAAAACGTATGTCATTTTTATACATGTGACGTCTATTCGTCTAGCGTAAACAATACTGCCCCCGTTAGTTGAAAAGACGTATCTAACATTTTTTGCCAAATTGAGTTACATACATTGCCGGAATCAGGAAAAAAAGGCGCTTCTTCCAGTATTTTTTATATTTTTCTATCTCGTTCCATTGCAGTCTTAGAACAACAAAAAAGGCGCTTCTGCACATTTCTTGCACCTGTTTGAAGATGAAAAGACGAATTTGCCTTAAACTTAATTGAAAAGCCACATTTACGTATAAATGCCCTTTTGGTTTGATATTTTTGTGTAAGTTCGGCAATATTTTATCTTGAGATGGTTTTATTTTTTATTTTTAAATACTTAAAAGGGGTTTAAATATATAATTTTATGTACTTTTTATCTTAGTCGACAATTATCGGTATGGTTTTAGATACACAAGGAAAAAGGCGGATATAGCCAAATGCGCCTATTCTTCTTAGGAATACAATGCCCTAATAAACTTGACTATTCAATTAAGGACTTAGTATTTTTTCCAACTTTTTTTACTAAAATAAAAGGTTTTTTTTTAATATTTCTAATTGAACAGTTAAAAAAACATAATATTTTATAAATGGAAATCAAAGAAAAATATCGTTTGCTAATATTCAAAATTTTCAACATGTAACTATTTTCCTTTATTCAAGAACAGCAGACGATTTTCCATTTCATTTATTCAAACATTTTTTCTCCGTTTTGACTTTTTGTTGGATGCGGCTTTTTAATTATCGGGGGCAGAATATTAGAAAGCCACTTGTCTAAGGGCGCTAGTTTAGTGCAAGATAACATGGCGTATTCAGTGGGATCATAAATAACTGAGTCAATTGAAAAAATGATTTCATTTGTAACCACATCACTAACTATTGAAAATTTAACAAGTTCTTTTCGTACTTTAAAGAAATAAAAGCGTAGCTCTTATACGATCCGTCCTATCAGCGGCAAACCAATTAACGGCTTTAGATATCTAACAAAAACAATGCGTGCTAGCAAGAAATGTCCTGTATGATGAAATGCCTCTCTTCACCTTCTCATGCATAAAGTCTACATGGTTTTGTTGCTTCCCAGCAGCAGTCCAGCATCAAATGTTCCAAGCCAATTCAAATTGAGTCGAATTAATAATATCTGTTGCGTCACAGTACTATGTGCTTTCTATACCAGAATAGCACCTACCCTTTTTATCATCTTGGTGTCGTGAGAGGTGATTTAAGTAGTCAGAAGGAACATCGTCAGTCAAACTGAGTCAATATTTTTCTTTAGGAAAGGCCTAAACTGACATCAGTTTGAACCCACATAGGCTAAGGATGATGATGATAATGATCAGTTCATGTGGTGAAAGGAGGCACCAGGTAGTTGTTAAACCAACTCCGACGATGTTTAAATATGGCCGACGGAAAATAATTTTACCTCATGTGCAACATAACTCAGCAGACACGACCATAACTCACAAAGCCGAGTGCAATTTCTCAACAATTTTCTTGTAATTTTCAGCTATGAAATGAAACGAAGAAAACGTTTCAGACGACTCCAAGTAAATAAATCTCATCTCCTAGGATTTATCGGAGTCGGTTGCTCAAATAAAGAATGGTTGGAGTATGTATGGTCTATTAAATAATTTGATTTAAATTCGTCATCAATGGATAATACTTTATTTATTATGGTTGTAATGATCAGCTTAGAACGAACTTTTCATTGAAGTTGCCAGAGCATTTTTACTATAACCAAAAATTAAATTGCTAAGCCAATCTTGTACCCTTAATTAAAACTTTGTGTTAACCTCTTTTGTTTCGTTCCTCTATGTATTACGTAAGTAAAAAAAGAAAGTGAATATTGCGAAAACTTCCAAAAGGGTTGATCCGAACTTTGGACGGCTATTTTTTTGTTTAAGAACAAAATAAAAGTCCGAGAGACTCGGTCTAAAAGTTAACTGGGCGAAATGTTTTTAGTAGATACTTGAGTGTTACTTAACTTTTTGTCTTGTAATATTACGTCATCCCAATTTGAATGATGCCGGGAATTAAAAGTCCCTAAGTTAGAGCTGTGGCATATACTCACAGAAAGGTCATAATTTTCGATTTATATGTCTACTTACTCAAAACGAAACCGGCCAAGTGCGAGTCGGACTCGCGCACGATGGGTTCCGTACCTTTGACTAGATAAAAACAGTAGGTACATAAATTTAGTTAATGTAGTGCCTACCTGTTACCATTTAAAAATCTCGTTTGTTGTATGGGAGCGCCTCCCTTAAATATTTATTTTGTTTTGTTTTTAGTATTTGTTGTTATTACGGCAACAGAAATACATAATTTGTGATAATTTCAACTGTCTAGCTATCGCGGCTCTTGAGATACAGCCTGGTGACAGACAGACGGACAGACGGACAGACAGCGAAGTCTTAGAAATAGGGTCCCGTTTTTACCCTTTGGGTACGCAACCCTAAAAACAGTTCTTAAAATCCCAGCCAAATACATCCTTTTTTTATCATTTTGGTCGATCCCTGTTTCCGTACGTCTACAAGAAAATAGTAAAATTCACAGATATAAACTGTGATTCGTGTCCGAAGCAAAATTTTTGGTGAGGATATTACTGTTTAAATGGTCCTATTACGAAACGGAAAAGTTTTTGGAGATTCTTTGGACGGTAATTTTTTTGTTTTTAAGAAAAAGTCCAAAAAGTGTTGTAATATTGCGTCATCACAATTTGAATGATGCCTGGAATCAAATGTCATGGATACCTTATTATTTTCACTGGTAACACTGGTCAAAGACTTTCGTCTCGAGACATTGTTTACGTAGTCGTTAAAAAAATTTGCAGCAGTAACATGTAACGAAGTTAAAAAAAAACTGTCAAAGGTAAGGGTTTGCAAGTTTCAGAGCTGTCGACCAACTTAAATGTATAAATTTGAAGTATTTACTATAAAGTGTGTCTCAGAATGATTTTCGCTTTTGAATTGACCAATACGCTCCAACCGATATTGCCATATGGTCCGGACTTCTTTGACTACAGAAATGCAAAACCAGAAGGGCTACAACCGCAACCTTTTCCAGCAAGATGGAGCCACTTCTCATGTTACAAATGACTCATTAGCTGGTCTTCACGATTTATTCCCTGGAAGAGTGATAAGTCGCCGAGGAGCCCTGATTTAATGCCTGCTGACTTATTCCTATGGGGCTACCTAAAAAGCAAAGTTTACACTCCATTGCCACCCAACAGAATATTTTGAAGCAAAAAATCACTAAAGAAATCAACTCTATTCCAAGAGCGATGCTCCAGCGAAAATTTTAGCTCCAGGTTAAATGAGTGTGAACATATCAATGGTGTGCATTTATTTGCAAACGGTTGTTTTTCATAAATAAATTTCAAGAATTGCTCTTTAAATTAACATTAAATAAAACGAGATTTATTGATATTTTGTTTTTTATTTAACATCTAAAAACGAAGAACATTCTGAGACACCCGTTATTTTTCATATATTTTGTTTGTATTACAGTTAAAAGGTACTTAATTATAGAATACAGGGTGAAATTTTAACTACCTTCCAAATTTTAACATATCAATCTACGAGACAAAAAACAAATGACGTATTTTTTCTTTTGGTATAGCCCAGTACAAAAATGTCAAGATAATGCACTCAGAAAATGTCCGCTAAAAATCTAAAATTTTTGATACAGCCGCCTAACAACACTTTTTTTACGCGATTCGCATCTCAATCATTTATTAAGATACTATTCATAAGTTTTTGACTGTCCCTTTATACCTTAACAGGTCTAGGACCGTAAAAATTGAAAACTATATCGCGAAAAATATTTTTGGGTGACAACTTGATTTTAATTTTTTACTTCATAGATAGGCTCTAAATACGATACTGAACGCCTATAAAAATTTTGGAAAGTGGTTAAAATTTCATCCTGTATATTATCGATACAAATAAACAAAAATGAAGCGTCTGTTTGTAATTGCAAATTAACAGTCTTTCGCTAATTGCATAGTATGAAGGCATAATGATATAAAGTACCTTATAGAAACCTAAATTATATATATATAATTTTTGTCCGTCTGCTCCGGCTAATCTAAAGGGCTAGACTTATTTTGGTGGGACTTCGCAGATGTTATGAGGAGTAACTAAAACTTTACGTACTTTTATTGTATGAAATGTATTAAATTAATAATTGAAAAATAGGGTTAGACAAGCCAAGCATTCTGTAGTACACGGGCACAGTCAGTTGAACAAAAATATCAAATTAGTCGTTATTTGCGTCGTACATACATTTAATTATTTATCATACTATCAAAAACTCACTCACATGGCCAGTTTTTAGTTAAGGCCCTCTTTTTTTTCCTTTTTTTATTTCGCCCTATACCCCTCATGTGTGATCTGACTGTTGATTAAAAGAGTCAGCTTCCGCCAACTATCCATCGCCATAATCCTCCTCCAATTATCTAAAGCCGGCAGTCCTACCTCTGAACAACACAGAAATCCGTTAATTTCCTCAGAACTGAGGGAAAACACAAAAATATAAACAATGTAACAGCCTTGTAGCTGGTGAATGGAATAAGCGTAGAATATCTACTCAGTTTCGAAAATGACGGTTCCTTATTTTCCTATGGCTTCTTTTCTAAGAAATGTCTATGTTTTACGCTTAGTTCTAAAAAAACATTGGCATTCCTTCCTTTCTTAATATTTTTTTTTCAATACGCTACAGACCTCTAACATGACTTGTTTTTACGGCTTCCATCTCGCGAAAAAGCAGGAATAAGCCTTCACGACACAACACAATTTTTATTTTAATCGATGGGCTTGCTCTTGACTATATACTTAACTCTACGGCTAAGAAGAAGCCTAAGATGGAGCGAGCTTGCCTAGAAAGTAGCACTGGTTCTCCCACACACCAGTGGAACACAGAAAAACTGTTTGGCGCTAGACTCCGGCAGGAGGGTGGTAGCATCCAGGCAGCCTCTTACGAAGCCTACCACCGCAGAGGGATCTGTTAGCCGTCATCATTGGTTAGAAATCCAAAGATGCCGTTGCCCAGGGTGGACCACTAGGAGGTAGATCCCACCACCCCAAAGGAATTAACCAGGAGTCGAACCTAATATGGAATCTGATATTGATTGAAATATTTATGGTCAATAACATTTGAGTCAATTGTTTTACGAATTCTACTATGTATATTTAGTTTTTTACTACTTGAGTTTCGCAAATTTTTAATGCGAATCAAGGTCATAATGTTCAATTAAAAACAGTTTCTATGCCCTTACATTTGTTGTTTAAAATAGGATGAAGCGTACGCACCAGCCCGTGTACTTTTCGCAGAAAATTTCAGCAAAACATTTTCTCTATATAACCCTTATTAAATTAGAAAGGTCTTGAAACTAAATTAATTTACTCAAACAAAATGTTGAAAATATAATACCCACCTATGTCGGAATAATCAAGAAAGGTTTTGACCGTTTTAATTGCTATGCCTACATTTAGGATAAATGTGCCTACGAATGAATAGAATTAATTTGATGGTGTTTTCGCGTTTTTGAGATAGCTAAGTGACGGTGCTAGATAGGTCTCTTGAAGTAAAGTAACCTTTGTAGAGGTTAATGGTAACTTTTAACTCTGGTGACTACTTTATCAAATTTTGAGGTTTTTAATTTAAATGCTGCCATGTAGTCTCGGATACTAAGATGCATGATGACGATGAAAAGGTTTAGATGCTTCATACAAACAAACTTTAGTTATTGTTTGATGCAGTCTTTCACCCAGTTAATTTGCTAGTATAAATTGAAGAGACCATTCGTTATACAAAAATGTTAAGTTAACTAGCTTAAATGAGACCGATAACTATAATCTTCTCTAGGCACACAGCGGCAATCCTTATGTATATTTATCGGAAGGTTATTATTCCAAGAAATTCTTTTTTAGGTTTCCGTACCCAAAGGGTAAAAACGGGACCCTATTACTAAGACTTCGCTGTCTGTCCGTCTGTCCGTTTGTCCGTCGTTCTGTCACCAGGCTGTATCTCAAGAGCCGCGATAGCTAGACAGTTGCAATAACAACAAATACTAAAAGCAAAATAAAATAAATATTTAACGCGGGCTCCCATACAACAAACTCGTTTTTTTGGCCCTTTTGGTACGGAAACCTTCGTGCGCGAGTCCGACTCGCACTTGGCCGGTTTTATAATTTAATTAGTCTTTATTTAATGCATCAATCATCGAGATTATGCATTAGTTCGTTTTAATTATTTACGTAAAGTTTTATAAGGGGCTGCTGATCGATTTTATGATGTTTTCTTCCTCGAAAGGTTTCAAAGCTGGTAAATTTGAAAACACATCCACATCTTAGAGTTATCAAATAAGATTACAACAAAAATATAGCTTAAAAAATCGTACTAATTTGTCAGTGACTGTGCAATAATCACTTAATTTAAGTCGGAGCCAAAACAATACAGCTGTCAAATGATACCATCTTAAACTTGGTGGCTTTCTTACTTTTTGTCGGTCAAATTCTAAGCTACAATTTTCTTAAATATACAAGGGCCTTTCACCTAAGCAACAAAGTTAATCCTCCCGGAGAACTATCAACATAATACATGCAAACCTTAAAGAGGTTGTCAAACTTCACGTTTTGACATACACGCACATATGCCGTGTACGTGTGTGGGCTTCTCTATTCACGAACACGAATGGGTAGGGCACGTGTACTACAGCTGAACAAGATGCAGAAGGCTTGATAAAATTTTGTTGACGATTGAACAACTGATTTACTGGAGTAACTGCCGATCTTAAATTTATCCGCTGCTGTTTTTATAATCAACCAGAAATATACAATGAAATATTAGATAATCAACGACCCAAAAATGTTCTCACCAAATTCAAATTCAAATTCTTTATTTCATGTCACATATCTTTGTATAAAGTGGTAAAAAAATACAAATGTTTCACTTGTGACGTCATCAAATGTGCGTCCGTAAAGAAATTTATGTCTAATAATAAAGTATACTGTATCTAAATCTATTATGTGTCTATATCGATTCCGAAGTTAAACTTAACTTTGGCCTCCGTCAGTCGAGTTCATTTGAGGCCTGTACTTGTAATTGGTGGAAGTTCCAAGAAAACAAGCCTTGTTCTTGTTCGGGTAGAGATCATTGTGGCCCGGAATGGTGCATTATATGAAATGTTGTATACACACCTCGTTCTATCAATAATTTAAAGTTCTTGATAAAAATAAATCATTGAAAAAGATTATCACACACTATTTAAATTTTGGAAATAAAAATATCCCTTTATCACGGCTTCTTAACTTTTACAGCGGCATATAAATAGTTCGTCGCGATTACACGACATAACATTGATACAATAAGATAGACATAGAATAGACAAAATTATTTGATCATTTTAATCAGTGCGTGTTGTCAGTGACAACAGAACTAAGTTAACGCATCACACGAAAAATTGCATAGCTGCGGCCTTAGACTCTCTCAGTCTGCTCTCAGCCAGTTGAACCGACGTTATGACGAAGGTAGCAGAAGGCCTCTAGAGTTTTTGAGCAAATTCACATAAGTAAAGAATTATCCAAAAAAGAGCTCTATATTTCTCTTGATTAAAAATATTATTCAATAGTCGGATAAATAAAAATTTCATCTTAAGTCATTCAAACATGAAATAAGAGACTTTAAAATTGATGCAAAAATATAAAACTATGTTACTAACACAACTGAAAATAGTGCTTTCCAAACAATAAAAATGAAAAACACCAATAATCCCAGGATTAAAGTGACAACAAAGGCGCAGTGTCACCAAACGTCGGAATGATATAAAAACAAAATTAAAAAGGCCTTTTGACATTGCAATTATACAACAATTCGCTTTTACTAGCGCAGTGTCTGCAACGGTTGTCATACCTTTCCTGTAATAAATATTAATGGTTTAACTTTTTATAGTCTCGCAGCAAAAGGGTTCTGCTAGGCACACGGCCGCTCAATTTATTCATTAAATTGACATTAATCAGTACTATAATATTATAAAGCTGAAGAGTTTGTTTGTTTGTTTGAACGCACTAATCTCAGGAAGTACTAGTCCGAAATGAAAAAATATTTTTGTGCTAGATAGTTCATTTATCGAGAAAGGCTTTACGCTATATAACATCACGCTGCGACCAATAGGAGCGAAGCATCAGTGAAAAATGTAGCAAAAATAATCGCGATCATAATAAAAGAAATCGACGCGGACGAAGTTGCGGGCAACAGCTAGTGTAAAATATAATTCTAGATACAAACCAGTGTCAGAAAACGTCCTGACCTCACTAGGTCTATAATACTAGGTCTAGTCTAGATGGCTCATACACTACTCAGTGGGAGGTCACTACCTCCCACTGGTAGAGGTAGTGACCTCCCACTGAGTAGTGTATGAGCCATCTAGACTAGATGTAAGTTTTGACAATTAAACCTATCAGTGCGCACTTAACACATGCTAAACTTGTCTCCATCGTACCACATTACAACTGAACATTAGAAGCTTTGTGACTTTAGATGTATCCATCATTTAGCTATGTAGGTACGTTTAGTTGAATATGCATTACGGCAGGGATGACACGACAACTAGACACGAGCTACTTTAATTCAAACTTGGACTATTCGAAGTTAAATTTCAGGGGGCACTGTGTACCTACCTATTTTTTTTTAATATTTTATCAATGTTTGTTTTTAGGCATAAATCAGAAACAACTGCGATACTACAAAACAGATTCGAGAAAATTAATAAATTCGTTTTGATATCGTTCCATCCGGAAATTGAAGCCAGGAATTCACAGCTGGCGACCTTTTTAAAACCTGTATCTAAGCCATTTCACCAAGGAGATCAGACATATTAACATATTTTGGTATTTGATCATTAAGTTTATGGAACCCCGGTGCGTGAATGGGACTGAAACTTATTAGGTTATTTTTAAAGTTAAAAAAAGACTGCAAGCAAAAAGAAATTCCTATTGGCAAAGTTAATGAAAATCCGACAAAAGAGAAAAAAACTTAGCACCGGATGTGCCAGTTGCCGAAAGAAATGTCAAATAAATGTTTATAATTTCCCATTTAATGCCACACTCATATTAAACATTATTATGTACAAAAACAACAATAACTGGAGTTAATTGATTCGGGGAACAGTCCTTCTGTGATGATGGCGATCGCAACAGTGCCGAAATATCGGAAACTTTTTAAAATAAGGTACAGACAAGGGCAGTCAACCAACCCAAAAAGTTAAAGGTCATTGAATCGATTTTCAACTTTAGGTCCAACAAGTAGAGATCAATATCAATTGAGAAAATTTGACGTTTTGTGATAGGTTGAGGTGTTGTTGTTTGTACATAGTATAAACTCCGAATCAATTAACTCTAAGCACATCATGCTAGTATTCGCAACCACTTACTTAGTTTATAGCCTAGTCGTGTAGCGGAAGCCACGTTTCAGTCGTCTCATTCTTTGGAGCAAGATGAAAGTAGTAAAAACAAGTCAACAAGCATTTAATAGGCGGCTTTTAAAACGTAACCTTATCCATACATAAGTAGTAGAACAAAAAAATGAAAAACTATATTTTATCCTTATCCATTCAAACAAATATTTTGGCGTCCATGAATTTCAAGTGCGGATACCGGGTCCATCGCGTTGCAGAAAAAGTAATCGGGTTATGCCTGTGAGGCCTCATTTACGGAGAAGCGGCGCGTCGCGCGTCGTGTGTGGCGTGGCGTCTCGCGGCGCGTCAGACGTTTTTTATGTTTACGGTGCGGCGGCGCGTGTAGCGGCACTTATCACCGCACGCGGAAACACAAACATATTCAATTATTTATTCAAAAACAAAATACATTGTGTGGAATAATACAATAATACAACTAATCCAGAATAAAAACACGAGTATCAATAAAAACCATCTTAAATTAAAATCATTATCTTAACTAAAACAAATCACCAATACCAATAAACTACATTAAATTATAATTATTATCATTAAAATTATTACTTACTATTATTACATGTCAAGTATTGTTATAATGTCAATTAATTAAATAATTCAATTTATCAAAATTCATTCTTTTAAATTTGTTTCAGTTATAAATTCACCAATAGCATAAAAACATTTTTCCAACAAGAAACATTTCAATTTTGTTCTGAAGCCACTTTGATAAATTGTACTCTTCAGTTCAATTGGTAACTTATTAAACAATGCAACAGACTGATAATAGGAACTCTGTCTTACTATTTTTAAATGAGGAACACATTTATTAATAAAATCTTTTCTCCTCGTGCTTTCACGGATATCTTTTTCCCTTGGAGTCTCATAGTCACTGATGTGCTTCGCAAAATTTGTCAATAAAACTAAAATGTAAAGGCTTGGAACAGTCAAAATTCCAAGTCTCTTAAAATGCTCACGACACGAGTCTTGTTGCTTTATACGGACCATAGTTCTGATCGCTCGTTTTTGTTGAACAAAGGCTTTATGAATATTATATTTGTAGCTTCCTCCCCAAAATAATATGCTATACCGCAATCGCGATTCAACCAAGGCATAATATACCAGCTTTAGATGTTTTTCATCCGCTTCGTCACGTAAACTTCTTAAGACGTAACAGGCAGAGCTTATCTTGCTCTCGATGTCATCCAATTCACGTTTCCATTTGAGGGTATCATCAATTTTCACACCTAAAAATTTTGCGGCGTGAACTGTTTGTACCTTTTCACCATCCAACTTAGCATCTAAGACATCCCTATTACTTACATTATTATGAAACAGCATAGCATTCGTTTTACTTGTATTGATTAAAAGACCATTTACATTAAACCAGTCTTTCATAGTTTCCAAGGCATTGTCAACAATAGATTCCAAACTTTCGATTCCTTTAGCAGATATTATGGCATTTGTATCATCTGCGAACAGTATTAGTCTTATC
The DNA here is from genome assembly GCA_949315895.1 of Anania crocealis. Taxonomy (NCBI): domain Eukaryota; kingdom Metazoa; phylum Arthropoda; class Insecta; order Lepidoptera; family Crambidae; genus Anania; species Anania crocealis. The sequence goes on from OX438882.1 coordinate 25,604,356, forward strand.
TGGTCGTTTGACTTAGTAACATGATGTATAAAATCGTTTATATATATTATAAATAGTAAAGGACCTAGAATTGAGCCCTGTGGTACACCTACTTTAATATCTACAAGCTTAGATTTGGTTACCACTTCAGACCTACTGTCACTATCAAATGATTTAATTTCTACAAACATCTTTCTGTTCTGTAAATATGATTGAAAGAGGCTTAACGCATTGCCTCTTACACCATAATGCTCTAATTTTCCCAAAAGCAACCTATGGCTTATGGTATCAAAAGCAGAGCTTAGATCGAGAAAAAGTGCGGCAACCTTCATTCTTTCATTTAATCTATAAACCACATCGTTTACTAGCGTGTATATAGCATCTTGAGTTCCTATCTTATTTTGATAGCCAAATTGACTTTTATTAATTGCCTTGTTCAAAGAGAGGTGGGAAATAAGTCTTGATTTTATAATCTTTTCAAAAACTTTTGAGAATGACGGCAGTAACGATATGGGTCTGTACATTTTAGGATCCAATTTCGAGCCTTTTTTAAAAACTGGTACAACTTTAGCAATCTTAAACTGGTCCGGGAATAAACCTTCTTCCATACATTTATTGAAGAAGCAGCTAAGTGGTTCTGCAAGAATGTCTATATTATCTTTGATAATGGTGATAGGCACTTCATCATACCCACAGGACATTTTAGCTTCCATTTTTTGGACAATCTATATGGAAATATACGATGGTGTTCATAGAGATGCGAGACGGGAAGAGTGGCGGTGCCCGCCGCTGTGCCCGCGTCTAATTCTCAAGCGTGTAGCGGCGCACGCGGTGGGCAGCGCTGCGGCGCACGCGGCTTACTCAATCAAACCGACTAGTACTAGTACTTTTTATATTAAATAATTCACTTTCGAACACAGAATTTTCTTCTAAAAAAAGTCGATTATATCATACTCCATTGCGACGGTAACAACGCCTGCGTTGTGCGATTTCTGAATAAAGACTGGCAGAAGGTTCCGCCGCGGCCATCGCTTCATCTAGAATTGCCGCTTCGTGTGCCGCCGCGATAAACGCCGCGTGAGACGCGTCGTTGCCATCCGCGGGCTCGGCCGCACAAAACGCTCCAAATCAAACAAACGCGTGTAAAATCGCTTCTCCGTAAACGCACTCATACAACGCCATAATATGCTTGAATTTGGTGCGGGCCGCGCTGCCCAACGCAACGCGCGACGCACCGCGTCTCCGTAAATGAGGCCTGAGGCTGTGACCTTCGACCCAGATGTAGCTTTAGGAGCGCTAGAGATTTCCACCTCTGCCCGAGTCGCCTTTCCTACCTAACCATATATCGTACGACATCTTAATGGCATTCGTATTAAAAAAAGGATTAATTGCAGTTACTGGTAGAACAAGGTCATTTAGTAAGTTATACGGGGATTTTGGTGGTATACTTCTGAGACAACTTTTTCATGATACATTAATAATTCAATTTTGATTTTTGTATGATCCAACCTAGTGTCTCTTTGGATAGGTTCTCTTTCCAAAAAATCTAATTAACCAGGGAATACAAAAAAAATCTTTTGAAAATAATTTATTAATGACCAGTACTTATTTAACAACATTTTTATTAAAAAATATAATTCTAACAGTGTTGAAAATGTTGATCATTTGAAATCCCATAACCAGAAAAACACAAGCAGCTACTCTATCACCACTTGCTTCAAACGATGTGTTTGACAAACTGCCATAAAACGCCCGACGCCTACATAACAACCCTGTGCCGAAACAAACAAAGTGTAGGGTGTAAAGTTACACCTCCACGAATTCCACACTTGAGGGTATCAAAACATAATCTGTCATGTCATGCCTAACGCTTATGACAGACACTTGGCCCCATTAACTGTAGCGCTGACCGTAGGGCCCCATTTATGCTCAGCTGAGCATTTAAGTCGTGAGTTATGCGGTGTGACGTGCGGTTTGAGTAATGGCCCGGGATTTCTAGGACTTAAATGTAGACGGTCGTAAAATAAAATCTGCGTCATCCCAACGGTGTTAGAAGACTTTTTGAGATATGAAGTGTGTAGTTGGGATTTTGATGATTTAGATTTTAATTTGATATGGATGGCTGTGCTTGATCGTTTAATTGTTGTTATAGGTTTTGGAATCATTAAAATTTAAGAGCCATCATTATCATATCAGTCGAACGGCACAGAATCCGTTGAGTTGTTCTAAGTTCCAAACTACACTACAACTAGATATTCTGATTCATAAATCTAGAGAACGGGACAAAGTTCTAAAAAAAAGTAACAGGTTATTTGATAATAGGTATTGTTAGTATTAGAAATTGTATAGAAAACTAAGGATGAGAAAAATGTTTAATGCAAAAGATGAAAATATATTTCTTTCGTTATGTTTGAGTTCCGAACAAACTTTATAGAGTTTCAACCTAGGCTGATCTTACAAGTGCGTGTCCGAATTTTTTCATCACTAACTAGTTTACAATATTTATCTGCGATATGCGAGAAGCCGAGGATTGACTTAAGTGGCAAACAATTAGAGTGGCTTATGTCCAGCAGTGGACTGCAATAGGCTGATGATGATGATCTGCGATGAACCATACACTGACGCACTTTGCGTCAGTGTATGGTTTCGTAGAACAGTTGTCCGTTGCAAACATTAATCTACTTGATTTAATTTTTTGTTATATCATTTTTCTGATTCGTTCCTATAAAAGACTATTGCTTTTCACTTAAATCGTTATCGTATTTATTTGTGTGTAACACTATAGAAGCTTGTAACACATTCAACCTAAAATAAATTTACTATATTTTATTTTTATAATAATTTGTTTTATTTTTTCATAATTTCACATCCTGAAATTGTCAACTACTTCAATCAAAAAGATATATTTTTACGAGTACATATTTAAGAATTGGTTAAAAGTTAAATTAATAACATTTTATTCAAGGAATTGTATTTTGGACCAAACAATTTTGTATCAACAAAATGAAACAATATCTTTCCTGAATTTCTGATCTCCTCACAGTTTATACATACTGGCCAATTCCAGAGACAATTGTATTTGCATGTTTCGAACTACACCGCCCACTGTTCCACAAATTGCATCCAACACAATGCAAATGTTAATACCCATACTAACATAACACAATTTATTAACTATGCATGAGGTTTACGAGATATAGAACAAGAAGATACATTAAGCTTTTGATATAGGTGCAATACTGCATCATATATCCCTTAAATACTTAAAATATCATCATAACTCTGCCAAACGGTGTCTACTTGACAATAGACATAGGCTTTTCCTAAGTATTTCCACAGTAATCACTCCATGCCACTTGCATCCAACAGCTTCACGCGACCTTCACCAGATCGTCCACTTGGTGGTGGGCCCCACAGATAAACATCTGGTGCGCGATCACCATTCCAGAACCATTCCGCACCAACGACTATATGTTCTTTTAACTGTGTAAACTTAATACTTGACAGTTAAATCAAAACAAGCAGCAAGCAATCGAAAGAATCAGTCTAGTGTTTATGTACTGAAACAAGATCTCGGGGTCATGGGAGGGGTAAGAATTTCGAATATTTCTCTGATTTGTGATCACCAACCCGCTTACGGCAAGCGCGATGCGCATCGTGCCTGCACCCATCATTGCTGCGTCAACTTGAATTCAATGATGGACGCTTTTCCCTTGCAATGATTATAGGCTGTTACTTTGCTTAATTTTAAGAAGTTCGCTAACCAAAAATTTGTTGAATTATAACATCATGTCAATAAAGATGTGAGGATACTTAAGTCATCCTTCTTACTAAAGTGCTGTTTAATGTCTTACATAAAAAATATGATCAAAGAATTGATTGTAAAAAAAATAACTATCAATAAAACAGTGCATTAATTTTACTTTTTTCTAAGAACATTTGAATTTAAGATTCAGAACGCATCAGCAGAACCTTTTAGGATAATGCGATGAAAGCAAGTGCATGTTTCCTACAGTGCATTTGTAAATGCACAACGTTTTTACGTTTCCATCTATCGGAATGTGTTTCATGATGGGTCTAATATTCTAACACGTGTACTCTAATGTTCGTGTCTTTGCAAACAAAATTTTTATTTTGTGGTCCTTGTAACACGAGTTGGAATTCACCTTCTTTATAAAATCGTTTTTCATTTATTGGTTAACTGACTGGGTACAGTTATAGCTCCCGCGGATATATAGCATAAAATAGTTGGCAATATCGATATTTGTGTGGCTACTCGTAAACTAACTAACTTCTTCCAATTAAATATCAGTACATGACTGCGGCAGTGTACACTTGTTTTAAGTAAAATTGTAATAACTATTTTTGTCACGAGTTTTCTGTTAACAAATATTTACTATGTCAAAATAATACTTTATTTATTGAATAGTCTTCCAAAAAAATTTGCACCGTTATTCGCCTTTCCAAAAGATAACTTATGAGTATTAATATTACTTAATGGATATATTGATCAAAAATCTTTTATTTAGAACAAGATAAACCTTATAATAGATATTCCTTTGCCAAACACCATCAAGATAACTTATTGATGATTTGGAAACTTTAAAAAAACTATGTTAGGACTTCCCTTATCTAACAAAAGCAAGTGCCAATAGTTCCTGGGGTATGGTAATAAGTCCAATAATTGTATTCTGTGATCTGCTAGGGTGTAAATTAGCTGTCAGCCGCAGAGAGCAGTTAAACGAGAAATACATGAACACAATAATTTAGCTTGATTGTTTTTGAAAAAAATATTTTACTTTTGCGGTTGGATATTTGGCTACCAACTTTAATTATTTAAGTTGATTTTAGTTTAAAAAGTAAAAATAAATTAAATTGACAACCTATTTCGCTCACTTTTGAGCACGGGTCTCTCTTCTTTTTATGGAGAGGGGTTAAGGCCTTAGTTCCACCACGCTGGCCTAGTGCGGATTGGTGACGCCGTTGGACGTTTCTCAAGCCGTCTAAAGGCTTACAATAAGGCTTAACGACTGCTTTCTCGTGACAACAGCCAAGACCGACGGCTGAACGTGCCCTTCGAAGCACGGAAGCGCTCATGACATGATGCCACACACGGTCACCTATTTAACTAGTGATTGCTTCCAGTGTTGCTTGACATTCGAGACAGAAACTGATCACTAAGAAGCATTGGGCTTTGAGCGCTATTAAAGGTAATTTACATTGAATTTTATACCTGAAACCAAAGTTGCCTTTTTCTGTGGGTAAGTAAAACTTTTACTTACCCACAGAAAAAGGCAATACAACAAATACATTTTTTTAAATGAAACTATGTGACTAGAATAGTTTTACTCCTTTTGAGCAACAGTACATTTCATAAATAACCTACTACTTACTGAATCCTTAGTATTTGCGCTGAATTACCTGAAATTTCAATATTTTATGGGGTTGCTGGGGAGATGCTCTACAGCGGCCCAAAATATAAATAACTGTACATTGTAATCTACAAAGGTACTTTTTTTTTAAAGATGTACTAATTGAGAACAGTTTGTGCACAATTGCGTTGGTTGAAAAAAAATGTTATAACAGTCATAGGGGTTGCTGAGGAGCATGACGTGACTAAAGGGTTACTGCCATGCGTAAATAGGCAGCAGCGTCTATTCTTTACTATTGAACAGACTGCGATCGCCAACCCGCCTGCCAAGTGTGGCAATTGTGACAAAATCTGCACCGTTATTCGCCTTTTTTTGGGCTGTAAAGTCGTTTTTTTTTATAGTTATGTTGACTAGTAACTAAAAAAATAATATCTATTAAAACCGTTTTTTGCTGATAGCATAAAATGTTTGTTAGGACAAATAATTATAGATAGGACACTTTTAAAAAAAACCTACGTAGCACTTTCGAAAATTTTACTACAGAGGATAATACAGGAGATTTTCGGTTTTAGACTTAAATTTTCAACTTGATGGCAAGAAAATAAGAGTTTGCTTGAGATCTCTGCGTTCATGTACAGAGTGTGCAATAATACTTACTTCCTTTTTTTCGGTTCAAATAACTACTACAATGTTATCTTGAATATATTTGATGTCATTGTCTAAGTTACCTCGTAAAATATTTGACTCTAACTTATTGTAACCCTGAATACTGGTAGTAGATTCGAACAATATCATTGTTAAATCATACCGTAAAAATAATACAGTATACTGAATAACTCTTCAAAAAAGAGAAAATTGAATAGAGTTGTTCTGTAAGGTATTCTTACACTTTATTTATTCAAAACATGAACTTGAACCTAAAATCGTTATTATAAACTTATGAACTGCGAGAAAAGTCTATCAGAAACGTAGAACAATTTCACAACTCTTCTGGTTGTTTTTCTTAAGTACTATAAATCTCTTTGGTACTGTGAAGTTGAGAAAAAACAAGTAGGAGCTAATAAGGCATTAACAAAAACAACCGCCAATAAAGGAAACTCCACTAAAATTGGCAGATAGGAAAGAATTAAATCTAATTTGCTCAATACTGCTATTTTTTGTTAGTAAGAAGGAAGCAAAGGAATCTCAAATCATTAACAGGTTGAAATGAATCATAACAATGATTTCATTCCTCCCTACGGACCGGCCATAATGTCAATCGCGCAAACCGCAGCTTTGCACATTAATTCTAGCGATGCAGCACCAAAAGGCTGACTTTTGCTGATTTCAATGTAAACTAGCTATGAAATGTTAATGTATTTGGTGAACCCGTTTGTATATTTTGAACTCTAATTATATAATAATTTAGTATAAAGCATATTAAATGTTATAAATGTTTTAAGGCCCGGTAGGTCGGCATTTATGGATCGATATTCATCGATCGCCTATTACGGAGCGCCTATGCGCTGCGTAAGCGCCAGCGCGCGACGGTACGGGCCGGACCAGCCGCCGAACTTACGTATGTTATAGTTATTTAAACATAGTAATTAAGTATATCATTTAATGAAATCGAACTCAGCAAATTTGTCTACAAATATAAAGTAGCTTTAAATTTACATAAAAATGTTACATCAAATGTCCGTAGTTTGGTCGTAATTCATTTAATTCATTTATTCATTTCAATTCATTTATAAAAATCACAAGCAAGTCAAAAAAAAGTAGTCAAAAGAGAAACATTAGAATAACAGGAAATTAATAATGATAGGATAATTAGTGTCCTGAATATGATACATCAGTCGTCGAATACGAGTACAAGATAATGTCAATTTATATAATGTCAAAAATAAAATAATTTACCTTATTAAGTTACAAATGTCAGTCAACACAATTTATTATTATAACACACACACATATATAATTATATATATAACACACGTAATATTGAAAAAACATTACAAAAAAGTCTACATTTTTTTTTTTTTTATCAAGCCATGTTAATCAATTCATGTAACCGATAACAAACTTACTTTATTTGATATTTTAGCAACTTAATTGCACTTATAATATCAGTATATAAACTTGAAAAATTTTGTCTTAGGCGGGACTCGAACCCGCATCTCCTCGCATGCCGGGCGGGCGCCATACCATTAGGCCACCGAGACACTGCGACACGGCGCGAATTTTTCAAGCATATTCTTACGCTGTGAGCCAGCGTTGCTTCATCAAATGTTAGGAGTTTGCACCCTTAACACCCGAAAGAAACATCTTTGCAGATGTTTGACAGTCAGTTAAGATGAAACAGCTATTTATATACTTTATTTGATATTTTAGCAACTTAATTGCACTTATAATATCAGTATATAAACTTGAAAAATTTTGTCTCAGGCGGGACTCGAACCCGCATCTCCTCGCATGCCGGGCGAGGAGATGCGGGTTCGAGTCCCGCCTGAGACAAAATTTTTCAAGTTTATATACTGATACGATAACAAACTTGACTAGACTAGATTCTTGAGTAATACATATATTTTTCCCAGACTTTAAAACGCTATTTTCTAAGTCTCAAGTGGGTTTTACACTTAATAAATACGAAAAACTTAATTCCGATACTGACAATCACGGATTTCAAATACCGATTTTCATAATTCCAAATGTTACAGATTTCCCAAAAATCACAAATCCAATATCATAAGTACTAATATTATAAAACCTGAATTTTAAAATTTCTATGTTTAAAATTAAGTAGGTACTATTATCAGAATGCAGAATTTCATGATACCGAATCATTTATCAATTCCGAATCTTTAATAATCCGAAATATCATAAAAACGAATTCCACATATTTATAATCACACATCATTTGTGTGCATGAACATGTCTGTTTGTACTGGTCTGGGTGTTTTCTATGTATTATAAGTATGTATATACAAAAAAAAAAAAGTATATAAGTAAGTTTATCGGTTGTCTAGTACCCCATACGACAGGGTACTTAATAGTACCTTAATTTGGGACTAGATGGCTCTGTGTGGCCCAGTGTGGCATGTCTTAAAATATTTAAAAACGCTGCCGCTAAGGACTACCAAGCCTTAAAATGAGACGTGTGGTGATGGGACATTTAAAAAAATAACGCCACTGTCCTTCCTACAGGTGTAGAAGACGGAGGCAGCAGCGTCTTAGTTTTACCATTGGCCAAACTGCGATTGCTCACCCGCTTGCCATGCCTAGAAATTATGGCAAAATCTTCTATTTAGAGAGGCTAGACATGAGTACAGCCGTGAACTAGGTGTTACTATTGAGGACGTTAAAATTTTAACATATACTAAATTTTGAATGTTTTGAGATTTTAATGTAAATAATAGGGGTTAAAGCATGAAATTGCCGATTATTTTCCCACTTTTTATTTTGTTTATAGCTCTTAAGTATAGTCATATTGTTGCGTAATTCTTTTTGTATTGTATCATAAACTAAATAAAGTAACTTTTGACTAAAAAAAAATGCAATACTAGTGCCTATTACTTCAAAGGAAGTCATTGAAAAGACCCCTTACAATGTGTCAGCTGACCTTCTTGCTTCAATTAAGTATATTTGTATTATATACTTTGATTTTCAGAAATTTAAATACTATAATGCGTAGCTTTATAACCATCTAACTATCACCTTTGATTGCATCGAAAACGGTTCAGGCGTTTTTAAAAAAACTAAAAAATTTTTAGTATGGAAAAATGACTTTTCTCGATTTCGTCCATACAAAACGGCAATTTCATGTGTAATAATAATGCGGCCATTGCACCATTGCACCAATATGGTACAGTGAAAAATAAAACTGACATTCTAAATTAATTGGTAGAAATTTTAAAAGCCTAAACATAATTAAAACTGTTTGTAATACAACATAAGGTAAGCTTCTTTCGTTACTTCATTGTGTGATCAGCAATATCTAATACAGTAAAATTATAAAGATGTTAATAGCAAGGATCATTAAGATTGCTTTATTTGAACTCAAGTTTTGTTTGGCTACAATCCTTGAATAAACACGGTATCCTCTGAAGCTATTTTCATCCTTATCAACGAAGACTAAAAATATATAATTCAAGACATCACAAATCATAATTGCTACGCAAACGCATTTGTATCAAGATTTAACGTTCCCTGTTTGCTCGAGGGAAATCAATTTCTGAGGATAAAAAAGCCGTGGTCCGGTCTCGTGCTTATTAGTGTTGTATGAGGTATGACATTTCAGACTAGTATCTTTGTGTAACGGATATTATGAAGGTTGAACACACTTTTTTATTAAAAAGTTACAAATGTAGGTCTCCTCTTGGTTACTGCAAATAAAACAAACGATAGTTGAAAGTAAATAGACTTTATATGATATTTTAGCACTTTAATTGCAATTATAATATCAGCATTTAAACTTGAAAAATTATGGCTCAGGCGGGACTTGAACCCGCATCTCCTCGCATAACAGGCGCGGCGCTTTACCATTTAGCCACCGAGATACTACGTCACAGGCGTAAAATTTTCAGGCATACTCTTGTCACTGTAAGCCAGCGTTGTTTCATCAAAATGTTAGTAGTTTTGCACTCTTAACACCTGAAAGAAACATCTTTACAGATGTTTGACAGTCAGTTAAGATGAAACAGCAATTTATAATATACTTTATATGATACTAGCTATTCCCCGCGACTTCGTACGCCTCAATTTTTGTTTTTATGATCGCGATTATTTTTGCAACATTTTTCACTGATGCTTCGCTCCTATTGGTCGCAGCGTGAAGTTATATAGCGCCTTTCTCGATACATGGACTATCCAACACAAAAATAATTTTTCTATTTGAACCAGTACTTCCAGAGATTAGCGCGTTCAAACAAACAAACAAACAAACTCTTTATTCAAACAAACAAACAAACAAACTCTCTCTTAGCAATTATAATATCAGTATATAAACTGCCGTGCCGACACGAAAGAAAAAGAAGAAGAATAAGTATATTTAAATTTTGAAAATTAAGTATTTTGTTACGGATTTGACTTGATTAAGAAAATGACTGCGATTTCATTGTTATATCTTATTTCATTTACTTTTGATTTCTCCAGACTTTTTTTTATAATAAACAGCGTTGGATAAGGTGTTATTCATCCTAAATATAAGTTAATTTTAAAATAATGTTCAAAGACGCATTACTAATAGTTTGGCATGAACAAAATATAATATAATATAATATAAGAATACCAACACCGATTTGTTCGGATATAATCTCATAACGTAACATCTCTATCGTTTTTCGGCAATCCGCTCTCCCGTCGTGATATAATCGAATAACCCGACAAACAATTTTAAATTGTATTATGAGCCAAATTCGGAAAACATTTTAGAGGGAAAATTAAATGCAATTATAGTCACGCTTTTGTATTTTTTATACAATTAAGGCAACAGATAATGAATCTTTAATGTCAATCAAAGGGGTTTCATATTAATTTATTGTTAAATATTCGTAAACATACTGTTGCAAGTAATTAACCAAAAACATTTATGAAACTCCGCTTGCTTATAGAGCCTTGAATAAATTCGTTGATACAATGTTGCTAGGTTAATTGATTAGAGTTGTCGCGCGGTTCGCAAAAGGTTGTAGGTTTTAGGTTTTAAGTCCCACCTGATGTTATTACATTTTTATCCAAGGAGTTTAATTTTAATTTTATACCAGCACCTTGATTTAAAAACAAACACCAGCCATTTCATTTGAATAAAACTGTTCTTTGTTGGAAGTCGACACAGCGTCTTTTATCTCTATCCGTCAAAACCCGCTGACCCGTCCGAAATACGAAACCTGCTTCTCGGAGTTGGCGAATATTTTAAAATCGGCGAGCCGAGTATTACGTAGTTCAACTAACATAACCTTAAAATATTGAAACTATCCGCAAACCATAAAACGGAGCCGTGTTGAACGAAATTACAACCAATAAATAATCCGTACCATCAATTCACTGAGGCACCATAATGAAAGTCGCGATTTGTTGTGCTCATAAACAAAATCCTTCTTTATAGGGGTGATAGCCGACTTTACAGGCTGTTTGTACAAATCCACTTTACGGGAATTACGGGAACGCCTTTCCTACGGGAATGTCTTCGCATGTTTACGGAGATTCACGTTTTAATAAAATTCAAAAGTATTCTATTGTAGATCAAGATCAATAAATGCATTCGTATTTTCAGAGAATTGTAGAGGGAATGACACAAAAAAGTGCATTCTTAAGAATAAATACATATTATATTAGAAAAGAACACAGAATAACAATGCATAACATACATGACGGGAGACAGTTTTGTCACAGCAATGGCAACCAGCTATTTCATTAAGTCGTATGATCTCGGCACTTATAAAGAATAGCACTACTCCTTCTCTTTCTTAATCATAATCATGTCTGTCATAATCATGTCATAATATCAGCGACTGCAGAAAGTTCAGAGATACCAGCTCTCTCACCACGTCTGACTTGCAATATAGTCACCCTAAACAGGAACGACTCTCGGAGAGTAGTGGGATCACTGACTGGACACATCCCCTTAAATAAACACCTCTACACCATCAATGCCCCAGACAGCCCTCTACGAATAGACTGTCTGGAATAGGCGGAATCGGCTGCCCATGTGATCTTGAAATGCCCCTGTGCATTTTAAGATCACATGGGTAGCCACCTATCAGGCAACTACTCTCGTTACACCGAGTTCCCTCTCAGAAGTCTGCGAACGTCCCAAGAGACTTCTGTGCTTCTGGAAGGAGTGGGGATGGTTGGACTAACTACCCTAATCCCCCATACGTACCTTTAAAATGGGCCAATGGAGCCTAAATGCGGAAAAGATCGCCTGTTACCGCCCGGTGTGGTATGTCCTACCATACCAAGTAAGAGGCAACTTATAGAGTACTGCTAGAATAAGACGCGACTATTAGCTAAACTGCGATCGCCAACACATCTGCCAAGTGTAGCGTTTAAGGCAAAACCCACTTTAAGGAATCTGTCGTTTTTTGATGCTGTGTAAAAATTAAATATTCAAACTTATATGCCAAAAAATGGAACCGACGAAAACATCGAAAAATAAGACACCAAATTTAAAAACCAAACCCAAAGTGAACTACATCAACAATGTGTGTGACGTTGTTAACATTATCATTTTTATTTATTTTGCACTACTGCAAAATAACTTCTTTTTTTTACTTTTTGATGTTCAATTTTAAAATCTGTTTTGTAACTGCCATCTAAAACAGTCTTAAGAAAGACGTCTAGTAACGCAAATAACTTATTCGTAACAACTTAGCGAAAGCAATGATCATTAAAGTGTACATAAAAATCTTTTATATTTTCCAAGACTTAAGAACCTACACCGAACTTCATAAACGAGGTTAAGTGTCGTGATCCAGTACAATTTATTAAAAGCCTTTTTTTTTGCATGAAAGCCAAATTATTTTTTCGCTGACATGAAATAGCCCTATTATGTGGTCAAAGCTTTTCATGTCTCAACAAAATAACGTGCCCCAGTTACAAACAACTCAATTAGTTAATTTGATGTCATTTTTATCGAAATTAAAATCTCACAACTGGGTTTTATTGTATGCCAACCCTTGAAATTTTTCATTTGACCATAAACATTTTTTATTCATAACAAAACGGCGTGTTAAAAGCAAAAATCAACGGAAAAAGTTAATTTATTTTGCGGGAGGGTCGGGCACGGAATGAGTTTAATCTTTGTATTATTTTGGGTTTTATTCTTCCTTAAGTATTTACTTTATGAAATTTTTTCAAGAGAGGTGAAAGTCAGCAACTAGTACTATGAGATAATGCCTGGTCGTAATATGAAAGAAAAGCCATAGTCCTATGTTGGTATTTGTATCTTACAGATACCCTGCCTACTTAGAGACATCAAGTGATAAAGTTGAAGTGAGTGAAGTATCTCCACCAAAGGCTTACTACCTACAGAACTTTAATCCAGTATGCTTTCGCAATGTGTACAGCATTGGAAGATTACAGATTACTTTTCAGACACAAAACTAACGTATCATTTTACAATTTAAAAAAACTTTCCGAGTTACTCCAATTTTTTCAAATGAATTTTAAAGAATTTCCGCCCTTCAGACCTTTAAAACACAACACCCTGCTTGACACGATTTATCTTATATACAACTTTCAAACCAAAACTTTCCTAATACTTTGATAATTATGGCTTATTTTTCAATATGAGTAAAAACATCATATTTTTTTTGTTACAGAAAGCATCGACAAATCTGGAGAGGATCCAGTGGTATCAGCTTTACGACCTTACGGAGCACCAGACGATGGTGACGGCTCCCCCAAAGATAGCGTAGACATATTTCAAAAATTCTTCGGTAATATCTCCCAAATGAACCACCCTAGCCATGACCTTACCACCGAAGACGTATCATTACTAGATCATCTTTTAAATTTAGAGCATAGTTACAATAATGATTCTCAGAGAATGACGATGGATGATGTTAACACTGAACCTAATGTTTCTAATGAAACACTGAATGAAAGTGATAACATAACAGTGTCAAGACCAAGTGTTCATGAAGATGTAGTAACTAAATTTCTAAGATTAATAGAAACTCAACATTTGATGGGAGAGAACTGTACAGCTGGTACTCATCTTAATTTAGGAGAAGGCGTTGTAGATAGATACGCACAAGAAAGATTTAGAATAGAAGCCGATGTAGCTGTGAATAGAGCTAATATGCTGACAAGGTTATGGAAATATGCTGGATCGTCAGTGATGCATAACGAATATTTACTGCATGCAAGCGTTTTTTCAATGGTCGAGTTTGACGATGATATATTTGCAGCAGGAAATTGTTACGACCAATATCAATATAAAGATTACCAACTGTTCTGTCCCTTCGCGTACAGATTACCAGAAGGGCCAATATTAGCGAAGGATTTAGCGGTGGAGTACAAATATTTGAGCAACACATCGGAGTGGTTTTACATCGCCCGCAAAAACGCCGAGCGAGTCATTCGGAATCACAACCAATTTCGGAGAGGTAAGTTCTAATAATTAATCATTCAAATTCAAAGTCAAATGAGAATTAAATTAATGAGTATTAAGACTACGATAAAAATTTAACTCCAATATTTATGACATCCCTGTTTTGGTACTGTAATCTAAATAATCTAAAAGTAGGTTTACATACATTACTGTTAATATGTTGAGATTTTGAATTTTAAAATTTACGGAAAAAAAATATCCGACTTGGAATTACTTAATAATATTTACCTACTCGTAGTTTTTATACTTTTTTGTATTTATAATTTTAAAATAAGTCTTACTAGTAGATAATACGTTTGCAACGATGAGTTAAAACAAAAAGGTACTCGTATTTTACATAAGCTAAGATCACGGAAACATTTAAAATAATTCTTGAAATATCGCTGAATTTCATTAGAAACAGAAAAGAGTTACTCCGAGGAATGAACAAGTATAATTGGCTCTCTTGTAATTTTTGTGCTGAAAGCAGGAAGATTATATTAGTTTAAGAAAAGCATCCCTATTATTTGTATTATTACTGCAACAGCACCGTTGAGTAAACTCTTTGTAATATTATGCGGAAATTAAGAAAGTATACTAAGACAAACAACAGTACCATCTTGATTGTAAAGACAATAAGCAATTGATTTTTTTGTAATGTTTTTTTTATAAACAATTACCTTGATTATTAAGACATTTATACCAATAAGCTTAGCGCAGTTAGCTTTATTATGAATAATAAATCTCTGTAAACAAGGCATTCCTAAAATCTTGAATATTTATCACAAAAAGGTCCAAAATATGTAGTAGATATTTGCTCCTGCAAGAAAACTCTTCAATTGTCAATGCAATCTAAATAGTGATTTACTTGATATTTTTAGACCTGATTAGATGTAAAGTGGTCCTACTTGATAAATATTTAAAGAATTCATGAAGACAACAACAGCGCGTTTAACGTGACACGTTCACATTAAAGTAAATGCTACTAAAAGTGAAAATTCACGCATTGACGAGTGTGAAACAAGGCAGTTAACTCGAGTCTTTTGTTTGCCTTCGGATTAGAGATTTAATTAGAAACAACTTGAGCTAGTGTTGCTTATCTGTCGTGCGTGTCATAGTGTCGAAACTGTTATCGATATGTTAACAAATATGATCTGAGTAGAAGTAGACTTTTATTTTTTCTACTTTTATACAAGTTAGACAAAGATAATCGTACGAAACTTCTTCAGCTATCCTTATTCGGCTTGCCGACCTTTAATAAATTAGTTTTTCAGGTTTGTTTCTCAGACAGTATGTGACAACTGAAGTACATTTTATAGAAAACTATGTGCGTTTACTGCACATTTATATAAAACCATAATCGTAAATAGTATTAAATTGACTTTGTGTTTCTTAACTTACTGTATATTCTATGTAACTGTCAAAAAGAGGAGTTTTGTAAACATGTGTTTTTTGAAAATCATGATATCAAACAAACCACTGCTGACATTGATAATGCAGAACTCAAAATAAGATACGTTTTTATTGCTTGATTGCTTAGGTTAACAAATTGAAGTATTTTTTATATGGATAAGTTTTAATTTTTAAAGTCATTAAAACATTTATGATTTAAACTTTCATAGTTATGTAATAGTTATTTTCATAGAAATACATAATAATGCAATCAATTAAGAAATAATGTTCATATCTATCTGCGCAAATAAATAGTTCTTCTGTAATTACTATACTTGCCCCAGTACCAAAATATCGGCATTCCATAAATAAAACCGGCCAAGTGCAAGTCGGACTCGGGCACGAAGGGTTCCGTACCAAAAAGGCCAAAAAACGGGTTTGTTGTATGGGAGCACCCCTTAGATATTTATTTTATTTTGTTTTTAGTATTTGTTGTTATTGCGGTAACAGAAATACATAATTTGTGAAAAGGAGATGGGTAGTCTTTTATAGGACCTTGGGCCTGACTGTTACATGGATAATATTTAGCACTTTACTAGGTTCTTGGATCTTAATAACATATGTGTTTAAATTTCACAGTTATTCAATGGGGTAATAGAAATATTGAATGTTTTGTAGTCGAAAGTTAGGTTATGTGAGGTATGTTCATTTACTAAGAAGGTCTACAGATATTACAAATAACGTACATGTACATCAATTAATAAATTAATAAATCATTTATTTCGGGATTCCTAAGTTTCATATCATAGTATTTCAAATACTTTGAATCATGAGACTTAAGCCGATTCCACAGTTCCATAACTTCTTTTTTTTAATCGCCTACTATACTAAAGCAATAAAGAGTTATGGTGTCGTCCAGACGAGTGTTAAGTTAATGATTTTAGTTACTAATAATTGTAAGGTGATACAACTGAAGTTATCGTAGCGAGGGTCGTGGAGATAACAGAAAATCATACAAAAACACATAAAACTACAAACTACTCGAAAAAACAAAACGCAAATCGAACGAATGTCAGTCTCGTCACTGTAACATTTCATTGTTGCCTCATAAAAAACGATAAATAATCGAATCGATGCAATTAATTAATTGCAATCGATTATCACTAGAAAATAATAAAATTATCATCTCCTTGAATACATTTTTTACCTACTTATACCTACAATCTTCCGCTTTTCTATGCAAATAATTGTATTTTCAATTCACAGTAGCAATTTATTTGCTTAGAGAACAGTTTTAAAAATATTAAAAAAGCTGTTTCATCTTAACCTTTTGTTAAAATATTTGTATAAATATCTTGCAAATATTTAAGGATATTATATGGAGTTGTCGCAACTTAGACAGTTAAAAATATCATTTGAGGATATTGTATTTTACTAGCAATTTAAAACAGGTCACAAAACATTTTAATCTTCATCAATCCTATAATTATTGTTCGATGTTTTTCAGTAAAAAAAGCTTGCAAGACCATTACTTATTTAAATAATAATAATAATAATAATATAATTTTAATTCAGAAATTGCTTTCCATAGAATGGGTTAGTAGTTACAGAAATCTTATAAGCTAGGGTTAGTAAATCAATACAAATAATATTTAAAGAAAGGCTACTACTACTTTACATTTACCAGAGCTGGTCTCGAGTCGACATGGACACTGTTCCAGTGCCTCAAGATAGGACAGCAATAGCGACTACCTACCGCCGCCAGGAGGCTGTTGGGGCTGTCCCGGACGCGGCGCCACGCGGAGGCGACCCGCTTGCGCATGACAGCTGGGAAGCTGTCAATACGAGCCTCAGCAAACATTGCGGATGCACTGCAGTACCGGGGCAGCCCCACCAACATCCTGAACCCATTATTGTATTGGACGCGCAGGGCTGAGAGCGTCCGCTGTGTATAATCAACCCATAGACTGCAGGTGTAGAAGGACTGACAATAGGCTCTGAAAAGAGTTAACTTTACTTCAGTATTGCACCGTGCAAATCTACGGGCGAGCATATTCGCTCTCATAGCTAAAGCCCTGCGCTCCCTCTCTATGTCAGCCTCATCCGACATATTTTCAGTAACCCAGTGACCCAAGTACTTAAAACTTGTCACCCTTTTTATTGGTAAGCCTTCAAGAGCAACTGTAGGGAAATTGTAACTCTTATTTTTTGATTTAAAAACGACAATCTCGCTCTTCTTAACATTGTACCGTAAGCCATGAGCCGCTGCATACTTCTCACAAATACCTACCAATTTTCTTATACCACTAATTGATGGGCTCAGCAGCACCATATCGTCGGCGTAACTAATGTTGTTATATGGAATATTATCAATAGAGCAACCAACTGCAGCGCTGCTGAGCTCACCAATCAGACTGTTCACGTAGAGGTTAAAAAGTGCAGGGGAAGACAGGCCGCCCTGTCTCACCCCGCACCCCAGCTTATTTAAAGAGATTATCATTTAATCAACTTATTAAAATCGAACTGTCAGAATGGAATTGAATCGAATTTAAATCAGCTATTACAATCGCTAATACTATTAATTGTGACAGGCAACCTTGCATAGTGGTTAATGGATTTGGAGTGAGGATATTGTGGTATCAGTTTCATGTTTCATTAACTTTTACATTCTTTATCCCATAGAACAGAGAACTGATATTTTTCGACAAGCTCCAAAATAATACAGTATGAATTTTAGTTATTATCTGGTTCTTGTAACAGTCAGGCCCAAGTCTGCCTATTTCCTTTCAACTGTCTAGCTATCGCGGCTCTTGAGATACAGCCTGGTTACAGAGCGACGGACAGACGGACAGACGGACAGGCAGCGAAGTCTTAGTAATAGGGTCCCGTTTTTACCCTTTGGGTACGGAACCCTAAAAAGGTACACGGTAGAAGCTTTGAAACTATCGATATTATAAGTAGTCACAGATGCTTTAGCATCCCTAATACCAACCTCATTGTATGCGCGTAATGTGTCTTTGGTTACGTATAATCAAAGTTAAGTAACAGTACCATTTTGAGACGTTACTCGTGTATTAGCTTCTCCCTAAATATCTCTATTGTTGTGCAAATATTCGTACTGCCTAAAGTCAAACAAATAAGGTTATTAACATTTCAGCTTAATGTAAGCATATTTTATAAGCATTTTAAGAAATTGCTTACATGAGAGATAATGTTTAAGAACGTTATAATTACAGCGTGTAAAAGATATTTTGAACAATATCAAGCCTAAATAATTATTAGACGAGCCTTGAATAAATTAATTGTTTCGATAAGTTAAACAATGTCTTGGTAGCGTGATGGTTACAGCTGCCGCCCATTAAGCGATAGGTTGTGGGTTCGAGTCGTAACTAGACAGTTGAAATTTTAATTCAAAGAATTATATTTTCAAATTAACACTAATTATTTATTTGCTTAGAAAACAGTCTTAGTCGAAACAAAAACTGATAAATATACAAAAATCAATATTTCATTGTCACTTGTAGGCCGCTGCTAAATAAATATAAAAGGCAAAAATTTAACTTTTCTATAATAAGGGTTCCGTATTAAAAAAGGTACTTTATTACTAGGACTTCACTGTCTATCAGTCCGTCTGTCTGTCTGTCACCAGGCTGTATGTTATGAACTGTGATAGCTAAACAGTAAATACTAAGTAACAGAATGTATATAATGAAAAGGGAAAGCAAACCATGTTTGTCGTACGGGAATACAACAAACATGGTTTGTTTGCCGGTTTTGCTCATATAATAATAGCAACAGCTTCTCCTGCTTGACACATCCACAGCATATTCAGATGTACGTATATTAATTAAATTTATATGAAATAATTATATTATAGGGCTCCTGCAACATACGTTATTTTAATGTTGTTTTTGCTTGATATTGATAACTGAAAAACGTAACGACTAGACAGATCTATAAGACGTGTGTGAAAAAGAACGTTGGAAGAGGAAGGCCTAGACGAACTTACCACGATCAAATCGGGGATGTTCTGAAGAAAGGTCAGGTCAAGGGTACTCTAAACAGACGAGCATGCATGAAAAGATTGATGAATGTGGAAGAAGCGAAAGATGCCAGGATCGTTGTAAGTGGAAGGCCTTGGTCTCTGCCTACCCCGTTGGGAAGGAGGCGTGATAATATGTATATGTATGTATGAAAAACGTAGACGTTTGAAATAATATATTCACAGCATATTACGTTGTATATTCACTTAAAAATAAATATTTCAATTCAGTACTTACGGAACACTTTTTAGGCAAGTCCGACTCGCACTTGACAGGTTTTTTTTTTTTCATTTCATCCGATGCCTTAGTAGTATTCCACCTAGCTTCTAAGTTTTGGTGCTATGTGGTGCCTGCACAGAATAAGGATATCACTACAGTATTTAATCCTTATAAGCCTTCTTTTTCTTTTCATTGTATGACTATCTTTCAATGATGATCAGGTGTCAGTATTTTCCAAGCCGCTTCTAACAGGCTTCGAATTAATGCTAATATTATTTAAAGTCTGTCAGTATACCACATCTATATACTATAATATTGTAAAGCTAAAGAGTTTGTTTGTTTGTTTGTTTGAACGCGCTAATCTCAGGAAGTACTGGTTCGAATTGAAAAAATCTTTTTGTGTTGGATAGTCCACTTATCGAGGAAGGCTTTAGTCTATTTAACATCACGCTGTGACCAATAGGAGCGCAGTGAAAAATGTTGCAAAAATAATCGCGATCATAATAACAGAAATTGACGTGGACGAAGTCGCGGGCAACAGCGAGTTAATCAAATAAATAGAAAGAAAGAAACATTTAAATAAATCAATACACCTAATCTTTGGTACCGACCCCTTAGTAAGCTAAGTTTTTCGTTCAGAGTGTTTCTACATGCCCCATCAATATCCCCCAACTATATTTTACAGACACGTTAAACGAAATTGCTGCCTCAACTGCTTTGTTCGGGATTATTGCAACTGCTCTCTGTCACGCTAGACGCAAAAACAACTAAACTAGATCCAGTAGACTTAACATGCAAAGCGCAAAATTATACCAGAGTAAGTAGCTGTACGCAACGTGGAGGAAATCAGGGACCAAGGAAATAAAACAATGTCAATTATTTTAAAGCAATACAATTTAGAATGTTAAAGACAAAGACACTAAAAAACGATTATATTATAATGATGACAAATACGTAGTGGAAAAAGTAAATAATAAAAATTACAAATGAAAAGGAGGTTTGTATTGTGTGTATACAGTTAGTGGGATGAGTGAAAGATGCTGGTAAGGGAAAGTTAATGTACGAAACAAACCCAATGATAGCTGTTCTAACACTGATTTTATTTACGGATTGACGTAAAAGGTAATATAAAAATGATGCATAGGCAAAGTACGGAACATATGTTTGTGTGTGTAAATAATATAATATTGTCGCGAACTGACCTAAATTAGCGTGTCATTGACATTACTTATGCCTATTGTGCGGTAACCCGTACATCTTGCCGGCCCAAAAGGGAGAAAATACTTATAAAATTACATCACAAGTGTAAATATAAACTAAAGTACAAATGTAAAATTAAATAAACAACAATTCAATGGTAATTAAATATGTAAAACTTAAATTTTTCATCACTGCACTATATTTGTAACAGGGATGTCCAGTCGCAATGATCGTGGTCGGGTCTTCGGGGGTGAAGTTGCCTCCTGATCGCCGCTTACCACTGCTGCCATCGGAATAGAGATCGTAGGGGGTGCTTGAAGGTGTTACTTTGAGGGCTCCCTTCTTATTACGCCAACGTATGGCTAAGCAGATGCACCCCGCGATGATGATCAGTCCCAACATTGCATAAAGGACTGAGTATTGGTGTATGTCATGTACAGAAAGTGGTGCATTTTCTTGTTCTTTGATGTTTGTTATTTGAGTCCTCATATGATGCCACTCATTTTCATGATCTTCAGGTTTAAAAGGCTTGAAGTCTGTAGAGTTTAATATGGAGTTCAGAACTGACGTCTCGGTCAGAAATTGTAAGTCAGTTTGAACTTTGACGTGACTCAGGTAATTGTTGTGTGCAAGTATGGAAAAGGTGTCACTCTTTATAGTGCAGCCTTGACCAATCTCAAGTAGGCCATTCCCGGTTAGTGACCTCATTATCATTCCACTGTCTACGCAAAATATGCGCACAGAGCATTTCTCGCAGCACGAGAATAGCCACCTGTTATAGTGGTGTAATTTAATCCATCGCTCGTGACAAGGCGCCTCCTTTGCACTGCACATTGTTTTGTTATGAATACTCGAGTTACAAATCGAGTGTGTTATTTGTATCTCGTAAATTGGTTTATTTATAGAACACAACCATTTGTTTGATCGTGTATGCACACAACTTTGTATATCTGTTTCTGTCAAAGTCAGGAGCAGATCCTTTTGCAGATTGAATCCGATGTAGGGCGCGATGAAGTCAACAATATAAGGCTGCTGAGGAAGACTTATGACCTTGTCCAACTCAAAAGCTTCCTTGTTCACAAGTGGCATCTTCACTTCAATGATCAAATATGATATGCCAATGTCGCCACTGATTTTCATCAACTTGTAAAGCTCCTTATAGTCCTGTTTGTCGGCCGGTAAAGTTAAGTCGTTAGGTATGTGACTGTACACGATGTTCATCTGCTCTTCTAATTGTTCTGGTGGCAGTAAGTGTACGTCCATATGACCATGTGCAATGTCTGTCACGGTGTCAATGATGTTTTCTTGCATACTTCGAATGTTAGAGATGATGATCATGGCTGACATAGATGATGATAAGATGTGTAGCTCATTATTAGTTTCGGCTTGATTTCGATTAATAGCAACGCTTACGTTCTGTAGATACTGTTGTACTATTCCAAATTGCTTGTTCATGATGGCTTCGTTTCTTCGCAGAATGGTTTATTGAGCCTCGATGACGCTTGTCTGATTTTTCAATAGAAGTTGTAGATGGTTTTCGTTCATTGAAATCTTCTCGATGTCTTTTTCATACTTTTTGGCAAAGCGTTCATCTAGGACTCCAAACAATGAGTTTGCTATGTAGCCCACACCGTCTATCAATCCTCTCTTTTGTCGTTTATTAGCGCGACTCTTGAGTATTCTGTTATAATGCTCAATTTCAGATAGGTCATGTTGTAGTTGGTATATGATACCTTTGTATTGTGTTGGAAGCGTAGTAGTATGTAGGTACTCTTCCATGTGGCTGACGTAATTCTGCACATGACGTAGTGCTGACCAGTAAGTACTCATATTGTAGTAAATAATTAAGTTCCATTCATCTCGAATAAGGTTCATGTCGTACATCTTATCGAAATAAATATTTTGGTTGGTGTTAAAGTAAGACACGTTGTACGAGCACTGGGCAGGAGTGAAGAGAAACGTGAACATCATCAGAGCCATTGTTAGAAACGTTGCCAAAGGTCTTCTCGTCGTGAACCTTGATGGTCGGCTTACTGGCGTGTCGTTAGGAGTGACGTCTTCACAAGTCGGTGATTGCGCGTCATCTGTTGTTTGTTGTGATTGTTCCTCTTTCACAGGTAAGACGGATAACTTCAGAATTGGCCTCTTCATGATTCCTTTCTTGGTCTTAATGGATACTACTCGTACGTATCCATCCTTACCAGGGTGTACGTCGATGACTCTACCCATCGCCCATTTGCCAGGGGGTAAGTTTTCGTCTTTGATTAGGACGATGTCATCGACTTCAACGTTTTTTGAGGGGGTTCGCCACTTAGTACGAACTTGAAGTTGTTGTAGATAGTCAGAGGACCACTTTTTCCAGAACTGTTTGTTCATAGCCTGAATCATGTGCCATCTGGTGGTCAAGTTCATGTGCTCAGGATCTGTTTGTGGTCTTGATAGTAGAGATCCTCCAATCAAGAAGTGTCCCGGCGTTAAGTACTCACCGTCGGGGCTTTCGCTCATGGTAAGTAGAGGTCTTGAATTGAGGCAAGCCTCGATCTGATGGATCAGTGTGATGAACTCTTCGTACGTGAGTTTCTGTTCCCCAATCACTTGCCGCAGGTGGGACTTGAAACTCCTGACACAAGACTCCCAAAGTCCTCCTGCTGATGGATATCCAGGGGCATTGAAGTGCCACTGAATATCGTAGTCGTTGATATTGGTTAGTAGAACTGGGTTGATGGTTTGAAGAATCTCTTTGTATTCTTTTTTCAGTACTTTGTTTGCTCCAATAAAGTTGGTTCCCTGGTCACTGTACATGTGCCTAGGTACTCCCCTTCTAGCGCAAAAACGACGGAATGCGGCTAGAAACCCTGGTGTGCTTAGGTCGGACACCAGCTCGAGATGCACGGTCTTTGTTGACATGCAGACAAATACTGCGACGTATCCTTTGTGTGTTCGTACGCCACGACCTTTGTTGGCTTTGATGTCAAAGTGGCCGTTAAAGTCAACTCCAGTATGACTGAATGGACGTGAGGGAGAGACACGAGGCTGTGGTAGATCTGCCATAATCTGTGTTCTCTTTTCTCCTTTGTATCGTCGGCACGTAACACAATTGCGTATTTCCCTTTTTACAGTACGAAGCCCGCTAAGTATCCAATACTTTTCTCGGATGTATGACAACGTCAAGCTTGGGCCCCCGTGTAGCGTAGTTGCGTGAGATTGTTGTATGATGAGCTCAGTTAGTCTGCTAAGATTCGATAAAATAATGGGATGTTTGGCCGATTGACTTAGCATAGAATTGTTTAATCTCCCGCCAACCTTTAGTATCCCATCGTTGGCGTCGATGAATGGATTGAGGCTCAGAAGCTTGCTGCTGTTTTTCAATCTACCCTTTTGTTGAAGTTGATTAATATCTTCTTCAAAGTCGATTGATTGAACAGTTTTTATAATTAAATTGAGGGCATGTTGCATTTCCGTTGTCGACAGGTATTTTTGCTGAGGTGTTTGTTTATTGCGTAGCCACTGTGTGAAACGTGATAGCCAGCCGATCGTTGTTGTTATGCGCCGCACTGAGCTGTATTCATATAATAATTGAATAACTAAATCATTTTTGTAAGATACGGCGGCATTCACATTAGTTTTCTTTGTTTCTAATGTAGGTTGTTTATAAGAGTTTTCTTTGATCATGTTGGGATCAAATGTTGATAGCCACTGGGGGCCTTGCCACCATAAGGGATGTTCTGACAGTTGCAGCGATGTCAATCCTCTTGAGGCGCAGTCAGCAGCGTTTTCTTCAGATCGAACATGGTGCCAAGGTGATGCTGGGATTATATCGATAATTGTACGAACTCTATTCGCTACAAACTGCTTCCATCTGTTGATGTCTCCATGAAGCCAACCAAGCACCACCATAGAGTCAGTCCATGCATAAATCTGAACGTCTTCTGTTAAAGTTTCTAAGACTTTTTTCATGAGTTCCGACAGGAGTAGTGCACCGCAAAGTTCAAGTTTCGGTAAAGATAACTTGTTTTTCAATGGCGCTAATCTTGTTTTAGCAGTTACAAGAGTCGATGTGTACTCGCCCTTTGCATTGCGTGTGACGACGTAAATAGAGCAAGCATACGCCTTTTCCGACGAGTCGCAAAACCCATGAAGTGAACAATGTCTTTTATCTCCCAAATATCTGGGAATCTTGAACTTCTCGATGTTTTGAAAATCACGCTTCAATCGAATCCACTCGTAGTTGAGTTGTTCATTTAGACAAGTATCCCAATCAGCTGCTGCTTCTGACCACGTGGCGTTGGAATAGTATCTTGGCTCGTATAGTGAGGGGTGATAGCCATCCAAGTGGGTCGAAGATCTTTGAGATGTGGGATAGTAGCTGCCGTTTTGTTATTGTAGTGTCGTTTGTCTCGTATTGGAAAATGTTTTTGAACGTAAATTCATCTGAAGTAGGATTCCAACGTATGCCCAACGTCTTCCTGTTTTCAGGCGATTTGAAGTCAAGTGGTGTATCTAGTTGATCGGAAGATAAATCTTCGATTAGTTCGTTAGTGTTGCTAGACCATTTCCGAATATTCATTCCCGCGCCTTTTAGAATGTTTATGATCTCTTGTCGCAGTCGTTTAGTTTGAAGTATGTCGTCACAACCTTCCAGCAGGTCATCCATGTAGAATGACGTCATTAATGCTGCGGCAGCTAACGGAAACTTGTGAGAATCGTCCATAGCTAATTGCTTCAAAGTACGCATCGCAAGGTAGGGAGCGGCCTTAGTGCCGTACGTGACAGTAGCAAGTTGGTACTCTTTTAAGGGCTCCAATGGAGTGCTTCTCCATATGATGCGTTGTAAGTGTTGGTCAGGCTCACGAATCATTATCTGGCGGAACATCTTCTCTATGTCAGCGGTTATGACGTATTTATGTTGGCGCCAAACTAAGATGAGATGCTGCAGGTCCTTTTGTAGGTTTGGACCCCGTTCCATTAAATCGTTAAGGCTGTAGCCAGATGATGTTTTTGATGATGCGTTGAAGACGGTTCGTAATTATGTTGTAGTGGAATCAGTTTTCAATACGCCGTGGTGAGGGAGATAACACAATCGTTTATTGTGTTGCGTAACTGGAGACATGTGACCTTGTTGTTCGTATTCTCGCATAAATTGTTTGTAGCTTTCGGAAAATTCAAAACATCTTGACATCTTGTTTTCTAAGTTATGGAATTGCGCAATCGCTTTCGATTTTGATTGACCTAGATCTTGTTTAAATCCAGGTTTCATCGGAATTGCGACTTCATATCTTCCACTTGGAAGGCGCTTTGTCGTTGATTGATAGAATTGTTCGCAGTATTGCTCCTCTTGTGTAAGTTCATGAGTTGAAGAGTTGGTGATGTCTTCAAGTTCCCAGTATTGAAATATATCCGACAAGTTATTGACGACAACGTGACATTTGAACGATTTCACATTGCCTGAGAGTACCCAACCCATTTTCGTTTGTTGAGCAATAGGTGCCATGTTTGGACCCTTGATTAAACCACTCATGATTATATCAGAGTATACGCTTGCATCCAGCAGCAGGTCAATAGGCTTGGAGAGGTTGTACTCTGGATCCGCTAGTTGTATGTGTTGGAGATGGGGCCACGATTGTTTATTGAACGACATATTGGGCAGGTTGTTAATGACGTGTTTGATAACCAAAGCTTGAGTTGTAAATTCATAGTCTTGGTAAATGGATTGACAATCAAGCGTGATGACTCCCTTGCCTTGCTTCGATCCATTTCCGATGCCAGATACAGATGCGTGATACCGTTGTCTAGGCAAGCCCAGCATCTGAGCAGCGTTTTCAGATATGAGTGATATCTGAGAGCCTTGGTCTAAAAGGGCCCTCAAGATAACGTGAGTATCATCAGCAGCCCTAACCTTGATAGATAAAGTCGTCAATAAAATCTCCTCATCACCCGTAGCGACATGATTGACAGTATGTTGCTTGTTATTCGATCGCGTTGACGTCGAATGTTTTTGCGTAACTGGAGCGTTAGGTACGGTCGATGACTTGGCGGGCTCGATCGACTTGCTCGATGAATGTTGGGCAAGGTCCGTATATGCGTCATGTAGTAATGTGTGGTGGTTGTTTTGACAAATTCTGCATTTTCTTGTCGACGTGCATTTATTGTCTTTGTGTGCGAACAGACAGTTCTGACAGAAGTCACGTTTTATTACGGTCATTAGCCTCTCGTCCGGTGTCATTTCCACGAAGTCACTGCATTTGTAGATGTAGTGGTTGCTATCGCAAATAGGACAGAGTGATGACGAGCATGTTGCAATGGCTTGGAATTCACGGTTTGAAAATTTTCCAATGCGATGACCGCCTGTAGTTTGTTGAGAATAAGGCTTGTTAGGTTTAGTGTTAGCCGTTCTCTGTTGATAGGACTTGTAGGACGATATGGTGGTCATCCTTTCTCTTGGGTTTATGGGCTCCAGAGCGTGGAATTTGCCTTCCAAGAAGTCCATAAGTTCAGAAAGTGTAGGTAAATCACGTGGCGACTTTCGGGCTTCCTTGTAATCACCGTATGTTTCAGCATCCAACTTTTTAGCAATAAGATGGACTAACAGTGGGTCCCAAGTACTCGTATCGATGGCCAAGTTCTGTATGGCATGAATGCACTCCATGGATGTGTCATAGAGGCGTCTGATCTCATATGCCGATTGTCTATGCACTACAGGTTGGTTGATGAAGATCTCAATCTGCTTAGTGAATAACAGCTGAGGATTGTTGTATCGGTGTGTTAACAGTTCCCAGGCCGTCTCATAGTTGTCAGCCGAGATGTGTAGATGTTGAATAAGTCGCTCAGCCTCTCCGCGTAATTTTCCTTTAAGATGTTGCATCTTCTGCGTATTAGTAAGAAGATTATTGTTGTGTATGCCTTCTACATAAAGGTCGTAGAATGTTGGCCATTGTGTATATTTTCCGTTGAATGTAGGTATGTCGATATGTGGCGTCGATTGTTGAAGATGAAAGGTAGATGCGAGCTTAAGATTCAAAGCTTTCTTGATGTTTTTGTATGAATCTTCGTATGCGTAGAACTCATCATCGTACTCCGTGTTCGATCCTTGAAGGATGTTGTCAATTTGAAGATGCAAAGCGTCAATTGCATTCCAACGTGTTTGGATATTGCGTAAATCGTCATCCAACTCCCACTTGTCGCGTATAGTGTCGACATTCAAGCTATTCACTTGTCGATGAAAGGCTCTGAAGTTGGTTCGTTGTAGAGTTAGTAGCTCAATAGCTTGACCCTGATCTGAAGCTAGGGTCGTTGGCGCCGTTGGCGTCGGCATCACGAGTCTCGGCTGTAGTTTAGGTGAAACAGCCGGCACCGAGTGACAATGCTTAGGTAGTGCCGCTGGTGCTGGTGATGCACTAGGTTCAGTTGCAGGAGGGCAGAACGATATCTTGTTACGGATGGTGTCGAAGTACGTCCTTGCTTGTTGATACTGATCCTCGACGAAATAAGGATCGGTATCGTTTTCGTAAAGTGACAGTTTGTCGTTGTTTACTTGGAACTCGGCCCACAATTTGTCAAGAGCGTCGAGTCGTTCATCCAAATACTTGCGCGTCTTTCGAGTCACTGAATCTTTGTTAAAGTTGCGTTCTATCTTCTTGATCGCTTCTACAATGTCGTGTTGGCGCTGAAGAAGACTCTCCATTGTTGTGTAGGTATATGTAGTCGATGATGAACACTGATGATATTTGTTGGTGGTGTTCTGTAGTCGTGGAGCGCGCTACTATATGCTTCCGTGAATTTAGCACGACTTTATTGCGCCTTCTCAATTAAACTGGTGGAACCCTCTTCTGGGAAGCCAGTCAACCGATTCGCAGTCGTACAAACCACAAATAGCACAAGCAGCGTAGTGTAGGCCCACGAGGAAATTCCAAGCGTCGATGGAAGTCCAAGTTGAAGTTGTAGATCACTGTTGTTCCCAAATGTCGATGAGAGTGTGGTCCACAGCACTGATGTCAGTTTTCGAAGGACCAAAACAACTGTATTGTGTGTATACAGTTAGTGGGATGAGTGAAAGATGCTGGTAAGGGAAAGTTAATGTACGAAACAAACCCAATGATAGCTGTTCTAACACTGATTTTATTTACGGATTGACGTAAAAGGTAATATAAAAATGATGCATAGGCAAAGTACGGAACATATGTTTGTGTGTGTAAATAATATAATATTGTCGCGAACTGACCTAAATTAGCGTGTCATTGACATTACTTATGCCTATTGTGCGGTAACCCGTACAAGGTTAGTTCAGTTCGTCGTATCCGCTTCATGAAAAAAATACTTCAGAGATAGACCAAGATTATTTGGAAGTTTATGACCATTTATGAACTCGCTCATATTTAAAATAAGACTGCTAAAGGCTAAACGTATCTGAATACTGTTTGACATGATGATTATGGGCTTGAATTATTAGCGCAGCCTTTTTTTTTCCGATAAAAAAAACTGTTGCCGTGGAGTAGTTTCAAAATCAGAATTCGCTCACGGAAGCGGAAGCGAAACGGTATCATGTAAGACCTACTTCTTTTGCTAATCAAACAAAATATCGAATAAAATAATGAGTTTCTAAACGTGGTTTTGTGTTTTCGTGTCAACGGCAGTTACGAATTCGACTTTACATCAATATTTTGTTATTTTCTTGAATTTTTGCGGTGCAATGCCTAAAATTGAACAGCTTAGGGGTGATGTTATTTAATTATGACGAGTCCTATAAATGCCTGAAGAGCTAAAGCAACGCCTTCTCTTTACTATCAGCCAAAATTATAATCTGCAGGAAAGATAGGGAATTTGTTCTCCTTTCGAAGGTCTGTGTGCAGCAGACCACTGATGGGCTTAATATGATAAATAGTTTTGTGTAGACCACCTACCACCCAAGTAACATCAATTTGCAATCTTCCTACTGCACGGCAAAGGCTTCCATCATTGAACTCATGTTACCACAGCAATGCTCTGGTGTTAAAACGCTCCATTGGTCTAGTATTTCGAATACCAGGCCAAGATCTCGGGGTCCAAGGTTAAATCGGGTCGGGCAACATTAAGTTTAGAATTTTCGAACATTGATCGGGTTTGTGATCACCAATCCGCATTTGGCAAGCGTGGTGATTATTGCTATAGTAACTTGAATTCAATGATGAAGGCATTTTCCCTACAGTGGGATGATTGTACAGGCATAATCATCACGCTTGCCAAATGCGGGTTGATAATTACAAACCCGAGCAATATACGAAAAATCGAAACTCTTGTTGCCCGATCTGGGGATCGATCCCTGGACTCCTAAATCTTGGCACGATATTAAAACCACTAGACCAATTAAGGCACTAAGACTACTGTATGATTCTATCCTGCGAAAAAAGTACTGGCATTGCAATGTACTAGTATTCTAAGTATCACATTTAGCAGTAGCCAAATAGTTTCGTATAGTTTGCATATTGTTTTTAGGGTTCCGTACCCAAAGGGTAAAAACGGGACCCTATTACTAAGACTTCGCTGTCTGTCCGTCTGTCCGTCTGTCCGTCGCTCTGTCACTAGGCTGTATATCAAAAGCCGCGATAGCTAGACAGGTAAAATTTTTACAAATTATGTATTTCTGTTACCGCGATAACAACAAATACTAAAAACAAAATAAAATAAATATTTAAGGGGAGCTGCCATACAACAAACCCGTTTTTTTGGCCGTTTTGGTACGGAACCCTTCGTGCGCGAGTCCGACTCGCACTTTGCCGGTTTTATTATATTTCTATTTCTTATACCGCGGTATTTCTACAAAATATTGTAATGAACATTCAACAAAAATATTGTTGTGAACTTTATCACTAAGAATTAGAATACTCTTTAGTAACGTATTATCAAATGACAGATATAATTTGCTTGTACAGGTCTGAGTAAAAAAAAATGACTTAAGTTTATCGGTAGTCTACTACCCATAGTACATAAAGCTTAGTAGTAGCTTAATTTGGGTCTAGATGGCTCCCTGTGGCCCAGTATGGCATATCTTTAAATATTGTTATTATTATATATGACTCGTAGGCTCGTCCCATTTATTTGTGTTACTGTATTGGGTGTGTGCTTTTCTTTTTTATCGTATATCTATAGTTTTTATTTTGCTACCTATTTATTGTTGTACACCTTTACCGGCCTAGCACTCTGGGTCTCGACAAATAAATGTTTCTTTCTTTCTTTCTAATAATAATATCCGTTGTATTGTTGGAGGCGCTTATAACCTGAATGCCTGCCACAGTCGGTGTAATCCTTTCCAAAATTCAGTTAAAATGATAAGGTACGATCGTGTTTTAATAATTCTCGTTAACATTTATAATTTTGACGACCATTTGGATCAGCGGTATAACGCTGCTTCTGAGCCATGGGTCGCGGGTTCGATCCCCGCACAGTACAAATATTTGTGTGCATGAACATATCTGTTTGTACTGGTCTGGGTGTTTTCTATTTATAAGTATGTATTTACAAAATACAGGATGAAATTTTAACCACTTTCCAAATTTTTTATAGGCGTTCAGTATCGTATTTAGAGCCCATTTATCAAGTAAAAAATGTAAATCAAGCTTTCACCCGAAAATATTTTTCGCAATATAGTTTTCTATTTTTACGGTCCTAGGCCTAGTAAGGTATAAAGGGAAAATCAAAAACATATGAATAGTATCGTAATGAATGAATAAGATGCGAATCGCTTAAAAAAGGTGTTGCTAGGCAGCCGTATCAAAAATTTTAGATTTTTTGCGGACATTTTCTAAGTGCTTTATCTTGAGATTTTTGTACTGGGCTATACGAAAAGAAAAAATACGTCATTTGTTTTTTGTCCCGTAGATTGATATATTAAAATTTGGAAAGTGGTTAAAATTTCACCCTGTATATCTAATATATAAAATTCTCGTGTCACGGTGTTCGAACTTGAACTCCTCCGAAACGGCTTGACCGATTCTGATGAAATTTTGGGGTAGGGTAGGGGTAGGGTAGGGGTAGGGTAGGGGTAGGGTAGGGGTAGGGTAGGGGTAGGGTAGGGGTAGGGTAGGGGTAGGGTAGGGTAGGGGTAGGGTAGGGGTAGGGTAGGGGTAGGGTAGGGGTAGGGTAGGGGTAGGGGTAGGGTAGGGGTATGGTAGGGGTAGGGTAGGGGTAGGGTAGGGGTATGGTAGGGGTAGGGTAGGGGTAGGGTAGGGGTAGGGTAGGGGTAGGGTAGAGGTAGGGTAGGGGTAGGGTAGGGGTAGGGTAGTAAAATATTAAAATTTTATAAAATATATACAACCCTAAATTTTTACCCTTTTACCACCAACCCCTATTTTTTGTTAGCCATTTTAGTAATTTAATCATTTTTATGGCAAAACAACGTTTGCCGGGTCAGCTAGTATATATATATAAGTAAGTTTATCGGTTGTCTAGTACCCCATACGACAGAGTACTTAATAGTAGCTTAATTTGGGACTAGATGGCTCTGTGTGGCCCAGTGAGGCATGCCTTAAAAAATATTTATTTATTAAAAAACCTTTCTGATTTATCTCGTCAATGTTCACTAATCACTGAATAACCCTAAAACTGTAAAATTTTTATAGCACCCCTTATAACGTTTTCTATAATTTACTAGCTTATCTATGTACTTAATATATTTAGGAGAAAAATTGAATTTCCTGAAGCGTAACTATTTACATACTGCCCAACCACAACCGCGGGAAGATGTAGTACAAGATGGTAAAAAAAAAAATTTTAGGAATTGAATTTTCAATTTTATTTACACCCACAATTTCTTTGCTTAAAGAACAGTCTAAAAACCATAACCATGTACTTTTCCACAACAATAATACACCGTGCAATTTTAACCAGCTGTAAAACAAAGCCCACTTTATGCAACCAAAATGTATAATATCTTGGCAATGTTTTTTTGTACATTTTTTTTTAATTAAAATATTGAATATCGGTTCAGCTATTTATTTTAAAAGACGCTGTGATGCCCACAGATGTAGCTGTGTAAGGTCCATTCAACCGAGACCCCGCCGCAGCAAAATAATACGTCTGGGCGCGTCACAGTGTGTTACAAAATTAAAAGTCTGAATAAAAAATTAAAATTAAAAAAAAAAAAATTAACACTGCCATGATGTTATACATAATGGTCCAATATAGTGGGCTTCGTTTTACAGGTGGTTAAAATTGCACGGTGTATATCCCAACTTTATTTTCCATATTTTTAACGTCACCAAATCCTCATTCCACCTAAAAAGAAAATTAAAACAGAAGGCGGGCACCTGCGCCCGTTATTATACAAGGCCAATAAACGATAGAAATAAACATGAGAGACAAAATGGCGGATGAAACGGGATTTTATTTGGGCAGGTGAAAATCAACCCAATTGGGGTTGAAACGAAATTAGAATATTGAAGGTGCCGTGTGTGAATTGGGTTTCAATTGAGACCCAGATTGGGAACATTTTAGGTTTTCGCGTAAAATCAAAAAGGTGACAATCCTTTGGATTTTCTCCTTAGTTGATTGGCAGCAATGTCAAAAAGTGTGATTGGAAAAAAATGCGTTATTAAAATTTGATGGCGTGTTTTGAGTTACAATCTGAATTGCACTGTTTTGAAAAATATGATAGGCCATAAAATACTTCCTTGAGTTATTTTATGCACAATATTATGATTTGTTTTTCGACATACGTCATTACGATATCTTTTAGTTTTTCATCATCATAGCTACCACGAACAGCATCTATTACCTCATTTACCGCGTACGTGAACAGGGGTAGAAATTATGGTGCAAGTATAATTTTAATAATAAGTATGTTTAAACAACCATCTCTAACTATTATTGTCAGTTATATTCCAAGTTTTTTTAATATATTGCCATAGTTTTTGGTCTTCAATGAAAACATGTCGATTTCACTAACCGTTGGAACACTGTCTGTAGAGTATTCTGGATAATATTTTTTTTTCCATCATTGCAAAACTTTGTCATCATCTTAGATTATTCCGTCATCATTTTCACATATTGGTTGTAATCGTTCGATTCGAAATCGATCGTATTAGTCCACACAAATCGAAGGTAACTTTATGAGACACCTTTGCTTAACGACTCTTCTTATTAATTCCCTGGGCGCCACGATAATGGCTATGAAAAAAGACCTCTTCCACCATTGTCTTCGGTCATTTACGATTAATTGGTTGTTATTAATTATATTATTTGCTAGAGACAATGTTATTGATCGCAACAGAGATTACAACGTCAATGTTGGGATATTTCGATACTTATCTAAGATTTTAATGGAAGAGGAAGTTTAAGAGGAAGACGAACTCTCGGTAAGCGAGTCTAACTACCACTAGTTCAGTTTTCATTTGATAATAAGAAATTATTAAGGTTCCCTGTGGTTACTCAAAGCTTTTGTAACATAATTAGGGTCAACCTGGTAGTCCAAATTAGGATTATTTAAATTCGCAATACCTGTAAATGACAATGCAAAAATACTGGCCAAGTGCGAGTCGGACTCGTGCACTGAGGGTTCCGTACCAACTTTAACTGAATTAGGGGTCCACTTATTTCCACTTAGCCAAAATACCACAATATTTAATTGACTGCAAAAATAACTTTGTTTTTTATATTGTTTGTATAAAGGCCAAGTTATATTTTCGGTTGTTAAAAATGTGCTATTTCTCAAAAACTACTGGTTTGATCTCGTTCAAACTAGTTTTTGTTGAAAGTATTCTTATATACTCTCAGAATAAAGTGGCTGAGACATACGGACGGACAGACAGACAGACGGACAGATTTGACGAAACTATAAGGGTTCCGTTTTTTGCCATTCAGCTACGGAACCCTAAAAAAGCGTAGGTAATGTTTTTTAAATACTTTTTTTAGATCATTAAAGAGGGAAGTCCTTAATTTTTAAAATTCAGTTTTTTTTGTAGGTTCGACCACACTATACACAACTTTTTACAGTTCTCAAAATACTTAAATGCGTAATATCATAACAGACTGGCTGTTGATTAGGCTTGATCATAATGAATTACAATATTAACTAGCGCTGTTCATATTTTTACGCTACATTATTATTCTGCACATACTGTATAGCTGTTCCCCGCGACTTCGTCCGCGTCAATGTTATTATTATTTTTGCAACATTTTTCACTGATGCTTCGCTCCTATTGGGTGCAGCGTGATATTTTATAGCCTAAAACCTTCCTCGATAAATGGACTATCCAACACAAAAAGATTTTTTTAAATTGAACCAGTACTTCCGGTGCTTAGCGCGTTCAAACAAACAAACTCTTCAGCTTTATAATATTAGTATAGATGTATGTAAGTCACAAAAAAATTTTTTTTTTTTTGTTGATTCGATTTAGCACATAGATGTATAAATGGAATCGCTTATCTCCTATAATTGTTACAACATTATGGTATATTTCCTGATTTCCTAATGCTTGATATTAGAACAATATTTTTTCACAAGGAAATTCGTAATAAATAAGGGTCGGCGTGCATTAGGCTCGGTGGCGTGTAATTTTGTTCCAATTATCTGTCGGAACACTTCCTCGAAGTTATAGATGGGAGGAATTTCAGTACGGCGATATACCGCTAATTTGTGGTGCGTTCTCGTGCGGGCAGCCAATTCAATGTTTCCTCGTTAAATCTAAGCTCTTTGGTATTGACGTCGTGAATTCATCGGGTTATAGTACTGTTTTCATGATTGTATACTTGTTTCGGGCGTAACCATGTCAAGAATTATTTGGATGACAGTTCCAAATATTGATGAACGACGACCTCCATGGCGGTGTCCACGCTGGTTTTCAAGGTTTTGCCTGCTCTAAGGTCCCAAATTCAATGCCCGAATGGGTTAATGTAGAAAACCCAGGTGTTGGTTACTTCGTTGTTTCAGATGTCAATAAAACAAGTGCTTAAATCAGTTAATTAATTTGGTATTAGAACAATGTATTGTTCTCATTTATAACTAGTTCCATTGCGTTACTAGGATGCCATGAATTTAGATGGCATATTACTATATTTTTCAACTCAATTATTCTTGACGTTAATTTAATAATTTTCAACTTATAATTACATTTCGACCCTAGTTCTTGTTTGCCCTTCGTTTGCATACATCCAATTATAGAACCGCAAGTACCGTTTGAAGTTAACCTACTTATCTGTTTCAATTGTATCACGCCCACTAATATCGATCAGATAACTCAGCTACTACGCATGTAAGAGAACTAATCTGATTGACGTACTTTACTATACTATAATGATTATGTAAATAACAGGAATGTGTGGCATTCAATTGTCTTAGCTCGCACTGGCATATAATAATTTTTGTAAACATAATACAGTGTAGTACATAGTGACCGACTTCCTGCGGTGTTTCTTCCCGTCACTCTCTGCCTCTAAGCAGTATGTAGTAGGTTAAAATATTGGGACATTTAAAAGTTACTCCAGTGGCCTATACTATTTATATGATTACACTTTGATGCACGTTCAAAGCGGTACAAATGGCGGGCTTAATGCAAAAAGCGTACTTTAATAGTCAACCATAAGGCCAAGCAGAAGTTAACAACTATATAGTGTTAACTAATATAATTAACACAGATCAAAGGATAAAAGGCTGGTCACATTTGCAATAAAACGACTGTTACTGAGTGGAGACTAAGACTTAGCGAACGTAGCGTTAAAATCATCATCATAGTTGATCATCATCATGAGGACCCGGTTGGTGTAGGCAAAGGAAGGGTTCCATTCCTGGTCAGATCAATTTAGGAAACGATCTCTTCTAAATTGGAAAGCCTAAGCTGTTGGTCCCGCCTTCTGTTGCAACATGGAGATCGTAAAAACAAGTCACATAAGAGGCCTGTACTAGGCAGCTTGGAAAAGTTTGACAACAGATAAGGAGAACATCATCGTCAGTCCAAAATAGTCCATACTAGACAAAGACCTCTCCGGGTTTGGCCATAATTGCCTTAGCAGACGGGTTGGCGATCGCAATTTAATCAATTATGCAGAAAACACGCTGCTGCTAGTCTTCTGGCAGTATTCCATTAGCCTCATACGAAATCCATAGGTCGAGACGAAGTGGTGCATTTAAGTTTAGACCTACGATAGACGGAAATGTTGCTCACGAAATGCATTATGCTATAGCATCGCCCAACAAAGTCCCGCTATTTGAAATAAAAAGAATATCGCAGCCTATTATAATATCATCCCACTGCATGGCAAACGCCTCCATCGTTGAATACAAGTTACCACAGCATTATTACTACGCTTGCCAAATATGAGTTGGTGATCACAAACCCTAGTAATATTCGAAAATTCGAAAATCACCCGTCCCCGAGACTTTAGTCCGGTATTTGACCTACTAGACTAATTCATATAAACATTTGGTTAAGTTTCTAAAATTTCACTTTATTTTCACAGGTTACAACACGTACACATACAACGACACGGCACACACAGACAGAGAACCAGACGAGATATTGTCTGTGACGTACGAGGATGGGAAGTGGTCAAAGCCATACTATGATTGCGGAGGCGGGAACATCTGGATGCTCACCTACACTGTGCCTTTCTTCGGATACAGCAACGGCACGTACTTCTTCAAGTAAGTGATTTTTTAAATTTGTTCTTACGTCTTATCACCTACATCGTTCGGTCCCAGATATGTGTGGGAATCTGAGAAAGGTTTTGATTTCAGGTCTTGTTGTTTGAGAAAACTAATTTCTTATTGCCAAATGTGTTTGAGAAAACTAATGTCTTATCACATTAAAAAGCCGCTTAAGTGCATTTCTGAGTAGTGCTTAGTTGCACGTCAAATGTTTACTTGTTACATTTTATTGTTCCATTATTTTGGTTTTGGTCAAATATACTTGGAGATGGATAATTTTGTATAAGTTCTAATAATTATTTTATTAGAACTTATACAAAATTATCCATCTCCGAGTATATTTAATAACTTGTTTGACAAATCTTTAATGGACCGAACTTAACTTAACCGTGATAGTTCAATTCTTTTAACTCACGACTACTCTCAACCGTTTCATAAAACTTCACAACTTAATTCACAACTGTATGACAAAAGGATAGGATTCAGAATATTTTGGAATATACAGCCATTGTCGGATTATAAATTAATAAACTGATAAACATGAATACTTGACCAAGCAAAGGTAAAAATAAACTGCCTCAAGTGGTACATAATCCGAACTAAGTAACCGGGACCGAGGCGTTAATTACCTGTCTCACTATTTCTATACCTTCTGTTCTGCCTAGCGTCTCGTTCCGACAATGTTGCGGTATAATAAACAAATTAATAATTCACATACATTATTCTAATCCCAATTTGAGTGACTATTTAAAGCACTCGTTTTTTGGAAATCAGAAACAACGAAGGCACTACAAACACCCAGACCCGAGAAAATGTAGGCAAACAGTTTTTTTCTATATTGATCCGTCTTAAAATCAACCCGAGACCTCGACTGGAGGCGACACATTGACAACCAGTGTGTACGCCACCCCTCCATGTAGGTCAAATTCTGTTATAATTAACTTTTTTTCGTATTCTCTGCCTTTATCGTCCCAGGATATTCTGAGGCCTTACTCCGCAACACAATGTGTAATATATTCGAATCCATCTGTCTCTATCTCTCATACGGATGTCTTAAAGTATCTGAAAGAGACAGATATATCAGTAAATATTAGATTTGTGTTGCAGAGTAAGGCATCTTGTGTCAAGGTTTTCCAAGCCGCTTATCACAGGCCACTAATGTGATTTGTTTTTACCACTTCCATCTCTCGACAAAAGCTGGGACCAACGGCTTATGTGGCTTTTGAAGCATGATTGTAGGGTTACAATCTCTCGCCACTTCCAGATCTAAGCCTAATAAGAAAATTTATGGTTTTCCAATTGACTAGACTGAATAATGATAATGGATTAATTTATAATGTATTAATCTATATATATAAAAATGAATCCCAATTTCCCTTGGTCATCGCATCACGCGTGAACGGCTGGACCGATTTCGCAAATTCTTTTTTTGTTTTGTTCGTTGTTGTCAGGAGAATGTTCTTATGAAAGAAAAAACTAAGAAAATTGGAAAATTAGAAAATTTCAGAAAACTTAATCACCTTATCGCTTTTGACAATTTAAACTTTTTTAATGTATGGCGTTTGACATAACATTGATAGAATGCATGCTGCTAATATCGTCAAATAGGGGGTAAAAAAAACTGAATTTAGCACATGGCCAGTAATATATGTCGCCTGTTACCGTGTCAGAATACCAACAAAACTATTTATATACCTACCCGACAGAAAAAAAAACAAAGAATGTTGGGGTAAATTTTTTTTAATTAACCATTTCGTAATCAACGTTCATTGTTAAGGCAGGAAAACGTCTGTCGGGTCCGCTAGTATATTATAAAGAAAGTAGCTTAGAATAATAACGCTTAGAACGATAGTTTCATACATAATTTCGTTAAACATTGAAGCCACTTACTTATCTTTGTGTGCGCAAACATCACGTAATTACGTCAGTTGGCACACACACAAGCGTTGATATAATGTTGCAAGTAAAATGATATTTCCCTAAAAAGCGGGGAAATTGTTGCAGTGTTCCAATTTTGTCCCACTGACCTAAAAAGAGTCGCTTACTTCACGCTGCATTTGATTTCATACATGTTTGTGCTACACGGCGACGCAAAATGATTTTTCTGCGGCTCAGAATATCTTTTGACCAAAAATCACAACTCAAAATACGGTCAAATTAATGAAATGACGGTCGTTTGTCCTCAGCTTTATGCAAATTGTTTTCAAAATGTGTCGTGAAACAAATCGTCAAAAAATAGCATTGTACATTAAATATCAATATTTATTTTAGTTAATAAAAAAAATACGAGCGACTGATTCAAAATCTAATATATAAAATTTTCGTGTCGCGGTGTTTATTACCAAACTACTCCGAAACTGCTGGACCGGTTTTCATGAAATTTTGTGTGCCTATCGGGTAGGTCTAAGAATCGTTAATGATTTATCTTTTATTCCTGTTTTTTTTATTCCACGACGAAAAAGTGCAGTGGGCGTAGCCACGACGGGACAGCTCCTTTTCTTATAATATTTCACTACACTATATCACCTGCCAATAGGTAGAGGTTTCCATGGATGGATGGTAAGTAGAAACAAGTACGAATTAAATTAGAAATATTTAATAACAGAACTGAAACTATCAGTACGTAATATTACCTACTTACTTATTAAATCGTACTTAATTAATGCCACAGAAAAATGTAAAGAAAACAGAAATGAAAAATCTGGGAATTTTTTCCTATACCTGGCAACATTTTCATTGCAATGGCGGCTGTTTCGTTTACATTTTACTTTCTAGTTTTGGCGAATATTTAACTCGGAATTATAAGTTGCAAAACAGTAAATGTGATCTTCGTATCCTTATAGTTATTGTGAGACGCGTTGTGACATCCTTTCACTGCGCAGTATGCACTTTTTAAAATAAATTACGAGAGCTGTTGATAGTGAGACTTCATAATGACGACTGACGCGA
Organism: Anania crocealis; assembly: GCA_949315895.1. Classification (NCBI taxonomy): domain Eukaryota; kingdom Metazoa; phylum Arthropoda; class Insecta; order Lepidoptera; family Crambidae; genus Anania; species Anania crocealis. The sequence goes on from OX438882.1 coordinate 25,645,192, forward strand.
CGTCAAACGTACTAAGCCTTAAAAGGCCGACTTGAAAATGGGACTAGGGTTCTAAGCGTTATTATTCTAAGGAAAGTAGGTAATTACAATGTATCACTTGCCTTGAAAAGGTAAATTTGTGACAAGCACTACCAGCTGCTTCTACAAAGGTAATTAAACTGTTCTGTATCACATGAATTATAAATTATGAATTATGATATAGAAACCGAGAGTCTCTGCACAGTATCGTATCACTTCACCAACCGTGATTGTTGCAAATATTTAGCTAAATATTCAGCAATAGCTAAAAAAATAATATATATTTTTTTTTAATCTGTTAATTCTTGCACTTGCACGTCGTCCAAGAATACATCTCAAACATTCTATCATCACCATGCAGCATTGCTTAGAGCATGCTACGTGTTTAAAAATATCTGCAAACTGTTTTCTTGACTTCTGTTTGTCTAACAAAGACTAAAAATAAATTTGATGAAGTCGGTATATATAAAAATTTACAAATATTTATGCATATAATTGCAAAAATAAGAAACCCAGCTGTCTTTCTTCTTTGTCCAACCCATGTTCCCAGTTTATCTGGGGTCGGGTCTCCCTGTACATTTGCGCCAAAGAACTCTGGTTGTCTGAGTAGTAAGGTTGTTCCGGTCCATCTCTTTCCCGATGTTGTTCCACCAAGTGGCGGGTGGCCTGCCTCTTCCCCTGGTAGAGTTTGGTATGTTCAGCACTTATAATATACATATATACTTAAAAAGCCAGCTGTAATTTATCTAAATTAAAGTTTCGATAACAACTTTATTTATTTTAAAATAATCGGATTTGATACCAGAAAACAAACATAAATACAAGAATGGCGATAAACAATACTCCTGGCAAAGCCAACATTAACATTGTTTTAATAGTTACTAGTAATTTTAATATATGCTAGGAGGTGGTGTCTAGATCTCTCAGAAATCATTTCACGGAATCTTTATTAATACACACAGCTATAGAAATTACCAATTCAAACTCTGACTTCAAAATGGAAGTTTGAAGCACTTAAGATGTCAAACTCTGTAGGCGGTGAGGGTCTGAATAATTTGTTGATAAACGTATTCCACTCCATACTCTAACAAGATGAAAATAGATGTAACACTAAAATGTGGCTAACTTATGATAACAATCATATTTATGTTACACGCATCGGATATTTTCAATGTTCCTAAATAACCATATAGACCATCAGTAAAATCAGTAGTATCAGTTTTATTCCCGCAAATAGGCCTTAGAGGGCGCTTTTACACGTCCCAATATTTAAACCTACCACTGCTTCGGGACAAGTCTGGGTTAGTGCCGGGAAGAAGCAGCGAAAGAAACTCGGTCACTATTGTCAGTCTTTTTTTAAATATTTTTTTACAAAAGGTTAAAGCAAGTACAAACTAGAACAATTTAATGCCATACGTTCTTATCATTTAAATAATCATAAATAGTGTAATTATAGCCACTTTTCATGAAAAAATTTACATACGATGTAAGTTTATGTACAGAGAGTTTAGCATACCATGAAAGTATATCCGTCGTTTTATTTTTTGTTTACTTTTACCGTTATTCTAATTGTTCAATTTGCTTTCTGTCCCCTGGGGGTTTACTTCTTATTTTCTTTATTTATTTCCTTATCTACAATGATTGAAGACTGTTGATCTACATTTATTGATTATAGTATACCTTAGTTAACAATTAAACAATTTCTTTAATCATATCATTGACGAAATGGGTTTGCAGGCAATGCGACAATGCTTTGAAGATGTTAACGTTAATTGTCTTAAAGTCTATTTTTAGTCCATCTTAATACTATTACAGTGTCTTACTATCTATAATTATGTCAAATTCTTGTGCAATATTATGCACACATTTATGATCTCTATGTATGATAAGCAATGTTTTTTGATCACATTTTTTTAATTTACTAGGTCACTCCATGTTTTTTATTTAGTAGATAGTTGAAACAAGGATACTATTTTTGACGTGACAATAAGTACAATTTTGAGTTACATCCGTTTTCATCTAGGTGAGCGAATATTTGGGTTAGTATTTTAGGGATGAGTCAATAATGTGTTAAGAACATACTCCTCGTTATTACTAAGTACGTATACAACGATTGTTGCTGACTTGTTTGTTTGGCACCGATCTATTAATATTTACAAACATGTAACATTTCATGCTTAAGAGTTTGCGTTTAAAAAAATCTTCAGATAACGTGTTAGGAATTTAAATCATACTTTTTCAGCAATCTTGTTCAGCCCTCACAAAAGAAGTATTCGATATTGATTTCTTTTCTAAATATGTGAAAAGATTAGAAAATTTATAGAATTCAGAAAAGCTCAACCATACCTCCGTTAGTGTAGAAAGAAAAACGTAACACGCTAAAAATTTAAACAAACTATCCCAGGGAATTTTTTCATTCATATCTTTTTAAAGGGACTAAATATTCTTCTGGCAACAGTTTTGTGGGATCATTTGACACCCATATTAAGAGAAAGGGCGCGGGCTGTGCGTTGATTTTTATAAGCCATCACTACATGCCTTAAAAATACTTATTTTTGTGTTTATCCCTATATTTTTCAAGTACAATCGAATAATTTTTAATCTTGTTATCTTAAATGTTTCTTGTTGTACAATTTACAATTGGCATCTGAACCACAGCTCGTTTTAAATTAACTAAGGCATTTCCGCTTGAAATGCAACAGGCTTTAATTCCTCAAGCGCTTAAAGGCAAACAGAACGAGGTTTGGGCACAGCGCGTATTAGAACAGACAGGCTTTTGTAAATGTAGTGAAGTTTCTCTAGTCTAAGCGTTTTTTACTTTTTTTCGTTGAGTTATGTCCAAACGTCATTATTAGGGATGCAGTGAATAAATTAATTATGACAAGATGCTTGGCTCATGGGAACAATATAATTATTGTGCAATGGCAAACAAATTTCAACACTTGGATGAACCGTTCAATGAATTGAATGTGTCTTTGTAAAATCGTAAATTTTAATGATGAATTATTACAATTTAAAACAGAATTTTGTACGAATAATGAAAGACCTTGTAACTTTTGTACGTTCATCAATTATGGTCGTCTGAAACATCTGATATCTCATTTAATTTCGTATTATTTAGGCATCAAAGTTACATTCTTATTAAAAACAAATTATACAAACAATTTTCATTGTTTTAAACATAGAAAATGTACTATAAAGCTACTGCAATTCAACACAGCTTTGTTTTATCTGTAGTAGTAGGTACTCCACTTACGGAGTTTACTAATAGCTAGTCCTTGTTATAATTCTAATGTAGTCTTATTCCGTCGTAATTATTTAAAGATATAAATATGCCTATTTACCAAACTCGATAAAAAACGTCTTATTATTTTATTTTCTCATTCTAGTCAACGCCATCTGTTGCTATCGGTTGTTAACCACTGCTGTTTTTTAAACTGGCTGTATTATTTGACATTTGAAAAATTCACTCCGTATCGAAGTAGCAATAACTGAGATTACCCGAGATCCTAGTCGGAAAATAGATTACCTACAGCCGCATCGTTCTGTTATTAGTGTAGTAGAACTACTACTCCTTTGTTCTACGTAGGGACGAAATTTTGTTGAATTTAATTTTGGGTGCTGAATGCATCTTAAAGCTATTAGAACACTATTACTTGGAGTCATCTAAGTTATTTGGAATCCTATGTAACGGCCGGTCGCAATAACAATTGATCTTGATTGATGATTGAATTGATTGATCGAATGTGTCTGGAATAGCATACAATCGAAGGGTTAAAGCTATAAAATACATTTCTGACATAGAAAAAAAAAACAGTGGAACGAACTAGAGAGTCATACATAAAATTCGACAGTCAGTAGTCTGTACTGCACGAGATCCTTTTGTATCACTAAATTTAAAAAACATAAGAACAAACTAGAGAGTCAAAGTCGATACATAATACATAAATACAATTATGATATATTTTATTTGTAATTGTAAACTGTTTGTTTGCCTATAATAAGTAAAATAAAAATAACCAAATAATGACAGTCAGTAGCTCCTGTAGTCGGTATAGTGCAGAGATCCTTTTAAATCAGTAAATCTTCCGGGCGGATGTGTCGATAGGCGGGCAACCTGGTCGGTGGGCGGCCGTTATCCCCGCCCGATCTCCGTTACTGCCGGTTACAGGAACTGAATAAAGAATTAGATAAAACAAAACCTTTTTTACACTGCTCCAACAGTTTTTTTAGCTATCAACACCCAATTTTTCAATTGAAGATGAATTTTTGTTCGAAAGAATCAAAGAAAGATTTTGATCAAAGTTGATACCAATTGAGTTTGAAATAATCAACCGGAAAGATGGAAAAATAAAAATTTCCTTTGAATATTGAATCACAAAAACTTTACTGACGAGCCGCTGGAAGCCGCTGGATCTAAGTGGCCCTAGACCGATCATTATGAAGATCAAAAATACAATTTGTTTAAAAAATTTTCGAATGCCATAATATGTTGGACTTGAACCCACAAATTCATGCTACTGTTTAGCTGTTCTTACTTATTGAGCTACCAAGACTTTGTTTGTATTGAAGAAAAATCAAACACCAGCAAAATTAAATTATTTTCTTTTTTCTTCTATCATAATACTCGTAGTCTCAAAACATTGTGAAGATGTTCAGGGGAGGACATGTTCACCAGTTGTTTTGTTCAGCATGGCTGTTTGGCTGTGATGATAAAATGAATCGAGAATAAGCGTGAAGTAAGTCACCATTTTATCGACGACCGCCGGTTTCAAGGTGTCGCCTGCTCCAAGGTCCCGGGTTCGATTCCCGGACTGGTCAATGTCAAAAATAAAGTGTTATTCTACGTTTTCTCGGGTCTGGGTGTTTGTGGTACCTTAGATGTTTCTAATTTCCAAAATACGAGTGATTTAAATAGTTACTCAAATTGGGATCAGAACAATGTATGTGATGTTGTCCACTATAGTATACACTATACATATACCATTTTGAGTAGTTAGACTGGAGAAACAAGAAATCACTGACAATATCTAGGATAGTCAACGGTCAGTTGTCAAGTTGATTATTGTTTGTAAAAAGAGTGTTCTATGAAATATATTATATCCACTAAGTAACATTCGTGTTATTCCTCGCGTGTTTTTAAATAATTCAACTATTAAGAACTAAAATTAAATTAGTTAGATATAAAATAGAAGCTTATTATTAGATTTCATTCTTTCGACAACCCCTGGTGGACTAATAATCTGCGCTTGCTTCAAAAAAAGTCAAAAGAACTTTTACAAAAATTATATCTTAAAACATTTTTATCTTATTGTAAAAAATCATAGCAGTCTATCAAAGACAACTAACTCTAATTATATAGCTGTTTTTGTCCATCATTACTATCGCGGACCTATACCAACATGATGAAATTTGACCAGTTCCATGACAGAATAGTTGCATCTTTCTGGGTAAGCTAACTCCATCTTACGTTTCGTCTTAACCGTAGAGTTAAGTATTTAGTCAAGAGCAAGCCCATTGATAATAATAAAAAAAAAGACGTGTGGCACTCGGAGACTGCCGCGGTAAAGCTATTGCATAGCTTGCGTGCGTCAAACAGCACTCACCTCGTTAAACAGCACCCCGCTCGTCGAACAGCACCTACCTCGTTAAACAGCACCCCACCCGTCAAACAGCGCCCCACCCGTCAAACAGCACCCACCTAGTTAAACAGCACCCCGCTCGTCAAACAGCACCCACCTCGTTAAACAGCACCCCGCTCGTCGAACAGCACCCACCTCATCAAACAGCACCCTACTCGTCAAACAGCACCCAACTTGTCGAACGGCACCTGCCTCGTCGAACGGCACCCACTTCGTCGAACAGCACCCACCTAGTTAAACGGCACCCACTTCGTCGAATGGCAAACGCCTCGTCAAACCGCACGCACCTCGTCGAACAGCCGTATCACCGCTGTGCCGGTCGAAGTGGGGAGCGTGAGGTTTTTCGTTACGGAATTTCTGGATTCGGTCCCCGCGCTCAAGGCCCGCGATAGAAGCTATGCAATAGCTTAAAAGATATGGCCATTGGTCAGACTACTAACTCTATCGAAGATCCAATCACCATTGGGTTTAAGTGGCCACGTGCAAAAGATCAGAGGCACAAGTTGGATGCGATAAGCCAAATGCAAGGTACAATGACGCAAAATTGGGAAAGCCTATGTCACGTAATTGGTAAATTATTCGTTGCTGGACATAGGCCTTCCCAAATAGTGTCAGAACAGACCTAAGCTAGAACAGCACGACCATCTTTTGGGGGATAAAACTGAAGAAGATCGTCAACACCATTTACACTTGACCTTAGATATAAATACATAGACCACTCTAACTGTGCGCTCCTGATCAGCACAAATTGTTTAAGCAGCCTTTGTCATATAAATCATAACTTGAAACTAATTGAGTGTTGTTATAAAAATAATCTTTCACAATGAAAGATCTTATTTTTCCTCGTCTGTTCGCATCAAGATAAGCCGCTCAATCCGGTTATTCCACAGATCAAACACTGTGTTGTAGTTATGTCAGCCTACTAATAGTTACGCTTTTTAGACATTATCGATAATTTTGGAAATGGCGCTGCAGTTAAGCACATAAAAGGCTGACAATATACGACTTTTTTTTTTGGGTACGGTAGACGATTTTTACCAGTAATATTTGTAATGGGCCTTACTATGCCATTTGTGTCTAAAATGTTTCTTACATACACGATTTTGATGAGTTATTATCACAGTATCTTTGCCAATGTCAAATCAAATTCATTTGGTTGATTGAATTTAACTCTGATATGACTAATTGAAATTAATTTGACGCTAATCTTTATTGACATTTAATTTCTGACATCACTTATTATGCTAATATGTATATAACAACCGAAAATGTAATAATATTAAAATGTATGACAGTAGCGAGCGATAGACATATTAACATAAATTATAATATTAAAATACTATTTAAAATTTAATAAATCTAACAGTGTAATTTATGATAATGGATAATGTATTAATGTATTATAAAGAAAGTAGGTAATTACAATGTATCACTGATGCCTTGAAAAGGTACATTTGTGACAAGCACTACCAACTGCTTCTACAAAGGTATCAACCTGTTCTGTATCACAAATTTGAAGTGAATAAATGAATTATGAATTATAAATTATGATTGTATAAAATGATTATTAGGTGTGAACACTTGACTTAAGTTTCTTCGGCTTTGGTTGGTTTCTTTTATTTTTATTTCAATAAAAAGGTTGATTAGACACTAGGTGAGCGTAATGAAACGTAACTTCTTGACTTTCAGTGACGAAAAATTTTAAGTTTCTCTTTTTTAGTTTTCCTATGCCTGGTAGGCGGAATTAATGGCCAATAATACTATGTTGAAAATTATCTACTGAAATTTCTACATTGTGCTTTTATTGCGGTAACATCGATAGATATCGATAGTAACATATCGTTTGATCTCCTTATGTGGAGCGATATCGGCTGGATTCGTTCCGTCGATGGCTGTGACCCTATTTCCGTTATTGCTAACTTCAACGGCAATTGAAGGATTTCCGCGCGGAATTTGTTTCTGGATGGATGAAAATACAGAACAGTGTAGGCTTTAATTAGTATAAAACTACTTTAGACGACCGTTTGGATCAGCGGTAGTAAACGCTGCTTCTGAGAGGGTTCGATCCCCGCACAGTACAAATATTTGTGTGCATGAACATGTCTGTTTGTACTGGTCTGGGTGTTTTCTATATATTATAAGTATATATTTACAAAAAAAAAAGTATATATGTAAGTTTATCGGTTGTCTAGTACCCCATACGACAGGGTACTTAATAGTAGCTTAATTTGGGACTAGATGGCTCTGTGTGGCCCAGTGAGGCATGTCTTAAAATATTTATTTATTTATTTAAAACTTTTGAAACATGAAGTATACTTTTATTTACAAGCTATTAACGTGAAAACACTACTAAATGAAATTATCTGCAAAGATTGTGACGGAAATCAATATGTTGGAAACTTGTATTTTTTTATTTCATAAGTAACCGTGTTTTAACCAATGGCGTTGGCTTAAACTAGAATAACGCCACTTTTTCTTGTCTATGAGTGGTTAAGACTGAGAAATAGCTTGCAGCACCATGTTCTGTACACTTACTTGGTCTAATTGGAATGTTTTTAACACTGCCACTTAACCATCCTTCGTGTCCTTAGGTGCCGTTAGTGAGTTACATAGATCTTTAAGCGATTCCGAAACTAATATTTGTAGGTTCTCTAATATTTAAAAGCGCCTATAAGAATTCCAAACAAAACAATCTTTATAGCAATGCTTGTGTTTTCCATGAGGAAATAAGATAACTAAGCTGTAGTGACAAAGGGCGCATAGTAAGAAAAGCCAAAGGCCACTGCGGCGGAAATATTCTAGCATGGCGACCGCGCACCGGATGACTATCTGAGGATATCTACTGTCCAATTATTAACCGACGATCTGGTGATGATATCGGAAAGTTGTTGGATGCGTGTGGCGCGGGACGCGGGATATCCCTAAAAGAACTCTATTTTTAGTATTAGGCATCATACGGCTGAGATGATAATGATCTGACTTAAACTTTCCCGACGAAACTCGTATTATAATAGGAGCATCGATTATTGTGTTAGTGCTGTACTCCCGCCGGTAAACATCAGATCCATTAAATTCCACCCCAAAGGCAGCCAAACTTGTGACTACCACGGCATATTAGATTGAAACTATTGCAGAAACTTGTTTTGTCGTTAGCTCCATCATGCATGGATAAGTAAGTTCATTCTCTGAATTAGAAGTCTATTTCTGTCTCTGAATCATAATAAATAGTAAATATTCCGGGAGTTTCTGAACTATTGTAAATAGTTTGTATTCCAAGAGATTTTGGACTATCTCAAATTGGTACCAGCAAAACAGCATTCTCATTGTTTCCATTATTATACTCTTCAGCCTATATTCCTCCGAATGTGAACCTAGATTTGCAAATAGGTAGGTTTTCTTTCCGAATACCAATCGCGTTTTGGTGACAGAGAGAAGATTTCTTCCATGACAACTACGTTAACACACGTTCTTTGTCTACACACGAAAAGAAAAAGTGTAGCACTACTCCTTCTCGTGGTAGCGTATAGGCTACTAAGGCCTCGTCCTGGACGCCAGCGGGCGGCGCGGACGACGGCGCGCGCGTCTTGATCAAAGTTCATAGAGCTGTTCTCGACGACAGCAGCGATGCGGGCGGTGCGGGCGGCACACGTACACCGCCCCCACCGCCCGTACCGCCCGCACCGCCCGCTCTACCCGCTGGCGTCCAGGACGAGGCCTCAAGGAGTTCTGCCGGAAAGGACGAGTCTTCTTTTCGCCGTTGTCTAAGTACCTCCAACATACCTTCTGTACGTAGTTAATATGCCAAAAATCCCCTTATCAAGTAACAATGAAAAATCGTCTGACATAACAAAAAACGGCATATAACCGAAATTCAGGCGCACAAAGCCACGGTCGGAGTAACTTTGTCGGTGTGTTTCGCTTTTGCGCCAAAACTACTGAATTGACTGTAATGGAATTTGGTACAACTATAGATTATACTTTGAGAAAGGACATAGGACTATTACGTATCAGCTAGGCCCAGGTTTGTTCGCGCACGATATGACGTGTATTCATGCAGGCAGAGCACCGGGCAACAAGCGAGTAGAAAATAAATTCAAAGAAATCAGATTCCGGAATCAAAATAAAACAAAGACTTACGTACGTTTAAACATTTCCCCGCAATTGCTCTAAGCGAAGACAGTACTTGTGCAAACGGAAAGTTTATTCCTAAAATTGGTTTGAACACAAAAATTCACCGTCTCCGAAAAGTTTTCTCGTGTGCAAATTCAAAGGAAATATTTTCATTGCTCTTAGAAGTTAGGACAAACTTCTTTTGACACGGTGTCTCATCAAAATTATAATGAAATTCTTTGTTTGTTGAGCACAAGAGCTTTTGACGTACCTTAACGAGATTTCTATAAGTAATAAATAATTTTCTTGTTGACATCGAAGTATGTATATGAATTTCGAAATACAAATGAACGAAAAGGTGAACGACTTTTCAATAGTTGGATTGGTTTCAATTAGAAACCTGTCGTAGTGCAATCTTGGGTGTGACATTGTAAACAGTGTTTTTGAAATTAATAGCGCCATAATACTCGTAGTTAGCTGTTTTGTTTTGTCTCATCTTTTATAGTTACTTGCCGTATTTTATGCGAATATATATTCATTTCATTTTAATATATTGTGTACCTACTGTCAAATAAAGCGACTGTATGAAATAAATTTAATATTATGATAATAATTCCAAAACGTAAACTATTATTATCTAGTCAATCCATACTAATATAGTAAATTCGAAAGTAACTCTGCCTGTCTGACTGTGTGTCTTTCTGTTTATCACATTTTCATGCCTAAAATTTTGTTGAAATTTTGATCAAAAATATATAAGACTAATAAAGATAGCTTTATTTATCTATATCAGATAAATAAAGCCTATTTTTATCCCACTACTGGGCACGGGTTTCTGGCCACCCGATATAATGTTTAGCTCACGCAGGCAGATCCATGTGCAATATTCTTGGAAATATAGGACGTAACAATATTTAAAATTCAAATGTTCTTTAAAACACATTTTTAACCGCTCTCCAGGAAGAGGAACAGATCCGAATTGTTTTTCTAATGTATGTAAAGCCACTCCAACTTTTTAAGGTAGATTTATTAAATTCTTTTGAGGAAAACACTCTTGAGTTGGTCGCAAAAAATAAAATTTAATTTTTCTTTGATTGAGCAGTTTTTAATCTACGTAACGGAAAATTCTGTATTACATACTTAAATGAAATTATTTTTCTTTTGAATTCTCTCAACCCTATTTCGCTATAAATTTTTTTAAAGGCCTAAATATATTAAATGGGATTTGAGTGCAACTTTTTATGTAAATTCACAGACCGATTTCTTCCTAAATAGAGTCCCCATTTCTGTTTTATTTTATACGAAGGACTTTATATGCTTAGAACCAAAAGATTGCTGCAGGAACAAAGAGGATATATTTTCTTGCAGCACTGGATCTTTTAAATGATACGTAGTAAAATCAATATCAGTTAAAAATCAAATAAAATCAGTTTTATTTCTGCAAATAGGCCCCAGGAGGCGCTTTTATACGTCCCAATATTTAAACCTTCCACTGCTTCGGGACTAGTTCCGAGAAGAAGCAGCGCAAGAAACTCGGTCTTCATTGTCAGCCTCTTTTTAAATAAATTTTTACAAGGTAAGGTAACTTTTACAAGGTTTTAGCAAGTACGAGCTGGGACAATTTAATGCCATGCATTTCCATCATTTAAATAATCATTAACAGTGTAATAGCCCTTTTTCATTAAAATTATTTTGAAATACGATTTAAGTTTATATACAGGGAGTTCAGCAATACCCCCTGTGGTAATTTGTTGAAAATACGAATACAATTTCCCATGAACGATTTTCGCAGTCTGAAGCCTGGAACCGCGAGTTTATCTTTATTTCTCGTATTCATATATTTTAAATTATCATGTAACTTAATCTTCACGCACGCACGCACATCCAAATGCAAGCACATGTACCATGTGTACATACAAACAACACATGATGTAGTATTAGTCATTTATTTTTGTATCCTAATTAATTTATAAGAAAGAAAGAAAGAAAGAAACATTTATTTGTCGAGACCCAGTGTTCTAAGGCCGATAAAGGTGTACAAAAATAGGTAGCAAAATAAAAACAATAGGAATAAGATAAAAAAAACACACTCCCAATACATTAACACAAATAAGTAGGACAGGCCTACGAGTCTCAAGATCCCGGTAGAAAGGCATCCACCTCAGCATATGTTGTGCGCGGGCACACAACGCCGGTCTTCCGATGGAGCCACACCTTATACTAGGCACCTCATATACCATTTGTGTAATGTTCTTACTTAACCCCGCAAGAGTTGAATGTATAATTGTGTGCCTTCTCACAAAAAATAGCAGTTTTTTTATAATTTTTTATTAGTATAGAAATAAAATAGAGAGAGATCTCATAGACTTTATTACTTTCGTGCCAACCGCGCCAGTGTGTTTACGCCTTTTGGTACGATTGATCGATCAATATGAAAATGACTGGCGGAATGATATTCTTAGACATCCATCTTATTGAATGGAACTTTTAACCACCCAATGGTGTAAGAAATAAAATAATAATTGTGGAAACCGTGAATCCCGTTGGTATCATCCTAAACTAATTAATTTGTTGTTGTTTGTTGGGTTAAACCTTAGATTTTTTCTCACAGACTACATACGAGTACATCCGCGTGGAGTTCTCAAAATTTAAAAATAAAAGAAGAGTTTCCTATAACATGAGCAAAGGCCTTTGAATTCTTGATATTAATAATGACAGCAAAAATTGTAAGAATACTAAAATGCTTTATTTCCTCAACAAATCAGGTTTGGTTTAGGAAGTTAAAATAATATAAGAATTATTTTTATAAATAAGAAAGTAACTGTGTCTGTCCATATGTCTATTACGCTTTAACGCTTGAACTACTGAATTTTGGTAAAATTTATAATGAAGATAAACAAGACCTTGAGAAAGGACATAGGGTATTTTGTGTTCCATTACTGGACATAGCTTTCCACCGCTCAAGTGATGATTTCTAATCTTTATTATTTATAATTTAAATAAGTGTGTGGATGCGTGAGTTCGAGAAAGAGGGAGAGAGAGTATGTATTGTATCTATGCTTTGTCTGTAGCCGTGTAAGTGAATAAAAGTTTTTGTATGATCTGCTGTAGTAAAAAATAATTAATGCAAAATACAACAACAGAACAATATCTTTTCTCTTTGATAAAGCTGAATATTACAATATTTTACTTTATACGCATCATTGTGTAATTACTTGACGTAAACAAAAACACTCCAACATTCCGCCATACAAATATTTACTGAAGAGTTCTTGAGAGTTATTTGAGAGAGAAACTTTCAGTGCAAAAGTTTCTTCTTCGAATTGATAACGACGAGAAGTTTTTTACAATGTGCAAGTTTATTAATTATATCTCAACTTTCAATTGATTGATTGTATTTCTATTTCGACTTGTAAAAATCTGTTTTATTTCTGCAAATATCCCTGGAGGCGCTTTTGCACGTTTACATTTATGAGATAGTGGCTAACTTTACATTTTCATCAAGATTGACAATTTTGAAAGGTGGAGAAAAGATGCTAAGCTAATGCTTGAATGTATAACAGTAAACGTAATTTTGGTGCCTAATAAATATTTTTTACTTTCTTTTGTCTCTTTCTAAAATACAAAAATAGACTATTTAGATCATAACCCTTCATTCTGGCTTCATCGTAGTCGAGCAACAAATATTTTTATTCGCCCGTATCGCAGAGACAAATGAGTTAACCCCTTACCACAAATAAACTCTACAGAACACGTAACACACACACAACTTCACACCGTGAGCCGACCTCATCAACATACTTGTTGAACGAATTCACTTATGACATCGTACATTTGACACGGAGTCTCATTTCAGGCATTCGCTGTGACATTTTTCTTTTTAAAATGTTTCATTTCGCAATCCCATGCTTGGTATGAAACATAAGTTAACCCGTTAATTGCTATTGCTTTCTGTTACTTGCCTGTTTTGCGCAAGTATTTTCTAAATGTCATGCTTTGTGATTCTTGAACTTTGATGATAAGGGATGAGAATCGTAGTCACCTTATTCGAACAATTTTTATTATTATAATTACTTCGATATAAGTTCTGATAATTACCTCACTCCAGCTATAATATATTGCTATTAAAATTCTGAATAATTAAAACTAAAGTTATTCGGCCGATCACCCGGACGGGTTATGGCGTTAGAGTTTTTAGCAAGTTTTTAGCTCGAGTTGTTGAAACTCTGTGAAATGATCGGTGACCTTTACCGAATTGTCGATCCACATGGTGGAGGACCAAACAGTAGATCGTCGTTCGGTGTGCTATATAGCTTACTCACTGCCACTTTAGCTCAGAATTTAGAAGCAGATATACACCGTGCTTTTTGAACCACTTGGAAAATGAAGTCCACGTTATTGGACCATTATGTATAACATCATGGCAGTTTTATTTATTTTATGATTAACAATAATTTTAGAAAAATAATTTATTTTTCATCCCACCATCTCGTAAAGAGTATATTTGCTCTTCGATATCTGAGTGCAAAAGCGGTTTTTATTCGCTAGAGGATAAAGTAAATTTGAATTTAGAACATCGCGTGCACTAGGTATGTGATTTCAAAACATCATTAAACCTATTTACTTTCATCTCCATGGTGTCGTATTTATCATACAACTTTTTTTAAATTTGTTGAAAACTCGGACTCTTAACCTCCTTAGTGTACTTTTGTTTTCAATTTGCTTTGCGCTCGCCATTTTGTTTTGAATTCGTATTGTTATAAATAAGAAACTTGAAAACAAGTAAAAAAAAAAAACGAAAATGAGTGATTCCAGCGACGAAGAAGTTTATTTTAATACTTACATATCATAATGTTGTATTAAATATGTACCTAAACTGAAATAAAAGTATCTTGTGATTGTAAATGTTTTATTTTGCATTTAGTCATTTCCTCGTTAAGGGGGATGAAAAGTTACGTGTTGCACTCGAGTGCAAAGATTTTTCACCTTGTGCTCTTTTAATTCCCTCGCTTACGCTCAGGATTCTAATTTTTGAATCACTCGCTGCGCTCGTGATGCGTTTTAGAATCCTTTGCTTGTTCGGTCATCAAAGTTGGGCACGCGGTTAAAAAATAACTTTGCACTCTTGTATAACAAATAACTATTGATTCAGACTTTTAATCTTGTAATACGCTGTGACGCGCACAGACGTATCATTTTGCTGCGGCGGGGTCTCGGTTGAATGGACCTTACACAGCTACATCTGAGCGCGTCAGAGCGTATTCAAATTGAATAGCTGAACCAATATTTAATATTTTTACATAAAAGTTCTATAGTAAAAAAATTAAAGTATATACAGACTGACTTTTTCATCATCTTCAAAAAATTTTATAGGCCCTCAGTTTCGTATTTAGAGCCCATTTATGAAGTGAAAAATGTAGATCAAGTTTTAACTCGAAAATATTTTTCGCAATATAGTTTTAAATTTTCACGGTCCTAGGCCTGCTAAGATATGAAGGGAAAATCTAAAACTTCTGAATAGTATCGTAATGAATGAATGAGATGCGCATCGCGCAAAAAAGTGTTGCTTGGAGGCCGGAAAAAAATTTTAGGTTTTTGGCGGACATTTTCTAAGTACCTTATCTCGACATTTTTGTACTGGGCTGTACCAAAAGAAAAAATACATCATTTGTTTTTTGTCTCGTAGATTGTTGTATTATAATTTGGAAGGCGATAAAAATTTCATCCTGTATACCATACATTGCTTTTACCATCGCCCACTGTGCGACATTGAGCCTTTTTTATCATAACTATAAGCGACCACGCTTCAGTTCCATAAGTCTTATCTATTTGTGTATATATCCCACGTATGCCCTATAGTTAAACGCCGAACAGCCTTAACTAAGCGTCAATACGTAGCCCTGTCTTCAAAAATATATAATAGGTTGCATAAGCTTTCGCATGTCAACTCTCAACAGATTTGAGGTAAGAAAGAAAATCACAGATTGTCTATTAAATATGTCGTATTTCGTATCGTACCGAAAAACTCCTAAAGTAATTATTATATTGGGTGAACGAACACATCTGGTTACATACATAATATTATTATACACTATATTAGATTTAAAAACTCACATACGATGAAACAGGCTACACAGCAACTCACACATCATACGCACACACATTCAAACTCAAACACATACTGAGTTTTTAAAGTTTCTGTCTTTGGTTGTAACTTTGCAATAGTGCAAGCATAAACCTGACATCGTAACTCAAAGGGAGCACTTTGTGTTAGATCTGTATCCCCACGACTGCCTTCCAAAAGAACCGGCCTCTGTGCCGTGATTTCCCGTAGGAGAAATACAATATTAACAACAGTATTTCTATCGGATGTTGAGATTACCTTTACATAGTATTACATGTAAAAAAACTTTGATGGGACTAAGCTGGCTGACAGCGTAAAACGTGCAAATATATGACTTATATTAACCCAGATTCTCCTGAAAAATATTGGTAGCTAGAACACAATGTTATTCACATTAAATTATTTTTAAAAGTAATATTGAAAAAAAATATTGTTTATTTTGAAAATTCGAAAAAACATTTACGTTTGTAAAAAAATATAAGGTATGTATAAAAAATGGGTAAATACCTACACCCTGACTACTATGTATATTTTTTAGGTGTTGTTTAAAACTGACAGTAGCTATAAGTGGGTTAAATTGATTAGTGGAATATTAAGCGGTGGGCTGTATAGGAAAAAACATGGATTTGACTCAAAAGTTATATTTATTATAATTTGAGCATTTGCCGGTCCATATAATATTAAACACGACCCCTTTTGTTCCTATGGGTGTCATCAGAAGCGTCTAATCTAACTGTCAAAATAAGCATCTTCTCTTTACTAAATGAGGTAAAGAGAGGTTTATCTAATCTGTGTCACTATCATACGTTAGTTCTTCTGTTAACATAGCGCTAACAACAATGCCAAAAATCAAATATTAAAAAATATCGGATATTATTTTGTTGCATTGTTAGTACTCGTGTAATCCAAAAATAATAAAACAAATGCTTACCTTGATGATTGTAGTTATCTTCTAAATAAAGATAACCTTAGGGGTTAATTAAAAAAAATTGTTTTCTTCATGAAATACCTTGACCTTGTTACAAAGCCTAAATACTTCCATAATATTGACATCACAATAATATCTCTCAAAAAAACACAATAACAAAACAAAAACATGTCTGATACGAGTAATGGAAACAGTATACAAATACAAAAGGATATTGTCTCAAATATCATAACAAGCAGTTAGGTGATTTTAACACATCGATATGAGTCAAAACAAAACAAAATTGCGTAAACGTAGACGCCTCCTATATTTTACAGTCGTAAATCAGTAAAAATATATTGTTTTAGGTAAATGAAAAAGATAAATCTGGTGCAAAGCGAATGTTCCGAGCGCACGTGTGAAAGGGTTGGTTATGATGCACGGTGATAAGCATTAGCGGATTGCTAAGCAAAATCTAATAAAATGCGTCCATATACTGATGATTTTGTGTTAATGTTTGCCAGATATTATTGGAAAACTGATAAAGATAACCGACATAACTAAATTAATTGTTAAGCTAAAATGGTAATAGGTGGGGGTACATGTTAAAAAGAACCGTAGGCCATTGTGGCAGACAAGTACCGAAATGGCAAGTTTGTGCACTTAGAATGACGATCTGTAGCTAGATAGACCGACACTAGGTAGTAACAGCCTACAATCATCCCACTGAAGGGAAAAGGCCTCCATCATTGAATTCAAGTCACCACTGCAATGACGGGAACCGACACTAAAAACATAAATTAATTAATGTAAACAACTTCACATACATTATTCCGAACCAAATTTAAGTAACTATTTCCTCTACCTCCGTGGCGGAGTGGCGTACACACCGGTTTTCAAGGTGTCGCCTGCTCCAAGGTCCCGGGTTCGATTCCCGGACGGGTCAATGTAGAAAATATGTGTTTTTCTACATTTTCTCGGGTCTGGGTGTTTGTGGTACCTTCGTTGTTTCTGGTTTCCAAAATACGAATGCTTTAAATAGTTATTCAAATTGGGATTAGAACAATGTATGTGATGTTGTCCACATTTATTTATTTATTTATTATTCATTTAGTTCCCGTTCACAAAATAATGCAAAACGAAAGCTTACTAGTACTTAGTGACTACTAATAAACTTAAGTACTTACTGGTAGTATTCGGCAATAAAAAACGCCATCGCTTCCCGCTCGCTCGAGTAAAATATCCACCAGAATTCTTATATGATTTTAGAGCGCTTTGAATGGAATACGGAGTTTTAATGGTCTACGTTTTGCTGGGTGTATTTTAGTGAAAGGTTACATTCGGATTTAACAGGTTCGTAACTTCAGAATAAAATAAACTTTTATGGTTACTATCCTACGAGTAAGCTGTAACGGTGTTCGATAAACCCTAGAAATTTAAACAATAACATCGCGCGATCGGATACTGTGAGCGTTGTGTGTTGCGAACAGAAGTAAGTAAATAGTGTATTAAACAATTAGAGTGGCTGTAGTAAAATAATAGGGGTTAAAGTATGAAATTGCCGATTATTTTCCCACTTTTTATTTTGTTTATAGCTCTTAAGTATAGTCGTATTATTGCGTAATTCTTTTTGTATTGTATCAAAAACTAAATAAAGTAACTTTTGACTAAAAAAAAATGCAATACTAGTGCCTATTACTTCAAAGGAAGTCGTTGAAAAAAACCCTTACAATGTGTCAGCTGACCTTCTTGCTTCAATTAAGTATTTTTGTATTATATACTTTGATTTTTATAAATTTAAATACTACAATGCGTAGCTTTATAACCATCTAACTTTCACCTTTAATTGCATCGAAAACGGTTCAGGCGTTTTTAAAAAAACTAAAAAATTGTTAGTATGGAAAAATGAATTTTCTCGATTTCGTCCATACAAAACGGCAATTTCATACTTTAACCCCTAATAAAACGGAGAATAAAGTCTAGTTTTATTAACCAGAATTTTGAGGAAGTTAACTAGAACGCATAGTGCTATACGTGACAACTATACATTTTATAATTTATGGTATTTTAAAATTCACGTAACTAAAAACTAGTAACGTGAATTTTCTGGTTAGTATAGTAATACTTATTGTTAGTACTAAAATATTATAACGTAATTCGTATCAGATTAAAATTTAGGTACTATACAGGGTGAAATTTTAACCACCTTCCAAATTTTAATATATTATCAATCTACGAGACAAAAAACAAATGACGTCTTTTTTCTTTTGGTATAGCCCAGTACAAAAATGCCAAGATAAAGCACTTAGAAAATGTCCGCTAAAAATCTAAAATTTTTGATACGGCCGCCAAGCAACACTTTTTTTACGCGTCGCGCATCTCATTCATTCATTACGATACTATTCATATGTTTTTGATTTTTTCCTTTGTACTTTAACAGGTCTAGGACCGTAAAAATTGAAAACTATATCGCGAAAAATATTTTCGGGTGACAACTTGATTTACATTTTTAACTTCATAAAAGGCTCTAAACACGATACTGAATGCCTATAAAAATTTTGGAAAGTTGTTAAAATTTCAATTTCCTGTATGTAAAACCATTGTTTCTGTTAATGAATGCTTTTTACTATTACAGTCAAATAAATGCCTTGTAATTCGTAAAAGACAGCGGTACTGATAACGATAACTTCTGGTAGATCATAACCTTAAAATAGTTTTGCTCATTTCTAACGTCATTATTTTGATCTTTACAAAGAAAGTAGTAACTGATACTATTTGACATATTTACCAGTTTTTTTTTTGTATTTGCAATTAAGCGACTATTTATCCTTAAAACTAATTCTGATAGCACTCGCAGTTTTTTGTTAACTTTTAATAGATTTGTTTTTACAAGTCGTTCTGGTAGTATTGTAAAATATATTTTTTTCTCCGTGACTGTACGGAGGGTAGATTGTTTATCTGATTTTAATCACTACCCATTGACATCAGTTCTTCCGTGATCATCAAGCAACAGTACTGAGTTGAGCACTGAAACTCATAAAAATAAGATGCATGGGAGCAACCCAGAAATATTTACTTCTTACTTCACACTTAGAAATTTAAAGAAACTAGCGGACCCGACAGACGTTGTCCTGTCTTAACTATGAATATTGATTACGAAATGGTTTAATAAAGAAAAAAGATTACCCATTGTTTATTACTATTATGATTTAAGATTTATACAACATTCTTTGTTGTTTTTTTTTCTGGCGGGTATATAAATAGTTTTTTTGGTATTCCGACACGGTAACAGGCATAGATATAGGATACAAGTAGATCCACTGACAGCCCGTTAATACGTGACCAGTTTTGATTTGTCAATGTGTGTGTTAACTAGTGACTTACCTTTAACATTTTTAGACTATCGATAATAATTGCAATTTGTCGTTTGGAAAATAATGTTTTTATCTCGAGATTATGCACCTACTTTGCGGCATACCTAACCGCCCTCACTTCTTACAACTATAATAGTAGGCAGATAAATGTGCCTGGTGAGTATATTTTTTACATATAATTTAAAAATAAACAGTTTTAATTAATACAAAAAATAACAGCCATTGTTAATTAGTTTTCTTTATTTATTTCTTCAAAAGATTTTCCCGTGTCATCTGCTGTGCCGTGTTAGCTCATCAATGGCAGTAAGTGAAAAAGAACAAGTAATCAAAATCTGAATAAACATTTACATTCTGATGAATCAATTCCTGATTATTGACTTTTAACAAGATTATTTTAGTTATGTGATTCCTTACAGTTTCCTTCTTAAAATTTGTTAAGTTGACAGTCATTTGAGACGCTAAACGTAAAATAACATCAAATTTCTCTGGAAACATTCAAGATAAATATCGACAATAGTATCGATAAATTTGAGTCAAGCTCTAGCGTACATGTAAAATATTTCGATGAATTAATAATCCACCAAAATAATGTAAATAATCAATCAATCAAAATATTAAAATGAACAAGTGGATTGAAATAATTTTATTTTTACAACATAACAACAAGATCAAATTCAACAAAAAAAAACGCGTTTTTACGATGACGACTTTCTACGTATTTACCTGTGAAATGAGCAATTTTCTTTATTATTTTTGTGGTTAACTGCACAGGCACTCACAGAACATGAGACCATTGTTAGATAAAATACTGTATTTACTTTAGATAATCTACGATGTAATAGATAATTCCATAAAATTTTGAACCTTCTATCGCATATGCCACTGGATGTCACTCTGTCAAATAAGACAGGTCACAAAAGTTTTCTTTTTCTATCTTGCTAGATTTCCATAAGAGGATTTCTTCTATCTCGCAGGCTTTGTCCGTCTATTATATTCTACGTTTATGGTAACAGGCGACATATTACCTACTGGCCATGTGCAAAATTCAGTTTGACGATATTAGCAGCACGCATTCTGTCAATGTTATGTCAAATGCCATACATTAAAAAAGTTTAAATTTTCATAAGCGATAAGGTAACATAACAAATAATTTAGTATGGTGATTAAGTTTTCTTAAATTTTCTAACTTTTTGCGCAATTTTCTTAATTTTTTCTTTCATAAGAACATTCTCCTGAAAATTACAAACAAAACAAAAAAAGAATTAATGAAATCGGTCCAGCCGTTCACGCGTGATGCGATGACCAAGGGAAATAGGGATTCATTTATATATATATAGATTATGCGATTGCTGCCAAGCGTGAAGTATTTACAATCCATTTTTTGTAAGGCCTGTGTCTATCCTTGGGCTGATATTTGTTAGTAATAATGTTGATGACTGTACATCTAATGTTAATTTTATTATTAAAGACATGACTTTACAGTGTTCTTCTGATTAAAAAATCTTTAAAAGATCTTCCTGTAATTAACGCTATGTCAACATTAAGTACGAAACAATTAAACGAGAGACTAACTATAATTGGGGTGAGGCAGAAATTTAGTGGCGGCCTCAGGAGGCCGAGGCCGACGCTTGCCATTGTGGTCGAGATATTTGCATAATCTGGCGGACGACCTCTTGCGTATATCTCCCGAGGTACAGTTTCGGAGTTACAAGAAAGATAGTGATGTGGATGCTGCAATTATTTTCATTTGTCGATATTTTTTGGTTTTGCTGACTCAAAAAAACCTGATATTTTTAGAGAGACTCAAAAGAATTACGTGTACTTTTTTTGCATGTTTAATTAATGAAATTCTTCTAAATAAGCTACTTTTTAAATCAAGGTCGCCTATCTTTATTTAAACAGTTTGTATAGAAGTTTCAAAAGCAGAAAAGTATCTTCAAATGAAACGTTTTAAAGAAATATAGCTGTTATTTTCATGATTCGTGACTCACTTTGAAGCTATTTAAAGGTTTATAAATTACCAGCTGTTGCCCCCGACTTCGTCCGCGTCTTATTCTGTTATTATGATCGCGATTATTTTGCAACATTTTTCACTGCTGCTTCGCTCCTTTTGGTCTCAGCGTGATGTTATATAACCCAAAGCCTTCCTCGATAATTGGACTATCCAACACAAAAATAATTTTTCAATTCGGACCAGTACTTCCTGAGATTAGCGCGTTCAAACAAACGAACAAACAAACAAACAAACTCTTCAGCTTTATAATATTAGTATAGATGAAAACCCTATTGGTCGAGTAGTACCAGGCCTCGATCTCGGGACCTTGGGTTCGATCCCTAGGGCAACAAGAGCTTTAATTATCCGAAAATTTCTCGGATTTGTGATTATCAATACGCATTTGGCAAGCGTGATAAATATGCCTTCACCCTTCATCACTATGGCAACTTGATTTGAATTCAACGATAGAGGCCTTAACCCTGCAGTGTGATGATTGTTACGCTGTTAATTTTACTTTCTTTCAGTTATGATTAATGTGTCTTGAATTCAGAAGTAGGTACTATTAATTAATCTCTTAGAATTGAAAAATGTAAACTTTTTAAGTAGTCCATTGGCAATCTCTTCAAATTTCATTAACTAAATCTCTACTGGACGTCAAAAGTACGATACAGGATGTGAATACTTTAAATTATATTTTTTAGAGTTTAATTGGAATCATAACTAACAACAGTATATAAACTTGAGAAAATTTGTCTAACGTTGGCAAAGTATCCTATCCCCATGTAAACCGGGTGCGGTGCTTTGTTTCATGTCAAATATTTTCAAATAGGTAGACAAGCCATTCAAAGTATCGATATTACCACATCCCTAATAACGTAGTCACATACGATATATTTGCGTAAGCAGAAGGCGTACTCCATCGATCTTATATGCGCCTAATAAGCGCTGAGGAAGATCTGATCAGTGGGTCTAGCACAAAAAACTATCGAATTCGAATCGTTTGCGTGTTCGTATCGCTATCGAAATATAAAGTATGAAAACTTAAACAGCGCTCGCGCGGTCAAAACGAGAACTACAAAACAAAGCACGAACTTTGTGTCGTTTGCTTTCGATACGCAAACGATTCGAAGTTGACAGTTTTTTGTGCTAAAGGTACTGCTTTCGATGGGCGGAATTTGTGTTTCTCATATACCTACTCTGTGTATGTACTATCTTTTAGAAATGGGCCGGTTTATGACCGGGTTCAGTTGCCTTTATTACACTTGTTTGAATATTAGGCTTTTGACAGAGTGATGCGTTGTACAGACAGCGCATCAGGGTAAACAATTGGACATCTTAAGTAGTTGGAATAGGTGCGAAATTGCCAAAAATATATATTTTGGCCGCTCAGGCTAGTGTACTGTAAATTGTAAGCTTGAAAATAAAAATGATAGGGACGGCACTAGCGTTCGCAAATGGGTCGCATAAATTAAGTTACCTTCTGCACCTACAATTTTGACTACGAGTTATATTATCTCGTAGTTACGAAAAAGTTTCTATGTACGAGTGTTTGTAACTGCTACACGCAAAAACTACTGAACAAATTAAGATGAATCTTTCCGGTAGTCTTACTTAAATATTGAAATAACATATAAAATAAAATGTATCCTGAAATCGCGTGCAGTTCCCGCGGATAAACGGCATAACTGTAATTGTATTTTGTGTGAAGTCATGACTTTAAAAAGCTTTAGATTTCGGTGTCAGGCACAAAGGGAATCGTTTATCTCTGCACCTAATACTAAAGTCTTTAATCCTTTGACGATCGGATATTCCAGACACAATTAAAATCAATTGTTATCGCGACAACCGGTTGTCGCTTGGGGGTTGAGGGATTAAGCAAGAAGTCGCGGGCATAACTTATGTACTAGTTTGTGTTGTGTGGTACCTTCGTTGTTTCTGGTTTCCAAAATACGAATGCTTTAAATAGTTATTCAAATTGGGATCAGAACAATGTATGTGATGTTGTCCACATTTATTATTATTTATTTATTTATTTGGTTTGTATGAAGGGATTAGCTTTGTACACGACTTCTTTTTGTATTAAATTTTAAATTTTAAATTTTAATTTATCTGCTTAAAACTGTTTTTAAAACATCTCTTCAGATGTTACCTTGGCTTAAGCTAAAGTTGTCCGTGGTACTATGTGATGACGGCTTAAAACAGAATAGCAGCACTCAAGCTCAATGGGTGTCTTTGTAATTTTATAATAACGGGCAAAGAGTTTCGTGAGAACTGCCAGAAAAAGATGCTCAGCAATGTTTTTTTACTAGTATAAGATCCCACCATACAACGACCTTCACCGAGCTGGTTATTGGATGAAAAGTATTTTATATGCAATTAAATATGCCAATAAATATATTGCAAATGGGTTGACTAAAAAATTTCATATTGGCATATTTAATTGAATAGAAAATACTTTTCATCCAATTACCAGCTCGGAGAAGGTCGTTGCATGGTGGGATCTTAGACTATACCGTTATTGCTCAAATCGTGACCAAAAATCCTCATGTCAAGCGCGGCGACCACGCCACAATTCCTTTTAGAATGTTAATTTCAATTAGTGGACTGATACAAGCTGATGATGTTTAATGGTAAAGTAAAATCTCAATCAAAAATAGTAATCTTTTATCAAAGCTTACTATTTTTTTCTATTACAGAGGCACAAGCGGCATCGACATTGATCTTCGGAGGGTGGACATCGACCAATGCCCTTTAAAGTTGGGATCAACACAGCTCAACATCTTCGCTGGCACCGATAAATGCAAGAAAAAAACAACTGAGGTGTGCAATTACTTTTTTATTTTTTATAAAAATTATGGGCTTGCTCTTGACTACATACTTAACTATACGGTTAAGAAGAAGCCTAAGATGGAGCGAGCTTACCAGAGGTACTGGTTATCCCACACACCAGCGGAGCACAGAAAAACTGTTTTGCGCTGGACTCCGGCAGGAGGGTGGTAGCATCCAGGCATCCTCTTACGAAGCCTTCTACCGCAAAGGGATCTGTTAGCCGTCATCATTGGTTAGAAAACCAAAGATGCCGTTGCCCAGGGTGGACCACTAGGAGGTAGATCCTACCACCTCAAAATTTAGTTAAGGTGGACCAACTGAATCAAGTGTTCTACAAACACTTAAAAGATGCAGGCTAATCTCTAATATTCAGCTTAGGTGCATAACCAAAATCAATGCTGACAATAGTGACAGAGTTTCTTGCGCTGCTTTTTCCAAAATCAATGCTGACAATAGTGATAGAGTTTCTAGCCTTAGACTTATGACAGTAAGCGGAAGACTATGGGTTGTTGACAGTGGTTGCATTTTTTATTCAAAGAATTATATTTATTACTTTACTTAATACATGAAAACATTATACAGGATGAAATTTTAACCGCCTTCCAAATTTTAATATAATTATCAATCTACGAGTGCAAAAATGTCAAGATAAAGCAATTAGAAAATGTCCGCCAAAAATCTAAAATTTTTTATACGGCCGCCTAGCAACACTTTTTTTACGCGTTGCGCATCTCATTCATTCATTACGATACTATTCATAAGTTTTGATTTTCCCTTTATAAGGTATAAAGGAACAGGTCTAGGACCGTAAAAATTGAAAACTATATCGTGAAAAATATTTTCGGGTGAAAACTTGATTTACATTTCTTACTTCATAAATAGGCTCTAAAGTACGATACTGAACGCCCAAAAAAATTTTGGAATGTGGTTAAAATTTCATCCTGTATAAATTCTAACAATAATAATATAGAGTACTTGGTGATATAGTTACAGCCTAAATCATCTCACTGCAGGAAAAAGGCCCTCCATCATTGAATTTATGTTACCACAGCAATAACGGGTACTGGCATAATCACCACGCTTGCCAAATGCGGGTTAATGATCACAAACCCGAGCAATGTTCGAAACTTTGTAACTTGTTGTCGCCCAACCCGGGGATCGAACCCTGGACTCCGAGATCTTAGCCCGGTATTTAAACAACTAGACCAACGGGACGTTGGCGATAAGGACCCTTTAATATAGAGAACTTGGTGATAAACACACACGTAAGAAGTATAAGACGAAATTTTCCTACCTAAAATAAACCCAACCAATTTATAAGTTAGCACTGTGATTTTTGTACCGTAGGAGAAATGTCGCAAGCTGTGATGTAGACAAATAGATTCCGTGCTCTTGCTTACAGTCCTCTGCTCTGCAATGTATCGTATTTCACCGCACTACAGATGCATTAGTCAGTGTGTTTCCCATTCGGTTATCGGGTTTACGTTTTAAAGGAAACCGGATAAGTGCGAGTCTCACCCATTGAGGGTTCAGTACGTAGGATTGTTAGGTAATTATTATAATTATTTTAGTTCATTCATTTAAAAGATGTCAGAGACAAAGAGGTCTTCGTACGGTACTTTAGATATTTTTCATTAAAATTAAGATATATTGCTTAAGAAAAACAAAACAGGTACCTACCCCCATTTGATCTAGTAGCTTCAATAGATATGAAAATTCGATCCCTTAAATGAAAGTTAAAATTTCTTGAACAGGGGTGGTATGTGGGATTGAGCATGGTATTGGTAGCTAAAACCAGCCTTTGTTACCAACATATGTTAACAACATAATAATATCAAAGACAGAAATTGGATAGCCATACAAAACTTCATTATCTACTAATCAGATTTTTTTTTTTTCAAAATATTTTCTTCTTCTATTCTTCTTTAATAAAAATGAATAATTAAATATATGTACGTCATTAACTTATGTACGTCAATAAATTATTTTTGTTCTGTTTGTAATGTTTAGGAGAAGGTTCAAAGAAAATGTTTAATAATTGTGCAAAAAGAACTGATCTATAAAAAAACACATGTACAGTGTTTATTAGTAAACATTGTGGTCAACATGATCAGAAGCAGATAATTGGTTTGGATTAATTTAAATCTGTAATATACTTGTTCATAATATGACAAGCATTGCTTATTTCAGGGCTTAAATTTACCGCTCAACTACTTAACTTTTATTATCTTTAAATAAATTTATTAATAACTAGTCTAGTACTTAATCAGTACTTAAATCATCAATGAAAACAACATTCCACATTAAAAGCGCGCAATACTACACAATGCTGTTTGATATAATTTTAATTTTAACCAATTGGTAGTCTCCAGCAAATGTCTCGTGAACCACATTAATTACCTGTTATCAGATTAGCTTCGATATAATTGACGCGATATGTGAAAGCAGAGTTCATGTGATTATGGTGATAAGATGGTGAAATGCAAAATAAGATTGTTTTTAAATAAATTAATAGGAACACAAAAAATAAATACATTTTGCACCCTCATAATCATCACCAGCTCATTATAGTCCACTAAAACACAGTCCACAGCGTCCATGGTCACATGTGGACGAAAGAACTAAGAAACAGAAATTTGAGCGACACAATTTAAAAAACATTTAACAATTACTGGTACAGGCTTCGGAGTCGGCCGAGGGATTGGGTAGTAGCCTGGTGGGTCTATCTGCCTCTGTCACACCCACGCTCCCTATCAGGGTCCCCGCTGAAAACTAGCGTCGCGAAAAGCACATGAGTAAAAATCCCATTTATTCATGTGGCCTAAAAGCCTCTAGGTGTCACGATTATTGCTGTGCGGGAACTTTTTGACACTTATTTCTTTTTTTGGAACGAAGTTCCTTATCGCGCGTTGCGATTTTTGAACGACACTTTTTGCTATAGTTGTAAGCCGTGCGGCGAAAGAGAGAGAGAGATAGAGAGAGAGAGGAGAGGAAGAGGGAGGGAGAGAGAGAGGAAGTGGAGGGAGGTAGAGGGAGGGGAGAGGGAGGCAGAGAGATGGAGAGGGAGGTATAAAGGTAGGGAGAGGGGGTGGGAGAGGAAGATGGAGGTAGCAAGAGAGGGACTGAGGGAGGCAGAGGGAGTGAGGGAGAGAGGGAAAGAGAGAGAGGAAGATAATCACTACATAGTATAAAACAAAGTCGCTTTCTCTGTCCCTATGTCCCTATGTATGCTTAAATCTTTAAAACTACGCAACGGATTTTGATGCGGTTTTTTTTAATAGATAGAGTGATTGAAGAGGAAGGTTTATATGCATAATAACATTTAGTATCAGCATTGCACCCGTGCGAAGCCGGGCGGGTCGCTAGTTAAAAATAAAATAAAGTTTTATTACAATTCCTTCACTAAAAAAATTTACTTCGTTCTATCCGGGTGTCCCTTGACACCTCTCAAGTTTTTTTTATAAATATGTTTGGGCTTTATGTGTTTGTTTTTTGTGTCGTATAAATACTTTTTTCTTTTTTTCTTTCAATTATCAAGTGCCGAATCTAAAAATTGACTATTTATCCTGCTTACGTCAGTCCACTGCCGGACTAAACCTTTCCAAAAGGAGCATTTTATCATAATCGCCACACTTGGCAGACGGGTTGGCGACCAAAGTTGAACTAATGGTAGAGTGAAGACGCTGCTGACAGTTTTCTTCTAGCAGCACTCCTTCAGCAGCTTTTAGGACACAGGAAGTGAAAGGGTGATGCTATCATTTCAACGTGCCAGCACTACACGAGCTGCTGGCTTACAGCGTTGAACCTTGAGTAAATTATAACATAGTCAAATTGCCAAACAGTATCACTGATCTGAAAAAAAAAATGTTTCTCTAAATATGTCTTGGAAGCTCAATCTGCAGTTCCAGTCTCACCTAAGGCAGTAAACATTCTTGGGCAAGGAATTGCATTTTCAATTTACACCAAAAATCTACGCATAATGGAGCCAATTGGAGCCTAAATACGGAAATGGGAGCTACCCGCTACCAATACCAACAACACCAACAATTAAATTGCTTAGTTTCTGTTCTCAGAGTATATTGAAGTATCTGGTCTTTTACATGCATCTGGTTCCATGGTTTATATACTCCAAGCTAAGCAGATTGTATATCGTAACAATTCTCCGGCTTCGATCCGGACACATTCCGCCAAACAAATTTAGTTTTCTGATGAAAAAGGTACACTCGCCAAATTGTGATATTTGTGGAACATTGGAAGATGTACATCATTCACTGTCGGAATGTGTTCGAAATGAAAGCGTAAGATAGTCATTGATCCAAGACTTGAAAATTAATAAATTAGACGTTGGCTCTTTTCAGAGTATTTTGGCCGAACCTCTGTCGGATTCTGCCAAGATGCTTTGCGCGTTATGAATAAGTGGTTCATAATTGAAATGTAAAATAGTCATTATTACACAAATATAAGGTTAACGATAAGACTGGCATGTCTAATGTTAGACAAAAGCCCTTAAATAAATCTAGAAAAAAAAAATACATGCATCTGATGCGATTTGACAAGAGACGAGAGCTTCTCAAGCCCCAACTTTGAGTCACCTATATAAAATGTACAACGTGATTTGAACGCGGACATAACTTATTTTATTTGCCTTCCACCGAGTATCATCGGCCGTGGTCACAACCTGCCCTGTCCAGGCCCAAGACAATTATTTAGAAAAGATAGGTTTTACAAATGAATTTATCAGAAATCCAGACAGGGACTTCTGCCTATAGGTACCACTACACCAAATGTATTATCAAATCAAATCAAATCAACAGTCATTGTCCGTCCACTACTGGACGTATTATCCACAAATGTATTAAATACAAAAATTTTTACTAAGGAAATATCTGCATAGGATTATCCATTCATATCATTCAAATCGCACAGGACATGGGAATGGAAAGAACATTTCATTTTTTTGGTTTGAATTCATAGTCCAATCTTTTAAATTCCCATTGAAATTCGGCAGTCCGTTTTAGAGCTTATTCGAGACAAAATTTCAAACAAACGAAAGCTCTAAAATCGGCCATTTGAGTGTTGGGCTACCCGCTGTATAAACATCTATTAGTCGCATATTGTGAAGAAATATTTCAATTTGAACCGTCAAAAAAAGAGGTTATCTTCTCGATGAATATTTTTTATGCATAACGCGTAGGAAAATAATTAAAAATATTTCTTTTTAAAAAGATTCATTTAAAAGTAATGTTTTTATTGTTGCTTAAGCTCACCATGATTCATAAATTTTCATTTATATTGTACGATTGTTTTCTTCTTTAAGTAATTCTTTTAACTATGCCGACTCTTAAGTTTGTAAATCCATGAAAGTTTTGCATATAACTTCATTATAATTATTTTAATGAAGATTTCGAAACTATACCTTTGAAAACGGCCAGTATGTTGAGTGGCAGTTTTCACTAGAATTTTATTTCTCAATACAAATCGTGAATATTGTACTGACTTTTAAACATTGAATTATTCGTAACAGTTTGTTTTAAATCTTTTTGAAACAAAATCACATGACGTAATAAATTCAGTTCATTACAATCGTAGCTAGTTGTATAGCTGGCTCCTAAATTGTCACCTTTGCCCAGCTGTGGAATTCAGAGGCTTTCTTTTTTTCGTTCTTATCTTTTAAGACATTCTTATAACTCATCGATCAGTTTGCATCTTCATTCAAATCTTCGCACTTCGCAATCTATCGCTACCTATATTTGTATCTTTCCATCAGTACACCGCCTGTAATAATCATGGTACATCCAAATTCCTCAAGACAAAACCGAGGCAATATCCGCCTATCCCTTTGATAGTACCGATTGAGCTAAGTCCAAAATCCTATGCGAATGAACGAAGATCCAAAACGGGTTATAATAAAAGGCGGAATGAAAACAGGAATATTTGCGAGCCCTTCGCGCTCGCTTGGAAAACATACAAGTGGCGAGCTGTGGGGCTTTGAAATGTGCGATTGTGCTAATAAAACTTTTAGGGTCCCGCAAGGTGATCACTCAACTCGACTGATGAAAGTAATATATTTTTGAAATGACCAGAACAATATACATTGGATTGAAAGATAAATTAACTCGCGTTTATCAGGTTTTTACGTTTTATTTACCGTTTATGCCGTTTCGAACACATTATAGCGTTTGGGTACAGTCTTCTTTTGACCACAAACGCAATATAGGAATTTAATCCGGGACTTTGGAGTTGACTCCTTGAAAAGTGTGTACGCCACTTTACCACGGAGGTTGTCAAACTGCTAAAGATGTTTTACAGTCATTATTACACAAGCGTTTTGAATTTTAAGAGCATGCGAAAAAACTGAAAAAATTATGATTATTGTAAAGTGGTGATTAAAAACGTTAAGCCCATGAATCTGGCTTCTGCCGCAAGATGAAAGTCGTAAAAACATGTCATGTCAGAGGTCCGTAATAGGTGGCTTTGAAATTCTTACGCGAGATTGTCTATTAAGAAAAGCCATACGAAGGAAGGAACTTTGGTTTGTTGCTAAAGCAAGCAAGCTTCAGAAATAGGTATATCATCTGTAAAAAAAATAATTGTCTTCCTATCATGGTTCATGATGAGGAACAGTCTGGTGACAGACGTCTGTCTGATAATCAAATTATTAATGGTAATAGGGTGCCGTTTTTATCCTAAGGGAACGTTATTTAAAAATGGTTTACTCAACCCGTCCGTCTGTAACTTCACTCTGAAGTCTATTATGCTCCTTGACTAGCGACGCAGAAAGAATTGTAAAGTACCTAACAGCTTAGAATCATTTCACTGCAGGGAAAAGGCTTCCATCATGGAATTCAAGTTACGACAGCTTTAATGGGTACAGGCATGAAAACTACGCTTGCCAAAAGCGCGTTGGTGATCACAAACCCGAGAAATGTGCCCCCCGAGAAAATTACCCCGAGATTTTGACCCATTACTTAAGCTGCTCGATGTAAGGGACAAAATAATAGTATTATATAAACCTACAAGAATTCGTTACTTGTGAGGCCTCAGACTCGTAAGATTCCGTACGAGAGCGTGATTGTTGGGCGCAAGAGGCACTCGGCCTAGACGTTGCATTGCGAAAGAGGTTGAATTTTAAAATGGTCATGAAAAAATTGAAGGGCAGTTATGTTAGCGTGTTCTAACGTTTGAATTTACTTTTTAAATCGAATAAGTTTTGATGGAAATTAGCATAATTTTTAGTAATGTAAAATCTGTAAGATTTCTTTCTGCAAAGGGAGGGCCTCTCTTTAACATATTCCAATATTTGATCACGAACAACTTTAAACAGAGCTACCTTATCATTGCATCAATCGTGCTGGAAAATAAAATAATAAAAAAAGAAAACGTCGTTTTTTATAAGTTACTAGCAATTGCCTGGAAAAAATAGTTTACGACCAATTCTCAAATATACTGAATATACATACAATTAATTTAATATTAAGAATCGTTGGAGTTATTTTGGAGGAGTATAGTAACGAACACTGTGACACGAAAATTTTTCATATAGGTAAGTAACCAAATCAAAGAGACGGTTAACCAAAGTGTTAAAAAAAAACATTGGTAAACTAAAACCCAACGGTGAACTTCCAACCGTTTTGACCATTAACTAGAGTACTTAAATAGTTTGCAACAATCAAACTGTCTTAACACCCAAACGTCTTATGAAATTTTATTATGACCTCATAAAATTATACGAGCATATTGTAAATCAAAACGATGAATAATTGAAACAGGCTACAAAATATACGACCAATGTAAACCACTTGTAACTGTCAATATTACTGTATTTATCGGTCACTCGAATCCCAGTCAAATCCAATATTTGTTCTTTGGATTGTTCTGTTCAATATTTATTTTGGTTAACTTGTACAGTGGCCTGCACATTGAGCTATACATTTTTGTTGCAAAGTCGCACTTACGTTTATTATGTTAAGATAGTATCATGTGTAGGCTGATGTGCGGCCGTCGGTACATGATTTTCACTTTCATAGTCACAATACTCGTATCATAAAAAGTGAGATGTTTAAGAACTGGACCAGGTTTTTTTAGTTGCCTATAGTAATAGTCCAGTGATATGAGTCAATATAAGGTAAGAATCTCACAATTTGCCTATAAACTTGTATAAACTTTTGTTTTGATATCACGAAACTTGTCTGGAAACACACATGGTACTTAGGTGCGGTTAACTTAAACTCACATACAGGATGAAATTTTATGTACTTTCGGAATTTTTTATAGGAGTTAAATATCGTGTTTAGAGCCCATTTCCGAAATAAAAAATGTAGGTCAAGTTTTGACCTTGAAATATTTTTCGCAAAAAAATTTCTAATTAAAAGTGGTCGTCCTACAACCTTGAACGTAAACATTGCATTGTAAAACAAATTCGTTTTAAACACTTGAGTACTTTATTTATCTTACCTCTTTTAATCCTCTCCTAGCTCCCTTAAGTAATCCATTCCTACTTACGTAGTAAAACTTTTGCCGAATTCATAATAAAATTGAAACACGCACATTTAAGGTTAACAACATGTAGGAATCACCAAACTTGTCTTTCGAGTTACACTATTGGCTTGGTATTTGCCCATAAGCTTTCTCAAACTCTCATTAAATGTTTTTCACGTATTCACTATTAAAACTATGATTAAAACCCACATTAATTATTTTGTATTCAGAACAACAATGATGCAAGAACTTAATATCACAAAATGCAGCCATCTGACCTGTCAATTCTTTACAGTCCTTGTTGTTTTTCGATCCTTTCGGAACCGGCTAAGGTCTGAGACTATGCTGCCATGTCATTAGTGTGAATTTAATCATTCTTAATTATAAAATATCATAAACACTTACTTAAACTGGTTTGGTTGGTTACTGGTTGAAACTATTAATTAATTAAAAGAAAAGAAACATTAACAGTATTTTAAAAACTGTTTGAAATGCAGACCGTTTCTCTCCAAACATAATCTTGCACGTTTTTGAATATTTTCTTTAAGTTTGTTGAGAACTACATTTTCATTTTTCACTTCATTAAAAGCTAACACTATCTGAGCTTTTAAGGCCTCGAGGCTTTGGGCTTCTTCTACATACACGCGTCGCTTTATCTCACCCCACAAAAAGAAGTCGCAGGGTGTCAGATCAGGTGATCGCGGCGGCCACGCGACGGGACCCCCGCGACCGATCCAGCGGTCACCGTATTCAGAACTTAAATAGTCTCGTACGGAGGCGGCGTAATGCGGGGGTGTAATAAAAATCACGATAGTTCAATAAAGGCACATCGTCCATAAAGTTCGCCACAACATTAGGCAACATATCCAGATAGGTACCACCGGTCAGTCTAGTAACACAATAATGAACAAGCTAGTGATTGATTACTAGTGAAGAAGGAAAGAATAAGACGGTTGAAGTGAATGTACGATTTTGCACTGTTTATAATGTTTTGATACATTTAGCACGCAGGAATTCAATGTCAATTTGCAATGCCATAAAAAAGAGCAATGTGCTAAATTTAAAGTGTGTTTTTTTTTAATTTATTCGATACAATACCTTTCAAAAAGTACTTACTGAGTCAAAGTATCGTATAAATCACCCATAAATTTCGATAAGTTAGGTTAGTTTAGGGTTAGGTTAGGTTAAGTTATTAAGTGTAAGTAAGTGTTTATGATATTTTATGTATTTGTTAAGAATGATCGAATTCGCACTAATGCAATGGCAGCATGCGGTCTCAGACCTTAGCTGCCTGGTTCTGAAAGGAGCAATAAACAAACAAAAAACGCAGCTGTCAGTCTAATTTATTGCAAGTGCATAATTATTTTAGTTTATTCATAGTTTTAATTATTATGGTATCGTGAATGTGAAAAACATTTAATGTGAGTTTTAGATAGCTTATGTGCAAATACCAACCCAACAGGGTAACTCGTTAAATTCAATTTTGCTGATTTCTTCATGTTGTGAACCCAAATGTGCGTGTTTTCGATGTATTGTGTTGTTCAATGTATTGTGAATTCGGTAAAAGGTTTACTACATAGGAATGTATTACCTATGGAGCTAGGAGAGGATTAAAAGATGTAAGAGAAATAAGTAACTCAAGTCTTCGTTTTAAAATGAACACTTGTAGGTTATGGTAATGTTTTTGTTTTTCATACTGTTCCATACTGTATTTGTAATTGTTTTTGTTGTGGTTTCTAATAAAGTTAAGTTAGTTTTAGTTTGTTCAATGAACATTCATTAGCTGATTGGAGCCTTTTGCTTTTTACGATCCTAAGCCTCTCAAAAGTCAACAACAAGAATAGTTTCGTAATGAATTAATGAATGCATGAATGAATGAATGAATGAAATGCGCACGGTGTAAGTGTGTTGCGAGGAGGCCATAACCAACATTTTAGATTTTTCGCGGACTTTTTCTAGGTGCTTTTTCTTGACATTTTTGTACTGGGCTATACCAAAAGAAAAAATACGTCATTTGTTTTTTGTCTCGTAGATTGATATATTAAAATTTGGAAAGGGGTTAAAATTTCACCCTGTATATATTTTTATTGGTAAGCATTATATAAATAGAAGCTGTCTTATAAATAGTTCATAGTTAATCATGTCAACAAAAATCTAGCTCACAAAAAACATTCAAAGTCGTAATAATAACTTGAATACCATAACGTGATCTCAGTATGAACGGCCTATACAAACAGATGGAAGTTTTACGTTACGTCGTTTTGAGGTACGGAACCCTAAGAATAAAGCAAAACCAAAAGTTGCGCGATGTCAAACATAAATTAAAACATAAATAATAAATAAATAAATAAATATTTTAAGACATGCCTCACTGGGCCACACAAAGCCATCTAGTCCCAAATTAAGCTACTATTAAGTACCCTGTCGTATGGGGTACTAGACAACCGATAAACTTACCTATATACTTTTTTTTTGTAAATATATACTTATAATACATAGAAAACACCCAGACCAGTACAAACAGACATGTTCATGCACACAAATATTTGTACTGTGCGGGGATCGAACCCGCGACCCATGGGTCAGAAGAAACGTTAACTACCGCTGATCCAAATGGTCGTCAAAACAAAACATACATACAGGGTGTAAAAAAACTAAACGCAGATCCTGAAGCTACGCAATCTTTTAAGCAAACCAAGTTATGTTACAAAATATTATAGCTCGAAAAAATATTAAAATACATAGCGCGCAATGTATAGCAGCCGGAGCGTGGACCGCTGCGCTGGAGATGGCTGCTACGTTCAAAATTTATCCCCGCTGAGCCGTACATTGCGTATTGTAATTAAAAAAGCCTTATTATGAACGAAATAATAAAAAAAATACTATGCTTGTAAGAAGAAAACTTTTTAAGTAACCTTTGGTAACAGTTTTTGTAATAAAATGGCAAACAAAATTGTAACATTGACCCTCAATATATTCGGAACCAGCTGTTTCCCAGGTATGGTCCTGAAGAAAAAAATGATCCTAGTGATGGGGACAATACGTAGTTTTCGGATTTGCGTTTGATTTTTTTACACCCGTTATACGTCGAATTGACATCTTCCTCTTTTTCCATTGATTAAAATATGATCTTATAGCTGTTTGGAATTAAAATGTTTTAAGATTATCCCATAGAAACCGCAGCTTTTTATAGTCTGTATGTTATTCCAGCCAATAAACTAACACCATGCCAAATTTCATTCTGAACCGTTGAGTCGTTTTAGCGTGAAAGAGCAACAAACATACAGACATCGATACATCCATACAAAGGAGATGTCCCGTAACAGGCCCAGACATTGTACAGTATTCTAAAATATAAAAAAAAAACTACTGACTTTGGGAAAAATACAAATAACTATATTTAACGTATAATTTAGCAGCTCAAAAATAAATACAATCTAATAAATATCCCTCTCAATTAGGCATACAATCGACAGTATCATTTTCTGAGTCCTAGATTATATAACAAGGTGAATAAGGAACTACAAATTTACAAGTTGAACTATTATGAGTGCAAAATAGCTTTAGATCGATGGCTTCATACTCTTAACTACGATGAGATAGAAAAACTTATTAATGTCAATTAGTTATTCATTCAATATTGCATCACGTAGTAATTACTTGCTCAGTGATTCCATCCATAAATACATTCTAAACATTGTACACACACCAAAGAATAACATTACACAGGTATGGTGACACACACTTGCATGCACATGCACACTCTTACATACACACACATTCACACATACACAATCATACACACTCTCATATATATACACACACACCACACACACACACACACACACCACACACACACACAAATAAGTTTGACTTTCTGTGCTATTTTTTCTCTGTAACGTTTTCCGTGCATTTTGTTTACGCTTGTTTATTCATTGTTTATGTTTATTGTTAAAATTAGGAAATTGAGGAATGCTGTCTACTCTTGTTACTGGAGGTGGGCGTTAATAACTGCAACACAGTTTATACTACAGCTGTTATTTTCGTGCACATTTTATATTGTCCAAATGTTTTTATTCCAAATAAACTTTTTCATTTTCAAACTTTTTCATTTTCAATCATATGCTCATCAATGTCAGTAGCTGTCAGATTTCCTTTGTCAATATTTGACATAACCGTTCTTTTCAAGTTTTTGTCACTCGTTATAATCTCACGTGAAAAGCTAATATTATACCTTTGAGTATTTATATCTTTCGCAAATAGAGATATAGAGAATATCCTTTAGGCATTACATAAGTTAAAACTCTTTGTTTTGTTTGTGATTAATACAACAAGCACAAGTAAGCAAACAATATCACTTGTTCAAATCGAGTTAACTAATTAAGCCGCCATGATAGTTTTTGTTGTTAAGTGTTGCTATTCTAATAGGTTTATTTTTGTTTGAGCTATTAAACGAAGCCATTTTAAAGAATTTGGATAAAAACAATGCGTTGTAGGTATATTGCCCTAACTTTTGGCAATGTGTACAGTTTATGGGCCTAGCCTCCATACAATTTGGGACAACTCCTTTCAAGTTTTTTAGGATTAAGGTATTTGTCTTTGGATATAAAAGAAACCAGTTCTCTGATTAAAGATTGGAATCAGAGTCAATAGATACTGAAAATAGCATAATCATAAGTATAGCAGAGGTTTTCATCAAATAACTTGAATTAACGCCCCTTGGTCTAGTGGTTTAAATACCGGGCCAAGATCTCGGGGTCCCAGGTTCGAATCCCGGGTCGGGCAACAAAAAGTTTCGAATTTTCGAACGTTGCTCGGGTTTGTGATCACCAACCCGTATTTGGCAAGCGTGGTGATTCTGCCAGTACACCCATCATTGCTGTGGTAACTTGAATTCAATGATGGAGGCCTTTTCCCTGCAGTGGGATGATTATAGGCTGTTACTAATTTGAATTGATTTAAACAAAAAAATTACAAAGGAAATGTAGTAATTAGTTTGTCTATATAGCCCTAATTAATATACTTGAATTGTATATTGATAAATTTTATTGTTCGTTCCCCGTAATCCAAGGACGGTGCTTCAAGCTCGAACATGGCTCTTTCCTCAAATTTTGATATAATACCATCATTAAAAGTATTATGGTAATTAAATTGTTTGAGCCGCGCGTAGCCTAAAAGATAACCTTTGTCCTTTTTTTAGGTATATTCTGTGTTTGTACAAAATTTCTTAACCAATTTGCAGTTACTAGTTAAGGCGTGAACGACAGACAAACAGACAAACTCACATACAGGCAGAGTAACTATCGCATTTGTCATATTAGTAAAGATTAATTTAACACAGTATGACTAATTATACATATATTAAATTCTATATCATCTAAATCTTAAGATTTTAACCCCATATCATTGGCATTCATAAAGGAATATCAGTCAAAACAAATTCATATTCATTACTGAAATAAACAATTACTTTTGTTTGTCTCAGAGGAGCTGCCGCAAATATCAATAAACGGACAATATCTTTCATGTCCACTCCAAACACTGATATAACGTTATGACCGTTTTTATTGCTAGGAATATGGTTATGATAAATACGAATAAACATACCATTATGTAGGTACATAAATTGAATTGTGGTGATTTTGCTAACTGTTTCTTGTAATCGTACGAGATTTGTTAAAAATTGATTGAAAAATAAATACAAGTAGGTAAGTATTGCTATTTCTGTAAGGCTAAACTATATACTATAACCTCAGATCATATAGAAGAATATATGAAATGGGGGCGTGGCGCGTGTGAAACAGATATGGGCAAACAGAACTATTGCACTCCATCCACAAAAAAATCCATGTAACGATATTGTATCGGCACAATATACATTGAAGGTTTGATACTAACTAGCTGTGTTATGAGTACTATGCGACTGCGCAATGTATCGAGGTTTAATCGAAGCGTTTGCTGCCCGACGTGTGCGTTCGCGACCTGTCATTGTCGCTGCACAAATTTGCACACACCAAATGACGCATTGTGTAACTCACTTACATGTGGTAGTCGCTGTGATTGGGTCTATGTCTGTGTGCGCACCAATAGCGTCGTAAATTGATTTAGTGTGATCCTTAATATTATGCTTACAACAGTGTTATTGTAGTTGAGTTGCACACATAAATAATTCGAGGACACGGGTTCGCTAAGGATTTACGAGTAATTTCATATCTCCTTCTTTATATGATCTGAGAATATAACATAAAATAATTATTAAAAAAAATGTTAAGTACGGATATTAGAAATTACGAGTAGTACTTATCCTAGGATTTTATTATGATGTTATTAGTTATTTTAAATTGAGTTTTAGTTTATATTTGATTTAGATCAAATTTCACTCATTATATTAAATACTTGCCGACATTTTTAGGGCTCCACACAAAAGGTTGCTTCAAATTCAAACAAATCCTAAGAAAATCAAATATCTTCATAAGGTTCAAATTATTTTGTTGAAAATTTTAAATGTAATATATTGTCATCGAGGACAGGTTACGCTTTAACTTTAACTCTTATTGTGTTGTAATTTTAATTAACGTCAAATTAGTAACTTACCAATTACTGGAAGATACAACTGGCCTTATTCTGCCGTTTCGATACTCCCATCCACACCCAAGCTTACTTATGTAAGTCCTTTCCTTAATTGACCCTACTGGGAATGAAACCCGAATCGTAGGAGGCGGATAATCAAACCATTATACCAACAGAGTATGTACATTCGTTGGACCATAACTAGCTTTGAAATGAGTAAAATCAATATTTCCGCAAATAGGCTCCTAAACGGTGCTTTTACAAGTCTCTATATTATGTGTGCTAGTGCTAAGAAGTGTTTAAAGAAAAAAAAACATTATTTATTTGTCAAAAATCCACACTTTTTGTTTCTGAT
Organism: Anania crocealis; assembly: GCA_949315895.1. NCBI lineage: Eukaryota > Metazoa > Arthropoda > Insecta > Lepidoptera > Crambidae > Anania > Anania crocealis. Next base: position 25,685,595 of record OX438882.1, read on the forward strand.
TGTTTGGGAAACCAGCGTTGTGCCCACGCAAACTAAATCAACAACACTGAGATGGATGCCTTTTCACCGGGTCCAAAGATTCGTAGACATAACCCACTTATCCTTGTTTTGATAGTTGTGTATTTTTGTTTTCTCAATGTCATGTTATCTGTTCTTTACGTAATACTAGGTGTTGTACGCGTGGCATCACGAAATATGAACTTTCTCACGAAGTGTTACCTATGTTCTATTTCGGCTAATAATATAAATGCATGTAAAATTTTTGCTATATTTTTCCAGCCGTTCTGTGTGTTCTAATTAACAAACATACATACAAACTTTCACTCACTCATTTCAGTTAGATCACCAAATGAGATAATTCTTTATTCGCTATGTTTGTAATGGTCAGGAGAAGCTTTTTCTGAAAGAAAATAGTTGATAATTGAAAAGAAAAATACTTTTGAGAAATATTCACACGAAAAGTTTGTGAACAGTTAATTTGGTCATAAAATTTTGAACTAACATGCGTAATAATTTATGTGTTAATTTAACTTAATTAACAGTCAAGTGACAGTTTTATTTGGTATCGAAAAATAAATCTCCTTTTTTTCCTTCTTTCAATGTTTCTTCCACTCATGGAATTACTTGTGCCTGAGTAAGGCCGAGAGCTACTAAAACATTTTAACTTGACTTGCCGAAGGTTATTCCATTCGGAACATGAAACGGCCCAATAACAAGCATTTTGTGGCTCCTTGTCGCAAATATCCTTTAGTAATTTTACGATTACGTTAATATAATGAAATAAGGTTGAGCAGACTTACAATTAAACAAATTAAACTATTGCATTCGACTTAACTTATACCTATCTTAAAATTTGTTTGTTTCAATCGATGTAAGTTGAAAAAGCTCTCAATAAAATTTAACAATTTTTTTTTAATTTATCTCGTCTTTTTACAAGATTGGTAGAAGGGTAAAATATTACCTAAAGTACCTTTTTAAGTAACGGACATTCTATACCAAAATATAGAACATATACAATTCTATAAAAACAGATTGAAAGACCAGAGACGCAGAGCCTTCAACCCAAAAAAAGGCGTTAAATTAAAATTAAGGTCGGTACCAAACAATAAATTATGAATATCTATCAAATACCGACAATTATTCATACTTATTGCAAGAAAATATTAATCGAATATTTTATGAATGATTTTTTGACGATCGATGTGGTGATCCTCAGTACAGCCTTCCCACTGTCCCGTCCCTTACTCTTTAGACTAAAACTAATTTAAATAACATAATTTCCTTAACTAACCCGACCCGTGTTAAGCAAGTGTCTTTCTAATATAGTTTACGCTAGACGAATAGATCTGAAATGTATGAAAATGACATAAGCTTACAATCGTTCGATCGTTTGTTAGTGTCATTTTCATACACTTGTTATCTATTTGTCTGGCGTAAACGATATGAGAAAGACACTTGTCTAATACCGCCGGTTGGGTCAAGTAAATTTAGGAAACGATTTAAGCCCGGCACTCATGTGCATTATGCAGACTACAGCACCTTTTGAAGTATCGTACCATGTTATTGGTCGCCCCGTTGGTCTAGTGGTTTAAATAACGGGCCAAGATCTCGGGGTCCCAGGTTCGAATCCCGGGTGGGGCAACAAAAAGTTTCGAATTTTCGAACGTTGCTCGGGTTTGTGATCACCAACCCGCATTTGGCAAGCGTGGTGATTATGCCCATCATTGCTGTGGTAACTTGAATTCAATGATGGAGGCCTTTTCCCTGCAGTGGGATGATTATAGGCTGTTACTTTACTTTTACCATGTTATTGACAGTACCAAACAAATAACATAAGGAGGTTTTTTTTTTAAGTTTTAAAATATTTTAATCCAGCGAGCGATCTTTCTGACATCACCCTTTACTGTGGCAGCAAGGAGGCGCAATCTCTATGGCATTTTATTTATTCCTTCCATAAAGTTTGGGAAGCTGTGCCAAGGGCGAAACTATTTACTACTGTTTATGTTGAGAAATAAACTTATACGGTTTATGCTGAAGTTAAGAAGAATTGGTAGTTTGCCTGAATGTATTGGTTTGGAGTAAATGCCAGTCGTCAAATACAAACTGTCAACTCGTTTCTGTATTCAAAGTGCTGCCATTATTCCAATATTAACCATTTACGGAATTACGCATAAAACACAATGGAATAATTCAATTCAATTCAATTCAATTCATTTAATCATCAGATCATAATCCATTTCAATATAGGTACAAATAATATAGGTATAAAAACTTAAATATAAAATTAAACATACTAAAAATATATTTCATTGACAGTCAGTAAATGAACCATATTACAATGGTTCAAGTACTGACAGTCAAAACGTTCCGCGAATGCGTTAAGAATACTGTTGCCACTAGCCCTGACCCTGCGCACCAGGGATGCGCACCGCGTGCGCATATGCATAGAAGCAATCTACACGCGCCTCGGCGAACATCCCTGAACCCTGATGCGCTACAAAAGCGGGGCAGCCCCAACAGTATTCTAAACGCATTGTTATATTGGATACGTAGTGCATTGTACTGTCCCTGCGTATAATTAACCCAAAGGCTTCATAATGCTTCATACTAAATCATCTATACATGATTTTGTAAAAGATGATATCCGTGATATTGTGCAAGTGAAAGATATCAAATTTCACGTATACCGTACATTACTCTGGAATAAGAAGTAGCCTATTTACTATTTTAGTGGTTATGTTAAGATGTTTCATATTATTAATTGAAACGACCATTTTTAGTTTCTGCAACAGACTGACTTTTATTAACCAATCATACGAGTACAACCATAGATTAAGTAGGTACATTAACTTTTTTAAATAAACAAGGTGTTGCCACCTACACAAGCATAAGTACTTTATTTTGATATACAATCATTACATATTTACCCTGTTATTATCATCACCATCATCAGCCTATCGCAGTCCACTGCTGGACATGGGCCTCTCTTGTTGCACGCCATTTAGGTCGATCCTCGCATCCAGCTCCCGCCAGCCACCTTGCGCAAATCATCACTCCACCTGGCCTGAGGGCGTCCTACACTAGGTTTGCTTGCCGTGACGCAATCTCCACTCAAGAACTCGTTTACCCCAGCGGCTATCGGTTCTGTGGCTAATATGGCCATCCTGTAGTTTTTATATTTTAAATACGGTTTTAATAATAAAAATATAATACAATAATTTTACGGCTTGTCTGCAGCTGCTGTTATAAGTAAAATTGCTTTAATGGTTATCTTTTTTTTATTATTCCAAGACTATTGGACATAAATGTCTATGGGGATTGATAATGTTCTCAATACATTTAATGGGTGTTGCATGTTGAAGGAATATTGTAAAACAAATCTTTTATTTACTACTGTGAGATTTAATCTTGTAAAGCACATAAGCGATAGCTATTAATGAGAGGGAAAATAAGGTCGACAAGCTTCGAAAAAAAAAAGTTTCCACCCTTAAAAAACCCTTTTAATGATTTGAACCCCACGAGGCACCCGGGTGCCACGATAACAATTGATTTCAATTGTGTCTGGAATAACTCACGATCGAGGGATTAAACACCACATGGTATTCTGGGATTAATTTTATGCTACATGTTATTTTGATATCTTAGTTACATTACCTACTGAATGATTTAATCAATATCCTCATAAAAGTTTCTGCGTAAAACAGAAAGTAACAATAGAAGAAGAACAAGAAATATTAATTATGTTTTCTTCATTTTTTAATGGTTTACTATAACCACTGGCCTGTGGCTTATCATTCTCCCGATATGTTTTTTTTTTTATTTGTTTAATCCCTCAACCCCCAGGAGGCAGTCGGGTGCCACGATAACAATTGATTTCAATTGTGTCTGGAATAACTCACGATCGAGGGATTAATTGCAAACTTTACAGCTTCTATTATTTTACATAAAATACTAAAAATAAAATTCTTAAATAGCCAATTAAAAAGTTTGTCACATTAAAATTTATATAAAGGACGGTCTAACAGTTTACTCATGTGCTAACAGTGCAGGCTACACGAAGAAAGTATCTACTACATAGTAACAAAATAATGAAATGCGCGAGAATATGACCGGTAAGTGTGAGTGAATGTAAGTGTGAATGTGAGTTGAGTGTGGGATGCTCTGTTTACTGGGCTGGCTCACGAATCTGAGGTAGTTTTTCCAATACATATGATATGAAATGGGTTCGTTTCAAGAAAAAAATATCAAAATATTACTAAATGCCTTTTCAAAAGTGTTCACGATTCTGTGTATGACGGAGTGAGCAGCTTAGTTTGACCTAACCGCTCCAGTGTGGAAACAACGCGTATGCCTGCGCCTGGAGCGCATTGCAAAGGCGCACAGTCCGATTCGTTCAGTCAGCTCCGGGCTGTCCAGCGCTGCGCCCACAACATCATACAGAAATTTCATGTCTGCTACCAAACGCCATTCCTCTAGTGAGTGAAGACACAGGGTTTTAAGTCTCCCTTCGTAACACTCTAGTTTTTTGAGACTAGAGCTATGTGCGTTATATAAGATGGTGACCATATTACTGAGGCATATTCCATAACGTCACATATAAGAACCAAATTCTTCTTGACAGTTTAACTGATTTGACTGTAATTCTCTATATTTTATACTCTTAAAAAAGTTTATTATAAGCTATTGTTTTGCTGAGGTAAATCACACTACACAAATGTTAGACTTATCGCGATGAGCTGTCGTTTTAGGACTGCGAGTTATCGGCCGGCTTCTATTAACAAACCGAACTGATCGCTAGTTAAATACTGTCTGGGTATTTATTGGACTGATAAAATACACGAAATTTTGTATTCTACAATAATATTGTACTCTAGCTGCTGCCTGCGATTTCGTCCACTTCAATTTCTGTTATTATGATCGCGATTATTTTTGCAACATTTTTCATTGATGCTTTCGCATTGTGATGTTATATTATAGCCTAAAGCCTTCCTCGATAAATGGACTATCTAACACAAAAATATTTTTTAAAATCGAATCACTACTTCCTTAGATTAGCGCGTTCAAACAAACAAACAAACAAACTCTTCAGCTTTACAATATTAGTATAGATTTCAAAATTATCTGTTGTCAAGAGAAGGAACCCTTATAGCTTTACCATGTCCTTATGTTTGTCTGTCCGTTACCTAACTAATTCTATTTCTCTACTAAGTGGGTCACTTCTTTTTTTTTGTGCCGGCACAACAAATCTATATAACTAGTTAACAAATCATTTACCAATTTTAAACTTTCATTTTTTTATTTAGTCGGGTGACATGTTCAGAAACTTGTGTCACACCAAAACCTCACGAGCGCGATCGCAGGTATAACGAGAGAGAGAGACAGACCGATCTCCCGTCTCATCTCGAGCGCTGCCAGTCATTCCGTGAAACTTGTCACGCGGAATCCTCACGAGCGGGGGCTGGCATAGCGTTCGAGTGAGTGGACCGATCTTCCGTCTCTCTCACTCTAGCGGCATACAAACGAATGGAGATTTTCTCGTGCGGTTAAATTTTCGTTGAATGTTTAAGATGTAATTTAAAATTTGAAAAAATTGTTATCTTCATTAATTCCTTACTTCCCAAAAACTTATATCACCAATAAGACGTTATCACGTAAACATCTCGATCGTAAACCTACTTTACAAACAACCAATTTTTTTACTGTATCACGTAAATTTTTATTGTACAGACAACTGCACGTCAACCTACCACATAACGTAAAATTTTCTCAATTGATATTGATCTGTATTTGTTGGACTTAAAGTTGAAAATCAATTCAATGACCTTTAAGTTTTGGGTTAGGTTGACCTGCCGTAATTGTCTGTACTACAACTGTGTAAAGTAATCACTACTAATTCAAATAATTCACATGACGTTTAATCCAACACATTAATCAAAACGTAATCCGAATTTGACGGTACATTATGTTGTGGCTATGAATACGAAAATGCGGCTTCAAAACCGCCTTAAGAATAACAATTCATCTTACCTAACCTGCTATACTTAAGCTTACACATTCCAAAGGTCTGCTACACCTTACATAATCCTTTACCACGAACGGAAAATCCCAAAAACGTACGCAGAAACCGGCATGAACCAGTTTTATCCGGTTATAAACTATTTATTGAGCTCTAAAACGGGTGAAGACAATAAAACGGGGTATTTATCCCTAATGGGACGCCCAACGAAATGGTAGATGAATAATTCGTGAATGTTTTGGACGAGCTGCGAAAAGTCTTTTAAGTTGCCAATAATTAATGAATGTTTGATTTGGGAACGCGGCAGTTTGATTGCTGGAAAGAGTGGTTCTGGTTTGGGAAAGAGATGGCATTGGTTCTTTCTATACCGACTAGAGAATTCGATTCTGTTAACACAGATAATTTATTCGAATAATAGAGTCCCTGTATATTAGGTACATTTTTTTTACTAGATATAGTCTCAGTTGTCTGATTGTCAAACATCTGTAGTTTGAAATCATCAGTATTCATTTAGGATCAGTTAGGTATATTTATTAAGTACCAGCTATTTTGTGCAATTTATTTTTCCTTTAGTATGCTTCAGAATCTATTTTTTAACGAAGATCATTTAGGCCTAAAATTTTTACTTTAATCAGTCAATAATGATTGAGTTTCGTGCCCATATTTTTCTAGGTAGCCCAGAATAAAATATTGGGACGTGTGAAAGCATCTCTTAGGGAATATTTGCAGAAAAAAAACAGATTTGACTGATCACATATTACAAATGCCTCACAGATTTGGATGGGTATGGGACCTTACCCACTTAACGATACAGCACCGACAAATCAGGGAGAAGCCTAAATCGGATTAAATTAATACAGAGGTCAATGGAATACCTCAAATACATTTGATCCTTAATTGAATAGGGTGACGAGCGAACGGAATACATTTAACTCGACGGATCGAAGCCGTGGGGAAGCCTTTAATGTTGTAAATGAACCAAAAAATACAACGTACAATGACACATTAAGCTATACAATTTTGGTATAGATACACAATAGGCTATTCTTTTGTTGCAAATTCGGACCTATGTCAAATACGTTACTTAACTCATAACATGATAGTGGTGCCCCGTTGGTCTAGCTAGTGGTTCGAATACAAGGCAAAGATCTTGTGGCCCCGGGTTCAATCCTTAGATCTGGGAACAAAAGTTACGAATTGTCGAACATTGTTCGGGTTTGTGATCAGAAACCTGCATTGGCAAGCGTACTGATGGAGGCTTTTCCCTGCAGTGGGATGATTATAGGCCGTTACTTACTTTTACGATAGTGACCATCAAATATGTAATCGTTAATGCAAAACCTTGTTAAGCTGTTAAAAACCCGCATTACCTTGAATAAAAAAATACATTTTTCATCTGCGGTTAATACACCCTCGCCTCAAAGATCTCAGGGTACTCCGCAATACACCCTTTATCTGTCTCTCTTATTCATGCTATCATCTTAAAGTGTATGACTGAGACAGATAATAATACCCGTTTTTACTGGCTTCGCGTTGCAATAGGGTTTTTGGTCTGACGGCGTCTGATAAGGCGAAGTTAATTGACAGCTGCGCAGGATTGATGACGTAAACAAAACAAAAGATTTAGTGATAAGCACAAATTGACTGAAAATTATTCTTTTTGTTTGATGAGGACATGATTAATTATCTTTTGTTAATGTAAAGGTACAATTTTGTTACTGATTACAAAGTTTAAAGGAATTTCTACCGTAGGCTGAAAGTGATGACTTAAGATTTTAAACTTACTTCATGCATTTTTTACACCTAAAACTTAACACTTCACGAGTTTTACTGCAAAAGAATTAATTTATAAAGGTGAATAGTATTTTTTTCCTGATTTTTTTAATCCGATTGTACGAAAAGTTGGTGAAATACTACCTATTTGCCCAAAAATCTCAAAAATTGTGCTCATAAATTTGCCGGAGAGAAGTGCCAATAACACCTTTCCTTAAAAACCTGCTTCTGCGCTTATAACATGTCTTTAATCCAGGCTTATTACTGATGAGCTTTTTGTTCGCAGTGCGTCCCGATGCCGGGATTAGGGTTCCGTCGGGGCTCCTACCGATGTCTATGCAAGAGAGGGTTCTACTTTCCCAATACTACAGCGGACAACAGATACTACAATGGCAGTGATATCGAAGAGGAGTACGAGAAACATTTACTGGTGAGTAACCTAGGTTCATATCAATTCTTTTCTAGCAACTAAAGAAAAGCTCTCTTGGAACTAGTTCCATTTCAAAAAAGCCACTTATGAGTGAGTATCGGTCGTAGTTTTGGATGCTGAATGAATGAATAGCCCGATATATTTTATGTGCCCGAATGTAACTTAAGTCTTCTTTTATGTTTTATGTGTAAAAAAACAGCTAGCTTAAAATCCGATTTTATAAATGACTTGACCTTGCATTTGTAAATAAGTATGGTTAGTACGTTGCGGTTGGAACTCAGAAGTGTACTCAGAAGATATAAGTTTTTTTAAAAAGGGGGCCTTTTCATGAATTAGCAGTCGGGTTTGCGTTTGCTATTTGGCGAATGATGAGAAAAAGACGAAACTACTCATCCTATTCTAGCAGTAATTTTTCAGTGTGCTATACTTTTTTTGACTAGCGAATGAAGAATGTAAGTAATAAGGATACGTTAAACAATATCACATACATTGTTATGATCCCAAGTAAGTAATTAAAAAACCACGTGTTTAAGTGAAAAATTAGTAAAGATGAAAGTACCTTACTCACCCAAACTCAAGGCAATACTTAAAAAAAGGTTTTTCCAACATTAGGTTAGATACGTTCCAAGACCTCAAAGTAGGCGACCCCATAAAAACCGTTGTCTAATAATCCACTTGACTATGAATTAGGGTTTATTATTTAGTATTTTTGTTTAATTTATTTATATTTTTGCAGCTCCAACGCAGCCTTTACTCCCTCACCGACGCCTTCGAATGCCTGCCCTGCGCAGAAGGGTGCGAAGCTTGCTTGGATGGGTCGCCGTGCGTGGCTGCCCTCAACTGGGTAGTTAGATCCACCATTTTCGCCTTGGCCTGCCTCGTCATATCCTGTCTACCCTTCATCGTCTACTTCACTATCAAGTACGGACATGTTCGGGTAAGTTGTTTTTTTTTTGAGTAAGTGTTATTTTTATTTAAGCTACCATGGTTAGTAAAAGAGCTGATTTTGGTCAACAAGAAATCCTTATTGTTCCGCTAAGTCCGTCTGTCTGTATGTCTTTGAGAAAGACTCTAAAGGATTATAAGCTATGAGAAGCTATTCTTTATCTATTAATTATGCATTAACACCACTGGACATATTAAGTAGACTATTCTACTTTTGATTCAAATTCTATCATCATAATCTGTTCAGTGGTTACGACATGACAGCGTAAAAACAAAGTAACGTAAGTAATTACAACCAACCAATAATGATATCAACCTGACTTCACCATACTACGAGGGCGGGATGATTATTAACTAGCGTAATAAGAAAACACTTTAACTTTCCGTGATAAAATTAAATTTATTTTTCGACATAGTCTCCGTGAACCTCTACGCACTTATTCCATCTTCGTTCTAAAGCAGTAATGCCTTCCATAAAATGATTTCTTTCGAGGACTGCATAATACTCCTCTACAGCGGCTATGACTTCATCATTTGTTACAAATTTCTGTCCGCCCAAAAAAGTTTTGAGCTTAGGGAATAAGTAGAAGTCTGATGGCGCTAGAACCATACTTCAATTCGTTGATTTTGCCATAGCTTTAACAATTGTGTGAACTCTAGCGTTGTCTCGGTGGAAGATGATTTTTTTTCGCCAATCCTGGTCATTTTTGCTGAATACATTGATGAAGCTTATCTAGAAGATTAGCGTAGTAAAATACTTAGTATTCTCCATTAATTGTATGACCTTTAGGAAGGTAAGTTTTGATTGAATTTTTCATTCTGGCGTGTAATGGTGAACCCATGTTTCATCTGTTTTTACAAATCGACGTAAAAAATCGGCCTTATTACTCTAAAAACGGTCCAACATTCTTTTGAGTTTTGCACCCGAATACTTTTTTGATCATGCGTAAGCAATCGCGGCACCCAACGGGCCAATAACTTTTTCATATTTAATTCCTCACTTAGGATATAATTACCCGTTCTTTAGAGATACCTGTAGTGTCAGCTATTTCAGATAACTTCAATCGTCGATCTGCTAAAACCATATCATGTCCTTTCACGACCATTTCCGGAATCGTGACGCTTTTTGGACGTCCGGAGCGGGCTTCATCTTGGACACATGTACGACCGCGTTTAAACTCAACCACCCAGTTTTTTATTGTGGCATAAGAAGGAGCACATTCACCCAAAACATTATTTAACTCATCATAGATATTTTTCCCCTTCAGGCCCTTCATATGAAGAAACTTTATCACTGCTCTTTGTTCAAACTTACAGTTCAAATACATTTTGAAAACAGTTGAGAAATATATTTTCAAATGAAATAACCGGCCAAGTGCGAGTCAGACTCGCGCACGAAGGGTTCCGTACCAAAAAGGCCAAAAAATCGGGTTTGTTGTATGGGAGCCCCCCTTAAATATTTATTTTATTTTGTTTTTAGTATTTGTTGTTATTGCGGCAACAGAAATACACAATTTGTGAAAATTTCAACTATCTAGCTATTGCGGCTATTGAGATACAGCCTGGTGACAGAGCGACGGACAGACGGACAGACGGCCAGACAGCGAAGTCTTAGTAATAGGGTCCCGTTTTTACCCTTTGGTTACGGAACACTAAAAATCAAAAAAAATTTCACGCCTCAAAATTCAAATTTAGAACACAGGTGGCCAGTGATATACGAATTTCAAAATAACATATATATTTTTCTAATTTTAACTTTTTTAATAGCAGTGGCTAGTTACTTATCATCGCGCCCTCGCATTTATATGCATATGTTAACACTAGCTGTTGCCCGCGACTTCGTCCGCGTCAATTTCTGTTATTATGATCGCGATTATTTTTGAAACATTTTTCACTGATGCTTCGCTCCTATTGGTCGCAGCGTGATGTTATATAGCCTAAAACCTTCCTTGATAAATGGGCTATCCAACACAAAAAGATTTTTTCAATTTACTTTCTGAGACTAGCGCGTTTAAACAAACAAACAAACTCTTCAGCTTTATAATTAGTATGTTAACATAGACTAATTTAGACTTGTTATGACTTTTACCTAATACCCTGTATTAAGTCTAGAGAGAACATCAACAACACGTAAATTAGGGAAATAAATATTCTTCAGTGGGTCTAGCACGAAAAACTATCGAATTCGAATCGTTTGCGTGTTCGTATCGCCATCGAAATATTAAGTATGAAAACTTAAGCAGCGCTCGTGCGTTCAAAACGAGAACTACAAGACAAAGCACGAACTTTGTGTCATTTGCTTTCGATACGCAAACGATTCGAAGTCGATAGTTCTTTGTGCTAGACCCACTGGTATTTGGTTCTTCGTCTACATAGGCAAGGGATTTAAAATTTTGTACTGTTAAATATTCTGTAAGTCTTAAAATATATATTTTACGTTATACGAGTATTATTGTTTTGACATACTTTATACATCTGTGCTTTTAATCTAATTTAATAATTTTTTTTTTTTATGAATGACATTTATATTGATTAAAATTTTAATTATGTATTTGCATGCTGCTTCTTAAGGCTGGATGAGTGACTCTAATGTAATATGTTATCTGTCATCCTAGTGTACCTCATTCAAGAGCAAATAAACTATTCTTATTCTTATTCTTATGAATATTTACAAAGCGTCATTCTTATTTTACCTGATCAAACCCTATTGGGGGTCTCTCTAAGGTAAATTCAGTAAACACGCCTCGGCTAAAGTTTAATGACAATTTCCGCATCAGGGATTTTGTTCTTGCATAGTTATATATTCTTTGCCGCATCGCAACGGTCCGCGTCTTGCCTGGTTAACTTTCCCTTTGGTCCGATCAAAGCCGAAATCGATTTCACCAGCACGGTGAAATCGATTTCGGCTTTGATCGGAATTGAAACTAATTTCAAAGTATTGTAAGTACGTTAACTATAGACCAAGTGATGTCATTAACAGCGCCATATTGGATTTACAACGAATTTGCACCGTTAACTACTAGTGATGTACCTACGCTACCGGAAATGTAAAATCTTACAATATAATGAATGTGAAAGTTTGGGTGGCTGTTCGTTACTCAATTACGACAGAATGGCTAAAAGAATAGCTTATAGGTTTTGCATATCCCGGTAAAAAGTACAGTTTTCGGCTAAGTCAGTGTTAACAAAACAAAAACGCTAAATTTTTTGTTGCTTGAAATAATTTGAGAAATACCTTAAGTTCTTGTATTTTTATTTTCCCTTTCCTGCCCTTGTGTTCTTTATTTCTTCAACCCTATTTGTACCATTCGGAGTATTATTTTACAACGTCATCGGTCGACAATAATAAAATAGGTACAATCTTGTTATCATGACGAGGAAATTAATAAGGCATTGTGGTGTTTTTTTAACCCATAAAATTTGCAAGCTTTTTCATTTCTTCCTTGATACCAATGCAAGCATTTAATTAACAACATCAATTTTACCTACTTCACTGTTCAACGAAGTAAAGCCTAAAGTATTTATCGCGTAACAATTTGTAGCCTTTCATGAAAATTCTCATTAACTTCTTGCCAATTTTTCGGTGCAAGGCATTCCAGAAACTAACTCGCTCGAATCCGACCAAAAGACGTTCAAATAGCTTTTGCGGTTTTCCTTTTGTCTGTATGTCTGTGGATTTGTTTCAAAGAAATGACTTTCACGCCATTGTGTGCCCTTGGTTAAGACACAGGCTCATTATTAAGTCTAGTCTTGCCAAAATACTTTTTAATTTAGTTTTTTTTGATGCTTTATGGTTTTGACTGACATCTGTAAGGTTACACTGGTAAATAGCGCTTTATTAAGGTTTTAACTTGGCACTGAGAATTAGTTATAGCTGTGTACTTAGTCACCTTAATTTTGAAGAAATTATGGATAGATATTTTTTCTGAAAGCAAAGATGTATCAAAAAGACTTAATTGTAATTATTTTTACAATGAAACCAATATTTTTTTTTTATATTTAAATAGTTTACGCTTTAGATATGCGCTGTTTTGTAAATTAAACGTATGTTGCATTATATAAAAGGAATATGATGACCCGAAAAATATTATAAAAACACCTTTTGCCTATACCTATAGACCAGTCTGGGAATCAGATCAGAGACCTCAAAGCAGGCGACATTTAAGAACCGGTGTGCACGCCAGTCCGCCGGAAGTCGTCTAAAATTATGGGAGTTATTTCTTTTGTTTCAGGTGGTCCGAGCTGCCAGTCCAGCGCTCCTCAGGGTCATAGTTCTTGGTGCATTGCTTATCTACTGCACTACGCTGGTCATGTATGGACGGCCGACAGTGTTCACCTGCACCGCCAGGGTCTGGCTGAGAGAAGTCGGGTTCTGCCTGACTTATGGCGCTCTGATGCTGAAGACATGGAGGTAACTATCACGGTAGTAATTCTGTCTAATAATATGTTATATTATTTTTGAGGCAAAAAATATCCTCAGCCCATTATAGCCCAGAGCTGGGCAGATGCCTTTCCAGAAGGATTTTATTATAATCGCAGGCAGAAAGGCTTTGATGTTTGGCCAATGATGGAGAGAAGACGCTGTTGCCCGTCTTCTTCAGGCGGTGCTATTTAGAAACCTCTCAAGACTATGCTCGAAACCACTAAGTTCTACTAAAGCTACAAGTAAATAATATAATCCCAAGTTAATTTACTTATGATTGGTAACATGATTTCCTATTTTGCTTAATGCATCAATTTAATCAACTTTAGACGAAACCATTAATTAATATCCGTTGCTTGGCTAAGTATTGTAGAGTATCTATATCGAAGGAAGCATGGTATTTTCAGAAAGAAAAAACTTTTCTCCGTGATCGTAATTCTTAAAACCTAAGGGTGGAAAGTTAAAAATTTATGCGACCTCTCTTTTTTATAGAAGCAAATCCTTAAAAAATCATATTTATTTAGACTCTACTGTTTTTTTTTCTAAGCACACATTTAGTTATACTCTTCAATCGGTATCAATATTATCTTAAATAGGTCGGATTTGTTTATCGATTGAATTAGACTTGGGTAAACTTCGCACTGGGATCTATTTAGCCCCTGTCAATCCTCTGCCAAATAACCTGTTAATATCAATAAGCCTTGGGCGAGGTTGCGCTCGAAATACAGCCTATAAATAAGCTCAAGATATCTCAAACTATATTTTTAAAATAGATATATGGAATAATTTTATTGTAGTATGTTGTTAATATACTATTGACCATCTTAATAACTGTTGAAAATGGTACATCATGAATTGCAATTGCGAAAATCACCTCAATGTCTCAAGATGAAAGACTAGAATACCAACAATGCTCGGAAAATTGCGGAGCTGAAGTGGCAGTGGACGGGACACATCGTAAGAAGAACTAGCCATTGGCCCTAACTGCCATCAGTTCTTGAATAGCGACCGCGCACAAGACGACGATCTATGGTTAGGCTTCCCACCGGTGGGCCGACGATTTGATGAAGGTCTCAGGAAGCCGTTGAATGTGGGTGGTGTGGGAAGCGGGACCGATCGTTGTGGAGATCCTTGGGGGCTCTAGGAGCAGTGGGCGGCCCTTTTCTGAGATGGTGATGATGAAGACTCCTTCTCGATTTGGTTAGGTAACAAATTTTTATATCCGAGCAAAAATACGGGACTAGAATTCTAATTACATTAAAAGTTTTTATAAGACAAATCCTTTTCTTATTTTCTGAAACTTAGGGTGTCTAGACTACTGCCCTTTCAAAATGGAGCAATACAATTGGAAATTACTATTAGTCAGCAATATTAATTATAACTTTTTTCGCAGGATATCAGTGATCTTCCAAGTCCGATCAGCGAAAGCAGTCAAGATATCTGATATGTATTTACTTCGTCGGATCGGCGTGATAGTTGGCGTGGCGTGCGTTCTCCTCGCCATACGGACGCTGGTGGCGCCACCTGCGGTGATAGTTGGGAGAACTAAGGACGACTTAAAGGCGTACCTCTGCAACACAGATTGGTGGGACCATTCGTTCACTACGTGTAAGTATTCAATATTTTATGAAGGAATAACATCCTACTATTTTTTTTAATATAAATAGGAAAGTTTATCCGAAGTAGCTGAGCGGATCTTGACGAAGTTTGGCGTCGAGTAATATTACAGGCTGGAGCATGTAGGGTATTTTTAATTCCAGAAAATAAGAAATAAGTAGTATGTTCTCCGCTTATTTTACAAATGAACACGTCTTACTTTTCGCGGTAAACCAATTTCCATTAGTTTTGCTAGGTACAGACTACAAGTTGCTTAAATTAACGTTTGAACCTTTGATTCCGTAGGTATAGTGTGGGCAATAAAATTAAACAGCACCACCGTTCTCTTCCTATGTGTGTCGTAAGAGACGACTAAAGAAGCTCTGCTATAAAATACATGCGCTTTTTTTATTAACTTCGACTCCCTTGTTAAGCTGGCACCTAAAATCCTATTGGAGAGGCTCATGTTCATCAGTGAATTGATATAGGCTAGTTTTGTTTTAATGCGCGTCTTCCGCGTGAAGTTTAATACTTCACCATAAATAAAACACATGGGCGGGACACATAGCGCAAAGAACCGATGGCCGTTGGGGCGGAAAGGTTCTCGAATGGCGACCACGTACCGGACGACGTTCCGTGGGCAGGCCCTCTACAAGGTGGACCGACGATCTGATCAAGGTTGCGGGAAGCCGCTGGATGCGGACAGCACAGGACCGATCGTTGTGGAGATCCTTGGGGGAGGCCTATGCCCAGCAGTGGGTGTCGTTCGGCTGATATGATGATGATGATGATGATAAATAAACTGATGAACTATTTGAAAAGCTTTAGCAAAACTGTCTAAATTAAGTGTTAGCTCTAGCTCTAACAGCAAAGATAGTCCCGCACCAATTTGGCTAATCATCCGTAGTCAGTCCGAATGGTAAGGATCCTTTAATTATGTCTGGAATTGTTAAATAGTATTTAACGATGCACTCCTGCTGATGACGTAGTGCAAAAACAAAAGCCCGATCATTTAATTTTATGAGTAGTTTATCGGTCCACCTGGTACAGATACTTAGGTCCGTCTTACTGTTTCCTGCCCACTGCCGCTTAAGCTCTGCAGTTGTTTGAGCGATATCAAATATTATACAGTACAGTAGTGTACAGTTCTCAT
Source organism: Anania crocealis (assembly GCA_949315895.1). Lineage (NCBI taxonomy): Eukaryota > Metazoa > Arthropoda > Insecta > Lepidoptera > Crambidae > Anania > Anania crocealis. Next base: position 25,701,931 of record OX438882.1, read on the forward strand.
GGACAGACAGTCGAAAAATTAATTCGATAATTTACTACCTTCTTAGTGGAAAGGCGTACACACCAATTTTCAAGGTATCGTTTGGTCCTAGGTCCATGGTCCGATTGAGCGAGTTACTAGAAAAAAAAATACTACATTTTCTGGGTCTTGGTATTTACCACAGCTTCGTTTGTTTTGCTGCATTTCCTGCTGTTTCTGATTTCCAAAAACAAGTGCTTAAATATTCACTTACTTTGGGGTTAGAACAATGTATGTGATGTTTTTCATATTGCTATAAATTTATTTAATTATTTTTATTAAAGGATAAAGTTTAGAAGGGTGTTTTTTACTTAATGAAGCTAGAGAGTTTAAGAATCGCATTTTTAGTCTCAAAAAGATAACAGTTTCCATTGGATAGCTTCTTTATGCATACGAAGTCTCGAGCGATAGCTAGTGCACCCATTATTTGTTAAATTTGCTATACCAGGCTGATACATCCGTGCTATCGACTCGACTGAACACAAACTCGACATAACAACTCCCTAGACATGAATGCACTTTGCATGCCCCGCAATAGTAATCCAAACAGATCGCGATAGAGCGAAACGATGTGTCCTTAGCATCAACTTTAATGTTACCACTTGGTACAATTTAGTTACAATTTCTCTAAACATTTCTCCCCCCCCCCCTCTCTCTCGTATGTTGTGTGGGTGGGTGTGGGTGTGTGAGGTGTGGCTGTCCGTGTTCGTGTATGAATGTGTGTGCGTGATTGTTTGTGTGTGTTATTATACGCACTTGATTTTACATATTGTTATTCTTTGTACGAGCGTATTGTCTAAACCATTAGGTGCTTTTCTAATGGTCCTATTACCAACAATAGTCAAAGCAGAAAAGTACAGTAAAATACAATAAGCCACCCAATTATATACGAGATGCTAAGCTACATCAGAAGGATAGGTAAACAAAACGCCGACAGATATTTCGTAAGGGAAGAGATTATTTACAGAGAAGCTACCTTATTCAATGGTACTCTTATTGACATTGAGAGCGGTCTTTATTAATTTGCGGGTCGGATTAACTGCTATTCGATTAGATTGGCACCTGTATATATATATGTTTTTTTTTTTTTTTTTTTTGGACGGACCTATCACTGAAACCCCATATGGGAGGCTTTAATCAGTTAAACCGGGCAGAATGTGGCGAGCGCTGAAGGCGCTCAGCCTAGGTCCGCCACGCTAGCGGTACTCCGGTGCGGCCGAGGGTGAGGCTTCGCGAAGCGAAGCCTCAGGCTCGCTCGCACCGGGGCCCATACTAGCGGGCGTGATCGGGCCAGTGTGGGGTGCTAAGGGCACCCTACCAAATGGCGAACCCACCAGTGGTGGCGCCGCCGGAACCGGAGATGCCGTGGCATGCCGGATCACGGTCGGGCTCCATTCTGGCGGGCCCGATCTGGGAGGGGGGATCGGACAGCGACCTCAAGGGCGCCTCTGTAGGCTCGGACCTCGGCTTGGGTCGCCGTCCGAGGGGGGGGCAGGTGAGAAGCGGCCAGGCACATGATTGTGTCGGCCGAAATGAAAGGCGGGACCACGCACCCGCCTCCGACGGGTGCGGTGTGGAGAACTACTGTGTTGTGCAGTAATTGAAGTGCTTAAGGCGGTGTTGGCTGTTGTGACATACGCGGTGATCGGATCGTCGGGGTCGTTCAGCACGTGCCTGGGCCGACGGCGTCGGAAGGCGACATCCCTCTGGGGGGTGTACGTGGCGGCTTCCGCTATGAGCGGATTGGGGTGATTCACTGCCTTATCGAAAAAGCGTTGAGAGGCTTCTTTCATATAGAGGGCAATGGATTGGATCTCGAGATCTCGGTGGATATTATTGTTGCGTACGAACCACGGGATACCCGCGGCCCGACGCAAAAAGAGATTTTGAAGTGTTTGAAACTTCTTAAGGAGGGATGGGGCGGCGTGAGCAAACACCGGACTGGCGTAAGTCATCACGGGGCGGATGCAAGTTTTGTAAATTGTCAACTTATTTCTAAGCGACATTTTACTCTTGCGGCCGACTAGGTGGTATAGTCGGTGCGTGTAGAACTTCGCTCGGTTACAGACGCGATTGATGTGCGATGCGAACGATAGTCGTCGGTCTAGGATGACACCTAAATATTTGACCTGCTTGACCCATGGGATCCGCTGGTCGAATAGGGTGAAATGAGTGGGAACATTAGGGCGGGACGGATTAGGGGAGGGCGCTACGGGGATGTTCCGCCCGAAGTACATCGCTGCACTTTTGTCGGGATTGACTTCGATACGCCATTTTCTAAACCATTCACCCAATTTGGTGACCGCGCGCTGTAGCGCTAGGATCACATATTTTGAGTTTGGACCGGTTTTGTAAATGGCGGTATCGTCAGCAAAAAGGGCTAGCTCCGTGTCTGGAGTCTTGGGGATGTCGTTTACGAAAACGGAGAAGAGTAGGGGTGATAGCACAGAGCCCTGTGGGACTCCGGCTCTGATGGGTCGAGGGGAGGAGAGAGTGCCGTCAACTCGGTAACGAAAAGTGCGATTCGACAAAAAGTCCCGTAAGATGAGCACGAGACTGTCCGGCACTTTGAGTTCGTACAGCTTGTAAATCAAGCCGTTGTGCCAGACTTTGTCGAACGCTTTCGCCACGTCGAAGAACAACGCTCCCGTTCCCAAGGGGCGGGGTCTATTGAGACCGTCCAGAATGTGTTCCGTGAGGCGGTGCACCTGATGGACGCAGGAGTGGGAGGCTCTGAAGCCGAATTGCTCGTTGATTAAGAGATTGTTAGAGAAGAGGTAATCTCTTAATCGGGAAACTAATACGCGTTCGTATATCTTGCCCATAGTCTTTAAGAGGCTGATGGGCCTATAGCTGGTGGGGTCGGCCGGGTTTTTTCCCGGTTTTCGGATGCCTATGACCTCCGCCTCCTTCCACGAGTCGGGGAAGACGCAGTGGGTCATTGCGGCGTTAATGATTGCCACCAATAGGCAGAGAAGTTGGGCGGGCAGGGCGCGGAGTACTCTGTTCGAGATACGGTCCGGCCCGGGTGCCTTGTTAGGGCGGAAACCTTTGACTATCGCCTGCACCTCATCAACGGTAGTAGGGGTGAGAGGGGTTGAGGGGGGGATGACCGAGCGGCGCTGGACCTCATCGTCCACCATTTGAAGGTGGTCTTGGTCGAAAGGGAGGGTACTAGGGGAACACTGTGCCTCTAGACTGTCAGCCATGCATTCGGCTTTTTCGTTATCGTCAAGCGCTAACGATTGATCGGGTCTTTGGAGGGGGGGCATTGATGCGACTATGTCCGACTTAAAGGTTCTCGCCAGCTTCCAGTAGGCCTGGTGAGATGGCGAGATTTCTTTAAGTAGATCGTCCCACCGATTGTTTCGGAGCTCCTTAATACGTTGCTTAACAGCACGCTGTAAGCCGCGCAAAAGAACCCGATTTTCCTCGGTGGGACACGCATCGTAGGCCCTGATAGCCGCGTTCTTGGCTCTCAGCAGTTCTCGCGCGTCATCAGGCAGCCTGAAACGATGGTTTCCCATCTCCGGCACTTGCCTAGACGAATCGCCGATGGCGACCGAGATGTGACTGGTGAGAGCGTCGATCGCTTCTACAGCCTCATTTGGCGAAGAAATGTCGTCGGGGATTGAGGAAAGTTGGGGGCTGTTACAATCCTCAAGTTTACACTTGAGTTTGTCCCAGTCTATCAACGACCTCATGGGGGGAGAGTATGACTCCGGGGAGCCGAGACGAACTATCACCGGACGATGGTTCGAGTTGAGGGCATGCACGACTTCTATCGAATGAAGCCGAAGGCCTACATTCTTTAGAATAGCCATGTCAAGAATATCGGGACGATGTTCGACGTTGTAAGGGTAGTGGGTGGGCTCTAGAGGCGGCACAACGTCAAAGGATAGGGTATATATTTATGTGCCTACCTAAGATTGACTTAGAAATGATTTTTCCGACTCAGTAAGGTAGGTACATACTGTTTTATAAAAGCTACAGATTTATTCATTGTCATTATCATCAGAGTTATCTGTTTCAAGATTTTTACTAAGAACTTCTCCAAATACTTTGGTAAAACATTGTAAACTTATAAAAAACTAAGTATGATGGAAGAAATATCGAAACAACTAACACGTATATAAAATCTGGTCCATTGTTATCGTGCCTAAACCGCCAGTTTATGTAAAATAATAAAGGTATGGAGATATTTTTAGGACCTGGGAAGGATTAATATACAGGATGAAATTTTAACCACTTTCCAAAATTTTTGTAGGCGTTCAGTATCGTATTTAGAGCCTACTTATGAAGTAAAAAATGTAAATCATGTTGTCACCCGAAAATATTTTTCGCGATATAGTTTTCAATTTTTACGGTCCTAGACCTGCTGAGGTAAAGGGAAGATCAAAAACTTATGAATAGTATTGTAATAAATAAATGAGATGCACATCGCGTAAAAAAGTGTTACTAGGATGCTGTATCAAAAATTTTAGATTTTTGGCGAACGTTTCCTAAGTGCTTTATCTTGACATTTTTGTACTGGGCTATACTAAAAGAAAAAAGACGTCATTTGTTTTTTGCCTGGTAGATTGCTATATCAAAATTTGGAAAGTGGTTAAAATTTCACCCTGTATAGATAAATAAATAAATAAATATTTAAGACATACCCCACTGGGCCACACAGAGCCATCTAGTCCCAAATTAAGCTACTATTAAGTACCCTGTCGTATGGGGTACCAGACAACCGATAAACTTACATAAATATATATTTTTTTGTAAATACATACTTATAATACATAGAAAACATCCAGACCAGTACAAACAGACATATTCATGCACACAAATATTTGTACTGTGCGGGGATCGAACCCGCGACCCATGGCTCAGAAGCATCGTTTACTACCACTGATTCAAATCGTCGTCTCTGCATCACAGCGAGAGATTTTACTCCATTAATTATTTCATCGATTTTTAACAGTGCTTTTAAAAAGTGATGTCCATCAGTGGACTAATAACGATGATGATGATTATAAAATTGAGTATCAATCAACACATAAAACATAAAGGTGGTCAAGCTTTTGTTTACATCTTTTGAGGATAGAAGGAATTTCAAAAACATTGAGCCACCTTAAACTCAGTTTAACTTCGACCCCAATGAACCGTCCCGTTTGAATTACCTAAGTCGATTTCTACAAATTACAAAGACAAATCAAGCGGAATTAATTACAGATGATTCGTGAAATCCACAGTTTTGATTTATTAGCAATTCGCTTGAAAGCGATATTTTTGCTTAGCGAAGTTTTGAATTGTCAGAAGTATTTATCGGCATGATTGACGATGTTGGATATTGAGAGAGTGAGTTTATTTAAGAACTTTCGGCCGAAGTAAATAAATTATAATACCCAACAAACTTGATCTTTAAGAAGCATTTTTATAGAAATAATGATGACGTTAATACATTACAAGAGTCTTCTCCATTAAAGCGCTTTAGATCGCAACTGCGGTCACTCAACCAATGCCATTTCGCCTTGATTTATAGCAATTCAACGCCCCGTTGGTCTAGTAGTTTAAATACCGGGCCAAGATCTCGGGGTCTCAGGTTCGAATCCCGGGTCGGGCAACAAAAAAGTTTCGAATTTTCGAACGTTGCTCGGATTAGTGATCACCAACCCGCATTTGGCAAGCGTGGTGATTATGCCAGTACACCCATCATTGCTGTGGTAACTTGAATTCAATGATGGAGGCCTTTTCCCTGCAGTGGGATAATTATAGGCTGTTACTTTCCTTTTTACTTTCAACACATATGTGGTCATCACTGCTGATCACAATATGTTCTTGCAAAATGTTTCATTGATATATGATATGATGATAATGCATCAACGGCCTATATCAATCCACTGCTGAAAAAAGGCAAAAGGAAGGTTTTGTCATTATCGGCACGCTTTGTTGGGGGTTGGTGAACCCAGTTAGGCGCTATGGTGACAAATGCTGCTGTCCATCTTCCATTGTCGCTTTTCACGACAGCTGCAGAAACAAAATAAATAGGTGGTATTATTTATAAGTGCCGGCACAACACGATTTAACACACAATTATGTGCGTCGCGGCGTGTTTCAAAATAAATAAAATATTTCATAAAGCGTTTTTTTTTTATAAAATAATAATAACACTGCCAAGCTGTTATACACAATGGTTCAATAACGTGTGCTTCGTTTATCAGACGGTTCAAAATGCACAGTGTATAGTAACGGAAGAAGCCTTAGAACCGTATTCTAAGTTGAGCAAGAGCCACTCGAAGTAGTAAACCGCTTTAAGTTGGGACGCACAGCGAAGTACATTCCATTCATTGGAAACGAGACCTCTCTGCTTGAGACGTCTAGACCACAACGTCCGTAGAGAGGTCCGCATGAGTGGTAATGTATCAATGTATTGACAACTGGCGACCCTTTGAAATTTTGCACAGACAACTTCAATAATGTGTTGACTATTGACGCCTCCCTTATTTAAGGAGCAATGACAAAATAGGAATAAAAAATACTGGAACGAAACACACAATAATGGTTTCTAAAGAAAGTGTATTAAAGTGTAGTGTAAGAGAAAATGTATTAACCTTTGAAAAAACACTTAGATTAAAAATTACTCCATGATATTTAAGAGTCTGTAGAGAACACTAGCAATACTGGATCAAGGAGACATTAATTTTAATAATAAATACATAACTTTCAACCTTTCAAAAATACAGATTAGTCATGACGTTAGGTAAACAAATGGGGCGTTAACGTCAACAAGGTAAATGGTAGAAATCTCGAAGCTGCTGCTACACTCTTATTACTGCTATCATCCCTGTCTCCGACCTTAGACAAGTTCCTTTCTAATGTTGTATATGCTTAACGAAAGGATATTTTTTATGAAAATGGCACTACCTTACGAAACGGTCAATCGTAAGCTAATGTAATTTTCATACACTTTTCATGTCAAAAAGCAACTTCTCTAAGGTCGCTGATACGCCATTGTGGCAGCCCTATCAGCACATATTTTAGCATACCTTCTGTTATGGTATTAATGTACTTTTTTGTTAACAGTGGAGGTGATATTCCTAATGTGGGGTATTCGTCTCTGCATCATGGTGAGGAAAGCGCCATCAGAGTTTAACGAGAGCCGGTTCATCTCCATGGCCATCTACAACGAGTTCCTACTCTCTGTCTTCCTTAATATATCCATGTAAGTACCTTATTATCAGAGGCCGGAATTAGGTAGACTAATTTATGTACTAAATGATATCAATCAGCGAAAGAATAAAGTGGATATGCCTCAAATCTCGGGTTAATTGATTAACTAAATAAAAAGTTATTTACGTTTACAAAATTTAAACCACTGCACGGTTTTTACTATTATTTGTTAGGGATTTTATTGCCTGCCTGATTTTATTGCCTAGTCTTTGCCTGCTTTCTAGATCTTTCGAAGGCCTTTGACCTGGTTACCTTCGAGATTTTATGGAAAAAACTTGAAAAAGCCCATTTGCCAGCAGAACTTATTAACATATTAAGGTACTGGTATGAAAACCAGGTTAATCATGTAAGATGGGACGGGTCTGTTTCGGATCCGTATTGGTTGGAGTGTGGGGTGAGACAGGGAGGATTAAGTTCGCCCACGCTTTTTAATCTATACGTGAACGAATTAATTGGCGAGCTCAGCGGCACTAGACTTGGCTGTCACATAGACGGAATATGTGTCAATAATATTAGCTACGCGGACGATATGGTGCTGTTGAGTGCGTCTCCTTGTGGTTTAAGAAAGTTGATTGCCTTATGTGAGGCCTACGCTTACTCTCATGGCCTGGTATACAACGTTAAAAAGAGCCAAGTCATGGTCTTTGGGGCCGGGAGTCGACAACCTGATAATTTTCCACCTATCATGCTAAATAAATGTTTACTGCCAACAGTGCATACTTTCAAATATCTTGGTCATATGTTAACTTCAGGCCTAAAGGACGATGATGATATCGAAAGAGAGAGGAGGGCGTTGTCGGTGAGATCAAACATGTTGGCTCGCAGGTTTGCACGTTGTTCACAGGAAGTAAAAATCACTCTTTTCAGAGCTTTTTGTACTACATTTTACACGTGCAGCTTGTGGGCTAGATATACTCAAAAAACTTATAATGCCCTCCGCGTACAATATAATAACGCGTTTAGGGTGCTGCTGGGGTTGCCTCGATACTGCAGCGCGTCAGGGTTGTTCGCAGAAGCCCGAGTAGATTGTTTCTACGCAACAATGCGGAAGAGGTGCGCGTCCCTGGTGCGCAGGGTACGGGGGAGCACCAGCAGCATCCTGGGCATGATCGATAGCAGGCTAGACTGTGTATACATAGGTCATTGTTGTGCCATATCAAATGGATTGGTTCAGAATTATTGACATTATTAGACTTTTATTATAATTTTTATTTTATTATTACTCAGTTATAATGATTAGTATGTTTTATAAGATTATTTTAATTAATTGATTTATTATTTATTATTAGATTCTCTATTAAATAACAATTTCAGTATGTTTATAAAATTATTTTAATTAATTGATTTATTATTTATTATTAGATTTTCTATTAAATAACAATTTTAGTATGTTTATAAGATAATTTTGATTAATGGATTTAATTTAGTTGTAAGTAATTACTAACATATTTTTGTGAGTCCTTGTTACTCTTAATAATAAAGAATTCATTCATTCATTCATTGGCTACACAGGATTGTCCATTAAAAATCCCAGGAAGATCCATATTAATATCAACATTTCGATGCAAGTACGTAAATATCTCTACTTAATTTCTACCTCTGCTTATTATGGAAGGCTTCTTATTTTTATGTGAGTCTATTTTGATTCCACTTTTAACAATGTCACTTAACGTTAGCAGACACACACGGAGCATAAAATGATTTTATAAAGTTTGTTTTTAACCTAAGGAAAACAATTTAATAAACTCTTTCATAGACTTTTACATTTGTAGTTTCTTCAAATCTGAATTAAACGTATAAATTCAAAAAACATATCGCTCTCTTTCTTTTCAACTACAGGATCAATTCATTAAATCTAAATAAAAAAAACTCTAAACACGGATCCTAGAAAATTTACGAAACGCAGACCACGGGACCAATTTCAATTTGCCTAATAGGATAACCCAGATAAGAGATTGCCTGGAGATTGATGTAATTATGCTCGGACTTTGTTTTGAGGATACAAACAAAATAGGGAGGCCCACGACCAGTATTATGATAAAAAGTTTAAACAAGTAATTGAACCGGTTTGTTTTGACGTTTTTAGGTTTGTGTACAAGGAACCATTATATTTTGTCATATTTGACTGGTACTAGCTATATCTATTTGAATATGGATATCAGTACTAAAAAACTTCAGTCTTCTTGTTCTAGTGTGAGAGTTTTCCAAACCGTCTATTACAGGTCTCTGATGTGACTTCTAATTAGTATTTTCATCTAGCTACACAAGTCGAGATTAATGACTTAACGTGCCTCCCAAAGATCGACTATAATATTTTCTGACCAAAGCCAATTTAGAATAGATCGTTTCTCAAACTGACCCGTCGAAACTGAACCCGGGACCCTTGCATATTAGGTAGACCCTTTTTTTATTGTTTAAGCAGGAAAAAAATCATTACGCATACCTACTGCTTCAGGGGCAGCAGTAGATTATGTGGGACTCTCTTATCGCTGCCCGACAAGCATACCCACTAAAAAGACCTGCGGTGTTCCTTGTAACGTATGTTGGCAGTGTATGGGTTTCCCTTAGGATGCCCTCCATGCACCGCCTACGTACGGCCTATGCCGGGCCTCAGGTATCCTGTACACCAGGAATCACCCCCAGTCTGGCAAGCTGTGCAATGCGAGCGTTGAGACACCGGCCCAACGCCCTCTAGCCTGCTAGAGGGGGGAAGATGAGTTCGGCGTATGCCTTCTCGTCCTCCCCCATCTACGACTTCGGGTCGGTTCCGCAAGCAACCTCGCCGACCCGAACCGTGGCCACCCTTTGCAACGACAGTGCATGTAGTTGCAAGGGGCCGCCAACGTCTCACGCCCACTCGCCGCCCAGTATAGCTCAAACCATACTGGGAAGCGGGCGACTACCGTCTGCCGCAAGGCTGACGCCCCAACGGCAACAACGCCGTCGCACCCTCCAGCGCGAACGGACACAACAGGCCACGAGCAGAAGCCCGCTACCACCGTCTGGAGACGCATTCAACAGCGGGCTGCCCAAGCTCACTGGAAGCGTCTCCCGTGTGGGTTTTGGTCCGCACCGGCCAAATAGCCGGTGCCCTCCATGTCTGGAGGGCGTGACCCAAAACTCCTTTGGGTGCATATTAGGTGAACCATGGCACAATTACATCAACCAAGTCTTTAAAGCTTTAGTTTTGCATTTATGAAATAAATACTAATCAAGCCGACAAAGTGACAAAGTGATATTTTTGGAGTTTTTTTTTTTTTTTTGTAGGCGTTAAGTATCGTATTTAGAGCCCATTTATGAAGTAAACAATGTAGGTCAAGTTTTCACCCGAAAATAGTTTTCAATTAGTTTTTTTAGTTTTCAATAGTATCGTAATGAATGAATGGGATGCGCGTTGCTAGGAGGCCGTATTAAAAATTTTAGATTTTTGGCGGTCATTTTCTAGGTGCTCTATCTTGATATTTTTGGACTGGGCTATACAAAAAAAAATGCTCATTTTTTTTTGTCTCGTAGATTAATTTAGAAGGTGATTAAAGTTTTATAATGTAACTTTCACATAAAACTGTATATGTATTCGGTTGACTATATAAGACACATTAAATCATTAATGTCTTTATCTCTATTTCAAATGATCCCACGAAACTCATAAAAGTTTTGATACAAATATTCGATAAATCAGAAATTTCATACCATTATACATTCAGTGTAAAACTTTCATTTGAAAGTATTTAAATCTATTTCTGTCAATTTTCGGACGCAAACTTTAGTGTTGGTTTTTCAGTTCACTTGTTGCGTGGGATGAGTGGTTTAGATAACTAATCAAAACAATTTGGAAACATTTGGAAGCAGAAAGTTAGATAATATAATATTATTACTATAGCAAAATTTATTTAACATGTGCTTGAGCATGCTCGAATAATATTATGTAGTAGGTATCTCAAACTCGATTAATATCTTGAAACTAAATGCTTAATGATAGTATTAGTTGATTTCATTCAATATAAATCAAAGTACCTAAGTTGAATGTGTCGTAGTGAAATCACTTGCTAGAATGACCTTTGGCCTGAGCTATGTTGGTGTAATTATCACAATTGTTGACAATGGTGACCGAGTTTCTTGCGCCGCTTCTTCTCGGCACTAGCCCAGACTTGTCCCGAAGCAGTGGTAGGTTTTTAAATATTGGGATGTGTAAAAGCGCCTTCTGGGGCCTATTTGCAGAAATAAAACTGATTTTAACAACACTTGAGCCTGTCGTATTTTTATTAGCGTTACCTTCATCTTGGTATTCCACACTCAATCTTGTATCTTATACATCCTGCGCTGCATTCTCTCTTCCGGTTGTGAAAACAGTTCATATGAGTCTAGAATTAGACATACATAGTTTTTTTTACTGGATCAGCGTTTAGCGCATGGGTCGGTACTAGTCCCTACTAGTCAAAGGACCCTTCATTTGCTTCCTTTTTACACTCGATTTTAGAGCAAAAAAATTATTGATTGATTGATTGATTGATTAAGAGTCATTATCATGAAAATACAGTTTTTATTTATCTCTATCTATATCTACACATGCAACGTACCCAAGATTATACGAATTGATAAAAAAACTTAAATGAAAGATTTTTTTGAAATTTAATAAATATTATATCCGATCATCACAAATAAGATTTGGGATCTCAGGGTGAATTAATAGTAAAAGAGTCACAACCATGACGATTTTTTTTTATTATCGATTACTGCACCCCACAGAGTGTCAAACAACACCTTCATACAATAAAATCATTCTTTTCTGGTACAGAGTGAAAACATATCCCAAAAAGAACAAAGTTTGCTTTCAGTACGAGGCTGCTGTAAAAATAAATCGCGCAACACAAAACAACAACTTGTTAACAGTTTCTCCTATAAATCATCGAATCCACTCTTCCACACTTCGATAGTGAAACATTTCAATTGTACCATATCTGGTGGCAGGGTGTAAATCAAACAAGCCACTAAACCTCCCAAGTTTGTGATTTAGTACGTCCGTTGCGAAACAATGCCTCTACATGCCGACACAATCTGGAGAGATAAGCTAGATCATTGAATAAACGTAGTCTCCTTCGTTTGATTATCCCTTAAGAGGAAACACAAGGGCCGTTTTTCCATACAAACGTAGTCCCCTGTTTCCTCCCTGGATAAAGCCAGTAGGGCAATAAATTTATTACAAAAATCTATGGCCACTATTAGCATGTTTCTATGTTTTCTGTTTTCTCATAAATTAATTAATAAAGAAGATATTAGCCCTTAAAAAATCGAAATAATTCGCCAGATTTTCCGCTGTGTTCAAGCACCCAAAAAAACATATTTGGTAAAATTTTAGAAGAAAAAAAACCATACGAACACGGCCAAAGCCTTTCTTTGATTTTTAATGAAAAAAGTATTTAAATCGGTATAGTTTTGGCAAAGTAATCGGGGGACTACGAAACGCTGATTAGGTGTGTTTTTAGTAGGTATTTTCGGTCCAAGAAGCAGTTGTCTCTATCACACTCTACGGTGAAGGCGTTTGGCACTGCGCGACAGGAATAGATTTAAAAAATACCTGTTTTTCAATTCTCTCGCCCGTAGTGTTTCCTCTTAAGAAAACTCTTATATCAGAGTTTTTAATTCTATGTACCACAGAACATGGAAAAAGGTTAGAAAGGCGCCTTATGTATGAGAACCGACGTCGCCGCTTGCACCCCACTACACATGAACGAGTTCAAAGAATGCCATTCAAGCGAATTAAATATTATATAAAATACAAATTTGAATATTGTTTATTAAAGTTCGTCATATACCTGGCTGGTTTCGCTCAACTGTATTTACATTGCAATAAGGCCCACCGCAAACTACGGTGACGCGAACGTGGCCGCTAATTCGTACCGTTGCCAAATTACGCTTGCACTTGCACTCAAACTAAGCTATTAAATAAAATTAAATGTGCGTGTAAAATATTTTATTTTTATTTATTTATTCAGAAACAAACGGCTAACACAATATACGGGTTTCAAAAAATAGAATAGAATTATGAATAAAAATATAATAAATATAGATAGAATAAAAAAATAGAATTATGTTGACAAAACTAGACCTACAGTTTCATTAATTGCACAAACATGCAGCAGTGATAACAAAAATTAGAAGAAAACAGCTGCATCTCATGAAATGAAGTAAACAATGTTGTGTTTTACCTACTTGTAACTAGTACTCAAATAAAAACGACCGTTTGGATCAGCGAAGGTAAGCGCTGCTTCTGAGCCATTGGTCACGGGTTCGATCCCCACACAGTACAAATATTTGTGTGCATGAACATGCGTGTTTGTACTGGTCTGGGTGTTTTCTATGTATTTTAAGTATGTATTTACAAAAAAAAAGTATATAAGTAAGTTTATCGGTTGTCTAGTACCCCATACGACAGGGTATTTAATAGTAGCTTAATTTGGGAATAGATGGCTCTGTGTGGCCCAGTGAGGCATGTCTTAAATATACTTTATTTGATATTTTAGCAATTAAATTGCAATTATAATATCAGTATATAAACTTGAAAAATTTTTGTCTCAGGCGGGACTCGAACCCGCATCTCCTCGCATGCCGGGTGGGCGCTATACCATTAAGCCACCGAGACACTGCGACTCAGCGCGAATTTTTCAAGCATATTCTTAACGCTGTAAGCCAGCGTTGCTTCATCAAATGTTAGGAGTTTGCACCCTTAACACCCGAAAGAAACATCTTTGCAGATGTTTGACAGTCAGTTAAGATGAAACAGCTATTTATATACTTTATTTGATATTTTAGCAATTAAATTGCAATCATAATATGAGTATATAAACTTGAAAAATTATGTCTCAGGCGGGACTCGAACCCGCATCTCCTCGCATGCCGGGCGGGCGCTATACCATTAAGCCACCGAGACACTGCGACTCAGCGTATATATCAGCGATATTATAATTGCAATTTAATTGCTAAAATATCAAATAAAGTATATAAATTGCTGTTTCATCTTAACTGACTGTCACACATCTGCAAAGATGTTTCTTTCGGGTGTTAAGGGTGCAAACTCCTAACATTTGATGAAGCAACGCTGGCTTACAGCGTTAAGAATATGCTTGAAAAATTCGCGCTGAGTCGCAGTGTCTCGGTGGCTTAATGGTATAGCGCCCGCCCGGCATGCGAGGAGATGCGGGTTCGAGTCCCGCCTGAGACAAAAATTTTCAAGTTTATATACTGATATTATAATTGCAATTTAATTGCTAAAATATCAAATAAAGTATATAAATTGCTGTTTCATCTTAACTGACTGTCAAACATCTGCAAAGATGTTTCTTTCGGGTGTTAAGGGTGCAAACTCCTAATATTTGATGAAGCAACGCTGGCTTACAGCGTGAAGAATATGCTTGAAAAATTCGCGTTGAGTCGCAGTGTCTCGGTGGCTTAATGGTATAGCGCCCGCCCGGCATGCGAGGAGATGCGGGTTCGAGTCCCGCCTGAGACAAAAATTTTCAAGTTTATATACTGATATTATAATTGCAATTTAATTGCTAAAATATCAAATAAAGTATATAAATTGCTGTTTCATCTTAACTGACTGTCACACATCTGCAAAGATGTTTCTTTCGGGTGTTAAGGGTGCAAACTCCTAACATTTGATGAAGCAACGCTGGCTTACAGCGTTAAGAATATGCTTGAAAAATTCGCGCTGAGTCGCAGTGTCTCGGTGGCTTAATGGTATAGCGCCCGCCCGGCATGCGAGGAGATGCGGGTTCGAGTCCCGCCTGAGACAAAAATTTTCAAGTTTATATACTGATATTATAATTGCAATTTAATTGCTAAAATATCAAATAAAGTATATAAATAGCTGTTTCATCTTAACTGACTGTCACACATCTGCAAAGATGTTTCTTTCGGGTGTTAAGGGTGCAAACTCCTAACATTTGATGAAGCAACGCTGGCTTACAGCGTGAAGAATATGCTTGAAAAATTCGCGTTGAGTCGCAGTGTCTCGGTGGCTTAATGGTATAGCGCCCGCCCGGCATGCGAGGAGATGCGGGTTCGAGTCCCGCCTGAGACAAAAATTTTCAAGTTTATATACTGATATGTCTTAAATATTATTTATTTATTTATTTATAAATATTATTTAAAAAGACAAAAAACAGGTATGAAAGAATAACAAAAAAACACAACACACACAGTTTTTACCCACCACCAAGCCAGTATTGTGATGACGTAGTAGGGTAGTACGTATAAAGAATCCAGAATGACGTAAATATTGATAAATAAATTAAAACGTTACGTACCACTGTGCACTGCTCCAAAACAGGACTCAACATTAAAAAGTTACAGTACTGGATCCTAGCTGAATAAATTTTAAAAACGATCTATATTGAAGTTGCTTGAGTCTGAAAGAGGTGGAGTGTTATAGTCGTGCTTTGGTGCGGCAGAAGCCAGGACCAACGGTTTCTAGTTAGTAGAAACCGTCGCAGTTATAGGCGGCTTGGTAAAGTCTGACACTATATTACCCATTTTGATATTCAGGCCTGGAGATAAACTGAACAGAGATCAAGCTTCATAGCGGTTGCACTACTACAAGTGCGGGGCATGTGTGCGTGACCACTGACCGCTAGTCGCGTACGCGGCGAGACTGGAAAAAACCGGTTTACGCTCGCACAGCCAGTTGACAATCTCAATCTCAAACTAGTTGACGTTCTAAGTAGTTTGAACTCTTCTCATCACTTCACTATGTTCTCATGTGTTCACGGTTTGTCTTACTTCTACTAATATACAAGATGACTGTTTCATCATCTTCCAATTTTTATAGGCGTTAAGTAATTTAACGTTAAGTATCGTACTTAGAGTTCATTTATGAAGTTTAAAATGTAGGTCAAATTTTTACCCAAAAATGATTTTCGCAATATACCTACCTAGTTTTCAATTTTTACGGTCCTAAGCCTGTGAAAGTATGAAAGGAAAATCAAAAACTTATGAATAATATCGTAATGAATGAATGAGATGCGCATCGCGTTAAAAAAGTGT
The DNA here is from genome assembly GCA_949315895.1 of Anania crocealis. Classification (NCBI taxonomy): domain Eukaryota; kingdom Metazoa; phylum Arthropoda; class Insecta; order Lepidoptera; family Crambidae; genus Anania; species Anania crocealis. The sequence continues at coordinate 25,718,212 of OX438882.1, forward strand.
TGCGAGGAGGAGGAGAAAATTTTTGATTTTTGGCGGACATTTTCTTGGTGCTTTATCTTGACATTTTAATACATGCCACACTGGGCCACACAGAGCCATCTAGTCCCAAATTAAGGTACTATTAAGTACCCTGTCGTATGGGGTACTAGACAACCGATAAACTTACTTATATACTTTTTTTTATATACATACTTATAATACATAGAAAACACCCAGACCAGTACAAACAGACATGTTCATGCACACAAATATTGGTACTGTGCGGGGATCGAACCCGCGACCCATGGCTCAGAAGCAGCGTTAACTACCGCTGATTCAAATGGTCGTCTAATTTTTGTATTGAGCTATACCAAAAGTTAGTATAATCCGTCATTTGTTTTTTGTCTTTGAAATAGTTGTATACAATTTGGAAGGTGATTAAAATTTCATTCTGTAGACAGTAAAATGCACACAAACCACCGTTTAAATTACCTTGGCACACTGTTTTAATTTTTGGATTCATTCCCATCACATTACTTTAAACTTAAGCTGAAATTGCGAAAGTCGTGCTACTTGCAGCCAGCATAGTTACTTAAAACTATGTAGAGGCAGTTTTAGCAGTTGCATACTTTGTCAAAAGTTACCTCACAAAATGAACATTTCATTATAAAATTCTAAGTACCGTGGAACTTCGTATTGTGAACATTTTTGCTTGTGATATTTTGACTGGTTATTATTTTAATTATTACAGTCGTATCATAGTCTACTAATTTTATTTAGCTCAAACTAAGCAAAGATAGGACTCAAACATATTTCTTTAAATTATATTTTAAATAAAATATAATAAATAAATAAATAATCATTTATTTGCCAGAATATGTATACAAAAAGTTCGTAGTAGTTATAGGTTATCCAGCATATTCTATCGCAATGCGACGTGCAAATATTAAGTCAATCTGATATTATCACACATACAATCAAATTAAAATTATGTCAAATTATACATGTAATGTCAAATAAGTATTACAATTACTACATTAAATGTCAAAAATTATTAAACAACATTTATAAGGACAGCAACATTTCAAACATACAATTAAATCAAAATTCTGTGAAAATATTAGGTATACAAATGTCAAAGAACAATGCCTATTTTTCACCTGAGTATGTATAGAAATGAAACAAATCTTAAAATTAAGCTTTTTTTATTGTAAACTCATTACGCTTATCATTTATTAATCAGAAACGCAGGAAAAAAAAGATTTTTGATATTCTCCTAAACTTCTTAAAAAATGAAAATATGGTTTTTGAACGTTACTTGTACAGTTGTTACGTTCCGTTTTAGTTACTGACGAGTGCCGACTGGAGACTGACTTTATCTATTTAAACTAGTTTTATTACTTATTGTTTTATTTTTAGGTTTTTATACTTTCTATATTGAATTAATATAAAGATTTATTGAAGTCCATTATTACAAATAATACGAACATTATCAGTTGAAAATAAGTTTACGTTTAATTATTCTAATAGAGTGAAACGGATTTTTTTTTGACGTTTGACAGCCGCCTGTCAAATTCGAATCGGCGCACTCTCTTTCGTTTTGCGTTTGCATCTCTTTGTGTACTACACACCTACACACTTTTTGGCACTTTACTAACATACATATTTACCTTAGTGGAAGTTCTCTGTAATCAGTAGGTCGAATGATTCAAAGTTATAGTTAATTAACTTTTAAACACTAGGTAGGTACATATGTACTGCCGGCATATTTCCATAGATAGTTTTGACGATAATTTGGCCGCGGCAATTTCTAACCTATAAGGTAAAAATTCGTATTTTTTTAAATTCCTGGCGTTTAACTAGTAAAAGTGAAAACAGGGAATTATTCCCTAATCTAGCACGCAGTATTCCTGCTATACTTGCGGTCTATACATAAACTTTCATTATCAGATTTTCAAATGTATGGAAAGTGGGCATTGATCTTTTAAATTTTATCATTCAAGAATTCATATATCATTGAATAATACATCTTTTCTTTTAAAAAATTAAGCAAATTATATTTTAATTTCATAAATGTCATTATTTTTAAATCATCAGGAAATTTATTAAATACTTTTATAGTCATACAGTAAACGTCTCGTGAGTACAGTACTAATTTTTGGGGTGGAATCTTAGCAACTTCATATCTTTCTTATCTTTATCTTTAAGAAACCTAGTTAAATAAAATTATGTCTCAGGCGAACTTGAACCCGCATCTCCATGCATACCGGGCGTGGAGCTTTACCTATTTAACTATATTAATAAAGCAGAGCCTCAGGCGAAGACCTAGTTTATTTTAAACATACAGTAATTGGAAACTTGATACCAAATACGCATTCAGTTTAATGAATAATAGTTAATACCTAACTAATTAATTAGAGGCTAATTTACTCTGATACGTTGTAATTGACTTGATTGGAGCCATGTTCTTAATTAGTATCCGTGTGTTACTTCATCCGCATTATTGTCACCACACAGGATTAACCCGTATCCATGTAATAATACGCATTATAAAACCCATTAAGAGGAAACACTACGGGCGAGAGAATTGAAAAATAGGTATTTGTAAAATCTATTGCTGTCGCGCAGTGCCAAATGCATTCACCGCAGAGTGTGATAGAGACAACAGCTTCTTGGACAGAAAATACCTACTAAAAGCACACCAAATCAACGTTTCGTAGTCCCCCGATAACTTTTCCAAAACTAGACCGATTTAAATACTTTTTTTCATTAAAAATTAAAGAAAGGCTTTGGCTGTGTTCGTATATTTGTTTTCTAGATGTTTGAACACAGCGGAAAATCTGGCGAATTTTTTAGTTTTTTTAGGGCTCATATCTTTTTTATCAATTAATTTATGAAAAAACAGAAAACATCGAAACATGCCAATAGAGGCCATAGATTTTTATAATAAAAATTATTGCTCTACTGGCATTATCCAGGGAGGAAATAGGGGACTACGTTTGTATGGAAAAACGGCCGTTGTATTTCCTCTTAAAGACCTCCGACGCGGAGTGGCGTACAAACCGGTTTTCATGGTGTCGCCTGCTCTGAAGTCCCAGATTTGATTTCCGGAAGGGTCAAAGTAGAATAAAAATGTTTTTTCACATTTTCTCGGGTCTGATTGTTTGTGATACCTTCGTTGTGTCTGATTTCCATAATACGAGTGATTTATTTTCTATTATTCTGATTTCCACTTTGGGTACAAAACAATGTATGTGATGTTGTCCACATTTATTTAATAATTCTATTTTTGTGCATTATCCCAGTTGGTTTAAATACGGTTTGAATCAAATATCGTTATAATAAATCTAATATTGAACATGAAATCCCTCATTTATGTGGCAAAACAACGTTTGCAGGGTCATACATAATAAAACAAAGTCGTGATAGTTGCACTATTTTTGACTAACCAAGAACAACTGATTCAATGCAAGTCCCTGTTCTTACAAAGTCGAATACTATCTTATTTAAATCGACTCTCAAATTGAACCATACGGGGATCGAATCCCAAACATCCCAATCAGAATATACCTATTGGTCACTATCAAGATGTCTGTTTAAATTTTTTAAAGATTCTTATTAGTGGCCAGTAATTTTGAAACATTTAAACAGAAATAAATATTGTTAGTAAAAACATAAAATCTTAAGCTGAACCAATTCTTTAAACGGAGCAACATTTCTTTTGTAAATAGTTTGAACCGAACTCTCGTCTGTGAATTTTAAGCTCTCATTACTCAAAGCTCTTGAAAGTGACTTTAGATTTAAGGAATGCAAGATGTTCTGGTATTATAAAGAAATTGTTTGAGAATAGTAGCGCGGTTTGAATACTCCGAGAAAGATACAATGAGACTCGGCAAACTGTCGGCCATTTTGTTAGCGAGACTGCAAAAAAAAATGGAAAATAGTGTTCTATTTAAATAGTGTAGTCTCTCGGTAAGCAAAGATTACTGGTTCGAGTTCCACCTGAGACAGTCGTGCCATTTTTACCACGCTTTTATTAGCTTGGGTTGTATCTATGTATGTATGTATGTAATGGAATCTTTGAGCTTAATTTTCACCGATTTCCAGAAGTTTGATTAATTTGAAACTTTGCACACGTATCAAGGGCCGATGACAATGCAATAATTTAATAACAGTTTTCCCAGTTTTCCTCTGTAAGAGGGAGTAAAAGAGATAGAGCTAGCGCGCGATCTGTATCAATTATGTTTCCTGCATAGGTTTGGACTTACAGTCGGTAAAGAAGGAATCAAAACTTATAAACTAAACTAAAAAGTAAAAAATAAATTATAGTTTAAAAAACTAAAAAACCACGCTTTTAAAACAGATTGAACTAAAAAATTAAAAATAAAACTGTAGTAATCAATTGAAAAATTCATATTATTGTACAAAAAGCGTGGGGTGCTTGATTTAGATTGTTGTAAATATTTTATCAATAATTTACTATATCTGTGGATATCATAACAAGCACCCCACGCTTTTTGTACAATAATTATTCGAGGAATTTGTTAAAAAAAACAGTATATAAACAAAGATACTTTATAATATACTAGATGGCGCTGTGTGTATTTTAGATCGCGTTTGGTTTCTCCAAATGCATAAGACCTCCTTAGATTTCTTTAGTTTTAGCTGTTGGCTCGGGCTATATTTATTCTGTGGCTATACTTTGGTTTTTGTAATTGTATGAAACAGTCATTATCTATCTATTTTAAATATACTATATAGATTTTTTTAGGCTACTTTATGTCTCTTTCTAACCCCCCACTTCCCTAAAATGAGGTCTGCAAGATTGTATGGAGCAACTTATTAACCCTAAACATAGCCAAATCAAACTATATACCTTTTAGTATCAGTAAAAAAACAGAACTAAATGAGAATCTTAAACTTAAATTACACATTGGTGTAATCAGTATTAGTTAGTTACAATGATGCAGAAACAATAATTACACACTAATTAATCTCAGAACAACCTACATTATTTTTCTTGTATAATATCCTAAAATATATTTAGACACGTACATTATGGAATACTTGCATATAGAATCCATTACGTCCATACATTAGTACCATCCATACGAATTGCTAGTTCTAACATAAGGTTGTAGAATATAATAATATTTTTTATAAAATATTAATAATTATAACTTATTTTTAAGCTTTCATGTATCAAAATTATTTGTTATGTAAGAGCGGGATCTCCTATAACAGGCATATTATCTGCTTAAAAGGAGGGTCCCAGTTACTTGTTTATTCCACCTAACATGAAAAGTAATAAAACATTTTCATTTTCATTTCGAAATTTTCAAAAATTGGTATGTAGACGGACAATAGTCCGGTTTTTTGTTAGTGACAAATATGTTACTAACAAAAAACCGTGCTTTTTTTTGAAAATCCGCCTCCAACTCCTTAAAAGAGGGGGTTAAATTTTATTACTACCCCGAATTTAACGCGAGCAAAGCCGCAGGCAAAAGCTCGTTGTAAATATAATTTATCCCTTTTCAAAATGCGTAACTATTCCAATTTTTTAAGATCAAAAGTTTAAAACTCCTCCATTTTAAAAAATCACACTGTTGACGCTACAGCCTATAAATATAACAGGCACCATTTGTAACCGTCAACCTTCGGTTTAGATTTTTCGGCGCCAAAGCCGTATCACAAATAATTGTCGTGTCATTCAAATTTCGAATAAATTTGCTAGGCATCCAATAGGAAGCGCCTTTTTACTGACATTTTTTCCTAAGCATTTTGCGGCTTGTTATACTTGTTTGACATTGCAATTTCAACCGTCGGTAACGTTCACTCTTCATTAGAATTTGTCATTAGTGTCATACTACTGACTATTCTTAAAGGTCACAGCCATTGCTGTTCCATAAAACACTAGATACTCGTACAAACAATCAGTGTGAAAAAAGTATCCTATAATATTATGTGCACCTACTTGACAACAGAAGAGTGCACTTTTAGAAATTCACATTCACATCTGACGGACGTCAATTATTCAATCAAGGACAGTTTGAGGTGTCTTTTCATATTCATATTTATTTATTCTCATAAGAAAGTAACAGTAATATACTGATTTGAACTTCCATGGTCACTATCACAAGAGTTAATTGATACGGGGTTTATACCATGTGGTACTTAGAATAATAACGCTTAGAACCCTAGTAGGCCCTAGCGTATTGATGCAGTTTCAAGTCGGCCTTTTAAGGCTTAGTACGTTTGACGTCGCGTCAGTCGTCATTATAAAGTCTCACTATCAAGAGCTCTCATAATTTAATTTAAAAAGTGCATACTGTACAGTGAAAGGATGTCACAACGCGTCTCACAATAACTATAAGGATACGAAGATCACATTTCACCCGTAACTACTGTTTTGCAACTTATAATTGTGAGTTAAACATTCGTCAAAACTAGAAAGTAAAATGTAAACAAAACAGCCGCCATTGCAATGAAAATGTTGCCAGGTATAGGAAAAAAATTCCCCGATTTTTTATTTTTTTTATTCACATTTTTGTGTGGCATTTATTATGTACCATTTAATAAGTAGGTAATATTACGTACTGATAGTTTCAGTTCTGTTATTAAATATTCTAATTTAATTCGTACTTGTTTCTACTTACATATACCATCCATTAAAACCTCTACCTATTGGCAGGTGATATAGTGTAGTGAAATATTATAAGAAAAGGAGCTGTCACGTCGTGGCTATGCCCACTGCACTTTTTTGTCGTGGGATAAAAAAAAACAGGAATAAAAGATAAATCATTAACGATTCTTAGACCTACCCGATAGGCACACAAAATTTCATGAAAACCGGTCCAGCCGTTTAGGAGTACTTTGGTAACAAACACCGCGACACTAGAATTTTATATATTAGATTTTGAATCAGTCGAACGTATTTTTTTAATTAACTACGAGTAAAATGAATGTTTTCTGACGATTTATTTCACGACACATTTTGAAAACAATTTGCATAAAGCTGAGACCAAACGACCGTCATTTGATTGATTTGACCGTATTTTGAGTTGTGATTTTTGGTCAAAAGATATTCTGAGCCGCAGAAAACTTTTGCGTCGCCGTGTAGCGCAAACATGATTTTTGTATGAAATCGAATGCAGCGTGAAGTAAGCGACTCATTTTAGGCCAGTGGGACAAAATTGGAACACTGCAATAATTTCCCCGCTTTTTAGGGAAATGTCATTTTACTTGCAACATTATATCAACGCTTATGTGTGTGCCAACTGACGTAATTACGTGATGTTCGCGCACACAAAGATAAGTAAGTGGCTTCAATGTTTAGCGGGATTATGTGTGAAACTATCGTTCTAAGCGTTATTATTCTAAGATGTGGTACATGTGGTATTGAGTGTAATAAAAGAATACAACAGAGGGTAGATCGATTTGTCTGCTCTAACAACTACCCACCCGCATAGACATCAGTTCTCCCGTGATCATGGCGCTTGCAACAGTACCGAAATATTGGAAACTCATAAAAACTAAGGTACATGTTATAAACCCCGTATCAATTAACTCTAATGAAAGATACAGTAGTCTAAAAATTGGTATATAGCTACTTTATGATCTGCTTACGGTATTTGTGAGTTATGTTCTTTTTTTTGTATCGGACCCATGTATGATCAAGTCTATAATGCTTATAGACTTGTTACGAATATGGAAACTGCAAGCCGAAATGTATTCATATAATACAACATGAAATTAATATCAACCGATTTCTAAAAGTTCTTTGCTTTAAGAAATCTTAACATATCATTAACAATTAGAAATACCAAACGCATCCACTTTAATAATGATACTGGTAACACTAGTACATTGTTTACGTCAGTCGTTTGTCAAATTAATACGATGCATGCGACAGAGAGCCAAGATCACAATGCTCTCTAAGCACACAATTGACAAAGACGATTGACAAATTAGGTAACTGAAGGGCCATGATTAGGTTATTACTTGTTCAGTGATTTTGCAAAGCCACATCATTTCGAAACATAGTAACGGTCTATTTAACATCCCACTGCAAAGGCCTCCAACATTGATTTCAAGTTCCCATAGCAATGATAGGTACTGGAATAATCACAACTCTTTGTCAAGATAATAAACTAGTGTCATTTTTTATTTTCATATTAAACTTAATTATCAAGATAATTTCGTCTAAAAATTTTTAAAATGATGAAAGCTAATTTTAAACTTCGCTATGTTTGTCCATAAAAACTGGGGCTGTTCTTTTTTGTGTTGTCGGCACATTAGGAGAATAGCAGTAAATGTTATTTTTCCATGGGTGTCATGAGAGGAGACTTAAGGAGTTCTACCAGACGAAGACGAGCAGCAGAGTCTTCTCTACAGCTGATCAAATCACTTTCAGAGAGACCTGTGTCCAGTAGTGGAATGATATAGGCTGGTGATGATGATAATGATGATGATTTCTAGCGATACATCGGACTTCTAACATATTTATTTATTTATTTGTTTAATTAACGAGTTTAGACATCGGGGGCGAGGACAGTTACCCCAGGAGTATCTTAACGTGGTTAATATACGTGCGAGTTTGCAACAAAAATGTGTAGCCTGATCTGCAAGTCCACGTACAGTTGGCCAAAAAAAATGGTGCTAACAAAATTTCATGTGTCTGTAAAATAGCGATAGGGACTATGACGTTTTAGTATTGGTAGCTGTCAGAATATATTTACATGGGAATATCAACCCTGTTGATCTCTGACGCGTGAATGACTTTCAACCTTAGGGTGATAAACCACTTTCGACCGTACCATCAGCTGTACAGCTATTAGGGGTTAAAGTATGAAATTGCCGTTTTGTATGGACGAAATCGAGAAAAGTCATTTTTCCATACTAACAATTTTTTAGTTTTTTTAATAACGCCTGAACCGTTTTCGATGCAATTAAAGGTGTAAATTAGATGGTTATAAAGCTCAGCTGACACATTGTAAGGGGTCTTTTCAACGACTTCCTTTGAAGTAATAGGCACTAGTATTGCATTTTTTTTTAAGTCAAAAGTCACTTTATTTAGTTTTTGATACAATACAAAAAGAATTACGCAATAATATGACTATACTTAAGAGCTATAAACAAAATAAAAAGTGGGAAAATAATCGGCAATTTCATACTTTAACCCCTATTATTCTGACTTTAAGCCATCCATATCTAATACTGTATCTTCTTTCTCAGGCTGTTCCTCCAGTCTCCTGCGAATCCGGACCTGCTGTACATAATCTTCTTCTGCCACACGCAGCTGACTGTCACCCTGCTTCTTTGCTTCATCTTCGGCAGTAAGGTAGGCACGGTAAGGGACGTAGAGCTAAAAGTGGTAAGTCTGCCGATGTATGAGAAGTAATGAGAACGTAGACATCACGGTAAAGGATGTAGAATATAATGTGTTATGAGGTATTTAGTGAGGTGAGAGAGTGGCAGTGGACGGACACTACCAAATATTCAAAACTAAGGATCCTATTCCCGATTTGGTCAATAAAGAAACATTTTTTTCTAAAATCGATGGGCTTGCTCTTGACTACATACTTACTTAACTCTACGGAGAAGAAGCCTAAGATGGAGCGAGCTTACCCAGAAAGTGGCACTGGTTCTCCTACACACCAGCGGAACACAGAGGCACTGTTTGGCGCTGGAATCCGGCAGGAGGGTGGTAGCATCCAGCCTCTTACGAATCCCACAACCTGGATCCCAAAGGGATCTGTTAGCCGTCATTATTGGTTAGAAAACCAAAGATGCCGTTGCCCAGGGTGGACCACTAGGAGGTAGATCCCACCACCCCAAAGACGATATTTTCTAAAAAGCCTTGGATCTAAAAACTTGGGTTAGTTGGAGTGTTTCGGAAGGTATGCTAAGCTGTCGATAATAATTGAAATTATGGAAAAACTAGTAACGTTAGAGTTATAAGATGTAAGTCATAAAATTAATCTTAACAATAAAACCATCATGTTTCGGTTATAAAAGGTATAGGTACAACTCAATCCATTTTTAACCGACGTTTAAAGTAGAGGTTTTATTTGACGCGTTTAAGACCCGAGTTCACCAATTCTTAAACAGCCGGTAAACATAGTAAAGTAACAGCCTATAATCATCCCACTGCTGGGAAAAGGCCTCCATCATTGAATTTTAGTTATCACGAAAGTTACCACAGCAATGATGGTTGTACTGAAATAATCACCACGCTTGCCAAATGCGGGTTGGTGCTCACAAACCCGAGCAACGTTCGAAAATTCGAAACTTTTTTGTTGCCCTACCCGGGATTCGAACCTGGAACCCAAGATCTTGGCCCGGTATTTAAACCACTAGACCAACGGGGCGTTAACCACTAGACCAACGGGGTGGTAAACATAGATTGACGATTAATTTGACACAATTCCCATACAAAATATGTCAAATAATAATATTTTAATTGCTGTTTAACGTATGTTGGTGAACTCTACCCTAAGTATTTTTTATAGGTATAAGCGAAACTTGTGGGTACACCGATTTCGATGTTTTGTTTCTGTGCAATAGAGTTTATCTTAGTAGCAGAGTTGCACATAATTTATTTAAACATTTACTATACATGTGGATAATAATGTTGGTTGTATAATAACTTAATTTAGTATACTCCAAGATCTTTAGAATAAAATATTGTACAATTGTTTTTTATCCCTAATAAACAACAAAAAATAAATAAAAAAAATCTTTCTTACCATTTATATTATATACCTATATTCTTTGAGTAAGCTTCAATAACACCAAAATGGCCATAATGGTCTGGAATAGAACATACTAGTTTATATCCCGGAAAAAATACGGTTCTTGTGGGATAAACAATTGTTTCTCTGTTTTTCATATTGAAAGAGTTAAGAGCTAAGTGCATGATTTTTTTCATAATGGTAGTCTTATAGTATAGGCTACATTTTATCCGCGAAAAAAGTATTGGGCTACAGCTATTTTGATTATATTTTAAGTTGAAATGAAAATTCTACTTCCACGGAACGTCAAACAAATTACAGATGACACAAAACAGCAGAGTAATAATAAAATACTTTTAGACAAAATGCAACAAGGGCTGTTCTTGAAACTTGTATTTTTCCTTTCAAAGGTAAGGATTATACAAAGAACCTCTTAACAAAACGATTGTGTCTTATTTTCCTTTCTTGACAGTAAGCCCCTATTGTATATATACCGGTACTTAAATCAATGCAGTAGAGTTGAATATCGAACCTTTTTTTCTGTATTTTCAAATAAACAAGAGATATTTTTTAGCAAATCTTGTATGCAAAGTTCCTTTAGTGTGAGGTATAAATATGATATTGTTCTGAAACTTTTTAAGCAATAATATTGCTGGAGTAAATTGAAAACACAGTTTCTTGAATAAACATTTCAGCTGCAGACTGACAGACTGCTGCAAGAGCAGCCGCCCAATAAGCGAAAAGTATTGGGTTTATGTCCTACCTAAAGCAATCGAAATCTTCATTTGAGAAATTGTATTTTCAATTTATATTATGATACCAGCTTAGTATAATATAAATTGAATGAATGATACGCGAACTTCACGTTACATCGCGACCGACGCAATGCGACCAGTATTCCGCTACACTGTTACGAAGTCTTGATTCGCACTTTATCGACATCTAGGCTACAACTGAAGGTACATGGTATATCGTATCCGCTGATATACCTATTGTTTTGGCCATTACTGTATCCCTACCTGAGATTATTACTATGCAGCACTATGGATGAACATAGTTTAATTTTGGATATACAATTTTGTATTTTGTATTGGATATTGAATTTTTAGAGAACTTTGAAATTGTAATACCAATAAAAAGTTATTTGTCTTCATTTCTTTTTAACTTTTGTTTTTCTTTTTGTTTTTCTTTCAGCAATTTCTTAGATCTTCCTACACAATAAACGCCTTTTGTTGGATGGCACAGCATACTTTTGACATTGTCCAGCAATTTGGCTGATGGTTTACCTATACTTCTTCATTCCGTTCGAGGTCTCTAGAGTAGAACCTTGTACCTCCATCTTTCATCATCTCTACGTCACACGTTAATCGCCCATTGAATTAAATTCATTGATAAATGACTGTGACTAGTCACATAAGGATCTATTTCACCCATAATAAACAATTTACAAATGATCGTACCAGTTCTTAATATTCCCAAACTTTCAGTAAATGTCGAATCGTTATGTGATCCCACATAACCTAGTTATAACTATGAAAATAATAGAATTAAAGAACAAGCAACGTAAACAATGCGCAAATCCAGTGTGCCAACATGAACTTTTCATAACAATCATGTAGAATCCGCCCTTATGCGAAGCTTGTTAACAGTATCGGATACGGTTTGGGATATTTTTCATTTCGGATATCAGAGAGTGTTGGTCATGGAGCTCAGTAACATCAATAGTCCGCAGTCTGTTCCCGGTTTTCCATGTCAACTAAACATATCCCAACTTCAGTTCATTATCAACGTACTCAAATTAGGTATGGCAGAAAACTCAAGGTGAAAGATGTTAGTCAGGTAATCTCCTTATGTTTCGGAACGTCAAACCGAGTTATAGGTTCTGCTGAAACCATTTCAAAGATTTTATACGCCAGTAATAACTCAGCGTTTTAATAGTCATCATGAACCGGGTTTTACAGCTACAGTTTATAATTGACCCAGGATAAGATATATTTTTGCAAATAAAAGGAACTTGGTAATAAAATATGCTGCTATTTTAATAGCTTATAAATATTTCAAGAATAAAACTTTGGGATTATAATGGTAGTTAATTCACAGCTATTTTAATTTTTATAGAAGTGCTACAATTTTTAATTTTTCAAGTGGTGCCGGCAAAAATAAATGATAGAATAGGATGGTCCTCAATCTTTCTATGGTCTTAAGAGGTGACAGAAGTTAAGATATTTTTTGCGATTACATAAAAAAGTTTTTTTTTTCCTAAATAGCTTTGAAGATACACTTGAATACAATTTGACGTTTATTAGTCTACTGACTGATGTCCGCGAATTTGCTCGTGTAACATTTTTAATTTGAAACTATATGTACGGCATGGCAACCGTTATTTATTGAGACATCCTATACGTACGTTCAGCTCATAATGCTGCATGCAAAATTTCTTTCTAATTCGCTTACTGATAAGTTACAAAATATATTCATCCATGCTTTCGCATTTTAATACCTATTAGTAACATTGTGTTAATATTCAAGAAAACTCATTGTTTTGCATATTTTAATTCCTTTTAACTTTACCGATTTGTGAAACTATGACATAATCGTGTTATTTGCTTAATCGAATTATCTTTAATTAACCGAAATATTTTAATTTTCGCAAATTTGCTACAAAACTTTTTTACTATGCGTGTGCTGCGTGGTGCCGACTTGAAATATAATAGCATTATCTGCCTATGGCAGTCGTTAGTCGTAACAAGTGACTACCATAGTGTTGCTAGAAGAATATCCAGGTACCTACAGCCTACAATGAAAAATTTAAAAGAATTTTACGTCACATTAATTGTTCTGTATCTGAGCTGTGACAAAAGAACGTGGATGCAACAATTGCAATTAAGCAAAGTAGAATCCCACAAAGCTGAAGGATTAAGTACAATTATACTTGCAACAAATCTTGCTCATGCAAATTTGCCATCCTTAAATCAAAGACTTCAAACAAGACTATAGCTAACACTAGTAAAAATTTTTGCAAGAGTACCAGACTACAAAGAATTGCAAAATATTATTATGTTTCGGTTTGTTTTTCGACTTTTTATGAATATAAATAGACAGCGGACCTGTATCAGCAATGAAGTGTTGATGATTTGTGCTATTAAAAGTTCTAATAACAATGGATTGAAGCCATAACCAAACCATATTACAATAAAGAAAAAATTTTGTTTACCAAAAAAGTGATGGCTTTTGCAAGATCCTATCTTAGACTTTTGTGAATTAAAAACTTATGATTTAGTATTGTAGATTCTCCCACCTAAATAAATATTAAATTGAATGGAGATCCTGCATCATTGGAGGAAATCTAGCAAAAAAAAACTCACAAGATTAAAATCAAGGATAGGTTGTATACCCTCATCATTAGCCTGCAGTCCACTCTTGGCAGTGGCCTTAGACAAAATGGCTTTCTTATATCGTTAAAAAAAGTAACTAACAGCCTATAATCATCCCACTGCAGAGAAAAGGCCCCCATTGAATTCAAGTTACCACAGCAATGATGAGTGTACTGGCATAATCACCAAGCTTGCCAAATGCGGGTTGGTGATCCCAAACCCGAGCAACGTTCGAAAATTCGAAACTTTTTGTTGCTCGACCCGGGATTCGAACCTGGGTCCCCGAGATCTTGGTCCGGTATTTAAACCACTAGAGTTCACTAGACCAACGGGGCGTAAGTTTACGATCGTTCGTCAACGTCATTTTCATACAATTGTTATCTATTCGTCTAGCGTAAACAATATGAGAAAGGCACTTGTCTAATGCCGCTAGTGTATCTTTACAGGAATACGATAGTATAACTTAATCATATAAATACATTTAACATCTTATCAATTAAACTTACTTAAGTATAACTAATCATAAACAAAACCGTCCCTGTAAATTCACTCAGAGTACAATTAAATAAGTCTACATTAAGTGCAACGGCATTCATAATGCACGTTGCGCGTGTGAGCGGCGCCTCGGCCAGCAGCCTGGTGCGCGCGCGCGGCGTATTAGTGATCGCAGTTTGGCCAATGATGATAGGTAGCCTTTTGTAGTCCGTCTTCTTCTCATGGTACTCCTGTAGTCTCTTACTCATCGATAGGCAAACAAGAGGTGATGCAATTGTATTTTTGTTCCAGCCCCACAAATCACAGTGTCTCTGTCTCTGTCACCTGAGACTGTCTATATGCTTCAAGTATAATAATAGGGGTTAAAGTATGAAATTGCCGATTATTTTCCCACTTTTTATTTTGTTTATAGCTATTAAGTATATAATAGTCATATTATTGCATAATTCTTTTTGTATTGTATCAAAAACTAAACAAAGTAACTTTTGATTTAAAAAAAATGCAATACTTGTGCCTATTACATCAAAGGAAGTCGTTGAAAAGACCCCTTACAATGTGTCAGCTCTCAAAGCAAGAAGGTCTGCTTCAATTAAGTATATTTGTATTATATACTTTGATTTTTAGAAATTTAAATACTATAATGCTTAGCTTTATAACCATCTAACTTACACCTTTAATTGCATAGAAAACGGTTCAAGCGTTTTTAAAAAAACTAAAAAATTCTTAGTATGAAAAAATTACTTTTCTCGATTTCGTCCATACAAAACGGCAATTTCATATTTTAACACCTAATATCATCCTTGAGCGGCACTTGTAACTTAGGCAGCAGAGCTTTGATAGTAATTACTTAAGTTAAGCTGCGGTTGATGTTTGTCGTTAAGCTCACTCAGAGGCCTGAGGATGGTCTAATTAAATCTGTCAGCAACTTTACTTCCTTGATAAAAACTTATTAAATTTAAAACTTTGCATCTGCAAATCCAAAATATGTTTACTGGTACACAAGCCGAGTTTTTCGTTCTACTTCTCGACAATAGCAATGATGTAAACTAAGTATTTGAGAAAATTATGATGCATCAACAGAATTATAGAAAAATAATCAAAAACTGAAACTTGGACGAGTCGAATTCAACAAACGCAAATAAGTTACTGTTTTTAGTTGTTTAAGAATATTTGTGCTAAAATATACCTATTGCTCTTTGCTATAGTTCATGATTTTTGTTAGGTCAGCGGTAACTACATATATTTTGATTCCCGAATTTATAAAAAATGCAACACCGTATGTGTTGCCAGATCTTTTGTTTGCGTATATTAGAGATCTGGTTATTCACTCCAAGGGACTGCATACCTCAGTATTATTTCCACCTAACGCGATCCTGAGAAATAGGGTCTCGATGGACAGACAGTAAGAGAGACAACGAAGTGATCTTGTATGGATTTATTTTTGTTCACTTAAAACCCTTAAAACTATATTGTATGATTATGTTACCAGCTGACGATATGATTAAGTTAAATATACACATAATGTCTCTTTATAAAACAGACAAAACAAAACAAAACATTTACTGTTTAATATGCACCGCTTTGACTTCCGTTTCCTCGCACTGTACCACGTATTTTGTGTAATAAATAAGTCACGAGATAATACATTTTTTAAGAAGTGGCACTTATCTATAATAAGAAAAAGTCCTACCCATTACCAATAATTATGCTTTATATTATGATCACCAAAACAATCCAATCTAATAATACTCAACCGTGTCAAGTTGAGACAATGCTCTAAGTGGATTGTCCAACTATCAAGCCTAGGCTGGTTATTTCATGAATTCTCAGACAGACGTTATTACACTGTGTTCGTGCTCAGATTGTTTGTCAAATCTAATTGTAGTTAGACTGTATTACTGTGTATTGTATGAACTGTCTGTTAATTACAGGAACAATCTTAACCATCTTATGCACGGTGCATTTACAACCACCTGCAAAACCAAGCCCACGTTATGTATACCAACTATTATATATAACAACTTGGCAGTGTTTTTTTTTTTTTAACAAAACTTTTTTTTATAAATATTTTAAATATTGCTTTATTTGATATTTTAGCAACTTAATTGCACTTATAATATCAGTATATAAACTTGAAAAATTTTGTCTCAGGCGGGACTCGAACCCGCATCTCCTCGCATGCCGGGCGGGCGCCATACCATTAGGCCACCGAGACACTGCGACACGGCGCGAATTTTTCAAGCATATTCTTACGCTGTGAGCCAGCGTTGTTTCATCAAATGTTAGGAGTTTGCACCCTTAACACCCTAAAGAAACATCTTTGCAGATGTTTGACAGTCGGTTAAGATGAAACAGCTATTTATATACTTTATTTGATATTTTAGCAACTTAATTGCACTTATAATATCAGTATATAAACTTGAAAAATTTGTCTCAGGCGGGACTCGAACCCGCATCTCCTCGCATGTATGGCGCCCGCCCGGCATGCAAGGAGATGCGGGTTCGAGTCCCGCCTGAGACAAAAATTTTCAAGTTTGTA
Organism: Anania crocealis; assembly: GCA_949315895.1. NCBI lineage: Eukaryota > Metazoa > Arthropoda > Insecta > Lepidoptera > Crambidae > Anania > Anania crocealis. Next base: position 25,735,332 of record OX438882.1, read on the forward strand.
TACTCATATTAAATATTGGTTTAGCTATTTATTTTGAAACACGCTGTGACGCGCACATAATATGTAGCTGTGTAAGGTCCATTCAACCGAGACCCCGCCGCAGCAAAATAATTCGTCCGTGCACGTCACAGCGTGTTACAAAATTAAAGTCTGAATCTATATTTAATATTTTTACAAAAATTTTTTTTGTCAAAAAAATAATAACACTGCCATGATGTTATACATAATGGTCCATAGGTTTCGTTTGGTTTCAGGTGGTTCAAAAAGCACGGTGTAGAATATAAACATAGGACGTTATCGTTATGAAGAATGGTGATGTGCTTTGGTTTTGCACCAACATCTTCGTTTCGAGTGATTCTTCATCGAGGATAATCTTATGTCAAATTTTTTAGCCAATTGGTCGTAAATTTTTCAAGCATATTATTTCGGGTGTTAAGGGTGCCAACTCCTAACATTTGATGAAACAACGCTGGCTTACAGCGATAAGAATATGCTTGAAAAATGTACGCCTATGACGTAGTGTCTCAGTGGTTGAATGGTAAAGGGCCGCGCCCGGCATGCGAGGAGATGCGGGTTCGAGTCCCGCCTGAGACATAATTTTTCAAGTTTAAATACTGATACTTACTATAATTGCAATTTAATTGCTTAAAATAACATATAGAGTAATCTATTGTAATTTCCGCCAGGCATACATGGTGTACAAGGGTCACGGTAAAGACGAACGAGAGAAAACCGGAAAATTCCGGTCCCGGCCAGCCGAGTCCGCTTACACTATGACCACGAACCGGAGCACCCGCTTCTGCGACAACATGACCGAAAGAGAACTAGAGGTAATAATCTTTTGCATACACATATAGTGATAGTATAGCTACATTTTCACTGAAGCGATCTGAGCGAAATGGAGGGAGCAGTGAATTGACCAATCGCAGTGTCGAAATCTGTGATCTGTGGAGTTTAAGAGCTCTTTGATTGGTCAAATTCAAGCTCCGCTCCTTTTCGTTTGGTAAAACTCCGATTCATTGAAAATTCAGCCTTAGTGTTGGAAGACAATCTGAAAACGTGTATCAGAGGATAAAATGCTGTATGTATTTTTTTAAGGTTTTTAAAATTATTATTTTCTGTTTATTTTTGACAAACAAAACAATAAGTGTCATACTCCAATCCTATGTGGTGACTTATATTATTTCGTCACTTATAATTCGATATACCTACATAAAGATATTTTTGTATAGATAAAATAAAAAACCGCGCCACCAAATGAGCATCTACCTAATCAATTAGAAGCTAATTTTTTACTACTTAAAATGTTCTTAACAGACTTGAAGTCACGTTCATGGTTGAATTTACATTATGGTAGATTTAAAAACAGCTAATCACGAACGCTTTAGAATGTCGCTACTCTATAGGTTTCTGTTTGAATAACATTTTTGCTATTGTAGTTACTTTTGACATATTATAAAATATTTAACCTTCTTTAAAAACTTTTTGTAACCAGATGATGTCAATGTAACTTAGTCTTAAATAAATGTTGAATTTTAAAATAGCTAAAATTAAAACCGCAACTGTTTGCTTGAGTCATTGCCAAGCTCTCGCCCGCTCCAGTTAAGCAATTTTCAAGTGTTAACTTCAAGCACTTTTTACAGCGCTTCTTTTTTGCCACGTTTAGATCCGATTTGTTTGAAGATGGCATAAAAACCTAAAAAACATCACTGTGGACTAGCTTTAAATAGGATATCTAAACTTATAGGTACTCTAAAGATGAAAGTTATTGTAATTTTCATCTTTTAATTTATTTATGTTTCAGAGAGATAAATTATATAGTTAATTACTTAATCTGGTTTTCTAATACATTTATTCTTTGTATTCTCTGTTAGTTATTTCTATTTCTATTAGATTGTTTGCAGCTATGACGGACTAAGAAGTTCGTAGAGCATTAAGTCACAGATTTGCTTACTGCAACGCAAAATTATTAAGTGAAATGTTTTCGATAATACTTATATCGTACTACACATTCGTTGCTTTTCAAAGTACTATTTATCGAATTTATTGAAACACTCTCAACTTTTTTAATTCACAGTTTTATTTAGATACTAGCTGTTGCCCGCTTTCGTCCGCGTCAATTTCTGTTTTATTATGATCGCGATTATTTTTCCAAAATTTTTCACTGATGCTTCGCTCCTATTGGTCGCAGCGTGATTTTATATAATCTAAAGCCTTCCTTTATAAATGGACTATCCAACACTAAAATAATTTTTCAAATCGGACCAGTACTTCCTGAGATTAGCGCTATCAAATAAACAAACAAACAAACAAACAAACTCTTCAGCTTTATAATATTAGCAAGTATAGATTTTACTTTTAGCTATAAATTTCGGCATATCTTTATTATCATATTTCTTTAAATTTTGCTGACGGCATCTACACTAATATACCAGTACAGATTATTAAATATAATAATATAGAATATAAAAATAAACGTTAAAAAACTCAAAACAGCAAAAGGCATAATAAGACATTATCAAACAAGAAAAATAACTCGCAAAAGTATTTAATACTTTTTTTAAATTTTCATATAACAAAATAAATCAACAGGAAAGCGATTGTTTTGATGTCGGCTTGTCATTCTATTCTAATACGCCGCAGTCTCAGGTAGTTAAGACGCTGACTGCAGCCTGATGACCTTGAGCAATGAACACGCCCACAAATTTATTCGTCTTTGAATTTTTTTGGAACGCGCCACAGCTATCACTGTCGATTCTCGTAGGAGTGACAGAGAAAAAGCGCATGGAATAGAAGGGCCTAAGTGCCAAACAACAAAATTCGTTGTGCAATTTAAAATTGCCATTTTATTAAAAATCTAAATCGGCCATTTGCTTAAGCAACATGTAATATACAATATAGCACAATTTTAATCATCGTTATACGGACTGCTGAGAAAAATGGTAATTTATGTATTTTCAGAGGCTACTTTAAGATTTTTTTCTATCGAGAAAAGTTTTTAGAATCGTGTTTTGGAAACAGCCACCTGGTCGAAAATATGATCAATTACAAATACATAGAATTGGGCAACAATACGAGCCATAGGCTTAAAGCAAAACAATCTTCATTGAGCTCAATTTGGCTCATGTACGGGTTTTTAGGTTCGATTGCGAATTTGGTTACAATCACAAATAAGGTAAATTGATCCTTGTTGTGTGTAATCTTTAGCTTATAGTCAATATTGAAATAAGATTATATTAAACATGGCTATTGAATATATCAATAGACATACCGATCGAACCAAAGATCTTATAGGGAGTGACGCCAGTTTAAGATTAACAACTTATAAATTGTTTTTTGGTGACGTCTATTATGGTAAATAGCGTATATGCAGGTCAAGTTCGGCTCTTCAAACTAAATGTTTTCCTTTTGCTTTGATAGGAGGAGTTCAGAAAGATCTGCAACCAGTTAGAAAAACTTCGGGAACGATGCGGTTCCGGAGTATCTGTAGCAAGACGCATAACAGCTATGCAGGACGCTGCAGCGATCCACGATCGCAAACCACCTGCGTCAGATCATTCTGCTCCTTTGAAACTGAATACAGTATTTAGCGCTGTTGCAGACAGACTTATGTGCACCGTCACCCCAGCCGAAGAGTCTAGCAGTAGCGGCCGCGACATGCCCTTCGAAGCCCCGCCCGCTTACAGGCACAAAACATTCAGTCCAACCAAAAGCGTAGAAGCCAGCAACACTGAACAGAGTCAAACTGATGTCACAACGGATTCTCCGAAAAGACGAACGGAGTTAAACGAAGAAACAAAAGAAGACAAACAAAACGGTGTGTTCAAAATATCGGGTGAACCGAACTGTAGTGATGTAAGACCCCCCGAAGTGGCCAGCCGGAATGGTTTCAATAATAAAAGTGAGAAAACAAGTGAACTGAAGACAAGTCCGGGCAGCGCTGAGACGGTTAAGGGGCTCCGGTCTGGTCATGCGAGGACTCACGCTATAGTTATTAATTTAGATGATAAAAGCCGCTTTACAGAAGAGGTCACTGTTTAAATGTTAATTATCTAAGACTGTACTTACATTCTTGTTAGGTTACGTCCCCTCGCTTACACAAGTGGTACGTTTTGCGGTAAAATGAGGTCGATTAGTTAATACGGTAATGTCTTCTGTCTTAGCAATATATTGATTTACAAAACACGTCACTTGTGTAAGATTTCAACCAATCTTATAAACAGTTTTGTATAATATAAATGCTAGTCTTTACTGTGATTCATAGTTTAATGGAATATGTATAAAATTCGATATAAAATTTCATAGTTACAAATTATGCATATCAAATGTAACTTCCTTCGTATAAATTGTAGTAAAGTGCTAAACTTTTATGGTTGCGTTTTGAAATGGAGATACTAGAAGAATATTATGTCCATAGCCCGCTAGACTGGAACTAAAGTTGAAAACAGTTTTGCACGCTAAAAACTTTTATTAATCCATTGCACAAATAAAACTCATGCACCGGAATAAAGTAAGGTCCTGGAGTTAGCGTAAAGGTTTTATTAAAAATCTTATAAAGAGATCGAGTTTTTGTTTTCTTTTTGCAAATGGCTGGAGAGCCAAGTTTACGATGAAATTGGTTTTTGTTGTATTTTTAAAGTTTGCACTGCCGTAGTCTGGTGTGTACAATGTATTATTGGGAATTCGTGCCATAAACTTAGTTTAAAAGTGTGATGAGTGTAAATGGAAAAGTTAATGTATGTACACTCGACAGCACATCAAGTTAAACAGTTGAACTGCGATAACAGCTTTTATTACGTAGGGCATAAAGGCGGTCTCAAGGTCAACATGTATAGTCTGATGTGCCGTCGTGTGTACATAGTATATTGCTCATTTGTTCGTGTTTATAACCATTAAAAACGTTACCAAGTATGTGTAGATACGTAAGTGATATAAAACTCAAATATATGAATACATTTGATTCAATTTATATAAATTTCGCACCAAATATTTTCAGACTTCAAAATAATAACAGAACACGCCACAAAATAACAAAGCTTGAATTTTCAAATTTTTCAACACGACATAAGTCATATAGTGTCAAATATTTAATAAATTGTATCTTCGTCATATATTTAAAAATAATAATTAACTAATACAATTACAATTTTAACATGAATAATTATGTAATTTATCCGAAAGTTTTAAATGTAAATGAGTTAAGCATAAAATACGTTTTTTTCATCGTGCTCCAAATATTTTCGTGATGTTTTTTTTTAAATTTATTTAAGACAACAACAGTCATAAAAAAAACAACAGTGTAACAACATAATATGTTGTTTATTTAATAAAAAAAAAGATATTTGTTGTTTAATCCAAAGAGAAATGCCAAAGGGAATGTATGTGATGCGCTATGGTATGAACCGTAGTAATTGTAAATATTTTAACTAGATGTACAATCAGCCACGATGAAAGACAACTAGTGATTATATTTTTGTAAATAATGAATTATCGTGTTTAATATAATAAATAAATAAATAAATAATAAATAATGTTAGATACGTTAGAGTAAAGATAAAATAGGTTAGCTATAAAGAGTTGTGTTAAAGCTATGAGTATTGAATTTGAACTAGCGCAATATTTGTAATCTTCGCTAAATTAAGATTTTATTTTACAGTTAAAATAATCAGTATGTAAGATCAAAATTACGTTTATTTCACTTATAGAACTGACAACCGTTGAAGAAGACATCATTGAATTGCAACCATACGCAAATTTAAAGATGTTGTCTGTTGTACAGATTAAAAGTGAAAGGTGTGCTTGTGTTCTGAGGACGGTTTTGCAAGTGTATACCTTTTTTTTAAAATTTTATTGCGCTCTGTTCAAATGTCTTGCAAGGTTTAAGGTGTGTTACTGTTTAATTCGTAAGTACTAATTAGTATATTTGTTTTTGCACTGATGACATTGATTGTTTTAAGTAAATGTTATATTAGGGGTTAAAGTATGAAATTGCCGTTTTGTATGGACGAAATCGAGAAAAGTAATTTTTCCATACTAACAATTTTTTAGTTTTTTTAAAACCGCCTGAACCGTTTTCGATGCAATTAAAGGTGAAAGTTAGATGGTTATAAAGCTACTCATTATAGTATTTAAATTTCTGAAAATCAAAGTATATAATACAAATATACTTAATTGAAGTAAGAAGGTCAGCTGACACATTGTAAGGGGTCTTTTCAACGACTTCCTTTGAAGTAATAGGCACTAGTATTGCATTTTTTTTTTAGTCAAAAGTTACTTTATTTAGTTTTTGTAACAATACAAAAAGAATTACGCAATAATATGACTATACTTAAGAGCTATGAACAAAATAAAAAGTGGGAAAATAATGGGCAATTTCATACTTTAACCCCTATTAAAATTTAAGAGGTGCTATTTATATTTTATGTTTGTAATTTTGCAAAATGTAATATAGTTGAGTACCTTCTGCCAAAAATTAAATTTTTGCAATATATTTTAATTTCAGTAGTGTTTTGTAGCCGTGTTATGTATTGGCCCGAAATGTTATCGCTTTGACGATACAAAATATTTCGGCGTTGCGGAATGTACCAGTAACTATTGATTTTAAATCTTTGGCATTTTTAGACTAGTTATCTAATACAACCATGAAAGAAGTGTTTTGTGGGTGAAGAAATACAAAACGCTACAATACAATTTTATTGACAAAAGAAGGTTACATATATTTTGTTTACCGGTAGGCCCCAAACTAGGTAATCCTGTTTTTAAGGACTGGAAAATTGCTGAGTTTGAGTAATATTGTAAAAATAAATTTATACATGCAGAAATAAACAAAAAATGTGGTTATAACTTCTTCCGAGAGTAATATCGCAAACTTATTTGAAAAAAGGGAACAGACAACGGCAGGTCAAACTACCCAAGAAGTTAAAGGTAATTAAATTGATTTTCAACTTTAAGTCCAACAAGTAGAGAACAATATCAATTGAGTTTGACGTTTTGTGTTAGGTTGACGTGCTGTTGTATGTAAGTACATGTTATAAACCCCGAATCAATTACCTCATATTTCTTAACAGTGTCACAAAATTAACTTCAAGATAACAGAGTTGCAAATACAGTTTTGACGCAAACTCAAAGGAAATATATTGCAGTGGCGTAAAACTATTCGCATTTAAGTTTGCACCGCAAAAGTTGGCGGCCCGGCGTAAGTGATATTTATCTCGCACCATGCAAGTTTTAACTTACGAAGATAAATCATTACTTAACCACATAGTTATCAAGTTCGGTTAAACTTAAAGCTTTACACCATTGGTTTAGAAGTTATCAAATGAAAATTTTAATACTTGTCTAGGGTCTGGGTTAGATTAATCAGTTTCAAGTTAAATTAAAATTGAAGAGCTTACGTTGACAAAGTAAGCATTTGGTTAGGAATATTAAATTAATTAAAAAAATCCACGTATATCATAGCGCTTGCTACAAACTCATAAAAACAAGGTAAGTGATAAAAATCTCAAAGCAACTAACTCATATGATAGTTCATGTAAATCTGTATCAATATAAAATTAATTTTCTTTGCAATACTGATGTTTGCAGTTGTTTTAATTTAATATTTTTAAAGTAATGTGTCATTTCAAACGTTAAATGAAAAAACATTACAGTAAGATTCTAAAGTTAATGTAAATAAAAACAAATAATACTGTATTTGAAATGTACTTTTTATTTGTTTTTATTTTTTGTAGTTTTCTATTATTTTTATAACTTTATCGACAAATTGGACAAAACAGTTTTTCGTAAAATGGCATTCAGAGTCGGTCGTCACGTCAGTACTTTTTTCGTCAAATAATGTTTTTAATGTAGTTACTACGAATTTAAATTTGATATTTCTTTGTAAAATTTTGTTAAACAGAAAAGACAGCTATAGTGATATAATATTTTTTATGATTCAACTTAAAAATTGTTTCAAATTGTAAATAAACTTGTTGACATTAAATATTAGAATAAGATATTCATTGTAAATTACAAATTTGTATATGTACATGAGATATAATTGCTTCAAGTGAGGATAATATAAGTTGCAATAATAATATTAATAAGTGCAAAGCGTATGTTGGTTATGACTTAAGCGTCGATGATTGTAATGGAAGTATGAAATGGTGTTTACTAACTCATTAAACAAGTTAACTGAATATTTTTTTTATTACCTTGTGTTGTAGGTATTCCAATCCCAAGTTATTATTGGCTTATTTTTCCTTAAATCAAATTAGTAAATCTTTATGAGGGCTGAAAAAGTAAAGAAATATTTATTATTTTTTAATCTTTTTTGCGAATGGGTTATGATGTATGAATTCAAATATTTTTTATTTTTTATTATTTCATTCCATATATTGTTATATTTAAAACTTCAAAACATAGCCTATGCTTTTAACTAATGCAGGTTTAGTTCGACCGTTTGCTTTTTGTAGTGTGGTACCAACCAAAGAACATGGAAAAATATTAGAAAGGCTGTAATGCGCCATTTGTATGAGAACAGATGTCGCCGCTTGCGCCCCACACTACTTGTGCACATAATAAACACAAGCTTTCGAATACATAAATGGGTTTAAAAAATCAAGCAAATTATTTTGACTACAAAAGAAACCAATCACAGCGCTCACTTACATTAATGTTTGGGCAGAAGCATTTGCTCATAACCTATGTGGCGCGCTTGCCCCGCCTAAATCGCCTTTCTAACCTTTTTTCCGTGTTTTGTGGTACCAACCTAAAATAGAATAGTAACACCCCTACTCAATTCTAATCGTTTTTTTTCCATTTCCAAATAAAACAAATATTATGACTTGACGATGACTTTAGAAGCAGCCAGAGAATTGATCACCTCTACCCAATGATATTACAATGTAATATCATTACCTCTACCACTCACCATACTGTGAACGTCAACCAGACTGTCAAGCGTAGCAATTTTAGATATTTTTCCTTTCGTTTAAAACGTTCTTTACACTGAATGCCTTCCACACATGTGCTATCTGAAGTGTCCGGCGAAGCTTTCAAAGACTTCAGCTACCAGCACAGGTGGGTTATTTAAAAAGTGTTAGATATTATGGCTAAGTACTTCTTCTGGAGAAGCATGTACACAGCAGTTGACTGATATGACCTGGTGATTATGTTTGAAACTGTTTTGTTTGTACCGTCTGGCCAATGCAAGGGCAACGACCCATTTGGTGAAGTTTTGCAGCAGTCAACCTACTGCGCTAGGATACAATCTCTAGTCTGGTCAATTTAGGGAGCGGTCTTTTCTAAATTGGCTTGTATCTAGAAAGGCACGTTAAGCCATTAGTCCCGGCTTCTGTCAAGATAAAGATGGAAGTCTTAAAGACTGAGACGCCTGAAACAGGTGACTTGGAAACTTTGACATCAGATATATCTTTGTGGATATTACACATTAAGATAAATAAGATGTTTCGTGCATAATGCAGTAGGTAGCTCAAACGGTATGGTGTCCAAGGCAGCATTACCTTGCTGGATAACGCCTAGTTGGTCTTGTGGTTTTAAAAACGAAAATCAAAAATCAAAATATTGTTTATTCATGGTGGTTACATCAAATTGTGATTTAAGTACCAGGTCAAGATTTTGGGATCCTGGATTCGATACCCGGGTCGAGCAACAAGATTTTATAATTTTTGAACATTGCTCAGGTTTGTCTTCGCCTGAACCCATCATTGCTGTGGTGTAATGTTGGGACCAGGGAGTGCGAATAAAAGATGTTACTCGTTTCACTGATGTATTAATAATCCCCCAATAAAGTCTTAAGTCTATCTTATACACTAGACCTATGCAACGAAATGAGGTGAGGTGCGTCACACACTACAGTGGTATCTTGAATTCAATGATGGAGGCCTTTGCCTTAGTGGGATGATTATAGGCTGTTTCTACCTACCTTGATGGATTGCGATGCTGAGCCGCTGTATGAGTAGTCCCTGGGCCACCACCGACGTTAGATAAATAAACACAATACATGTTTTTTACATCATTGCTGTGGTAACTTGAATTCAATGATGGAGGCCTTTTCCCTGCAGTGGGATGATTATAGGCTGTTAACTTCTACATGTCAGCTGTTGTCAATCGATTTGCTCTTTTTAGATAATATTTGTCTGGATAGTTAGTTTAAGGAGTACGACGATAACACTCAAGACATAATTAACTAATTACAGTGCTAAATTAGGTTGTTCAGCAAAAAATATTAAAATAATGATAAAATTTCTGCCTTTACCATAGCATTTATATGCATGTTAACACAGTCTGGCTTCGGTTTGTTATAGGTACTATTTACATAACACACTATATAGGATGAAATTTTAACCACTTCTCAAATTTTAATACTCGTACAACAATCTAAAAGACAAAAAACAGATGATTTCTTTCAGTATAGTCCAGTACAAAAATGTGAAAAATTTACACTTAGAAAATGTCCGCTAAAAATAAAAAAAGACGTGTGGCACTCGGAGACTGCCGCGGTAAAGCTATTGCATAGCATTTTTTATCAACTTATGCAATTATAAAACTAAAAAGTATCACCGCTTTGCCGGTCGGAGTGGGAGGTGTTAGGTTATTTTCGTTACGGAATTTCTGGATTCGGTCTCCACGCTCAAGGCCCGCGATAGAAGCTATGCAATAGCTTAAAAATTGATACGGCCTCCTCAGAACATTTGTTTCACGCGATTCGCATCTCATTCATTCATCTTACGTTGTTGATTTTTCCTTTATACCTTCAGTCTTAGGACCGTAAAAATAGAAAACTATGTTGCGAAAAATATTTTCGGGTAATCATTTGACCCTGCATGCCAGTATTTACTGATAATCATTATCCTTCGTCGAGTTATTTTATATTTTCATGCATCCTACGCATGCATTCAACACAACAGCCTGCATTCAATAAACTTTTTTTGTTGCTTTATATCATTAATTAAACAAAGGCAAATGCTTGATAAATTACCAAAAAGGTTGCCACTCAGCGTTGTGCCATAAAGGATTTTTCGTATCTTAATTCTGAACAATTCTTTGTTTAGTACATTCAACACCCTATATTTTAAAAGTTAAATGCTTCCGTTCGAAATGCTCTTTTTTAACTGCATTGGGAGAGTTCACACCATTTGAGATAGTTTGAGTTGTTGAGAGCTTTCAAGCTTCGCTCTTGCCCGATAAAAGCGTTTGTGGTCGCAGTTTTCTGTAAGGGTCAGATTTTATAGAACAAATTCAATGCCAGACGATATTCAAATGTATCGAAATTTTGTAGTGAGATTTTAAGTAACTCAATTTTTCCAGTTCCGAAAAATGGTTTTTCAATTGTTTTCCAGAATTTGGACTACTACGTTAAAATACAACGATTACAAAAATTGTTATTCCGTGGTCATGGGGCTTGCACCAGGTGCCTTACTCTACAACACAAAGCTCGTATTTATCGGTAAACAAGATACGTCATGGAATAAACCCCGAATTAATAAACTCTAGTGAAAGTTTAAATCAGCAGATTATTAAAGTATTTTCTCAAAACGTTACATTATTGATGAGTGTTCTTAGCAATTTAATTGCGAAAAAAAAAACACTATTCCTTGACCAGAAATTTCGAATGGTGGGAAAAGCTCGCTCCATTTTAGGCTTCTTCTTAACCGTATAGTTAAGTATGACTGTAGTCAAGAGCAAGCCCATTATTTATAAGTAAAAAAAAGTCATGGACGGCGCTGGATTGAAGCCGTGGACATCATCATTTGGTTGAGATGATGATGAACTGGTAAGAAATAGCATTAACCTTCGGCATACAACGTGGGGTATTTTTAACCCCAGCTCGAGAAAAATACGTAAATTTATGAGAAATAATCGAGCAATAACATTTAAATTTCAAGTAGCTGGGCGTTAAGCATTGCCACGTCAACTCGTAAGCTTGGATGAGTGCGGCGCGGACCGCGCTCGTGTATGCACGTGGGTATAGCGGGTCCCGGGTGTTTTTAACCCCACGTTGTATGGGACGGTGCTGAAAAGGTATGTATGCATTCTTATGTTTTTCTCTTATTTTCAATCTAATTTCGATTATAATTATGTAGCTTATTTTCTGTTACAGATATAGTTTAACTAACACGGCATATAGGATTCAAGATAATATTGCGGCGGCTTTACTTGAAGAAAATTTGTCTCACAATACAGCAAAAGTGGAGTCGATTTAGTTGACAAGCTTTCAAGAACGTACGATGATTCCCGCAGCAGTAAACGCTGGCCACTGACCTTGTTTTTCTCCTAGTTGAATCATGCCAATATTAATTATTTTATAGTACAAGACGATGTTGGAATATGTAAGGAACACGTCAATCAGATCTGCCAAAATGTACCGATTTATACAAATGAATGATCTAGCTAGAATAGGTAGACAAACTTAGTTATTTCTGTATATTTTTATAATGTGTTATGTTTCTAGTTTAATAATATTGGCTTAGACCAAAAATTCCTATAAATATAAATCACCCACGTAATTTTTTTTAGATTTATGGGAACTTTGTTGAATTTTAGAAGCACTTTTGTATTTTGTGTTCTTTTTCATAAATAAAGTTTATTTTCTTAATTAAATTGGGTTTTAATTATTAATATATAAGCCAAAAACTCTATCTAAGCCGTTGTATTTAATTAATACCCTTAATTTGACCCTATTTACTATGGGGTTATAATAACCCCACGTTGTAGGGGTAAGGATTTATTTTCACGTTGTATGCCGAAGGTTAAGTAAACAACAAATTTTGGGTTGGTATTAAAAACTTATTGACTATCATACACATCAATGACATTTTATGGTTTTAATTCAATATTTTTTATTGAAAAGTTATTGTTAATATTTCACAAACAACCCTGTATTTGACTTTTTGAATAAAATACAGCAATTTGCTAATATGGCAATAAATTCTAGAACTGAAATTCGCAAAAGGTACTAAAAAGAATTTTAAATCCTAAAACAACACTTATGTATGTCATCTTTAAATTGATCTTATTTAACTTCCGCCCCTTACAAAGTTGACGCGTTTCCAAAGAATTGTTGACAAAGGTGGAAGGGAAAAACATTTCATAGCTCATAAGTTTTTGTAAAGCCTTGTCACTAAATGACAATGTCTACATGTCATGTTATAGAAGGCTTAATAAATTTTCAGGACATCTTTGATACCTACCTATGGAATGAGGACAAAAATGGCCATGGCAAGTTTGTAAATTATTGGGCATTTATGAACACGGATTTACGGAAAAATTTAAATAAATATATTTGAGAGTCTGCAAACAACAAACTTACTCCAATATACATTGTTGTGTTCACAAAGTGTAACTCTACTCGATAAAGTGCAAAATGAGCACATCAGAGGAAGTTTTAAAGTAGCGCCTATAGCAGAAAAACTCACTGAAAGCCGCCTACGATGGTTCGGACATGTCATGAGACGCCTTGAAGACCATGTCGTGAAAAAGTAGAGGTCGTCCACTGGCCACCTGGTGGTCCACAGTAGCCAAGGACTTAAAGCTTGCCCAAGCGTGCATTTCGACAACCCAGGACAGACTGTCCTGGCGCCGCAGAACGAGGAGAGCCGACCCCAAATAATGGGAAATGGCTAGGACAAAGAAGAGTGTTCACAAAATAATAACATTTTAGATTAGTTTATATTAAGGCAATATTTTTGGACGGGGTAAGGTATTTTACATGTCATAAATTTAAGTTTAGTTATTTAATTAATAGGCAAAAACTACATAGTTTAAATGTCTTCACTCACGCTGCAGACGCTCCTCCAATATTGCCCGGCAAATCATGAATATCGCCGAGGGACGAGGAAAGAAGACGAAAGAGGGATCATTAACTAGCCTCTAAGGAGTCCTGATTTAAGTCCTCGCGATTATTTTGTGTAAAAATAAGGTGTATGAAAATAAACTGACAACTTTGTTGCGAATGGAATAGATCATTACAGAGATAGTAGCTATTTCAGTAGAATAATGTTGTGGCGCTATTCTTATTTTTTTTGGAAAGATTAGAAGAAGGCATGCACCGGGAGGAAAAAAAAATTGACAATATTATCATTTTAGCAAAACAATTGTCCATTTAGTTTAGTGCTATTCGGTCCAATATTTATCTTTACCGATCCGTACAGTCGTTCTGGCACGATTAAAAATACCTACCCATTGAAATTATCCTTGCACTAATCATTCATGTAAGTAGTAGTCTATAGACCATAGAGGGTTTAAATTCTGAATAAAAATCTCAGAGGTGTGTGTCAAAAGTCAAAATATACCCGGCACCCTTAACATAAACGAGTACTTTGTACTTCCTATTAGAGATCATACTATTTAAGAGTAGTATAAACAGAGACTGAAATAGAGGCAAATGCAACTCCTAGTGCAAAACCAATCTATACTCTATTACTCTATACTAATATATAAAGCTGAAGAGTTTGTTTGTTTGTTTGTTTGTTTGTTTGAACGCGCTAATCTCAGGAAGTACTGGTCCGAATTGAGAAATTCTTTTTGTGTTGCATAGTCCATTTATCGAGGAAGGCTTTAGGCTATATAACATCACGCTGTGACCAATAGGAGCGAAGCATGAGTGAAAAATGTTGCAAAAATAATCGCGATCATAATAACGGAAATTGACGCGGACGAAGTCGCGGGGAACAGCTAGTTTTCAATAAAAGTAAAGTTATTTCGAAAGATATTGTATACTATATTCATCTTAACATTATGGTAAAAAAATCTCTAAAGTGTGTCAGTATACATTCTCAAATGATGCTCTTGGTACTTCTTCTAAAACTGTTTTGAAATAACAAAATAAGTAACCAAAACAAAGTCAGGGGCAACTCGTACTAGTAAAATATTTTTAAGGCCAAATGTTTACGCATCCCTCGGATCAGAGGCCATACTCTGCAACACAATGTCCGTATATTCGAATCCATCTGTCCTTATCACTCATACCGATGTCGTTAAGTATCTGAAAGAGACAGATATATCTGTAAATACGGGTTTCGTGTGGCAGAGTAAGGTCTCTGTCCTTTGAACCGAACTTCGTTTGAAATTGAAAAACGTTTTGATCTTGTCGCAAGCTCTATTAATGTTTGGGAATATTTTAATTTTGTTGGGAGCAAGTTGGGGCTTATCGATTTGCGCCTGCTTTGAATTCAGTATAAAATAAAATGTATTTTGGGAAGCTTTGCTGGAAGACATTTTGTTAACTTCACTAAAATTTTTAAATTAAAAATGGCTTAACAACCCATGCTCTAACATAAACAAGTAAAAGTAATATTACTTGACTACAAGTAATTACTTGAGAGACAATTTGTATGCCCTAATCAAGAAATTACTAAAAGTTATAACTATCAAAAGTTAGCATTTTCAGCCAAATCATATGACTATTAACGGTGACCAATTTCTTTAACTTAAGCACTAGGTATGAACACTTTAAGTTATGACTTTCTTAAGCAATAAGTAATTACTTCATTATAAATACGGGGTAATAGACAAAGGTATCTAAAAATAGGGTTTTACCCACAGAACATGGAAAAAGCTTAGAAAGGTGATGTAGGCGGGGCAGGTGCGCCACAGAGGTTATGAGCAAATGCTTATACTTCTGCCCAAACATGAATGTAAGTAAGCGCTGTGATAGTTTTCTTTTGACGTCTTTCAAAATAATTCGCTTGATTGGCCATCTTTGAACTCGTATATGTGTGCGAAAGCTTGTGTTTATTATGTGCACAAGTAGTAGTGGGGCGCGAGCGGCGTCTTCGGTCCTCATACAAATAGCGCATGACAGCCTTTCAGACCTTTTTCTATGTTCTGTGGTTTTGGCATAATTGCCACAAATTATTTAATGGCAGGCGGGTTACGATCGCCGTTTGGTTAGGGTTGAAAGAAGATATTGCTGCAGCCTTTCTGCTGCTGGTGGTTATTTTTTGGATTTAAAGCTATATCTGGGTTTCATGCATTAGTCTGTACAAAAACATTAAGGAAATATGCCTATGTTTTCCAAGCAGCTATTTGATTATTATATATTCTATGTATTATAAGTATGTATTTACAAAAAAAAAGTATATAAGTAAGTTTATCGGTTGTCTAGTACCCCATACGACAGGGTACTTAATAGTAGCTTAATTTGGGACTAGATGGCTCTGTGTGGCCAAGTGAGGCATGTCTTAAAAAAATATATAAATAAAAAAATTGATAGGCTTCGAAAACTATGAAATCATACTATACTGATAAAAGTAATTTTATAAGAAGAAGAATATCACTTGATAATATACATACATTATCAAACATTTCGTAAGAACACAAGGCACACACGTTACACAAATAACTGAGACTGACACTAGTAATAGCGTCAATTGATCTTGACATTAAACTAATTATATTGAACATTGATTTACAGCAATCATCATTAAATAGTGATGTACACGACTTGAGTAAGTTTACAGGGCTCAGTGTAATAAATAACAAAGACCTACGATAGCTGATCTATTATACAATCGACAAAAAAAAATCAAAGATAAATGAAACGAGATTAACTACTTAAGATATTAAATTTATGAAAATTGTTTACATTAATAAAATAAACAATAATAAATAAATAAATGTGCACATACTTGTTCTGACCCCAATTTGAGTAACTATTTAAAGCACTCGTATTTTAGAAATCAGAAATAACGATTGTACCACAGAAAACCAGACCCGAGAAAATATAGAAAAACATATTTTTTTCTGCATTACCCCATCAATGATTAAAACCCGGGACAAACCTTGGAGCAGGCGACACCTTGAAAACCTTTATGTGCTACAAGTAGAATTCGAGGAACGAGTCTTGTACATCACTATCACTGAATCGTGGCTACAGCTGGGATTGAATCAAATTAACCTACTTGATGTTGACTAATTGCCGTTAACGTAAATTGATTGTGCTAATCACAGCGCTCTGTTGGATCAAGAGATGTCAGATTACAGAATTTAGAGAACTCAAGGCTGCTACCTCAGATCATATAAAGAAGGAGATATGAAATTACTCGTAAATCCTTAGCGAACCCGTGTCTCCGAATTATTTATGTGTGCAACGCAACTACAATAACACTGCTGTAAGCATAAGGATCACACTATATCAATTTACAACGCTCATTGGTGCGCACACAAATATGGACCCAATCACAGCGGCTACCACTTACTCGCTTACACAATGCGTCATTTGGTGTTTGCAAATTAGTGTGTCGCTACAAAGTGTGGTCGCGACGCACACGTCGGGCAGTGAACGCATTGATTAAACCTCGATACATTGCGCAGTCGCATAGTACTCACAACACAGCTAATTAGTATTAAGCCTTCAATGTATATTGTGCCGATACAATTATCGTTACATGGATGTTTTCATTAAATAATTCGCCACGGTGTGCAATAGTTCCGTTTGCCCACATAGGATTCGCACGCGCCACGCCCCCATTTCATATCTATTTCTTTATATGATCTGAGGCTGCTACCCTCATATAAATGGCAAAACTTACGTACATTAACATCACGGGTTTCGTTAATTGACATTTCTAGTTTTGTATTAACTTTCAAATTGTTTATCATAAACTATATCGTACCACTAATGACAAATAATCATCAAAAAATTCAGGGGGACTTGACCTTATTCTTTGAATATTATCTTATTCATAAGTTGATATACATCTTTCACAACAGATTTTGAAAACTCTTTTAAAGAAGAAAACAAAACGTGAAGAAAAAAAATGATTTTTTTCCTTCACGTTAATATGAAATGACTACGGATATTGTATTCAATAATTTTGTTTCATTGTATTTAATTTGTTAAATTTTAATTGTATTCAATAATACAATATCCGTAAACATTTCATAATTAATTCTTTTAATACAGTCTTTGATGGCAGATAAATCAATGTCTCACTAACAAAGCCTGTAAATAACTCCGACCTTATTAATGAGGCATCAAAAAAAGAGCAAATGACTCCCCAGCGCTGTCCTCCAGGATCACAAATTAATTCAAAGTTCATTTCCATCGCGAATCTTTTTTTTAGGTTCCGTAGTCAAACAATGGACCTTCAGAGTTCGCTTTAGCTTAATGTTTGTATTCTTTGTAAAATATAGCTATACTATTTTAAATCCAGTTATAGTTACTGTAACCAATTTCTATAGAAGTTTTATCATCTTCAATAATAGCATTTACTAGTCTGTTGTTACAGTGTTATACAATGTTACAGGTAGAGTCTGTTGCAAATTGACCGTCATATGCTATAAGTGTCTGTCATTTTTAATAAATGCTTGATCACATTGGACATTTTTTGGTCACGATGGTCACATACAAAAAATTGTTAAAAAACAATGAAGGAATTATATAAAATTATTGAAATTATAGCAAACAAAAATATAGAATTAAACGATTATGCTTTTTATTAGTATGCCTTTCAACAACTCTGCGTTTTTATGTTTAGGCTTACGAAAAAGTTTGCTAAAAGAATTTATGTTTTTTAATTTGTATGCCTCAAGATGTATGTCATTTAAAAGTATGACAATTTTCATCTTTTTTTTTTTTAACTTAAACAAAGAAGAACATTATGCATTTCAAAGTGTCACCATACTGTTTATTATTGTATTCTAGTTTTTGCACTAGTAGTCTAGTATTTTTTTAGTATTTCATTTCGTTGTGCAATTTCTAATAAATCCTTTCTCTTATAATGTATTACAAATAAAATTTTAGCATAATTTTACAATTGAATTGAATGTGACGTTATGAAATTAAATGTCCAAAATGTCCGGTCACATTGAGAAAATGACCAATTTGGTCGGTCACATTGATCAGATATTTATAACGTGACAATTCAATTCAATTCAATTCAATATTTTTATTGCGTTCTATAATGTTACAAGGGTGTTATAAAATATGATATAAACAGTTCATTATAGACCCTGTTCCCTGTACCCTGTAGACAGAGAGGATGACGCCATAATTACTTACATAATATTAGGGGTTAAAGTATGAAATTGCCGTTTTGTATAGACGAAATCGAGAAAAGTCATTTTTCCATACTTACAATTTTTTAGTTTTTTTAAAAACGCCTGAACCGTTTTCGAAGCAATTAAAGGTGAAAGTTAGATGGTTATAAAGCTACGCATTATATTATTTAATACAAATATACTTAATTGAAGCAAGAAGGTCAGCTGACACATTGTAAGGGGTCTTTTCAACGACTTCCTTTGAAGTAATAGGCACTAGTATTGCATTTTTTTTTTAGTCAAAAGTTACTTTATTTAGTTTTTAATACAATACAAAAAGAATTATGCAATAATATGACTATTATATACTTAAGAGCTATAAACAAAATAAAAAGTGGGAAAATAATCGGCAATTTCATACTTTAACCCCTATTATTATACGAGTAGTACAAAAGATTAAATTATAAGTGTATATATACTTTCTAAAATTGAATTTGACGACCTCCGTGGCGGAGTGGCGTACACACCAGTTTTCAAGGTGTCGCCTGCTCCGAGGTCCCGGGTTCGATTCCCGGACGGGTCAATGTAGAAAAAAATTGTTTTTCTATATTTTCTCGGGTCTGGGTGTTTGTGGTACCTTCGCTGTTTCTGGTTTCCAAAATACGAATGCTTTAAATAGTTATTCAAATTGGGATCAGAACAATGTATGTGATGTTGTCCACATTTATTTATTTATTTATTTTAATTTATATTCAATTTATAGATATCGATTAAATTTGTGATAGTTATTAATTATATCAGCTAGTCTAGTATTTTTATTAGATTTAGATTATATTATTAAACATTTTTATAAATTAGAATTTGAAAAATTAAATTAAATTAATTGTAATATTTGTTGTTATTGTATTATTTAATTTGATTATATATTGTTTTATTTTATTAGATTTTTGTCATTTAGGTATTAATTTATTGTATAGTGGCAATTATTTAAAAGAATAGATTTGAAGGACACTTTACAACACTATCACAGGCCTTTCCGAAAGGAGGTTTGAGGCATAATGGCCATGCTTGGCAAGTGCTATAGCGATCGCAGTTTGGCAATGATAATGATGCCGTTTAATGGAAAAGGCCTGCATTAAGAGCAGACATCGGAGAGCTGCTTACAATGACTATTATTTCATTGTCAAGGATAGAAAAAAAAAAAACAACTAGTATGCGTGAGCGAATGTGTATGCGCGCACGCGTTTGTATATGTTTATGTTTGTGTGTGTGTGTGTGTGTGTGTGTGTGTGTGTGTGTGTGTGTGTGTGTGTGTGTGAAAAAAAAATACTTTGTAACAAAAAAAACTGACAAGTTGAAATACTTAAAGTTTGTTGAGCCGTTTGTATGCTTAACAAAACTGTTAAATACACGATCGAGTCGAAACAGTGGGAAAGGTAATTCTATTTCACCTTTAAACAATAAATGCAGTGCCCGTAAAAATTCCGTGCAGTGTTAAGTTTTAGGCTAAAATCATTGCGTTTCGGTTAAGTGCATGACTCAAATTTGGGTTAATATTTTAACTTATTATATTATATTTATTGTTTATATCGAATTTTTTTAAATAACGTTGAGACAAAAGCTGATCTTCCTCGTGTTTAACCTTAAACTATACTCATCAGGGCCTTATCCCATGTCCATAAAAATCTTTAAAAAAATATAATAAACAGCTTTCATTAACAAATTAAAATAATTTTTAATATCAAAATACTATTGAACCATAAGCGAATATCTATATGATACTTTATAATACAACAATATTATCAATAATATATGAATGATTGCTAAATTAATGAAAATGGTTCTCCCCTCTCCTAATTGCCGTGCCCTAATGGGCACATTATGTTATTCATTATTATGTTACATTAAGGAAGCAATAAATAATTGAGAATTGAGAGTTGATATCCCTTTAGGGCTTAATTTGGGTGATCAAAATGTTTAATGAATTCCATGGTTTATGAAATCTGTTTTGGCTGTATTATTTATCTACGGAATTCCGCTTTAAAAATTGCAAGACAAATCCTTGACCGGTTTTCCAACATTAAAACAAATCGGACAATGAAGAGATGCGATGCGCATTCCGTAGAAAACATTGATAAAGTTAAGCCCTTATTTTGTCTTTAATTTAAAAGGAAATGCTGTTAAAGGAACTGATTAATTCAATTTAGACTTGTTTACTTTTGAAGAAGAATGTTTTTGTCAAACGAGAAGTATTTGTTTATTCTTTGAAAGCACTTAACAGTTCTATTTCAATTGAATTTAAGTATCAATTACACTAGATCATCTAAAATTGATACTTTTAATTGAGTGTAGTTTAAATCTGATCGAATAATTGATAAACTATAATGAATACCTGTTCGATTATTATTAACTAAAACAGCCTTTGGGCTTTGCTTAAGAAAATGGCCACCTTCCCTTACGGGTGTCGTAAGAGGCGACATATTGTAAGTGAGGAGAACTGCTTACTGACTTACGGCCGGTCCCAATAACCTATCTATCTCTAGTTTTGGCATATAGGAGATAGAAAACAACTTCTGTCTTTGTTTCTCTGGACGGCAAAATCAGAGACAAAATATGTTTTCTATCCGATAAGCCAAAACTGAAGATAGATAGATTATTGGGACCGGCCATTAAGGAGTACTGCCCACAGAACATACGAGTACTGCGAGGAGGAGACGGGTGGCACCACAGACCACAGAAAAAGGGTAGAAAGGCGATGTAGGCGGGATAGGCTACAGAGTACTACTACTTTCTTTTGACGTCGCGCGACGTCAATGGGAACTACCGTTTCTTTGCTCACCAGTTGGCGCCACTGTAGACTGAGGTCCGGAGGTATAGCTGTCAAAGGCGACTTTATAACATCGGCGCCGATACAAAGTTTTAAATCTTGAATCTAATTAAAGTTTATTATTTATAAATAACTACGAGTATCTTTATATCAACAAACTAACTTCTGAAATAGTTGTTCTTTGAGGCCGCCTATTTTATCGCTTTTTCTTAATTCCGCTTTCAAAGCGTGTACATTAATCGCCGAATAATCCATATTTGCAATAAGTTAACGAAAGAGATCACTTTCCAGCAGGTAAATTAAAGAAATTATAATTTATGTAACGAAGCCCGCTAAAATCAGTGAAAAGTGAATGTTATTCAATTCAATTCAATTCATTTAATCATCAGATCATAATCCATTTCAATATAGGTACAAATTATATAGGTATAAAAACTTAAATATAAAATTAAACATACTAAAAATATATTTTACGGTTGCCACTAGCCCTGACCCTGCGCACCAGGGACGCGCACCGCTTGCGCATAGTTGCATAGAAGCAATCTACACGCGCCTCGGCGAACATCCCTGATGCGCTACAAAAGCGGGGCAGCCCCAACAGTATTCTAAACGCATTGTTATATTGGATACGTAGTGCATTGTACTGTCCCTGCGTATAATTCACCCAAAGGCTGCTCGTGTAGAAAGACGTACAAAATGCCTTAAAAAGGGTAATTTTAACGTCTCTCGAACAGCGAGCAAACCTATGAGCTATCATATTAGCACGGACAGACATAGCTCTACGCTCCCTCTCTATGTCTGTATTGTCTTTCAAGTCCGAGGTAACAATATGTCCCAGGTATTTAAACTTTTCAACTCTGTTAAGAGGACATCCATAAAGTTTAATACTTGGCATACTGTCTAAACATCTTCCTCGGCTTGAAAGACCATGCATTCACTTTTCTTTACATTATACAATAACCCATGTTCGTTAGCGTATTGTTCACTAATGCCAAGCAGCTTCGATATACCGCAAACCGAGGCGCTCAGCAACACCATGTCATCAGCGTAACTAAAATTATTGAGACAAATGCCTCCAATATGGCATCCAACATGGGTGTTGCTGAGCCTCTCGATCAATGCATTCATGTACAGGTTAAAGAGCTTAGGTGAGGTCAAACCCCCCTGTCTGACACCACACTCCAACCTGTACGGATTTGAATGAGTTATTGGACCTCACAAGCGCTTCTAGTGGCAAATTCACTAGCGATAGCCCCCATTCTTTAAACTCGTTTATGTGTGCAAAAGCTTGTGTTTAGTATGTGCTCAAGTAGTAGTGGGGCGCAAGCGGCGACAACGGATCTCATAAAAATGGCGCATGACAGACCAGCCTTTTTAACCTTTTTTCCATGTTCTGTGGTCAGCGTATTCTGTCTACCATTGATGTCTGGTTATTGTTATTTACCATTGAATGTTATTTATTTATTACTGACACAAAAATCTATACTAATATTATAAAGCTGAAAAGTTTGTTTGTTTGTTTGTTTGTTTATTTGAACGCGCTAATCTCTGGAAGTACTGGTTCGAATTGAAAAAATCTTTTTGTGTTGGATAGTCCATGTATCGAGGAAGGCTTTAGGCTATATAACATTACGCTGCGACCAATAGGAGCGAGGCATCAGTGAAAAATGTTGCAAAAATAATCGCGATCGTAAAACCAGAAATTGACGCGTACGAAGTCGCGGGGAACAGCTATATTTTATAAAACAGTTACCTACTAAATAAATAATGTACCTATTATTAATATTATAAGTTAGCATAAAATTGGCACTAAATTTATATAATTTTAAATTTATAAATGTAATAATAAGTGTAATATGGCGCCATCCTCTCTGTCTACTAACATTTATATTGCTGTGCCCGAACAGGGTCTCTAATGAAACTATATTTAATACTTGCAACACCTTTATAACATTATGGAATGCAATAAATTATTTGAATTTGAATTTGGAAAGGCCTCCTTTAGGAGAGGCCTGCGCCCAGCAGCGGACTCAAAAAACAAAAAATCTAATCAAAAATCCAAAAATCTTTATGTGGAACAATAACAGGATGAACATTACAAAAGTAAAAACTATATTATCCGGAAGTATAAACTGTGTTGCGACAACAACGCCCTCCTCCAAATATATTAACAAAGTTCCGATTAGAGAAAAAGCTTTTTCAGTATTTATGAATGGTTTTAAGGCTAAAGTAATGAATGACTGTTGTAAAGTTTGACTGCTCAAAGTGATTTGACCTTGACTTGAAGCATTTAAACCCTAAGAAAATAGTTCCATGTTATTTTACATTAACACAGCAATTTATTTGCATAAATGTCGTTTCTAAATAGTAGGTCCTTTAAAAATATTTTCAGTGCAACCATACCGTTATTCTATGAAGGTTTTTTTTAAAGCTGGCACGGGGCATCACATATATTACATTAAAAAAAGATAATAGGTAAATAACATAGTCTATAATTGATTATCTGTTTAACATGTTCTTTAAATAGTCTAATACTCCCAGTAACATTTTCATCTACCAGCCTACTGAATCTAAAAGTCACGATGAATTTAGAAGAAAAAAATTCTTCACGTAGCGAATTTTCGAGGGACAAGCATGAAATCGGGCTCAGAGATAAGGAAAAAGCGTGATATGCATAAACCAATTAGAAGAGGGAGCGTACGAAATTTTTAATTACGAAACTTGGAGAGTCAGAGGGTCAGTTCCGCGCCCGTCTGCCTACCAGCATGAGATGGTTTAAGTCATAGGAGTTTTAAAATCCGTTCTTTAAGCATAAATTAAATACGAGACCTTGACAATAGGTTTCTTGCGCTGCTTCTTCTCAGCACTAGCCCAGACTTGTCCCGAAGCAGTGGTAGTTTTAAATATTGGGACGTGTAAAAGCGCCTCGTGGGGCCTATTTGCAGTAATAAAACTGATGATTTTTTGACTTGATAAAAAAGTTTGTAGATGCTTGGTATGTTTAGTTTCACTTACACCATTTTTGAGGAACTATAATGAAAGGGAGGAAAATACTATTTATTTATTATACCTACCTAATGCAGAACCTTACAAATAAATAAGAGAGTACATAATTATATAAAACAAAAAAAGGATTAGCTATTTTCTTGACGTGGCGTGATTTGACGACCTCTGTGGCGGAGTGGCGAATACACCAGTTTTCAAGGTGTCACCTGCTCCAGGTCCCGTGTTCGATTCCCGGATGGGTTAATAAAAAAAGTATTTTCAGAATTTTATCGGGTCTGGGTGTTTTTGGTACCTTCGTGGTTTCCGATTTCCACAATACGAGTGCTTTGTGTGTAAAAAAACCAAACGCAGATCCGAAAACCACGTATCATTAGGATCATTTTTCTCTTTAGGACCATACCTGGGAAACAGCTGGTTCCGAAGATATTGAGGGTCAAAGTCACAATTTTTTTTTCCAGTTTATTAAAAAAACTGTTGCCAAAGGACACCTAAAAACTTTTCTTTATACAAACATAGTGGTTGTTTTTATTATTTCGTTCACAATAAGGCTTTATTAATTACAATACGCAATGTACGGCTCAGCGCGGACGACTTTTGAACTTAGCAGACATCTCCAGCGCAGCGGCCTACGGCTACGGCTGCTATACATTGCGCGCTACGAATTATAATATTTTTTTGAGACCCATAAATAAAAATCATTTCCCAGCTATAATATTTTGTAATATGGCTTGGTTTGCTTTTCAGATTGCGTAACTTCAGGGTCTGCGTTTAGTTTTTTTACACCCTGTATAGTTACACACTTTGAGATCAGAACAATGTATGTGATGTTGTCCATATTATAATATGATTTCACAATAGCTATTTTCATAAGAAAATTGAAAAATGATTGATTGGCCCTCACAAATATTAGAGCCTATTCAAAAGTTCCACGTTTTCCTCGTTTAAGGGGATAAAATCCTGCCCAAGTAGCATTCGGGGTTCTATATAAGATGTCTAGTCGTTCACATGTATTCCACAAGCTGTGTAAGTCAGCTGTATAAGAGCTGTATAGCTTGCTATAATGCTCTTATAGAACCAGTTTGGGCACAAATTAGACAGCCTTAAGTTCACTATGACTGTACAATAGCTGTATAATAGCATTATAATAGCAGTTTAAGTAGTAACATTGGACTTAAGGCTGACTTACGGCACTATATGGGACGCAGTGTGAACCATACAACGTACATGAGTGTTATAAGGAGTAACAAGTTGCTAAATACACAGCCTTCACAGTTATAAAATCCAACAAAAGTAATCCAGACTTACCAAAACTTCACGTGTGTCCTAAATTATTACTTTATTTTATTAATGGATAAAAACTACCCTATGTCCTTTCCCAGGGTATAAATTTAACTTACTTCATAGTAAATTTTATTTATATCGGTTTGAAATGAATGATTGATTTCCCACACAAACTTTCATCCCCCTTTATACCTATATAAAGAATAATTTGTAAGATAAACACAACTTTCTGTTCTTTTCAGGGTGTCATACTATCATCATACCAAACCAATAAATTCATCTTAATCGGTTTAGCGGTTGAAGGTTACAAACAGATGGACAGACACTCTTTCAAATTTAGAATATCGGTACTAATAGACTCTAAATACGCCAAATCCTATGTTTTAGGTTGATTTTAATTCCGCAAACAAAATATTAAATAGGTATCAGGACAAAGTTTAGAAGCTTTCATAAACAATCAGGAATAAAAAACGTTTCTACACTAAAAATTATAAAATGAAACATGTTCCGTAACTGGTTTTTCAGCAATGAACTGGTTAAAACAAATAAAATTCATCAAATTTCTTGGTCAATTATCTGACACGAAATTAAACAGAACCTAGGATTAGGTAACTACAATTAATTTCTTGGGAAAAGGAGGTTTTATGTGTGAAAGACTGGCCGGTTATAATCTATAAGAAAATGTATGATTTTACATTAGTAAAACAAAGTATCTATTTGATATTTACGTTCCAATTTTAAAAATTCCCTGCACATTGTTTCCGACCTAATATAAATTATAATAGTGTCTCGTTGAGAAATAGATCTACGCCGGGAACTTTCGCGTTATGGTTTTTA
Organism: Anania crocealis; assembly: GCA_949315895.1. Lineage (NCBI taxonomy): Eukaryota > Metazoa > Arthropoda > Insecta > Lepidoptera > Crambidae > Anania > Anania crocealis. Next base: position 25,762,267 of record OX438882.1, read on the forward strand.
CGATTTGAAGTGTCGTCTGAAACCGGAATAAACGTACGATAGACATCAAATGGCAATCGTGGATCTTCATCCATGAGTAGTAATAAAGGCCCTTTTAAAGCAACCGAGGATCGTTAGTACAACGAATTCAAGTTACCGTGTATCGTTAGTGGACTTAATCTCGGTGTCCCGGAAAAAACGTGATAACAGCTTTAAACATCAAACAATATCTTGTTAACTGAATTGCTTAGAGCAGTTACCCAATAAGCGAGGGATGTCGTGTGGTTTTTAGTGGGTAGGCTCCTGTACATCAATCTGATGGAAATTCTTAATGTGCTTCGATTTCTGTTTCTCCATAAACAATGAAACGGTTGTGAAATTACTTCAATGAATGGACTCTTTATGTATTTCCCTGTTCGTATTCTTAGATTTGACGCTGTCCCATTTCAACAATAAAATGTTTTATTAATTTAATTTAATGGTTTCTGATGTTTAGGGATACCTCTGAATAGGGCGTATCGCGGTGACTTTCATCTTATAATAGGCGAAGTAGAACTCGTTTTAACAAACCGAAATGGATGTTATTTTTCAAAGTGGGTGTAATGGTACAAAGTAGAATTATTTTTCAGTGAATGTAATGATACAAAGTAGAATTAAGTGAATAAGGACGAGTTTAAGTATTGATGTACTAAAAAACCATTACCTTTCAAATTTGTTACAAAATAAATATATGATCTATTAATTTGGGTATCTGAGTAATAAGTGTAAGTGGTAAATAAAAAGACAATGTCACGGGTTTCCTTACATTCAACGAAATTCATTAAGGTTAAGGCCTTAGTTCCACCACGCTGGCCTAGTGCGGGTTGGTGGACGGCGAGTGCGACGCTGTGGCAACATCACCCCGCGTTGGACGTTCCTCAAGCCGCCCGAAGGCCTCCAACAGGGCTTAAAGACTGCTCCCTCGTGACAACAATCGGGACTAACGGCTCAACGTGCCCTCCGAAGCACGGAAGCGCTTAAGATATGAAACTACAAACGGTCACCCATCCAACTAGTGGTGTCTAAAGCGTTGTAAAGTAAATCATCGAAATTAGTTAAATAAATAAATAATAATAAATATTTTAAGACATGGCTCACTGGGCCACACAGAGCCATCTAGTCCCAAATTAAGGTACTATTAAGTACCCTGTCGTATGGGGTACTAGACAACCGATAAACTTACATATATACTTTTTTTTGTAAATATATACTTATAATATATTCTATATATTATACACCCAGACCAGTACAAACAGACATGTTCATGCACACAAATATTTGTACTGTGCGGGGATCGAACCCGCAACCCATGGCTCAGAAGCAGCGTTTACTACCGCTGATCCAAATGGTCATCAAGTTAACCTTACAAACAGTTAGATAGCAGACGCAAGAAAACTTAATTGAAAAGGTGCGCAAGAAAACCAAAAAAGTACATTTAGTTACTGTACTTATACCCTACAAAATATTTTTACTGAACAAATAATTAATTATTCTTTGCATGCAACATTAATAAAAGCCTGTTCAAATCTGTTTAGACAAACAACACAAGCTTCACAATACGCTTGTTGCATAAAATTCCTTTGAAGAGTCCTCATTGAGGCTGTATTTGCTTGGAGATAGATTTCTCCAATTCTTTATAAAAGACGTTTTTAATATCGTCTTGAGTAAATATCTAAGGGTAATCTAGATATGAGGGCGCTCAACCGGGAATTATTGCACAGACATATTCCTTTTTTTCCAAACGGTTAAACTTACTCTCAAAGTGGGTGGCATAAGCAGCTATATGGTAAATTTATGGCAATGTAAGAATGAACCTTTTAAGGCGGGCGACCAAGAAAATGGCTTCTGTATAATTTCGGTTGGATATTTTAATAAGAACATAAATACGTTTTTGTATTACATTTACATTTGGATCAGCGGTAGTAAACGCTGCTTCTGAGCCATGGGTCGCGGGTTCGATCCCCGCACAGTACAAATATTTGTGTGCATGAACATGTCTGTTTGTACTGGTCTGGGTGTTTTCTATGTATTATAAGTATGTAATTACAAAAAAAAAGTATATAAGTAAGTTTATCGGTTGTCTAGTACCCCATACGACAGCGTACTTAATAGTGGCTTAATTTGGGACTAGATGGCTCTGTGTGGCCCAGTGAGGCATGTCTTAAATATTTATTTATTTATTTATTTATTTATTTATTTATTTATTTATTTATTACATTTGCACAATTGTGAATTGTAATCAATTACATTACAATGTAAATGGCCCTGGCCAAATAATCGATCAAGTACCTATACTACGTGCTAATGAAATAACGCAAAACCTCTTATGTGGTAGCTCAGTCCATTAATCTGAATCTGAATCTGAAAGTCTCATGGGCTAAGCTTTAGCCTTAGAGGTTTTGCGTTATATCATGAGCACGTTGTATATGCAAGGCCTCCTTTTTTTAACCTATTTCATCCGAATGTTCCGTCTTATGAATCTTTTCATAATAATTGTTAAGCTTCATGAGGATTACGTAACTTCTTATTGGAAATAGGCTATCATTGTCACTGCGGCCAATATGTTATATCAATAAAATTATTTCAAATATCGATACTTTTATTTTAAGTTTCATTTGAGAATAGGAAAATTACCATAATAATTATGTACACTGGTAAGAGAGAAACTACACTTATCTTAGATTGTGGTTTATCCATAAATGTATATTTTTTCCGCCGTCTACCATCGCCTTAACAAACCATATAGTAAGAGCGCTTTGGGCTTTTAGAATTATAACGCAAGAATATTTTCAGGATATTTAAGCATTGCAAGAGATTGGCTTTCCGGGTTTAATGGGATAATTCAAGCGATAGCAACTTTAACATAAGCGAAGGTACATGTTTTTTTAATTTTCATTTGAATGTCTTTTAACCATAATGAATTTTTGTTTATCGGAAAAACACGATGTCCCTATTTTGAAACGAATTATTATTTTAAGCGTTTAAATTTCCAGGGTTTCTACCATATGCCTTGTTTTCGTATTATGAGTTTTCGATATTTTGGCGGTTCTTGCGTGGCCAAGGTACTTCAACAAAATATCGAAAAATTATAAAAATCAAGGGATAGTCAGACCATTTTTATAGTTTGTAAATATTTCTTTTAACTAACTATAGTTTTGTTTATGTATAAACGCGCGTAACTTTACAAAACATATATTGTCTTTCAATTATTTCAAATTTGTTGTATGAATTCATCGTATCAGTACACCATTTGGACTCGAGCACTTTTCCTAGTTAACATTAGAGATACTCCTGTTGGAAGCTACGTTCTTAGGCTCCTTAAAAGATATGCATCTCTCTCTCTCTCTCTCTCTCTCTCTGTGTGTGTGTTTCTCGTTTGCAAGCTTATTTTGTTTTAAGCTATTGCATAGCTTCTATCGCGGGCTTTGAGCGTGGAGACCGAATCCAGAAATTCCGTAACGAAAATAACCTAACACCCCCCACTCCGACCGGCACAGCGGTGATACTTTTTAGTTTTTCCATCTATCGATGAATAGCAGAACTTTTAATGACTTCTTGAAATATCACGCTTGTCTCTTTAGTTAGCAAACCGCCTTTAGGTGGCATTTGTTGTATCGGCATAAGTTGATAAAAAATGCTATGCCATAGCTTTACCGCGGCAGTTTCCGAGTGCCACACGTCTTTTTTTTATCATCCCACTTTAGTTCACAGCTCTAAGACAATACTAGACTAGCCCTATCGATTGCATGCTATTGTGCACGATCCCATCCCATAATTTTCCATCTAAAGCCAGCAAGTTTGCATTTCGTCGGTGCGCCTGCCAATCCTGGTATGTGTAAAATGACAACTTTTCAGGAGGAACAAAAAACTGTTTTTCTCGTGAACTGTTTTGCTTTTAAAATTATAAATATGTTATATGATAGAGAAAAATACAACGCTTTAGATAGTGTACCATTTATCAACTACGAAACAAAGCTTTAGTCTCTATAATTTTTTTTTCCATTTTTGTGCACATATCATATTTGGTGTGCCTAAAGTTTGTTCCTGCATATTAGCGTATGTGCAAAATGTACCACTGTAGTTATGTGCTTAAACATACAATTAACATTAATAAAATGTGCGAAGACACAATAATCCAACTGTATTATTTAGTTATAAATATTCGTTCCTCAAGATACCTAAGTTAGGAAAACACTAAAGCAATTTTAAATATTTTTATTAGTTTGTTTATTGCTAGATGGCGCTCTCCTTATTAAATAAGGTAACTTTTACATATTCCTACATTATGTACCACAGAACAACCGGAATAATTATTATAATATTTTAAAAACCATTTTTTCATATATTTTTTCATCATCCTTAACCTGGGACACGGGGCACTGGTTTTACACTGGGCCTGGACATGACCTGTATCTAGGCACCGGTAGCATCGCAGGACCTTAGCCTCTAACACCTGAGCCGGTGCTGACACCCAACCTACTAATAGCCTTCCTTGCGACAACTTCTTGGCAACAGCAACTGGCACCTTAACTACAACAAATCCAGATCCAGTATAGGATTGCCTTATCTCGCCGACCTTAAAAATATCGGTAGCACAACCACTAACTTTTGCCACTACTTCGGCCACATCTTCTTTTGAGACAGAGTCATCTAAGCCTGTAAGCCGCACATCGGTGGTCTTTATTGGTCTGACAACCTTTACTAAATCTGACGGCAGGAGGTATTCCTGCAGTCTTTTGGTTAGGGAGTCTGCCTTCTCACCACTTGTGGCACCGGGTATCTCAAGTAATTTACCCCCAGTTTTCGCCTTAGAGAATAGCATCCCGCTGATGCCCAGATCTTGAATATTTATCGGGGATAAGGCATCCCGGATAGCTGATTCGTATTCACCCTTTTCTAGTGCCCCTGGCAGCAGGATCAGTATGATCTGGGCGGGCGAAGTTTTGGGGTGGCGGGTTTTCCAACTGAAGGTTTAGAAGTTTTGCCTTTAAGCTAAGCATTTGCCTTAGATGGGGTAGCTTCGCTCTTTTTATGTCTGTTTGATCCCCGCTTCGATGTGGACGATCTATACAACATGGTGGTGGATGCTGTCCGTACGGTAGGGTCTAAGTACTTACTTTAAAACCCGCTGTCCCAAATCAAAGATACTCTCCAGTCAGACTCTTCTACTCATGGATCAGAGAAACGAAATGAGGCTACAGAACTCAGCGGATGCCCATCGCTATCGGCAACTCAATAGACAGATATCTAAGTCTTTGAAGAGCGACCTTCGTCAATTTAATACCCGACGTATTAAAGAAGCCATTGAGCGGAACAAAGGCTCTAAAGTGTTCGCCAGAGATCTGTCTATTGGGCAAAGCTAATGAGGTGGCTGAAAACTGAGACAGGTAGCATCATTGCGTCAACACCTGAAATCCTGAGGGAGATTGAGTTTCTATGGACAATTATATTCCACGAAAACACCTGTTGAAAGCAAGGCTAAAGACCCTAGAGCCAAGCTTACCCGACACTATTCTGAAGATATCCCGGACGTCAGCCTGTGCGAGATTAGAATGGCTCTCAAGCAACTTAAAAACAACAAGGCGGCGGGTGATGACGGAATCACAACAGAGCTCCTTAGAGCGGATGGTAAGCCGATACTTACGGTCCTCCAGAAGCTCTTTTATTCTGTCATCCTCGAGGGCAAAACGCCAAAGGCATGGGGCAGAGGCAATGTGATGCTGTTCTTGAAGAAGGGTGACAAAACTCTCTTGAAGAACTACAGACCCATCTCGCTTCTGAGCCATATCTATAAGTGGTTTTCGAGAGTCATTACGAATTGTCTCACTCGCAGGTTCGACGACTTCCAACCTCCCGAACAATCCAGGTTCCGAAAAGGCTATAGTACCATAGACCACATTCATACGCTGCGGCAAGTTATACAGAAGACCGAAGAGTATAACTTGCCACTTTGCTTAGCATTCGTGGACTATGAGAAAGCCTTTGATTCGATTGAGACCTGGGCAGTGCTGCAGTCTCTCCAAAGGTGCCAAATAGACTACAGGTACATCGAGGTGCTAAAGTACCAAAACGCCACCATGTCGGTCCGATTACAGAACCAGAGCTCTAATCCGATCCAACTACAGCGAGGCGTGAGACAGGGAGACATTATTTCTCCGAAACTGTTCACAGCTGTGTTGGAGGATATTTTCAAGCTTCAGGACTAGAAAGGACGCGGCATCAACATCAATGGCGAATACCTAACACACCTGCGATTTGCCGATGATGTAGTTCTTATGGCTGAGACCTTGGAAGACCTGAACATTATGCTCGAAGATCTCGGTAATGCTTCTCAAAGAGTGGGTCTTAGGATGAACATGGACAAGACGAAAATCATGTTAAATGCCCATGTTGCACCCGCTCCAGTTAACGTTGGGAACGTTGCACTCGAGGTTGTTGACCACTATGTTTACCTGGGACAGATAGTCCAGTTAGGTAAGTCCAACTTCGAGAAAGAGATCTCTCGTCAAATCCAGCTCGGATGGGCAGCGTTCAGGAATGTTATGATATGTTCGCGTCCGAAATACCTCAGTGTCTCAAGACGAAAGTCTTTGACCAGTGTGTGTTGCCAGTAATGACCTATGGGAGTGAGACGTGGTCGTTTACTATGGGTCTCATAAGAAGGCTCAAGATCACCCAGCGAGCAATGAAGAGAGCGATGCTTGGTATTTCCCTACTGGATCGAATCAGAAATGATGAGATCCGCAGGAGAACTAAAACAACCGACATCGCTCGATGGATTGCATCGTTGAAGTGGCAATGGGCGGGACACATAGCGCGGAGAACAGATGGCCGTTGGGGCGGAAAGGACGACGTTCAGTGGGCAGGCCCCCTACAAGGTGGACCGACGATCTGGTCAAGGTCGCGGGAAGCCGCTGGATGCGGAGAGCACAGGACCGATCGTTGTGGAGATCCTTGGGGTAGGCCTATGCCCAGCAGTGGGCGTCGTTCGGCTGATATGATGATCCCCGCTTGAACACCGTAGTCTACCCTTCCTTCATGGGTGGAAGTGGTGCTGGAAGCGGGCCGAGCTCGGTTTCAGTAGGCACACTAGGCACTCGTCGCTGTCTGCTTCGAGCCCTGCCTGGTGGAGGTTTCGTCGTTGGAGCCTTGGCTCCGTGGCTCCCTCTGTTTATCAGTGATGTCGTGGCTATTGGCTGAGCATCGATAGCCTTAGTTGCTTTCGGCGTCGGCCCTGCTTTCTGGATCGATTTTGTACTATCTTTCGAAGTAGCCGGTTTAGGGGAACCTACCGTCTTGTTTGGCGCGGAGGACAGTGCTTCTGCCGTAGATGGTAGTGGTGTTGCACCTGCCAATTCTTCATCTCGTTTGCGGCCAATGGCTAATGGGATAAGCCGTTTAGCCGGTAGGAGCCGATCGTTAATACCGCAGAACTGAGCATTCATCATGGCACCATATTTGGCCATTAAGCTGCGCTCTATTTCTTCGCGTTCTGATAGGGCCTGTGCCAACGCCAAGGAAGGAGTAGGAAGCATGGGTTCGTCAATTTTGCTGTTGCTGTTTAAGGATTTCCATTTGTTACTTTAGCTCTTGGAGCTCCTCTGTAAACCTCGTGTTAGCAGCGTTGAGGCGTTGGATTTCCTCATCTTTTGATCTCGCCACCAGTATTTCAACAAATGCCGTGACAACAGCTGCAGCATCCTTAAAGTTCCTCTCGAATACTCCTGAGACTTTCCCACTTCGCCTAGCGCAGTGAATAATGTTATCAGTACTGGTACGGATAGCTCGCACCAGCTCTTGCACTGTTAGCTCTTGAGATTGAAGCTTAGCCCTCTCCTTTATTTGGTGAAGTTTGCGGGACCTCAGTCCACACCATGGCCTCCTCCTCCACCTCATCTTTTTGCTCCTTCTTAGACTCGTTTTTAAGTAGTTCTCTTGCATCCATTTTCGAAGCGTTGGTCCCTCTGGTAGATGGCCTGCCACTTCCGCGTTTCCCTATAATGTAGTTCTTGGGAGTAGGTTTTTAGGCGCACCTACAGATTCTGCCGAATCTCTCCTAGCGTTTTACGATCCCTTACGAGTCAGACCTAGATCGAGTTGTGGAGCAAGACGCGTCAGACATGCTGCCCGCGTCTAACACAGATCCTTCCTGCAAAATTTTGCAGTTACGCTCGCCACCGTCTATGTGGGACTCATTGCGCCAACTTAACACGCTCGCAGCAGGGCTTAAAACCTCGTTGTTCGCGAAGTCACGTACAGTAGAACACTATCTACGGTTTTGGCTAAATTAGCACTGCTTGCACCACACTCTCTCTTTATTTTATTTTGTTTACGTAGGAAAAAATGCATTTCGCATACCTACTGCTTCAGGGGCAGCAGTAGGTTATGTAGGACTCTCTTGTCGGTGCCCGACAAGCATACCCACTACAAAGACCTGCGGTGTACCTTGCGACGTATGTTGGCAGTGTATGGGTTTTCCTTAGGATGCCCTCCATGCACCGCCTACGTACGGCCTATGCCCATACTTTATGCCTGAGGCCCGCTCAGGCATAAAGTATGGGTGATCCTGTACACCAGGAATCACCCCCAGTCTGGCAAGCTGTGCAATGCGAGCGTTGAGCCCCCCGACCCAACTTGAAAAAATCCTGCTATGTGCTACACATAGATTAAAAAATAAAAGGGATTCGAAAAATTTAATCTGACATGTGTCACTGGACATACTTTTAAAAACTGATATGTGACTTTACTACACATACTAAATTTTAAAGTAACTGTCGTTAGATTAAAGTGTACTTAAGTAATTTGGCAACGCTGTTTCTATACGGAATATGCACAAACGGGTTTTTGCATCAGTTCGGCGTTTGAAAACTAGTGACACCTAGCGAATAAAAAAAAAATTAAAAAAAGTCACATGTAAGGTTTGGCAGGCGCACCGACGATTTATTATCATTGCACCTCGGTGAAAGGTGCTATGTTTGCCAAGGCTGTTTCAATAACACGTTTTAGTTAAAAAACTATTTCTTGAATAGACTTTAATTACTTGCAAGCTTTGGCCATACGGGCGACAGTTCATTTCAATTGACGAATTCCTAAAATTGCACTGTTACTAAACTCTAAAACTGCTTCTGTTTGTAAATTATAGGGAAACTGCGCTATAAGCCAGCGTTTTTGGTTTCGGTTGAGAGATCAAGTTCTACGTAGGCAAGTCACAAAATTTTTATTTAGCTGTATTTGCACTACCAATTTAGTTGCTCTTATAACAGTTAATAAAACAAGTTGGGTTTGGCTTCACTATCATCAGATTCATCGGCAGATGTGTGCCGCACAGAAGTTTCTCTAAGCTTAGAATTTTCCCATATTTGATATATTCATGGCAATAATATCTCAGACAAATAAGTTCCAGTTGTAACGTTAGGAACAAAAATATTGTTGATAAAAAAACGTATAATTGGTTATATCGTGCGTTAATTAATAAACCCTCAAATGCAATAGGAAATTAATTGAGCTAAGATGTTTACAAACACAAAGATTTATGCCGACTGGTGCAGAGCAGACGGTACAAGTTGCGATAAGGGGCCCTGTCCCGCTATTGATCGGGACGATACTTGAGGCTTTGTAGGACAAATAATAAACTAAAGCGACTTTGTTGAAGAAAGGAATTAATTTTGACCAAAAATACACCCTTGAGTGAACATTAAAAAAACTTGGCGTCTTTAACTTTACAATAAATTGACTAATTTAACCAAATTATTTAAAAAGTAATTTTTAATTTATTTGTTTTTAAATGAATAGCCGAGAAGAATATAAAAAATCTCAAACGAGCAAATCTTTTCAATTTGATGATGATGTCAAAAGTGTAAACAATGTTAAAAACATCTGCTCTTTAAAGTTTGACGGTCTATGGTGCCTCTTTATCAAATGATAATTATGATATAATAATATTATATCTCCGTGATATTGTGAGATCTGTCAGTTTACAAAACAACGCGTGAGATTATAAACTAATTGTGGCTTAGGTTAGATTAGATTGTAATCCACATTGTAATCCATCGACGCGACGTTCAATTATTATGAACTGACGAAGTTTACAGTTTTACAGTGACATATAATATATTCGAAATTTTACAATACAGTTTTACCAACATAAAAAAATATTATATTGCACTATATAATAGTCATACTTATTATGTCTTTGAACATAGAAACTAATCAATTGGAGCAAACGCGTGTTCTTGCACCGCAAACCACACCAGCTACCCAATAAGCCCTTTATAATGAGCCGCAAGGGAACCACGGTGGAAGTCATGTTGAAAATAACGCTCATTGCTCTCAAGAAAATAATATACTTGTCTGCCAAGGCACTTAGATCTAAGATAGCCTCGACCACTGGCTTAGAAGAACATGCTTTAATTTGAGTAAGTGATCTTAGGATTGTTTTCTTGAACGTCAGTGATTATTTAAGTCTGTCTCGAGAGAGGTGAACAAATGTTTCCGTGATAAAAGCATAATTATTTACACAATTTAAAAAGAATGAGCTAGGTATTTAGGAACTGATGTATGGTATCATATTCAAAAATAGAAAGAATACTATCTTATAATTTGATGTACCCTGATCATCAATTATGGTAATAAAGATAAGTAAATTTTAAAAATTACTAGTCTTCTTCTGGCAAAAGGAGTGCCTTTTGTTACCTCTACGATACCTTTAAATGCTATTTTTTAAGTACCAGCATCACACACACAACAGCCTATAATCATCACACTACAGGGCCAAGGCCTCCATCATTGAATTCAGTTACCAAAGCAATGATGGATACAGGCATTATCACCACGCTTACCAAATACGGGTTGGCGATTACAAACCCAAGCAATGTTCGAAAATTCAAAACTCTTGAGCCTGGGGCCTTACGCCGTAACACAATGTCCGTATATTCGAATCCATCTGTCCCTATCATTCATACCGATGTCTTAAAGTATCTGAAAGGGACAGTTATATCCGTAAATACGAACTTCGTGTTACAGAGTAAGGCATCTGATTCGGGGATTCAGGACTCTGAGATCTTGGCACGGTTCTCAGACCACTAGACTATGGAGCGTTACGTCAACTTAATATAGTCTAACAACATGATTCCAAACCTCCAATGATAGGGATCTAAAGGGAAAAGACTTTTATTTTCCACGAAGAAAATTATCTAGTAGCCTTCAGTATATATCGGATAATCGGGCTAAAACGGCGAATTATACCACGTTGCCAGGTTGAGGGGTTTTCCGATAAGTGTTGACGTCATCAAGGTCAGCTCAAGGGTTGTCGATGCGGAGATGTTGCCGATAATTTGATATCGAGACCCTGAACGACGCTTCAGTGAAACAAAAGTGTTTGCTGTAATTTTATAGGTGTAGTCTTAAAGATAATTTTATTATTCGGTTACAGGGAATTTTATTGTCTCCGTTGATATTTCATGTTTCAGTTCCGTTTAAGAGCTTCAGTATTTAAGAGGACTAGTTACATAATGTTGCCAGTTTTAGTGTTATTTCGGGACAAGTATTAGTATTAGTAAGTACTTATTTAATAGACAAATTTTAAATCTGAGAATCCTTGAAAAAATCCTTTTTACAGCTGCCTGAGGTAGGATCATAACCCGGAACCTTCGGCTTTCCGGGCAACTACTCTAAGCATTGAGCTACCCAGACATGAATTGTGTCGACGAAATCATAACAGGGCTTTATGCTGTAAGCCAGCGGAGTTCAAGGGTAAGGCCGTATACAGAAAGAAAGCTGGAAACTTATAAGTGCTTGACAGCGCTGGTCCGTTTTACACAAAGGAAGCAGGTTGAAGCAGGCAAGCAAAATGTCGGACTCATCGGACGATGATTTGGTTTTGTTTTGTCGCAGTTGTTTATTAATTTTAAATGGCAGCGCCCAGCGCTGACCAGCGCGAGTTGAAGCTTGTCGGAAATTGTCGGCACCGTTCAGTGCTTATCGGCGCGCGTTCATATATTTTCCTGCGCGGGTTACAAGCGCTGTTAAGCGCTGGTAAGCGCTTATAAGTTTCCAGCTTTCTTTCTGTATACGGCCTAGGGTAGCAAATATTTCGTTACATTGGAATGCATTATTTTTGAATTTTTTTATGTAATATTAATATTAATATTTTTTTGGCTTAACAATACATTTTATATTATTTCCTACATTTACTGGACGAAAATTGTCTTCTGTAATAAATGATTTGATAAAAGACCAAATGGCTTAATTTAATTTTCCTTTGTAATATTTTGCCACGTAAAAATTTGACCGCTTTAAAATTTGCGTAGTAAAATAATTTCAAACATTGCATTGGTATTTAATAAACATTCTTTAGTTTTTTTACTTTAATAAAAATTTGCCAAAACAGCAAGCAATCTAAAAATAAAGTCAAAACCTAATAATACGATATCGAAACTGAATATTCCAAATACCAGGGTAATCTCAGTCCAATATTGTTACCACTCTTTATTTGCAAAACGTTTGGTGAAATCTTCAAATACCGTTTACGGCAGCTGAAGTACTTCAACAAATTGGTATTAACGTTCTTTGGGCAAAGTTTGGTCACGTTTTTATTGGAGACCGAGGAGGATAACACATTGTTATTGCAGACACACACGAATATTGCAGACACTCAAAGAGGTTTATTTTTTTTACCACGAATGAGCCACAAATAACAGTTTCCTAGAAAAGATTCTCCAAGAATGACTGTTTCGATATTTGTTCCGTTTACGCACACATAGTAACAGCAACTACAATGAAATACCAACACTGTCATAAAGACAAATCTTGCACATGATTGGTTGCGTCAGGATCACGTCATTGCGTGATTGGCACGTCGCGCTGTCCCTATTATATGCCCAAAGCGGGTTATATTATATGGAATTCCGTTTATGACTCAGATATGTGTCTATAATATTCTCCATAGATTGATTATTATAATAATTTAGTTTTGGTTTCAATGCATAAAGCGAGTTCAGAAAATGATTCCATTGCTAGTGAAGATGCCAAAATCCAAAATGGCACGAACTGAGACTATGAATTGTAACACTGCAGGATTTAGTGCAAATATTAATGAATCATGGTCGTGGCCTTACCATAATTCGTGCAACCGAGTCTGAATGTCGGGAAGTTGAATAGTATTATACTTGCTTTGAATCCCGTGTAGCATTAACAAAATGTTCATAGTTTTAGTATTATTTTAGAAGAGCAAATTTATCCGATAAACCATAAAGCATAGTAGTGGACTGAATAATTTTAATTGAATTATCTTTAAATTTAAGAACCACTACGTTAAAAAGATAGCATCTCCCCTATGGATGTCGTAAGAAGCGACTAAAAGTGAAGTAACTGTCAGAAGGACACGGGCTACAGCATTTTCTCTCCACCATTGGCCAAACGACGATCACCATCCCGCCCGCCAAGCGTGGCAAATATGGCGAAGACCTTCTTTTGGAGAGGCCAGAGTCCAGCAGTGAAATGTTATAGGCAGGTGATGATGATAATAACAATGTAAAATAAATAATTCATTGTGTTTAGCCATTAAGGTTTTGCAGATCATAGTTGTGGCATCTGATTTTCAATTCATCTTTTATATGTCTGATAATAATCTATTAGGTTTCAGATATTCTTAATTAAATAATTCCTTACGAATAGTAGATTGTCATGTTAAAATTAAACATTTAATAGAACTTTAACCTTTGAACAACAATAAAAATATTACTATTTACAATTACTATTACATTTATTACACCACTAGCTGTTTCCCGCTACTTCGTTCGCGTCAATTTCTGTTATTATAATCGTGACTATTTTTGCAACATTTTTCACTCATGCTTCGCTCCTATTGGTCGCAGCGTGATGTTCTATAGCCTAAAGCCTTCCTTGATAAATGGACTATCCAACACAAAAAGATTTTTCCCAATCGGACCAGTACTTCATGAGATTAGCGCGTTCAAACAAACAAACAAACAAACAAACAAACAAACTCTTCAGCTTTATATATTAGTATAGAGTATAGATTACTATTCCGCCTTTCATTTTCATTTCCGTCTGGGTGATTTCTATGTATTTTAAGAAAGTATTTACAAAAAAAAAGTATATAAGTAAGTTTATCGGTTGTCTAGTACCCCATACGACAGGGTAATTAATAGTAGCTTAATTTGGGACTAGATGGCTCTGTGTGGAATGTCTTAAAATATTTATTATTATTATTATTTTATTTTAAATATCAGTGTGAGCTGCAAATTAAAAAAAAATAGTCACAAGTGTCCTCTTAAAGCTTACATGACTACGTATTAGTCTGCGATCGATGATGGCTAGACAAAAATGGTTTTGAAGCTCAAAATAAAACTGTGAAGTCATTAAAACAAAAAAAAAAGATTTGATTGTTTTTCAATTCCCTTAAATGTAGTTTGCAATCTAACTAATAATAAATGTGAAAGTTTGGATGGATGTCTGTCACTCAATAGCGCTAAAACAGCTAAACTAATCTAAATAAAATTTGGCAAGCAAATAGATCATAGACTGGAATAGCATATAAGCTACTTTTTATCCCGTAAAAAGACGGTTCCCGGTGCGATAAATACGTTTGTTTCCCGTGGGATAATTTTAAATTCAAAATTCCACGTACGAATTTGTAGATGATGTGACTGCAGTGTCAAAGAAAAGTATATTTACTACCTACAGAGTTTATCGGTGAAAATTAATCCTCTTACGTGGTTTGAAGCTACGAGTATTACTTGAAGGAGAAAATGAAATTCTTAACAATTTAGGTTATAAAGGATTTTCTTCTTGTAGATGTAGTTATCAGGAATATAAAAGGAAAATCGCTGTAATGAGCGTTCATTTTTTGTTGCGAACTCCAATAAGCACGCGTACAAAGTGTGCCGCGATTTATTATTATAATATAAGATATTTTACATTTTGCAAAACATATTTGAAGGTAAGATTCGGTGACGTCCATGGCGGAGTGGAGTGTGTACGCCACGCCAATGTGTACCAGTTTTCAAATGCCCCCTGCTGCGAGGTCCCGGGTTCTTTTTAAAAAAAAATTTCTACATAGTCTCGGGCCAGGGTATTTGTGGTACATTCGTTACTTTCGTTTAATTGGGATCAGAACAATTTAAGTGATGTTGTCAACATTGATTTTATATCATCATCATCATCAGCCTATCGCAGTCCACTTCTGGACGTAGGCCTCTCCAGTTGCACGCCACTTACTTAGGTCGATCCTCGGCTTCTCACATACAGCTCCTGCCAGCCATCTTTCGCAAATCATCACTCCACCTGGTCTGAGGGCGTCCTACACTACGTTTGCCGAGACGCGGTCTCCACTCAAGAACTCGTTTATCCCAGCGGTTGTCGGTTCTGCGGCTAATACGGCCAGCCCACTGCCACTTCAGCTTGCTAATCCGGTGGATTATGTCGGTAACTTTAGTTCTCTGCCGTATCACCTCATTTTTGATTTTATCCCTAAGAGAAACTCCGAGCATAAATCTTTCCATAGCCCGCTGAGCGACTTTGAACTTGTGGACTAGCCGTACCGTCAGTTTCCAGTATTTCATTTATTATTTATTTATTTAGAATAGTGGATATCTTTTGGAGAAGAGCCGACATGGTACTGCTGGACATTAATCTAGCAGTAAGCGTCTTTTGGCGATGAGAGATGATGATGATAAAATGACTACTGCCAAAAGAAGTTCTCTTCTCTTCATTATTGGCCAAACTGAAATCGCTACCTCAACTGCCGAGCGTGGCGATTCAGGTGAAAAACTCTATTATAACGCCCCGTTGGTCTAGTGGTTTAAATACCGGGCCACAATCACGGGGTCCATTCGATCCCCGGGTCAGGCAACAAAGGTTTAGAATTTTCGAACTTTGCTCGGGTTTGTGATCACCAACCCGCATTTGGCAAGCGTGGTGATGATGCCTGTGCCCATCATTGCTATGGTAACTTGAATTCAATGATGGAGGCCTTTGCCCTGCAGTGGGATGATTATAGGCCTTCACTTTACCCTATAATGAATGCCTTTGTCCTACAAAAAACTAAATTGGGTTAAGATGTTAAGTAATAGAAGAATTATCAGCTGTCCATAAAATATTCCGAAGTTGCGGCACAAAGCAAAGAGATTAATGCCTCTGTACACCAATCCTATTAATATTATGAATAAGAAAATCCCTCAGCTATTCGAAATGATATTTAACCTTTACTTGCGAAATAGAGTTGATATCTTCAAAACTAAAATATTTACACAATAGTTAATTTGTTTATAATAAAAGGTGAAATGTGTTTAAATTTGCTAGAGGCCAGATGTAGGCGTAAGTATTTAGAGGATTTAGAGGACATGATACTTAGGTTATTCACCGAGACACAAATAACTTCTTAGATAAAAAACCAAGCAGGTCACGTATCTTATAAATCTATGCTTAAAACAATATAAGGAATTATATAGTCTAGCATTCAAGTAGTTATTAATTCATTTGCATTCGACAAATTGGTAGAACGATACATAATCTTCATCATCATCAGCTTATTTAATAAATTATGGGGTGGTGGGATCTACCTCCTAGTGGTCCACCCTGGGCAACGGCATCTTTGGTTTTCTAACCAACGATGACGGCTAACAGATCCCTCTGCGGTGGCAGGCTTCGTAAGAGGCCGCCTGGATGCTACCATCCTCCTGACGGAGTCCAGCGCCAAACAGTGCCTCTGTGCTCCGCTGGTGTGTGGGAGAACCAGTGTCTCTGGGTAAGCTCTCTTCATCTTAGGCTTCTTCTTAACCGTATAGTTAAGTATGTAGTTAAGAGCAAGCCCATTATTTATTTAAAAAAAAAACTTCTCCCAATACTGGACATGGCCTCTCCAAAAAGAGGCGTGCCGGCGATCACAGTAGGCGATGTGACAAGGCAGGCGCACCACAGAATTTATGAGCAAATGCTTGTAAGTGTGTTAAAATCAGTTAAAATCAGTTTTATTTCTGCAAATAGGCCCCAGGAGGCGCTTTTACACGTCCCAATATTTAAACCTACCACTGCTTCGGGACAAGTCTGGGCTAGTGCCGAGAAGAAGCAGCGCAAGGAACTCGGTCACTATTGTCAGCCTCTTTTTAAATAAAATTTTACAAGGTAAGGCAATTTTTACAAAGTTGAAGCAAGTACGAGCTGGGACAATTTAATGCCATACATTTCTATCATTTAAATAATCATTAACAGTGTAATAGCCCTTTTTCATTAGGATTACTTTGACATACGATTTAAGTTTATGTACAGGGAGTTCAGCAATACCCTGTGGCAATTTAAAACTATTGTTAATAAATTATTTGTGTTAAAACACTCAAACTTGTCACTATGTCTTTGACATAGGTTATATAATAAAGTATTCATTAAGCGAATAGTTGTATTAATATTAATTAAATTATTTTTACAAAATGGAAAGGCACAGAGGAATATTTTTTAACACATAATTTATCTAAAATAGAAAACGATTTTATAATATTACTTTTTGGTAATTTTTTGACTATTACTCGTACCTAGCATTAAAATAATGTTACTTGAGGTTGAAAACATCTCAGTATTTTCTATTGATTTAATTATTTCATCAAAGGTGCGCTGTGATTGGTATCTTTTGACGTAGCGCGACCCTATTGGTCACGCGACGAAATGAATGGTATCGCTAGTGAATTTGCCACTAGAGGCGCTAGTGTCGCGTGAGGTCCAATAACATTAACTTTTCACTGGTTTTAGCGTGCTTCGTTACGTAAATTATAATTTCTTTAATTTACCTGATGGAAAGTGATCTCCTTCGTAAAATATCGCAAATATGGATTATTTATCGATTAATGTGAACGCTTTGAAAGTGGAATTAAGAAAAAGCGCAAAAATAGGCGGCCTCAAAGAGCAACTATTTCAGAAGTTAGTTTGTTGATATCAAGATAGTTATTTATAATTAATAAACCATAATTAGATTCAAGATTTACACTTTGTTTCGGCGCCGATCGCCTTTGACAGCTATACCTCCGGACCTCAGTACACAGTGGCGCCAACTGGTGAGCAAAGAAACGGTAGTCCCTATTCGCTTGATTGGCGTTCTTTGAACTCGTTTAGGCGTAGTGAACTTGCGTCCGTCGGATCTATAACAAATGTCGCCAGCCTAAACCGCTGAGCCAATTAACCATTAAACGATGCAGTGAAAATGTTAATCATGTTAAAAGTATTTATAGTGTGATTCTTATTGTGATGGAGTTAGGGCATAATTTTGTATGGCACACCATTACAATATCCCCTTCCCCAATTAAAAAAAAAATGTTCTGATAACTTTATAATGGCCATTGATACTTAATGAAGAGGTTTTTTTTTTACATTTTCTTAATATTTTTTACATACCCAGCCATACACCCACATCTTTGCCGTAAGCATTACGTAGACGATACACATTTGTTGATACTTTTGCTACGATAACTGCCTTTTCATACTTGGGGGCTAACTTAGCCATAAACTTATTACTGGCGTTCGATAGGTATTTCGTTTTCTTCCATACGACATCTCCAGGTTCAAGCTCTGCTGCGTTCCGTTTTTTATTATAAAACTTCGTATTTTTCTCGTGATGCTTCTTCATTTTATTTTGAACCTCCTTGTAGATGTTACCCAAACGTTTTATTTGCACTAATACACTATTTATGTCACAAGCTACTGATTCATTTGGATTCAGGCTGACCCTATTAATTTCTAGAGATGCTTAAGTTGGTGGTAATTCATTAAATTCCTTGATGCTCATGAGCATCAGGGTATTTCATGAATTACCTGCTGAATTCCAAATCCTTCCAAAAACACTGTTTCGGAAGGCAGTAAGGTTGTGGTTACAAGAACAGTGCTTCTACTCAGTCAAAGAATATTTTGAATGCATGCACAGCAGCAGGCATAAGTAAAATTTGTATGTGTTGTTTGTTTATGTACCTACCTGATTATATTTAGACCCGAGTTCACCAACACTTAAACAGCCGGTAAACAAAGAGTGACGATTAATTTGACACAATTCCCATACAAAATATGTCAAATAATATTTTAAACGCTATTTAAACGCTGTTTAAACTTAAACGTCTTTGGTGAACTCGGGCCTTAATAATTTGACATCGGATTTTATTTAGTTTTAATCTTTTGACATTGTAATTAGTTAGCTCAATAAAATTTATTTATTATGTGTTTTACTTGACATTTGCATGCTATTTATAGCGAAACATGTTGGAACATTACTATTTTTATAAATAATCATCTTATGTACCGTGTTTATTGTGAATAAATAAGTTTGAATTTGAATTTGAACACCCATAAGAAAAAAGGAGTGATGATATTTTTTGGTTTGACAGTTCCACGAGTTATTAGGGTGTACCAGAATATGGAACAGCTACTATAAGTTATTGTTTCAATCCCCTATGAGTTCATACTTAATGACAGTTGTACCATCAAATTTTTCGCAACAAATCCTTTTATCTATTTATTTACAGAGTTGTAGTGCATCAAAAATGTAACATAGGTACTCGTATTCATGATATCTTCTGAACTCTTGTCTAAACATTATAATAATTCTTCTTTTGTCGTTTGGTCACATTGTTGGTCAGGAATTGATTTCTAACCTAACATCCACGTGCGGTATAGTTATTTAAATTTCGGATAAATTTAAAGTGACATAATTTGTGTATGTAGTTTATGAATTTTCGACCTTTATTTACTTTGCGTTATTTTAGTAAAAAAATATTTTCCTTTACATGTTATAAGATTATACTTTCTTCCTGCTCCATGCTCTGATTCATCCTGTAAAAATATATTTATAATATTAAATAGAATACTTTAATAGGAGGGCTTCAAAATAAAAGCAAAAGTGACCTACGGCCGGTTCCAATAACCTATCTGTAGGGGTTCCTAAGACTGTACTCGGGATCCTAACATTTACTAATGCTTGCTATGCTAGGGATAGGTTACTACAAGGAGTGCTAAATAAAACCGACCCGTATGAATGTTTGTAAGACACTGATTTATTTGCTAAGTAAAAATATGTAAATGATATAAAGTGTCGCATCAACAAATTCCATAATTTGGGTCGCGGCACGCACACATTCATAATAAAGTTAAATGTACGATGTTAGCTCGTACATCTTGGCCCTCTAGAGAGAGCAAAATATTGATTTGTTAATACGTTATATAAGATAAAATGAAGTCTATACTAAATGATATAAAATATTTTACATGATACAAGGTGATTGACAATATTAATTTTGTTACAAATGGTTAAATAAAGTATTGTATTGTCCATGTTTTCATTATTTCACTCGCGTGATTCTACACCAGGGATATTAAATGACACCGAACGAGACGCGATGGGTGTCATTGGAGATGTCCCTTGATCAACACTAACACAGCTTACTGATTTACGCAGTAAGTTAAATTCACTAGGCACTGCGGTCATACTGACTGAGTTGCCGACACCTTCCACTGCACTGTGAGGAAGTGGTGCAGCAACGTGCTGCGCCCGCGCCTTCCGACATCGTCTAATCCTTGAGTAGGCTAGTATACTTGCTGCCAATAGTAGTACTGACACGATAACGTATGTTATCGTGTAGTGATGAACATCGTGAATGCTGAGGTCAGAGTAAGATTGTCCTTTCAGGTCCTCTATTTGATCTTTCAGCTGCTTCCACATGTATGTATGATTTTCTGGTACCATCATATCGTCAGATATAGTGCTGTTGATGATGTTGTTCAAAATAGATAACTCTGGGACTTTGATATTATTTTGTACCGCCATGTGATTCACGTAATTGTTGTGCGTATAAATTGATAGGTCATTGTCCTTGAGAACACAACCATGCTCTAGAGTAACAAGGCCGTTACCTGATAATGATGACACCGAAATACCAGCGGTGCAAAAAATGCGTACTCTGCATTCTTGGCAACACGAGAAGAGCCAGTCGTTCCGGGCATGCAGTTTAATCCACCTGTTAGTGCAACTTGATTGTTCGTATCTACAAGCATTACTTATATTTAATTGGCAGACTGATTGTTTCATTTTCATATCGTACATTGGTGTATCGAGCGAACATAACATTCGGTCTTCTGTGGCCCTTAAGCAAAGATGCAGGTCATCATCGGATAAGAACATAGCTGTATCTTTTCGGAGATTGAAGGCTATGTAGGGATGACTTGGAGTAATGTAATAAGATCTTTGATTTTTGTTTTGAGGAACACTTATAACCCGATCGAGTTCATAAATTTCCTTGCTTACAAGAGGTATCCTTATTTCGATGATCAAATAACTGCTAAACAATCTTGATGACACCTTTAACATTTTATAAATGTCAGCAAAGCTAGTTCGTTCAACCGGCATCGTGAGGTCACCCTGTAGTTGACTTGATATAGTAAATATTTGAAATTTTAGTTGGTCAGGTGATAATAGATGAGTATCAATGCGCCCATGTTTGATATCAGTGATAGTATTTATTAAAGTTTCTTGCATGCGTCTTAGATTCGAGATAATTATGTTAGCCACTAAGGCTGATGACGTCACATATACATCATTTTGGACAACTAACTGAACGTGATTGATTTCGTCTGATAGGTTACGGAGATGTTCCTTAACGAATTTGAACTGAGTGTTCATAATCTTCTCGTTTCGTTGAATTATGTTATACTCGGCTTCGAGCACTATAGTTTGATTTCTCATTAAGTTTTGTAGGTGTTTTTCGTTATAGGTAATTTGTTCTATATCTTTCGCGTACTTTTCAGCGAATCTTTCATCTAGAACACCAAATAGTGAATTGGCAATATAACCAATTCCGTTCACCAAGCCACGTTTCTTCCTATTTCTAAACTGTTTTTTTAATAACATATTATAGTGTTGAATTTCGCTCAACTCATGCTTGAGTTGAAACATAAGCGTCCGATATTGGTTAGATAAACCTGTACACGATTTTTGAAGATGATTTATGTAAGACTCTATGTCTGATAGTCCTTGATAGTAGGCTGATAAATTGTAATAGACAACAAGTTTCCACTCATCTCTTATGTACTGTAGGTTTGCAATTTTGTCAAAGTATAGGCCGTTGTTCTCCATCATTCGAGTAACATTATAAGGTTGTTGACTTTGTTGTACAGTCGGCGAAATTAACATTGTGAAACATAATAAGGTTGTTAATAATAAGCCTTTAAGACCCTTTTTTCGGCATTGCTTAGTCTGATGTTGATTAGCGATCTGCTGATGATCTTGCTGTGTAGAGTGTAGTTTCTGTTCTGAAGATATTTCATGAACTGGTAATATGACTAACTTAGTCACTGGCCGTTTAACTATGTTATTTTTTGTTTTTACGGAAACCACCCGAACGTAACCATCCTTTCCAGGATGTCCTTCATGGACACGACCCATGAGCCATTTTCCTGGAGGTAAATTATCGTCCTTAATTAAGATAATGTCATTGATTTCGAGGTTTTTGCTTGGAGTTTTCCATTTTGAACGAGTTTGCAGATGCTGTAAATAATCTGTCGACCACCTTTTCCAAAAATGTTTTAACATACTTTGTATGAGTTGCCATCTACTGGGCAGGTTCATACAGTCATCACCTTGTGGTCGTGACAACAATGACCCTCCAATAAGAAAATGGCCAGGAGTCAAGTAGTTATCTTCGGGGTTTTCGGTCAAAGGGAATAGCGGCCTGGAATTAAGACAGGCTTCTATTTGTTGGATCAACGTAGTAAACTCCTCGTACGTGAGTCGTTGTTCTCCAAGCGTCCTCTTCAGGTGCCGTTTGAAACTCCTGACGGTTGATTCCCAAAGGCCTCCTGCCGTTGGCCATCCTGGTGCGTTGAATGACCATTTAATATCCCACTCGGCTATGCCGTCAAAGAACTCATTATTGAAATTTGACGTTATTTCCTTATATTCTTTTTTGAGTAATCGATTGGCTCCTACAAAGTTAGTGCCGTTATCACTGTACATTTGAGAAGGAGTACCACGACGTGCACAGAAACGACGGAATGCTGCTAAGAAGGCTGGCGTGCTCAAGTCAGAGACCAGCTCTAGGTGTACAGCCTTGGTGGATAAACAAACAAAAATTGCTATGTACCCTTTATTGCACCTTATGCCTCTACCCTTACTAGCCTTTAGGTCTACATGACCTGTGAAATCAACACCAGTGTGGGTAAATGGACGTGATGGTGTAACCCGAGGATAAGGTAGGTCTGCCATAATTTGCTCTCTCTTTTCGGTGCTATATCGTCTGCATTTGACACACATTCTGATTTGTCTCTTAACCGTGTTCATACCACTAAGAATCCAGTACCTCTCCCTAATGTATGAAAGTGTAAGTCTTGGACCTCCGTGAAGAGTGGTGATGTGTCCTTGACTGATAATAAGATCGGTTAATCGACTATGATTTGATAGTATAACCGGGTGTTTAGCAGAGCTGCTTAAATCTGAAAAATTTAATCGTCCTCCCACTCTTAATATTCCGTCTTCATCTATATATGGACATAAGCTTGCTATTTTGCTCTTAGGTCGTACATGACCTTTGCTCTTTATATTAATCAAATCGTCTTCAAAATCCTGAGCTTGAGTGTACTTGATAACAATGTTATAAGCATTTTTAATTTCAGCTGGTGATAAAAGCTGACCGTGCTCCGACGGCTTACGGCGTAGTCGCGCAACGAAACGTGACACCCATGCTATTGTCCTCACTACTCGAGTAATTGAATTATTATTTTGCAATAATTCTGTAATTAATGTAGGTCGTTCGTGGCATAAGGCAGTGTTTACACTTACTTGCTTAGCCTCTAGATTTGGTATCTCATATTTTTTGTTCATACATTTTTTTGCGTTAAAGCTCAGAAGCCATTTAGGACCCTGCCACCATAATGAATGCTCTAATAAGGTTTTAACTGTTACTCCTCTTGTGGCTGAGTCAGCTGGGTTCTCTTCTGATCGTACATGATTCCACTGCGAACTTGGAATAATTTCGGTAATTTGATGGACTCTATTTGCTACAAATTGCTTCCAGCGGGTGACATCTCCATGAATCCAGCCTAAAGCCACCATGGAGTCCGTCCATGCGTATATTGATACACGATCTTTAGGTAGTGATTGAACAACTTTCTTCATCAGTTGTGATAAAAGGTGAGCTCCGCACAATTCGAGTCTTGGCAGTGACACTTGTTTGTTTAGCGGGGCCAACCTTGTTTTTGCGATAATTAAGGTAGATGTGTACTCTCCCTTACTATCGGTTGATACAATGTAAATTGAACAAGCGTATGCCTTCTCCGACGCATCGCAAAAACCGTGTAATTGAAATGCTAATATTGTATCACCGAAATATCGAGGTATAGAAAATTGATTAATATTTTTAAGTTCGTTGCGTAGTTGAAGCCATTCTTCTTGCAACTGTTGGGATAATTTATCATCCCACGCCATACCACTTGTCCATGCCTTTTGAAAAATAAATTTTGCTTTAATTGTAAGAGGAGAAAGCCAACCTATCGGGTCAAATATTTTGGAAATATTTGATAGAAGCTGTCGTTTTGTATGACTAGTTTCTATAAGGTCAATTGTGTTTTGAAAAGTAAAGTCGTCCGTAGATGGATGCCATCTTAGTCCGAGAGTTTTACGAGACTCCGAACATTTAAAATCAAAGGGAATATCGACTTGCTCGGGTGATAAATCAGAAACTAATTCTTTGGCATTGGCTGACCACTTTCTCAATTTCATCCCTGCTCCCATTAACATTTGAAGTAATTGATTTTGTAATTCCTTGGTCTGTTCAATAGTTTGATGTCCACTCAAAAGATCATCAGTGAAAAATGAGTTCTCCAATGCTGCTGCTGCTAAAGGATATTTTGAAGCTTCATCTTTGGCGATTTGTCGTAATGTTCTGATAGCTAAGAATGGAGCTGCTTTTGTTCCATACGTTACTGTTGTGAGATGATATTCGCGAAACGGTTCAGATGGTGAATCACGCCATATGATAGATTGTAAAGGTTGATCGGATTTCCTTACAAGTATTTGTCTGAACATCTTCTCTATATCCGCAGTGATCACGTATCTATGCTGTCTCCACCTTAAGATTAGATCTTGTAAGTCGACTTGTAGGTTGGGACCACATTCCATCAAATCATTCAAGCTACGGCCTGTGGTGGTCTTTGATGAGCCATTAAATACAACACGTAGCTTCGTAGTGCTAGAATCTAATTTTAGCACTCCATGATGCGGTAAGAAGCAACAAGGTCTTTCTTCACTATAAGCCTCTCGCATGTGGCCTAATTGCTCATATTCGTGAATAAACTGCTTATAACTGTCTGAAAGTGCGCTATTTTTTGCCATTCTATGCTCTAATTGCTTAAACTGTGCTATGGCTTTCGCCTTCGAAGAACCTAAGCATTCCTCAAATTTTGGCTTCATAGGAAGCGCTACCACATATCTACCGTTGTCTAAACGTGATGTAGTAGCCTGATAGAAATCTTCGCAATACTGTTCCTCTCTTGTCAAAGTGCTAGTATTTTCATGTATATCTTCTAATTCCCAGTACTTTGATATTTCTTGCAAGTTATTGATGACGACGTGACAGTTAAAAGTTTTAACATTGCCAGAGAGGATCCAGCCTAGTTTAGTCTGCTGTGCTATTGGGGCTTGTATAGGGCCTTTGATCAAGCCACTCATTATGATTTCTGAGTAAATGCTCGCGTCTAAAAGTATGTCTATTGGCTTTGATACGTTGTAATCAGGGTCTGCTAAATCAATACGTTGTAGGTGAGGCCAACATTGCTTGCTAAATGTGCTATTAGGTAGGTTATTAATGACACGTGATATTACTAGTGCTTGTGTCGTAAAACTATAATCTTGATAAATTGACTGACATTCAATCGATACGACGCCCTTGCTTGACTTGGACCCGTTTCCTATGCCTGATACCGATGCATTATAACGCTGTCGCTGCAGGCCAAGCATCTGTGCTGCGTTTTCAGAGATAAGAGCTATTTGTGAGCCCTGATCAAGTAATGCTCTAAGGGTGTGGTAGGTGCCGTTAGCTGCCTTTACCCTCAATGCTAATGTGGTTAACAACACTTCCTCGTCATCGGAAGCAACGTGGTTAACGCTATGCTGTTTCTCAATACTTTTTGTCGCTAAAGTAGGTGTCAAATTTAAGTTCGTCAAGTTTGTTACTGTGTGTGTGGATTGCGTAAATGCCTCGTGTAACAAAGTATTATGTTCGTCATTACATTCCTTACACCGCTTTTCGGAATAGCATTTACCGGCATGCTTATACAAGCAATTCTGGCAAATTTTATGTTTCGCAACCAACTTAAGTTTCATTCCTGCTGACATGTTGATAAATTTGTGACATCGATATAATTCATGATCGTGTGAGCATAATGGGCAATTCGAAGTATAGGTTGGAGCTGCTTTATAAAACTTAGAAAAAGGCCTTCCTTTTTCTTGCTTGTTGGTTGACGTTTTTAAATGATGCTGATATGGAATACTACTCTTGGAAGGTGTATAATATTCCCTATCCTTCTTATGAATAGGTTCAAGGGCAATAAATTTTGCTTCTAAAAACTCCATAAATTCTTCTAATGATGGTAACTCTCTAGGCGATTTGCGCGCCTCTTTGTAGTCACTGTAGGTATTCATGTCCAACTTTTTAGCTAAAAGATGTACTAACAATGGATCCCAGGTGCTCGTATCCACTCCTAAATTATGAATGGCGTGAATACATTCGGTGCTTGTATCATACAATCGTTTCAACTCATAAGATGTTTGTTTGCTGATATTGGGCTGATTAAGAAACGTTTCGATTTGTTTTGAGAATAATAATTGTGGATTATTATACCGATGTATGAGTATATCCCATGCTGTATCGTAATTTTCCGCTGATATTGTAAGATGTTGTATGAGACGCTCAGCCTCCCCCCTAACCTTACCCTTAAGGTGTTGCATCTTTTGTGTTTTAGATAAAATGTTGCTATGGTGTATGGTTTCCGTAAATAGGTCATAAAAGGTAGGCCACTGAGTGTATTTTCCCGTAAAGACCGGAATATCTAACATTGGAGTAGCTTGGTGAACATGAAGAGAAGAACATAATTTTTGATTTAAGATTTTCTTAATGCGCTTATATGATGATTCGTGAGTACTCAACTCTCTTTCGTAAAAAATATCACCTCCTTGTAATATGTTATCAATTTCTAAATGCATGCTATCTATGACGCTCCATCGCGTCTGTAAATTACGCAATTCATCCTCTATTTCCCACTTTTCGCTAATCTCATTCAGGTTAATGCTCTGGATAAGCCGATTTAAGGCTCGAAAATTAGTTCTTTGCTGACTTAACAGTTCAATAATTTTCCCGTCAAGCTGTATTGCCTTTTCTTCCTTCCCATAAGAAGGCCCTGCACCGTCCTTCCCGTAGGAAGAAAGCGCATCTCGAAATGCTTGATAAAAATCGAATGCTTGCTGGTAAATATTTTCAGTAAAGTACTGCTGTGTTTTATCTACAGAACCTTGTAACTCTATATTATTTTTATCAAACTCTCCCCAGATGTTATCAATTGCTTCTAGACGCGTTTGAATATACTCTGCAGTTTTTCTATGCGAAGGATCCTTTCTAAAATTAGTTTGGATCGATTTTAGTCGGTCTACAATTTCCTTTTGGCGTACAATAAGATCCTCCATTGTCAAAAACAGGAAAAAAGTGATAAAGGAACAATCTTACTTGACTGATGATGATGCGTTCGGAATCTGCTTCCGACACTAGCTGCTGGTTTGCTACTGTCTACTCCCTCCCGACTCCCGAGAGGATTAGTCCTGATAGTGATGATACTGCGACACCCGACGCTCGCCAAGTGTCTAGTGCTGATGATGCTGACTGTCTCAAGCCGTATACAGGCTCAAGAAAGAGTTGAAGAGTAAACTGGTATATTCACTCTTAACTTCGTTTACGAAGTTGCTGAACTGTTTTAAATATGCTAGTCTTAATGTCGACGAGTTCCACAACGGCATAAAACGATCACACGCGTCACTTTTACACTGTGTATTTGATCACCGATGGGTCCCGCAATCGTATGCTCGAAGGACCAAAAAAAATGTAGGGGTTCCTAAGACTGTACTCGGGATCCTAACATTTACTAATGCTTGCTATGCTAGGGATAGGTTACTACAAGGAGTGCTAAATAAAACCGACCCGTATGAATGTTTGTAAGACACTGATTTATTTGCTAAGTAAAAATATGTAAATGATATAAAGTGTCGCATCAACAAATTCCATAATTTGGGTCGCGGCACGCACACATTCATAATAAAGTTAAATGTACGATGTTAGCTCGTACACTATCTATCTTCAGTTTTGGCATATCGGAGATAGGAAACAGTTTCTATCTCTGTTTTTGCCGTCCAGAGAAACAAAGACAAAAGTTGTTTTCTATTTCCGATATGTCAAAACTGGAGATAGATAGGTTATTGGAACTGGCCGCTAACAGTCTGCTACCGATTATAGTTTTGTCTGTTCAAATAACAGATTATACCCGAATCAATATGTTTCATTACAATCGGTTGACCGCAATAATTGAGTAAACAACGCCTTGATTGGATATAATTACCGAAAACTAGTTATTAATTGGATTCGTTATGTACAGTTGATTTGAAAATGAGAAAACGAAATTTAAACGTAAAAAGTATCTAGTAATAAAATTGATGAATAACCCAATTATTTCAGCGCACAAAGCTCGTTTTCTCTTTCAATATTTTCTGAACTTGATTTTTTTTATCTGCTCAAAAATTTTCGTCCTGCTCGAGATATTTTATTTAAGTTTAAAAACTGACATCTACGATTTTAAACTTTCATGGTCACTATCGTAAGAGTTAGTTATTTCGAGATTTCTACCATGTACCTTGTTTTTTATGAGTTTCAATTCTTCCACGATCATGGCGCTTGCAACAGTGCTGAAATATCGGAAACTCATAAAAAACAAGGTACATGGTAGAAATCTCGAAATAACTAACTCTTATGACATCTACGAGTATAATATTGTTCTAATAAGACCAATGTAGAGCTATCAATCCGTAAAAATGTAGATATCCACAAAACAGCATATAATCACCTCCACCACTAAAGGCCTCCATCACTGTATTCAAGTTACCACAACAATGATGGGAACAGGCATAATCACAACGCTTGCCAAATGCAATGATTACAGACCGAAACAATTTTCAAAAAATCGTAACTATTGTTGCCCTACCCATGCATCGAATAGGACCCCGAGATCTTGGCCCGGTACTATTATCAATAAAATATTTTTTTTAATATATATAATTGGCTTGCTCTTGACTAGATACTTAACTATACGGTTAAGAAGAAGCCTAAGATGGAGCGAGCTTACCCAGAGGCACTGGTTCTCACACACCAGCGGAACACAGAACAACTGTTTGGCGCTGGACTCCGGCAGGAGGGTGGTAGCATCCAGGCGGCCTCTTACGAAGCCTACCACCGCAGAGGGATCTGTTAGCCGTCATCATTGGTTAGAAAACCAAAGATGCCGTTGCCCAGGGTGGACCACTAGGAAGTAGATCCCAGATTTTGTTTCGCCGCAACAGTGTTTAATATTATCACTAACATCTAAAAAAGAAAAACTTTAAAAGCTAGCAGTTTTCTGTAACAGTTTGGGAATTCATTAAACAATAAAATGACAATGAAAAATATTGTTCAAAAAAATCTTTAACACTAAAATTAACTTGCCGACTGTATGTGACAGTTTAATTTATTTTCCTACTAATAATTAGCGTCGAATAAACATCAAGTAACAAATGACTATTGGAATATAAAACTGTCATCAATTATTCAGCTTTATTTTTAATGGTTAATGCACTGTAATTGCTTTAAAACGAGTGAAAGAAAGCTAGCTTGTATGGTCGTCTGTATTTTTTTGTCATCTTACACTTAGTTTCCGTTGTCCTTGTCATCATCATCATCATCATCATATCAGCCGAGCGACGCCCACTGCTGGGCATAGGCCTCCCCCAAGGATCTCCACAACGATCGGTCCTGTGCTGTCCGCACCAGCGGCATCCCGCGACCTTGACCAGATGTCCTTGTACAACATCTTATTTATGTATTTATCATATTTTATGTATTAGGGTATTGTAACATAACTGTCGACTGGTAGACTGTTTTTTATAATTATGCAAAAAAAAAGGTCATGGCTTCACACGCGATTTTTAAAGTTAAAGAAATGTTAACGGGTTGAACTCTACCGACGTTTTAAAAACTTACAAGTTCGTGGTCAAGGGTAGACTACTGGCAGTAACAAGTCTACCCGTGAACATTAATGTTTTTCAATGTGTAGTGTTCGCGAAAATTCAAGAAAACAATAGGTATGTTAGTTTGACTTTATTATCTCTTTTGGGGATAATTTAATTTACAGAGTTATGTAGTTACAGAACAATCTTTAACCCTTTTACCTTTTTAGGGTATAATGAAATTATCCCCGAGATATCAAATTTCTTCTAAAATATTGTTTTTTTTTTTCAATTTACGCAAGCAATGATATATTTAGTTAATTTCATTATTTTTTTGTGAAAAACAACAGACAGCGATTGCAACAATTTAAAATATTCTCTGAGGTCGGCGATATAGCCGAGTACATGGACAAAGTCACGGGAAGAGTGACTGTTATAGTAAAGACAGAATATTGATACCTATCTTGATTCCTCTATTTTCCCTTTTTATACAAATTCATTACTGAACAATTCAGTTTTATAGAGGCATCTTACATCTTGGAACAGAAACTGTTTGGAAGTTAGTCAAGCCAAAGTAATCTGTATTTACTAGGACTTAGGCGTGATTAGACCCAGACCTGTCTTCGTTGTTCCTTACTTCCCAAGAAAACACGCATGAGCATAACTAAATTATGCAACAGTCATAAACCAAAAAGAAAATAAGGCTGGATAATGTTTGGTGTAACTTATGAGCTAGGAGAGAGTTGGAAAATCTTATTACAAGAAAGATATGTGTATTGGAAGTAGAAAAACATTTTACTAGCAAACACCGCAAACTTCGTATCGCCTCAGAATAGTAATTGATTTTGACGTCTTAAATGTCATTATACTGATTTAAACTTCCATGGTCACTATCACTAGAGTTAATTGATACGGGGTTTATACCATATACCTTAGGTTTTATGAGTTTGCTTCTAACAGTGCTGAAATATCGGAAACTCATAAAAACTAAGGTACATGGTATAAACCCCGTATCAATTAACTCTAGTTAAATGTCATTGTCGTCAAGTATGCTGGATATTATGTTCTTACGTGAAAGCTTAGTTTCCATCGTATTTTTCATTAGACTTAATGGTTTTTGGAGGTCATTTTTGAGTCTATTCTAGTCATTGCAAAATAAACGGACAGTATTTATTTAGCTAAATTGAGAAATAAGAAAACAATAAACTGTATAACAAAGAAAATCCACAATTATTCCTTCTACTACTGCAATTTCGAAAAATAAATCGTTATTGCAATTCGGTTATCTCGAAAGCAATCTAGTGAACTGAAAAAGTTTATAATACCCTTAAATTGGGATCGGGCGTTTCTATAGCTAAGATCCTCGCGTCTTGCACTGAAATTTTACCAAAATGTGAACACGGATGCAATATTTTACCCAATGCGACCGACTTGGACTTGAATTGAAGTTTTAGAGAGCTTAGAAGTGAATATATAGCGCTGGTTACTTTAGTATCCTTTTTAGGGAGCTATCAAAATTTACAGCGCCAAGAGACTTCTGGGAATTGATTATAATAATATAAATATTCTTTATTGCGCACAAAAAAAACATAAAGGTTGTTACAGTAAAACAGTTTACAAAGGTGAGCTTATCTCTTTAAGAGATCTCTTCCAGTCAACCTAACTGGTGTGGAAGAAATGAATTTAAACGGGCACAGTAAGGTGCATTTAGAATTTAAAAAGAAGATTTACTAAATAAAAAAAACTAGCATAAGATAATGATAAATATACCTACTTAAACTACACTCTAATATACTTCAAATTAAATTATATATAAAAAAAGGATAAACCTACTTAAAAGTGTTAGGTTTCTTGAAAATATATAATTTTATAAGAGCTTGAAATGTGACAACTTAAATATAAAACAGCTTACCTACTTGACCTCAACACGGAAATAGGTTTTATTGCAATTCCTAATGTGCATTTCTTTCATTGTTAAAAAGGTACATGTTCCACGAATTTCAACCTTATCGCTATTTGACTTACACATGAAAGGAGATGTCCCAAATTGTATGGAGGTCAGGCCCAGAACCTGTACACCCCACTAAAAGATAGACCAATACACCTACATGATTTTGTTATTATCCAATTCTTTTAAAATGGCTTCGTTAAGTGGTTCAAATAAAGAGTTAAGTAAGAAAATAGCAATACAAAACAAAACCATCATGGCGGAAGATGACATTTTGATGACATCTGTCAGTTTTGGTTTCATAATCGCGCATCTAGGAGTCGAGTGCCATCGCTTGCTGTAGTAACAACAAACATTATGAAAGTAATGTGTCAATCAATACCAAATCCAGAAATCGAAAATGAGGTCGTTATAATGAACTACATTTAAAACGTGACAAGCAGAACAAAAACTTGAAGTGAATGATTATGCCAAAGTGACAAGGGGTATCTGACAGCTACTGACATTTAAAGTTTTTTTAGATTGACGCCATCTTGGAATGCCTATGAAGTTTGATAAATTATTCGATCTTGTTTATTTTGGAACCACTAAATTATATGTTATATAAATTTATATGTATTTTTCCCAGAATCAATAAATTTTTCTTGATTTTTGTAAATGGTGTACTATGTCTGGGCCTATTATGGGACATCTCCTTTTGTTAAAACTAGTAGACTATTTTCTTGGCCAATCGTACGTATCGTATTAGGAAATAAGGCCTCTGAATACAAAGACCAAATCCCAAGAACTTAATATTTAGAACAAAAATAACAGTGTCTTTAAAAAGAGACATTGCAAGAGACGTTGGCCAGCCGTTTTCGGTTTTATTTTTATATCTGTTTCTTTCTCATATTCTAGTAATTATCATGAGTGAAAGAGACAAACGAAGTCGAGCATACGACTATGGTGTTGCAATACAAGGACCAAAACCCAAAGACCTAGTAAGTACTTAGAACAAAATTACAAAGTCTCTTTGAAGAGACATTGCAAGAGACTGGCCAGCTGCTTCCGGTAATCCACGCCGTAACAGTGAACGCCATTAATCGTTTTATGAGACAATTACTTTAATAAATTGCAAGCTGCCAGACATTAATTGCTATAAACATTCGAGAATATTGTTTCCTCGTTACTTTGCTTCATTATGTTGTCTTTGGAAGAGGCAGCGATTTTAATTACGTGAGATATTTAGAATTGGAACTAGCACACACAAAAATATTAAATACTAGATGGAACTCGCTGCTTTGTATGCGTGGAATTTTGAAATTTGGAACAATGTATACCTATTCTAATTAATCCCTCGATCGTGAGTAATTCCAGACACAATTGAAATCAATTGTTATCGTGGCACCCAAGTGCCTCCTGGGGGTTGACGGATTAAAACTATAGCATATTTTTATCAATAAAAAATTCAAGTTTTGGCAGTCCGACAACTATTCATATTGTATTTTTTATTTAAACAATATAAACTTATAACTTACAACAACAGTTAAAATACAGCTAATCATAGCAAGCGTCAAGTACCAGTTGACCGCACACTCACAGGTTCTCCACAAAATGAGTACCTATTTTTATTTTTTCGAAAGTTTTCTTTACAATAATATAAATAAATTATTAACTATATCCTTTGGTCGAGCGGTTTAAGCGCCGGTACAAGATCCTTGGGTTCGATCTCCGGGTCGGGCACCAATGATTCGAATTTTCGGAAGTTGCTCTGATTTGCGATCACCAATCGCATTTCCAAATCATGGTGATTTAAGCATGTACCCCTCACTTCCGTGGTGACTTGAATTCAATGATGGGAGGACTTTGCCCTGCAATGGGATGAATGAATATAGGCCGATACTTTAGTCTCTATAAAAAACTATACAATACCACCTTGTTTCAAAAGATGATTCATTCATACATTACAACGGTCCATCAAGCAAGGCTTCTGGAATTAAATATTTCATACGTCTCGAAAGCATTTACCAACATCTGTAAACTTACCCTATTTAACGATTCGCATCTCGTTTCATCCATCTGTTTGCATAACCCTCCTACAGTACAGAGCACCTCGAATTTATTATCTACATGTATCCTTATGCCAGTGTGTTAAGGTTTAAAATTAAAGGGTTTGGTCTATTCTTTTTGGAGCTATTCCAAATTTATCTTCTTAGAAAGAAGGTTATTATTTTAGTTCCTTTTTGAAAACAATCGCAGGGTCAGTGGGTTTGCGTGTTGAAATATTTATTATGTGAGGAATGTAAGAAATACTAGTTTTCTTTTTGTTGGAAATGAATTCTGTTGGCTTTCAACCAACAAAATAATGGAGGTTGTGTGTGACCTGAACTTTTTGTAGGTTTAACCAATTTGTAATACTTTTGACGGTCATGTAGGGGCGGTGTTTGTTCTGTGTGATGTCGGCATATTAAAAAATGACACTAATCCTTCTCTCAACCTACCCTAAATAACTAATATACCTGACCAATTCTAAGATAACTTCTATCGTAAAAACTTCATGGCACACGGTCGATGCCGCGCCACCCGTATCCAGGTTCACCTGGTGGTAGAAGTCTACAGATCGTCGCCCTGTCTTTCCGCCCCAACGGCGTTATTCTTACTATGTGCTTATTTTACCACCAATTAAAACGGTTCACATAAACATCTTCAGTGTACGAAATTGGTAGACAAACAATTGCTAAGCCCTCTTCTTCCTTAGACCATACGTAGAACAGTGGCAGAGACAGCGTTATGTGGAAGTTATAGCGTATGTTATTAGCTTTTTCTGTTTGTGTTGTACACGGCAGATTTATGCCTTGTGTTGATTATGGATTCCTGCAGTATGATATACTAGGGACGCACCCCGGTTTCGCACTAGTATGTACTCATTCAAACGTTTTCACCCCTTATCGCCTGTTTCGTAACAGCTGTGTCACCAAGGGTTCTTGAATTAATTTAGATTCATATTGTATAAAAACCACTATGTATGTGCCCTTGACCACCATCAAGGGAGTACTGGAGCTCAGTATGCCAGGCCTTTGCCTAATTCAGACTCCAGTCCTCTCACAACCTATTGTAAATCTCTACGTATTTGAATATGTTTATACTAATGTTGTTATTCTAGATTTTGAAAAGAAAATAAAGATTTTTATTATTTATTATTATTTCATTTGAACCCTAGCATCTAGTTAGGAAAAAAATCCGAAGTAAAGCAAAAATTATTGGTAAAGCTAAACTAAACTTTTTAGCATCTACCAAAAACTGGTAAGTAAGTCAATTTTATGGTAATAAAGCATTTTTTTTTTGTTAATAAAAAAAGTTAATGGGTATAACACAAAAATAAAACGCACGTATACACTCCGCTCTGAAAAACTTGAAAAAAATATTAGTATAAAAATATTAAGTTTTATTTTAGTAACACATGTATTTTATAAATAATTATAGTATGGATAATATTAGAGCTATACAAAATCATCAAGCACATGTGTGATATTTCACTCGGATTTCATACAGATAAGTAATATTTAGTGCTTAAAGCATAACAGAGTGTGCAGATGTGGCGTTGTGCTAGACGTAGGGTACTAATGGAAAATTATGTAGGTCCCGTTAAATTACTAGCGTGCGATAGGGAATAGGGAATATGATAATGTAAATATTAATAATATTTTAATCAGTAAAATAAGTTTTATTTCTGCAAATGGCCCCTGGAGGCGCTTTTACAATACATGTAAATTGTAATACAATGTGTGTGTATGTTTACAATACGTCATGTAAATTCTATTAATTAAACTTGCTTTGAGACAAGTGTGGGCTGGTGCCGAAAAGAAGCAGATCAAGAACCTCAGTCACTAATAGTCATTCTAAGCGCAAATCTCGAAAATAAATGAACCGATTTAGCAAATTTTTTTTAGAATATTTTTTGGAAATTAGGAGATGATTCTTAGGCAGAGAAAATTTTTAAAATTTGCCTGAAAAGTCAAAAAACATCACTTTTTTAAACTGCCATACAAACATAAATTTATTCAACCGCGCCATATTTGATAACAATGAATGACATTTAAAACGTCAAAATCAAATAGTTACTAAATAAATACGTTTTAAATAAATACGTTTACTAAAGATATTAGGGACTAAAGTATGAAATTGCCGTTTTGTATGGACGAAATCGAGAAAAGTCATTTTTCCATACTAACAATTTTTTTGTTTTTTTAAAAACGCCTGAACCGTTTTCGATGAACTTAAAGGTGAAAGTTAGATGGTTATAAAGCTACGCATTATAGTATTTAATTTTCTGAAAATCAAAGTATATAATACAAATATACTTAATTGAAGCAAGAAGGTCAGCTGACACATTGTAAGGGGTCTTTTCAACGACTTCCTTTGAAGTAATAGGCACTAGTATTGCTTTCTTTTTTAGTCAAAAGTTACTTTATTTAGTTTTTGATACAATACAAAAAGAATTACGCAATAATATACTTAAGAGCTATAAACAAAATAAAAAGTGGGAAAATAATCGCCAATTTCATACTTTAACCCCTATTATAATATTATGCCAGTACGAGCCAGGACAACTTAAAGTCACACGTTCATCATTTATAAAATCATTATTAGAATAATAGCCCTTTTGCATTAAAATCACTTTCAAATAATGATTCAAGTTAATTTACAGGGAGTTAATTTCAAAGTAATTTGATAGATTAGGCAAAATTATAATCTAATTATAAACTTATACCTTCTTCTCATATGGGTGTCGTAAGAGGCGACTAAAGGAGAACGGCCTCTAGCACAAAAAACTATCGACTTCGAATCGTTTGCAAACGACACAAAGTTCGTGCTTTGTTTTGTAGTTCTCGTTTTGACCGCGCGAGCGCTGTTTGAGATTTCATACTAAATATTTCGATGGCGATACGAACACGCAAACGATTCGAATTCTATAGTTTTTGTGCTAGACCCACAGGAGGAGACGGCCAACGTGTTCTTTCCACCAATGGCCAAACAGTGATCGCCTACCCGCCTCTTAAGCAATTATGCCGAAATCCTATTTTTGGAGGGCCTCTCCAGCAGTGGATTGATAAAAGCTAGCGATGATGTGTGACAGTGATAGCCTACAATGTGCCTGTTTTCGTCTGTAAGCCATTGATATAAGGATGAATTCGCATTACTGACATTAGCAGCATTTTTTTTTATACTTTAACAATTCAAAGTTTCATACAATTCCGTTTTTTATTCATCTGTGGTATTTTTATGTGTGGTGAATGTCTTCCCAGAAAGCGGAAAGGGGGTTAGGTCTCACCCTAAGCAATTGAAATATTTTTATTACAAGAATTGTATTCTTAACATTATATACTATACCTATTCTTCACAAACGAATAAGGAACCGAGAAATGAATTGTAAATGTTACCGTAAACATTTCACGCTGTCGTAATTTATACCAGCGTTTGCTATTACAACAGAATGTACTCGGCAAAGCTTTTGCACCTTACCTCGTAAATCCAGCAGATATGTACCGAGTGATGTAATGCTGCGAATACTGTATCCTTTAAATGGGGATATTTTTCTGTGAACAAACAATTTCTAGTGTCGCAATGAGAGAACTCGAGCGAAACTTGTGGTAGTATAATTCTCGTTATGCAGAGCATTATTTGTTTCATTTTACCAACTTTACTCAATCATACTTGACGACCAGTTGGATCAGTGGTAGTAAACGCTGCTTCTGAGCCATGGGTTCGATCTCCGCACAGTACAAACATTAATTGTATGCATGAACATGTCTATTTGTAACATGTATTGTAAGTATGTATTCACAAAACAAAAGTATACATATAAGTAAGTTAATCGGTTGTGTAGTACCCATGGTATAAGCTTAGTAGCTTAGTTTGGGACTAGATGGCTCTGTGTGGCCTAGTGTGGCATGTCTGAAAATATTTATTATTTATACTATTCTATTAACCTAACCACATAGCGTATGCTATTCGTATTTTATACGCACGACTACAAACAATTAGAGTTAAACCTTGAGCTTTATGTTTCAACCATCCGCTTTGAAAACTTTTTATAAAATCTAAACTTTTTTAAGCTATTGCATAGCTTCTATCGCGGGCCTTGAGCGTGGAGACCGAATCCAGAAATTCCGTAACGAAAATAACCTAACCGATCGAACAATTTTTAATTTCAGAAATTTAAAAGAATTTAGAAGAAACTAAGGATTTTGACAGTATAGTTTCCTATGGTAACCATATCTGCCAAAAATAACAGAAAAATTTAATTACAAAAGTCAAAATTAGCTCGTACATAAAATTATAAAATTAAGCTATTGCATAGCTTCTTTCGAGGGCCTTGAGCGTGGAGACCGAATCCAGAAATTCCGTAACGAAAATAACCCAACACCACTCCGACCGGCACAGCGGTGATACTTTTTAGTTTTATAATTGCATAAGTTGATAAAAAATGCTATGCAATAGCTTAACCGCGGCAGTCTCCGAGTGCTACACGTCTTTTTTTGTACAAAGACAGCGTAAAGCGCTCATAACTTTGCTCGAGGAGACCATCAATTGTATTCGTCAATCCTATTTAATGTCAATGACAATTGATAGACGATTTTGATTGAAACCAGTTGACGGGGTAAATCGGTGATTAATCGTTTTCTTGACGTTCGTGAGTCGTCAACGACATTAACAGTCATGGTGGTTTCAATGGAAGAAATGAATTATTATTTTATTTAACATCGTTATAATAGTATGCGCGACTGTTTAAACAATGGATTTGTCCGAAATAAATGTATGCGACTAAAAATATCTCTACTAATAATAGGGGTTAAAGTATGAAATTGCCGATTATTTTCCCACTTTTTATTTTGTTTATAGCTCTTAAGTATAGTCATATTATTGCGTAATTCTTTTTGTATTGTATCAAAAACTAAATAAAGTAACTTGTGACTAAAAAAAATCCAATACTAGTGCCTATTACTTCAAAGGAAGTCGTTGAAAAGACCCCTTACAATGTGTCAGCTGACCTTCTTGCTTCAATTAAGTATATTTGTATTATATACTTTGATTTTCAGAAATTTAAATACTATAATGCGTAGCTTTATAACCATCTAACTTTCACCTTTAATTGCATCGAAAACGGTTCAGGCGTTTTTAAAAAAAACAAAAAAATTTTTAGTATGGAAAAATGACTTTCCTCGATTTCGTCCATACAAAACGGCAATTTCATATTTTAACACCTAATGTAATAAATGTGAACATGAGTCTGTTTTTTACGCTGTCATGGAAAGACAAATGAACAGATTTTAATGAAATTTGATACGAAGGTAAATTAAGCTTGGAATATCTGCTATTTAGTATCCCATTGTAAAATACAGGTTTTTACACGCGTGATTAAAGTGTTGTTCACGCGGGAATAGCTGCCGGTGGAAAGCTAATAATTAAATTTTGAATTACTCCAATATCTGATCTGTGAGTAGAATCCACATCTTAGCAATCCAAGCAACTTATCTTCTTGAAAAATTATGTCTCAGGCGGGACTCGAATCCGCATCTCCATGCATAACCGGGCGCGGCGCCATTTTGATGGAACTTCGCTGGCTTCAGCGATAAGAATATGCTTGAAAACATTCGCGTGTCTCGATGTAACGAAGTGTCTCGGTGGTATAGCGCCGCACCCGGTATGCATAAAGATGCGGGTTCGAGTCCCGCCTGTGACATAATTTTTCAAGTTCAAATACCGATATTATAATTGCAATTTAATTGCTTAAATATCGTATAAAGAACTTATCTTCTACTAATGACCCGTCAGTTGTTTTAGTGTTAGTATGTTGTTACAAATTACAATACAATTTTACCATTCTCTTCTCAATTGGCAAGTGGTTGGCGATATCAGGTTGGCCAAGGCTGACTCTACTGCTTTCCTTTGGTCACAAAGCTTTTGGCCTCTTAAGGGGACTACTAGAGCTATGTGGTGCCCCCAAATCAATTCTCAAAAAACTAGAACAGTATTATCTTAGCAAATGACCTCTGGTATTTATTGAATTACTGACAACTGCTTTTCATTCTGGCATTCTTTCGTATTGTACATTATTGTTAAAAGCGGTTGCTTTTGGCGTTAGCGAAAAATTCGACTTTATAAACAATTAAATGAAAAGTTTACTGTGATGCAATAAATACTAGAGGTAATAGTTCTAGTTTTTTGAGCATCGGCATATAATCCCTCGATCGTGAGTTATTCCAGACACAATTGAAATCAATTGTTATCATGGCACCCGAGTGTCTCTTGGGGGTTGAGGGAGCGACTAGTACCTCTGGAGCTCGGCGGCCGCCGCCGCGGCACGCCTTCCTCGCCTTCGCGCGTATTTTTTTGTATACACTAGTGTTTCTGACACAAGGTCGAAATAACCGAAATCTGTCATAGTCGGCTGATTAGCATTTAAACGACAAGTACCTCTGGCACTCGTTGGCTGCTGCCGCGGCACGCTTCGCTCGCCTTCGCGCGTAAATTTTTATAAACACTAGTGTTTCTGTCACAAGGTCTGTTGCTGTCTTTTTGACAGGCGGCTCTGTACACCTGCCTCATAAAATAAAAAAACAAATCGCTACTTTGTTAGCATATAATATAAATATTAACTTTTTTGCTAAAAAAAGCAAAAATATATTTTATGAACATGTTAGTACTTGTACTAATTTAAATATTTTGCCATTGACGACCTCTGAGGCTTTAAACTAAGAGGGAAGACAAAAGCTAGGCCTGATAAGTATTTTAATATTGTTCATCAAAACATACAAGGCCTGGCCGGCAAAGAGTTAGGTTTAGGATTATTTCTACAAGATTATAATGTTCATGTGATATGTCTTACAGAACATTGGTTTAAAAAACATCAACTAATATTAAACATTGAAAATTATAAAGTCGCTAGTTCGCTCATAAGGGAGTCTGCACCAAGAGGGGGGTCACTTATTCTTGTAAAAAATGAATGAAAATGTAAAGAACGCAAAGACATTGTGTCGCTCTCGGTTGAACGAACTATTGAACTAGCGTGTGCTGAGCTGGAACAATATATCATAATTAGCGTGTATAGCCCCCCCAAAGCTAACTACCACGTTTTTGAATCTGTTATGGATGAGGCTCTGAAAAAGCTATCAAAATCGAATGAGAAAGTAGTCGTATGTGGGGATTTCAACGTTAATATATTAGAAGAAACGCAGTCGTCCACCCGTTTTCTTAATCTCTTTAAGTCGTATAATCTAATTAATCTTTTTAATGAACCCACCAGAGTAACGCCCACATCAGCTACTTGCTTAGATAATATTTTTTGTGATGGTGGAGTGTTAAAAAAATCCATTTTAAATTGTCTTATTTCGGACCACAGTGGACAAGAAGCATCGTTCGAGCACCATTATGTCTCTAATAAAGTAGATTCTGTGTATAGGCAATTTACTATTAATAAAATAGAAAAATTTAAAGAAAAAATTAAAGAGGGTGTAAATTTGCTAAAGCATGATGATCAGAATGTTGATGAATTATATGAGAATCTTTTTGGTTTAGTTAAAAATGAATTTGATGAACATTTTAAACAGAAAAAAGTAAAAATAAATAAACAGAAGTGTAAGTTTAATGAATGGGCTACACCTGGTATTTATAAAAGCAGAAAAACATTATATGATTTATATAGTTTAAAGGCAGATTCTCAAAACCCACATATTATAGAACATGTTAAAAAATACTCTAAGTTATTTAAATTAGTATGTGCAAAAGCGAAGTCAATCTATCTTTATAATTTAATTTCGGCTTCCAACAATAAGGCAAAAACTACTTGGAATATTATTAATAAAGAGACATGTAGAGTAAAACCAAATAATCCTACTTACTCTCTCAAGTTAGGGGATAAGCTAATAAACACGAACACTGAGGTTGCAAATACATTTGAGAATTTTTTTTCAAATATAGCACCCTCTACTACTAAAGGGCTTGCTTCTTCTGCTGATCTAGCTGAATCCCTTCTCAAGTCTGTTGTCGATGAGTGCAATTCTTTATTTAATTTTAGGCATATAAACCCTGACATAATTACAAAAACTTTTAGAGAATTCAATATGAAAAAAACGGAGGATCTTTGGGGAATTTCTGTCAGCATTATCAATACAATTATAAGTTCATTAGCCCCTCAACTCGCTATTATTTTTAACAAATGTATTGATGATAGACAGTTTCCAACTTTAATGAAGTTTAGCAAAATCATTCCTTTATTTAAGTCTGGCGAAAAATGTGACCCCTCCAATTTTCGACCTATATCTATCTTGCCAGTGCTAAGTAAAATCTTCGAGAAAATAATGTTTAATCAGCTTTTATCACACTTTAGTGTAAATAAATTATTAAATAGCAACCAATATGGTTTCAGAAAAGGTAGAAATACTACCGATGCTGGAGTTGCTCTTCTACAACATGTGTTTAATGCTTGGGAGAGTAAGCTAGATGCCATAGGTGTATTTTGTGACCTTTCAAAGGCTTTCGATTGTGTAGATGTAACATTACTTAAAAAACTTAAACATTATGGTGCATCGAATGATTCCTTGGATCTAATAAGTTCTTACCTTAAGGACAGAACACAAAAGGTTTGCATAAATGGAGCTGAGTCTTCAGGGTCTGCCCTTATTATGGGTGTCCCTCAGGGATCAGTATTAGGACCCCTGCTATTTTTAATTTATATAAATGACCTTCCGTGTTATTTACATAATCTTTGTGAGATGGTATTGTTTGCAGATGACACATCAATGATTTTTAAAACTAAGAGGGGCAAATGTTCATTTGATGATGTTAACAATACCCTCTCTAAATTATTACATTGGTTTACAACAAATAATCTTTTACTAAATGCAAATAAAACAAAATGTGTAAAATTTACCATGCCCAATGTAAGATCTGCTGCTACTCATATAATTGTTAAAGATGAACCACTAAACTCTGTAGATTTAAC
This sequence comes from Anania crocealis, assembly GCA_949315895.1. Lineage (NCBI taxonomy): Eukaryota > Metazoa > Arthropoda > Insecta > Lepidoptera > Crambidae > Anania > Anania crocealis. The sequence goes on from OX438882.1 coordinate 25,805,497, forward strand.
TACCTTTTTAGGTATAACTGTAGACTCTCATTTGCAATGGGGTGCTCATATTAGGGTGCTGTCTGGAAGACATAGTTCTGCTGCTTATGCTGTGAGAAAGATAAGGCAATTGACTGATGTTGAAACGGCAAGATTAGTATATTTTAGCTACTTTCATAGCATAATGTCATACGGAATTCTGTTGTGGGGCTCAGCGGCAGATATTGAGTCAATTTTTATATTACTAAAACGTGCTGTACGGGCTATTTACGGCCTTCAACCCCGTGACTCGCTGAAAGAGCTCTTCAAAGAGATTAATATACTTACAGTGTCTTCTCAATACGTTCTCGAGAATATTGTTTACGTTCGTAAGAACATACATTTATTTCTTAAGAAAAGTAACGTACACAATTTCAATACCAGAAATAAAGATAAACTTGCCGTTCCAGGCTTCAGACTGCGAAAAGTAGGAAAATCGTTTATGGGAAATTGTATCCGTATTTTCAACAAATTACCAAAGGATATTGCTGAACTCCCTGTACATAAACTTAAATCGTATGTCAAAGTTATTTTAATGAAAAAGGGCTATTACACTGTTAATGATTATTTAAATGATAGAAATGTATGGCATTAAGTTGTCCCAGCTCGTACTTGCTTAAACCTTGTAAAAATTACCTTACCTTGTAAAAATGTATTTAAAAAGAGGCTGACAATAGTGACCGAGTTTCTTGCGCTGCTTCTTCTCGGCACTAGCCCAGACTTGTCCCGAAGCAGTGGTAGGTTTAAATTGGGACGTGTAAAAGCGCCTCCTGGGGCCTATTTGCAGAAATAAAACAGATTTTTAACTGATTTTAACAAGGTCAAGGCCAATCAGCTGACTATGAAACATTTAGTGACAGAAACGATTGCGTTGGAAATAGGTTAGGTTAGGTTAGGTTTAGGTAGGTGCACGCCCTTTGCGACACCCTAACCAGGATTTGGCCATTATCGTTGGTGGTTGGCAATCGATCGTTTTGATTGGTAGGTGGTTGTCGATTGCAATTTGGCTAATAAGAAAGACTCTGCTGCTCGTCTTCTTCTAGCAAATACTGCTAGCTTACCATAAGACACCTATTAGTACAAATGATAGTCCAATGCACAAACATTACACGCTGGTACCGTGCAGTAATAAAGATAGGTACTGTTGAAATCTGATTCTTCCAAGTGACATCACTAGTAGCGTAAAATGAATGAAACTAACTAACTGACAACACAATTATATCTCCTAGGTGCTGCAGCAGTCAAAAAAGTTATGGAACTGTCACGACTGCGCTTACACCTCGCAAGTAGGGTAACCAAGAAAAGTAATAGGTTTTACAGGACTTAATTTTGCATAAAACATTGGTACAAAATATAGGTAAGTTAAATCCTAATGAAATATAAACAACAAAAAACTATTTGTGCATATTACGGTGTTTAAGAAAGAAAATTCGGCGAAAAGGGTTGAATTTTTAAAAAGAGAATTCTTATATTAATTGGCCTTTGAACAAGGCTATCGTTTTAAGCGAACCAAAATCTTAAATAAAAGGACAGAAGTATTACTTGAGCCAACTTCTTTTCTTTTATTTATTCAAATTACAACTCAGTGATACATACACGATTTCATTGTCGATGCAGTAATGGTCCGGCATTTGCTGTCGCGACATTCGATGTGGCGTACCATCGGTTTGACGACCGGTCGGCACACCGTTTTCGATGTCGCTTTAGATGTAGCAACTTTCGATATCATGTAAGAAACCCCTACCAGGGTCTACCCAATTACAAATATCAATTTCATGTCTTGTCAAACATCTATCATGACTGTAAACTTATTTTATTGCTTTCATAGTACCTAAACTCGCTGCAAATTCTCCTTTTTGCTTTAGAAGACAACTAACCTCTATTCAAGTAATATTTTGATAGTTGAAGTATTTACGGGCGTAAGTGCATAAGTGGACAACATCACATAAATTGTTCTGATACCAAAATGAGTAACTAGTTATTTAAAACACTCGTATTGTGAAAATCAAAAACAACGAAGGTATTACAAACACCCAGACCATAAAAAAACCCATAATAAGTATCTGAATAAAAAAATAATTTTGAATGATTTTAGTATTTTACCCGTATTGGTCTTTTCTCAGTACTTAAACAAGTAGTAGTAGTAATACAGGGTTAAAGTGACGACGGCAATGTGACGCATTGAAATTGAAAGCGCAAGAAATGGTCACCCTACCCTTGAAGAAGTTGGAAAACTCGAAAGACAAATATCTCCCCGGAAATTAAGATGAAACTCCTTCTGGATTGCAGATCAAGTTTTTAAATGGTAAAGAAATTCTGTGCGAGATATTTTAGTCGCGGTCGATAGAAGACTTAATATAAGTATGAAATTTCGATGTTTCTTTTACTGAAAAACAAAAATAAACTACTTTAGCTACCTACCTAGAACACAAAAATAATGCTTAAACAAGCTCATGGCATCCACCAAGCTCTTTTAACCGTCTTACAAACGATCACCAATTTTTCTACCCGATATTATAAACCTCTTGGCAGTGCTATTTTTTGATAAATTAAAATAATCTAATAAAATTCGTTCGCATAAAATGTATCAGTACTGTTGGTGTTCCGAATAAAATAAATTTATGAAAAATATAGTAGTAGTAATAAGGCACATATTTAAAGTTGGCGCCTTAAGACGACATCGTTGTCAATCAGCACGCACCGACTCACAATCATAGCTATCATGAATCGGTTCATAATAATTTTCGATTTCAAGGTTTTTTTCAGGTATGTAATTCTCTTGAAAGCAAATTTTATTCCTTGTTATAATCAAATTAATATATGAGTCATACTCCCGAAACTTGAGCCATCCAACTACGGGTATTTAATTAAGCCGGTTCCCATAAAAACATGACAATAAATCGCGAGGTAACCGTCACGGCGGACGAAATGTTCTCATTATTCAATAAGAAAGTAGGTTAAGTGATTATTTACCTATACGGAAGTTGTGGAGTGGGTCCTCCGTAGGACCAAAGAGTATGACGGGGCAAAAAGAACCCGTTGTTATAAAAGTAAACATTTCTGATTTAAAAAAAAAGACGAATGCGCAATTAACTTTTTAGAGGGTCTGGATATTTGTCTGTAATTTCTTGTTTGACTGCTGACTTAAAATTGTTAAATAATCTTATCATTAAAAAAATGTATCATTTACTTTGTTGTCTGCCCTTAGGTTTGTTTCAAACTTTTTTTACAGTTTCCATCTTTTTTGTCATTTAACTCCTTCTCTGTTTCTGTGGTTATAGCATGAGGCAACTAAAGGAGTGCTGCCAGAAAAAGACAGGCGTCAGCGTTTTCCCTTCACTATTCGACACGCCTGTCAAACGTGGCGTCAAAATTCTTATTTTTGAGAGGACTATGTTTATTTTAGTAAACTGACGTTCTTTATTGATATTTATGATGATGATGAATTGAATTTGTATCACTTTGAACGGATCACCAATCAGCCGCTCTATAAACAACAATTAGTATATTAATAAAAGCCCCATTATATTTTCAAACAAAAAAAAACATGTTTCGTTCAACACTGTAGTAAGAAACATATTTTGTAACATTACCAGTCTTATGATAAAAGGAATTAATCGTGTGCGATAATGAAAAAAATATCTACATACATAGATCAAAACGCCAATAACACCACAACAAACAACAAAGCTTCAGTAATGAAAGGTTTTCGTTTAGACTTATGTAACCTATTTTTATACCATAAACTGGAATAAGGTATACAATATTTCAGCGGTCCCACAATATACTGGAATTTCATCTTTCTTATCGGAAATGTAACAATTTGTGCGCTCCGGATGAAAGGTGATACGATGTTGCCGAGTTGACCCGTACTCTGCCCTGAAAAGGAGTTGCCCTCGAGTTTTGGGACATGTAATATTGTATTGGATGGGTATATGTAACATGGGGTCTACTGGTAAATATTGTTACGGTTTACCTGACTTAATAAGTTTTTAGGATCACATCGCTATACTGACTTATTATTATTTGACAGTTTGTTTCAGTGGTAACACGCTGCTTCTGAGCGACTGGTCACATATTTGTGTGCATAAACATATCTGCTTCTGGGCGTTTTTTGTGTAGTATGTGTGTGTGTGTGAGTGTGATCCACCAATTCCGCAAGGGTCCCAGGTTCGATATCCGGTTAGATCAATTTAAGAAACGGTATTTTCTTGGGTCTAACAGGGATGAGAGGTCCCACTCGTGCGTACTTATAATCGTCAAGATGAGTGTCGCAAAAACAAGTCGCGTCAAGGCATGTTCGTAATAAGCGGTTTTAGAAAACTGTGTCACCAAACTATCCATTAAGTATAGTCACATGAATCATACCTTCCTTAAAATATAGTCATCTATAAATAGGTATATATAAAAGAAAGTCGTGTTAGTTAGTTCTCGACTTATAAGTGGTGACTTATTAGTAGAGAACGGCTGGACCGATTTTTATGACTTTGGTGTTTTTGGATTTGTCTTCGTCGGGAATCTATATTAAAATTATAAAGCTGAAGAGTTTGTGTTTGTTTGAACGCGCTAATCTCTGGAAGTACTGGTTCGAATTGAAAAATTCTGTTTGTGTTGGATATTCCATGTATCGAGGAAGGTTTTAGGCTATATCACATCACGCTGCGACCAAAAGGACGGAAGCATCAGAAAAAAATGTTGCAAAAATAATCGCGATCATATAAACAGAAATTGACGCGTACGAAGTCGCGGGGAACAGTTAGTAGGATAATAACTATTAAAAACATTAGGTTTAAAGATCATTTATTCCCATTAAAAGATACAAAATCACTTACATGAGAATAACACTATAATAAAATTATTATTTAACAAAGGAGATGTCCCATAATAGGCCCAGACATAGTACACCATTTACAAAAATCAAGAAAAATTTACTGTTTCTGGAAAAAATACATATAAATTTATATAACGTATAATTTAGTGGTTCAAAAACAAACAAGATCGAATAATTTATCAAACTCCATAGGCATTCCAAGATGGCGTCAATCTAAAAAAACTTTAAATGTCAGTAGCTGTCAGATACCCCTTGTCACTTTGGCATAATCATTTACTTCAAGTTTTTGCTGCTTGTCGTGTTTTAAATGTAGTTCATTATAACGACCTCATTTTCGATTTCTGGATTTGGTATTGATCGACACATTACTTTTATAATGTTTGTTGTTACTACAGCAAGCAATGGCATGCACTCGACTCCTAGATGCGCGATTATGAAACCAAAACTGACAGACGTCATCAAAATGTCATCTTCCGCCATGATGGTTTTGTTGTTTTGTATTGCTATTTTCTTACTTAACTCTTTATTTGAACCACTTAACGAAGCCAATTTAAAAGAATTGGATAATAACAAAATCTTGTAGGTGTATTGGTCTATCTTTTGGTGGGGTGTACAGGTTCTAGGCCTGGCCTCCATACAATTTGGGACATCTCCTTTAAAATCGTTCGCACTCGAGTAAATTCGTAATGTTTATCACAGTTTTTGTACATATAGGTTGTAAAATTGCAAAACAAAACATACCACCTTTCCAACAGCTATTTTTAAAACACATGTTATTTGTTAGATTGATATTAAATATCTATATAACTCGCGTTTAAATTTAACATCGCTGCTTGTATTTTTTCATTTCCGAGGGTAATCTATTATATTTCTGTGCACCGCAATAAGTTAACATTTGCCTGCTATAGTTGGTTCTAATATTCGGTAAGACCAACATTGGAAAGATAACTTCAAAATGTCACGATTAAATGTATTTCTGTACAATTTATTCCGACCACGCATATTTGATTACGATGACATTTAAGACGTTAAAATCAAATACTATTCTGAGGCGATACGAAGTTCGCGGGGTCCGCTAGTTAATTAATAAACGTAGATAACATCACATACACATTGTTTTGTTCCCAAAGCGAGTATTTAAAGCACTCGTATTGTGGCAATCAGAAACAACGAAGGTACCACAAACACCCAGACCCGAGAAAATGTAGAAGAACACTCTGCTCGCGACCATGATTCGTGCAATCGGATCGAAACGTCGCGTCGGGAAGGTAAATATTAGGGGTTAAAGTATGAAATTGCCGTTTTGTATGGACGAAATCGAGAAAAGTCATTTTTCCATACTAACAATTTTTTAGTTTTTTTAAAAACGACTGAACCGTTTTCGATGCAATTAAAGGTGGAAGTTAGATGGTTATAAAACTACGCATTATAGTATTTAAATTTCTGAAAATCAAAGTACATAATACAAATATACTTAATTGAAGCAAGAAGGTCAGCTGACACATTGTAAGGGTTCTTTTCAACGACTTCCTTTGAAGTAATAGGCACTAGTATTGCATTTGTTTTTAGTCAAAAGTTACTTGATTTAGTTTTTGATACAATACAAAAAGAATTACGCAATAATATGACTATACTTAAGAGCTATAAACAAAATAAAAAGTGGCAAAATAATCGGCAATTTCATACTTTAACCCCTATTATATTTACCTTTAATCCCTCGATCGTGAGTTATTCCAAATACAATTGAAATCAATTGTTATCGTGGCACCCGAGTGCCTCCTGGGGGTTAAGGGATTAAATAACTCATTTCAGTTGCATTAAACCCCGTAAAGTGTTAAGTTTTAACTTTCTTTCTACATTGACCGGTCTGGGAATCGAACCCGGGACCTCGGAGCAGGCGGTACCATGAAAACCGGTGTATACGCCACTCCGCCACGGAGTTCGTCATAGTCATAGATAAGAAGATAAAGAAGATTTTTGATTGTTTAATAGTGTGAGTTGGAGAAGATCGTTTTAATTTTTCTTGTAAATCCTTTGAATATACGTGTAAGTTTTTCAACCTCTTCATCATCAATTTAAAAGATAGATTATGGATTTTCGTTTTAATCCTAATTCTTGAAGCTAGTATTCATAATCCATTATTCATTTTTGCGTAAAGAATGAAATAGTGTTGACGTTAAAATATCACCATTGATAAATCACTTTCTTTACAAAAATACCTTGAAATTTCTAGAACATTTTTGATATAAAGTTTTGAACGACGCCTTTCAGAACTAACACCATCTCGTTCAGTCAGCTGTGAGAGACTACATTTATCTAATCTCTGAAGTTCATAATTTTACAATTTCTTTCTTGTTCGGCGCTACTCACTCCGGCATAACACGGGTATTACAAACCATAGCTCAAGAAGAAGAAACATAACAATATAAATTGAAAGTACGATAATTTGAATAAAAATCTCGATTGCCTAATGTAGAACCAACCCACAACTTTTTGGATATCGAACGACTTGGTATCTCAATCGTAAGAGCAGTCGCTGGGTCAGCGTAAGGTTATGGATTCAAGTCCCACCTAAAGCATTGGACATTTTTATCCAAGGAATTCTATTTTCAATGTACACTAGCAATTTATTAATAAGCCTTCAAACTCAAGCTTATTTCGAATCTTCTTGACTTACTCGTACTATCACTGTGAAATTGTGAGATCTGACAGTTTACAAAACAATGCGTAAGATTATAAACTAATAGTGGGCTAGGTTAGGTTAGATTGTAATCCAACGATGTTAAAGTATGAAATGACGAAGGTGACAGATAAATCACAATGAAATACTTTCCGTAAGTTTCACTTAAGCTTGGGTAGACCGAATTCGCTAATTTTAATTTTGGAATATTTGTGGAAGCCTGGGTAAGATTCAAACGGTGATAAATAATGCGAAAAAAATATTATAAAATAGAATTTTATTTTCACATAAATACTGATTATATCAGTCCAACATTTGATGTTACCATTTTTTTATGGATTCGACTGTTTTATTTATTAAATAAATTCAAAAAAAGGGGCGTCATTGGAATATTTTCTCATCTTACTTATAATTGCAAAAGTTTAAACGCATGTTATTTTTATACTTTTATTTATTTAGAAGGATTTAAAAAAATATTAACCCTCACAGTAGATAGACGTATGATTGTAACTCAATCACGCCATAGCGTCTAAATGCATCGGGATGAAGCAGCAAGGTATTAGCATGTTATTCCGAATAACTGTACAGTTTCCGTAAGATAAATTAAAATTCAACGCATTCGAAGTCGCATGCAACAGTCAGTTGTATGAGAAATACTACAAAATCAAATTTATTTATAAAACCTTATTTACGGTTATTTAAATCGAGGTGGCCGACCTATTTTAACTATGCCAAAGTATTAAGTTAGCTATATAAATATTTACGACTTTGCATCAGGAGCCGCGGTAAAGATGACAATCAGATATTTACGATGAGGCTTTGATGGCTGAAACGTTTCGGCTGAAATCACCTGGCCCGAGTTACTTTTAAACTTTGAACAGTATTGACTTGGAAAGTTCTGAAAATAGTTTTGCCCTTCCATTTTAAATGTAAAAAAATCGGATTTTGTCAGTGCAATAATCTTACCTTGCTAATATCATAAAGAATGTTGGAATATATGTTTGTTACTCAGTCATGCTTTAACAGCTGAAAGGATCTGAATGAAACTTGTCTTGAAGATAGATTACAGGCTGGAATAGCTAGGCTTCCTCTTATCCCGGAAAAATATTCGGTTGCCGTGGGGTTGTTTTCAAGTTTTAAAATACTACGAGTAAGAAGTCGCGGGCAACAGCTAGTGGTTTATATTTTACGTGTATGACTTTTTTTTTATTTATTAAAGGCAACAACAGTCATATAAAAAAACAGTAATACGGTTAAAATAAGTATAACTAAAGACCTATAGCGCCTATAACTACACGTTTACAATATTCATTGCTTTTTGAGCCCTTTTTAGGACTAGAAGACATTATGAACTAATTCACTAAGATATTACAGTTAATTAACATCTGGTGTGCAAGTAAGGTAAGGTAGTTCAATTAAATTTACGTTTAAAAATATATAACTATTACAGAATTTAATTTTACATTTATTTTATTCAGTTAGAAATCTTTGAAAAATGACTGAATTGAGCTTTGTTAGTGATATATTAAATAAATCTATACTGGTGAAATGTTTATTATAAAAGTTAGTGGAACTATACATAAACGAAATGCGATTATAATTCTTACGATATCGTGGAATAACAAAAAGTGGTTTAAGGTGAGGAGCGCACCGGCTGACGAACTCGGGAAATAAACGACAACTTGCTCAGCAACAATGATGAGTCGACTAGGTTATTTAATAATTTATACATACATACATTTAATTGTTTTTTTTTTGTTTTTTTTTATCAAATAAATTGTAAGTTTAAATTGAAAATATTTTTTTTTTCTCGGTTCGTATCTCCAACAGCAACACATTTGTAAAACATTGATAAAACTCTACTGGCTTACAGCTTAGAGCCTTACGGCCGGTCCCAATAACCTATCTATCTTTAGTTTTGGCATATCGGATATAGAAAACATCTTCTGTCTCTGATTTTGCCGTCCAGAGAAACAAAGACAGAAGTTGTTTTCTATCTCCTATATGCCAAAACTGAAGATAGATAGGTTATAAGGACCGGCCGTTAGATAAATTCTTCGACACACTAAATGTCTTAGCTCACTGGTTAGAGTTTTCGCCTGGTAAAAGGAAAGTTCGACCACCTCACAGAGATGAAAATGTTTCATGCAAGATTCGTATTTAAAATTTACTGTCTTAAGAACCTATTATCGAGAATCAAGGGTTTTTACAAAGTAACTAATTAAATGTTCTTACTTTCCTCCAAAGCGACAAAGGATAAGATTTAGTTCCGACCATGACAGATGTGTAATTGCGACCACAATCTACTTTACGGGACGATATTAAAACTTCAGAACAACGGCCCAGGCGTAATAAGCCAAAGAATTACGGGTTTTAATATAAAAAGAGGCTAAACCATTCCGCACCACTCGGAATTCAAAACACTTTTTTGTCTTCCAAAGTGTGAGAGTGAAAATGTAAAATAATTTCCCACTTCAAAGTTCTTGGAAGTTAAATCCAGTTAGAGCCAGTTCGGGCGGTGCGCCACAGACTTGCCATTAAATTTTTGCTCGATTTGAGACCGCGAATTGGAACTCTAAACACTTTTCGCGACGTTTTTGCAGTCGCGGAGGACTCCTTTGTGAAGTAAGCGTCTTTCTTTCTCTTAAGGCAGTGGTAAGTGTTTGTATGTGTGTGTGTGTGTGTGCGTGTTTGTGTGTGTGTGCGACTTAATGTAAAGAAAGATGTACTTTAAATTCTCTTGGCTCCTTAAAAGTGCTTCTTCGAACAGTTTTTTTGGATTGTTTTTTTTGGATGACGATTTTGCCGACTAGTATTTCAGGCAATTGTTAGGAAAATTCAGATTTATTTCTGTGAATAGGCCCCAGAATTCGCTTTTATACAACCCAATATTTAAAATACTCTTGAATGAACGATGGAGGTCTTTACCCAGCAGTGGGATGATTATAGGCCGTTTATGAAGTAGGGTAAGGTTGCCACTATTGGACCACTTAACTTCGAATTGACATAACAGCTGAAATGTGACATGTAGGAATAACGTGATTTAATATTTTAATAAGCCTTACTTAAAGGAACTTGCATGTGGCATTTATAATTTTTAGTATTAACCATAAAGATAGAAAATGGAAACAAACGGTTTAGCCATGGTTGCTCTCTTTGGACCATTGTTTCTTTAATTGGACCTGTGAGTTGCTATTATTGGACTTTGAAAATTTTCTGTAGTGGTCCATTTAACGCAACCATGAGAATTCAAACAAATAAAAGACAATTTATTTAATAATCAATTTTTAATTATTAGTTAACGCTTTATAAAATAAAATGGTAACGCAAGGAACATTAATCAGTCTCAAAATAACTGTTGGCTTGTTTTGAGAACAACGTCTTGTTTGCTCAAAGCTTGTAGTGCCAGTTTCATGGTGTCTTTGTTCCAAGCATAATATTGTCCTCGTTTGGCCATGCTACAATGAAAAAGAAACAATTAAAAATACAATTTCAAAAGTTGCTATGATTGGACCAGTCCAATAAAAGAGACACTCACTGGTCCATTGATGGCAATACGTACCACAAGAACAAAACTATGAATACAAAAAAATCTGTAGACTTTTCCTGAAAAATAGTTTAGAAATCTAATTCGACAACTAAATAAGGAACTAAATAGAAAAAGAAACGACTTGGAAACCTTTATAAAACTATACTTACATGGTAAATGTGTCACGAGATTATTACATCGAGAGCGCGCGAAACACGGCGACACACGTCCTTCCTCAACGGAGCTCACGGCGACACTTGTAGGCGCAGGGGTTGTTACTAGTTCAAATAGCTAGCGTTTTGGGCCAATGGTTGATTTTTAACGTTCTTCGGTTCAGAGAAATCAAAGAGGTCCAAAGAAAGAGCCGGTCCAATGATCGCAACCTTACCCTAGGTAGCTAATGTTGACTAGTAACAGCCTATAATCATCCCAATGCAGGGAAAAGGCCTCCATCATTGAATTCAAGTTACCACAGCAATGATGGGTACTGGCATAATCACCAAGCTTGCCAAATGCGGGTTGGTGATCACAAACCCGAGCAATGTTCGAAAATTAGAAACATTTTGTTGCCCGACCCGCGGATGTACAATGTCTTTAAAAAAATCGCATGTCAATGGCTGCCCGTCGACTGCCCAGCGGTTAGCGCCCAAATATTCCGTAACGGACCGTGAAAGAAGTACTATAAAGAAGAAAAATTAAAATGTTTATTAGGACATTATGGAAATTTCTACCACTCAAATTATTATTCCCTCGTTGTCATGCTTATTTGACTTGAAGTTTGAGTAACTTACATTCATAAAGAAATTGGCTTACTTAGTATATTTTTTAGGGACCTGCAGGCTTATACTCTTTAATTAAACTCGATTTCAATCATTAATGGAGATTGGAATCGAAATCTAGTCAATGGGGGCTATCGCTAGTGAATTTGCCACTAGAGGCGCTAGTGTCGCGTGAGGTCCAATATCATTCACTTTGTACTGGTTTTAGCGGAATTTGTTGCATAAATTATAATTTCTTTAATTTACCTGCTGGAAAGTGATCTCCTTCGTAAAATATCGCAAATATGGATTATTCAAAGTTCTTGGAAGTTAAATCCAGAGAACCATGAGAATTCAAACAAATAAAAGACAATTTATTTAATAATCAATTTTTAATTATTAGTTAACGCTTTATAAAATAAAATGGTAACGCAAGGAACATTAATCAGTCTCAAAATAACTGTTGGCTTGTTTTGAGAACAACGTCTTGTTTGCTCAAAGCTTGTAGTGCCAGTTTCATGGTGTCTTTGTTCCAAGCATAATATTGTCCTCGTTTGGCCATGCTACAATGAAAAAGAAACAATTAAAAATACAATTTCAAAAGTTGCTATGATTGGACCAGTCCAATAAAAGAGACACTCACTGGTCCATTGATGGCAATACGTACCACAAGAACAAAACTATGAATACAAAAAAATCTGTAGACTTTTCCTAAAAAATAGTTTAGAAATCTAATTCGACAACTAAATAAGGAACTAAATAGAAAAAGAAACGACTTGGAAATCGCCTACTTAGTATATTTTTTAGGGACCTGCAGGCTTATACTCTTTAATTAAACTCGATTTCAATCATTAATGGAGATTGGAATCGAAATCTAGTCAATGGGGGCTATCGCTAGTGAATTTGCCACTAGAGGCGCTAGTGTCGCGTGAGGTCCAATATTTTTGTACTGGTTTTAGCGGAATTTGTTGCATAAATTATAATTTCTTTAATTTACCTGCTGGAAAGTGATCTCCTTCGTAAAATATCGCAAATATGGATTATTTGGCGATTAATGTAAACGCTTTAAAAGCGGAATTAAGAAAAGGCGCAAAAATAGGCGGCCTCAAGAGCAACTATTTCAGAAGTTAGTTTGTTGATATCAAGATAGTCATTTATAAACTATATAACCTTAATTAGATTCAAGATATAACACTTTGTTTCGGCGCCAATCGCCTTTGATAGCTATACCTCCGGACCTCAGTCTACAGTGGCGCCAACTGGTGAGCAAAGAAACGGTAGTCCCCATTGGCACTCTTAAATGCTACACTAGCGCCAAATCGTACCCAGATTTGGTGAAATTTAATGGAACCAAATGAAATCGACTTCAAGATTTTTCGGCACTCTTGACGTAATTTTGACATTGATGTATCGAGTTTGGATTCGTGTTTAGGATCGAGTAAACACAGTTACAAGAAGCTAACTTTTTTGAGATTGAGAGTGATATTTTGACGATTTTATCTAGTTTTATTTATTTAAAATGGCACGTTTAGGTCTATTATACGATAATTTAGACAGCGGGCATAGATTCGATATGAGATTTAAAACTCTAACGTTTCTTTTAGTATTATAAAACTCACGAATCCTATGACCAGTAAGGCTTTAAAAGAGATTTAAGCATCTTCTCTGAAGAATTATCTGTATTTTTAAATTAAAACGGTATTACAACAACAACAAAAAAACAAGTTTAATGCCGTGTCTAATTACAAAACGGCCAATTTGAAATGTGTTACATATTGCTGACGTTAAATAATACCTATAGACACCATGGTCTTACAATCAGCCGTCTTAAAACTATATAAGGCTCAAAAGCCTTGTTTAGAATTTTGTATTGACACAGTTTTTTTTGTAGAATAAGTGGCCTTTGGCGATGGTCAAACTGTTCAAAACATAAGATCCTCTTCCCAAAACCAGTTGAACTCTCATTGTGAGCCTGAACATAAGATGAAAATTATTGAATCTCAAAACCAATGTAATTATTCTGAAGAAATAAATTGTGTAAACTTCAACTCTAATTACAAAGTTTAATTAGGATTTTCAGGAATCTCCTTCGAGAAATGCGGCAAGTATACAGGGTGTTAGGTAAATGGTATAAAGGCCTCCCCACACAAGCGTCTCTCGAGCGCTCGAGCGTCGACGTCGCGGCATTGTCCAACCAGGTTTTTTTTTTTTTCATAGCGATTTCCTCCAACGTAGTCGGAGCCTACTTTGTCATTAATACTATTTATATATTCCTAAAACTAAAGGTCAAGCCTTCTACTTTATCCTCTACTCTATGTTTACTTTTTACTTTTAGTTTTCCTTCTTTTTCTTTGTAATCTACAGGGTCATACTAAACATAATATTGCTATTTTCTAGTTTCATCTACGTAATTTTTATTATTCTAATACATATTCTAAAAATATTTGTATTTCTCTCTTATTTAAGACTTTTATTTATTATTATTAACATTGATATTTATGTATTTGTGATGCTAATATATATTCAATATATATGACACAATACTTTTTATTTACTTTTGTTTCTCTCTATTACTTTACTCGCTAAGTTTTTGCAATACTCTATAAAAATGTCTTTTTTTTTACTTATTATTATTTCTTTTACGTTATTTTTACTTAATTTTACATTCAATTTTTGTTCCAGGTCAAATCTTTGCAGAGAGAAAACGGGACACTCCAGAATAATGTGAAGGATGGTCTCCTCTGCGTCGGGATCGCAAACACACGATGGGCTCTTCTTACACTTGAAGCGGTTCAGGTATGAGGAGATCCCACCGTGTCCTGTGAGCACTTGTGTCAGAACGCTGTCCATCCGCATCCTGCGCACAGCCTCATATGCGTCTATAGCATTTGGGAAAAACAGTTTGGTGACTGACGCTGTTTCCCCGGTGCTGTATCTCCTGTTCCATTCGCAGAGCGTCTCATCACGGATGCTACGCTTTACGAATGAGACAGGGACTTGGTCGTACTGTGGCTTGCGCTTTGATATGAGAGCCGCCTCCTTTACCAGCTGATCCGCCCCTTCGTTCCCCTCTAGCCCTATGTGCGCTTTGATCCAAAATAAGGATAATTCCTCATTTTGGAGTTTGCAGCTCATAACGTTGTTACGGGTCTCCACTGCAAGAGGGTGAGGGGAATCGTTGTTCACAACGGTGTCCAACGCTGCTCTGGAGTCGCAATAGACCGCGATATCCACCTCCTTGCTCTTCAAGGCGACCTCCGTAGCTCTGCATAGGGCGAGTAATTTCTGCCTGGTATACAGTGCATTGTGACGAGAGGGTAAATTTGGTACACTTCGTCTCTCGCGTGTTGTTCCACACGGACAGTGCCGAACCAACTTTACCCTCGATCTTACTGCCGTCTGTGAAAATCTTTACAGAGTGATCACTGTGGTCCCTGTAATGTGTTCCGTTTACCAGGCATTCATACATCAGCCCCAACCAGCGTTTAGTAAATACCGCTGCGCTTGCGTTGGGTCAACACTGATTGGTTGCTGCCTCGACGTCGATGCTCGAAAGACGCTAGTGTGGGGGGTCCCTAGTGAGCCAAAACCAGCCTGTGTTAAGATACGCATATAAATACCTACTATGGTCAAGTCAGAAATTTGATATCATCAATTTGAAAAAAAATTCTTAATAATCTGAATCTAAAAATATTGTTTATTTAACATATTTAAAGACAAATTGTAACCCCACTGATATGTGCAAACGACTTGCTTAGCTTTTAACTTAATATTTAAATTTATTGTATTCCTTTAATAATAATTATTAAAAGAATACAATAAATTTATATTAGCCAAACGATTAACAAGTAAAATAATACAGCCATATGGTCTCCTTATTACCGAGTTCATATTGAGCGTTTGGAAAGAGTGCAAGCAAGGTTCCTTAAAATCCTATGTTACCGGCACGGGTACCGCAGGACCCTAACAAATTACGAGGACAGAATGATGAGATTCAGGATGCGCTCGTTGGAAATGCGTCGTAAATATTTCGATCTTTTGTACCTATTTAAAATCGTTCATTTTCTTATTGATTGCCCGTCGTTGCTATCTCTAATAAACTTTAACATCACTTATAGGTGTCGCAACCCCAGACCATTTCATTTCCATTGTCAGGACAATTGGATTGTAAAATGAGGTGTTATTATTATAAACTTGAAGTGAACCAGGATGTGTCGCGCCTTTAATGATTTAGTTCTTAAAAACAAAGAAGTAGATTTATATCGCTTTGATTTGTGTAAATTTAAGAAATACATTTTTGAATGCATCATTGATGCCCTGCTTTAGTTAAACTTCATCTCTAGTGGTGCATCTTTGATGCACTTACTTACTTTATTTTCTCTTCTCTGTTTTTTTTTATTACTCTAATTAAGTACTGTGTTTACCTGCTTTGTTTTTTTTTTCTCTGTGTGTACATGTTTAGTGTTACAATCTAGAAGTTTTGTATTGTAACAAATATTTAGTAATAAAAATGATTGTAATATGTTATGTATACCAAATAAATAAAATAAAAATGATTAAGTGGGTATAATAATTGTGAAACAAATTATGGTTATAATATATAATAAAAAAACAAATGAAACTTATTCAAGAAATATATTTGTATAACATCTGGAGTTATGGAGCGATCCATAACTCCAGATGTTTAAGACCCTTATAAAATAAGCTAAAATAAACTAGATTTGATCTAATAGCATAGTGCTTCCTAAATCGTATAGTTTAATGATAGTTTTATGATAGTCTTAAATAGAAAAGCACCACCCTTCCTCGTCCTATCGATCATAACAGGCACATCTGAAGAGTACATACAAAAGAAAATAGGCAGTCATAGTCTATGTACCAGTGGTTATGGCGACTCTTATAGCCCGTACACTGAGCGGATGCCATTGTGGTACTTGCACCCTCTTTTATGTAGCTATTACTTATAATAATTGTCTCATGTGTGTACCAAATAAACCTTTTTCTTTCTTTCTTTCTTCCTTCGTCCACCCTTCGCCGTCATCCTACGAAGTGTAGTGAAACAAAATCCTTCGTTAGGAGAGGCTTAAGTCCAGCAGTGGATTAATACATCGTAACTTTTTGACCACGTGACAAACGAAGACCACATTAACCATTATGAATAACATATTGGCAGTGTTATTTTTTTATTTATTAAAATAGTCTATACATTTTGTATCATGCACGTACATGGACGTATTATTTTGATAAGGCCGGGTCCTGAATGAAGCTTACATTGATACGTCACAGCGTGTTTCAAAATTAATAGCTAAATCAATATTTTATAATTTTGTAAGATATTTTTTGATAAAAAAACACTGCCAAGATGTTATACAAAATGGTTATATAGCGTGAGAGCTCTAAAATGCACGGTGTTTATCTGATGATAAAACTTTGCCATCGGATAAAAAAAGATTCTTAGAGGATGAGGGGGATCTGACATGTTGGATAGTCATCGAATACAGCGTCGTGTGTTACCGGCACCTAAATAGAATAGCATCCATCCTGCCAACGCCCCGTTGGTCTAGTGGTTTAAATACCGGGCCAATATCTCGGGGTCCCAGGTTCGAATCCCGTGTCGGGCAACAAAAAAGTTTCGAATTTTCGAACGTTGTTCAGGTTTGTGATCACCAACCCGCATTTGGCAAGCGTGGTGATTATGCCAGTACACCCATCATTGCTGTGGTAACTTGAATTCAATGATGGAGGCCTTTTCCCTGCAGTGGAATGATTATAGGTTACTTTCCACCCTGTCTTCCTATGGGTGTCGTAAAAGGCGACTGAAGAAGTACTGCTCGAAGACTTCACCCGCCTGCCAAGCGTTCCTATTACGTTTGTATTCTTGACGACCATTTGGATCAGTGGTAGTAAACGCTGCTTCTGAGCCATGAGTCGTGGGTTCGCTCCCCGCACAGTACAAATATTTATGTGCGAACATGTATTGTCTGTTTGTACTGGTCTGAATGTTTTTTTATGTATAATAAGTATATATTTACAAAAAAATTTTATAAAAGTAAGTTTATCGGTTGACTTGTACCCCATAAACAAGCTACTTGATAGTAGCTTAATTTGGGACTAGATGGCTCTGTGTTTCCCGACGTATAACAATATTATTATTATCCTGCTTTTGGAGAAGCCTGTAGCCTATGACCAGCAGTGGACTAATATAAACTGGTATCACCAGTATATAAGTGTATAAGGGTATGTTCAAATGATCATCTAATGTACTCAGTAAATTCCCTTAGCGCTGTACATTCGAAGGCTATAAATAGCCTGTTCCTTCTCCATCACAAACTTTATTGTGGGCCATAAATATCGCAAATAGACCTTTAATTTTAGCACCACGTAACTAATGCATTAGAGGCTAATTACAAAAACGAGAGTGCCCAATTGAACACCTCTTTTCGCACTACGTCCATTTTATGAGCAGCCAAATTAACTGTGACGATGTAATGAAAAATAAAGTAAGGTTATACTACCTCTTTTCGGGTTTGTGTGAAATGAGCCTGTCAAGGAGTAAATATAATTATTATCGGACGTGTCCACAGCCGGTGATATAGGATGTTAAGTAGTACAATTGTGTCGGCACATTATACACCGTGCTTTTTGGACCACCTGGAAAACGAATACCACGTTTTTAGACCATTATAATATGACACCATGGCAGTGTTATTCATTTTTTGATTGAAAAATACTAAATTTTGATTCATACTTTTAAATTTGTTACACGCTGTGACGCGCACAGACTTATTGTTTTTCTGCGGGGGGGTCTCGGTTCAATGGAGCTTACACAGCTTTATCTAAAAAGTAAAAATAAAAGTCGAGCGAGTAAAAATGCTTATGCGACACATAGTTTAAGGTAGGTTACTGACACGACCTAAGTTATTTTTAGCTTTACGTAATTAATTATTTTGTGTTAAGTTAATTTTATTTAAAAATTGTTACATAGTTATTTTAATTAAATTGAATAAGAATAGGTACCTAGTTTAGCACTTGATTGGACGTTTGTTTATAATTTTTAGACTATGCCTGAAATACAGGAAATCCTAGTTCAGGCACTCAGGTTACTTATATAATAATAAATATATAAATAAATGTGGACAACATCACATACATTGTCCTGATCCCAATTTGAATAACTATTTAAAGCATTCGTATTTTGGAAACCAGAAACAACGAAGGTACCACAAACACCCAGACCCGAGAAAATGTAGAAAAACAATTTTTTACCCGTCCGGGAATCGAACCCGGGACCTCGGAGCAGGCGACACCTTGAAAACCGGTGTGTACGCCACTCTGCCACGGAGGTCGTACTTTTGAACATATTTTATTTGTAGATTTAAAGTATACTTGTTGACTTAAGTCTTAAATAAATAAAAAAAAACTGTGCGCGTTACAGCGTGTTTCAAAAAAATAACTAAAGAAAAATTTATTTTTTTATAAAAAAATGTTTGGTAAAATTTTAAATAACACTCCCAAGATGTTGTACATAATGTTTATATAACGTGGGCTTTCTTTTTACAGGTGGTCGACAATGCACTGTGTAGAATTGTAGTCCCCTTCCTCTTCATTGTAGTAAAGCGACTAAAGTACTGCTAGAAGATGGGGAGCAGCGTCTCTAAAGCCTAATTCGCATGAGGCTAGTGTTTCAGTCGAGCGACTCGCTTTCAACTCGCTTCTAACCGGAAAACTGTTCGCCCTTTCGTTCGAGTATTGTTCACGAGTGTTGTTTTTATGCAAGATGAAAAGCCCACGGCGCAATAAAGTTAATATTTTTTGCGGCAACTTTGAACTCGACTAAATCGATAGGTTCGGACTTGTTTAGCCGGTAAGCCAGTAAGCAGGTTCGCGTGCCCTACTCGCCTGTGAAAAAAGAACAAAATAGATAGGCTCGACTGAACTATTTACTAACCTACTCGACAAATTTTTTTGTGTTCAGACGCGTTTAGCTACTCAATTACTCGCTACTCGACTAAAATTCTGGCCTAATGCGAACTAGGCTTAACTAACCTACTCGACAATTTTTGTTTTGTGTTCAGACGCGTTTAGCTAGGTATTAAATTGCTCGCTACTCGACTAAAATACGGGCCTAATGCTAATTAGGCTTTACTAACTTACTCGTCATTTTTTTTTGTGTTCAGTCACGTTTAACGACTAAATAACTCGCTACTCGACTAAAATACTGGCCTAATGCGAATTGTATAGGCTTTACTAACTTACTAGACATTTTTTTTATGTTCAGACGCGTTTAGCTACTAAATTACTCGCTATTCGACTAAAATACTGGCCTAATGCGAATTAGGCTTTACTAACTTACTCGACAATTGTTTTGTATTCAGACACGTTAACTACTGAATTACTCGCTACTCAACTAAAATACCGGCCTGCGTTTCCACTGACGCGGAGAGGAGCGGAGAGAAGCTAAGCGGTGCATGAATTGACCAATCGCAATGCTCAAAATCTCCACTCCGCTTCAGTGGAAACAGCGAAGCGGTGCGGAGCGGATATTCATATAAAATAAAGAGCATGCGGGGTTTTGAGCGGATTGAATTGAGGCCTCCGCTCAAACCCGGCGGTGCGGGGACGAGGGAAAAAAATAAGGTTTAAGTAAATAATGCAATTCATGAAAAATCTTTTCTTGATACCCTGTATGAATTTTCAAACATTTTCATCGTCACACGTTCGAAAATAAGTTGAAAATTCCCCATGCTCAGAATGGTATTTTATATGTTGTCAAATCCAAAACCTATGTTTTCTCTTTGAATCTAAAAAAGCCGAAATAGTTTATGCCACTTCGTCTGATTCGTTATCTTTATCTTCAACTAAAGAAAGGTATATACAAGAATTGCCCTCTTCTTTTCTAAAGACAAAATGGCGTGCGGTCTCTCTGAGAAATTTACTGTAACTTATATGCACCGGTTTTTTCTTACTCCGCTCCACCCCGCTCCGCTCGGTTCCGCTCCACTCCACCCTTCTCCGCTTCACTCTATTCCGCTCCGCTCCGCTTCAGTGGAAACACTCACCTCTTTTCACGGCTCTTCTCCTCTCCTCTCCGCTCCTCTCCACGTCAGTGAAAACTCAGCCTAATGCGAACTAGGCTTAACTCGCCTACCGAGCGTGACGATTAAAATCCTTCTTTTCGAGAGGGATGTGTCCAGCAGTGGACTGTAGGTATTTAATGATGATGATCACAAGTTGCCATCAGCCTATGTTAACAAAATCATGTAAAAAAAGTAAAGTAAAGTAACAGCCTATAATCATCCCACTGCAGGGAAAAGGCCTCCATCATTGAATTCAAGTTACCACAGCAATGATGGGTACTGGCTTAATCACCACGCTTGCCAAATGCGGGTTGGTGATCACAAACCCGAGCAACGTTCGAAAATTCGAAACTTTTTTTTTTGTTGCCCGACCCGGGAATCGAACCTGGGACCCCGAGATCATGGCCCGGTATTTAAATCGTGTAGGTACAGGATATTTAAGTAAATAACCCAAACTATTCTATTTACATACATGTAAATAATAGTATTTACATACTATGGCGTAGTCAAATATGTGATATCATTCTTTCGAAAACAAATATTTTCATACGAAATGGCTTCTAGGCAATTGAGTTTAGTATGGAAAAGATAATATTAGTTTTTCTCTAGTCTATGTTATATGCTTTGACGATCGGATATTCCAGACACAATTAAAATCAATTGTTATCGAGACAACCGGTTGTCTCATGCGGCTTGAAGCGTTAACATTTATTTTCCCTGTTTGAACTATGGCGAAATCTATAAATGTTTAATGAACATTTGAAAAATCCTTATACCTACCCTTTGAAATAATTAAATAAAAATAGATTTACGCATTTAAGTTTTAGATTAAATTTTAGTTTATTCCGACATTTCGAGCCCTTAACAAATTTTATATCATTTGAGTAGTTACTTACCTTAAAAAAACTATAACTGTACGAAGTACTTAATAACCGGCCAAGTGCGAGTCGGACTCGCGCACGAAGGGTTCCGTACCAAAAAGGCCAAAAAAACGGGTTTGTTGTATGGCCTGCCCCCCTTAAATATAAATTTTATTTTATTTTTAGTATTTGTTGTTATTGCGGTAACAGAAATACACAATTTGTGAAAATTTCAACTGTCTAGCTATCGCGGCTCTTGAGATACAGCCTGGTGACAGAGCGACGGACAGGCGGACAGACGGACAGACAGCGAAGTCTTAGTAATAGGGTCCCGTTTTTACCCTTTGGGTACGGAACCCTAAAAACTATGTTAAGTTTTTTGTTATGTTTGAATCAGAGCCGTTTCATTCAGCTTCGATTGATGATTAATAAGCTTATTACGTTGAGCTGATTATTCACTGATAATTATAGTACTACAGAGTAGCACCAAACAGAATAATCAGATAATTATACATTGTTGAAACAACAACACTTTGAATTTCCTAAAAAAACTAAACATTTCATCATCATAATGTTACAAAGTGTTAATTACTTGTGCTTAACACTAAGTTAAAATGTAATCACGGATCTAAATTAACTGTCAAAAACATTTAGGAATAACTTTATTAAAAGACCGACAATGTTGCTAATTTCCCAAATGAAAAATTACAATTCCCAATGGAATTATTAAGAAAGGATTATTCTGTAACTCTATTAATATTCTCGGCTTTGTAGAACTTTTTGGAAGTTGATAATTTATGACAGCCCTTTGACTATTTAAACTTATTGAGAAGTTATTAAAACGAGCTATTGAATATAAATCGCGCTGGTTTAAAGTCTCGAACCACTCGGTTAGATAGACGCTGCATCAACGAAATTGAAAAAATATATACTGACAATGACAGCTTAGATGTTAGTTCGACTTACTCACATTTATTAACAGCAATTTTATGCAAATACTATATCGTTTGATAGACAATGAAGCTAGTCCGGGAATTGTACGAAAAATAAAAGTCTTTGTCCAGTGCATGTTGGCAATTATCACAACTTATGCAATGGTTTTAATTAGAAGGCCCAATAGCAATGGATTGAGCAATGTTGGCTATTTCCCTGCGTGATAGAATCAGTAATGAGGAAGTCCTTAGAACTCATACAGCCAACATCGCTCGAAGAATTGCGGATCTAAAGAGTCAGTGAGTAGAACACATAGAAAGAAGATGACCGTTGGGGCGGAAAGGTTCTGGGATGGCGACCGCGCTGTGGGTAGGTTGGTGGACCGACAATCTGGTGAAGGTCACGGAAAGCCACAGGGTTGGGATGGCGCTGACGGCGATTGTTTAGAAGTTCCTTAGGGGAGGGTCTTTAATGAAACTATATTTAATACTTGTAACACCTTTATAACATTATGGAATACAATAAATTATTTGAATTTGAATTATGTTCAGCAGTGGTGGGCATCGTTTATTTGGCTTAAAGTAAAGTAACAGCCTATAATCATCCCACTGCAGGGAAAAGGCCTCCATCATTGAATTCAAGTTACCACTGCAATGATGGGAACTGGCATAATCACCACGCTTGCCAAATGCGGGTTGGTGATCACAAACCCGAGCAACGTTCGAAAACTCGAAACTCTTTGTTGCCCGACTCGGGAATCGAACCTGGGAGATCTTGGCCCGGTATTTAAACCACTAGACCAAGGAGCGATTATTTGGCTTAGATAATGATGAAGATTTTGTTTTCAATACAATATTTAACATTCATTGTACAATTTATATAGCCTATACTTGATCACAGTTGACCGTTGGGGCTTCGGTATCGCCTAATTGTCTGTGCTTGGGGCTCATTTGAATTTATAAAGTGCCTATTGCCCCGCTGTCCGATTTATTTAAAACGGTTAATTAATTAATTAAGCGCTCAAACCGGTTTTATAGCTTTTTCACTTAACTACATTTGAAATGGAGTGTGAGGGTACATGGGAACTGTTTAGTCTGGTAGACGATACGATGAATTCAATTCGCAACACATTTCGGGGCACGGTTAATAAAGATTACGTATTCATACTTGTAATTATTTTTTTTCTATACTATATCAATCTTAAAATTTTTTGTTGCAAACTCGCATCTATGTCAATAACATTAAGACCAGGCTGCTGGTCATTATATAGGTACGAGTACATAGGCGCTCCACAAGCGCCAGCGCTTCACAGGACGGGTCTGATTGGCCTATTTTAAGAATTAAGGTAATTAAAAATATAATTTAATGAACTCTGCTCTCTCTCTATAAATATTTAGTAACTTTAAATAAGCATAAAAATGTTAGCTTAGTCGTAATATTGAAACAAAATTACAAAACGGTGTAGGTTTGTGATTATTTTTTTTTTCGAGTCAAGTTAATTAAATCTTGTAACCGATAACGAATATGACTAGACTAGATTCTTAATCCCAACCCCCAGGAGGCACTCGGGTGCCACGATAACAATTGATTTCAGTTGTGTCTGGAATAACTCACGATCGAGGGATTATGTAATACTTTTTTTCCAGACTTTAAAGCACTAAAATTTAAGTTTTTAAATCAAAATAAAAATAAAATACATCTACATCTACACTTACCTATATTTTAAAGAGGCAAGATTTGTATTTGTGTGTGTGTGTACATTTGTAATGAATAAACTGAAAAACTACTGTGCTGAGTTCAAAAATTATTTTACCATTAAAAAGTTTTATTCACTAATATTTGTATTTTGAATTTGCCTACACCAATAATATATCGTTTTTTTTTTGTTATAGAATTCGCATTGAACCGTTTAGCGGTACCATATTTTTACCGGTATTTCAAGCCCTGAGAAAGTAACAAAAAGGTTGTTTTGGATTCGTTTCGCTTCAGTTGTTACTCTCTGTTGAGGTGGTGTTTTTAAGTAGTTATTTTATATTTAGCTTTTTCTCTATTATCCAAGTTTTTTTTATATTTTTCGATCTTTCAAAGCTTAAAAAAACAAGATGCTCGCAATCAATGGTAGTAGTAGTAACAACCCATTTAGGCTCACTGTTGAGCACGGGTCTCTCTCCTTTATAAAGACAGTGGTTAAGGCCTTGGTACCACCACCCTGGCCTAGTGCGGGTTGGTGGACGGCAAGGGCAACGGTGTGGCAACATCACCTCGCCGTTGTACGTTCCTCAAGCCGCCCGGAGACCTCCAACAGGGCTTAACGACTGTTATCTTGTGACAAAAGCCAGGACCGACAGCTTAACGTGCCCTCCGAATCACGGAGGCACTCAAAATATGATGCGACAAACGGTCACCCATCCAACTAGTGACCACTCCCAGCGTTGCTTAACATTCGTGACAGAAACTGATCACTAAGAGGCATTGGGCTATGAGCGCAATCTATTGTGTAGGTAAATATTACTTTTTACGGTAGGTATTGCCAGTTTTTTTTTTTATAATACATGCTGTCACGGTGAATTTCGTACCACTTGACTTTCTGAATGTTTTAGTATTATCAAAAATGGCGTAAAAATTTTTGAGGAAATACACTAACCTATTTATTATATTCTCAAAATAACACTTAAACAGCACTAAATAACCAATTAATTTCGAAACGACGCCAAACAAAAAATCACTCTGGGCTTCTTGTCGTTTTTTTTTTATAAAATGTATTTTAATAACTCTTCACTCAACGCTCCGGCCGGCCTCATATTATTATCAACATGTTTCTTAGACAATACCGTGTAAGCCATTATTAACCTTCCCGGGTGATTTTTCCAGAAACAGCAATACCCTAAGGTCGGGGAAGACAAACAGGAGGCTGTCAAGTGGAATTAATGCAGGCAGGACGTGCCGAGTGTCCGAGTCTTCGAGTCGGATTGTGGTTCAGATTTGGGAGAAAGAAGCTGACATCACTCGTATACCGATTCATCTTTAATGGTCGTTTTTGTTTAGCATATTAACTATATTAATTTTGTATATAATTATTAGACTCAGGCGTTACTTTGCAGAAAATCCATAACTAAATATGTACTTTGAAAATTATTTTGCTTATGATTTCCGCTCGTTAACACCGGTCTAGGTACCTTCACACACTACCCGTACTTACACTGAATGAGCAAGCACTATTTCATGCAGGAACACCACAAAATTGCACAGTATTATTATGCAATTATTAGTACCCAACACCGATATAATATGAGAAACCATGACGCGTTTCGCCACTTTACGTAAAGGTTGACTTCGGAGCAATGCGGCTTGCGGCTTGCGTCGTGCGTCATGCGTCACTTGCGGCCCACGCGGCCATGCGGCTGTACTTTGAATTAAAGGAGTGTATGAAAAACGCTTTTCGAGCGAAGCGTCGTGGCCGCATGCGTCCGTCGGAAAGGGTTTCATTCATACACTCCTTTAATTCAGAGTACAGCCGCATGGCCGCGTGGGCCGCAAGTGACGCATGACGCACGACGCAAGCCGCAAGCCGCATTGCTCCGAAGTCTACCTTAACATCCTCAGGAGATGTTGTCGCCTTCGCTGCTTCGCCTTTTAGTCGTCGGATCGCAGCAAAGGTGACATCTCTTTCAGTGTTAGTGCGGGCAGTGTGGTGAAGGTACCTAGGCCGGTGTTTACGAGCGGGAATTATCAGCAAAATTATTTTCAAAATCCATATTTCATTTTGGATTTCAAAGCAGTCCTTAGAATTAGTATCCTTAATTAGAATAGAATAGAATAGAAAACATTCATTTGGCACTACGAAATTGGAATAGTTAACAAAAAAATAAAATAATAATGTGCCAAAAAGGCCTCCACTCAGCATTAGTCGCAGCAGCCGAAGGCATACTGCGGCGCTGATTTTCAGTGGGAGCCCAATTAGTAGCACATGTTTATTAATTCCAAAGAAAAACATGCGTGTTTTAAATAACGACTACGAGTAGTTTGTAGTTTGGAAATCCCTTCATGGGTTTTAGGCTGGTTTCCAGTGAGCCCTTAAGCACACCGAGTAGGAAAATCATCTTCAACGTCAATAAATATTTGAGACATCTCATAGTTTTATCTACTAAGGAAAGGTAGCTGCGTAGGTACCGGGGCTTCTCGTGGATTTGTGGCCAGCAGTGTGAGGGTTATGACTAGTTTTAAAGGCGTTAATGTTATTATGTGAAATAATTAACTTTTACGACTTCAAAGAAGTTAACTAGGTGTCTAGGTAATGTCATGTCGGTATTACATAATCTTGGAGTACAATTGCGTGTGTTAAGTCATGTCGTATTAAATAACTGTTCGAGTGAAGTCGTGTCGGTGTCACGTAAAAGTAACAGCCTATAATCATCCCACTGTAGGGAAAAGGCCTCCATCATTGAAAAAAAGTTACCACAGCAAAGATGTGCACTGGCATAATCACCACGCTTGCCAAACGCGTTTAGCCAATGGTTAAGAGAAGTCACTAGTGCCCATCCTCTTTTGCAGTAGGTTTTCTTTTACGGCCATTTCCAATAACCTATCTATCTTCAATTTTGGCATATCGGAGATAGAAAACAATTTCTGTCTTTGTTTTTCATGACGGCAAAAACAGAGATAGAACCTATTTCCTATCTCCGATATGCCAAAACTGAAGATAGATAGGTTATTGGAAATGGCCGTTAGTCGCCAATTACGACAGCCTTCGGGAGAAAAAGGGTGGTGCAATTATTTGTGATATGTCGATACTAAAGAACACAATCTACTACTACTTCTATACCATAAAAAAAGGAAAAGTAACAGAGTTAATCATTCCACTGCAGGGAAAAGGCCTCTATCGTTGAATTCAAGTTACCATATCAATAATGGGTACAGGCACAATAACCACGCTTGCCAAATGCGGGTTGGTGATCACAAACCCGAGCGATGTTCGAAAATTGGAAACTTTTTGTTGCCCGACCCGGGGATCAAAACCGGGACCCCGAGATCTTGGCCCGGTATTCAAACCACTGGACCAATGGGGCGTTTTAAGAACACTTCTTAAAGGTATTCTACGAGAGGGTGCCTCCTAACATCTTACACTCATGGGAAAGAAAAATGGGTGGTACTGTATATTTTTATATTATTATGCCGACACCCCGTTAACGCCCCGTTGGTCTAGTGGTTTAAATACCGGGCCAAGATCTTGGGGTCCCAGGTTCGAATCCCGGGTCGGGCAACAAAAAGTTTCGAATTTTCGAACGTTGCTCGGGTTTGTGATCACCAACCCGCATTTGGCAAGCGTGGTGATTATGCCAGTAAACCTATCATTGCTGTGGTAACTTGAATTCAATGATGGAGGCCTTTTCCCTGCAGTGGGATGATTATAGGCTGTTACTTTACTTTACTTTATGCCGACACCATATGACACTGCCTTAATACTTACCATATGTGAGCTTAATTACACTTCTTCAAACTAACCTACGAGATGCCTCCGAACATCTCATCTCACCGCATCTATGACGGGTACGGTTTAATCTCTATTCTATTACTATTCACGGCTTCAACTCAGCCGTCAAAGCGCCAACTGCCTGAGCAGTTAAACAATATCGCCGCTAACCAAACTTAGTTCTTGACGAGTTAGTTCTCGACTTGTAACAATTGTACTAGATAGCTGATAATTTAGAAAATCATTGATTCAAATTGCATGCGGAAAGAGATTGTGAATTCGTGATCATAAGTCATCATCATCAGTCCATATTTGTAGCCGGACATAAACCTCTCCGAAAAGAGTATATTGCCATGATCTTGTAAGGCAGATTGGTGATAGTTATTTTGCCAATAGTCGAGAGAATGTTATTAGTTTTTAGGGTTCCGTAGCCAAATGGCAAAAAACGGAACCCTTATAGATTCGTCAAGTCAGTCTTTCTGTCTGTCTGTCTGTCCGTCTGTTCGTCCGTATGTCACAGCCACTTTATTATGAAAGTATTAGCATTACTCAGTTGAAACTTGGTAGATAGGTGTATCCTGTTAACCGCTTTATGATTCTTATACAAAAAAATTAAAAATAATGATATTTAAGGGTGCTTCCCGTACATAAAACTAAAAAAAAAATTTTTTTTACTTATCCTTCTCGTCTATCTATCTATGGATAGGTCTTTTAAAATGACATAGAGGTTTTTAAAACCATTTTTTCCAAAAGTCTAACGTTTGCCAGATAGACGCTTCCAAAGTGGTAAAATGGGTGTCCCCCCCCTCTAACTTTTAATCTTACAAAGAAAATTGGTTTGAACGAGATCAAACCGGTACTTTTTGAGAAATAGCACATTTTTAACAACCGCAAATGCAACTTTGTCTTTCATACAAACACTATGAAAAACTTATGTTTGCAGTCAATTAAATATTGTGGTATTTTGGCTAATTGGAAGTAAGTGGACCCCTAATTCAGTTAAAGTTGTCACGGAACCCTCAGTGCGCGAGTCCGACTCGCACTTGGCCGGTTTTTTATGACTGTACTCCTATACTTTATTTGATATTTTAGCAACTTAATTGCACTTATAATATCAGTATATAAACTTGAAAAATTTTGTCTCAGGCGGGACTCGAACCCGCATCTCCTCGCATGCTGGCTTACAGCGTAAGAATATGCTTGAAAAATTCGCGCCGTGTCGCAGTGTCTCGGTGGCCTAATGGTATGGCGCCCGCCCGGCGTGCGAGGAGATGCGGGTTCGAGTCCCGCCTGAGGCAAAATTTTTCAAGTTTATATAGTGACTGTACTCCTTTTAACGCCCTCTTGGTCCAGTGGTTTAAACACGGGGCCTAGATCTTGGGTCGGGCAATAAGTTTCGTATTTTCGATCATTGCTCGTGTTTGTAATGAACAACCCGCATTTGGCAAGCGTGGTGATTTCGTCTGAACCCATCATTACTATGGTAACTTGAATTCAATGATGGAGGCCTTTGCTCTGCAGTGGGTTGATTATAGACTGCTACATTACTCCTTTAGTTACCTCTTATGACACCCATCAGGCAAGAGGCAAGACAAACGGTATGGTTTTTACCTGGTTCAATTTAATTATACAGGATGAAATTTTAACCACTTTCCAAATTTTGTATGCGTTCAGTATCGTATTTAGAGCCCATTTAAGAAGTAAAAAATGTAAATCAAGTTTTCACCCGAAAATACTTTTCGCAATATATTTTCAATTTTTACGGTCCAGACCTGTTAAGGTATAAAGGGAAAATCAAAAACTTATGGTTAAAATTTCATCCTGTATATAATAATTAGGCCTATGCTTTAATATTTTGTAGAAAAGAAAAAGCCCAATTTAATACCACAAAGATATAGTTAAACGTCTTTGGAAGACCAAAAATAAGTTCAGGAAATTAGGAAACCTTTCTTCTTTTCATCAAAAGATAAATCATTGAAATTAGACTATTGGGAATTGTATAGCGGAACTTTTTAAACCGATTTTTCTTTTGAGGTAGTTTGAGTTATGTTAGGACCTTTTCATAGCCAGAATTGTTCAAGTATATATGGGTAGGTTAATGTGAGAAAAGATATTTCACAAAAAGTTAATAGAAGGTACATCCTTTAGCCTTCTGGTGCGGGTCAGTAACCGCGGCCATGTTTGTTTAAGCATGGCGCGGTGGAATAGACACGGATAGACACATTTATAATATCAATATTTATATTATTATTAAAAAAAAAATTATATTGTTTGACCCCTATCATAATCAATGGTACTATGAGAACCAAATTGATTGATTCTATTCAAACCAAAGCAATAAGAAATACAAATGTCACCACTTTCATCAAAACTGATTTATCTAACTAATTCTAATAGACAAAATAACTGTATGTAGCATAGTTGCCGAAGCTTCAGGATAAATTTATTCAAAACGGCACTAAATATGGCAAAACAAAGAAAAAAGGCGAAACTTAACAAAGCGGAGACACAATCTAAGTATAGCACAGAGAGAACGGACATTTTTATTTTTATCACCAGAACACTCTGGTCTCAACAATCTTACCCGCGATAAATAACAAGGGTCTAGGATGTAGACATTTTTCGGGCAAAAAAAAAAAAAAAAAAAAAAAAAAAAATGTCTACATCCTAGACCCTTGTTATTTACCCGCGATAAATAACAAGGGTCTAGGATGTAGACATTTTTCGGGCAAAATATGACGACCGCGAAGAGATAACATCTAAGTTACTGGATATGGCTTCGCCTACTACTTATTTGACTTTATTGCAAGTGGAGAGAAAACCTGAATAATCATACAAAATCTTTACCATCAAAGAAATCTTTAGAAAAATATTCAGCTACAACTAATATTTATTAAGTATATTGGTCAACCTCATATGAAATTATGCATTCATTCGTACTCATACATAGTCCAGAAAAATATTAGACCATGTATACTGATAAAGCCCCGTTGGTCTAGTGGTTTAGATACCGGGCCAAGATCTCGGGGTCCCAGGTTCGAATCCCGGGTCGGGCAACAAAAAAGTCTAGAATTTTCGAACCTTCTTCGGGTTTTTGATCACCAACCCGCATTTGGCAAGCGTGGTGATTATGCTAGTACACCTGTCATTGCTGTGGTAACTTGAATTCAATGATGGAGGCCTTTTGCCTGCAGTGGGATGATTATAGGCTGTTACTTTCCTTTTTATGTATACTGATAACATTATCAGAATAAGCCAGTTTTTTCGATGTTCTTCCGTCACCGACCGGTGAGTCAACATCATCATTAAAACCAGTCTATACCATTAGTCGCCTCTCACGTCACCCATAGGAAGGGAAATCATGAAACTATTCCCTTAATAAGCCGACACACACGAGGGATTTTCCCATTGATGTTATATAAAAAACTATACAGGTTGATTTTATCATAATCTTCAAATTTTTTTACAGGCGTTCAGTATCGTATTTAGAGCCCATTTATGAAGTAAAAAATGTAAATCAAGTTATCACCCGAAATTATTATTCGCAACATAGTTTTCAATTTTTACGGTCATAAGCCTGTTGAAGAGAATCCTGTAAAGGGAAAATCAAAAACTTATGGATAGTATCGCAATGAATATATGAATTGCGCAACGCGTAAAAAAGTGTTGCTAGGAGGCCGTATCAAAAATTTTAGAGTTTTGACGGGCATTTTCTAATTGCTTTATCTTGACATTTTTGTACTGGGCTATACCAGAAGAAAATATACGTCATTTGTTTTATGTCTCGTAGATTGCTATATAAAAATTTGGAAGGTGGTTAAAATTTCATCCTGTATAAACACACAACTTTAAATAAGTGTCCCAATAATTTGACATAATGGTGAACATTTTGTTTACCTTAATAAATCGAATAGATACCAACATGTCATAAATATCAATACTTACTATTTCATTGATTCTGACATAAAATCGACGTCAATCATTAATCGAGGGCAGTTTGAGGTGTCATTTTTGTATCGGATTATGTATTTATAGTTTTTATTATGTAGCGACGGTTTTCCCCCTTGTTATTCATAATGTGCGTTGCATCATGAAATTATTACGTACTACGAAATCCAACCGTGTCACATCTAGAATATAATTTCACGTTTCTCACAAAAAAATATTTCTTGAAAAAAACTAATGGCTGACGTCTGTTGCCCTTTAAGCGGTATGTATAATATTTTTCTCACAACGAATTTATGGAGTCGTAAAGCGTAGGATTTGTCAAAGTATAAACGGTAATTTTTGTTCAGGTGAACTTCTGACTTCTCTAAAGTGGAGTTTTGGAAGTTTGACAAATCTGGTTTCTACTGGGCTGTATTTTAAGACGAATTCTCAAAATAAATTTGGTAATATGAACAACTTGTGTACTAAAGTTGTTATTTTGACTTTAACTATTGTTTTTTTCTTTTCTATGGGTATCATAAGTCTTAAGGTACTCCTCTAGTACTGCCAGAGGAAGACGGGCAGCAGCGTCTTCATTCTACCATTGGTCAAACTGCGATCGCCATTATGGCTAAATCCTCCTTTTGGAGAGGCCTATGTACAGCAGTGAACTGATACAGGCTGTTGATGATTTATTTATTTAATATTCAGAAGACCAACAGCTAATGCAACATAAAAAAACATTAACAAATAAGTATCAAAAAGCCAATAACAGGTCCTCGCAATTAACAATAGACTAGGCGAAAATACATTAAGCGTCGAACACATCGAGTTAAATAATGCTTACATATTATCGAGTGCCAACTTCATTTTAAATACAAAATCTACAGAATTCTAGTTTAAACATCAATCATTTGCAAAGTATCCAATTAATACTTACTTATGTGCTAAATCATCACCTAGGAACTAATTGGTTAATTCGCGCTTCACCTGACCACTACTGGAATTGAATAAATCAATATCAATTGAACTGGAAATTTTATTAAATCTTTAGCCTGCACGAATTAAGAAACTATTTTGTCGGTAATTAGTTCCTGCGGATGAGGTGTATAAGAGGGAATTGTGTCGGTGCTGTCTGGGTGGTGCTGCAATTGACAAAAGTGAGAGAAGCATAGGGCATTCGACTTGACTAGAGGCAATTTTAAAAAGGTAAGCCAAATCAGCAATATCACGCCTTTTGTCAAGTGGAAGAAGATGAATTTTTTTACGTAAGGTTAGGTAATTATTAGAATGGTATGGTATATTAACACGATAGCAAATATGTTTAATAAACTTTCTCTGAATGCACTCAATATAATGTGATGATGATTATAATGGATAATAAATAAATGTGGACAACAAAAACATGAGTAACAATTAAAAGCACTCGTATAGTGGAAACCAGAACCAACGTAGGTACCAGAAACACCCAGACCGCAGAAAATGTAAAAAAATCATCTCTTTCTTCTACATTGACCCGTCCGGGAATCGAACTCGAGATCTCGGAGTAGGCGACACCTTGATAACCGGTGTGTACGCCACTATCCACGGCGGAGGTCGTCATTACGCCATTATAATGAATAAGAACAACAGTATACTGTCGTGTACTGGACAGTGGTATGCTTTGTTCTTCGGAGATGTGTAAGTTGAATTTTTAGGCTTACAAAAGATGTTATTAGTAGTTTATCTCTCTGTGCTCTTGACTACATACTTAACTATACGATTAAGAAGAAGCCTAAGATGGAGCGAGCTTATCCAGAGGTACTGGTTCTCCCACACGCCAGCGGTACACAGAAAAACTGTTTGGCGCTGGACTCCGGTAGGAGGGTGGTAGCATCCAGGTAGCCTCTTACGAGCCTACCACCGCAGAGGGATCTGTTAGCCGTCATCATTGGTGAGAAAACCAAAGATGCCGTTGCCCAGGGTGGACCACTAGGAGGTAGATCCCACCACCCCAAAAAGGTCGTAAAGATTACTAATCCGATAACAGCTAAAATTTCCATCTTTAAGTATTACTATCAGATATTTATTACAATTAGAACTAAAGGTTAATCTGAGTTATTATTCCAACATTTATCATACGTTTAAGACGGGGATAGAACTAAATCATGTTATAAAATTTAAATTCTTGGCTTAGTTTCAGTGTTGCTACGCTGTTCAGTTGAATATATAATTTGAAGTTATGACCACAGTGCTTACTAAATGGCAATAACATTTCAGGTCATTAAAAGTTAATATAATTGCAGTCTAGTAGATCGGCAAGCAAGTCCAACGTTGAAATGGATTGAATTATTCTCAAGTGGTTTGATAGATAAAAGCTGCCGAACTATGTAAGTGAGTTTAATCTCAAGAATAACTTGCGAGACGTTTTTGTAAAAATGATTCCTTAAATATTTTTTTTCACTGTCAGTTGAATTTGAACCCACTACCTTTTACTTAGCGACTGTGAAAACAGTTTATTTAAGGAATTGCATTCTTAATTTACACCAGTATTTATTTGTTTAAAGAACTAGGTTGACGACCTCCGTGGCGGAGTTGCGTATTTCAAGGTGTTGCCTGCTCCGAGGTCCCGGGTTAGATACCCAAACGGGCCAATGTACGAGTAGAAAAAGTGTTTTTCTTCATTTTCCGGGTCTGTGTGTTTGTGGTACCTTCGTTGTTTCTAATTTCCAAAATACGAGTGCTTTAAATAGTTATGGAGATTGGTCAGAACAATGTATGTGATGTCGTCCACATTAATTTTGATTCACTTAAAACAGTTCCAAGGCACTTAAATTTTATCTACTTATTTGTACAAAACAAGATCCAAAATGCGTTCAGCCTTTGGGATGTTTGAAAAGTATCATTCAATTATACAATTTAAAAAAGTTCTTGATATTTCTAACTACAAAACTTACGCCTTGCATAATTATTTGAACATTAATAGTCAAACGTCAGACAAAATAAGGTGTTATGATCGCGTTTAATCTCTGTTAACGTTCCTGTTTCCTGTGAAGCAGATAAAAATGTAATTTTCCAAATATCTAAAGTTCCCCGACGTTAATGGCCCACTTGCAACTCAGTAATTAATACGCACGCGAACGCCATTATGGAAATATATGGTAATATTTCTCTAACTATGCGCTTTATGCATTGGGGGAGCAGCTTTCGGGATAATACGTGTGATAATGCCCTATCATATTTCAACTATTGTTTGAGGAAACAATTACCCTTCCAACATATAATTAACTGGGCACTCGATATTCTATACGCAAAGGAAACTAAACAATAACGCCAAACACAATTTGGAGCAGTACGAGTAAAAATCAATGAATAAATAATACCTAAATGTGGACAACATCACATACATTGATCCCAATTTGAATAACTATTTAAATCACTCGTATTTTGGAAACCAGAAATAACGAAGGTACCACAAACACACAGACCCGAGAAAATGTACAAAAACACTTTTTTTCTACATTGACCCGTCCGGGAATCGAACCCGGTACCTCGGAGCAGGCGACACCTTGAAAACCGGTGGGTACGCCACTCCGCCACGGAGGTCGTCAAGAAGCAAGCAAGCAGTGTAAAAGATTTGTTTTGCATGCTCTATATTAAACAGTTTTATGATAAAGCTTATCTAAGGTAGTGGGTTCAGAGCCTACCTGAGGCTGTCGAATTTTTTATTTAAGGAGTTGTTTTCTTAATGTATAGACAACGGCAGGTCAACCTACCCAAAAAGTTAAAGGTCATTGAATTGATTTTCAACTTTAAGTCCAACAAGTAGAGATCAATATCAAGTGAGAAAATTTGGCGTTTTGTACTTGGTTGACGTGCCAACTGTCTGCACGTTCGGAGTCTTCGCCGCCTAACCACTTTCAAACGAAAATAGTTTGCAGTACAAGAGACGACGCGAGCTGCAAGCGATTTTGCTTTAAGAGGAAACACAAGGGCCATTTTTCCATACAAACGTAGTCTCCTGTTTCCTCCCTGGATAAAGCCAGTAGAGCAATAATTTTTATTACAAAAATCTATGGCCACTATTAGCATGTTTCTATGTTTTCTGTTTTTTCATAAATTAATCAATAAAAAAGATATGAGCCCTCAAAAATCGAAAAAATTCCCCAGTTCTTCCGCTGTGTTCAAACATCCAGAAACCAAATTTGGCTAAATTTTAGAAAAAAAGGAAAACATACGAACACGGCCAAAGCCTTTCTTTAATTTTTAATGAAAAAAGTATTTAAATCGGTCTAGTTTTGGAAAAGTAATTGGGGGACTACGAAACGTTGATTTTGTGTGCTTTTAGTAGGTATTTTCGGTCCAAAAAGCAGTTGTCTCTATCACACTCTGCGGTGAATGCGTTTGGCACTGCGCGACAGCAATAGATTTTACAAATACCTATTTCTCAATTCTCTCGCCCGTAGTGTTTCCCCTGAAGGTGGTCAGGCGCCAAAGACCTCGATATTACAACAGCAGCAGTCAATTAGTAACAGTTTTGAAACGTGTTGTGCGTGTTGTTTAAAGGTTTTTTACAAATAGAAATTATTATTGTGAGACGGTTTCGAAGACGATTCTTAACCATCATCTAAATAAATAACAAATAATCGTCGTAAAAATATAGACGCACATAGCTTCCGATTGACTGCCCTAATTTGGGTAATTCTTTTTTTTCATATTTGTAATAGTCAGGAAAAGGTTTCTATGTAGAAATTGTAAAAAACTGTCTTGGAAATATCCACATAAAAGTGTTTTAAGGCTAACTATGGTCATAAATTTAATAGACCATTTACATGCTGTGCAAAACTGGAACAGACAGCTACTTTTCTTAATAAACTTAATTTACTTGCACGATGACTAATTTGGTGCGTACTTAAAATGAAATTGAAGTGTTAAATATGGATTTTAAAAATTATTTTTCTAATGATATCCGCTCGTTAACCGGTGTTAATAAAGGTGAAGGTACCTAGGCCAGTATTAGTGGAAATAACTAGCATAATTATTTTCAATATTCATATTATGTAAACTTTATAAGAAACTACTTTTACTTGCACAATGACTATTTCACTTAGCAAAAAGTCATTTAAACGTTACTAAATCCTCAATCGGTAGCCATTCTCAAAAAGAGTTCGTCACAAAACAAACAACAAACCGACGGACAGCATTCAATTAAAAATCGTCAAGTCAGTGAACACAGGAAATCCATTCAGGATACACTCCAAACACCATTCCTCGCAAACAATCATCTGCCTATGAAAGGGTCTCAAATAAAAACGTAACGCCCGAGCTTGGTCGAGCAAAAATAAACTGTTGAAAACCCTTAGGTTATTTTTAGTAGACAGCTTAATTTTCATCTTTATCATCGAATCCCTTAAACAGCACATCGTGGGTGTAAGTGACATCATAAAAAACCCGCAATCTGCAAGATATGTTCTCGGGTCAGAGGTTCCGTTCAAAAGAATCCGTGTATCTTATCAGAGAAGACCTTTTCAGACATTTAGTAACGTTTCATAAAGAGCCATAGGAAATAACGAATGGTGAAACATAGTTTTTAGAATTCTGTTGATACAGGGTTCGAAAACATTTTCGATTCAATGGTGTGACTTTTCTGTTGAATATTTCGCTGAGTGTTTCTAAGAATGAGTGCCTAAGTGGATCTATGCTTTTCAGGTCAATATTTGTGTCACCGACTATCAGCATGTTTTGTTTTGAACCGTACTTAGCGACGTATTTGTCCAACTCCCTTACGAATACAGGGTATGCTATGGTCAAATTAATTTTCTTAGCAAAACAACCTCCACTGCTAGGTAAAGGCCTTCCCTAAGGCATGTCACGCCGAGAGCACCAACCCCTTCTCTTTGTGAGTATCGAAATGGCGACTAAAGGAGTAGGTACAGCCGAAAGAAACGGGCATCAGCATTTTCTTTCCACCATTTGCCGAGCGTGGCGTTTATGGCAAAATCCACTTTTTGGACACCAGTGGACTGATATGACTGATGAGGATGATGAATGTAAGCAGTTAATTAATTCATTTTATTGCATTATCTAAAAAGATCTATCAGGGATAATAATGACATTGAGGGAGAGCGGTGGGCGCTGGCGGTGAGGGCGGACATGGTCGCTCGCAGGTTTGCACGATGTTCCACGTCTGTAAAAATCACACTCTTTAGAGCGTATTGCACGTCTTTCTATACTTGCAGCCTGTGGGCGGAATATACCCAAAAGTCTTACAGCGCACTCCGTGTCCAGTACAACAATGCCTTCAGAGTGTTGATGGGGCTGCCATGTACTGGAGTGCGTCAGGAATGTTTGCTGAAAATCGTGTAGATTGTTTTTACACCACTATGCGCAAGAGATGCGCATCCCTGGTGCGCAGGTTGCGTGGCAGCTCCAACAGCATCCTGGGCATGGTTGCAGACAGGCTGGACTGTGCGTATATCAATCACTGCTGCAAAATCTCAAGTGGGATAGAGCGGCGGTGATTAACATGTAGCGCCTAGGTTAAGAACATTATCACTAAAAAAATGGATATTATTGTCTGAAATAAAGTTATTTATAATTATAATTTATTATATAAAAAGTAAAAAGTAACAGCCCATAATCATCCCAAATGCAGGGAAAAGGCCTCCATCACTGAATTCAAGATACCACAGCAACGATGGTTACTAGCTTAATCACCACGCTTGCCAAATGCGGGTCTTAAACCCGGGCAATGTTCGTAATTCGGAAACTTGTTGCCCGAACCGGAGATTGAAAGACCCGAGATCTTGGTCCAGTATTCAAACCACTAGACCAACAGTGCGTTATATGTTGGAGTACAAATTTGAGTGCATTTTTTTTATTAATTACATTTCTTCGTACAAAAAATATAACGATTATGTTCCTGAGTAACGTTCCAACTTGTTTGAGACCCGAATTATAATTTAGCGGGAGTTCATTGAAAAATGTTTGGGGCGATGAAAAAAGTTTTTGATAAATTCACAGCCGAGGGACGCCCGAGTAAACGGTGGGTTCCACTCGTTGGCTTTGAAACCTCAAAACAAAGATGAAAAAAGTAACGCGAACATGGTTTACGGTGTTGGTTATTTAAATGTTTATTTATTTTAAAGTACCTTGTCAGTGAGTTGGTACGCAAGCAATTTTGAATTTAAAACTATCCCATGGAAATCGAAAATTTTTACGGGAAGGTAGCCTATATATCCTATCCAGCCTTTATTCTCTCCGTGCCTAATTTCAGTCTGATCCGTCTAGGCGTTCTGCCGTGCGTGATTGAGTATCTACCAGACATCCATCCAAACTTTCCCATTTCTATTAATAAGATAAGAAAGTATATCGTATCTTCCCAAGTTTCCTAACCATAATCTTGTATCATACAATGATGTAATACGTTATTAAGATGGCTCTGTTAGTCTGTATGAAACAAATATATTTTGATACACTTCGAAGAATTTCACTTGACAATCTGATATATTATTATGTTGTATAATTAAAATCAATCCTAACATAAGGTACATGCGCATAAACATTAACAATCCACAAATATCTGCTCGCGAGCGCAAA
This sequence comes from Anania crocealis, assembly GCA_949315895.1. Classification (NCBI taxonomy): domain Eukaryota; kingdom Metazoa; phylum Arthropoda; class Insecta; order Lepidoptera; family Crambidae; genus Anania; species Anania crocealis. Next base: position 25,845,158 of record OX438882.1, read on the forward strand.
TATTTAGGCAAGGTTCACGATCAGTGCTAACTCGCAATAAAAGGCTACATATTTTGTTGTGATTCTCCTGTTGAGTCAGGTTAAAAGCCTTTTCGGTACTCGCCAATATTTGAATACGTTGTTTGGGCGCGAGAGTACTCTATTGTACCTACCTAATTGTAAGCCATCAGAACTGTCTCAGGTTTGTTTACCTGTGATAAATAATCGCGAGAAGTGGTCTGGCTGTGGACGGAGACAGAAATAAAGTGTCGCACTCTGGGATAATTATTTATTTTGAGATTATGGCAGACGCAAAAATGGTTGCGAAAGTATTTGTTTTGGTCAATTCATGTTAGACGCTAAGCGTCTGTATGCCAACGCAGCTTAGCTTAGAAATAGTTTAATCATCATTCTTCTCTGGAAAATGCCCTAGACCATAACTCTAAAAGAACGCAGATATTTTAGTGGGACTTTTGCAGAGCTATACAAATACATTATCAGTTTTATTTAGTATCATATAACTTAATTCTCACTCTCATTAGTTCTGTTTCACTAACTCAAAAAGATCTTGCTAATTTCATACGTTTGTAAAACCTTGCATGACACTCTCTACCTCTTAAGATCTCATTTTAGGATTTAAGCATGATTTAAAGTCATACAATAGAGTCTCTGCATTGAAACTTTCCTTTGGTTTTTTATGCACCAGTCCATCAAGGGTGCAAAAAGTTTCATCTATCTGGCAAAATCATGTTGTACAGGATTTTAAACTTTCTGGATGCATTTTTCTTTAAATAATTAATTCAGTTGCTGTAAGTCCCGTTAAGTGTTAAGTTTCAAAAATCTTGTTGCTTCGAAACTTATCTGGCTTAACACGACTGGCGTATTATTAATAAACTTTTAAAAAATGTCCATGGATAATATCACATACATCGTTCTGATCTCAAAGTAAATAACTATTTCAATCATTTGTTTTGAGGAAAAGAGACACTACGGTGTTAACTACTCGGAGCAAACGACATCTAAAAAACCGCTGCAGTACGCCACTCCGCCACGAAATACGTGCTTATAAATATAAATTCACAAAAGCATACTTTGACAATGGTATAATTTTATTTGTCACAATTATTCGTGTTAAGAATAATTCTATGTAATGAAGTTTTCGTTATCCCTTGTTATGCAATATGCCAAAAAATGCACTAACATGAAAAGAGCATACTGTTATAATTTGTATTGTAAAAGACAACGAATCAAAAAGATATTGCAGCGTTTCATTCAGCCCATCCGTCAACACCGGCTTGTTGGTTGGAATTGTGGCCCAGAGCAGCTGTCAACGTTTTCATATGTTTTCCACCGAAGTGGATAAATTGGAATCACTTTGTTTCGTTTTTGTTGTAACTCGGGCTGACAACTAGAAACTTCGTAACAGTCTCAGGTAAGGTCATTTAATATAGTAAGTATCGGTATTAAAATTATGTCTCAGGTGGGACTCAAACCCGCATCTCCAAGCATACCGGGCGCGAAGCTTTGGCAATTTAGCCACCGCGATACTAACTACAGGCGTCAATTTTTCAAGCATTTTTTACCGCTGTAAGCGCGCGTAGTTTCGTCAAATGATAGGAGTTTTTCACTCTTAACACCCGAAAGAAACAATATATCTCACAGTCAGTTAAGATGAAACAGCTATTTAAATACTTATTATGGTCTTTTTCATCTTAACCGACTGTTGCTACACTCCTAAAATTTGATGAAAATTAAAACTACGCTGGCTTATAGCGTTATGAATATGCCTGAAAAATTGACGCCTGTAGTTAGTGTCTCGGTGTCCAAATTGGTAAAGCTCCGCACCCGGTAAGCATGGAGATGCGGGTTCGAATCCCGCCTGAGGCATAATTTTCAAGTTTCAATCCCTCGATCGTGAGTTTTTCCAGACACAATTGAAATCAATTGTTATCGCGGCATGCGCGTGCCTCCTGGGGGTTGAGGGATTAAATAATAATTGCAATTAAGTTGCAAAAATATATTTATAAAGTATTGTAACTATCTGGTTGACCATCCCTGATTGAGGATTGGGGGGGGGGGTACTTTAATAAATATTGACTCGGGTTTGAGTGTGCTAGGAGATATATTTATAGTGCCAAGAAACACAAGGAATTTCGGTCCTTACTTGGAGGCCCATTGGTCTAGTGGTTTAAATACCGGGCCCAGATCTCGGGGTTCCCGGTTCAATCCCCGGGTCGGGCAACAAATAGTTTCGAATTTTCGAACATTGCTCGGGTTTGTGATCACCAACCCGCATTTGGCAAGCCAGTTCCCATCATTGCAGTGGTAACTTGAATTCAATGATGAAGGTCTTTTCCCTGCAGTGGGATGATTATAGGCTGTTACTTTGGAGGCCATGACGAATTGGTTAATCGACACCAAATTCTGTAGACTTATCATCAGAATAAAGGAATTTTAACGAACGTTCGCCTTTTGTATCATAAAATAAATAAAGGTATTATCGGCCTAAAATCAACCTATTGTAGGGTAAATTTAATTCATTTTACCGCAGTAATGATGGTAATTACCACACTTGCCAAATGCGGGTTGGTGGTCACAAACCCGAGACACGTAAGAAAATTCATAACTCGTGTTACCCGACTTGGGAATCGAAACCAGAACCCGGATCTCTTGGTCCGGTACAAACTTAAAATAATTAACCAACTTAACCAATGGGGCTTTGTTTGGAGCTGTTAGGGATCTACCTCCTAGTGGTCCACCCTGGGCAACGGCATCTTTGATTTTTCTAACCAATGATGACGGATCAGATCCCTCTGCGGTGGTAGGCTTCAATAAAGGCTACCTGGATGCTACCACCCTCCTGCCGGAGTCCAGAGCCAAACAGCTTTTCTGTGTTCCGCTGGTGTGTGGGAGAACCAGTACCGGGGTAACCTCGCTCCATCTTAGGCTTCTTCTTAACCGTAGAGTTAAGTATGTAGTCAAGAGCAAGGCCATTGTTTATTAAAAAAAAAAGCTCAACAATGAAGACATCCAGACAACTTTTCACATACGTGTCCATATCTATCGAAAACATTTTGATTAAAACTGATGGCTTCCATACTATTATCAGAAAGCGCGTGGCGTCGCTAATGAAGCGTTCACGCAGCAGCACCAACACTTGCGAATAGGTGGGACCTCCCGCTTCTTGGGCGCTGGATTCGCCTACACGCAATGGCATAATTGCGGTGCCCCTATTGCGATTGGTCCCGCATATTTCTAGTCAGGTGTTGTACTATTGTTGTTTTTCTCCACAATTCGTATTATTATTATTATTTATTTTTTATGTTTTAATCGTTTTTATAATTATTCCATTGCTTTTACTAACATTAATTTCATCATTATTTGTAATTTACTAACACTTTTATGGGCTTGTATCACTATCTGCCTGAAATAAACGTTTTTATTTTATTTTTTATTTTTATTTGTACACAATATTCGAAACCTTTGTTAGCAAAATATTCAATATCTACCAAATAGACAATTCAGAAAACACAATCGTTCAGTGACAAAACTCACAAAAAGCGGCGACAATAAAACCTTTTAACCCAAACACTAGCTAGGAAACCAATCGAAGACAAAGGCCTTACTCCGAACTACAATGTTTGGATATTCGAATCCATCTGTCTCTATCACTCATACCGATGTCTTAAAGTATCTGAAAGAGATAGATATATCGGGAAATACTTGCTTCGTGTTACAGAGTAAGGCATCAGTTGCCGCGACGAATTCGGCCCATCTGTCAACACTAGATATTGCTCAGGGTTGCCAGTTGCCACTCAATAGTGGGACGGTTATCCCAATATCCCGAGGGATAGGCGCTAAGCGTCAAAACAAATTTCCAATGCCTAAATTGTTTTTCTTTAGCGTTGATAGTTTTTTAGGGTTGACGCGTACTGGTTGGAAATAAAAAATACTTATTAGTCAAACATGAATATATTGATTGAGTGAAAAAGGTTATTTTATTTATTTGTTAATAAACGTTGATGTAATATAAAAAAATAGGTACTCAATCAGCTTCAATTTCAATCCTAAGGATGCTCTTTTATTGTCAAAACTTGCTGTACTGCAAAATGATATCGTTAGTCAAAAATGGCCTATAATGGAATAAAGTAACGGATTGTAATTGTAGTATTTATTTTATCCCTCTAAAATTACTTCAAAAACCAGGTTTTATTTTGATGATAGTCTTCCACAAAAATGTATTATAATTGAGCACCAGAATAGACCCTTAGATAACTAAGCATTATCTCAATGACACCTTTTGTCAGTGATATTTAATTAATATAAAACCGAACAATACAATTATTCACAAGGCGATCCAAATAATTAAGTGAATTTTGAAAGATATAAAACCTATCTCAAGTACAGCCCTACGCCATGATTTATTCCCTACAAATGAATTACTATCATTTATCTCATATACAACAACTCGATCTACGCTGTGAAATGGGTGGGTCAGTGATTAGATTCTCTATTTACGTAATTACTGAAAGTGATATATGAGTATAAATGCAGGCTAATATCTTCCTTAACCGATAGCCCTTATTAATTTCCTTATATTCCTTAGAATATTATTTATAAAAGATCTATCATCTGTGATAATCAATACAATATTTCGATACATCAATTTAGGGTTATCATCACCTCAAGCGGGTTTAAGAATTGTTCTGGGCCTCTTTGGGCTTTCTTAAAGAGGCCTATTGCAAAAATAATTGGTGATTTGGTGATGAAACAGATACGGCTATTTGGTGATTATTGCGGTTTACTATTGTTTAACAAAAAACGTATGACAAAAGATAACTTTACAACAACGTTTGAAAAACTTATCATTTGACAAACTTTCATTTCGCAAACATATTGCTTCAAAAATAATCGTTTGACACATTACAGGTTTCGCAAATGTTTTACTTAGGAAATATTTTAACTGTTAAAATATTATCTTAAAAATGTTCACATGACTAAATTATTCGTTTTCCAAATTGGTGATTTTACAAAAAGTTTGTAGATAAATTATTAGTTTGTAAAAATAAATATTTTCTGTTTATTATTGGACGTGTGAAATGCGAAAAAGCGAAATAAATCAGTGACTTTTTTATGCCTTTTTGAAGCGCTCGGCGGCCGCTGCCGCGGCACGTTCGCTACGCTTTCTCGCCTTCACGCCTTTGTATGGTCACTGTTCTAACCTAACCTAACCCACACTTTTTCTAATCTACTGGACTTTTAAGTCAATTAAATAACATGAACACACATTTTGCGTTCCGTTACGAGTTAAATCTATTTTAAAAATACCTAAAATTGTCACACATTTTGCACTATGCCTTTGTACTACATGGATTGGACAGAAGATTTTTGTATTAACGTAGATTTTGGTAAATAAAATATTTACTAAGCAATGCATTTTGTCAAATGTTATTTATGATTTACATTGTTTTGCCAACTAATATGTTTAAAAAATAATCAATTTGTGAAATAAGTTTTAGCATATGTTTTTTTTTAGTAAATATATTGTCTCATGAGTAGTTTATTATACAATAGTTTGTAATATGATAAATTTATCAAGTATAAATTTGTCAAAAGTTATTTTTCAAATGAAAATTTGTTATTTGTTTATTGTCAAATAATTGGACACCGATTATTGCATATGTATTTCTACTGTTCCTGTGTTTGTTACCTGACTCTAAACGGCTAATACACTTTTGTATGTCAAGCGGCGTTGATATTTCGTGAAGTGACTCCTCTCGATTGTATGCTATTCCAGACACAATTAAAATCGATTGCTATCGCGACCGCTGGCGGTCTTATGATCCTTTAGGAGTGATATGCAGGTGTAAGATAAAAAGCATGACAAGCCAAAACTAGTCTAGTAGTAACAGCCTATAATCATCCCACTGCAGGGAAAAGGCCTCCATCATTGAATTCAAGTTACCACTGCAATGATGGGAACTGGCATAACCACCACGCTTGCCAAATGCGGGTTGGTGGTCACAAACCCGAGCAACGTTCGAAAATTCGAAACTTTTTTTTGTTGCCCGACCCGGGAATCGAACCTGGGACCCCGAGATCTTGGCCCGGTATTTAAACGATTAGACCAACGGAAAAAACTAGCCTATGATAATGTAATATGCATACTAATATTATGAATAAGTCAGAAATTTCGGATATTTTTTTTTATTTTCATTCTGACTTTACTATAGTTTATTTATAGATTTTAAACTTTCTTGTTGCATTTTTACACTTAACATTTTGGGGTTTAATGGAACGAACTATATTATTTAAAGGTAAATAGTAATTTACATTCCCAACGTATATTATGTATATGTTAACATATACCAGTTTCGAATTGATATATCATTTACCCAACACCCCGTATACAGGATGAATTTTTAACCATTTTCCAAAATTTTTATAGGCGTTCAGATCGTATTTAGAGCCTATTTATGTAGTAAAAAATGTAAATCAAGTTGTCACCCGAAAATATTTTTCGCGATATAGTTTTCAATTTTTACGATCCTAGACCTGTTAAGGTATAAAGGGAAAATCAAAAACTTATGAATAGTATCGTTATGCATGAATGAGATGCGCAACGGGCAAAAAAGTGTGGCTAGGCGGCTGTATCAAACATTTTTGATTTTTGGCGGACATTTTCTAAGTGCTTTATCTTGACATTTTTGTACTGTGCTATACCCAAAGGAAAAAATACGTCATTTATTTTTTGTCTCTTAGATTGATAATTATATTAAAATTTGGAAGGTAGTTAAAATTTTGATCCTGTATAAGTCCATTGTTTCGGTGGGCAAGGATTATAGTTATCTAGATATCGTTCACATATCAATAAATAAACACAATATAGTCACCTGCTAATATAAGTCCACTGCTAGATAAAATCCTCTTCAAAAGAAGTAATTCGCCATAATCGTCACCATCCTAAGTCCTAAGTTTAGCCAATGATGCAGAGGAGGGACTCCTTTGGTCGCCTCTTACGACACCCATAGGAAGAGGAGGGTAGTGCTAGTTTTGGGCTGAGTGCCTCCCGCACTGGCCTAAAACCCGCCCGGTGAAGCTGTAACGGCCTTCAGCCACAGCATAGATCCTTTCAAAAAAAAAAAGGTAGTGCTAGTAATTTTTTGTGCCAGCACCACACAACACACACAACTTAGATGAACATTTCAACTTCAACTTTTATTAAAATTTTTAATCATTGGTTAGTATAAAATATTGTGCAAGTATTAAATCTGCAATACTCCTTCTACATACATACCTTCATAATGTCTTCATCTTTTTCTACATCCTCTTGTTTCCATTTTCATTTAATAACCAGCTTTTTAATTTCAATAAGTCTCAGAAAGGTACACGGCTTTTAACAGACTAGAAATCCGGACAAAAATTCATAGCACTAAGCCAATAATTGGACCACTTTGACTTCCTAACCGTCATAAGGACGCCACGAAGAACCAGACTAAAGTAATTAATCTCCTACAATTTTGACAGCGAGAAGTAAAAAGAAATGCGCCAGTCCTACTCCATTTGGCAGTGAATTTAAAAATGTTGTGAAGCAATCTTATTAGTTTGTGGTTTTTAGGGTTCCGTACCCAAAGGGTAAAAACGGGACCCTATTACTAAGACTTCGATGTCTGTCCGTCTGTCCGTCTGTTCGTCTGTCCGTCGCTCTCTCACCAGGCTGTATCTCAAGAACCGCGATAGCTAGACAGTTGAAATTTTCACAAATTATTTATTTCTGTTACCGCAATGACAACAAATACTGAAAACAAAATAAAATAAATATTTAAGGGGGGCTCCATACAACAAACTCGTTTTTTTGTCCTTTTTTGTACGGAACCCTTCGTGCGCGAGTCCGACTCGCACTTGGCACATTTTTAGTATATATTTGGCACGTGTTTTATTACCTTACACTCATTACCTTTTATTAGCTTTATTAGTTCAATCGAGGAAGGACAAAAAAAAACGATTAAATAATCTGTTTCCTATATTGCCTGACTGCAATGCATATAAGGTAGATCATGATAGGGAATAGGTTTTTTGGATTTATTAAGTACCTATTTTTTATTCCAAGTTATGGTCGACTTAAGTGTCAAGTGTAATCTGAATCCGTTCATCTTTCGCGAAATGTAGTAGCAGCAAAATAATCACTTTTGCATTTATATACAGTCGCAATACAGTACTTTTTTGGTATAAAACATATAGAAATATAGTAAAGAGTAAGTCATAAGTACTTACACACCCTTTAAACAAAAAGAAGCTTTCATATCGGTCCCGTACGGTCCTTTTACGGATAACGATTTCTGAAACTACTCAACATATTTTGATTTTAAAACACAGATAGCTATAGATCTAATCATTCCAAACAAATACTTGTTTGGCATAAGCTAGATTTTTGATCGCTTAGTTGAACCTTATCAATGTAAAATAATAGGCTATTTGACAATGCGGAAAATAAAGTGCAAATTACTATTATCAGCTTACATTATGAGTTTATAAATGGTTATTTAGTAACGGAAGTTGAAAATAATAAACGATTTATTTATAAATCCAGAAATAAAAATGCATTTATTTAAACGTCACGTGACACGAAACGCTCCTGATTGGTCGGGTTTATGATGACGTCACCTGCTTGAAATATTACAACCACTTTCGGCACACTTAGACTTTCTTTTGAACACTTACAAATAGTTGTCCAAAGTTTTTATAAAAGTATTTATACATTTTGGAACTGCATACTATTTGAAACTCATTTTATTACTTAAGTCACTGTTAAAATATAGATCCAATCGCACTTTCGTTATTTGTTTACAACAAATTATGTGCTACAAATCACAAGACAGGCAGGTGATGTCACCGACCCCATTGCAGCGCCAATTTATCAAAATAGCGTGTTGGGGCGCTATTTCAATGTTCAATTTTCATTTTGATATTTTTCAGCAAATATGTACCAGAATTTAAAAAAACGACTTTTACTGGGTTCTTCAACCTTCTACTTAATAATATAAAATGGATTTCAAAAACCAGTCAAATAGCCTATTGTAATAAGCCATAATTTGACTGAGCTGTCTTTTCTATTCGGCTCATGTCTGAGATGCCTTATACTTCCACTGTAATTTCGGAAGCCTGTAATTACTGATGTCACTAGAATGGACTATAATTGTGGGCCACGGGATACTGGGAGCTATAGAAGCATTGTCATCAGAATGATCGTTTGAGCACTAAAAACACGAACGAAAAATGCTCAAACAATTAAGGTTTAGAATAGGTCTCTATTGAAATCAGTAATTTATGAATTTTATAAGTCTTAATTAATCTTCTGCTTCAGCGATGAAAAACTTATAATAGCGTAAGGGTAATAGTTAAAAGGTATGTTAGGTATTAATTGGAAGACACAACATTTGATTCTTTTATTTCAAAGTTTTATACAGACGACGGAGCATATGGCTATATACTTGACAAGCATCTTAACGTCTTTGAAATAGATGCGAGATTGCATTAAAAATATAATACTAATGAGGAGGCCACTGTATTTTACTTTAGTTGATTAGACAATCAGATATAAGACCATTCGAATAGAAACCAATGAATGCAGTAGTATGTAGTATATATGCTAGCTTTTACTGAAAAGTAAAAGCAAATTAAGCAGCCTATAATTATCTCACTGGTGGTGGTTTTAACGTCGCCGCAGGTGATTTAACTCAGGATATAAAGCAAAGTGTTCCGAAAATCACTGTCTATTCCGTGTTCACAACTAATTATAATAATTTTAATTTTGATTCCAATTAAATAGGCAGAAGAGTACCGGCGAGGACGCATGCAGGAATACGACTAGTTTATGCGGCTACGAATCACTGCTACGGTTGCTATGGCTACAAAATATTAGGAGTTAATTAAAGTATGAAATTGCCGTTTTGTATGGACGAAATCGAGAAAAGTCATTTCTCCATACTAACAATTTTTTAGTTTTTTTAAAAACGCCTGAACCGTTTTCGATGCAATTAAAGGTGAAAGTTAGATGGTTATAAAGCTACTCATTATAGTATTTCAATTTCTGAAAAGCAAAGTATATTATACAAATATACTTAATTGAAGCAAGAAGGTCAGCTGACACATTGTAAGGGGTCTTTTCAACGACTTCCTTTGAAGTAATAGGCACTAGTATTGCATTTTTTTTTAGTCAAAAGTTACTTTATTTAGTTTTTGTAACAATACAAAAAGAATTACGCAATAATATGACTATACTTAAGAGCTAAAAACTAAATAAAAAGTGGGAAAATAATCGGCAATTTCATACTTTAACCCCTATTACTTTGCGGAGTGTTGTTGTGTGTGTAATATAATAAGTGCCTAAAACACGTAAAAAAAATTGGATACACTTCAAAATTTCATGCAGATTCTGTACTGCAGTTTCGTTTAACTATGGCGGTATTACCGTGTTCAACATTGAATTCTGTTGCTTCAGCAAAGATGGATACAGGCACAATCACCACGCTTCCCAAATACGGGTTGGTGATCCTAAAGTCAGAGCAATGTTCGAAAATTCAAAATTCTTGTTGCACGACCGGTGGATCGAACTTAGAACCCTGGAATCTTGGCCCTTGATCAGTACTTAAACCACAAGACCAACGGAGCGTGACGAACGGACCATCTTGCTGATCTAGAACGAAATTATCAACACAATTTAGAAGAAAAAAAAACGGTTGGAACTCAAATTTTAGCAAAATCGGAATGAACCTTTTGTCACTTTGATAACATCATCCGATTTTGCTTTTTATCATATTGTATCAAAGATACTATCAATACTTAAGCACCAACACGCAAATTTGACAAATCGCCAACCCTGAACTAACATGTTCTGTTTACGATTGTCAGATGCGGTGGTATCATAAAGGGCGCCACCGTCGCGGAGAGCGAATTACATGCGGACTTTACGAGTTAAATACGAGACAATGTCACTTTACGCCATACACCAAGTGTTTATGTCACAATGTAAAACCCGCAGATTGTGAGTGGCCAGGGATAATGAAAACAAAACATTTTTATCTTCTGTGTTGGGATTTAGGGATTTATTTGCTCGTGTTATGAGATAGCGTATAAAAAATTAAAAATAAAACTTGTAAAAAATACAAGTCGCACAGCAACTCAGTTCTACAGTAAAAAGCTGTGATATACATGTAGAGCCGTCAATTCTTCCGTCGGACCTTCTATCTTACGTATTATTACGTAATTAGCTAACCTTTTTTTTTTTTTTTGTTTTCGCAGGAAAAAATGCATTACGCATACCTACTGCTTCAGGGGCAGCAGTAGGGTATGTGGGACTCTCTTGTCGGTGCCCGAAAAGCATACCCACTAAAAAGACCTGCGGTGTACCTTGCAACGTATGTTGGCAGTGTATGGGTTTCCCTTAGGATGCCCTCCATGCACCGCCTACGTACGGCCTATGCCGGGCCTCAGGCATAAAATATAGGTGATCCTGTACACCAGGCACCACCCCAGTCTGGCAAGCTGTGCAATGCGAGCGTTGAGCCCCCCGGCCCAACGCCCACTAGCCTGCTAGAGGGGGGAAGTTGAGTTCGGCGTATGCCTTCTCGTCCTCCCCCATCTACGACTTCGGGTCGGGTCCGCAAGCAACCTCGCCGACCCGATCCGTGGCCACCCTTTACAATGACATTGCATGTCGTTGCAAGGGGCCGCCAACGTCTCACGCCCACTCGCTGCCCAGCTATGCTCAAACCATACTGGGAAGCGAGCGACTTCCGTCCGCCGCGGGTCTGGCGCCCCAACGGCAACACCGCCGTCGCACCCTCCAGCACGAACGGCCACAACAGGCCACGGGCCGAAGCCCGCTACCACCGTCTGGAGACGCATTCAACAGCGGGCTGCCCAAGCCCACTGGAAGCGTCTCCCGTGTGGGTTTTGGTCCACGCCGGCCAAATGGCCGGTACCCTCCATGTCTGGAGGGCGTTCCCCTATCTGCCACCTGGGGACGCGCCCGGTAGGAGACCCAAAACTCCTTCCCTCCTTATAGTGAAGGGCGGGCGTAATTAGCTAACCTAACCCAACCTAAAAAAGTCAAAGTAACGTAAAAATATCTTTGAAAATTATTAAACCCGAAATAGTATAATTAACTAGAGTAACTCTGTCTGTCTGTACGTTACGTTTTTAACTATAACAACCACACAGCCTAAATTATTTAAAAATAAGAGATAATTATCATTAAAAAATACGTCGTGACAGCTGTTGGATCATCGCAACGCTGATTTTGGGACCTCGATAATAAGATTCAGTACCTACCGATACCCTAACCGAACTTCGAGCCTTGCGCTAAAAACGCAGTGATTGTCTACAGTGCATTGTTGATGAAGGGCACGATGTGCGCTATCATCATAATCTTAGCCAAACGAAGGCCAATGATGGGCAGTGGGCGTAGGCCTCCCCTAAGGATCTTTACGATCGGTCCCACGCCTCCCGCATTCAGCGGTGTCCCGCTACCTTCGCCGTATCGTCAGTCTGCGAGGGGAATTCAGGATAGGTATGTATTACTAACGGATAATTGCTCAATGTGGCCTTTTCAGCCCCCCAGGGGCCTTATTCAGCTATTTCAATCGCAGTTCGATCGTGATTGAATTGGACGATTTTGACATTTAGCTCATACTAGAACTGTCAAAAACCTGCTATTCGATTACGATTGTGATACGATTTGGTTACGCGAATAAGGGGCCCGATCGTCGTTCAGCGAGTGGTTAATCGTTAGGTCCTTTTAATAGAATTATCAGTACTGCATGCATTTTTGAGGGATGGCGGGCGGCTTCCTTGCATGTACTAGTGCTTCTTCACTCTTTGTTGATGCACGTAGTATGGTCACATGATTAGATAGACGAAACAGAGTTAAAGCTTTAAAGCTTAAACGTCAACTTCTGACAGCGAGGTTGTCAACTGGCTGTGCGAGCGTAAACCGGTTTTTTCCAGTCTCGCCACGAGCGTGGCTAGCGGTCAGTGGTCACGCACATATGCACCGATTCGAATGGTTGTATGAAGCTTACACTCTGTTCCGTTTATCTACTCATGTGGTGTACATAGGCCGGTATTAACGTGCGGGAATTATTACAATATTTTTTAATCATATTCAAATAGTACATATCAATTAATTGCATAGTGTGGTGCCGGCACTTAAAAAGAATAGCGCCACCACTTACCTTCGTATGGGTGTCGTAAAAGCCACTAAAGGAGTACAGCGTGAAGAAGACGTGCAGCAGCGTCTTTTCTCAATCATTAGCCAAACTACGATCGCCAACCCACCTGCCAAGCTTGGCGCTCATGGCAAATCCTCCTTTTGCGGGGCCTTGTGTCTAGCAGTGGACTAATATTGGCTGGTTTTAATGATTGTAATTGTTTAGATTTTGCTTATTTACAGAACGCAATCAAGAAAACCATCGAAACACTAACGGAAATATAATAGATTGGTATAAATTTCTTTTTGGGGCCAATTGATTAAGTTACCCTGTATAATATCTGTTACACCCGGATTTTAATTTATCTTTTGATCCCGTCCAAAAAGATTCTAACGATATAAAAGTAAATCAATCTTTTTGTGAGCTCTCTAATTCAACGTTCAATTTTGTCATTTCTACTTTATGCTACGCAGCGCGTCTGATGTTACTGTTACATGACATTCACAAAAGTGAACTTTAAACTCACACAGTTTGGGATTAGTTTTGTTTGTCTTGTAAAATCATGTCACTTAAATTCCGGACACTTTACGACAATGGCCACAGTCTCTCATTACTTGGCGAATAAAATGTACGTTTCCTGGGTTTTATTGAAATTTTCTTTATATTCTCGTCATAAACGACTCCTAATTCTTAGGCGCAGGGAATGGAGAGTATAAACAATAGTATTGTTTTCGATTATGAGATGATATCTTTTAGAAGGTCAATGTTACGATCAGCTTAACTAGGTTATAAATACAAATAAATATTATTTAGAGCTAAGTCCATATGACTAGGTTGTAAGTTAATAACAATTTACTTCGGATATTAGTGACAATATTAATGAGAGCAAGTAGTAATCATCATAACTGAGCAAGTACATTTACTACTGCTGCTGCTACCCGCTACTTTGTATGCGGGGAATTTTCAATTCGGTAATATTCCTCGAGACCATACATATCGACGGTGGAAAGTTACCAATATCCTATTCCATTGTATATTATGTTAATTCTCCTTCATTTTGCTTTCTTTTGAGTTATATGGTTGTGAATGTGTACACACTTTTAAGGATTACGGTCTTGTTTATATCTTGATTGTAAATTTTTGATTGAAAAATTTTAAGATTGTAATTTGTTGTGTGTATTAATAAAATAATATAAAAATAAAAATAAAAATCCAGGCTGCTATCAATCTCTACGCCCAATTCTATCTAGATTAGTTGATCAGTTCTGTTGTTATTATGTAACAAACAGTCATGTAAATTTAATAGTGTAAGGGAATATAAGAAATGAGACATAATGGTCGCTTCCCTGCGCCCTGGGTTGAGCTAATAAGCATCGCGCGAGTAGAAATTTTGCGAATGAGTAGAACGTATGAGTTCGCACGAAACGCTTAGCGGCGAATTGGCACCTTCTTTACGAAGTAAGCCTTATATAAAGTTAGTTTTATGACCGCAAAAGTTAAAATTTTTGGTTAGATATTTATCTACCTTAAAGGGGATTTATTTTTAATTTGATTGATTCCAGTTTTTTCTACGTCATTGTTTTGATAGTTTAGAAGTTTGTAAACTGTCTGTACAATGTAAATCCATTTATAGTATTTAATAAAATCACGACTTTTTAAGAAAATTACGATTGGTTAAGATTTGTTATATTTTTCTTTTCAACATCAAATTTTACATTACACTGTTTATCTGTTACATTACAATTTACAATTTAAACATCGCTCACTGAGTCTTAATATTCTCTGCCATCTTTAGCAGAATACTCTTCAATATATTCGCCACAGCCGGGTACTTTTGGCCCAGCAGTGGAGCCCGTAGTTGAGGAACGCACATCTACAAAGTATTATAATATTTTTATATATTTTATATGACAGAAAAACACGGTTTGTTGGTCTTCAGAAAAAGCTTCGTAAAAGACCATTTGCTTTTATAAATATTGAGACTGCATTATGCAAAAAAAAAAATTCAATAAATTCTCAAAAATCCAAGTCCAACTCATCTTTAAATACGCCCTATAAAGTAATCTTCATACCGTTAATATATGCCCGAAAAAAATCAGAATGCAAACCTGTACTATTAGTAATAAACGCTAATTGATGCAGAGTTCTTGAGCATGGAGGCGTTATTTAGATATTTTTTCATACACGAAACATGCCACCAGAACATTTTCAAAAAAAAAATTACCATAATACCTCAAGCACCCTTCTTTAGCAACAAATATCCAGAGCTTCTACTTTCTTTATGTCCAGGTTCTATAACAACGTTTTCGTCTCCTCAACATACAAAAAAGCGGAGACGACCAGCGTCTGAACTAGTCCGGTTTTTCTAACATTTCACTAAAAATTACGTATCTCTCAGATTTTGCTCAGGTTGTCGACTGCAGGCCTGGTTATGGCTGTTCGATACTTCATCACCCAAACACAACTGCATTGTAAGAAATTAAGATCCGAGATACTTCAGATATTGACTGTAAAACATTGCAGTTCGCGAATCGTTTTACTTCCAGCCAATTACTGTAACACTCAGATAGTTGGGAACAAAATGTCAAACAAACCGTACCAAAAGATACCTATCACCGAATAGGCAGACCCAAAAGAGGGCAAATTGACTATTTGATTTAAAAAATTTGGAAGCGTTAGCGACATACAGGGTGAACGGTGGGAAGTTCTGGCGGAGGCCTTTGCTCGGACTAGGCAATTAAAGAAATATGTAAAATCCTTTAAATACTCACCACAGCCAATAGCACTACCAGCAATGGACAGATCAGGTTTATCAGGAGATTGAGCACAGCCCGCACCAGCCACCACAGACCGATCACTACCAGTACACTTGCCAGCATCACCTGTATGCGAGTTGGCGTGTGAGTTGACGATCTCTGGCCGAGTGGCGTAAACACCGGTTTTCTAATAGTAAAAATTTACGTTTCTTTCACTTTCAAGCAGCTCTTCTTATCCATCAAAGATGCTTACACTATTTTTTTTAAATAGGTAATTCATATGCAATTTGATTCGTTCAACACGTTTACCGTAGTCTGATTAATACTCTAGAGTTATGGGAAAAGGAACAAGTTGTAGAAAATAATGTTTCGCAAATTGATATCCCAAGACCTTTGCGTTGTATTGGAACACCGAAACACATCACTAATCGAATCTTTTTTTTTCAATTATTATTCGCGGCGAATAACATCATAATTGATCTGCTGCGGTAATACCACCACTAAAATACCATTCTGTATGAATAGAAGCTGTGTATTGCGTAAACTATAATGATTATTTGAAATATTTTTTGTTACTAATGCAAAAGTAGATAGTACCTGGGCATCTTCATGCCCGTAGAACCAGGACCGGAAAACGTTCATAACACTGGAACAGCACTCTCCGTTCCCGGGACCTGTACGTGATACACTGAACTGAAACAAAGAAATTACTATTGCTTTTAGCGGTTAAAATTATATGGTTTGAGAAACGTAATTGACGATATTAATCAGCGCAGTTTTACTTTTTTTTTTGTGATACATTTGTAAACGAATCTTTAAAGGGTATTGTCATCTATATTCAAACATTTTAAATGCGAAGTCTGCTTGTCCTCAACCTTTTAAAATCGCAGAACCTATGTAAGTGAAATTCAGTACGAGAATAGTTGACCCTGTGAGGGAAATAATGATAGTTTTTGGGATAGTCATCCCTTACAGTGAAAAGGAGCTAGAAGAGCACGGAGTTTGAATGCAGACACAATAACTTCTCAGATACCTATTTAGTAATTGCAAAAGTTTGAAATGCTATTTCAAGCACGAAGGTGATGTAACAAAGAACGCAAATATGAAGAAACAGAAATCCACGCGGACAACATTTTGTGGAATGTGGACGAGATTTTATGAAGAAATGCTTTCAAATAATCAAAATTTCCCTCAAATAATCCCTAGGCCGTCGTTTTAAGCTCCTGTAACCCGGTGACCCAAATTACCTGCTATCTGCTATGTGTACAGTAGAACCAAGAAAGGAGTATACAACTTTATAAATATTGCATAAAATTGAATTAAACACTAAATTAATGCAATATTTTCGAAGAAAATACATTTTTTGAAGTATAAAAACGTTTCATATCGAACAGTTCTTTTTATTATTAAAGGCCATGGGGCTATTTGCTTTATTTCTAAGTTACATCTTAGAATTGAGTTGTGTTTTGCAGGATAATATTTCTTCCCAAGCTTATCTCCGACGCTACAGAAACGAACAGACATTTGTCCTGAAAAGCTAGGCAGGATAACTTTTGCATATTATAATATATGAATTATCTGAATCAAAAAAAATATTTTTGTGTCAAAACAAAGACATTCGAAGTTTTTATCCAAGGAGTTAATAGTTATAATCATTCTCACAATATCATTGTTTGAATAACAGTTTTTAACAACATATAAAAAGCTGTTTCATCTTAATCGTAAACCGTAAAATATTTTTGTAAAAGTAAGTATTTCTGCCGGAAGCTTGAAATCTCTGTGATAACTAAAACCATAGAAACTTCGCCGACTTACATCGTTAAGCCAAGAGAATGGACGACAAAAAAAGGAAACCTCAATGTAAACATTCTTCTTTTATAATGGCCGGTATGTTGAAAGATTTTGCGTTAGATTCTCAAGGCTTTAAAAATGTTGTTCGAGGAATTGTTAGTACAAAAGCTGATCCTTACATTATGCCCAAGTATAGATCGCTGCCATTGGTACTGGTCTGTTGACATGGTATCAGCGAAATCATCCACCAAAACCGTTGCGTATGTCAACAGCCTGTGCAGATTTCTCCTTTTGCGACGCTCTACAAATATTATGAAACGTGCAACTTATAAATTCTGTTTATGCAAGCTACGAACACGCACAGAAAGCCTGTTAAAACATGTTTACCAATGATGAGAGCTGTCGGCATTTCTTTGGGAGTCCAACACTAATCCCATTTTGACATATAACAAACAAACGGACAATTAAAAGACACGGTCTGCAAACCCCAGTATTTTGGTGATTTCCTGAAAATTATTAATTAAATAGAATGAAAATGTTATTTAAATTGCACTAGTAATTTTTTGAAGTTTATTTGACATTTTTATACATGAATCCAGAGGCTATGGTTTATGTTGTAAATAGTTTTTAAGGAAAACATTATGGACGCTTTGTGGTTAAGCAAACTCTAATGTAGTTATAATCACTTTAAAATATGTTCATTGATATGATCTAGACAAATGTAAAAACGTCACAAGTGCATAGTTTAATGAAAAACATAATTGTTTCGAAATCATTAACGAGGCAATTCATTTCAATGTATGTGTATATAATTTGGATATTCAAAACTAAGGAATAGAAAGTTAAAAAAAATTCAAGGTATAAGTCGAGTTTTGATATTTATGAGACGAAATTGGAACCTTATATTACTAACAGATGCGCGCGACTTTGTACGACTGTATCTTTTGATTTAAAATGATTCCGGGGAGCTATGGCCAGACCGCCTGCCAAGCGAGGCGATTTAGGCCAAAACATCCTGTTGGAGAAGCTCGTGTCCAACAGTGGACTAATATAGGCTGGGTGCTTATGATATGATGGGAGAAAGCATTAGCAAGAATCCCAAGACTATTATCAATATCACATCATCTATTAATACTCCTTGTACTGTATCATAATATGTGCCTCATAACATAACTACATCCATAGAAGATCTTTTTTAGGCTGGTATCACAAAGCACTTGCTTAATAAAAGTTACTATGTGTTGGGACAGTTTTCGAAAGAAGATCATTTTTCTTCGTACAAAAGTGTTCGTGAAATATTTTTGTTTTTTTCTAATCACTTACAAAACTTTGAACTTAGACAAAAAGTGCCAGACTTTTATCTGTAGCTCTCTGCTGACTTTGTTACGCTTTCCAAACATAGACAAAGGAATTAATGGACCTGTTATAAGTTATTTGCTAAGGAACTCATATTATGATTCATATTTTATGATTTAATTACAAACTAAATATACGAGTAAATACGGGAAAATACCTGAAAACTATATTTATTTTAGAGTTTTACCCATATTTGTAGTTTATGACGGTATCATTTGCCTTTAGTAGTGTAAGTTAACTTCGAGATTTTATTTTTTACAGCTTCAAGATACTTTAAAAACGTTGTGGTGTGAAAGAAGATATTGTCACACGGATTGAGAAAGGGATGCTTAGATGGTTTGGGCATGTAGAGAGGATGAGTGAGAGAAGAATGACTAGACAGATCTATAAGACGAATGTGAAAGGGAACGTTGGAAGAGGAAGGCCTAGACGAACTTACCACGATCAAATCGGGGATGTTCTGAAGAAAGGTCAGGTCAAGAGTACTCTAAACCGACGAGCATGCATGAAGAGATTGATGAATGTGGAAGAAGCGAAAGTTGTATGCCAGGATCGTAGAAGTGGAAGGCCTTGGTCTCTGCCTACCCCGTTGGGAAGGAGGCGTGATAATATGTATGTATGTATGTATGTCAAGATACTAAATACCTAGTTATTACGGTTTTAATTACAGCTCATTTTTTTTCTTGTTCCCTTAATAAACGATCTAAGCATACAGACGGAAGGGTAGACGGATAGCAAAGTGATTCTATAATTTATTGATTGAGTGATTCCGTTTCCTTTTTTAAGGTCAAGAACCCCCACTAGCAACAATTTTACTAGCGACAAATATCAGTATTACGCATCAACTTAAACTTTAAGAAGTTTTGCTTTGGAAAAATGCCCGGTCCATCAGATCTTATATCTCTGAACGTAACGCAATATATTTTTTGAACTGTCATAATTCAGAAACTCGACTAGAGATTAGGAGGCATTATCAAACTTTTTGTGTAACAATTGAGATTGAATCTGTGTTTCGGAAGAGGATTTAGGGTAAGCTGGTATTAGAAGTGGGCTTTTACGAATTTTATATGGGAGCTTTGTGGTCAGTTGCTCTTATTATTTAGATTAGATAGAAAGGACATGTACGGTCGGTCTAGTGGTGCGTGACACAGGTTACAAAACTAGCGGCTGCAGGTTGGAACTCTTTGAGTTTCGGGAATCGGGAATTGCTTATAATTAATACCCAATATTATGTCCTAATACCGTTTATGATACCCACCATTGCTGTGGCAACTTGAACCGAATGATGGAGGTGTAAGGACGCAAATTCTAATAATAACAAATAAAATAATCGCCTAGCGATATCTATTGATGGTTTTTGGTTTCGTCGCTACGGCGCCGTATTGTGTCTTTCTGTTCTTTTTTTCCCAATTTCAAGTTTGGAATATCTATTTAATACTATAATTTTCCTTCTGGTTCGTTTCAAATAAAGAAAATAAAGGCTATTTCCAAATTTATCAAGTTTCCTTCCATTTTAAGTGTCATTGGTGATCGATCGCTTTGGTGAATCGAAACTTGAAACGGAACGTCATAATGACAGAAAGGATAAGGTTATTTAAGGCACTTGACTGTGAACGCCGATCAAATGGCGGATATATTTTTATGTCTAGAGCATCAAATACAACTTATCTTTAAAAATCTAATAGCAAAATAACATGAGGTAAAATATATTGATATAATTATTTATTTTTCACTGGTTGTCAAATTTCTCGTTTGGCGTGGTTTTAAAATCGTATTGTTCTTACAGGGATAATGCTATATAATATTTGTGGTGGACGAGGGATATGTTTTCTGAAAGATTTCTTCATTTATTTTCTTCAGTAAGCTTAAGTATTTCTTTGAAAAAGTATGTTATCATTCTTCATGTTTTGTATCAAAAGACAGGTTATTGATTTGATGTATTTCTTTTCAGATGGGTTTATTTTTATATTTGTTTTTTATATTTTAATTTTTTTACATTCTAGTTGTTATTATATTTAAATTACTTCCATTCATATCAACATTAAACTTGAGGTTCTGTTCCTGATGATGAACATAGTATTTGTGTGGAACGACTTGTGAAGTCGATATAGTTTTGGGTTTTCAACGTTGGGTTGTTCTGGGAAACTGATATGAATTTCCATCCTGGAGCTTAGTAGCCACAAGAAGGCTCAGGACCTAACCAGGGCTTCCAAGGAGGGTTCTGAAGCGAGGCACTGACCGATCCGGATTAGTATACAACGTCTAAAGGTACCATCTTCTTTATTTTCCTCTGAGGGCAACTACTTAAAACCATAGTTCTATTTTAATTTTTAAATATATTAAAGTCGAGTCTTTTTTTCCCTGAGCTATTAAGATTATGCAGAACGGATAGCACTCATTTCAATCCCAAACCATTTCATACACCCTGATCAGAGAGTGTTGAGAATCATATCTCTAGTCTTAATTATTAAAATATAATATCTTCAGCTACGTGGATTGTCTAGTTAATAGTAGTATATCTATTAAGATTAATATTAATAATGTAATGACAGATGGCCAACAACTTAATAAATTATACCTTAGTAAATACTACTGATTGTTTATTATTCAATATCCCGTAGCCAGTCAACTTGGTTCTTTATAAATTTCTGCAAGCCGGGCATAGACTAACCTACCTTTTAGTCTTGTACTATGTGTTCTACAACACCTAAAGAGCACCCACCAAACCATCTAGTTGCAGAGGCCTATTCCCTGCAGTGGGATGATTATAGGCTGTTACTTTTATTATTTCCTCTTGTGTTTAGTGCTGTATATCTGGTTGTTTATCTATCTTTTAACATACACTACTCAGCAGCTGGACCCTTGTCTCTCCAAAATAATAATTTTGTATGAGTTGGAGATCGAAGTTTAGCCAGTTGTGGAAATAAAACGAAGCTGAACGACTTCTACTGGCAATACTCCTCTAGTCGTGACAACGACGCCCATAGGACAAGCCCATCTCAAAGTTACAGAATTTAAATTTTTGATGTATGTAAATGTTATTGAAACTATTATATACTGAAAAACAAATTACAGCTAGTAAATAAAAACTTAAAAGAACCTTACAATGACTATAAAAATAGTCCTCGTGGTAAGGTGTCCAAGAAACTGGCAGCTTCACCTCGCTGGATTGCGATGCTCAGTCACTCTGCGAGGCAATTGCCAGCTCAGGTCATCCACTGACGTCAGGTGAACGTATAGCAATTCTTTTTAAACGGTTCGGACCCCAAGGACCTAGTGTTTCAACACCAAAAGGAATACAACAATGCTGGGTTCTGTTCAAGCTTCGACTAACAAACCGGGACCATTGCTGTGGTTATGTTAAGGTGGAGTAGTCTTAAGAGGCAGCGTTTTTGAGTTGATCTGTCTGACAACTAGAAACCAGCGTTTTAAAGTCTGAAAAAAATATGTGTATTAGATAAAATCTATCTAATCTAGTCACATTCGTTATCGTTTACACGATTTAATTAACTTTGCTCGATAGAAAAAAATCACAAACCTGCATCTTTTCGAAATGTTTTTTCAATATGACGACTAGACTACGGACATTTTTAATAAAATTTTATGCTTGTTTAAAGCTAATAAATATTTATAGACATATTTGCTGATTTTGAATATCGATCCATAAATGCCGATCTACCGGGCCTTAACCTTTACATAGCCGTGATTACAAGGCTAATGTCGTTAGAATTCAGAGCGGGCTGTGATCGGTGTAATCAACTGAGTCAGAGGGAATTGAGGCTCGAGGGACTCGTGTGTAGGATACGCAAGTTTTTACTAATTAACGTAAATTACTGAATTATCTTTGGAATTTCTTTGTTTCAGTAAATTTATTCGATTGTCGAATTACGTTTGTTATCTTCGGTGAATGTGTTCGTTACTTTTTATAAAAATAAAAGAAGTTTCCCATACTACATAACTGTGGATACAATATACATATAAATATTTCTTTTATTAATCATTATTTTGGAAAAGGGTCTCGTAGTTTAAAATAAGATTTTTGAACCATAATTTGTAACTTATAATAAGTGATTCCTTATTCATTTAACTCTCGGTTAATGGTTATTTTAAATCTGCTTATGAATTATGTAACTTTTTTAGTGGCTGGAACTTTACTCATTAATTTGTTTTTCTCGTATTGTTTTCCTAAATAGGCACTATACTGTTCGTATGAAAACTCGTGTATTGTTTTATATCGCTCACCTTGGTTTTCGCATTCGCTATTTTTTGCAATCAACAAAGTAATCAAATATAAAAAAAATTAAATAATTTTTTTTTAAAAAAAACAAATCAAATCATTATTGCGTAAGTATTGTAACTTTACATTAAAATTCATAATAGAGGTATACATGTAAAGCTCTCTCTGCAAGGGCATCCTTTCAGCCTTTAAATAATTATTTCTATTACATGAACAATCAAGAAAAAAAGACGTGTGGCACTCGGAGACTGCCGCGGTAAAGCTATTGCATAGCATTTTTTATCAACTTATGCAATTATAAAACTAAAAAGTATCACCGCTGTGCCGGTCGGAGTGGGGGGGTGTTAGGTTATTTTCGTTACGGAATTTCTGGATTCGGTCTCCACGCTCAAGGCCCGCGATAGAAGCTATGCAATAGCTTAATTTTATAATTTTATGTCTTTTCTAATTTTGACTTTTGTAATTAATTTTTTCTGTTATTTTGGCAGATATGGTTACCATTAAGGCAACCATACTGTCAAATTCCTTATTTTCTTCTAAATTCTTTTAAATTTCGGAAATTCAAAATTGTTCGATCGTGCCTCGCCCTGAGTGTTAGGTTAGGTTACTTTCGGTTACGGAATTTCTGGATTCGGTCTCCACGCTCAAGGCCCGCGATAGAATCTATGCAATAGCTTAAAATTAAGGAGTCTCCAATTATTTCCATACCGATTCTCATCTAAATTAGTTAAGAAATTATTTAAAAATAACACTGCTAAGATGTTATAGATTATTTTTCGAGACTCACCTCTAAACTATTTTTTTTTAAATAGTCTAAGTATTTAAATTTGAAAAATTATGTTTTAGGCGGGATTCGAACCTGCATTTCCTCGCATACCGGGCGCGGCGCGTCACAGGCGTCAATTTTTCAATCTACTACCTAACCTACTATCTGGCCGAAATTCATATCGCTTCATAATAATAAATGGTGATCATGTATGTTTTAAGTTTCTGTCTTGTCATCAATAATGGCGTTGCATACGAAAAACATATGACAAATTACGTTTGATCAATTTTTTAAAACTGTTACCGACGCATACTTTACTTCCTACTGAGTTATAATTAAAAGCAATCCTGCCATACTGGTATAATCATACTTAACTACACATTTGATGTGACATTGCAATATTATTATTTTGATAAAAATGTCACACAAAATAAGTAAACATTTCGTTCCGGTTTCAAATTGTAAAGTAGGAAGCTCGTCCACGGGGAAATTGCATTCGTATTTGAACTGAAATATTTGTACAGGACAAAATTTTCAATATAATATTAAACTGACACAGACAAAATATTATAAGTCAAAAATAGTTTTATTATACAGTATGACTTTTTTGACAAGTCAAAATTTTCGTATTGTGAGCCAATCGTATTAAGAGGCCATTTGTAAAGTAAAAAATTTTGGTAAAATTTTCACCCGGAAGTATTTCTTGCAACAGTTTTCAATTTTTACGATCCTAAGCCTGTGAAAGTATGAAGGGATAATCAACAACATTATGAATAGTATTGTAATGAATGAATGAACATGCGCATCGCGTAAAAAAGTGTTGCAAGAAGGACGTATCAAAAATTTTAGATTTTTAGCGAACATTTTCTGGGTGCTTTGTCTTGACATTTTGTGCTGGGCTATACCAAAAGAAAAAATACATCATATGTTTTTCGTCTCGTAGATTGTTGTATTAAAATTTGGATGGTGATTAAAATTTCATCCTGTATATTTAAAAAAAAAAGTACCAACCCATTTTCGCTCACTGTTGAGCACGGGTCTCTCTCCTTTTTAAGGAGAGGGCTTAAGGCCTTAGTACCACCACGCTGGCCTAGTGCGGGTTGGTAGACGGCGAGTGCGACGCTGTGGCAACATGGTGATGTTGCAAGAAGGACGCGGGGTGCCGCGTTGGACGTTTCTCAAGCCGCCCGAAGGCTTTCAACAGGGCTTAACGACTGTTATCTCATGATAACAGCCGGGACCGACGGCTTAACGTGCCCTCCGAAGCACGGAAGCGCTCAAGGTATGATGCCACAAACGGTCACCCATCCAATTAGTGAGCGCTCCCATCGTTGCTTAACATTCGTGACAGAAACTGATCACGAAGAAGCATTGGGCTATGAGCGCTTCATTGAGCTATGAACGCTTCCTGTATATTTTAGTAACTATAAAACTATTTAAGTGTTAAATAATCCCGGAAGTATTAGAACTAAAGAAGAATATCACCAGCCTTTCTCTTCTCTATGGTGTCTTAAGACGCGACTAGAAGAGCATACCTACTTAGCCAGGGAAAGACGGGCAGCAACGTCTTATCCCTATTATTTCTCTACTAGCTGTTGCCCGCGACTTCGTCCGCGTCAAATTATATGAATAATTTTCCCCGTTTTCGCAACATTTTTCACTGCTGCTTCGCTCCTATTAGTCGCATGGAGTATCCAACACAAAGAATTTTTCAAATCGAACCAGTACTTCCTGAGATTAGCGTGATCAAAAAAACAAACAAACAAACTCTTCAGCTTTATAATATTAGTTAAGTATAGATTATTAACCAAACTTAGTTCGCTAACCCGCCTGCCAAGCGTGGCGATTATGGCGAAGACCTCCTTTTGACAAAGGTCAGTCTTCTATTTTTATTTATTTATTTTATTTATTTATTTATTAGACAAACATAGTTATACAGCAAAATATACAGTTGTCCCACAAAACTATTTACATAGTTTGTCTGTGGGATCACGAGTCTCTAACATATTAAATTAAAACTTGAATAGGTACTAAGCTAAGTTAGCTAAAAAATACTTTTTAGGTTTTCTTTTAAAAACATTTTTATCTTGTTCCCTGCGTATATCCCCGGGCAAACTATTTAATAGGTATGGTAAATATCCCACTAGTTCTGATAAGTATATATCAGTGACGATGATTATGAAATCAAATCTACAAATACTAAACAAACATTATGTCATCCTCACCATGAGCACCCACTGAAAGTTTGGTTGCTCTTTCAACAAAGTAGCATTCCACTTTAAGTTAAGTACATAAGGTTGAATTTTAATCAATGTAAGTGTAAAACATGACATTACCTATTCAACCGTGGACAGTTCTAAGCACAGAACAGACAAAGTAGATATCTGTTCTGTGGTTCGAAGTATATTTTTTTGTATTGGGCTGCATTTCTATATACTATTTATTAGCGACTATATCACGTTTCTGATTATAGCGCTGTCCTTATTTTTTCAAACACTATGTCTTTTCTTCTAGAGAAAATTTTAAAAAGCATACATATTTTTCGATGATATTTTTGTTTTCAAAAAACTTTTTTATAATCCACTAGCGGACCCGACAGACGTTGTCCTGTCCTAACTATAAATATTGAAAATGGTGCAATAAAAACAATGTTACTAATAAATTGTTTATTATTATATTACGAGTGTTATGCTTTATGATACACACACACAACATTCTTTGTCTTCTTTTTCTGGCGCGTATATAAATAGTTTAGTTGGTATTCCGACACGGGAACAAGCGACATTACATTAAAAATTAATAGACTCAGGCGTTACTTTGCGGAAATCCATAACTAATTATGGATTTAGAAAATTATTTTGCTAATGATTTCCGCTTGTTAATATACCGGCCTAGATACCTTCACCACACTACCCGCACTAACACTTAACACGATTTGAGGAAGCACCTGCACCACACTAACACTGATTGAGCAAGCACTATTTCATGCAGGAAAACCGCCCGCCCTCCCTCAAAAATGCATGCAGTACAGTTAATGCAATTATTAGTACCCAACACCAATATAATAAAAACCTCGACGCGTTTCGCCACTTCACGTGGCATCCTCAGGAGATGTTGTCGCCTTCGTTGCGCTCCGAGCGTATGTCCAGGTGCTTCCTCAAATCGTGTTAAGTGTTAGTGCGGGTAGTGTGGTGAAGGTATCTAGGCCGGTATATTAACAAGCGGAAATCATTAGCAAAATAATTTTCTAAATCCATAATTCGACATTACATTACTGGCCATGTGCAAAATTAAGTTTTTTTTTACCTTCTATTCGACGATATTTGCAGCACGCATTCTGTCAATGTTATGTCAAACGCCATACCTACATAAAAAAAGTTTAAATTGTCAAAAGATTGGTCCAAAGCAATAAGGTTACATTACAAATAATTTAGTATAGTGGTTAAGTATTCTTAAATTTTCTACTTTTCTGCGCAATTTTTTAAATTTTTTCTTTCATAAGAACCTTCTCCTGACAATAACAAACAAAGAAAAAAGAATTAGTGAAATCGGTCCAGTCGTTTACGCGTGAAGCGATGACCAAGGGAAATTGGGATTCATTTTTATATATATAAGATTAAAATCTAAACATTTCTCTTTTTCTTTATTAGATCGAAATAAATTTTGTTTTACAACAGCTAATAAGGCTAAAGACGAGGTAAATGAATTATAAAGGCCCAGAAACGTGATCGAAATGGAAAAGACTCAGTTCCATCCAAATGGAGTAAAGGAACCAATGGAACAGAATGTTCAGCTCAATTGGCCATTATTTGAGCTTACTCCTCATCAAGTCGTGTAATGACATTACAAATAGATTCGTAAACTACAATGTTTATAGTAAAATTATAAGACTAGTTATATCATTTGGTTTCATCCGAGCTAATTTGAAGTAATGGCTTATAATCACACTGCAAGGCAAAGGCCTCCATCATTGAATTCAAGTTACCACAATGATGATGGTGGGTACGACCGTAATCACCACGCTTGCCAAATGCGGGTTGCCAAATCGACGTTCTCGCGTAAAACTCCCTTGATCTGTGAAATGTGTAGACTACCTATCCTCTCGTCTGTGAGATGGTGGAAATCTGCCAAAAAATAAAAAAGGCGCGTCTGTGAGCTGTCTGTGAAATGGCAGAATTCTACCATCAAGCGACGTGCGTATTTCGCGGCAAAACTCGAAGCGTGACAACAGACACTGCTATCGCTTTAAACGAAGGCGTGAGTAGTTTTACCATAGGATTGGCGTCACAGTACAATTTCTTAGTACAAAGCGCTTGAGAAAAAAAAAAGCAAAATCGTTCATATAAAAATGTTGCCGTTTTGAGCGTTAACTTTGCGTGACAATTGCTGATTTTTGATAAATCTTTAGTGTTTTGTAGCAGATTTCTTGATAAAATAATGTTTTTTTTTTGTTTTATTGGGTCATTGTAATCAAACAATTGTTTATATTTTATTTTTTATACAAAATTTTAAAAAAAATGTAGGCACCTTTTATTTGGTGCAGTATATCTATCGGCTTTATTGTAATATTTTAGTTGCAGTAAATTTAAGAAAAAGGTACAAAAATTATTTCAGAATAATAAATAACGTAAGGAATGTTTTACATCTTAATAGAAACTGTTTTATTTAGTTTTTATTAACTTAGAGTCAAGGGGTCCACCCAGTCTGTGATGGTGGCGGAATTCTGCCTTACAGATGGGACGTATTACTTAAGAGCTAGGTTAGGTTTAGTTATTGATTGTAAATAAGTATTTATGATATTTTATGTATTTGTTATGAATTACCAAATCTATATATAAAAAAATGTTATGTTGGTTGTGTACGCTTAAAAAACTCAAAAAGTTCTGTACCGATCGAGCTGAAATTTCAGCATGATATATAATCCGCATCAAGGATTGTTTTTATCTATTTATCCGCGACCGAAACCGAAAAAACCATAAAAAACAAACTGTTTTTGTGGCAGGGAACAGCTAGTTCACTTATAACTAGGCAGCACAATCTCTGATCTGAGACAGTTCTGAAAAAAGACCACAAAAATTTTACGAATAGAAAGTCTATATCATAACTATATTAAGTTCTTATTCTCCATGTGTTCTCCATTTCGGCCACGTTCTACTACGCATGTTGCTATGCGCAATCATCACCAAGTTTGCCACAAATAAGCAATAAGGTGACAATGATTAAACGTAGAAAATGTACCTTTTGTGTCAGACATTTCGAATGACCGTCATTCAAAAATTAAGACATTTCGAAAATCAGACATTTTGGGAAAAGGTTATTTTAAAATTTGTGCATAGTGTGGACCAGTACATTTTGGAATTCAGACCAACCCGACCGGAAGGAAATTAACAGCTTTTTTTTTTTCGATCATAACAAGTTGTGAGAGAGTCACATTAATTAAATAAATAAATACTGAACCTCCTGCTACAGAAGTTATTATTAACTTCTACTAGGATGGCGCCAACTACTAATTGTAAAAATAATGATAGAACGAAATAAATGAATTTGAATTTGAAAATAAATGTGGACAACATCACATTCATGACTGTTATGATCCTAAAGTGAGTTAACGACTTAAATTACTTGTTTTGTAAAAATCAGAAATAAGTAAGATAGAGACACCGAGACCTGAGAAAATACCCGTCTGGGAAACGGACCCGGGAACCTTTTGGGGTGGTGAGACCTACCTCCTAGTGGTTCGCCCTTGGCAACGGCATGTTTGGTTTTCTAACCAATGATGACGGCTAACAGATCCCTCTGCGGTGGTAGGCTTCGTAAGAGGCCGCCTGGATGCTACCACCCTCCTGCCGGAGTCCAGCGCCAAACAGTTTTTCTGTGTTCCGCTGGTGTGTGGAAGAACCGGTGACTCTGGGTAAGCTCGCTCCATCTTAGGCTTCTTCTTAACAGTAGAGTTAAGTATGTAGTCAAGAAACCTGGGCCTCAATTCTGCTGATTTGCAAATGGCTCAATAGAATCGCAATGCCATCGCAATCGTATATTTTGATATTACTACCATATTAAATGTGGCAAAATGTACAATTGTGATGCAATTGCGATTCTATTGAGCCATTTGTAAATTAACGGAATTGGGGACCTGGGAGCAGGTGAAACGTTGAAAATCGGTGTATGACGATGTACAAACAATAATCCAAGCTTACATTAAATTACCTCATATATTATCCTTAGGACAATACTGCTAAAATGATATCGTACGCAAATCACTTTTATTACAGCATAATATGACTTCAGTTTTCGCGCCATTCATTTTGAATGAAACAAGCGAATTAAGTATTTTATTAAAATGGCCTCTGCGTCCTGTGGTTGTAACGTGACGGTCGAAATATATTGTTTTTTAATTAATTTATCTCATGTTGCAGTGAACCGAACGTGTGATTTTTTTTTATGTGGCCTTAAAAACGTTGAAATGACAGAATATCGGGATGAAATTGAAATTTTAATGAATGAAGCCGTAAAATGTTAAACAAGTAAAATTTGAATGTCTGTTTGTAATTTCAAACAACAAGTTATCACAAAATACTTCTGAAAGTAAATATAACGGTACCTACATTAAAATATAATTTTAAAAAATGTTTCCCGTCTCGCTGTCATTTGGTTCAGGTTAATCTTTGAAACAGCTGGATCGATTTTGACGGGACTTTCACTTGCAGATAGTCATTGGAATAAGGAGTAACTTACGGCCGGTCCCAATAATCTATCTATCTTCAGTTTTGGCATATCGGAGATAGAAAACATCTTCTGTCTATGATTTTGTCGTCCAGAGAAACAAAGACAAAAGTTGTTTTCTATCTCCGATATGCCAAAACTGTAAATAGATAGGTTATTGGGACCGGCCGTTAGTCAACTTCTTTTACCATGTAAAATTTATTTATTTAGATCTCTTCTCTCAAAGAAGTCTTACCCAGACTTGCCAAGTGACGTGTAAAACGACGATCTTCGTGACGGAGTGGCGTACACACGCGTTTTTAAAGTGTCGCCTGCTCGGAGATCCTGGGTACGATTCCTGGACGGGTTAATGTAGAAAAAAAAGTGTTAATCTACATTTTTTTGGGTCTGGGTGTTTGTGGTGCCTTCGTTGTTTCAGATTTCCACAATACGAGTGACCTAATTATTACTCACATTGGGATCAGAACAATGTATGTGATGTTGTCCACATCTATTTAAGTATCCTGTATTTCAGACGAACGAAGTCGCGGTTTCAGCTAGTAAATATATAAAATTAGTATTATAAATAGTATAATAGTAGTCATAGAATTCAGATCCCAAAATCAGAAGCTATCAAAGCGCTCGTATTGTGGAAATCATAAACAACAAAGGTACGTAAATTCAACGGCAGGTCAACCGACCCAAAAAGTTAAAAGTCATTGAATTGATTTTCAACTTTAAGTCTAACATCATCATTCTCTTGGCCATTTTCCCAGTTATCTGGGGTCGGCGCAGTATGTTTTTCTCTTCCACACCATTCTATCACTCGTCACTGAATCATCCACACCTTTCACACTCATATCTTGTTTCACACAGTCCATCCATCTCTTTCTCGGTCGCCCTCTTCCCTTCCAGCCTTCCACATTCATACTCATCACTCTTTTAGTTACATGACTTTCTTCCCTTCTCATTACATGACCATACCAAGACAGACGATGCCCCACCATCTTCTCGGTAACCGGTGCCACTTTCAGACTTCCTCGTATATATTCATTCCTTATCTTATCCATTCTTGTAACCCCACACATCCATCTTAACATTCTCATTTCTGCTACATGCATTCGCTTCTCATCCGTCTTCTTAGCAGCCCAGCATTCCGATCCGTACATTAAAGCAGGTCTAATCACGGATTTGTAAATTTTACCCTTTAACCGTAAGGGCATCCGTGGATCACATGTTGTGGCGGTGACCTGCCTCCATTTTATCCAGCCTGCATTGATTCTACGAGTATGCCTTTAACTTTAAGTCTAACAATTAGAGATTAATATCAATTGAGAAATTTTGACATTTTGCGTGAGGTTGACGTGCTGTTGTCTGTACAACAAACACATTGACCCATCCGGGAATCGAACGCGTCGGAGCAAGCGACACCTTGAAACCGGTGTGTTTGACAGTATACCACGGAGTTGTTGTTGCAAAATTTAGTATTAAACTTTCTTTGTCGTTATTTGTTTGTTTTAGAAAAAACAAAACGGGTTTTTCATATTATGTTAAATACACAAACAAACAAAATACCTATTAAAACCACAGAACATGGAAAAGAGGTTTCTATGTTCTGTGAACACAACCATGATTCCATTAGTACAAACTACAGCACGTCAGGCTAAGCACAGTACTGTTTTGTTTTGACATAAGTGCGATTTTGCAACATCAATGCATAGTCTAATATGCAGGCGAATGTACAACCAGAGTGGAGTACAGTTCACGCAATAACCTACGCATGAGTGAACGTCAATTAAATTAGTTAAATGCAAAAGTATTAATAAAAACAGTCTGAATTTCGTTTCACTTATTTTGTAAGTCGTTTTGGTGGTGGTCCAACACAAAAACTATTTACACATTAAAACTAAACTTAAAATCCGCGTTACTTAATTGTAGATTTAAACCTCATTTTACGAAAAAAAATTTCAAATCGATTCATGATGATTGTTGAGTTTTTTTTTGATTGTTGATTTTTGCAGCAATAGTGGTTACATTTAATTTTGGCTCAAATAAAAATAAATCGAAACCAGCCAACCAGGCATTTTTTTATCGGTTATAAAGTAACTCAAACTCAAACGAATCACGCAACGATTGATCGAAATCTCTTAAGAGGACTACTAATAAATACTTACTACAGGTAATTTTCTAAAATGATACTGTTCTAGTTTTTTGAGAATTGATTTTGTTTAGAAGTAATAAAATTAAATCAATTAGGGCAGCACTTAGCTCTAGTAATCCCCTTAAGGATAACGCTGGCACGCGATTAGTTGCATCGAAGTCACGTCGCCACGCTGTCCCTATTTTTGGCACCGCCGAACACGGGTTCAATGGGGGCTATCGCTAGTGAATTTGCCACTAGAGGCGCTAGTGTCGCGTGAGGTCCAATATCATTCACTTTTCACTGGTTTTAGCGGAATTTGTTGCATAAATTATAATTTCTTTAATTTACCTGCCGGAAAGTGATCTCCTTCGTAAAATATCGCAAATATGGATTATTTGGCGATTAATGTGAACGTTTTAAAAGCGGAATTAAGAAAAAGCGCAAAAATAGGCGGCCTTAAGAGCGACTATTTCAGAAGTTAGTTTGTTGATATCTGGATAGTTATTTATAAACAATATAACCATAATTAGATTCAAGATATAACACTTTATTTCGGCGCCAATCGCCTTTGACAGCTATACCTCCAGACCTCAGTCTACAGTGGCGCCAACTGGTGAGCAAAGAAACGGTAGTCCCCATTGGGTGGATTCGTTTTATTTTTTTGCAAAGTTAAATAAAATTATTGAGATAAACAATCTGGAAATAGTAACAAAACTGTTCTCAAACACTCTATAAAAGTATCAATAAATCTTAAAGTTGATGTAAGTACCCTCTTCAGGAGTGTGCTTTAGGAGGATTTTAATAGCTAAGTAGTAGCTTATTTATATCTCACTACAGGCATTTAATAGACTTTTGTCTTTTCAAAAGTAGGGTTTCATAAAAATCGCCACGCTTGGCAAGATAGTGCTATTCTTATTTATATGCTGACACCTCACGCCGATTTCTATATCGACAGACAGTAAATAAAATTTACAATAATCAATGAGGGTTTCCCAAACCTTTTTTAAATTTATTCAGGCATGTACAGCAACGGACTGATATGAGCTAGTGACGACAACTATGTAACATGTATGACTTTTCTTGATTTTTAGTGCAATAAAAATAATCACGCAAGTGTACTTGCGTACTTCTTCCAGGGGTGGTGCGACATGTGAATGTACATTTTTCAGTTACCTCTTCTATCTTGGTCCAAAGCCGAATTTCCATACGTAGGCGGTTTATGAAATATCGAAACATTACTATTTGATATAAAGCCGTAAGCAAAAATATTGGCATTTCATCAGTGAAATATATAAGATGATAATATGTCGCTTTTCCAATTGTTTTTGCGCTTACATATCGAGATTTCTTATACAGTAGATATTTGTAGGAATCAGAATTGTGATTCTCCTTTAACAGTTAAAAACATTTCTTCAAAGAATATTAAATAACCGGCCAAGTGCGAGTTGGACTCGCGCACGAATGGTTCCGTACCAAAAAGGCCAAAAAAACGGGTTTGTTGTATAGGAGCCCCCTTTAAATATTTATTTTATTTATTGTTATTGCGGCAACAGCAATACACAATTTGTGAAAATTTCAACTGTCTGGCTATTGCGGCTCTTGAGATACAGCCTGGTGACAGAGCGACGGACAGACGGACAGACAGCGAAGTCTTAGTAATAGGGTCCCGTTTTTACCCTTTGGGTACGGAACCCTAAAAAGCAAGGTGAATGGCACAAAAACCCCGAATCAATTACCTTTTGGGAGAAAGACTGGGTAATTTTAGCCTCTTACAACAAAGTAAAATGAATTTTATAACAGACACAATACTATTTAATTTTTTGCCGAGCCAAATAGAATAGACCGTGTATAATCATCTAGTTACTTGATTGCCACTCGCCAACATTACATTATTTTTTTATTCTTATTTGATTTGTTTCGTTTGTAGAATTATTTTTGTATTGTTTGAGCTCGGCACCGACTTCAACCTGTTTAGTTGTTGGTAGTTAAAATAATATTGTAAGTAGGTAAATAGGTTTTAAAATAAAAACGTTTTTCTTGTGTTATTTTTTACTTTTTAGTGAGTTTTTTTGAAGTCTGGTAAATTTTTTGTAAAAAATAAGTTTTTTTTAGTTTTAAATAAATTGCACAGTTATTAATCCTCAGTTGGCCGGTAACGGTAACTACAAAAAAAAGTGATGACGACTTCTTGATGAAAATACACAATTGAAAAAGAATTGTCCTCCAGCTCTTAACTGCTTAGGAGTTTGACCTTCCAACATCAGCTCACGTGAATAACCTGAAAGAAGACAACCATCTGACTACATGCACCTATGATATTTTAAGAATTATTCTCCTACTCCTAACCTAAGGAGTTGTACCTTCCATCATCAGCTCATCAACATAAAATAACGAGTGCCAGACGCAAATACTGAAATAACTTAAGAAAGATATGCAAAAACCTAATACGTGCCCCTAAAATTTGAGGGTTTCCCTCGATTTCCCCGGATTTCACCATCAGATCATTACTTCGTTAAAATGGGACCACATGAGAAGCACCAGCTTTCAAACAAAAAATAATTTTTAAAATCCGTTCAACCAGTGGAAAGTTCTAAATTAACAAACATTGGATTGGATTCGGCCATCTTTCGTCGCTTTACTGATCTACATGTTCGATGTGTGAAACAGTGAAGCGACCATCCCCATTGCTCATTTTTCTGTAACTTAACATAGTTCATTAGGTAATTTGTTAGTAACCGTGCGTACTAACATCGTTATTAAGATCAAATTGTTACTAACATATTATACTATGGACTGAGCTGTCTGAAAATAAATTATTCTTTATTCTTTAAAAAAAACACAGTTGAATCGAAAACCTCCTCCTTTTTTTGGAAGGCGTTTGAAAATATGGGACACCTTATACTGTCGTAATAAGTGATATTCAGACTGCAAATTTATGGTATTGGCAGTCTGGATATCACTTATTACTTTCCAACAGTTAAATCGTATTTTCCAACAGTTGAAGCGTAACCTAATCCAAATAGAAGCCTTTTTATGTAGCACGAAATATAATTTTGTACAATAATAATAAACAGAAAAAGATGATAAAGATCCGTCCTTATGCCAGTAACTTGAGCTTAACACTGATGGACTCCACCTATTCACAAGGCCAACAATTGCAACTTAAAGTGGCTTCTCGCAAAAATAAGAGCCCGAAACATACATTGGAATGACCCTCAATCTTGGTATCTAACTTATTTAACAACCAAAAGTAAACCTTAATAGTAGTCCTAAAGAGTGTTCTTTTGTTTGTAACGCACATCTACGTAAGTCTAAAAAGGGTGATTCGGCGTTTGCGATCCGAAAAAAATCTCGTAGCTCTGAAACGATAGTGCTCATTAAGGCGTGAGGACAAGATTTTTCGCTTGACTAAAGCATTTTTACCTTGTTACGGTATGTTTTCGAGGACCCGCGAAAGGTGGGGCGTTCACTAGATGACTCCTTAACATTTGGGTCAAGTGAAAGACAATTTTGTCAGACAAGTAGGGAATAATATAGTTTCATCTTATATAACCCTTAATTGCTTATTTCGCTAAGCACGGTCACACGGTACACTGACCGTCTATTTAGTCGCTACCTGTATTTCGGTGTATTACTACAATTCAAAAAACCGTACAAGGGCGAGTTGGACTTGCCCACCGAGGGATCCAAACAAATTTTAAGGTAATATTAATATAGATAGTTCAGGAATCACTATTTTTCTCAGTTTTTTTATTTATTTATCAATGTATAGTTTAATGATTTTTTTCCTTAAAATGAAAGGTTAGGTTGTTAGGTATTTAGTTTGGGTGAAATACGTCTATTTCGAGATTACTTCCTTTAGGCTTATTAAGTCTTTGTTAGTAGCTATGTACTGTTACTTTACCCAAAAGCTGGCGTACGAACAAGAGCACAGAAGCAGAATTCACTCTTCAACCAACACTCAGTCACAGCTGACAGTTTTTGTCAAACTAGGGTCGAGATTCAGATTTATTTATCTATATTAACATAAAAATAAAAAACTACAATATTTTAATTGTCAATAAAAATAACATGAAAAAGAAACAAATACTTATCTATACTAGATAAAAGAAAGTTGTGCGTGTACTAGTGTACACACGTAAGAAGTGAAACTTCTTTATGGCCTTATTTTTCGAAAAATGATCTACATGCAACTTTCCAGAAATTGGTTAAATTGGTTACATTGGTTAAATTGGTTAAATTGGTTAAATTGGTTAAATTGGTTAAATTGGTTAAATATTATTTCACTTTACCTTTTTGCTATCGTCTGAACCAACCGTGGTAGGGGCAAGAAAAAGATGGCGCGTAACCGAAAAATGTGACGAAAATTTGACGCAAAACGTGACGGTAAATTTTTTCCAAAGCCGATAAAGAAGTTTCACTTCAAAAATAATAGAAAACAGCACACTCAGGCACGGTAGAAAGAGTGGGAGATACTAGTTCCTCTCCCTTCCCCTCGATCTTACGCTTTTTCGATCAGCATCACGTGACCCTGACGCGAGTTTGGAAGTTTTTACCCATCCAACAAAAAGTGCTCAGCGCCGCTAAAGAAGTTTTCACTTCAAAAAAAACCATAAGAATGGTCCTCGTGGTCCTTGGGCACCTCCCAAGATACTGGCAGCATTACCTCGCTGGATTGCGATGCTCAGTCGCTGTGCGAGGTAGCTGCCAGCTCTTTGGTCACCGCTGACGTCAGATGAACGTTTATAAATCTCTTTAAATAAAGAGAGTGTACAACGAATGTGATATTCTCCGATTCAATTCATTATATATTTAAAACTGCTGCAGCTTGCCACTTGGTTTCAAATTTCGAATTTTAAAATATCCCATGGGAGCCTTAAATATTAGTCTATGTTAGTTTAGCCCTTTATTAGATCTGCGTTTTATTGTCAATAAAATTCAGGTCCGTACAGACGATCGCGCACGATGGAGTAACAAATTATTTATAAAAAAGTTTAAGAATATTTGATATGGTATATATAACAGTCAGTAGTGAAGTCTCCTATCTTCTTATGATATTCTAGCTGTTCCCCGCGACTTAGTCCGCATCAATTTTCGTTATTATTTTTGCAACATTTTTCACTCATGCTTCGCTCCTATTGGTCGCAGTGTGATGTTATTAGCCTAAAGCCTTCCTCGATAAATGGACTATCCAATACAAAAAGAATATAATAATAATAATAAATATTTCAGACATGCCACACTGGGCCACACAGAGTCATCTAGTCCCAAATTAAGAATTTTTCAAATCGGACCAGTACTTCCTGTGATTAGCGCGTTCAAACAAACAAACAAACAAACTCTTTAGCTTTATAATATTATAAGTATAGAAAAGAAAGTATTAGTTACACCGAATTTAACTGGAGAATGGCTGTACAGACTTTTATGATTTTTGTGTTTTTGGATTTGTTTGCGTCGGGAATAGAATAATAACTATTAGTTAAGTTAACGGAATGTTAACGTCAAAAATAACTAATGAGGAAACTGTATTTCTTCATACATTTATCCAACCTCGGCATATTTGATGACAATGATATTTAAGACGTCAAAATCAAGTATGCAATACGAAGTTCGCGGAGTCCGCTAGAAGTATAATAAAATATAGTATAATATACATCCGAACCCCCGACCCGAGCCCGACCAGAGCCCGCGCTTTTTCAACCGCCCCCGCCGCGCTGACATACCACACGACAAACCAAAATACTGGATTTCTTCAAAAAAGTTAAATAAAATATGTATATTGTATTATGTACTCGTATGTACCTATTATGTAGTTTTATTCACAAAAAATACCCTTATCATCTATACTCCTATAATCCGAACGCTCCACCAATCCGAACGGAGGCTAAATTTTCAGAGTTCGGATTAAAGAGGTC
Organism: Anania crocealis; assembly: GCA_949315895.1. NCBI lineage: Eukaryota > Metazoa > Arthropoda > Insecta > Lepidoptera > Crambidae > Anania > Anania crocealis. The sequence goes on from OX438882.1 coordinate 25,884,014, forward strand.
CTGCTGTATGTACATTTTACCTACAGCCTATAGTTGTATGCTTCTTCGTGATCAGTTTCTGTCACGAATGTTAAGCAACGATGGGAGTGGTCACTAATTGGATGGGTGACCGTTTGTGGCATCATACCTTGAGCGCTTCCGTGCTTCGGAGGGCACGTTAAGCCGTCGGTCCCGGCTGTTATCATGAGATAACAGTCGTTAAGCCCTGTTGGGGGCCTTCGGGCGGCTTGAGAAACGTCCAATGGCGGGGTGATGTTGCCACAGCGTCGCCCCCGCCGTCCACCAACCCGCACTAGGCCAGCGTGGTGGTACTAAGGCCTTAAGCCCTCTCCTTAAAAAAAAAAGGAGAGAGACCCGTGCCCAGCAGTGAGCGAAGATGGGTTGTTACTTTTATAGTATATCTGCGTATCAACATGTAGTAAGTATATGTGATTGAGTAACAAAATCATCTATCGAACCTTTTGAATTTAAATATATAAGAAGAATTAATGAGACAACGTTGCAACGGTACTAGTACAGTATCCTAATATAGCTGAACATTAAATAAATCAATAAATAAATAAATCAATAATTTATTTGCGTAAACATGGTATAAAAAGATGTTACAGACAATAAAAACCATACATGTTTAGCCAAAATTAATTTGCATGCAAAATTACAAAAAATACAAGATTACACAAAATACTTAATTCACTAAAGTTTATCTCATAAAGGCGGTAATAACCTATAGAAAAACAAAATTACATTTCTACCCGACACTCTCAGAGCACCACCAAAAGTGATAGTAACCATTTACTCAAATGTTTTTTTGAAGTTATTAAAGTTTAAATCTAGTAATTCCTTTGGTATTTTATTATAGATTGTATATACAAAGGGACACTAGTCTCTAAACGCCTCAATAAAATAAAAACTAATAATGTGATGTAACTTGTTTTTGTTCTTGGCAAATAGTTAATAAACAGTAAAGTTGTCAAAGATGAAATGTATTTGGTACAAAGGGTCGTTTCTAAACTTTTTTTGTCTGCATGTCAGCTAGTAATAACACCTAGGGCTTGTAAACAGAAAGTTATCTCATATGAGTTGAAACTTGGCAACTTTGGTACACGTGTTGTTGTTTAGTTTTTAAACAAGATGTTTAGTTACATAGCTGTATTGTCGTAAGAAGAATTCCAACATACATTATCGAAGAGAGGAAAATGTCTTTGATCGTTTTCTATTAAGAATTTCTTACCCCCGTATTTATAAAGAAGTAATTACTTATTGCTTAAGAAAGTCATAACTTAAAGTGTTCATACCTAGTGCTTAAGTGAAAGAAATTGGTCACCATTAATAGTCATATTATTTAGCTGAAAATGCTAACTTTTGGTAGTTATAACTTCTAGTAGTTTCTTGATTAAGGCATACAAATAGTCTCTCAAGTAATTACTTGTAGTCAAGTAATTACTTTTACTTGTTTATAAATACGGGGGTTATATCAAATTATGGATTATGTCAAGTGAGAAAGCGTCGCGTTATTTCTAGCTCACTTTTAATGTACTTTTAATTAATTTTCTAGATTTTATAGATTCTAGATACATGGGCTTGCACTTCAATAACTTGTTACACCTATGGTTAAGTTTAATTATTTTTTGTCTATCGTTTCTGCGCTAGATTATGGTTATATGATTGAAAAAATCCTGGAACATATTAATTGGTCTAGCCATTCTCTCCGGCAGAAATACAACGCCTTTTAGCTAACCTACATGAATCCTGTTGCCGCTTTGATCTGAAAATTAATGTCATGAAGACTGAGGTGATGGCGATGGATTTGCATTGTGTAGAACAACCTTAAGAGGGTTCCCTGGGTGACGTTGTATTGAAGCAGGTTGAAAATTTAAGTACTTAGGCAGCATAGTAAGCGTAAAGTGCGACCTTGAATCCGAAATTAACCACGCGGTTGCCTATGGTAAACTTAGACACAAGGTTTTGCGTTAACACGACCTGAAGCTGTCCACAAAGATATCCGTGTATCTAGCAATAGTTATTCCTAGTCTTTTGTACTCTTCAGAGACTTAGGTGCTCTACCGTAAACATATCCGTATTCTCGACAGATTCTATCTTAAATGCTTGCGGGAGATCCTAAACATCAAGTGGTCTGATCGGGTGAGAAACACAGATGTTCTTCGGCGGGCTAATGTTTGCGGCATTGAAGCGCTACTCATGCGTCGGCAGCTGCGCTGGTGCGGCCACATCTAGCGCATGAACGATCAGAGGTTAGCTAAGCGCGTTATCTTTTCTGAGCTCGAAAGTGGCAAGCGTAAACAGGGCGGCCAGTTTCTACGATTTAAAGATGTTCAGAAAAGACACATGAAACGCTGCAATATTGATCCTTTGAAGTGGGAAGATAAAGCCAGCTGTCGGCCAGAATAGAGGCGATTAGTGCACCTTCAAGTTGAGCTTTTTGAGGAGCGGAGAAGAGCCGAGTTAGATGAAAGATGCGAGGAGCTGAAAGCCAGATCACCGGTAGTTATCTATACTAATATAATAAAGCTGAAGAGTTTGTTTGTTTGTTTGTTTGTTTGTTTGTTTGAACGCGCTAATCTCAGCAAGTTCTGCTCCGAATTGAAAAATTATTTTTGTGTTGGATAGTCTATTTATTGAGGAAGGCTTTAGGCTATATAACATTACGCTGCGACCAATAGGAGCGAAGCATCAGTGAAAAATGATGCAAAAATAATCGAATTCTTATTAACAGAACTTGACGCGGACGACGTCGCGGGAAACAGCTAGTTTATTATAACTACGTTGACGGTGTCCTGACGTGCAACAAGTGCTTGCGCACCTTCTCCAACAAAGTTGGCTACTGTAGCCATCAAAGGGCACATGAAAGGGCAATCCAACGAGCCCTTAATAACTAAAGGGATGTCAGTCGCTGTAGCCGAAACCGGCTGGGAAGCATTAACACGAGTGTGTTTTATATATTATACAGGGTGTACCAGAGCACAAAGCATCTGAGGCTATGGGAGCAAGTAAAGGCCTATACTATGTAAATAAGAAAAATAATTTTCAGTAAATACCATGCCATTACAAAGTTATCAAAGGTTAAAGACTTATAAATACACGCGGGTACGTAGACATTAATTACCCAACTGAACATAGTGTAACCAACCGATAAGGGAAAGCTCTCAGTCTTTTATCCAAATTACTACAACTTCAATAAAATAATTAGGCAAGAGTTTAAAATAATGTCATGAATTACACTTTCAATGTACACTCGACAGCACATCAAGTTAAACAGTTGAACTGCGATAACAGTTTTTATTACGTAGGGCATAAAGGCGGTCTCAAGGTCAACATGTATAGTCTAATGTGCCGCCGTGTGTACACCCTGTGTGAGATTGGGTACAAATAGTTTATATTTCTGTAAACGTCGATTTCGTCTTATTTGTTGTGCAATTAAGAGTTTTCTGTCTATATTTATTGGTGTTTTGTTGAAGTTTTGTATCGATAGGACCAAGATAAGCCAACGGCCGGCTGGCCACGACTCAATAATACGGTACGCTGACCAACTATTACGGGAAATAGGAAAAGTTTAGTTCCACGCCTAACGGTTCGACTTACACTTCGCTTCTCTGAGAGCCTGCCCTCCTCTCGCCCCTCCACGTACGCTGCAGCTAAAGGAGAACAAACAAAACATTTTGTTGTCATTGATATAATTATTTTAGGATATAACGGTTGGAACCCGTGATCACGCGCGCTGTAATGTGTTCGTAATGTCGGGATACATCAAACATAATAAAGCATCATCATCAGCCTACGGCAGTCCACTGCTGGACATGGGCCTCTCCCAAGGCACGCCACTTTTCTCGATCTTGAGCTTTGAGCATCCAGTTGCTGCCAGCCACCTTGCGCAGATCGTCGCTCCATCTAGCGGGGGGGCGTCCAAAACTACGTTTTGCCCATGCGCGGTCTCCACTGCAGAACTCGATTATTCATAGGTATAAAATTAGGGAATGCAATCCCGCAACATAATTTCAATCCCGGTATTTGCGAGACTAAGGGATCTTAGTCCCGCGGGATCCTGGTATTTGCGGGATCCCGCTAGATTTTTGTGCGGGACTGATCCCGCAAAAATGATGCGGAATCCCGGTATTTCGGGAAAATAAATATTAAAGGGGATTCCTACACAAAAAGTTTTTTTACCTTTTTTTATAGTTAATGGTACAGAACCCTTCGGGCGCGATTCCGACTCGTATTTGGCAGTATTTTTCACCAATGATGTCACGCTTAGAAATTAGACTATCAATTACTGTCTATTTGTTCCCCAGTTGGAGCAGAGTTTAATGTAAAACTTTCCTTGTTTATAGTAGACCGAAACACTTGCATCATTTCAACCTATACAACGTGTTCCTTCTGATATCCCATAACTCTAGGATATTAAACAGACCATGGTAAAGAATCAAATTTGCTTATGGCTTATTTTTCAATTATTTTTATTTGTTTATTAATTTTTTTATAGAAAATAATTCTAAAAGTCACGACTGTTTATGTAAAACACCCTTACCTTGTTATGAATGAACTTTTGAATGAAAACGATTTACTCGTACCTACTTATCAATGAAACACTCAAACACGTCAATGTTTTTTTACAAGTAACGCTCTCCCGCTACTTTACTACTACACTTTAGTGTAAATTTGCCAACGCCTCGCAAAACTAAGGATTCGCCATACTGGTTACATTTTTTTAACAAATTTAACTAAAATTGATGTTATATTCGAAACTATTGATTTTTGAACCACATGTTCTAGGGCGTTTTATATTATTTTTACCTAAAGAACATAACCTTAGAGTTATGGAATATCAAAAGGAACACGTTGTATACTGACGACAGCACATTAAGCTTAACACTTAATGTTGTTGGCATAGGTGCGAAATTGCAATAAAAATGTATGTTGCCTGATGTGCAAGCCACTGTAGACAGACAACATGGTATAAATCTAGATCGTAAAATTTCTTAATGGACATTGATCTTTATATCTTAGACTTAAAGCTGAATCTCGACCGCATGCAGTCATTTATGGTTAGTTTGCCTTGTTATTGACATAGCATTGTTGCTCAGTACTGAAACTAAGCTTTGGTAATTGATATCCAGGGGAATAATAGAGGCCTGGATTCAACACTGCTATCGTTGGACCGTTAGGTAATGTATATGCTATATACTTAGTATTATTACTTTGAGTAAGCGCTATACGATAAACTGAATAAAGCAAACATTTTGTAAAAACAATGAGTTGGTAACTTGGAGAGAGCGCATGAGAATTATTGATTAAAAGATAAAGTTCAAAGTTCAAAGTTCTTTATTGCATCATGTTGTTTCCAAGATGTTAGTTACAGGTTTAGACCCAAACATGACCCTGCAAGGGCTCAGCAATTTCTTAAATACTATTATATTATTAACATTAATATTATATTTTCTATATAATAATATATTGATTATATATTGTATTGTATTGTAGAATTTAAGTTTGATACAAGTACAATAAGTAAGTTAGTCATGTTTTTATAACTTTTACCATAAATTATATAAGGTCACCTTGTTTCAAGTGAAAACATTTTATTGGCCGGTTCAGCAAACTAAATAAAAAACTTTTTGCAAATTAAAAATATATTTTTATGCGCTATTTTTCAAGAAAATAGATAAAAACATTTAAATTAAGGAGTAAATTAAAACATCCCGTATGTTTTATGTGCGGCGCTCGACATTGTCTTTGTCCGTTACACGAGCCGCGGCCGATGAGTGAGTGAGACGGATGCTCTTTAAAACAATTATTAATTTTGTTAGAAAAAAATAAAATGAAAACTAATCAGATTTTTTTATAAATAATGATAGGATATTTCTCTGATATACGAGTAATTAGAAACTGTATAAATATTTTCACTAGAAACGAGGTGACCTTATATATGTATAACCTTGTATTTAAATTAGTATATTTAAAATACAATTATTCAAATAAAAGTTCGATTGCCTTAAGGCTTTGAGTATTAAACCAACGCCTTAGGTGTCATTTACGTGTGAGTTAAAATAGTCCATTAATGAACATAAATAGAAATGTTAATTAGATAAATAATAGGGGTTACATTATGAAATTGCCGATTATTTTCCCACTTTTTATTTTATTTATAGCTCTTAAGTATAGTCATATTATTGCGTAATTCTTTTTGTATTGTATCAAAAACTAAATAAAGTAACTTTTGACTAAAAAAAAATGCAATACTAGTGCCTATTACTTCAAAGGAAGTCGTTGAAAAGACCCCTTACAATGTGTCAGCTGACCTTCTTGCTTCAATTAAGTATATTTGTATTATATGCTTTGATTTTCAGAAATTTAAATACTATAATGCGTAGCTTTATAACCATCTAACTTTCATTTTTAATTGCTTCAAAAACAGTTCAGGAGTTTTTAAAAAAACTAAAAAATTAAAATCCCTTTTTCTCTAAACGGGTATAGAAAATAGTGCCAAGTCCTCAAAATCCTCGTTTCTAACGGTCCCATTGAATATTCGATTGGATTGCAGATCCCGTTGTAATTTATGGTTTGACAGATCACTTAGGCCGATAGACGACGCATAGGTGGGTAGTAAAGCCCTAGACAAAAGAACGCCACAAGCATCGCAGTTCATGCTGCATTTAAAAAAAAATCTTAAATAAACACTAAAGTGGTTTAATATGTCGTTGTGTTTTTTTAATATGCTACTTATAGTTTGTGAATTTATACGTGTGGGTTTCTGGATTTGAAAGTATCCAATGGGTTTTTTCTTTGTTATAGAAGTAGTATACGTGTGTAATTCAATCAGATTTTCAAATTTATTTAAACTGTTAAGACTGGTGTGGTTCAGTCACGAACATCCATCTAAAGTTTTACATTTATGATATTAATATGATCAGATTGATTGAAGCTTTCTTGTATGGGGTAAACATTGCAGTCTTACTTTTAACGTTGAACAAATAAATTAAATTATACAACGCGAAGTCTATCTTTTTCATTTGTTTATGCTGGTTGACACCAGAATGCATTATACTCGGCATTGAATAACCATGAATTACAGTGAATTATAGCGGGATATTTTAGTATTTTGAAACGTTACATGTCGTTTTGACAATTTTTATTATGAAAAATCACTCAAGCGCTAATCGTAGAGTTCACCAACAGACGGTTAAAATTTAAACAGCGTTTAAAATATTATTTGACATATTTTGTATGGGAATTGTGTCAATCGTCAATCTATGTTTACCGGCTGTTTAAATATTGATGAACTCGGGTCTTAATCTCTTCTGATTTTTGAATAATTTGGAAATGTAGGATAGATGCGTCAGTCACCTTAAAATTTGTTAACGTGCCATAAAATAATAATGCTAAGTTCTTTTTATTACTTAGTGTCGTGTGGTCAGCATATTAAAAGGATAAAACCATGACTTTTGTAAAGGAGCGACTGAATGAGAACTGTCAGACACGGTTAGCAGCGTCTTTTGTTTACTATTGGCCCGACTTTTTAAAGAAGTTCGTATCTAGCAGTAAACTTATATAGGCTGGTTAGGACGATGATAATATTTTACCAACTCTTCAAATGTCGGTCTTGCCATAAGATCAAATAAATTTATTTCTAACATCGCGTCAATCCAACAAATGTTTTGATAGTACGAGTAACTATGAAAGCTTAAATTAGTATATCTTTACAGGCGATGAAGCCAAAGTAAAATGGAAAAATCTACGTGACACTTATGGTAAATATTAAAACTCTTCAAGAACCACTTAACGGCAAAGTGCGCCTTAATCTTACAGTCGTTACAGCAAATGCCCTTCAAATTTTACATTATTTTATATCAACTTTCTGTATTTAATTAAAAAATCTAATCTTTACTAATATTATAAGGCTGAAGAGTTTGTTTGTTTGTTTGAACGCGCTAATCTCAGGAAGTACTGGTCCGATTTGAAAAAAATATTTTTGTGTTGGACAGTTCATTTATCGAGGAAGGCTTTAGGCTATATTACATCACGCTGTGACAAATAGGAGCGAAGCATGAGTGAAGAATGTTACAAAAATTATCGCGATATTAATAACGGAAATTGACGCGGACAAAGTCGCGGGGAACAGCTAGTAAAATAATATACAAATTAAATCAGAACACGGAATAACACGTCAGCTACAAATGCTACGAGTAGTCCGTATAGTGCTACGAGGTCCGTAGCATCTACGTAGTTGTAGCTACAACGTGCTACGGCTACGCTACGGATCAGTTGAATCTCGTTATTATAAATAACGTTAAGTTTGCCTAAAACTTAGTATTTACTCACTCGATTCAATACAGAATAGTCCGTGGTCTTTTTTTATGGTGCGCCGTTCGGCCTCCAGTCCAATTTGTCAGCCCGACATCACTGATTCTACATAAAAACCAGGTATTTCTAAAATCGGAAACACACAGTAGCAAACATCCCAAAAAAATCGTGTAGGGGGAAGCTCCATCATCCATCCCGTAGATATTAACTTTCGCCTTTGAAACGGAACGACCGCACGACACAAACGCATGTCCTTTCCGGCCGCATTGCCAACTCGCAAAGTAACCTTTGAACGTGAATTATTATACTGTCAGATGAAATAGGATGAAAAACAACATATTGGTACTTAAATAATATTGACTCGGCGTTAGGCATTTTTTAAGTGTATGGTATACAGTGCCGATTATTTTTTTTAGGATAATACATCCTTATTTAAATAGTACCTAGGGTTAACAAGCTATAAATAGAAACTAAATTTTTAATTTAAAAAAATATTGGCACTCACTGAGTAAAAATTTATTTCTTGTTTCTAGTGTGCAATAAATAGTATTCTTATCTAATCTAATCTTAAAATGAAAAAAAAATGGATGAAAAGAAGTAGCAACTTTTACCAAATCATCTGTTTATTTGATTTAGGAAACTTTGTTTTTACTCCTAAATAAGTGTTCAAGCTATCCAAATCCTAATTATTCAACAAATAATTAAAATTAAACTAATATGCTGTGATAAACAAAAACACATTATAATCATACTTCACACAATACATATGAACTACAATATATCATATCACCAGCTTTTGATCACCTACCCGCAATTGGCAAACGTCGTGATTATATCTGGATCCATCATTGCTGTGGTAACTTTAATCCCACCAAAAACATTCTGTAAAAAACTAGCCAAGTCTCGATGGAGCTGCTTGTTTGTCTCTAAAAAGTAATGAAATCTAGACAAAGTCGTGCCAAGTCTAAGGTTCCTTACTGCGATTTCTTAACTATTAAAGTTAATGTTGTGTGACTTGGCCGTTGAACATTTTTTATATGTTAGTGGGTACAAGTCCATTTAGTTTACACGTAATGACATCAGTTGTAACTATATATATTTGCCGGTAAACCCTAACTCTGTACCAAATTTCAGCTCTCTGAGTTTATGGGAAGTACTAGTTCTATTTTGCTGATCATGAGTGAGTGAGTGAGTGTCGTAAATGTGAAACTTTGCTTTCGTTTAACTTCGGAAATAAATGACCTACAGACTTGAAATTATGGATTTAAAGTATGTAATTATAGATTACTGGATGACAAAAATTTCTGCGTTCTGGTCTCATCCAGAGCTTCTCAAATAGGGCCCTGAAAATGCGGCGAAATGGTTCCAGTAAAGGATGGTACGGCAGTGTTTGCTTCGCGCTCGACTTGGCGGGGGCACTGCCGTGCCCCCCGATTCAATGATGGAGGCCTTTGCCTGCAGTGGGATAATTATCACCATTTGGATCAGCAGTAGTAAACGCAGCTTCTGAGCTATGGGTCGCGGGTTCGATCCCCGCACAGTACAAATATTTGTGTGCATGAACATGTCTCTTTGTACTGATCTGGGTGTTTTCTATATATTATAAGTATGTATTTACAAAAAAAAAAGTATAAAAGTAAGTTTATCGGTTGTCTAGTACCCCATACGACAGGGTACATAATAGTAGATTTGGGACTAGATGGCTCTGTATGGCCCAGTGAGGCATGTCATAAATTTATTTATAGGCTGTTACTTGACTTCATTCGTAGTCTCTATCACTCATAATGAGGGCCAACCTCGTCCGTTCCACGAGCACACTTGCGGAAGATTTTTTCAGTAGGCCGCCAAACAGAATGGTAGGTTTTCCTGTTCACAAAGAGAGACGGGACGCCATGTACGTGATTTGTGACAAAAATAAGGAGAACCTTCAACATGGAGTGGTACAGTTGGTGAATTATATTTCGCGATGTAAGCACGCTACCACTCGACTGAGATATGTGAGAGTTATTGTTACTTTTATTTAATGTGCTCGCTGAGTGTGTCATAGAGTTGTGTTTACATAAATTTAGAAAGCAAATTGGGTAATGGCAGATATATTCGAGTGTCACTTCTGATGATGATGACTGTGAATACTATAATTAAAAAAAAACAGAAAGAACAGCAACATTTTATGTATTTCTTTTATCAATTTAATGTGGAGAAATAGCATGTCAGCTAAGCTGGCAACAGCTATATAATAATAAAATTGTGATCTATGTACGCTTATGTCTGACCAGATGAATAGATCTATCATCACTAAATAGTAAATAGCTACTCGTAGACTCAAAGTTCATATTGCATCCTATAGATAAGTTTCTATTGCATCCGTTTCAAACCCAAAGTATTTTCAAGTCAATATCATAATATGAATCAGTTGCCTACTTAAATTATTTAGCTCGCCCTCTTTAGCAAAAAGTTTCCTTCGTGAATCAATCCTTACAAATCAGAATTATTGAATGTTTAGGACAGACCAACAACCATTTCCATTTCAGGTCCTTGATTGTTGTCTTAAGGTTGATATTTTTTAAATAATTAAGGGTGGTGCAGGTCACATATTTTAGTAATGACAAAATCCACCCCTTACAATATTTGACACTAATTTATTAACCTCTAAAATGCCAGGTAATTCCAAAATCAATTGTTGCAGTAGCTAACTGCCACGCGATGTTCGAAGAATTAGCTTACACACACTTGCCCCAGTAGCTAAGACAGAAATTCAGGACCAACGTAAACCACAAACTACTCAATTATCATATAATTGCTTCCCTCTAACGTTGCACTTAGATCAAGTTGGAATCTAGATCGTCTTAAACTACGAAATAGCTTCTGGCTACAAGTTAATGGCGCTTTCTACGACCTAAATCCAAAAAATCCTTTAAGTCACTTTCAGAAGATGAGATTGTTTGACGGAATTTAAGGATACATTTGTTGATTTTATGACAAATTTTACATTAACAAAATACAACAAATTCTGCAATATCGTCGCTGCGCGTGCAACACCGCGGAAGAGCAGGTTGTAAATACCGCGTATCTTATAGTTGAAAATTCTTTTCGTAATACAAATGTAAAAATAGCTGCTACAAGTCCCATGGGTTATACTTTTCCCGGCATAAAAACTAGCCTACGTGCTATTTCAGCCTTTTATTTAACTCGAACCAGTACTTCCGGAGATTAACGCGTTCAAACAAACAAACTCTTTAGCTTTATAATATTAAGTATAGATTACTGATTATAGGCACAAATCTAGTACTCTATCTCACCCTCATAGAAAATCTTTCCGTAGTGGTGATCTAAATTTTAAACGTACGTCGATAAAGCTTATCAGCTCCATCCTTTATCAAGTACGATAGTAATAGCATTTTACCTAATTCTCACGTACTGGAAATTATATTCGTAAATTTTAAGTTTAACCACGTCTGCCTCTTATCTCACGGAGTTACGATCACTCTTGAGCACCCAAGTAAAATCAGACCAAACACTTTTCAGATTGTAGGCAGGTTATGCGGACTTGCCTCGTCGTCACGGATTTATAGTTCTTTTTAGTATTATGCTGCGTGCTTGCAATACAAAAACCTGCAGTTTGGGTGTAATTTATAATAATGAATATAATCATTGAAAAAAAATAGTGCCTAATCATCATCATCATCATCATCAGCCTATCGCAGTCCACTGCTGGACATAGGCCTCTCCAGCTGCACTAAATTGGCACAAATATTCCTCTCCAGTTGCACTAAATTAGCACACATATTCGTGATAACTAAATCTCACTGAGACGTATTAGGTTACCATATTACGGGATAACAAAATTGACAAATTATTAATTGCAGATGAAACGTTTTAACAAAAAACTTAAAGTAACGAAAAAATTTAAGTAACGAAACCAGAAAAAAGGTTTCTGTACTTACGTAAGGGTAGAATTCGCTTGACTAAAATTGAATCATTTTCGTGAACGCTCAAAGCCTCAAAAATATGCAACGTTTCAATAGGTTGTGTTCATAAAGCTTATGTTAGAAAAGTCTAACTAACATACGCTTAAAGTTGGTTTAATGCTCTAAGCTTAAAATACACGTTGATACATGTAAGTTTATTTTATTTTATTTTATTTATTTGGATATCCAACAGCAAAGCCATAAATATACATTGGTGTGACACATGAAAAATAGTACAAAGCCAATAATAGGATATCACATGTTTTTTTTTTTAAATAAAGACATAAGTAAAGATGAAATTGAAATGAATGTGCGTTTAAGTTAATAATATGATAAGATATACTAAAAGCAAATGGCCGTCATTAAAAATTATGTATCATTATTAGCAATAATAACCAATCCAATCTAATCATTAAACAGACCAGTAAAGCAGATAATAAAATAATAATGGTCTTATTTCAAAACGATCCTTCTGGAATCTGTCCTAATAAATATTGTTTGGTAAAACTTAGCGCCTGTCTTACAAATGTTAGCAACCAAAAAGTGAGGCTTTAACTTGGTTAATATGCTTACATACAAAGTTAGTGACCTTCAGAAGTGTATTCTTAAATTACTGCGTAGCGAGAGGGGCGTATTTGACAAAAAATAAACTTATTATAAACTAGCTGTTCCCCGCGACTTCGTCCGCGTCAATTTCCGTTATTATGATCGCGATTATTTTTGCAACATTTTTTACTCATGCTTCGCTCCTATTGGTGACAGCGTGATGTTATATAGCCTAAAACCTTTCTCGATAAATGGACTATTCAACACAAAAATAATTTCTCAAATCGGACCATTAATTCCTGAGATTAGCGCGTTCAAACAACAAACAGAATCAGAATCAGAATTTTTATTTCGCTTAAATGTGGTACAGAGATGTTACAATTTAAATACAATTTAAGATCACACATTTTACCATAAAATGGCATGCAAAAATATACAATTAATTTAAAAATTTAATGTCACATCATAAAGTCTAAATTTAAAATTACGTGGGTTACAACATCCGGGTTTCAAAACAAACAAACAAACTCTTCAGCTTTATAATATTAGTATAGATTAAAACAATCATAATCTATTTAAATCTAAAGTTGGTACTCTTGTGTCGTTTAGTGCAATCGCTTAAAAATAATAGTTTCTATAAGTATCGTAAGGGGCGCCTGCCAAACTTGTCAATTGAAGAAAAACACCGCTTTCGAGAAGTCTCTTCAAAAAGTAGACTGATACTCGTATAAGTAAAGTTTAAAGTTTTACATTGCCTACGGACCATGCGATACCTTAAACCGGCGTGTAAGTAAGGCTGTACGCTATTCACTACGTGAGTCGATTCAAAGATTGAAATGAAAGATTTATTTATGCATTACCTCTTTAAGGGTTTTGTATTGTTATTTGATTTATCCGTAGAAAACGATAGTTGTAGATACCAAATAGAAATTTAAATTATTATCTAAAATTACAAAACTGTACCGAACATTAATTTTTGAGTTTTAGTTACCTACATCTTTTTAATTTTTAGGTTGTACGATGTCGTTCTAATTAGGTTAAAATACCTCCTTAGTTTGTCACGCCTAGTTAAAATACATCTGGTTATCAATAAAAGCATTTATAAAATAGCAGGTATAAATAAAATTCTCCAAACCACATAAGACTCATGGTACGAAAATGGAAAACTTAAAAAAAAAATTGGAATGATTCAGGTGACGTTTGAACCTTACGCTAAGCGCTAACAGTAGTAGGGGAGCCCAAGCGGGGATTTCGGGATTTACTAAAGCGCGGCAGATTAATATACAGGGGGATACCTTGTACCCGGTTAAGTACCTCCACCAAATATGAGCCCCATATATAAAGCCGAATTTTTTTTTGCACATTATAATAATGGCCGTGATTTTGCGTCAGATCGAAATCGTCAGATTATTAAATGGGAGCTTTTTTTTTTGGTGCACATATCACCCCCTTAGAAAATCTGACGCGCTCGATCAATATTTTTTTTCCCATTTTGAACCTTTACAACACCGCATGTACAACCACCCGCATCATGCAAATGATCAGATTAACATTACGTACATTATTAAAAATACGTAGGAGCTTGATGCTATCAGTATCTGACGCGCTCGAATACGTCCATGCAACAGTTAAAAAAAAACTGTAGCTGCTTCCCCCACCGATGAAAAGGTATATATCTCGTATATAACATTTTTTTCTTCTTATCATCTAAGCTTTGCAACCTAATAGGTCTCTACAACGCTCGAGTAAATCCCCATTTAGCATCGTGGGCTCCCCTACTACAGCACAAATGCTTTTCATTAGTTCAAATTTTATCTCGGGCAATGACTCAAATAAGTTTTTGACCTTACGCTAAACCGTTAAATGCCTTCAGTTTAACTTTATCAGGGCAGTCAAAGTTGTAAAAAATCCTTCAAAAACATATATTGGCAATGAATCTTATTTGCTAGTGCAAAAGCTTAAAAAACGAATATATTTTCATCTACTTTTAAATAGGTAATTATATAAATGGGCACTCAGCCCTTAGTGCGTACCAGTTCAAAGCTTATAAGACTTGAAGTTATCTTAAAAGGAATATGGTTATTTACTTTCTAAGAAACCAAATTCTTAACTTTATGCGCTTCTTTCTTGGTAGAAAAACTTAAAAGCTGTTGAAAATCGAATCCTTAATAGAGTTTTTTTGTAAATAACTTTTAAATGATTTTCAGCAAGCGTATAATATTGCTAGTTTCTTCAAATGCTTTTAGATTAATTACGAGTGCCAAATAAAAAAGGGGTGTACAGATTACATGTAGATTAAAATAAAATATTTTAAAAGTGTAAAATGTGTGTTTATAAATATTAAGTAGTCTAAGATAACGCCCCGTTGGTCTAGTCACTAGACTCTAGTGGCTTAAGTACTAGGCCAAGTGTTTTTTTATAATTGATGGGCTTGCTCTTGACTACATACTTAACTCTACGGTTAAGAAGAAGCCTGACCCGAGTACACCAATTGGTGACGGTTAAAATTTAAACAGCGTTTAAAATATTATTTGACATATTTTGTATGGGAATTGTGTCAAATTAATCGTCAATCTATGTTTACCGGCTGTTTAAATATTGATGAACTCGGGTCTAAGATAGAACGAGCTTACCCAGAGGCACTGGTTCTTCCACACACTAGCGGAACACAGAAAAACTGCAGCCTTTTACGAAGCCTACTACCGCAGAGGGATCTGTTAGCCATCATCATTGGTTAAGAACCAAAGATGCCTTTGCCCAGGGTGGACCACTAGGAGGTAGATCTTACCACCCCAGAGATCTAGTCCCGTTCGTTCTCCGGGTCGGGTAACAAGGGATCTGATTTATGTTTCTTGAGTTTGTGATCACCAACCCGCATTTGGCAAGCCTAGTGTTTATGCCTGTACCTATCCATAATTGCTGTGGTAAATTGGATTCAATGATGGAGGTCTTTGCCCAGCAGTGGGTACATTATAAGTCATTACTTACTCTAAGATAAACAAAAAGGCATGCAACTAATACCTTTAAAATTAAAACTCCTTTCATGGGACTGAATTGCTACATATTAACAGCCTCTCAGATCGTTCCTAGTCATGAGTTTTCTTATTCTTTTAGAAAATGTTTATACAATTTGTAATATATTTCCTACTTACAATAACTATTATTAAGGATGTGTGTTTGTTTTGTAATCTGTAAGTATGTAATAACTTTTGACCGACTAAAATAAGAAAAGGTTGTTTATAACCCAACGTTCCTCTTAATTGAATTCGAAATGAAAATTCAAAAAAGACAACAACACTTAGATAAATGTTATAACTTTAAAAAAATGTATTTATGAATAAAAATGTAACTTATCTTATGTCTGAGTGGTTAAGGCATACAAAAGAACAGCATCACGCTTTCTCGTCCTCTTGGTATAGTAACAGGCGTCTAAACTCTTTCGCCAAAGTATACAAAGCCACATGTATACGTAAGTATGCCAAACGTTGCGATTATGGCCAAATCCTCATTTTGCAGTGGCCTTTGTCCAGCTGTGGACAAAAGGGATGAAAATGATGATGATTATGAGAATATGAGTTAAAGTTTTGCGCAAGCAGGCGTAACTGTGCCTAAAAAGTGACTAAATGTATTTTTAATACAGTTGCTCAAAAAGTGGCGTATTGCAGGGACGTATAACGTTCGGGATGTGGGCTATTACATAATCGAGCTTTTTTTTTACATTTTCCGAACTCTTGCGTTCTTTTTCCCAACTGTCAAAATAATGTATATTAAAAAGAAAAAACCAACCACGAAGTTTTTTAGTAAAAAAAAGACGTGCGGCACTCAGAGACTGCCGCGGTAAAGCTATTGTATAGCATTTCATCAACTTAAGCAATTATAAAACTAAAAAGTATCACCGCTGTGCCGGTCGGAGTGGGGGGTGTTAGGTTATTTTTGTTACGGAATTTCTGGATTCGGTCTCAACGCTCTCGGTTTCTAATTTTGACTTTTGTAATTAAATTTTTCTGTTATTTTGGCAGATATGGTTACCATAGGCAACCATACTGTCAAAATCCTTATTTCCTTCTAAATTCTTTTAAATTTCGGAAATTCAAAATTGTGTGATCGTGCCTCGCCCCGAGTGTTAGGTTAGGTTATTTTCGTTACGGAATTTCTGGATTCGGTCCCCACACTCAAGGCCCGCGATAGAAGCTATGCAATAGCTTAAAAAAAGTTCATAGAAGTTTTTATGATTTATGCAAATATTTCTAAAAAGAAGGTACTAATTTGTTTCAATATCAGATTTAATGATTTTATTCAATGAGTTAGGTTAGGTTTCATTTGATTACATCTTATTAAATTTCATTTTCATTTTATATTAATAAAAAAATATTTGGCTGTATCATATGGGCATAATTCTCTTTGCCTACCCAGAATGGGTGAAGAAAAAAATGTCTGCATAATATATTCTTTTACGGTTGGTGTCATTTATTGTGTTTTTTTTTATTTTATTAAATTGCTTCATTTTTTCGCAACTGTATTAAAAATAGTTGTTCAGTACACGTGCGGAACCGTCATTGCAACTTGTTCCGACTTTCAACTCCTTCGGCTGCGCCTCGGCTCGGGTAGACATTTGTCGGTACTCTTTGCAATGACAGGCTGCCCGCACTCGTAATGAAATAGACTATTTGAGTTTTTTTACAAAAGTTACACACCCAAAACGCACACACACACACGCACACACAAGAGTGTTTTTAGTTTATTGTTTTCTTTGTTAGTTTTGAGGAAAAGCTTGTTTTGTATAATTTTAAAGCTCTCATTACATATATTCTCGCCTTACTCACACCTGCAGTGTAGTGGTTGGAAACCAGCGCTGGGTGGGATTGCTTTTCCAAAACAGCACAAGCTGAGTCACCTCCAATGACTTTTCTGGTAGGCTAAAATAATATTTGTAGCTTATGTATGTATTTGAAAGCAATAAACTTATTGTTATTATGTATTTCTGTTTGCCGTCTCAACCACCAGTTCTCAAACATCTACAACATAGTACCATCAACAACTAAATGGCTGCAAACTCGACTTAGTTCAATTTGTTGCGCCGTAAACGCTTATTGCCCGTTTTATGGTTTCGGTAAGTCAAGAGGCGCACTCCGCAACATTGTCGGCGTTGATGGTCGTTAGTGAGGGCAGAGGATCTCAACCTTTGGCTTCTTGTTAGAACTGTCTAATTATTAGAAGTCTAGATCTGAATCAGAAGTGTGAAAAGACAGATACCATGAGAAAGAGTGTACCCAATAATAAAAATGATTATTTCGAGTTCGGCAAATTATGGAGATTTTTATTTGCTTGCTCTTTTTGTTTATTAATTTGTTTGTGTCAAATTTAAATACACTTCCAAATTGGCTTAACTTCTGACTACACATGATAATAAATTAATATTGCTATTGAATATGGGATAAATTCACTATTATGATCACCAACCCGCATTTGGCAAGCGTGGTGATTATGCCAGTACACCCATCATTGCTGTGGTAACTTGAATTCAATGATGGAGGCCTTTTCCCTGCAGTGGGATGATTATAGGCTGTTACTTTTTACTTTTATGTGATAAATTCAGTAGTTGAAATTTTACTTTCTTCCAATTGATAAATTGATCTGATATTTGGTACAGACGACAGCACGTGTTGACGTGCTGTCGTCTGTACCAAATATCAGATCAATTACCACATCAATCTACCACAAAACGTCAAATTTCCTCAATTAATATTGATCTCTACTTGTTGGACTTAAAGTTGTAAATCAATTCAATGTAAAAACTTCAAAACCTTTAACTTTTTGGGTAGGTTGACCTGCCGTTGTTTGCACAATAATATTTGGTTTAATACATTCAGTATCATCCTATCAAGTATATCCAAGATGGCCACCACTATAAAATGCTGTTTTTTGCACGGTTTTACGGTAGCTTTTCCTATTTGTTATTTATTTTTTTGAGTTAAAATAAGTAGATCCATTTTACTCTCTTCCTGTTGACAAATTGACTTTTTATTTGGTATGTAGTCTATGGTTCTAATGACCCAATTATAAACCAAGATTTCCGACGCTACTTTTCATTTATTTATTTATTTATTTGTTTGTTTATTTATTTCTTTATTTATTTATTTATTAAGGTTTTCCAGTGATTATATACACTATAACTAACAGTAACTATTTAAGCATAACTTATGTACTAAGTGTAACAACCCTTTTAAGGAAAACACCACATGCAATTAAAAGAAAGTAAATTAGAAAAGTAAAATATTTAACACATAGCTCTCATTTAAGTAAGACAAAAGTATTACACAGGACTGTTCAATTATCTGACTTGGGCTTGAGCCAAGTCTGGCACAATTTAAATTATTTATTACTTGGGTTTATTATGATGAATATGTGAACACAATTTTTCGTTTTGGTTGAATTGATTTGTAACAATAATAAGCATATCTTCACCAGCCCACATCAGCCTCCGGCTGGAGGAAACCTCTCCAAACGGATGATTTTATTTTATTTTATAAGTTATAATTTAATTAAAGTAGCCCTGCTTGGTTAATGACATAAATGTTTTTTTCTTTTATTTTGGCATAAACAGTCATAAAGGTAAGTATACAGTACAATAATCTTAATTATGAAACAGACAAAATAGTGCCGAAGGTTACTTAAATTAAAATTTTTTTTTAGCGTGTTGAAATTGCAAGTAAAGTGTTTTTTTTTTCTGAACAACAAACAAAGAACAAACAAATGTTGCTCGTCTTTTGGCTGTGCTCCTTCAGTCGCCCTTACTACACAAATTAATCAATAAGAGATGGTGCTATTCTTTAGTTTCAGTACCATACAATGCGCATATATTTCTTAGTAATGAATAATCCATTTTGTCATAGCTACCTAAAAATGGGAGCTCAACATTAAACTATCCTACCTAACACAACCCTAAACAACATGGAAAAAGGTAAGAAAGGCTGTCATGCGCTATTTGTATTGTCACCGCTTGCGCCCCACTCACTACACGTCATAAACGATTCCAAAGAATCCAATCATAGCGATCACTTACATTCATGTTTGGGCAGAAGTATAGGCATTTGCTCTTATCTTTTGTGGCACGGCTGCCCCCATGTTCTGTGAAAAGCTCAGACTTGTCCCGAAACAATGGTAGGTTTAAATTGGGACGAGTAAAAGCGCCTCCTGGGGCCTATTTGCAGAAATAAAACTGATTTTAACTAATTTAAACTGGTTTTAACTGATTTTAACTGATTTTAACTAATTTTAACTGATTTTAACTGATTTTAAAAAAGGTTGGAAAGGCGATGTAGGCGGGCTAGGCCCACTACATCTCAGAATGAAATATAAGTATACAAGGTGTAATTTAAATCACCTGTAAAACTAATCCCACGTTATGTTAGCTATTATGTATAACATCTTTGCAGTGATTTTTAAATTTTTTAAATTTTTTTTTATATAAAATTTAAAAAATTTGTTATTTTTTTTTAAACATGCTGTAACGCGCACGGATGTAGCTGTGTAAGATTCATTCATTCGGGACCCCGCTAATAATTTGTCTGTGCGCATCACAGCGTTTTACAAAATTAAGTCTGAATAAATAATTATTTTTCAAAAAATACATGTTTTTATTGATATACTTAATAACAATGCCATGATGTTATATATAATGGTCACATAATTTGGGTTTCGTATTCCAGGTGGTTTAAAATATTAATACAATAATAATAATATTTTTAAGACACGCCTCACTGGTCCACACAGAGCCATCTAGTCCCAAACTAAGCTACTATAAAGTATCCTGTCGTATGGGGTACTAGATAACCGATAAACTTACTTATATACTTTTTTTTTGTAAATACATACTTATAATACATAGAAAGCACCCAGACCAGTACAAACAGACATGTTCATGCACACAAATATTTGTACTGTGCGGGGATTGAACCCGCGACCCATGGCTCAGAAGCAGCGTTTACTACCGCTGATCCAAATGGTCGTCTTAAAATGCACCGTGTATTTGCAGTCAAATGTATCCTATCAAAACAAAGCACACAAGCACAACACTAAAACGATATTGTTCGCCATAAATTAACTAAGAACCGCAACAATCTAATCTTAAGTTAACCCATACAAGTTACACCTGCTGTTGGCGGACTGCTTAGCCACCAGCATCTTGAGAATGTTGCAACACAACTTTGTTATTTGATCAAGTAAGACTTGCCACCGGTTATGTCCGCAGAATTGTTGCTGAAGTTTTCAAATGGAGTTGTGAAAAACATGGCACCTTAGGTTAGGTCACTATTAGGTCGATCTAGTAAAAATATTGTAATAATACTTCCAATCATGCCGTACTGGGCAACAGAGTCAGCCAGTCCCAAAACGACCTGCTTACTAAAATACCTTTTTAAATGTTCTTCTTATTATTATTATTGACGACCTCCGTGGCGGAGTGGCGTACACACCGGTTTTCAAGGTGTCGCGTGCTCCGAGGTCCCGGGTTCGATTCCCGGACGGGTCAATGTAGAAAAAATGTGTTTTTCTACATTTTCTCGGGTCTGGGTGTTTGTGGTACCTTCGTTGTTTCTGGTTTCAAAAATACGAATGTTTTAAATAGTTATTCAAATTGGGATCAGAACAATGTATGTGATGTTGTCCACATTTATTTTTATTTAAAAGAAAGTCGTGTTATTTACACCACTTATAAGTGGAAAACGGCTGGACCGATTTATATGGTTATGGTGCTTTTCAATTTGTCTTCGTCGGGAATAGGATGATAAGTATTAAAAGCATTGGAAAGTTACGTTTAAAACAACAATGTACTTCTTCATAAATTTGACATGTCATTTAGGTCGTCAAAATCAAATACTATTCTGAGGCGATTGGAAGTTCGCGGGGTCCGCTATTATTTATAGAAAACACAATAAAATGATACTATTTAAAAAAGTAAAGATCTCAATATCGCTAGTGAATTTGCCACTATAGGCGCTTGTGTAGCGTGAGGTCCAATAACATTCACTTTTCACTGGTTTTAGCGGGCTTTGTTACATAAATTATAATTTCTTAAATTAATCTACTGGAAAGTGATCTCCTTCGTAAAATATCGCAAATATGGATTATTTGGCGGTGAACGCTTTGAAAGCGGAATTAAGAAAAAGCGCAAAAATAGACGGCCTCAAGAGCAACTATTTCAGAAGTTAGTTTGTTGATATCAAGATATAAATAATAAACCTAAATTAGATTCAAGATATAACACTTTGTTTCGGCGCCAGTCGCCTTTGACAGCTATACCTCCGGACCTCAGTCTACAGTGGCGCCAACTGGTGAGCAAAGAAACGGTAGTCCCCATTCCAATATCAGTATATAAACTTGAAAAATTATGTCTCAGGCGGGACTCGAACCCGCATCTCCTCGATAGAATATGCGATAAGAATATGCTTGAAAAATTGAAGCCTGTGATATAGTGTCTCGGTGGCTAAATGGTAAAGCGCCGCGCCCGGTATGCGAGGAGATGCGGGTTCGAGTCCCGCCTGAGACATAATTTTTCAAGTTTATTTACTGATATTATAATTGCAATTAAGTTGCTAAAATATCAAATAAAGTATCTCAATTCCAGTAGTCTCTTGAAATTCATATTTCAGTGAAACTTCGAATAGTTTTATTCCGTCTACGTGATAGCAAAATTTTTGATTCTAGTCAATAACCTGCGTCTTTGTTAGTTAGAACGATAAACTTTATATATCTCAAGAGGGTAATCATTCACCACAGGAGTAGGTAAGAGCCCTTAGGGTACTCCAAGTTATGAACAATATTGTTCTAAAGGTGGCTGACCTATCAATAAGATTACATATTGTGACTCATGATTGAAAAGCCAAAGGAAATACTTAAAGAGATTTTTAAGAGTCCATTTGTCTGAAATTTTAACCAGTGCATACGACAGCATTAGACACTACATCTTATCAAGTTGAGATAGGTGCTATTTTGCAATAAAAATGTGTGTTCTTTTGGAACTCGTCGCGCCGTGATCATGACGCTTGCAACAGTGCCTAAATGTCAAAAAATAATTACGATTTTTTTATGATTTGAGACTTATGACTGTCCGAAAATATTGTGCAAGTTGGGAGAAATTTGGAGACAAATAATTAAATATGACAATCAAATTATAGGTGATGTTGTTACATACATTGTTCTGTTCCCCAATCAAATATGACAATCAAATTATAGGTGATGTTGTTACATACATTGTTCTGTTCCCCAATCAAATAAATATTTAAAGCACTTGTTGGCATCAATCGACAAAGGCACGAAAAACACACCCAAACCTGAGAAAATACAGAAAAATACTATAATTCCTTCACTAGCCCGTCCGGAAATAGAACTCGGAACCTAGGAGCTGGCGATACCTTAAAAGGTGTGACACCAATCAACGACAAAATATTGCCAATCCCTCCAACAGTACACTATTAAATAGTACTGTATTAAGCTTGTAACTCCACAGAAATGTGTTTGTTACCCATCTTGATTTCTGTCATGTCTTCAAAATTAGGTTTTGGCTACTGATGTTCGTTAAACTCTCATAAAAAACTCACCAGTGTCCGAGGGAGATAAGCTTAAAGATTACCGGATTGTAGCCGGACGTGCCAAAGTCCCCTATTCGGATTAATCCGGATCGGACCGGCCGCCGAAAACCGGGAACGAAATGGAAAAGCCCAGTTGGCTACTTTGGCAGTTGCTAACTATTGTCCGATAATATAGAAGCTGAGGGCTTTGTTTTATCAGATGTGCGGTGAGGGATTTCTATTGCTGATAGACTAGAAAATTCTGTTGCTTCGCAATATTATTATTTACAATGAAAACATTACATACGTCCGTTGAACCTTCATTTATTTTTTAGAAAAGTGACCTACACAATTTTAATACCAGACATAAAAATAAACTTGCTAATATTTCATAAAAAAGTGACGTACTTAATTACAATACCAGAGTTAAAGAAAGACTCGCCATTCCGGATTTCAGACTGCGGAAAGTGGGAAATTCGTTCATGGGATATTGCACTCGCAAATTACCACAGTCTATTGATGAACTCCCTGTATATTAACTGAAATATACAATATCACACATAATATCATTAAGGGGAACTATTACGGTTATAATAATGATAGAAATGTATGGCATTCAATTGTCTAAGCTTGCACTAGCAATTTCTTTATTTTCCAACTCTTTGATAACATAATTAATTAAAAAGGGCTAACAATATCATTATTTAAACGCTATTAGGTCATAAACCTGTTGCTAGTTTGTTAGCTTCAACTAACTCCTCGTTCATTAGATTGACTCATCTTAATTAGT
Organism: Anania crocealis; assembly: GCA_949315895.1. Taxonomy (NCBI): domain Eukaryota; kingdom Metazoa; phylum Arthropoda; class Insecta; order Lepidoptera; family Crambidae; genus Anania; species Anania crocealis. The sequence continues at coordinate 25,908,202 of OX438882.1, forward strand.
TCGAATCTAAAACTAATTACATCTTGAGGCAAAGCAAATGTTGTACGAGTATACATTGCGGGCTGCAAACCTACAAACAGCTCTTAAGGTCCTTGATACTTTGTGGATACTGGTACGTTATCTTAGTATGTACATTTTATTTAACGAATATTGATACATACAAAGACAGGGTTACAATGATCTTTTAAAATTGATATAATTCAACCCGGTGGTCCGAAAAACCGCCTTTCATACACATAGAAATGAAATGTGGTTTATTTTAAATTTTATTATTGATATTTGTTTGGCATATAATAGTTAATATCATTAGTAAGTATGGCCATCTTACGATGTGTAACTTACGAGAAAAAAAATATTTACTTATTTTTTGTATGGAGAAAAATACATTTTATCATTTTTCTCGGTACTTACTGCAACTATTAAGCTGCGACTTATATGGCATATACTTACACATAAGATGAACCCCTACAAGCTACGCCGCATGTGCCGAAACTTGCCGCTTTGCCCCCTACATATTTATTTAATTTGTAATTCCTATATAAGTCATACTTATTTGATTCTAATGACGAATGTAGACAGCAGAGCACGTAATATAAATAAGCGTATTTTTTGGTAAATTTTCCTTTACATGAATTTTTTTTTACTAAAAATTATAATGACAAACGTAAATAAGGTTTAAAAATGGACAGCATATTTTATTTCTTAAAAATATTAATCATTAATAAAAATACTTACAGAAATGATGCGGAATGTCAAACTAGTAATAATGTCAACTTTAAAAGTAATAATAATTGATCTGCAAGTAGTTATTGCCAATGTAACATGCCAAAAATCGATGAAAAAGTGCTCATTACAAAAAAAACGTTTGTTATCAGTCAAGTTTTTGAAATCCGAGTCAATCCTTATTCCTAAAAGTTAAAATCCTCATTTCTGGCTTCAGACCTTAGGTCTTGTAAAATCTATTTTCGATTTTTCATTGCTTGCTTGTTGTGTGCATCCCGGACTTGCAATTTTTTGAATTCTAGCCTGTATGAAATGTGTAACAAGCACTCCATCTTTCTTATCCATGCATGAAGTGTAGATAAACCTGTTTTGGATGTCGTGAAACAAGGAGCAGGCACTACGAATGACAGTAACACCGCTAGACGTTTTTTGAAAGTCCTGACAAGACAGCAGTCATTACTGGGATAGTTTCTCATTTGATTGAAAGATTTTCACTGATTCTTAGAATTATTTCCAGTGGGTATCATATCAATATTGATCAATTTAATGAATACCTTCAAAAAATTGCTAATTTGTATTGGACGCTATATGGTACGCATTGGTAATCTGTCGGAGGAAGCGTCTGAAGCCAGGAATAAGGATTTTAAGAAGTGACGAGAAAATTATTCCCGAAAGTTCAACAGAACAGCAACAAACGAAGATATATTTCATAACTTATTCTTATTGTCAGATCCATATTTATCTTCAATAAGACCTAAGATAAACAAGAACCGAAAGAGTATTACTGATGATATGAAACCCTTTCTTATTTTAGATAGAGATGAAGAAAAAGAAAATATTGAGTTTGTTGATGTTGATGCTTTGGGATTGACTCGGATTTCAAAAACTTGACTGATGAAGAATAACAAATGATTTTGTTGTAATGAGCACTTTTTATCGATTTTTGGCATGTTACATTAGCAATAACTCTACTTGCAGATCAATTATTATTAATTTTAAAGTAGACATTATTACTAGTTTGACATTCCGCATCATTTCTGTAATAGTATTTTTATTATTGAGTAATATTTTTATTAAATAAAATATTCTGTCCATTTTTAAACCGAATTTTCGTTTTTCATTATAATTATTAGTAAAAAAAATTTTATGTAAAGGAAAATTTACCAAAAAATATGCTTATTTATATTCGTGCTGACTACATTCGTCATTAGAATCAAATAAGTATGACTTTTACAGGAATTACAAATTAAATAAATATGTAGGGGGCAAAGCGGCAAGTTTCGGCACAAACGGCGTAGCTTGTAGGGTTCGTCTTATGTGTAAGTATATGCCATATAAGTCGCAGCTTAATAGTTACAGTAAGTACCGAGAAAAATTATAAAATGTATTTTTCTCCATACAAAAAAAAGTAAATATTTTTTTTCTCGTAAGTTACACATCGTAAGATGGCCATACTTACTTATGATATTAACTATTATATGCCAAACAAATATCAATAATAAAATTTAAAATAAATCACATTTCATTTCTATGTGTATGAAAGGCGGTTTTTCGGACCACCGTGCCACGCCTGCAACTGGGCTTTGTTTGCCATCGATGCTTTTTTTATTTGCGTTCATCATTATTTATCCAAACTAACAACATAAATATTATGACGGCTATAGCCGTATGCTTTCAACTGTAACGCCCTATTGGTTTTGGGACACCGATCATAGATGTGTGGTGTGATTATAACATAAAATAACTTTACATATTATCTAATGAAGGATATAGCCGTACACTTTCAAGCTAGTATGTAATTATTATGTACCACCCCGTTTCCAAATTCTCATACTCACCACGAATCAAAGCCGAGTTCATGGGTCTTGATTTAAGCCGTAAACATTCAAGTAACAAGTAATAATAAGTTTAATATACTGATTTAAACTTTCATAGTCGCTATCGTAAGCGTTAGTTATTTCAAGATTTCTACCATGTATCTTGTTTTTTATGAGTTTCCGATATTTCTGCACTGTTGCAAGCGCCATGTTGTTCCGCGATCATGGCGCTTGCAACAGTGCCGAAATATCGGAAGGTCGGAACGGAAATATCGGAACAAGGTACATGGTAGAAATCACGAAATAAATAACTCTTAATAAGTTTAATGTCTCTTGCCATGTAACGCCCTAAGCACGCAACGTAAAAACAACTATTGAATCGGGACGCTATTCATAGATGCGTTGTGTTAAGACGGCTATAGCCGTACACTTTCAAGCAAAGTGTTTAATGACCATAACCACGTACCACCCTAAGCACGCATCGTAAGATGATAACATTACCACGCACGTTCAGTCATTTCCATAATAACAGTCTTTATTAATATGACTTGAGGGGTTGAAAGCGTCTGAGTCGAGCTCAAAATTCAACTTCTAAGCATAACCCGAAGCCGCCCATGGGGGCAATAAGGTATAGCGCCATTAAAAACTTAATAATGAGTCCCACGCGTGCAAAGAGTTCCTACAGCTCCCTCAGGAACATCGATATCCCGAATTTACGACGGCTTTTGTTTGAGCTAAACGATGAAATGTGAGGAAATTACCATATTTTCTTATTATGGCGTTAAAAAAGTTTTGGGAATTGTAATTTTGGTTTCGGTTTTTATATTAACTGGTTACTTTGGATTTTGTAATGTATTAAAATGCATATTATAGTGATCAGTAATATGACATAATGAGAAATACTTTGCTGACAATAAGTGAAAAATATAATTTTGTTAAACACGACTATCATGATCCAATATTGGTTGAAATAGTCATTCCAGCAAGGATTCGTGATTTACGTATTTATGGCACTCCTTCCTTTTATCTGAAATATATAAATTAATTTAAATAAAATTGACGACCATTTGGATCAGCGGTAGTAAACGCTACTTCTAAACCATGGGTCGCGAGTTCGATCCCCGCACAGTACAAACAGTTTTTTTTTTTTTTTTTTGCTTAAAACATGGTATATAAGATGTTACAATTTTTGAGAATCACATGTTTTGCTATATAAAATTGCATGCAAATTTAAATAAAGTCACAAAATCAACCATGGCCAATTAATTATAAGTCATTTGCCACATAGAAAATCTTTTATATCATAAAAGTTTTGCTCACTTAACCATCTAATTAGTCTGTTTTTAAATAAATTAATAGGGAGCACCTTCATATTATCTGGTATTGTATTGTAAATGCGTACACACATGCAGAGTACACTCTTCCCATACTTGCTTGAATGTGGTATATCATTAAAAATCAGTCTATTAGGGCGTCTTAATTTCTTATTTGCTGTTCTTTTGAATAGCTCTGGATTTTTGTGAACAAACACTGCCACTTCGAGGATATAGAGTGATGGCAGTGGTAACAATCCAAGAGCTTTAAATAGTGACCTACATGACTCACGGGGTGGGATCCCACATATAGCCCTCACACATCTTTTTTGTGCAATAAATGCACTGTGATTGTTCGTGCTATTGCCCCACATTATTATTCCGTAACGTAATATGGATTCTATGTGTGCACGATACGCCATGATGGCAGTTTTCTTATCGGTTACGTTTTTTACTTGTCTCAATGCATATACAAATTTGTTGATCCTTTCACAAACATTATCTAGGTGTTTTTTCCAGTTTAAGTTTTCATCTAACGTTACTCTTAAAAATTTTATGTGATTTATTTCAGTGATTTTTGTGATACTTAATGTAAAATTGTATTGCTTGTGCTTAGATTTATTGAATTGTACAAATTTAGATTTTTCAAGATTAATTTTTAAATAATTTGAATTTAGCCATCCGATAATTTTGTCAATAGTATTGTTAATATCATCTTCGTGATTTCGTACATTAGTTTTGTCATTAGAAGTTACAATTATAGAAATGTCGTCTGCAAACAGAATGCATTTATGATTAGTCACGTGTATTATGTCATTAATATATAATAGAAATAAAATTGGTCCTAGCAGTCGTGGTCCTAGCAGTTGTGTGCATGAATATGTCTCTTTGTACTGGTCTGGGTGTTTTCTATGTATCATTATAAGTATGTATTTACAAAAAAAAAAAGTATTTATGTAAATTTATCGGTTGTCTAGTACCCCATACGACAGGGTACTTAATAGTAGATAGTAGCTTAATTTGGGACTAGATGGCTCTGTGTGACTCAGTGAGGCATGTCTTAAATATTTATTTATTATTATTTATTATTATTATATAAACGTAAAGATAAGTGATATATGCTATGCGTGTAAATTTTATCCAAAAACATCGATGAGAACAGCTTAAAGCCAAATGTCTTTGTTGCTCAATGGTTAGAGTAGTCGTCCGAAAAACGTTGTGCGTTCGAACCCCAAGTAAGGACTTTATTTGATATTTTAGCAACTTAATTGCACTTATAATATCTGTATATAAACTTGAAAAATTTTTTTCCCGCCTGAGACAAAATTTTTCAAGTTTATATACTGATATCCCAAGTAAGGATATCAAAATTTTTATTCCAGAAAATATTATCATTTACACTTACAATGTAACCATGGTCTATATTTTACAACAAATGTAACCATGGTCTATATTTGTTCAAAAAAATACGCAAATCTACGATGCATAAGAGAAGATGGAGAACGTCAAAGTATGTTATTTGCTCCATTTATTTTGTGTGTACTTTTTTTACATTATCCTCACATTTCGTCGCAGTCCTTCAAAAAAATGTCATCCATTACATAAAATGGCGAGAGTGAAACGCAATTGCAGATATGTAGCGATAATATTATAAGCCATTTACAGATTTATACATTATGAACCTATTAAGGCAAAATAAAAAGGCTTTGAGGAAAAATACATTACTAGGAGGATTTTTATTGTTTGAGTTTTAATCAATCACATTATTAAAAAAGGGATTGGCAACCATCAAAAAAGAGGTATTTTAAAAACCGCTGGGTTATAGGTTATAGCTATATATAGGTGGATAATATATATATTATATATATATGGGTATTATACATTAAACGAAAGTTGATAATTTTTTTATCAAGGATCAAACATTACAGATTTTTTTATAAATTTTGAAATTGAAATTTTCATACGAAATGGTGTCCGAGTACCGAATTGAGTATCAAAATGGTGATATCAAAGTTTTTGAAATGCCGCAGTATTAATATAGACACGAGCATTCACATGAAACTTTATTAACGTGAACTTAGGTATTGTGTTTAGAGAGAAACGAATAATGTTTGCTTTAAAAATTACATGCAATGGCTACCAACCGGCACCGCTTGCATCACGTGATTTCACACAAAATACATTTTTTGCAAATTTTCCTGTGCCAACTACATAGAATTTCAGAATAAATTATATCCTATATGTAATTCTAATTCCTTAAATTATTACTGGAAAGCTTCATTAAAATCCGTTTGGAAGTTTTTGCGTTAAAGAGTTTCAAATATCCATACATACAAAACTTTCACAATTAAAATATTAGCATAGAAGAACATAGACCGGGTTTTGCTTGCAACACCATTTACTTAACTAACACCCTATACAGGATGACTTCTTCATGACCTTCCAAATTTTTTATAGGCATTAATTATCGTATTTGGAGCCCATTTATGAAGTAAAAAATGTAGGTCAAATTTTCAGCCGAAAATGTTTTCCGCAACATAATTTTCAATTTTTATGTTCCTAGGCCTGTGAAGGTATTAAGGGAAAATCAACAATTTATGAATAGTTTCCTAATGTGAAGAGACCGTATCAAAACTAAATTTTTGGCTGACATTTTCTAAGTGCTTTATCTTGACATTTTCGTACTGGGCTATAACAGAAGAAAAATACGTCATTAGCTTTTTGCCTCTTAGATTGTTGTATTAAAATTTGGAAGTTGGTAAAATTTTCAATCTGTATATAGTTAAAGTTTTATTTCGTACAAAAGAAACAAGTAAAACCAACCGCGTCTGCTAGTGAAATATAAAATAAAAGCCCTGGAGGTCGAGGCGTTTAGCAGAAGTTTTCGGCAAACGACCTCTTTTATCTACCTGGACATCTTTATAGAAAAAATCCATCTCGAATCTGGAGCTTTTGGGATGGGGCATGAAAGAGGGCGAGGCGATATTGGATTGATCCGACATAATATAAGGTTTTAACCACAGAACATGGAAAAAGGTTAGGAAGGCTGTCATGCGCCATTTGTATGAGAACCTATGTCGCCGCTTGCGCCACACTACTTTTTTTTCTTTTTTTTTTTACGGTTTTCTCACATCTGCCAAACTGCGTAGCAGATTGTCGCCAGTAGTTCTCGACTTAAGAATCTTATTTACTAAGTATAGCTATTACAAATAAATCCCATTATAAATGTCTGAACAACTATTTAAAGCATTCGTATTTTGGAAACCAGAAACAACGAAGACCCGAAAAAATGTAGAAAAAACTTTTTTTTTCTACATTGACCCGTCCGGGAATCAAACCCGGGACCTCGGAGCAGGCGACACCCCGAAAACCGGTGCGTACGCCACTCCGCCACGGAGATCGTCAAAGCTATAATTATGATACCTTAGTGGATACATTGCAACCAAGGTTTTTTACATTTGTTCATGTTGTATTCAATTTTAACCAATTGCTCCGTCTATTGCTAAATTAACGAGTAATAAACGAGTTCAAAGAACGCCAATCAAGCGAATTCTTTTGGCGTCACGCGACCAATAAGGTAGCGCGACGTCAAAAGAAACCAATCACAGCGCTCACTTACATTCGTAATTCGGCAGAAGTATTAATAAGCATTTGATCATAACCTCTGTGGCGCGCCTAAGCTGTCCCGCCGACTCGCTTTTCTATCATTTTTTTATGTTTTGTGGTTTTAACGCCTTAATTAAAATTACAGTAAATTAGATAATTTCTGTTAATTAACTGAAAATTAGAAGTTTATAAATGTTTTTTTAACTGTCCAACCCAGTGTTTTGACTAGATTGTATTTCCAGCAGTTCTACTAACTCCAGTGTAAAATAAAACCATTTTCAAAATTGAAATTATTTACATCGGATCCACATTCTATGGCAATAAAAATATATAATAAATTACCAAACTATTTAAAGGAAATCAAAACCATAGCCTCTTTTTTAAAGCACCTGAGATTATTTTTAATAAATGAAAGCTATTATAATTTATAAATATTAATGATTTTTTTAACGATAAACCAATGTAAATATCAAAAATATGTTTCAATTACTTTGAATTATACGTTACAGCTTACGTTTATTTTTTAATTATTTAAAAAATAAACGTAAGCTGAATTAAAATGTATTAAAATAATACATTTTAATTTAAATTTGCAGTTGATGTTATTATATTAAATACCTACTCTTAAATAAGTATATATATTTTAAAAAAGTGATAGTTTTAATGTAAAAGATGTTTGAAAATGTATTGAATGTATTTATTTTTTAAATATTGATTTTGTGATACAAAATATATAATTTATTATGCATGTTATACAGAAAATGTTGCAATACCCTTGCGGGGTTAATGTATAGATCTAAGCTCTTATAACATCGCTCATAGCCCAATGCTTCTTCGTGATCAGATGGGAGCGGCCACTAATTGGATGGGTGACCGTTTGTGGCATCATACCTTGAGCGCTTCCGTGCTTCGGAGGGCACATTAAGCCATCGGTCCCGGCTGTTGTCATGAGATAACAGTCGTTAAGCCCTGTTGGAGGCCTTCGGGCGGCTTGAGAAACGTCCAACGGCGGGGTGATGTTGCCACAGCGTCGCCCCCACCGACCACCAACCCGCACTAGGCCAGCGTGGTGGTACTAAGGCCTTAAACCCTCTCTTTAAAAAGGATAGAGACCCGTGCTCAGCAGTGAGCGAAAATGGGTTGTTACTTTACTTATAAGATCCTGTACATACTACATGATGCAATGAATAAATTGAAATTGAAATTGAAATAATCAAAGCTGTTACCGTTCCAAACCAAAGAATTCCAATAGCTTTATTAAAAGCAATCTAAATAATTTGGAAAGATAGTGCTAGTAATATCCAAAGTCAAATAGAAAAATATTACCAACAGTCCAAAAAATTTCGAAACGTAGAACTCCAGTAAAATTCAAATTTTAATAAAAAATGGATCACTAGCAGCAGTTCAATGAATATGGAAAGGTAGTGCTACTAGTATCCAAATTAAAATCAAAATAAAAAGTGTTATTTAGCAGACCAAAGAATTTAGAAATGTAATAACTCTTTTTTTTGCACTATAAAAGAAGCAACGCTTACATCGTTCTGAGACTGCTTTTTTAACAAACATATTGCAGGTGTAACTGGTCGCCTGATAAGCATGGAGTATTGTTCTTACCTTTGGGATGGTTCTGGCTGCACTAGACTCGGTAGAACGCAGAGCCAGAAAGATTATTGGAGACGATGAGCTGGTGAAAACTAAGCTTCATAGTCTGGGCCACCGTCGCAGAGTTGCTTGCCTGTCGGTTCTTTACAGGTTGTACTTCAGAGAGTGTGCTCTTGAGCTGCATGAGCTCATTCCGCCTTCCCCTTTCTATCTTCGGGATTCTAGGCGCACTGCGGGCTATCATCCCTTCCTGGTTGTTATACCGCGATCGCGTACCAAGCGCTTTTCCTCATCCTTTGTGATGCGCACCGCCAAGGAGTGGAATGCCCTGCCTGCGTCTGTTTTCCCGAAAAACTATAACTCCAAAATTTTTAAAACAAGGGTGAATAGGCTGCTTCTGGGTAAGCTCGCTCCATCTTAGGCTTCTTCTTAACTTGTTAAGTATGTAGTCAAGAGCAAGCAAAATGAATAAAAAAAAATTAAAAAAAGCACAGGTTTTGGGTTCGAGTCAAACCTAACAAAGTAAAAAATATTAGTAAAAATGTATTATATTTTCGAACGCTTAAATCGCTCCAAGTGAGGCCACTTCGCGAATCTGGCGTTCGCCGAGGCGCTGCCGCGGGTCGCTCCCGAGAGAACCAGAATTGCCACTTCCGTACACGCAGGATGGCGGGTGGGGCCACTAGATGCGACAAGGAAACGCTCTTTGAGAAAACAGTTTGATGTCTCCAGCTAAAACTTAGAACTCGTTTAGGTAAGAGTCGTAGTCAGTGTGTTAAAAGTGAAGGATCGTGATGTAGTCTTTTACGGATGGCAATAAGGGCTGGAGGATAGGATGTTTAGAGAAATCCTATTTTTAATCAATGAATAATAAACGTATTTTAAACCGAAAACCGGGTAAAAGTGAATAAGTCCATTGGTACTATACCTTTTTTAAAGAGATGGCCTATTTATTTAACATTCCCTTCTTTAATTTGATAAAAAATTACAATCTTAGATGAATAAAACCAAGGTTGACAGACAACAAACACAAATAAAGCGAAATTTATAAATTTTAAGTTTTTATTTATTATTATTTTTAATTATTTTTTTCCTGTAAATCAACTTAATATTAATAGTGTAGCAGCATCATTAAAAGAAGCATTTCCAAATCGCTGTCTTCTTGATTGATCTCTTAAGAGCTCTATACACCATGCATTTTTTACCACCTGACAAATGAAGTCCACGTTATCTAATCATTATGTATACATCCTGGCAGTGTTTTTTTTTTATATATTAACATGTACAAAGAAAATTTTAAAAAATACATTATCGTCATTTTGAATCATGCTGTGACGCGCATCGACGTATTATTTTGCTTCGGCCGGGTCCTGGCTAAATGAAATTTACACAGACACGTCCGTGTGCGTCACAGCGTATTTCAACATTTTTTTTTTTGTAAATTGAAAAAAAAAACGCTGCCAAAATGTAATACAAAGTGGTTACATAACGTGGGCTTCGTTTGTTAAGAGGTTTTGAGGATTTTTTTTTTGAAGTTCGAAATGCACGACTTATAACCGGTAACACAATACCCAATCCTAAACAGACAAAATCGCGGGAGGAATGCTAGCATACTATATTTTCTCAACAGGCAATGACTTTTTGTTGTCAGTAGGTCACTTGGCACTTCACAAAACGCATCAGCCATCTTAATGGCCCCACATAATGTCTGCGTTCGCCCAAGAAAGGCCGGCAGGTTTTATTTAGTGTGAAAACATATATTAGACCGGGGCGCGTTGGCTGGAGATCTCCTCGTAATGACCAGAGCAGACATGGGGTGCTCTTTTTCGCATCAAGGGACCTGTGTGTCTGGTTCTTCTGTATCAATATTTGTATTGAAAATACAATTCTCAAAAATCCCGCTGACACCAATACTGTGTGCATTCATATAATTTTGTATTGATGTATGTTTTACATTCGTTTATTATTAAATATGTTAATATTTGTCTATGGCATTAAATTTTTTCATTTTTCACTTCTTGCACCGCTAGGCCTCATGATTCAGTTCTATTTTTTAGGGTTCCGTGCCTAAAAGGTAAAAACGGGACCCTATTACTAAGACTTCGCCGTCTGTCAATTTGTCTGTCACCAGGCTGCATCTCAAGAACCGCGATATCTAGAAAGTTGAAATTTCCACAATTTTTTTATGTATTTCCGTTGCCGCAATAATAACAAATACTAAAAACATACATCTCATACAAAAAACGCCATTTTGCCTATTTTTGCTCGATATAAATAAATGGTAACAGGTAGACACAATAATTTATTTTTTCTTAGAACCTTTCGTGCGCGAGTCCGACTAGCATTTGGCCAGTTTTTTTAATTATGCAATTAATTGTAATTCAATAAATAAATAAACTCTCGTCTGCCTTTTGCAGGTAAGGTTTTGAACAAACCTTTAGGCATCCGGGCACCACTCACTCATGCATCGGCCCGGTTGTAGTAGTGGTGTGGTCTCGTCTGCTTTTACAGGTAAGGTTTTAACCAAACCTTTAGGCATCCGGACACCACCCACTCATGCATCGGCCCGGTTGTAGTAGTGGTGCGGTCTCGTCTGCCTTTACAGGTAAGGTTTTGAACAAACCTTTAGGTATTCGGACACCACTCACTCATGCATCAGCCCGGTTGTAGTAGTGGTGCGGTCTCGTTTGCCTTTACAGGTAAGGTTTTGAACAAACAAACCTTTAGGCATCCGGACACCACTCACTCATGCATCGGCCCGGTTGTAGTAGTGGTGCGGTTTTGTCTGCCTCTACAGGTAAGGTTTTGAACAAACAAACCTTTAGGTATTCGGACACCACTCACTCATGCATCGGCCCGGTTGTAGTAGTGGTGCGGTCTCGTCTGCCTTTACAGGTAAGGTTTTGAACAAACCTTTAGGCATCCGGGCACCACTCACTCATGCATCGGCCCGGTTGTAGTAGTGGTGCGGTCTCGTCTGCCTTTACAGGTAAGGTTTTGAACAAACAAACCTTTAGGTATTCGGACACCACTCACTCATGCATCGGCCCGGTTGTAGTAGTGGTGCGGTCTCGTCTGCCTTTACAGGTAAGGTTTTGAACAAACCTTTAGGCATCCGGGCACCACTCACTCATGCATCGGCCCGGTTGTAGTAGTGGTGCGGTCTCGTCTGCCTTTACAGGTAAGGTTTTGAACAAACAAACCTTTAGGTATCCAGACACCACTCACTCATGCATCGGCCTGGTTGTAGTAGTAGTGCGGTTACTGTCTAGTGTCTATTAAGCAAGTATAGATTCCAAGTTATTTAGAAAGCGATATATTCTAAATCAGCTTGGCTTCGTAAATAACTTTAAGCTGGTGGTCCCAGCTTCAGACTCTATAGCAAGGTGGATGTCGCAAAAGCCTGTAATAGGCGACTTGATAAACAATATTGTCCTTTAGTCCCTCAACCCCCAGGAGGCACTCGGGTGCCACGATAACAATTGATTTCAATTGTGTCTGGAATAACTCACGATTGAGGGATTAATAAACCTTTACTATACTAGTAATTTTAATAGGAAATACACAAATTAAGCTGTAACTATCAAATTTATAATCATAACATTGTTCTTACCAGAGACATTTTGACCAAAAACGGGCCTAGAAATGACAACAAGCCTGTGATTGTGCCGCGAACGTCAATAAGTCGCTTGGCTAAACTAATAACAACCTACTTTCAATATTACATGTTATTATAGTATCGTAAACACTAGCTTCGTATTTCATCATATATAAATAAACGCAATAACGGGGGCTATCGCTAGTGAATTTGCCACTAGAGGCGCTTGTGTCGCGTGAGGTCCAATAACATTCACTTTTCACTGGTTTAAGCGGGCTTCGTTACATAAATTATAAATTCTTTAATTTACCTGCTGGAAAGTTATCTCCTTCGAAAATTATCGCAAATATGGATTATTAGGCGATTAATGTGAACGCTTTGAAAGCTGAATTAAGAAAAAGCGCAAAAATAGGCGGCCTCAAAGTGCAACTATTTCAGAAGTTAGTTTCTTGATATGAAGATAGTTATTTTTAAATAATAAACTTTAATCAGATTCAAGATTTAAAACTTTGTTTCGGCGCCGATCTTATAAAGTCGCCTTTGACAGCTCTCCGGACCTCAGTCTACAGTGCGCAAAGAAACGGTAGTCCCCATTGAATCGGCTATTTGAAAAACCGAATAAGTTAATTAATTTCATTTTTGGTCTTATTCATTTTAATGTAAAAGTTTATCTTTAGACGGTTTAAACAACTGCAACTCTAAATTAACGAGTTTTAAAGTACTTCTTTTAAGAAGAATATAGTGTTTAAATTTTCATATAATAAAATACCTCTATCGAATAATTTCCATAATTGCCACTTAAAGAGAATTTATGAAAACTGTTCTTAACCTATATTATTTATTAAGAGCAAGTCTTATTTAAATAAACGTTATCAGCAAAAAAAAATGAATGCACTTGTTAAATGACCAAGTCACATGTACTTTTCATATAAGCTTAATGATTTTTTTATTTTAAAAAAAATGTTACGAGTACAATCAGTTAAATAAATGTATTTTTACAAGCCAGAATATTTAATGACTATTAAAAAAACGCCTTTTCAATTACTGACAAAATGCAAGGTAACATAACCCCTTAGAGAAATTAAAAATGTTATTTTTTTTTTCAATATTTATAACAGCATGTTATTTTCATACGCCCTTTTAAATGGATTCCTATTTCTCAATTCGCTTAAACGAACATGCGATCCAACACGTCCTAAAATGGCTGCGGTTACTGAGCCACAGTTAATAATTAATTACTGTCACAATTAATTTAGCATCCAGACCGATATTGGCTTTTATAGCATGTAACGGATTTATTTATTGACAGCCCAACCATTCTGGCTTCGATAGGTTAAGCTGCGATGTACAGTCTACAACATCAGACTTTTTTAATTTTAAATTGATGACTACGTCATGTCTTGAACTCAAAGTTGAAAATCGATTGGATTTGTCTTTTGCTGATTATACTGATTTTTACAAATGGAAACGTTCGTGCGGGATTTCAAGGCTAGATAATTAGTTTTTGTAAAAAAATCCTGTGTTAAACAAATGTGCTATCTGGTGGCGACCTCCGTCGTGGAGAAGCATACAGGTAAACCGATATTTAAGTATTTAATATCTCGCCAGTGCAAGCACCGAGGTCCCTGATCGGTTTCCGGACAGATCAAAGTCAAATGTCAAAGTGAAAACCAAGTGACTGGCCAAAATTGCATCAGTCTTCCATCGTTCTGGGACGTATATAACCTTGCAATTTATTTATTCTGTCGTGAGTCAAAGTCTGATCAGACCATATCAGACTGATGTTTCAGACTGATGTACCCTTCCAATATGTTCCTACACTACTGCTACAAGTAATAAAACTACCTATAATAACCCTTATCACGTGATTCGCACTTGGCGAACATTTATGACAGATGGCGCTATTAGCACAACAAGACAATGTAAAAAGGCGCCATTAAGTATAATGGCGGGCAGACTGTGGTTTTATGGCCTCTTCGTTGCCTTCCCTCCAAAAATAGTACCTGTATAAATGATAGTTTTATGACATCAGGTACAGAAATTCCGTTAGCTTAGGTTTTCTTTTAGGGTTCCGTACCCAAAGAGTAAATACGGGACAGTATTACTAAGACTTCGCCGTATGTCCGTCTGTCTGTCTGCCTGTCACGAGGCTGTATTTCAAAAACCGCTATAGCTAGACAGTTGATATTTTCACAAATTATTTCTGTTGCTGCAATAACAACAAACACTAAAAACAAAATAAAATAAATATATAAATAAAATTTTTGGCCATTTTTTTGCTCTATATCAATAAATGGTAACAGGTAGGCACTACAATTCACTACATTAACTAAATTTATGTACCTCCTGTTGTTTACCTAGTCAATGGTACGGAACCCCTTGTGCGCGAGTCCGTCTCGCACTTCACTTCTCGGCCGGTTTTTTTGATATATAGTTAAACTGTGACACCTAAATCTCAGAAGCTTTGATATTCTGAACAACCAACCTATTTATAAGATATTGTTGTTAAAAATGTTTAACCAAGACTTTACACTGTAAGCCATCAGACTTTTATTAATGTGTATTAACACCTCAGTTATATTACGATTGGGAGTAAGTTCTTCTTTTCCTAGATGGTCCATACTGGATATCCTCCACTATGGACTATGTAGAAAAGAAGAAGAAGTAAATGTTTACAGGATGAAATTTTACCCACCTTTCAAATATTAATATAACAATCTACGAGACAAAAAACAAATAACATATTTTTTCTTTTGGTATAGCCCAGTACAAAAATGTCAAGATAAAGCAAAATCTAAAATTTTTGATACGGCCTCCTAGCAAGACTTTTTTTAATGCACATCTCATTCATTTATTACGATACTAACTATTTATAAGTTTTTGATTTTCCCTTCAGACCTTAACAGGCTTAGGACCGTAAAAATTTAAAACTATTTTGAGATAAATATTTTCGGGTGAAAACTTGATTAACATTTTTTACTTCATAAATGGGCTCTAAATACAATATGAACGCCTATAAAAATTTTGAAGATGATGAAAAAGTAATTCTGTATAACAGTAAGATAGGCTTCTGCTAATTGTATGACTATCCTTGTCGGAATTTTTTAGCTTGCGTCAAGCCGGTGCCAACAGCTTAACGTGTCTTTTGAAGACCGCCTATAACCCTAGTCCTTTCGATACTCAAACCCGAGCTTTTAGTAACTTTTCCAACCAGCAATCGAACCCGTACCTTGGCATTGTGGGGCATAACCATAACCCTCCCTTTCCAGACCATAGCGAATTAAGAAAATATCGTATCCTTATTTGACCGGACCGGGAATCGAACCTGGAACCCTTGCGCTGTACCGCACCACTACAGCATCCTCGACGCCAAGATAGGTCTAAAATAAGAGGACAAAGTAATATTAAATTACAACTTCTATGTGAATATTACAGTTTCTTTCAAAATTCAATATCAAACCCCCAACAACGTTTAACCCCTCCAATCTACTTCGGCGAGAAATAGAAAATATCTATAGAAACAAACATAACAATAATGTAGATCCCGAGCCGGCTTAACACGTCTTACTAACAAGTTTCAAACTTGAATAAAATTTAACGACCGCCTTTGGGGTTTTGGTGACACACAGACTTTCAGAACGGCGAACGATTAAGCCTAGTTTAGGCGACCTAGTCCTTAGAGGCAGCATTTTTGAGTTTTTAAAACCCATCTGAGAAGTAGAAAAAAGCGTTTTAAAGTCTGGAAAAATATATGTATTGAGTTTTAAAAATAGGCGAACGATGGATAGGCATCGATTTATTAATGCCGACCTACCGGGCCTTCACTATTTGCTCGGTGTCCCCCAAGGCACTGCGAGCGGAATAAGATTGTAATTTTTTGGGACTGATCGATTTTACACTTTATTCGGCTATTGCAATAAAAGACGAGTGAATATTGATTAAGGTATTAATAGCCTGATTTCAATGAATATAGCTAGCTCGATCATCATAGGGGAACACGTTTATGGGATTAAACAGGTACTTTATAGTAAAAGATTACGTTATAAAGATCTGTCAAACTTGAACTTACTACAGATTTTAATTTCGGACCAGCATCTGCATAGATACTGTAACGAAACGGATCCCGGTATCAGTGGATACAACTCGGCGAGATCCGTGGCCAACTCGATCTGTGCCCTTACTCTTGAATTTGATTTAAGTTCGATCTCGATTCGACCTAGTCAAAATGTGAACAAACTCAATCGAATCGAAATCAAAATAAAGTCAGATCGATCTAAAATGGCGATTTGTTAAACATTTTCGGTTGATAACGTAATCACCATCGACTCAAAGGTTTAGGTTCACTTTTCAGAGTACCAAATCACTGATTCTCGACGTCGATTCGATTTTGATCGTAACTCGAACTTATCAAGAGTAAGCCTGCTGATCCCGGGATCAGAGGAGACAAGCCCTAACTATCACATTAGTCTAATTTTTAAAGTCAAACTTTTTCAATTAATTATAAACAATCGAATATCGTTTTGATATTTGATGTGTAATATACATTTATTTAAAACATTATACGCTGGTTGTTGAATGAACCAATGATTACAAAGCTGAGATACAGATTATATGCAGTTTTCTGTTCTTTTTAATTCCTAAGTAAAAGCTTTGAATCTACAGATGTAGAATAGTCACCGCTTAGCGAAAAGTCAGGGTTTGACATCCCGCCTGAGCTAAACGGTTTTTTTTAAATAAATAATGGGCATGCTCTTGACTACATACTTAACTATACGGTTAAGAAGAAGCCTAAGATGGAGCGAGCTTACCCAGAGGAACTGGTTCTCCCACACACCAGCGGAACACAGAAAAACTGTTTGGCGCTGGACTCCGGCAGGAGAGTGGTAGCATCCAGGTGGCCTCTCACGAAGCCTACCACCGCAAAGGGATCTGTTGGCCGTCATCATTGGTTAGATAACTGAACCACTAGGAGGTAGGTCCCACCACCCCAAATTCAATTTAATTAACAAAATTAGCTTCAACCTCTCGCCAACCGCCAAAGCTGTGTGTTTGGAAGAAACTTTGCTATGATTACGTTATTGCTTTTGCAATATTGTAGAATTCGGGCCGACTTTTATTATTGCTCGATCATTGGCTCGTTGCGGCTTAAATCCGCCGTGAATGCGGATCAGAACCTTAAGCTGTAGTAGGGTTGTAACAAACTGTTTTAACAAAAAATACATGGTGAAATATACGAAGAGGGCTGACTGCTTGATTAGGGGAAAAGTTTCAAATTCAAATGGAATACACATTGAGCTATACCTGACGTTTTTTTTCGGACTGATCTATCACTGAAACCTTAATTATATGGAAGGCTTTATTCAGTTAAACCGGGCGGAAGTTTGGCAAGCGCTGTGTGCACTCAGCCTAGGTCCGCCACGCTAGCGGTCTCCCGGTACCTGGGCCCATACTAGCGGGCGTGATCGGGCCGGTTTGCAAAAGGCACCCTACCAAATGGTGAACCCACCAGTGGTGGCGCCGCCGGAACCGGAGCTATCGTGGCATCACGGTCGGGCCCAAGTCGCCCGACGTCTTCCGGAACACGAGTCGCTCGACATTATCTCCTAATGGATACGCGGCTTAATAAGAAATGAGAACTACACACTCATTAGAGATACGACAACATGGCGGCGCCTGAGAACGTACCCATTTCGTACACACGTTCGCACTTCAAACTTTTAATAGATCGTGTTTCTTTGCCACATGCTTTTGTAGCTTGTGTTACAGGGAAAGTAATTCCAAGCATGACTTCGCTCTTAAAATATAACACTATTGCTAATTGCATAATGTTGCACAATGTTTTACATATTAATACCATCGATATAAAAAGCTTAAAAATATGTAACCCGACTGCGAAAATACCAATAATTTCAACGTCACCCTGTATAAAAGTTTAAACATTTTTGTACTCAGAATTTTGTTTTCTTTCATTTGATACCCCATTCGTTGTACCTGCAAACTTTTTTTTCTAAAGTAACCCAGTATATTGTCGTAGCATTCGCCAAGCATTTTTTTAACCAAAGTTATCCAGACTATAATAATGAATCGATTGATACCTAATTTACCTAAATTGGCTAAGTAGTTTAGCCACTTTCTTTTATATTATATAGTTTATGTGTTCAATTATGCTATTCTTTCCTGTAACTATGTTTGCTGTTGTGTACATGATATCAAAATTTTAATAAATGTATTTTGCTTTCTTTCTTTCTTCTTTCAAATGTGGAACTCACATAAAAAATACCCACATACATTTATTAGTCGTACACTGCTAAAATCATAACTGTTCCTGTTGGCTTTGCCGTTGTCAGGTAAAAATATCAGAACTAGATGCACAATCAAAAACAAAAATGACACTTTCAACTGTCCACGTTCAAATAAGCAACAATTCATATGCCATGGCTACCGTAATGCAAATTGAACCTTACTTACATGAATTAAAAGTTAAATGCAACTAAGATATCATGGCACCCAAATAAAGCTGGTACTGGTTGTGTATAGTAGCTAGTTCTTTTTAGGGTTCCGTACCCAAAGGGTACAAACGGGACCCTATTACTAAGACTTCGGTGTCTGTCCGTCTGTCTGTCACCAGGCTGTATCTCAAGAGCAAAGATAGCTAGACAGTTGAAATTATCAAAAAATATGTATTTCTGTTGCCGCAATAGCAAAAAATACTAAAAACAAAATAAAATATATATTTAAGGGGAGCTTATACAGCAAACAACAAACGCGATTTTTTTGCCCTTTTTCGCTCGATTTTAATAAGGGCAACAGTTAGGCACTACATTAACAAAATTTATGTACCTACTGTTGTTTACCTAGTCAATGGTACGGAACCCTTCGTGCGCGAGTCCGACTCGCACTTGGCCGGTTTTTATTTTACATGAGCTATGAATACCTACTTAAATAGCCCTGACTATTTTATGAAGTCTCACAAGATACATAGTCCGATATAAAAATGACACCTCTAAGAGCAGCCCACGTCAGACTTTTTATCAGACGTGTACATTCTTGACCGATTTTTTTTAGTACGTATATGTTTCTAGAGTTATATGTTTCACTGTAGCAATCAGTGCTTTCTATATTTGCTCTACAAAAATCGTTCACTGACTGTCGGACGTGGGCGCGCAGCCTAAAACCGTCCTGGACTGGTATGACTGACGTCAATTTTATGTTTTCTATTCCATTCATCCCTAGAAACAGGAATGAGAGTTCTTCATGAATTGTAAACCTCCGTTTTTTGTCACGTCAACAAATAAATAAATGTGGACAGCATCATCATCATCATCATCATATCAGCCGAACGACGCTCGTTGCTGGGCATATGCCTCCCCCAAGGATCTCCACAACGATCGGTCCTGTGCTGTCCGCATCCAGCGGCTTCCCGCGACCTTGACCAGATCGTCGGTCCACCTTGTAGGGGGCCTGCCCACGGAACGTCGTCCGGTACGCGGTCGCCATTCGAGAACCTTTCCGCCCCAACGGCCATCGGTTCTCCGCGCTATGTGTCACGCCCACTGCCATTTCAACGATGCAATCCTTCGAGCGATGTCGGTTGTTTTAGTTCTCCTGCGGATCTCATCATTTCTGATTCGATCGAGTAGGGAAATACCAAGCATCGCTCTCTCCATTGCTCGCTGGGTGATCTTGAGCCTTCTTATGAGACCCATTCATAGTAAACGACCACGTCTCACTCCCATAGGTCATTACTGGCAACACACACTGGTCAAAGACTTTCGTCTTGAGACACTGAGGTATTTCGGACGCGAATATATGCCGGAGCTTTCCGAACGCTGCCCATCCTAGCTGGATTCGACGAGAGATCTCTTTCTCGAAGTTGGACTTACCTAACCGGACTATCTGTCCCAGGTAAACATAGGGGTCAACAACTTCGACTGCAATGTTCCCAACGTTAACTGGAGCGGGTGCAACATGGACATTTAACATGATTTTCGTCTTGTCCATGTTCATCCTAAGACCTATCACATACATTAAAAGTGAGTAACAGCAATCGTATTGAGGAAATCAGAAACAACGAAGGTACCACAAACACTCAGACCTGAAATATAGAAAAAACTTTTCTTTTCTACATTGACCCGTCCGGGAATCGAACCCGGTAACCTCGGAGCAGGCGACAGTTCGAAAACCGATGTACGCCACTCCGCCACGAGGTCGTTTCTCAATCAATGCTATAATCTATTGTTTTGCTAAACATACCATAATTTATATGAGAAATAAACACGTCATATGCCCAAAAAGGTTCCTCATAATTAAATTAATGCTGCTTGATTGTTGTACGAAATTTGTAAAGGTAATATGAAGTCTTTTCTCGTTTTCTCATGTTATTCATGGCCGTAAATGTTAAGGAAATAGCTTTTAAAATATGCCATGATATTTCTGGGGTGGTAAATGTTAATTTATGACCGCCATTCTATTCAGTAATATGATGTGAACAGCCGATAAAGTTTGCGGCTCTTCATTCAATAAAGTATTTCCATGCTTAGGGTCGTGGAGCTTATTATTGTAAGTGATATATCGAAATCGATCGAAATCGATTGATATCAAATGACGTATTTTTCGTTTGGTATAGCCCAGTACAAAAATATCTAGATGAAGCGCTTAGAAAATGTTCGCAAAAAATCTAAAATTTTTGATACGGCCGTCTAGCGACACTTTTTTTAAGCGATTCGCATCTCATTCATTCATTACGATACTATTCATACGTTTTTGATTTTCCCTTTATACCTTATCAGGCCTAGGACCGTAAAAATTGAAAACTATATTGCGAACAATATTTTCGAGTGAAAGCTTGATTTACATTATTTACTTCATAAATGGGCTCTAAATACGATACCGAACTATAAAATTTTTGGAAAGTGGTTAAAATTTCACTCTGTACATATTTAAATCAGACCAAATTTTTGTAATGTCACTACGATTTGGACCCAACGCCACCGTCACCATGAATGCTGGAAAATGTTTATAATTCGAGATATCAATATCACTATCATCATCGTCTCAGCCAATCAGCCCACTGCTGGACAATGGTCTCCTCCAAAGATCTCCACAACAATAGGCTCCACACCATTCACATCCAGCATCTTCCACAACCTTCGATTCACCTGGTTCTTTCCCACAGATCGTTGTTAAGGCCTAGTAGTTCGTGATTTATGGATTGATATCCATTGATCGCCCATTACGGAGCGCCTATGCGCACCGTAAGCGCCAGCGCGCGACAGTACGGGCCTGACGAGCCGCCGCGCTCACGTATTTTGTAGTTATTTAAAAATAGTAATTAAGTATGTATTTCATTTAATGAATTCAAACTCAGCGAAAATGTCTATAAATATTTAGTAGCTTTAGACAAACTTAAAAAAAAATTAAAATGTCCGTAGTTTAGTCTAACTGAAAAAACATTTCGAAGAGATGTAGGTTTGTGGTTTTTTTCTATCGAGCCAAGTTAAGAGGAAACAAGGGTCGTTTTTCCATACAAACGTAGTTCCCTGTTTCCTCCCTGGATAAAGCCAGTAGAGCAATAATTTTTATTACAAAAATTTATTGCCACTATTAGCATGTTTCTATGTTTTCTGTTTTTTCATAAATGAACTGAGGGATTAATAAAAAAGATATGAGCCCTCAAAAATCGAAAAAATTCGCCAGATATTCCGCTGTGTTAAAACATCCAGAAAACAAATTTAGCTAAATTTTAGAAAAAAAGGAAAACATACGAACACGGCCAAAGCCTCTTTAATTTTTAATGAAAAAAGTATTTAAATCGGTCTAGTTTTGGAAAAATAATCGGGGGACTACGAAACGTTGATTTGGTGTGCTTTTAGTAGGTCCAAGAAGCAGTTGTTTCTATCACACTCTGCGGTAAAGGCGTTTGGCACTGCGCGACAGCAATAGATTTTACAAATACCTATTTTTTAATTCTCTCGCCCGTAGCGTTTCCTCTTAATCAGATCGTGTAACCGTTAGCGACTGACTAGACTAGATTCTTAACTAATACATATATTTTATCAGACTTTAAAACGCTGTTTTCTAGTTCTCAGATGGGTTTTAAAAACTCAAAAATGGCCAAGTGCGAGTCGGGCTCACGCACTGAGGGTTCCGTACCAACTTTAACTGAATTAGGGGTCCACTTACTTCCACTTAGCCAAAATACCACAATATTTAATTGACTACAAAAATATCTTTTTCATAGTGTTTGTATGAAGGACAAAGTTGTTAAAAATATTATATTTCTAAAAAACTACCAGTTTGATCTCGTTCAAACCAATTTTTGTTGTAAGTTTTTGTTAAAATCTACATTATTTATTTTTTTCACAATTATCACTTGTTTAGTGAAAAAAGTTAGAGGGGGGACGACACCCAATTTACCACTTTGCAGCTTTGGAACCGTCTATCTTCCAAACGTTAGACTTTTGGAAAAAATGGTTTTAGAAACCTCTATGTCATTTTGAAAGACCTATCCATAGATACCTACCCCATACGCGTAGGTTAGAGTAAATTTTTTTTTTCTTTTTTAGTTCTATGTATGGTATGCCCCCCTTAAACATCATATTTTTTATTTTTTTATAAGACAATCGTAAAGCGGTCAACAGGATACACCTACCTACTAAGTTTTAACTGTGTAATGCTAATAATTTCAGAATAAAGTGGCTGTGACATACGGACAGACAGACAGACAGACAGACAGACAGACAGACAGACTTGACAAATCTATAAGGGTACCGTTTTTTGCCATTCGGCTATGGAACCCTAAAAACGCTCTTGGAACTAAACCGCCTTAAGTGCGTAGTCGCCATTCCAGAACATTTCCGTCCCAACGGCCATCAGTTCTTCTTACTATGTGCTCTGCCCACTGCTACTTCATATCTTGAATTTTGAGCGATGTCAGTTATCTTCGTTCTCCTACGTATTCTCTCATTTCTGAATCCATCGCGCATGGAAATACCATTGCTCTGCCTATTACCCGCTGTATGGCCTTGAGCCTCAAACGTTAAGCGACAAAAATTAGGAATTTTGTCTACCTGTGTTTTCACGAGGAATTCAGAAGAGTAGACGAAACAGTTAACTTCAAACAAATTAACGCCTGTTAAATCCGTAAATAATTATTTCATTTCAAAGCCATTATTACTTCAGTCCATAAATAATTCCATTATGAATTTGCAGTTAATAGCTCTAAAATATTACCAGATATATTATCCGCAGAGGCATACTATATTCATCAAAAGCATAAATTAGTTCCAGTTGTGCATTGAGCAGCCTTTATGCACCGCATAATGTTAGGCCATTGTGCAAATTCAGAAGTTTCAAGTTTTATAAAATTCACAGCAGGTTCAAATTCACAGGCAGTGGAGACTGGCTATTGCCTGGCTTCAACCTCGTAAAATATATAACATCGTCAGCATGCATTCGTCCACTGCTGGAGATAGACGAATTATTATATATACTGGCTGGCTGGTTGGCGATCACAATAGGCCGTTGGTGGAGAAATGATGCTGCAGCACGTCTTCGTCTTGCATCACGCCTTTAACCGCCTATTCTGACACCCATGTCCCAAAGGAGGAGAAAGGCCAGTTTTCTTTTATATGCCGGCACCACACTGCATACGTTTACAGAAATGACTTTTGCTTATGCTTATGTATTGTGAACTTGATCGGATATTTAATTTCCGAGAAAAAAGTTTAAAATCCAGCACTAGATGTCAATAAAATCGGCCAAGTGCGAGTCGGACTCGCGCACGAAGGGTTCCGTACCAAAACGGCAAAAAAACCGTTTTTTTTTTGTATGGAAGCCCCCCTTAAATATTTATTTTATTTTGTTTTTAGTATTTGTTGGTATTGTGGTAACAGAAATACATAATTTGTGAAAATTTCAACTCTCGAGATTTCCGGCTCTTGAGATACAGCCTGGTGACAGAGCGACGGACAGACGGACAGACGGACAGACGGACAGACGGACAGACGGACAAACAGCGAAGTCTTAGTAATGGGGTCCCGTTTTTACCCTTTGGGTACGGAACCCTAAAAAGCAAGGTGACATCGAGGTTCATGTTTTGACGAAAAAATAAAGAGGTTTTAGAATACGTATGTTTTATATAAATAGCTGTTCCCTGCCCGCTCGCCGTGGCACATTGTTATTGAATGGTTTTTGTTTTTTATGGTTCTTTTTTTTCGCGGTCGCGGATAAATAGATAAAAACAATCCTTGATGCGGATTACATATCATGCTAAAATTTCAGCTCGATCTGTGCAGAACTTTTTGAGTTTTTGAAGCGTACACAAACCAACATAACATTTTTATACAGGGTGAGATTTTAACCACTTTCCAAAATTTTTATAGGCGTTAGGCATCGTATTTAGAACCCATTTATGAGGTAAAAACTGTAAATCAAGCTTTCACCCGAAAATATTTTTTGCAATATAGTTTTAAATTTTTACGGTCCTAGGCCTGATAAGGTAAAAAGGGATAATCAAAAACGTATGAATAGTATCGTAATGAATAAATGAGATGCGAATCGCGTAAAAAAAGTGTTGCTAGGCGGCCGTATCAAAAATTTTAGATTTTCTGCGGACATTTTCTAAGTGCTTTATCTTGACATTTTTGTACTGGGCTATACCAAAAGAAAAAATACGTCATTTGTTTTTTGTCTCGTAGATTGATACATTTAAATTTGGAAAGTGGTTAAAATTTGTTATTGTACCTTGCTGTATATTGTACCAACGCAGTATTACTGATGCCCCAGTACCCAAAATACTGCACTAATATATTTTTTTGGTATTTAAAACAGAAATTTTAATACAAACTGAATGTTACCTATAGTATAATAACCAAACCCAACTACTACAAAAGTAGTTTCTCTGTTTTAAGTTTGAGTTACTTTTAAAATAACAAATAGTTCAGCAAATATTTTTATATTCAGTTTCTTTTTTACCTAGATAAAAAAAGAACTAAATACGCAGTCCCATTAAAAATGACACTTCCAAATGGTTACAATTAAATGTAAGTATCCACACCTAGGGAAAGCCATCTCGAGGCGAGATCGCAAACTCGGAATCTCAGCACTTTTTTCTAAACAACCCTTTTCTTGACCTCTTATGGTCATAACAAAAAAAAACGATTTCAACGAGAAGATTTTGTTGATTCATTATTAATATATTATGATAGAAAATTCATCGTCTAAAAGGTCGCACTTATTTTAACATGAATAACATAATACAACTGTTTTGAATTAGAAAACCTTTTGAAAAGGAAGACTGTCTTAAGAAATTACAGTTTAGTTAGTTCATTGTGAAGAACACTGAAAGTTGCAAACCTATTACACGAATTCACGAAGATAACAACTTTGAAAAACACTAGCGTTTAATTGCTAAAAAAACAGTCTTGAAAAGTGGAGATAGTTAAATAATTTGTCATTTTTCGTTGGTACAGACAAAGGCAGGTCAACCGTCCCAAAAAGTTAAAGGTCATTGAATTGATTTTCAACTTTAAGTGCAACAAGTAGAGATATCAATTGAGAAAATTTGACGTTTTGTCACATGAACTCATGTGGTTTTGTGGTAGGTTGACGTGCTGTTGCCTGTACCTACGTCAGAAGAGCTAAATATACAGCAGACGACTTTGGGTTGGGTTGAATTTCAATGGTGGCTCGCCTTTAAAAGTATTTCATCTATACTAATATATAAAGCTGAAGAGTTTGTTTGTTTGTTTGTTTGAACGCGCTAATCTCAGGAAGTACGGGTCCGATTTGAAAAATTCTTTTTGTGTTGGATAGTCCATTAATCGAGGAAGGCTTTAGGCTATATAACATCACGCTGCGACTAATAGGAGCGAAGCATGAGTGAAATGTTGCAAAAATAATCGCGAACATAACGGAAATTGACGCGGACGAAGTCGCGGGGAACAGCTAGTGTTAAATAAAGCTACACAAAAATTTCATATTGTAAATATAATCAAAAAGGCCATACATAATTGTTAAAAAGATACCTGGCTTTTATTTTAAACAACGAAGGATTTACGAGTAAATGTAATACTGATCTATAAATTTAGGTACAGGTACAGCACTAACAGGTAATAATATCTAACTTACTAAATACATACAAGGACTGCCTAAGACTGCCTTATGGTTAACATATATAATGTACATATATATATATATATATATATATATATTTATATATATATATATATATATATATATATATATATACATTTTTACCATAACGGATTGATTGAAATCGCGGGCAATGGCTAGTTTAAAAAAGGAGTTGATATCTGATAAAACATTGCAACACTTTTAGATGGTTTGAATCTTTGACCAGACCAGAGGCCTTACTCCGCAACAAGATGTTAGTATATTCGAATCCATCTGTCCCTATCACTCTTACCAACGTCTTAAAGTATCTGAAAGGGACAGGTATATCCGTAAATACGAGCTTCGTGTTTTAGAGTAAGGCATCCGAGCCTAGTTAAAATTATTGGCCCATAAATTGTCTACTATCTGTGGGTCAGGAACCGTGCTTATGTCGACGTTCACAGCTCACTGACCCCTTTTCTGTGTTCACACGAGTAGACGACTATCCTAATATATTGCGGGTTAGGGTGGACAGTGACCTTGCTTATATCGGAACTAGGAATCCCCGCGGCTTTGACCTCATCGAGTACTAGGACACTTTATCATACAGACTAGCTGTTGCCCGCGACTTCGTCCGCGTCAATTTCTGTTATTATGATCGCGATTATATTTGCAACAATTTTCACTGATGCTTCGCTCTTATGGTCGCAGCGTGGTGTTATATAGCCTAGCCCTCCTCGATAAATGGACTATCCAACACATTTTTTTTTAATTCTAACTAGTACTTCCTGAGATTAGCGCGTTCAAACAAACAAAAGAATTCTTTAGCTTTATAATATTAGTATAGATTTAAAAATATTATATCATTAGGTTTAGGTTTATCCACACTTCTTGTACAACGCCATTAGAATTGATGTACAACCCTCTAAGTGATTTGACTAATGATCTATTGAACAAATATTGATAAGATCTTCAAACTGGACATAAGCTATTTTGTATTGCACTGCTAAGCACAGGGTTGCCCGCGCGACATTATAACGTAGTTCACGTGGACAGAACCACGAGCGAAATGTTTGCTAAAATATATGGATCTACAGTTAAATACAGCTTGCACATTAACAAAATAAAAATATTTAAAAAACGAATAAACTTAACTCTCCCATGAATAATAATAATAATAAAAAATAAAATAAATTTATGTGGACAACATCACATACATTGTTCTGAACCCAATTTGAATAACTATTTAAAGCATTCGTATTTTGGAAACCAGAAACAACGGAGGTACCACAAACACCCAGACCCGAGAATATGTAGAAAAACTCATTTTTTCTACATTGACCCGTCCGGGTATCGATCCCGGGACCTCGGAGCAGTCGACACCTTGAAAACCGGTGTGTACACCACTCCACCACGGAGGTCGTCTAACGAATATTGATTACATATTTGATGACAATGACATATAAGCCGTCAAAATTAATAATATTATTCTTAGGCGTTACGAAGTTCGCGGGGTCAGCTATGACGTTGTATTAGACGAGCTGTTGTACCATTATATTAATAAGAAGTGAGATAGTGTCTTACCTTACAATAGAAACTGGAAATAAATAAGATTCCCGTTAAACTATTCCATCTACCAGACGCATCTGTTTTCCGACGAATGGGAAACGTTCCCGCCATTTGCATTAAGTACTTTTCAATGCGTTTTGTAATGCGCCAAGAAATAGAATTTTTCCCGTTCGTTGACGCAGTTGCTTGGCAAACTCTTTTGTTTGTTATTTTTAATCGGTGAAATAATTTTTATTTCAGAAGTTTTTGTTGTGACTGCCTACATTTTTTTGTTTAGTTTGCATGGATGTAACTTGAGTAGGCTCACCTAAAATTTTAAATACACAATATATTTTTATCAGCCTAAAATATTTAATAAAGAAAAAGAGTGTGACACAAGCCGATAATCCTGTAGTGCAGTCGTAGTAGTTGTTGTTGCAAAACTCGATTCCTGAACTATTTATAAATTTACCTAGAAATTTGTACAGAATCATCGGTAAGTGAGTCCGAGTCGCAATTGTCATGCTTTTATAGATGTAACTTTTATAATGACAACTCGTCATTACCATTTCTTCTCTATGAATGAGCCTTTGCATACTTTGAGCCTAAAGAATGTAGGACACTACTATTGTAAAGCTAACAAACCATCACAGGCGTACCTCAGTAATAAAAATGACTCGGAAATTCCTGTTCAGAGCAGAAAAGTCCCGGCATCTCCAAAACGATATGTGGCTTGGAACAAAATGGGATGTTGTCACGCGATTCTCGGTCCAAATGCCACGGCCGTCAAAAGAGTTCCGGGTGAAGTTCGCGTGAGGGGTTGATCAAAGGGTATGTGCGTGGGGTTGGAGTCGCACGGTCCAGCGATCTGTGTTGATGGACGACGATATTTCGTTTAGCGTCCGAGGTATATGGCCTATATAGTCCCGGCCTTTGTTCTAAGGCCCGCATCACTACAACATTTTTGTTAAAACGTATCTCCGAGAGCGTACTGCCTCGTATGTATGTTATTTAGGTATAGCTAGTTACTCGTAGTTGAAAGCCGTGTGTAACCATCACTTATAAGTTGTATGAAGCGACTTAAGGAATAGCCAGGAGTTGATGTAAATAAAA
The DNA here is from genome assembly GCA_949315895.1 of Anania crocealis. Taxonomy (NCBI): domain Eukaryota; kingdom Metazoa; phylum Arthropoda; class Insecta; order Lepidoptera; family Crambidae; genus Anania; species Anania crocealis. The sequence continues at coordinate 25,937,637 of OX438882.1, forward strand.
AAGTATTTTTTTAATTCACAAAATTGTTTTGTGTACTTTATTTGATATTTTAGCAATTAAATTGCAATATCAGTATATAAACTTGAAAAATTATGTCTCAGGCGGGACTCGAACCCGCATCTCGTCGCATGCCTGGCGGGCGCTATACCATTAAGCCACCGAGACACTGCGACTCAGCGCGAATTTTTCAAGCATATTCTTAACGCTGTAAGCCAGCTTTGCTTCATCAAATGTTAGGAGTTTGCACCCTTAACACCCAAAAGAAACATCTTTGCAGATGTTTGACAGTCAGTTAAGATGAAACAGCTATTTATATAATTTATATATATAGCTATTTTATATAACATTTGCATTTCCGGCATGCGAGGAGATGCGGGTTCGAGTCCCGCCTGAGACATAATTTTTCATGTTTTTATACTGATATTATAATTGCAATTTAATTGCTAAAATATCAAATAAAGTATAGGATTAATTTGTAAATCTTTAAAAAAATTATTCTGAAATTGTGTTCCCACCACATTAGCTCTACAATCGCGAATTTGCTCTAAATATAGTTATAACCAAAAACTTAAATTATATACTAACTAAGTCTATGTACATAACAATGTCTATAAAACATGCTAGTTAATATCGTTACTTGTAGAATGATTTCAATGGAGTTCACCGCTGTATCCTATCCCGACCAGGGTCGGATTCAAACAAAGATAACGACTATACGTTAGCTACGTTTTTCCGACTGGTGGTCCCACGTAATAAACATAATGAACTCTTTGACTTTTTTTTTTCTTTCGAGTAATATATGTTTTACAGAGCCTTTTGTACACGCATACAACGATTTTCAATACTTATATTGAAAATCGTTGTATGCCTGCCCTATCAAAATAAATAGGTGAATTTTATTAAAAAATTTAGATTACACTACCAAGATGTTATACGTAATGGTTTTACAGGTTGTTGAAATTGCACCTTGTAAAGTAGCGACACTTTGTAGAGTCAGCAAATTATTTCGTAGCCGTAGCACCAATTCGTAGCTGCATTACGTCGGGGTCACAAATGTACGAATGTGTGTGCAAATGGGCAAATTTTCAGCGTCTTGCAATGTATATTGCATGTTCACAATTAGTTACATTAATTTTGATTCCAATTTAATAGACAAAAGAAGCAAGTACCGGCGAGGACGCGTGTACTGGCGTGTAGGAATACGACAGGTTGATGCAGCTACGAATCGTTGCTACGGTTGCTACAGCTACGAAATAATTTTCTGCGTCTACAAAGTGTCGCTACATTAATTATCTATTGCACGGATATAATTTAAGCAGTGAAATTGCAATTATAATATCAGTAATTAAACTTGAAAAGAAGAGCAAAAGGATGAGTTTGATAGAAGACTCTCTGATAATTTCCAAGACAATATTAAATTGTTTTGGAAATCGATTAGATTAGCTCGAGAGAAAACATCAAACTCAGAGCTATCTAAAATCAGAAGTAAGGATGGGAATATTATAAAAGGAGAAGAATGTGTGCTAAGGAGATGGAAGGAGTATTTTGAAAGTCTCATGAACGGAAGTGAAAGTTGGGTATGGCAGAAAAAGCATGAAAGTAGAATAAATGCAGTAGAAATGAGAGCGCTAAGAAGTATGTTGGGAGTGAAATTGAGTGACAGGATAAGAAATAGTGTGATAAAAGAACGTTGTGGTGTGAAAGAAGATATTGTCACACAGGTTGAGAAAGGGATGCTTAGATGGTTTGGGCATGTAGAGAGGATGAATGAGAGAAGAATGACTAGACAGATCTATTAGACGAGTGAGAAAGGGAAAGTTGGAAGAGGAAGGCCTAGACGAACTTACCACGATCAAATCGGGGATGTTCTGAAGAAAAGTCAGGTCAAGAGTACTCTAAACCGACGAGCATGCATGAAGAGATTGATGAATGTGGAAGAAGCGAAAGTTGTATGCCAGGATCGTAGTAAGTGGAAGGCCTTGGTCTCTGCCTACCCCGTTGGGAAGGAGGCGTGATAATATGTATGTATGTATGTAAACTTGAAAAATTATGTCTCAAGCGGGACTGGAACCCGCATCTCCTCGCATGCTGGGCGCGGCGCTATACTTTTTCAAGTTTTATTACTGATATTATAATTGCAATTAAATTGCTTAGATATCACATTAAATTATATAAATAGCTGTTCCATCTGCAAAGATGTTTTTGTCGGGTGTTAAGAGGAAACACTACGGGCGAGAGAATTGAAAAATAGGTATTTGTAAAATATATTGCTGTCGCGCAGTGCCAAACGCCTTCACCGCAGAGTGTGATAGAGACAACCGCTTCTTGGACCGAAAATACCTACTAAAAGCACACCAAATCAACGTTTCGTAGTCCCCCGATTATTTTTCCAAAACTAGACCGATTTAAATACTTTTTTCATTAAAAATTAAAGAAAGGCTTTGGCCGTGTTCGTATGTTTTCCTTTTCTTCTAAATTTTAGCCAAATTTATTTTTTGGAAGTTTGAACACAGCGGAAAATCTGGCAATTTTTTTCGAATTTTTGAGGGCTTCATATCTTTTTTATTAACAATGTTTTGAAAAAACAGAAAACATAGAATATGCTAATAGTGGCCATAGATTTTTGTAATAAAAATTATTGCTCTACTGGCTTTATCCAGGGAGGAACCAGGGGACTACGTTTGTATGGAAAAACGGCCCTTGTGTTTCCTCTTAAGGGTCCAAACTCCTTACATTTGATGAGACAACGGTGGCTGCGAAAAATGGTGGCTAAATTGGTAAAGCGCCGCCCCCGGCATGCGAGGAGATGCGGGTTCGAGTCCCGCCCGAGACATATTTTTTTTAGATTTTAATACTATTGTAAATAGCCGATAGTTAGTAAGTCGCTTCCTCGCCGGCGCGGCGGTCCGACAACTGCCTTAGTCCGCCTCTGTGGCGATAGTTCGACTCAGCGCCATCTGCGCTTCCGGCGCTGACGTCGCGTTTCGTCGCATCGACAGCGCTTTATTAATGATATTAACACTTGTTGTATCCGCGGTATATGCGTCTGCCTCCTTTTGTTACTTTAATTAACAATTAAATATACTCATTCTGTAATAATACAAGATAAAGCACACGTGTAAAATTAAATCAGCGATTATTTTAACCATATTTAGACTGTTATTTTCAATCCATTTATGTATCATCAAACAAATGATGAAACAAAATGAAAAATGTTTGAGGTAGCTGTCTGTACATTATTAACTTACTGTTTACCTTTTTATCAACAATCACAATTATAGAATAAAACCGGCCAAGTGCGAGTCGGACTCGCGCACGAAGGGTCCCGTACTAAAACGCCCAAAAAAACGGGTTTGTTGTATGGGAGCCCCCCATAAATATTTATTTCATTTTGTTTTTAGTATTTGTTGTTATTGCGGTAACAGAAATACATAATTTGTGAAAATTTCAACTGTCTAGCTATAGCGGCTGTTGAGATAGAGCCTGGTGGCAGAGCGACGGACAGACGGACAGACAGCGAAGTCTTAGTAATAGGGTCCCGATTTTACCCTAAAAAGTGGATCAATGCGACATATACAGGATGACTTGTTCATCACCTTCAAAAAAATTTATAATCGTTCAGTAACGTATTTAGAGCACATTTATTAAGTAAAAATTGTAAATCAAGTTTTCACCCGAATATATTTTCCGCAACATAGTTTTAAATTTTTACGCTCCTAAGCCCTGTGAAGGTATGAAGGGAAAATCAACAACTTATGAATAGTATCGTTATGAATGAATGAGATGCGCATGGCGTAAAAATAGTGTTGCTAGGCGGACGTATCAAAAAATTTAGATGTTTGGCGTACTTTTTTGTACTGGGCTTTACCAAAAAAAATACGTCATTTGTTTTTTGTCTCGTAACCTACGTTGTATTGAAATTTGGAAAGTGATTGAAATTTCATCCTGTAGTGTAGTGTGTAGTGTTAGAACCGACTGTATGCACACGTATGCCCAATAACAGTTCAGTTTCGATCGATTACAACCACATTCCGCTCACGTTCCACCAAAATGCCAAGCGATAATTCAATTGGTTCTGAACCCGTCCGATTGTTTCGATGGGTGTCAGAGAAATCTATTTCTGATCTTAATTTGTGTAGATAGTGTTAGATTTGGCTTTGGTGACGAGTGTACGTGATGTCAATAATTACGTAGTCTCCTGGCGCTGTTGGGTAGTGTTGTCGAATGGAGATCAGCATAACGATTTAACTATTCGGTATCTGATTAAACATTTGTGTCACGTGATCATCGATTGTTCGTTCCTTGTCACAAATGTCTGTCAAATTTATTTTTAACCAGATGTTAAAACAGAAACCAGCCAAGCAACTTAGGTCCTTGAGTAATTGAGTTTAGTAAAATGTTTTTTTTTTACTTTGTTAGTATTTTCATGCATAATGTTGATATACGCTGCTTTTGACATATGTACCATTTGTCTTAAACAGTACATTTGTTTCATTTTAATATGATGATTATTTTATGCTCTGTGGTAAGATGTTCATGTATTTTTTTCTATTATTGATTTACATTACAGGATAGTATGCTAAGAAAAACGATAAAACTTACACGCCATTGGAAATCAACATCAGAATACGCCTTAATTCGTTCCGCCATAGCTATCAGTCTAAAAAATTAAATAAAAAATTCCCAAAGAGAAAAAATATATTCGGCTACAAATGAGAAATGATTTGGTTACTGAACACGACATAAAATACGTTCTCACTCACATCACTAGGCACACCTCAATTTGCTCGCTCTGGCATTGCAAGCACGTGCCATCGACCTGGTTTGTTTTTAGAAAAATATCTCATTTCTGGTAAGTGATATAACTTTTGGTGAGAAGAGCAAACACAAATGCTTAGGTTGAGATTACTTTGTAGAAAATCGTAATCCCGGCAAATTTGACAGATGAAGTCATCTTACCTTGTTGGGACGAAATAAGTAAAGTAGTTAATCATTTTGATAGGAAAGGGCCAGGCAGGGGTACGATTCTTAGCATATCATCTTCATCAGCCTATCACAGTCCACTGCACTCTGTATGCACGCCACTTAAGTCGATCCTCGGCTTCGCGCATCCAGCTCCTGCCAGCCATCTTGCGCAAATCATCACTCCACCTGGCCTGAGGGCGTCCTACACACGTTTACCAAGACGCGGTCTCCACTCAAGAACTAAGCATATGACTATTCATAAATATTTTTCTTAACTGGACTGTTATTTGCTGAGCTAGAAGAGAAATCATTATCCATACTCCGTAACATCATGCCCCGATCTCATGAGAATCTTATTAGAAGGCTCATGGTCGCACAGCGGGCAAGGAAGATAACAATGCGTAGTAGTACTTCCCTGCGCGATAGAATCGGAAGTGAGGATATCTATGGGAGAACTGAGATAATCAACATCGCTCAAAGAATTACTGAGCTGAAGAGATGATCACATAGAAAAGAAGACCCGATGGCCGTTGAGGCAGATGGTGCGACAAGCCACCGGACGACGATCTGTGGGAAGCGAATCGTCGGTCCACCTCGTAGGGGGGCCTACCCCCACGAGATAAAATTACGATTTGGGGAAGGTCGAAGCCACTAGATGCAGGTGACAAATGTCCAGCAGTGGACTTGGTTTGGCTTAGATAATAATGATGACACTTGTAGAAACGTAGTATTTTTATTACATTTTATCGTTCATGAAGTAGGTAAGTCACACTATCGGGTTGCATTTGTTTTGTTCAAACTAACAAAAACTATCTTCTCATGCTCAAAGTTTAAAACTTTGTCTCAACCAGCGAACTAGATAAGAAGTATAAGAGAGCTTATAAAATGTACAAGTCATGAGTCCACAAAACAAAAGCTGCGGAGGTTTCGTAAAAACTAAACGCGCGCTGCTGGCTGAGGTAGCTAAAAGTTTGGTGTGAAGTTTTAGATTGTCCTAACGTTAAATTTAATTTAAACATTTTTCATATAATTGAAATGAGAGATTTGTTTACGGATTATTCGCGTTTATTTTAAAATGTAACCCGACGACGTGACGTCACACTTTCAATAACACCTTAGTCTGCCCGTGATCATGAACGCGGTAAGTGTTCAAAATGTCGGGTTAAACCAAAAATAAACGCGAATAATCCGTAAACATATCTTTTATTTCAATGTATAGTGTGCGCGTAAACAGAAGAAAGCCGTATTTTCATATAATGTTAACATCTGTCCGCAGTGATATCAAAAGTTTTTTTCAAAATTAAGTATATGTTGTTAAATAACCCTCAACGCCCCGTTGGTCTAGTGGTTTAAATACCGGATCTAAGGGTCCCAGGTTCAATCCCCGGGTCGGGCAACAAAAAAGTTTTGAATTTTCGAACATGCTCGGGTTTGTGATCACCAGCCCGCATTTGGCAAGCGTGGTTATTATGCCAGTACACCCATCATTGCTGTGGTAACTTGAATTCAATGATGGAGCCCTTTGCCCTGCAGTGGGATAATTATAGGCTGTTATTTCAAATAACATAATATTGTAGTGTCATCAGAAAGAATGAACATTTACTTTATTTGATGTTTTAGCAATTAAATTGCAATTATAATCTCAGTATATAAACTTGAAAAATTATGTCTCCCGCCTGAGACATATTTTTTCAAGTTTATATACTGAGATTAGAATGAACATTTGTTATGCTTACCTTTCAGCTGTAAGGCAGCGGCTTAAAAAACCTAAAAATCTGTTTCATCTTAACCGTTTGTTAAATATTTCTCAAGGATGCAGGAGCCAAAACCATTGATGAACCTCCACTGGCTTACAGAGTAAATCCTAGAATAAATTTGTCGACACAAATAATGTCTTGGTAAGTCAATTGGTGGTATAACAGTCGAAATTTTTGTTCAAAGAATTATATTTATCAATTTCTCAAGGATGCAGGAGCCAAAAACATTGATGAACCTCCACTGGCTTACAGAGTAAATCCTTGAATAAATTTGTCGACACAAATAATGTCTTGGTAGGTCAATTGGTGATCGAAATTTTTATCAAGGAATTATATTTTCAATTAACTTCAGTAAAAACATCTTATTCTATCCACTCTGTAAAACAATAAACGTTCATAATACTCGTAAAAACAAGTTTGTCGAAAAGCGAAAAATAACCACCTCCAAAAAAGGGCAAAGGTATTTTGAACAATGAATCGCTTTTAATCTTGAATGATTCGTTGAGAACACCGACTTCTCAGGCTATTTTTAGATCTCATCACCATCCCTTAAGCCCCATTTGGGAGGAAATGAAACGACGAGAGGGGTAGAAATGGGGGGAAAATAAGCGCAATTACATGGTAAAGGGAAGAAATATTTTTAATTAATTATGAGATAGCGCACGCTACGGAGTTGCGGTGCGCAATCACATTGTCTGCAAGCAACGAGCTAAAAGCGAGGCTTTCATAAAGACTGTTAAAAAATCAAGACTTGATTCAGATGCGACTTTAAAATGCAAGATAAATATTTTTCAAATCTAGCGAAAAAAAATTAAGTTAACTCAGACAAAGTTATTAAATAGGAACTGTACATATTTTGCTGAAGTACAGTGAAGTAGATTACCTATAGAACGTGAACAACATACAATGTTCTAAAAGCAAGTAACTATTAAAGCACTTGTTTAATGGAAATTTTATTTTTTATTTTTTTATTTTATTTTATTGATACACACAACAAATTACAATCCCAAAATGTGTCAATCAAAAATTACAATCAATATATAAACAAGACCGTAATCCTTAAAAATGTGTACACATTCACAACCATATACTTAACTTAACTAAATGAATGAATAATGAATGAATAAATGTAAATAAACATGTAAATGGTGTATAGTTTCTTAAGCAGTGGTTTTTAGTCCGTTATTGTTTCACTGTATGTTTTCCGAACAAAATAAAATAAATAAAATAAAATTCGAAAAAAGTTTACAGAAAAATAATTAGGTACAATGAATGTGCCAAAAAGGCCCCCACTCAGCATTAGTCGCAACAACCTAAGGCATACTGCGACGCTGACTTTCAGTGGGAGCCCAGGAGGCACTGGAAAAAAAAGCATATATACAAAACAAATTAAAATTAAAATTAAATTATTTTATAAAAATTCAAAATTCAAAAATCAAAATTAAAATAAAAAAAACACTGGAATCACAGAAAAAACAATACAAAAAGAAAACAAAAAAAAGTCATTGATGGGAAAAAAAATAAAATAATAATAAAAAGGATAATAATAATATAAGGAAATAATAATAATTAAATAACAATATTTACATAACAGAATCGATTGAAATATGTACATAATGTGATACAATAAATTAATATTTATAATATTTTATTATATTATGTTATATTATTATGTTATGATACAAAATTCAAAAATTAAATAGTTTACAATGACATATTAAATTGAATCAACATTTCAACATTTGCAATAAAAAAGTAAAATTAAAAAATCCATTACACCAGCTGGATGGGTTTAGTTAGGCACAGAACTTGGATAGCGTCACAGACAAAACCCACTGTTACAGCGTGCCAAGCTAAGCTGATGTTGGCAGACTGCGCAGTGCGCCTTAGCCTCCCGTACGCCACACCGGCAAGTGCCATGATTGTCTGTGCCCCGCCCCCCCATACAGCGATTTGCTCATTTAGGTTCATTCAAATCCAACCAATGTCGTTCAAGTTCGTTCAATCAAATTACAAATGTCTGTCATCATCATTGTCATGTTAAACATCCGTTCCTATGGTGAGATGTAACAAGTAAAAGAAATCAGATCAAGAGAATCAAGGAGGTACCTCAAAATTCTAATTCTAATTCAGATCAGTTATAACTGAAACAACTAGGTTCATCTTATATATAAAAATGAATCCCTATTTCCCTTGGTCATCGCATCACGCATGAACGGCTGGACCGATTTCGCTAATTCTTTTTTTTGTTTTGTTTGTTATTGTCAGCAAATCGTTCTTTTGAAAGAACAATTAAAAACATTGCGCGGAAAATTAGAAAATTCAGAAAATCGTAATCATCATACTAAATTATTTGTAATGTAACCTTAACGCTTTTGACAATTTAAACTTCTTTAATGTATGGCGTTTGACATAACATTGACAAAATGCGTGCTGCTAATATCATCAAATAGAGGGGAAAAAAATTTAATTTCGCACATGACATGACCAGTAATGTCGTCTGTTACCGTGTCGGAATACCAACAAAGCTATTTCGGTATATCCAACCAGAAAAAAAAAACAAAGAATGTTGTATATCATGATTCATAAAGCTTATTAATATTAAACTATTGGTAACATATTTTTTATTGTACTATTTCGTTATCAATATTTATAGTTAAAGACAGGACAACGTCTGTCGGGTCCGCTAGTATAAATATAAAAATGATTGGTCTTATCAAAAATAATAGTAATGCTAGAAATACGTTCTCTTTTGTTTCTGTGGTAGTATGACGGTGAGAAAAACGGTGCTGCCGTCTACTTCTGGCAGTACTCCTTTGGTCGCCTGTTACGATAATTAAACGAAATGAATGCGCAGCTATTCTTCGCCCGACATACCATCGTTACGGGATGATTTATTGAAAAGTAAAGTGCAGTAACGTGAGGCCTAAGTATAACGATCGCACTGCAGGGCAAAGGACTCCATCATTGAATTCAAGTTACCACAACAATGATGGGTACAAGCATAATCAACACGCTTGCCAAATGTGGGTTGGTGATCACAGCGATGTCCGAAAATTCGTAGTTCTTGTTGCCCGACTTCGAACTCAGGACCCCAAGATCATGGCCCGAAATTTCAACCACTAGACCAACGGAGCGTTAAAATAAAAACGGGGCGGTTTCAGTCATCGAAGTTAATCATTTAAATAACTGCAACGTTTAGGGGTTGGAGGGTGTGTAGGGGGTGATGTGGATGAATAGAATGAGGTTGTAAATAAAGAGACGAGCATGAATTAACAGAATATATTTATTTGCTCCGGCCAAGCTTATCACCTCTTAAAAAGCTACACAGAAATCTCAGGTGTGAGTCCTTTGTAAGGCTCTGAATTACCCCTACTTCTGAGCGAGTTGTACCACCAAACTTATCATGTAAATTATACTAAACGGAATAATATGAATTTAATTATGAACGGAATACTAATAAACGGCAACCGGAATGTAGACTGCTAACTGGATTAAGAAGATGTTTCCACTTACTTCAACAAAGATAGGGTAGGGTAACCTTATGCATCCACGTGGCGTGGTACCAACCCGAATCTCATCGAGACAAGCTTCTTGCGTCTTTCATTTGATCAGCGGAAAGTCAGCGTAAAACGGAAGGTAATGTGCTAAGTCTGGTAGCCAAACCAAGCGGCCATCAAAAGATGGCACTTAACCGGAACAAAATCAAAATATTAAACACGGCTATTATAAGCCGGAAACAAAATTGAGGTGTCGGCCTCCATCCTTCTCTTTAGGTTTCCTGGCCGACAGCCAGAGCGAAGGTGTCCTCCTCGACATCTTCACAACACTAAGCCGAATACCAGAATGAAATCAATCAAATGAAGTCCTCGAACGAAACCTCCAAATTGCAAAAATGCAAATCATTGTCACGAAGGAATTTCCGAGTGCCCAGTTCACTAACTCAAATCTCCCCAAAACAATCGAAACAGCACAAAGAACTATTTCTTTGTAAAACACATATTAAACTAACAAGAAAACATTCAAACTTTTTAGGTTATTAATTTACATTATTTTAATATTCTAACTATAATTATAAACTACAGACTGGTCGTTGAATTAATTTGTTTTCTTTACCAGCCAGTCCGTAAGACAAGTATTTTTCCCTAATAAGTTCCCAATGTTTATAAACCTGCCACACTTCTATTGTTTATTAACTTTTTTTAACATCTGTCTAAGGTCAAAAACGTCATTCTGCCAGGCTCATGAAAATTACTTCGGCTGCGTGAAGTTTTATTAAATAAGTTTAATGTCAACACACAATCTTAAAAATATAGAAAACAAAATATTGTTATATTTATTGAAATAAATCATTCACCTTTGTGAAATGAGTAAGTGTTCCGTGCGTTTGCTAAACGTAGACAGACGAACGTAACGTTATTATAGTCATTCGGAGCATACGGACAGTCGCATGCGCATCTGACAGCTCTTTGTCATTGACTGATCAATAACCAACACAACAAAACTCGATTATTATTGAAGTGAAACTAAATGTGTTTAATAATGAAACAATGAATGTATTAACTAAACGTGAGTATTTAGAGATTAGTGCGCAGCTCAGAAATCACAACGTGACATTACTGCTACGCAAGTATTTATTGCACATCGCTTCTAAATCACGCCAGATCTAAGTGTGAAACATCGAAACGAACCGGCCGTCTCCCAGTCAGATGGCCACTTTAAAATTTAATTAAACTATTTAATTAAAACCCATACGACCAAATGACCCTCACTTTTATTTTTGCACTTATCTGTTAATGAGTGGGAAATAAAACGCTCCGTTGGGGAAACGTTTTAATTGAAATCGTTCTATTTAAAAACGGAGTCATTTTAATGTTTTCACTGACCCATTCCATCCCGTTAGTCTAGTGGTTTAAAAACCAGGAAAAGATCACGGGTTCCGGATTCGATCCCCGGGTGGGGCAACAAATAGTTTCGTATTTTCGAACGTTAATTGAATTCAATGATGGAGGTATTTTCCCTGCAGTGGGTCTCGGTGGTATAAAGGTATAGCGCCGCGCCCGATATACATGGAGATGGGGGTTCGAGTCCCGCCTGAGACATAATTTTTCAAGTTGAAAAATCCTGAAAAACAAGTTCTTATAATAATTAACAAGTCAGTTTAGCACACTTCTCTTCATGTAGCAATTACAGTAAATAGGTGAACCGTCGCTAGGCCTCCTCAGAGCGAAGGCATGAAGCCTGCCTCAGAGAGATAATAATGTTATTAATGTTAATGGAGATGAGCGGTACACAGGTGGCATAATATTATTACCTATGCTATAAGTAGAACAAGCACCAGTTAGAGTTGGCTTTGTTTGATTATTACAATTAAGTTTTGCCTTGGCTTTTATAGATTATAGATTACCTACCCTCAACAGTGGCCTTGCGTAACCCAATTCATTAAGATGTTAAGTTATTCATAATTTGGTATGTTAATGCTTAAGAGTTAGTTATTTCGAGATTTCTACCATGTACCTTGTTTTTTATGAGTTTCCGATGTTTCGGCACTGTTGCAAGCGCCATGATCGCGGAAGAACAAGGTATTTCGAGATTTCTACCATAGAAATCTCGAAATAACTAACTCTTACGATAGTGACCATGAAAGTTTAAAACAGTATGTTAGTGCTTGTTTTGTAATTTCTAAATGTGCAATAATTTTAAAGGTAAGTAACAAATCAGAGGCTGAGCTGAGAAATACAAAACAATGGTGTGTCTTTTAAGACTGCGCAAAATAAAACAAAACAAACTGTTTCGCTTTGTGTCAAAAAGTAAAGAGTAATCTACTTATTAATCTCATGAAAAAAAAAAATATCCATCATATTATATTTCACAAATAATCACTTTACAGGTTTCGTACATTGTGAATACTTTAGGCTTATTGTTTTTAATCATGTCCTTGCTACATGTCTACTGTATAATTTCCAAGCTGTCGGTTTTCCTTGAAAATAGAAGTTTAAAAAAATACTTGTAATTTTCTTTAATTAAAAGTCGGGAGAAGCTGCTGGATGTGGGTGGCACGGGACCAATCGTTCTGGAGATAATTAAAGTAGTGTAACCTCGTAGGATACAAACGTCAGAAGAGTTCCAATAGAATGAAACGATTAGACAGAGGTTTTAATAAAGATCAATGGCTTGAAGTAACTTCCAAAGCACAACTTAACTTTGAGGGGTTATAGTTTTATAGTTAAAGAGTCTGTAAGGGAAGGAAGAAGAAAGGGAGGGAAGAAGGAAAGGAGAAGGAAGGAAGACCCAGGCCAATTTGAAAATATCGTTTCTTAAAATTTGCTAACCGGAAATCGAACCCTTTGCATAGTAGGCGGAACATCGAACCACTACACCAACGAGATCGTCATTGAAAGCTCTGTTTAGCATTATTGAATTCAAGTTACCACAGCAATGATGAGCACAGGCATAATCAGCATGCCTGCCAAAATGCGGGTTGGTGATCAGAAACCCGAGGAATTCAAAACTTTTGCCCGACCCGGCAAGACCCCGGAATCTTAGAACGGTACTAACCACTGCTGCACTGGTACGTTCGTGTTTTAAAATGACAATACGGCGGAGAAACGTCACGGCGCTAGCATGCGATCTGGCGCGACATATCGACACTCGATGACTATTCCGATAAAAAACGTTTGTCAAAAAAAAAAAGATGTTTCAGAGACGTCTGTATTTCTTAACGTGTACTAAATATGTACCACAGACAATGCAAAAAAGGTGCTTTATAATAACCATTTTAAGCATTTTTTCATCAGTGCCCGTATCGGGCACTATTATAGTGATCTGGGACGTAAGACCCACACATAGTTTATGGTCTCGATCGTATCCTCAGACGTTACAGTGGCTAAAACCACTACACCGACACGGGGCTTTTGCTTTGTATTCCATCATTATTCAGTAGATACAACTTCCATTTTTCGTTCCCATTAAGTTCCGAAGCCAATAAATAACTATGGTAGTACGGAGGAGCTGGCACGCCGGGGGTTCCGCGCCATTTGCATACCAACACTTCCGGGCGGGGATAATGTATTTATTCGCCTATTTAGACACGCACTCAGGTACGCTATGGGCTAGAAAATGTACAGATTACTAATAGACACTGTTAGACTTCAATAAGGTAATCTGTATACCTGTTTACCTATACCCTATTGTCACAACCAGTCATCAAATCAAGAAAAGAACTTAAGGGTGCTTTTCCACCAGAGATGTGCTATGCTACGATGCTATGGATGCGTTTGATATCCACCAATCATATTAATTGGTGCACATAGCTTAGCACTGGTGGAAACGGATTCAACTAAGATATGTTTTTATATGGAAGGATGCGTGCTATGGATGCATGCTATGGATGCGAGCTATAGATGCTTGCTATGAGCCATCGCGAGTGGTGTAGCTATGTACAGAGCAGAGTGCCTACAGTATACTCGCGTTTTTCGCTGAAAGGAGACATGCCATTGTGGAAGCAAAAAGTTTCTCGCACAGCTACTTTGCGGCGGCGCATCTTCGAAGCGCATCTTCCTCGCACAGCTACCTATCGTAGTATTGGATAGTGGAAACGGTCACATATTTTCGTAGCGTAGCTTTCACATCTTCGCAGCATAGCTGCATAGCACATCTCTGGTAGAAAAGCACCCTTATACCCAGTCCGGTACAAAATTACACCTACAACTGTCCTTATTGAGTCATTACCCTGTAGAGGCAGCGACCGCTCCAAAAGGAGTAATTTGCTATACAATACACAACACTTGAAGGGTTGGGTATATAGCAGTCTGTCCAACGTTGAGAGATGATGTTTCTTTCCGTCTCCCTCTAGAAGTAGTCTTTTAGTTGCCTCTTACGATAACCATTGTTATTTACAGAGTAATTAATATGTTTATTTGAGTAACATTACAAAAGCAAAGGTAATAAAGTTAGGTTTTTTTAAATTCTTAAACAAAATCCACAAAACACGAAAAAAAAGGTTTTTTATGTTCTGTGGTAAAATCTGAGGTAAAGATATCAAAGAAAAGGCTGGAGTGCTGGAGTACGACACCACTTAGATGACATTTAATACGATAAACAAAAATACGAAGAACTGTGTAAAGCAGAAACAGGAAACGAACAGGGAAAATTAAAACATGCAAAAAGCCGACCAGAGTAATTTAAAATAATTTTTACATTGTACAGATTTTTAACATTCAACAAACCATAAAGGGCCAGGCGTGGCGATTATGGCCAAATTCTCCTCTTGAATAGGCCCATGTCCAGCAGTGGACTAATTTACACTGGTTATAATGATGATATGATGAAATCAATTAAAACAAAACTATCTCAGTTCCACTAAAATCACATTACAACTTCGTACGTCCAAGCAATTCGACATTTTGATTCCTGTCGTATCTTATACCTACGCCAGTTCCCAATTATTTAATTGTGTCTGTTTGCATTGAATGAAATGAAGGCAAGATTTCTTGCAAAAACTGTGCAGTAAACAGAGGCGGAGGTGAAGTTCTGTTACAAATTTACAACCCTAATTAGTACCTGAGTGTCCGAGCTTCGTTCTGTTTTAGTTTACAAGAAATGCATTCTAATATTATAAATGCAAAGCTGTGTTGGTCTGTCTGTGTGTTCCCAGAATCCCAGACAAGGACAACGTAGTTTTTATCTAAGAAATCATGTTCTAAAGGATAATGGATGTTTGTGTGAGGAATGAATAATTTCTTAACCGATTTATTTTAAAGGCGTAGTGTAGTTTAAATCCAGGAAATCATCAGCTGAAGGGATAAAAAGGGGCTAGAGGTTTTTTGTAGGTAATTTCTCAATTCTGGTATTGCAAAAATGGTGATTATCTTTATGGAGTGGCATATAAACATAATTATTTCAATAAAATAGTAACCGAGTTTCTTACACTGTTCTTCACGGCACTAGCCATTGTCCCGAAGTAGTGGTATAGGTTATAATAATATTGGAACGTGTGAAACGCCTACTGAGACCTATTAGCAGAAAAAAAACTAATTTTAACTAAGAGAAAACAGGCACAATTTTATTTTTTCTATAGATAAATATATTAGCCTGAAAATCAGAACGCTCAGTATCAAACAACAATAGAAACTAGGAAGCGAGATTATTCTACTTAGCATTCATTCGAGGCACCATTGCACCGTCTAATCAGATTGCGTTAAAAAGAAAATCCAATACAAGTTTCCGCTAACCGATTCCTACGGGAGCGGCGGGAATATTAAACAACTGGAGGTGAAGTTAGTCAGTTAGTTAGACAAAGGGTAACTCTACGACCTGGAGTGGTTGGAGGAGTGAGTTAGCACTACAATTATCGTTAGTGATGTCCATGTTAAAACGTCGATAAGTTTGTGCATATTTATTTTACATCTAACAATAATAAACGGGATATAATCCAAAAACAAACTAACGGCATGATTTCGTTGAAATGGGACCACACGGGAAGCACCAGCTTTCAAACAAAAAAAGAATTTTCAAAATCCGTTTAACCAGTCGAATGTTCTGAGATAACAAACAAAAAAAATACAGTCGAATTGAGAACCTCCTCTTTTTTTGGAAGTCGGTTAAAAATGATCTTATAAGTCAAATCAGTACCTACTTAGTCTTTGTTATTTTAAATAAGGAGATAAACATTACTAATTTGGACAAGTAAAAAACAGGAATTTATAAATAGGACCGAAGAAATATAACAAGATGGATAAAATCCATCTATAAGTGGTATTAATCCAAGTCGATAACATCCGTTTATAAGTAATAGTCGTACTTGGTCGTGCATGAAAAACGTACTACTTATTACGTACCTTATTTTTAATCCTTACCTAATCTTTTTCGTGCTTAAAACTTCATTTTGTACCTCTAGCACAAAAAACTATCGAATTCGAATCGTTTGCGTGTTCGTATCGCCATCGAAATATTTAGTATGAAAACTTAAACAGCGCTCGCGCGGTCAAAACGAGAACTACAAAACAAAGCACGAACTTTGTGTCGTTTGCTTTCGATACGCAAACGATTCGAAGTCAATAGTTTTTTGTGCTAGAGGTACTGATTGTATTAATTATGGACATGAAACTTTGAATATTATCTTGTTAGCCAATGCAAAATTATCAAAACCAGATTGCTTCGTCGTTGCAATAAAGTACAAGTAATAGAATCGTCAAATTGTTTTTGTATTTACTTATAAATCTTACACTAACGGCCGGTTCCAATAACCTATCTAACTTCAGTTTCTATCTCTGTTTTTGCCGTCCAGAGAAACAAAGACAGAAGTTGTTTTCTATCTCCGATATGCCAAAACTGAAGTTAGATAGGTTATTGGAAATGGCCGTAAGTTGCGCAGTGCCCAAACCATAAAATATCTCTAATATCGATACCACCTCCATCCCTGTACTGAAACAGTGAATTAATTTAAGGAATTGACTCTGTACCCATCCACAGTTCAGCTCGATTATTCCACAAATTGGCACCTCCTGCTTCTGAACACTGCAGCTCGGGTGATAGCCGAGTCGGAGATAAGCCGGTTAGCAACTGCTGGGGCAAACAAACTACACGGCTTTAGCTCTACAACTAAACGCTGGGATAAACTTCGATTAGGTCTGACGTTTTTTTATATACGAGTAGTAACTAGTGACTTTGTCCGTGTGGACTTTGAAAATTATTCAGAGGGAAACGATTAATAAGTGATTAAAAAAGATTTGTCCTTCGTCTGTGACATGTGATTTCATACAAAATACAACTTTAAGTAACTAGCTTTTGCCCGCTGCTTCGCTCGCTTTAAATTTGGGGTAACAATAAAATTTCACCCCTTCTTTTAAGAGCTTGGGGGCGGATTAAAAAAAATATGCACGATTTTTTTGTTAGTCTCAAATAGTCCGCGTACCAATTTTTAGTTTACTACCTTGAAAATTGCGGAATGCTCTATTCAAACTTCCATCCCCTATTTTAGAGAAGTGGGGGGTTAAAAAGAGACAAAAAGTAGCAAATGTCACTCTCCATTCCCTCAACTATCTCCACTTAAAAAATCACGTCAATTCGTAGCTCCATTTTGCCGTGAAAGACGGACAAACAAACAGACACACACACTTTCTCATTTATAATATTAGTATGGATATATTAAAGTTACATTAAAGCTATATTGTAAAGTTTTATTAAAGCATCAGGAACGGTAAAAAATTGTGTATTTTGGGATTAAAATGTTTATGATTGATGATTTCAGATGTTATAAATTAAAAAAAAAACAAGATTTTTATCACGAGCGAATTAAAGTCACGTTTAAAGTCAATCAAATTTGTTTCTAAAAAATCCGTATCACCATCGGTAGAAACCAGTAATCGCCAAGCTTGACCAATCAGTTTAAGGATAGCAGTTTAGCAAAGCATACAAAGAACACTCTGCTTCTTGTTTTCTTCTGCTAATACCATAGACTTATTATATAAGTATATAATGTCTAATACTCTACTCTGCCATTCACCTCTTACGTTACTTACCTATAAAACGATAAGGGACATACTATGTTAAGCCAGTATCACAAAGCACGGCAAAAGGCAAAAGTTTTTCTGACGATAATACTTCGCATTGCGTAGATAATCTGCTGGAAACATTCCTTTTAACACAGTATTTGCTATTGTCTCACGGGACACTCGGAAGTGTATCCCCATTAACCACATAATACACATTTACCTAAGTGCCCTTATATTATGTGACTCCCATTTTCCTCTTAGGAATAATGCGAGAACCATTATCGTTTACTATATAAGTGCCTACGAACTACACACCGGAGGCTAGTACATCATAGGATTTAATTGGTTAGCAGATTTATGAAAATTCTACTTTGCCGTGTAGAAATCATACGACAAGGTGAGACGGGTGACACCCGTTTCTTAAATTAATTAAACATAGGTATCGTCTTTAATATCCAAACAATCAAAATCCAATCATTGGTAAAAGTATCGGTCTAATAATCATCAGGACTCCGGACATCACTTGCACGTAGATCCCACCTCCCTAAAAATTACATAAATAAATACGAATATTAACAGGTACTCAAAAAACCGATCCTTAAATTGATAACGATGACGATTAAAGAAACTTGAATAGCGTAAGGCAATTTGAATTAATAAACTATTCGAATGGTTTTCATTTACTTAGCCCCGTATAATTTGGTAAAACAAAGATAGAACCAGGCGCAACAAATCGCTAGTCCCGGGCGCGTGCCCGAGGTAAACATCCGTAAGTTTTACGACCGCTAGTGGAAGCCAATCTATTTGCTCAGGTTCAACCAAAAAACAGACCATGCTCTCAAGTTCGCGTACTTGAGACTACACGACTTGTGTATCATACATGACCATGAAAATTCATGTTTTGGTGACGTATGGTCGAAATGACATGACGAACCACGTTTTGGTAAACTAGTCTTTGTTTAAAATGGTACAGACCTATTGAAATTTGAAAATAAGAACACTTCTACAGTAAAACAGATTCAATAAGACACTGATGTAATAGATTTTAGGCCGGAACTTCTTTAGCACTCAGGCTACTTTCTCTTAACTCCTATAAAATGAGACGAGGTGCTACTGTCAATTATATTTTTGTGCCGGCACCACACATCACAAGTTAATGTAACAAAATATCAGGTAAATCTTCGTAATAATTAAATAATTACAAATAAGTAAGTATTTAAATATAGAAAACCAGTCTCCACAAATACTTTGTATGATATACTCCTACAGGATCATAAGACCGCCGGCGGTCGCGATAACAATTGATTTCAATTGTGTCTGGAATAACATACAAAGGTTAAGCAATTCAATTGCATTTGCAAGTACCTGTCCCGCCTGAGACATAGTTTTTCCAGTCACAAATTGCCAACATGCTACAGAATCAAACATAAAACTACTACATTCGAAAATTTAAGTAGGACAATAAAACAAAACACCGCAAAACTTGTTTTCTCGTTCTCAAGTGGTATAAAACCGTCGTACATAAAGGTTCCGATCCTTTGGGGAGCGGTGTCTAAAAGATGTGCGCCGATTCCCTTCGCCTAATGGAGCGATTTATTGGCACCGGTGGGCATTCGTCAGCCGCTGCGGATAAACGAAATTGCAGCAATGAGACGCGAAGCTACTCCCCGTGATTGTTTGCCGCAGATTCGGCCGTCACGTCAGCGGTATCGGCGATCACATTGACTTTATTGCAGTGTTACGTTGTGATGGAAAGCATTGTTTTTGATTTGAACAAAGACAACGGCCCGTTGGTCTAAGTTTAAGTACCGAGCCAAGGTCTCGGGGTCGGGTTTCGTATTTTCGAACATTACTCGAGTTTGTGATCCGCATTACGGCAAGCGCGGTGATTATGCCTGTAGGTACCCGTCATAACTGTGGTAATTTCAATTCAATAATGGAGGCCTTTGCCCTGCAGTGGGATGATTGTAAACCTTAAGCAACGGCATTTAGATCTCATACAACGATTTATCTAACCATCAGGGCCCTGTGTGAGGGGTGCGTAGTCAAAATGTTTTAGAGAAAGAAGAAAAATGAAATTCTGAGGTTATGTTGAGCGACAATTGCAATAGGTACTCACAAGGAGGGGCGATCTGACACGGCAGCCAAGGCTCACCTTCGCGCTTTCATGGTCACTGTGTTAACCTAACCTACAATTTATCTAACGTATTGAAATTTTTGTTACAAAGTATAGTCACGTTGTCATGCTACAGGAGAACATAAAACGATCTCAAACTGTAATGCGATCAATCTATGACTGAAGTCTAAGATTTCATTGACATTGACATGCAAGTCAAAACTAAAACGTAGGATAACTTGTTCAGTTGTCAAAATTTTGCGTTCCATTACGAATATGATTTACTTACTTAAAAAAATCTTTGAATATCCCTGAAAAATTACAAGCTTCGGATAGCTAAAACCTTGTTTGAAAGACTTTGATCCCATTTAGCCACTAAATTACAGAAACCCAGAGTAACGGTTAGTTCAACATACAGTAACCGCATTTAAAAAAATGCTTTTTGGGGTTCCGCACTTTTCAACCCCTATGCAATTACTGCATAATCCATATGTATGTTTGTCAAGACCTTTTTTCTCAGCACGTGTACAGGAATGAAATGTTGAAATTAATATCAAGTACTGTTAAAAAAACATAATGCAAAATCCACGCATTCATGGCACATTTACGCGGCATTTTTCATGCATTCACAAAGGGAATCAAAACCTGTAGGATACTACCCGTTGACCTAGAATCATGAAATTTGCAAGATGCAATAGGTATCTTGTAGCACCAATATACTCGTAGACAAAAATGCAAAAACTATAAATGGTTTCCCATTAGTGTCATCTTTTGCCTGGATTTTTTAATTACTTTTATTGTATGTAACACTTACTCTATGTATCTTGCTAACCGAATAAGGGTCAGTGGGAAAAGGGGGTAACAGCTAAGGGCATTACCTAGTCATAATTCTTCACTAATATGACGTTATGTCTACTCATAGTTGAAGTAACCTACAATAAAAGTGTCTCGGCGTGATTTGCCAGAAGTGCACACAGTGTTAACACTAAGGATTTGAGAGACATTCCAACCTCAGGTTTTATTAAAGCCCACCGAGGCTCACAGATAGAGACAACAATTTACCAATCAGTGTAGGTAGAGAGAGAAAGAAATTCACTCATGGAAACCACAAATGGCTTTTTTACGAAGCGAATATATTGCATTCCAAAACAATCAGTAAAACAACCTTTGTTCCTGGGAAAACCGTGTGAAAATTTATGGAGTATAAATCTCGGGTGTAACTGATATTATATATTACGGAATTAGGGGTCCGTATGTTTGCTGAAAATAATTAACGGGATTGTAAAGAAATAACTTAGTTACATTCACTATTCTTCTGTTACTTAAAAGTAGAGTCATTAGATTATAAAAAGTTATTTTATCTACGTAAATAAGTATTATAAAGAGGAAAGATTTGTTTGTTTGTTTGTATTGAAAAGGCTCCAAAACTACTGAACTGAACTACTGATTTAAAAATTATATAGTACGTTTGACTGATTGGGTTGAAATTTTTAAGCTTGACCGATTGGATTGCAAAATTGTATGTGTATTTCCATTGTTTCACAGACATGAATGTATTAAGCCTACCTACCTAATCTATCTTTCTATATTCCACCGCTAGGCACAGGGTTCCTGCCGCGCGATATGACGTGGAGTTAGTAATGCATAAATTGGCCAAGTTTATCATATCGGACAGTTTCAACTTTCAGCAATTTATCTACAGTAAAAGTTTGGCTTATCCTGATAATGTTGCTTAGCGACCATTGTTATTTTGTTATTTTGAAATAAATAAATAAAAATCACATCGAATACAGTAAGTACCTACTCACTGAACAAGTAATCACTATAGCCAAAGTATATTAAACAGCAACTGCTTTTTTTTTAAGTCGATTGAAAATGTTCAGAAAACTAATCACTTGTGATGAAAAATACAATAGTGGTCAAAATTTACAAATACCTACACAGTTTTAAATATTATTTTAAACCAGTTAAAACGTTGCTACACCTTACGGTTATGATCGCGAAGGCGTTATATTATATATTTAGTATACAGAGCCATCGCCCAATGAGGATAACTTCCCCCCAAAAATTATATATTTCCCTAAGCGTCTTTCCGCTACACCACTTTATTTAGGTCAAATAAATTGAACACGATGCGCCCTCATTTCCTGTCAATTTCGCTGAACAACATTACATTATTTATTCATGCAGTCTTTAAGCACGTTATTAAAGTTAAAGGAAATCTCAAACAAATCAAGACGAATCGGTGCATACCCGAACCTTCAGTTTCAAAGCCGTTTTTAATAGGGCTGGCAACTTCGGAAGAAGGGTGATCCTTAAAAGATACTAAAAGGGATATCTAGCTGGAATGTCACACCCGAATTTCCTGTTACTTATAAAACCTCTGACATTTTGATAAATGAAGAGAAAGTTTTAGAAGCTACCTACAGTTGTTAAACACAATCCTAGTAAACCTTACAATACGAGGATCGAAAGCTTGAACTACGACATTCATAAATCTACCTTGAAATAATTATTTGTGTAATAATTTTATTTAAGTTATTGCTGCAGCAAGACAGTATCGTAACAATTTATTTATAAACAAAATTGATACTATTCAATTTTTTTTTTCTTATAATAAGGGGTTCATGGAATTATAACGTAAAAAACACATTCATCAAGACTTTGGTTTGAGGTTCGTTTTTGGGTGGATATTGCCAACACCTAAATATTAATATTTTATTGTGGATGTCTTAAGTAAGATGATGTGGATGATCATTTGACAAAAATATGGAGGTTATGATTATGACCCCAAACGCAATTAAGTAACATTTTTGTAACTAATGAATATAATAAGCTTATTTGACTACATGAGCCAAATATAATTTAAGTTTATCTTATATTAAGTACTCGCTGTTGCCCGCGACTTCGTACGCGTCAATTTTTGTTATTATGATCGCGATTATTTTTGCAACATTTTTTACTCATGCTTCGCTCATAATGGTCGCAGAGTGATGTTTTATAGCCTTAAGCCTTCCTCGATAAATGGACTATCTAACACAAAAAAAATTTTTCAAATTGAACCAGTACTTCCGGAGATTAGCGCGTTCAAACAAACAAACCAACAAACTCTTCAGCTTTATAATATTAGTATAGATATGATTTTAATCTAAAAATTATTAGAATCCAATAGTCTTCGGGATCATTATTTTGTATGATTTTGTAATCAATTATGGGTAGGTAGGTACACACCTACTTCAATTGATTTTGAACTCTACATTCGTTCGTCTCGCCCTACATAATATATCAGAATTAGGACTCGAATCCTCAGACATGACGTGGGCACAGTGAAGGGTCGTGGTATGAGAAATAATTTGAAATTAATGAAATGTTTTTAGAAATTCCAATGGTAGAGTTTATCAAAGATATTTTATTGGAAAAATCCCACCTGAGGGAAAAAATAACAAAAAAAATTATAAAAAATGACCTCACATATTTCGTATTCTATAGTAGGCAGACAGAAGTAGGCAGAGCTGTTAACGAGAACTTATAACATGTTTCAACTATACAGACAAGTACATATTCAAAAATTATTATAAGCTCTATACGTTCAAAAATTACTTTGTTAAATGTGAGACATGTCAATGGGGGCTATCGCTAGTGAATTCGCCACTAGAGGCGCTTGTGTCGCGTGAGGTCTAATATCATTCCTTTTCACTGGTTTTAGCGGGCTTTGTTGCATAAATTATATATTTTTTTAATTTACCTGCTGGAAAGTGATATCCTTCGTAAAATATCGCAAATATGGATTATTTGGCGATTAATGTGAACGCTTTGAAAGCGGAATTAAGAAAAAGCGCAAAAATAGGCGGCCTCAAGAGCAACTATTTCAGAAGTTAGTTTGTTGATATCAAGATAGTTATTTATAAATAATAAACCTTAATTAGATTCAAGATATAACACTTTGTTTCGGCGCCAATCGCCTTTGACAGTTATACCTCCGGACCTCAGTCTACAGTGGCGCCAACTGGTGAGCAAAGAAACGGTAGTCCTCATTGGTGTATGATATTTTTTCTTTAATTATCACATGCGAACAGTATGCATTTCAATGAAAGATAAGTTTACGAGTTAAACTCACTTTTTTTAGGACTTTATATTTTACACAAACACATCACATCGTTCGAAACTTCGGGATAAATCAAAATACACGGTGCATTTAAAATCACCTGGAATACGAAGCCCACGTCATGTGACCATTATGTGTAACATTATGGCAGTGTTATCTAATCTATCAATATATTTTTTTAAAAATAATAATTATTTAATTAGACTTTTAATTTTGTAGCACGCTGTGACGTGCACAGACGTATTTTTATGCTGCAGTGGGGTCCCGGATGAATGAACCTTATACAGCCACATCCGTGCGCTTAAATATCTGAACCAATATTTTATATTTTTATTAAAAAAAGGTTTTAAGTTAATAATGAAAATAACACTGCCAAGATGTTATATATAATTTTAATTTCAATGTAAGCCTTTCATTCAAGTCTTTCGTACGATTCGCTGTAAATTAAATACCAAATGTTAACCAATCATCTTGATGCTAATAATTTTAGCTTTAAAATCGAGTTACCCTGGGCCCTTATTCAGCTATTTCAATCGCAGTTCGATCGTGATTGAATTGGACGATTATGACATTTAACCCATTCTAGAACTGTCAAAAACCTGCTATTTAAATGATTGTGATATGATTTGGTTACGCGAATTAGGGGCCTGATAAGTTAATGTAAAAAAAGTCAACCACTGGCGTCAAAGCAAAATTTCACTACAGCAAAATGAAAACCATTTTAGGAAACTGCCGTCAAAAACTATTTAATCCCTCAACCCCCAAGCGACAACCGGTTGTCGCGATAACAATTGATTTTAATTGTGTCTGGAATATCCGATCGTCAAAGGATTAAGAAGAAAATACTAGCCCTAAAACAAATAAACTAATAACGATGGCAACCCTGTGTAAACGTGAACGAAAGGCAGAATCTTTGCATTCTAAACAGAGCCGGGCTGAATTATTAATACTAAAACAGGGAAGACTGGGCCTGGCGAATTGACTCACTTGTTAAGACCGAACGCCACTCCTGTCGGCTATTTAAAATAGTTGCTTCGGCGTTTGCAGGAATTTGTTTTGGTGATCCACTTATAATTAAATTAAACTTTGGAATCTTTATTTTACACATAAAAAAAATTGGAATTAAAAATGATGCTTTTCACAGATTTTTCATGCAAATCTGTACCTACCTCAACAGACCAATGACGCTTATTCCAGACACAATAAAAAAACATCACAAAAGCACATTATTTTGTCCCTTTTGCACTCGACCGTGTTAGACAAAGACTTTAGTTATGCATCTTATAAAAAAAGTTTAAAAACTAATTCCCGACTACAAAAACACGCTCTTAATAGTACGAAACAAGAATATAGTCTCCGTTGAAGTTTATGTACAAACTATTAAACATTTACCAACTATTAAATAAACAATTTACTTGCACGTACTATTATACAGGGTGAAATTTTAACCACTTTCCAAAATTTTTATAGGCGTTCGGTATCGTATTTAGAGCCTATTTATGAAGAAAAAAATGTAAATCAAGCTTTCACCCGAAAATATTTGTCCCAGGCCTGATAAGGTATAAAGGGAAAATCAAAGACGTATGAATAGTATCGTAATGAATGAATGAGATGTGAAACGCGTAAAATAAGTGTTGCAAGGCGGCCGTATCAAAAATTTAAATTTTTTGCGGATAATTTTTAAGTCATTTATTTTGACATTTTTGTACTGGGCTATACCAAAAGAAAAAATACGTCATTTGTTTTTTGTCTCGTAGATTGATATATTAAAATTTGGAAGGTGGTTAAAATTTCATTTTGTATTTTAACGTATTTTAGACGTCATACTTATGGACCGTGCTCGTATGCCACTTTGGTTTTATTTTTTTATTATAAAAAATCTGTTTCGCTACAGTAGTTGGCTATGACCACGGCTATCCTTTAAGAGGAAATACAAGGGCCGTTTTTCCATACAAACGTAGTCCCCTGTTTTCTCCCTGGATAAAGCCAGTAAAGCAATAATTTTTATTACAAAAATCTATGGCCACTATTAGCATGTTACTATGTTTTCTGTTTTTTCATAAATTAATTAATAAAAAAGATATAATTCGCAAGATTTTCCGCTGTGTTCAAACATCCAGAAAACAAATTTAGCTAAATTTAAAAAAAAAAGGAAAACATACGAACACGGCCAAAGCCTTTCTTTAATTTTTAATGAAAAAAGTATTTAAATCGGTCTAGTTTTGGAAAAGTAATTTGGGGACTACGAAACGTTGATTTGGTGTGCTTTTAGTAGGTATTTTCGGTCCAAGAAGCAGTTGTCTCTATCACACTCTGCGGTAAATGCGTTTGGCACTGCACGACAGCAATAGATTTTACAATTTTCCTATTTTTCAATTCTCTCGCCCGTACTGTTTCCTCTTAAACATAACTCTACTCATACTCAGTATCTCAGCTCTATACCTAACACGAATTTTAGGTACACAGGCTCCTAACGACATCTCATTTGTCCAAATGATAACAAGTTTAGAAGTTATGACTGAACAGATGACATTCCACCCCCACATACATACATACAGGTCAAAATCATAACCCTCCTTTTTACTTAGCTCTTAGCTTAGTCGTCGGAGCGCAGCGAAGGCGACAACATCTCCTGAGGATGCTACGTGAAGTGGCGAAACGCGTCGAGGTTTTTATTGTATCGGTGTTAGGTACTAATAATTGCATTAACTGTACTGCATGCATTTTTGAGGGAGGGCGGGCAGTTTTCCTGCATGAAATAGTGCTTGCTCAATCAGTGTTAGTGCGGGTAGTGTGGTGCAGGTATTTAGGCCGGTGTTAAGAAGCGGAAATCATTAGCAAAATTATTTTCTCAATCCATAATTAGTTATGGATTTCCGCAAAGTAACGCCTGAGTCTATTAATTTTACCCTCCTTTTTGCTTAGCCGTAGTCGGGTGAAAAGCAAAACCAAATCAAACTATGTCCTAACTTATCCACAAAAATAAAATTCGGAAATAAGATATCCTTAATCTGTTATACCAAAACAGTGATGTTAGTACACCTACTCATGAATTTGAAAATAATATGGTGATACTTTTGGCGGCACGTGTTTTGGCTTAAGAGAATTAACGTCGCAAGGCTTTCATGTAAACTCTCATGTGAAATATATTGGAAACGAACACAACAATGCTAACAAGACTTGCCATGCATAAGTTAGTCAGGGGCTTATCAAAATGTACCTATATGTTTTTTTTTTCAATGCCTGATAAAGGGTCATGGGCTATGGGATAGTAGGAAAAGTTAAACGCAAATC
The DNA here is from genome assembly GCA_949315895.1 of Anania crocealis. Classification (NCBI taxonomy): domain Eukaryota; kingdom Metazoa; phylum Arthropoda; class Insecta; order Lepidoptera; family Crambidae; genus Anania; species Anania crocealis. The sequence continues at coordinate 25,965,369 of OX438882.1, forward strand.
ATAATACTGTTTTCCGAAAAAAACTTTCAGTTCTTTTGTCAGTTTTTTGGAATGCCCTGACTTGATTATGCATGCATAACATACCATGGTAAGTAATATTTTCTTGAATTTAAGCGAACAATATACCGAAAGGAAAGTTATTTAACTAGTGCTTATTAGATAAACTCAAGATCATTTATAAATTCTTAATCTTTCTTTTTAACGGCAAGTTATTTCAAAATCTGGTTGTTCCTTGGCAATAATTTTTGTGTATGAGCGTGTATAAGTATGAAAAGCCGTCAAATAAAAATTCAAGTGCTTATAATGGTCATCTAATACGATGTATTATGTACTAGGAATCCAAAAAAACATTTAGATAAGTGTAAATGTTAATGTTACATGTCGCAAAAACACCTAAATCCATTACGAATTTAACACCCTTGAAAGTAATTGAACTCACTTGAAAGCTGAGGTGCTAATGTGATTGGTTAGCAATGGCAAATAGCAGATGCAGCTTGAACTATTTTCTGTATGCAGTTCCATATAAAGTACAGATCATAGTTTATGGACGTTCATCGCTTACTAATGCACTAAAAAGATTTTATTGCCAAATTCGAGAAGTGCTCTAATTCGCGTAACCGAATCGTATCACAATCGTAATTGAACGACAGGTTTTTGACAGTTCTGGTATGAGCTAAATGTCAAAATCGTCCAATTCAATCACGATCGAACTGCGATTCGGTTGCGCGAATAAGGCCCCAGGTCTGTTACCTACTAGAATTTATGAATACGGTTTTATATCTGGTAAGATACGAAAACAAACATGTAAGATGTTGTCTGCTGATGATGACTGACGTCTTCATTAATGTAAAAAAATATATAACATTTAGGTACTTAAAAAAAAAGGAAATAAGTAATTTCCCGGACCGGGGCTAGACAGCATCAAGAGATGAGAGTAAACATGGTATGCGACAACCCTTACACCATACGTGCGAAGATGCCTCCTAAAAGTATATTAGTACTTACTGAATACTGCGAAATGTGCAAAATATTCTATTTATAAAACAAACATTATTTTGTGTTTGTTTTAATATTTCATTATTACATTAATATTATGTGACACCAGATAATCTTAAAAGGATATTTTTTTCCAACAAGAAGATAAATAAATAACATACAAGTGATACATACGATTCATGGGTAAAGCTATAGCATAAGCAAAACAAATCGTCTACTTATAATTTTTTTAAAGTGGGTCATGACTATTATTACTAGTAAAGTAAAAGTATCTAAAGTAAAGTAACAGCCTATAATCATCCCATTGCATGGAAAAGGCCTCCATCATTGAATTCAAGTTACCACAGCAATGATGGGTGTACTGGCATAATCACCACGCTTGCCAAATGCAGGTTGGTGATCACCGCGCCATTTTCGTTAAAAGGCGTACAAAGTTTTTGCTTTACGTATTAAGGCCCGGTAGTTCGGCATTTATGGATCGATAATATCGATATCCACCGAACGCCTATTACGAAGCGCCTATGCGCCAGCGCGCGTCAGTATGACGAGCCGCCGCGCTCTCATAACTATTTTGTAGTTATTTGAACATAGTAGGTAATTAAGTACCTATATCATTTAATGAAATCAGACTCAGCGACTTTGTCTATAAATATATAGAAGCTTTAAATTTGCATAAAAAATTTACATCAAATGTCCGTAGTTTAGTCGTAATAGGTATTGAGAAAACATTACAAACGTGTAGGTTTGTGTTTTTTTTCTATCGAGCGAAGTTAATCAAATCATGTAACCGATAAAGAAAGTGACTAGACCATATTCTTAAGTAATACCTACATATATTTTTTCCAGACTTTAAAACGCTGTTTTCTTAGTTTCAGATGGGTTTTAAAAACTCAAAAACGCTGTCTCTAAGGACTACCAAGCCTTAATGTTATGATACGAAAATCAGGAAATTGAAGATTTCAGTGACTGCATAAATTAATGGAGTTTCAATCACGGTTGAGTAAAGATTAAAGAGATTACACTAAACCCATTTCGTGAGCACAAGGAAACAATCAAATTTTCTTTTAATACGAATCGAAGACGTGTCGTCAGCAACTCGATTAATAGAGGAATCGAATTAAAATCCCAATGAGGCGTACCCGGAAGTGCTACATCAGCAAGGACCCCAAAGAGGGAAGAGGGAATGCCCTCTGCTGAGAAACTGTTGACTTAAGGCGAAGGGGAAGGCAAGTGACCTTGAGCATTTTGCGTGATCACGCGCTACATCTATCCGTGCATAAAATAATGCAATATGCTTTTGTTCGACTAAGTAACGATCTGTTTCGCTCTTGTGCCGCTAGATGACGCGCAGGAGATTACGCTTTCCTGATAATTTAATCTGAAAGTCTTGGTTTCCGTCCCTTTTTATTACCCATTTTTATTAAAGTTCACAATAAAACAACAAGAATTACACAATTTATTTATATCACATTCAAAACAGCATGCATGCACGCTCAGTCTAACAGAACGGCAACCTCGCTCAAGCCACGAAGTGCGCGCGGTGGTGGCGCGGGCATGCAACGTTGCCTTTTCGTGCCGCACAAAAACGCCTGATTATTATTGTGAGCAAATTATACGCTCGTGGAAATTAGGCGCTAAGAGTAATATCCATCATGAATACTTAATTTGTTGAGTTAAAAAAAAAATTGAACTACAGATAAAAGGCACGAATACTATGAATAACTATACAGAGTTTTAAACTGAACAAACTACTCGTTTAAAATATAAACGTGTATAAGATCGCGGTACTTTGGATCGCGGTCCTACAATGTTGAGTGCTAAACAAACGAATAACTAGTATTTAGAAATTAGAGGTAAAACTTCGACATATAAGTTACATGATGTATTAATTTCAAAGGCCCAAGTGCAATATTTTCGCCAGAAAACGTGCACAAAAACACCTCTCCTACGTGTATTCTCCTTACCCTTCGCCTTAATGGAACATCGAGACGGTTAATGATATTCTGACAAAGGCGCATACTTTTTCATTTAGGAAGTCATTATCATCCTACCTTGGAAACGCATTTGTTAACCTTGATTGTGTTAAAATGAAAATTTGTGGCTCTTTCTTTATACTCATTCGGAATTAGGTTATTATCTTTGAATGCATTACCTCCTTTGATTTCTTTTATTTACATCTGTGTCGTGTGTTGTCGGGAAAAAATAGAATGGGATCAGAACAATGTGTGTAATGTTGCCCACATTTATTATTTACTAGCTGTTACCCGCGACTTCGTCCGCGTCAATTTCTGTTATTATGAACGTGATTATTTTAGCAACATTTTTCACTGATGCTTCGCTCCTATTGGTCGCAGCGTGATGTTATATAGCCTAAAACCTTCCTCGATAAATGGACTATCCAACACAAAAAAAATAATTTCAAATCGAACCAGTACTTCCGGAGATTAGCGCGTTCAAACAAGCAAACAAACTAACTAACTAACAAACTCTTCAGCTTTATAATATTAGTATAGATTTAACTTGTTAACAAACGCATTTAAAAAAAACGTACAAATGTTATTTATTTTGTAATTCGTGACTGACGCAACTTTATTTACATCGCTTTTCTTTTCTCATACTTAATTAGTTATGCCATGTGGACTCGGGTGTGTCTGAAATAAATGATTTGAATTTGAATTTGTAATGTTAAAATTTTAGTTTGCATGAAAATAAAATGATGATATCAAATTTCTCTGACTTCACCATAGTATTTATACATAGACTGGTTTCTGCTTGTTATATTATTCACCTAACACCCCGTATAAGTCGCGGAAGAAGTATTTTCGAAAACTTGAAGAAAAAACTCTTAAGTGAAACCAAGTGAATCAGTATCTGGATGGTTTTAACTTAGGTACATAGAAACTTTGAGTACATAGAAAGATCATTGAGAAAAAGAAAAAGTAAACTAATAATTTACAAAGATGTAATACTAGCTATTGCCTGCGATTTCGAGCGCGTTGAATTTCAGAAAATTGACAACTATCCCAAAGGAACATTTTTCCGGGATAAAAAATCGCCTAATGCTATTCCAGTCTGTAATCTATCTCCGTGCTAAATTTCATCTAGATCAATGATATTATATTAAAACGAAGCAGATATGTCATAACGCGATGTGAATACTCAAATACGCCCTAAATATCCCTATTCCGTAAAAGGGAGTTCTGTACACAGTCTGCGTGGAGCGCAATTTTTGCATCTTTTCTTCTGCTTATCAGTAAAACTTGTCAATGTATGCAGTTTTGGATTGCTCGGCACAGATTTAATAGGCGGATTACTATGAACGTAACATTTCTATACTTTTAAATATCATTGATCTAGATCCTTTAAAGCCGTTCTAGAGTGAGTGAAAATACAAACTTCCGTCTATACATTCTGATTTTAGTATAATATAAATACGATTATCAAGATAAAGGTTTTAGCTACTCGTCATTCTGTATCACCGAACTATTTACTTAAATAATTTAGTACAAACGAACCGAAGTTTTTGATCCGTCCAGGTAAGTCGGTGCCGCCGTAATTCCGTAATGTCGTACCTATTAATTCTTACGAAGTTGGTAATTGCTTGCCCCGGCTGATTTGGCAGCCAATGGCCGGAGGTAACAATTAACTGATTCGGGACACTTGCGCTTGGATTTATTCTGCAAATGGAATAGTAACTTTTATACACTGATTTAACCTTCCATGGACACAATTTTCTATCTACATAAATGAAATGTATGAAGGCACATAACCTCCGATCACCGAAATGTATTCGCGCATAACTTTTAATAGATAGATAGAGACTGCAACAATACGCCAAACTATTTCTTTTGATGCAGCTATGGCTGCGTATCATGCCTATGTTTCATCGGTGTTGAGTTATGGTTTGTTGTTGTGGGGCAACTCGATAGATGTAGACAGAGCTTTTAAAATGCAAAAGAGATGCATACGGGTAATAAACTCGGCATGGTATCTGGATAGCTGCAGGCCACTATTTAAAAAATGTAATGTCCTGCCTTTTCCATGCATGTATATTAAAGATGTGTGTATCTTTGTAAAATCCTTTCCGCTTTATTTCAAAAAACGTAGTGATGTGATAGCCCGTCAAAAAAGAGCAAAATTCATAAATTTACTATATCAACCCCGATGCCACAAGGTAATATATAAGAAAAATATTTGTAATATGTCTTTAGCGATATATAATAACTTACCTGATGAACTAAAAATACTAGAAGGAAATGTATTTACGAGAAAGCTAATTAGTTGGTTGCTGAATAAGAGTTTTTATAGCCTCGACGAATATTTTAACGTAAAATAATTATTAAATTTATGACTCATTATTGCCTTTTTTTTCTTTTTTTTTATTTTATTTTTGACATTGTTAATTTAATATCTGACATTTGTGAATTATATTGATTTATCTATGACATTTTTTATATGATAAAATAAATTACTACCTGACTAAAATTGTTATAAATATTTGCAGGCTGAATACATAGGAATAAGTAATAGCTTTAAGATCTGCACTGTAAAACTTGCATTTAACCTGTATTCTAGCAAATAAATTATTGAATTTAAAAACAAATTGGATAATTCTTTTTTTGTTATTTTGCTAATGGTTAGGAGAAGGTTTTCTATGAAAGATATTGTTTGATAATACTATGGAAATAATCTGTTTTAGAAAACATCCACATGGAAACTGTTTAAAGGGTGTAAGGGACCTAAACAAGGTCATAAACTGACCATTTGCTTGCATTATATTCAATGGAGAACCCGTGCGAAGCCGGGACGGACAGCTAGTAAGATTTAATTATTTCTCAACCTTTAAATTTTTTGTAATTAGTTTCCGATGTTTCGGAACGGATGGACATTATTTCTTCCGTAAGAGCGCTTGCAACGGTGCTGAAATAAAGGAAACCTTGAAATGGTAACTAATATAGTAGGTATCTCTATAAGGATAATTCCTTAAAATTTTAACATCATTTTAGTAGCTAAGTCGGTAAGTAAGAAAAATCTTTTAGAAACGTGCCTGACACTGCCAGGGTGTGTGGTAAAGCTTTTAAAGTAAAGTAAAGTAACAGCCTATAATCATCCCACTGCAGGTGTTCACGCGCGGGGCGCGGAGGCCACCGGCGTAGGAACGAACGAAACGGCGAGCGGGAACGAACACCGAGTGAGGCGAATTCGGACGGTTTAAGGACCGAGCACTTGTTCACCGAGCGGCGCGCACGACACTCGCGTTCCATCCAATCAATATTCTTTCGATGTACTTTACATATACAATTAAAGCTATATTATACAGTCCACTCGTTTCACAATTCGTCTACAAGCTACGAGCTCACCCATGCTCAATCATTGGTCCATCTACCGTGAAAGAAGCACAGAAGCAAATTAAAAGTCATCGTGTCATCCAGTTGGACTTTGGACTCGACGTGTCGACCGCTAGTTGCAAGTCATCGTATCAAGGACGGGCAAGGACATCCGTGAGTTCGTTCCAATTATTTCCTTTTCCCATCCAGTAGTCTTCTTAGATCTTACAAATCAGTTTTTCGAAGTATTCATTTTCCATTTCCACTATCCACACTATCGCATTTTTCGCTTCAATTTTGAACAGATAGTTGTAATAATTCGCCATTTCTGCATATACATTCATTTCAAATTAATTAGCAAAGTATTCTTATAAATAATTTGTATGCCTATTCATCTTTCCATGCATTGCTTACGTAATCGCTAGTTCAACGAACCGTCTTGCATTGCCTATACCTACGCACTCGAGTCGACCCTTTTTTTGCTGCGGTTCATAGTTATCAATCAGCTGTGTAGGTAGGCATTCATCATAACATCTCATTAAAATTTTATTACTTTATTGCAGTCAATATCTTTTGTGCACTTTTGCTTACTTTTACACCTGTTTCTTTCAAACATGTCTGTAGTTAAATTAATAAGACAGCGTTGTAGTATGAAGGCTAAACTTACAAACTTTGGAAATTTTATGAATGTGATCTTATCTTCCAAAGAACTATCGCAGCTACAACAAATCGATTTAGAAGCTCGCTTTAAAACTTTTGAAGCCTTATACGAGACTTACGACGCGTTACAGATCGAGATCGAGTTAGCATCGGAGAAGCCCGATGACGAGTATGCGGAGCGGGCTCAGTTCGAGGAGCGTTACTACTCCCTGCTTGCGCAGGCGCGCCAGGCGCTGGCGGCTTGCGCTGCTGAGCGTGCTGGCTCGGAGGTGGGCTCAGATGCGGGCTCCAAATCAGGTGCATCGTTTAAAAATAATTTTGTGCGCTTACCTAAAATTGATTTGCCACACTTTAATGGTAGTTATGAGTATTGGCTAGAATTTAGAGATACTTTTTCCTCACTAATACATAACAGTGATTGTATCGACGATATCAACAAGTTCCACTACCTCCGTGCGTCTCTTAAAGGCCAAGCAGCTGAGATCATTAAAAATATTGATTTTAAAGGTGATAGTTACGTAATGGCTTGGGACTTGTTGTGTGAACGATACAATAACAATCGCCTTTTAGTAAATAACCATGTACAGGCTTTATTTGACGTAGAACCGCTTATTAGAGAATCGTCTTTATCGTTGCGACGGCTTATTGATTCTATTAATAAAAATATACGGGCACTCAAAACATTAAAAGAACCTACAGAGCATTGGGATACTCTTATAATATTTATGATGTCTAGAAAACTTGATTCTTCTACTAGCAGGCACTGGGAAGAGTATCGCAATACGCTGCCTGGTTCTCCTAGTCTAACACAGTTTTCTACGTTCGTTTCTAACAAGGCTGATTTATTGGAAACATTGGAAAATAACCAAACTAAAGTAAACACGCATAGTCAAAATAGTAAACAAAAAAGCTTTATTGTGACTAATACTGGGGAAAATTCAAATAAAAATTATGTACAAAATAAAAACTTACAATGGAATAATTTACAAAATAAAAATAACTTAAATAAAAAAATAACTACTTGTCCTATGTGTTCTAATGATCATTTGCTATATATTTGCGAGTCATTTAGAGCTTTATCTGTTGAATCACGCATACAAAAGGCGAAAGACTTCAAGGTCTG